>OZ010793.1:62634795-65131765 GCA_963932465.1 Maratus speciosus | reverse complement strand
TACATATATTTGCTAAAATAAAAGAGGCTCTTTTAATTTAGTTACTCGTTAATAATAAATTTTATATTGTTTTTGAAAACATAAAAAAATATGTCCAGTAAAACCTCCCTAAAGCGACCACGTTCCGTTCCAATAAAAATTGGTCGCTCTGAGAGGTGGTCTCTTAATGGAGGTTATGTTTAAATCTAGATTTTAATTGTTGAAAAAAGATAACAATGTTACTAACATTTATCTTTCACATTAAGAAAAAATATAAAAATTTAAGTATCAAAACAAAAGCTAATTACAGTAAAACCTCCTTAAAGCGACCACGTTCCGATCCAATAAAAATTGGTCACTCCGAGAGGTGGTCTCTTAATGGAGGTTATGTTTAAATCTAGATTTTAATTGTTGAAAAAAGATAACAATGTTACTAACATTTATCTTTCACATTAAGAAAAAATATAAAAATTTAAGTATCAAAACATAAGTTAATTACTAGAAAGTTAAAAAAATGAATACGGTTTTATCTTTTATAACTTATCCAACCAAGTCCTTTCGAAGTTCAGTAAATAAATGCTTTTTTTTGGGGGGGGGGAGCAATAAATAATGAAGATTTCATTAATTTGTATCTATTATTATCTATTTCTTTGAGAGTTTTCTGACAGAATAGGGCAAGGGAGTTTATTGACCGTCATTCTTAATTTGTCATCAGAATTAAATTCATTGCCTAAAAAAGGCATAAAGGGGTTTAAACACTTAAAAGTTACCGGAATAATAATAAAAAAAAAATCTAAATTTAGTTTAGAAGTTTGATGAATAATGCGCTCTCCGGAATTATTTTTCTAATAAAACCCTCTTCAAGCGACCAGGAGAAAACGGAATTTGTTTCATTTTCTTCAAACAAATTGGTCGCTCATGAAGGGAGTTCAACTGGGATGGTCTCTGAATGGAGGTAAAATTAGTATTGAGCCTATAGGAATGAATTTCGTTCCATGAAAAAAAATAGTCGTTCTGAGAGGTGGTTGGTTAATGGAGGTGGTCACACAGGGAGGTTTCACTGTAGTCACTTAAATTTCAAAATCAATGGAGGGGAAGAGATTCTCCCCCCCCCCTCTCCTCATTTTGGTGGCGTCCACGATAAAAGCTGAAAAATATAGGTGGGGTTATTGCATGCATAATTTGCCCTTATTCTCTATCAGGCGTGACTTCCAGTTTTTATAAAAATTACTTCTTCAAAAACAAATGAAAAATGTATAATTCGTATTAATTTATTTATTTCAAATTTTCGTTGGAACATTTGATTTTTGATTACGCCGCTCTATTTGTGACTCCATGTCACGGGAGAATGAGAAGGAAGTACCCAACTCAACTCTGAGACCGTGTGTTTACGTTTTAACCGCCATTCGGAAAATTAGCGGGACTAATCGTCACGTTGTCATGTTGTTATTGTATTTTTTTCTTTTTGCAGGGAGTTTTTCAACAGTATAGTAGTCGAATTTTAACTAATTTTTAAGTTGATATATATATATATAGCGTAAGAGGGCTGTATTACACTTCTTTTTAATATTAATATTGATATTCGGCACTTTGTATTCGCTACGCATTCGACAAGAATCATGTTCGGTAAAAAATATCGCCACATTAACCCTAGATCTACCGGGAATTTTATTCAAGTTTTAATAAAACGTTCTACACCAGAATTTTTATTTAAAACTATTTAACTTATTTATTTACCTTATTTTTGTCTGGTTTATATACTTAGTTTATTTTAAAGAAATTTCTGGTTTGAATGAATATTTTGTATGTACCTGTCGGGTCCAATGGACCCGTCTGGTAGACGGAGGGTTAATTTAGAAATGCTGTGGTATGGGGAAAACTTTTTATAAGAAATTTTCGTGTACAACTAAAGATAAATTTCACTATTTTTTTAAATAATAGCGAAAAATATATTCATATATTTCCATTATGTTTAAAAGTGAAAGACTGATTTTACTCCTAAATAATTAAACTTGTAAAAAGTTCAGTTTGGAGGTGGGAAAATTTTGTGAAGGATCTTGTTTGCAGGTGAAAAGTTTGATGAAGGTTCCTTGTTTTGAGGTGATAAAATTTTGTGAAGGGTCCTTTAAAGGACCCAAGTTAATAGATCCATGTATTGGAATACAAATTTTACTAGTAAGTACCTGATTTAGTTTCCTTTATAAATTGAGCAGCTATAATCTTTTTAGGAACATAACTGCTTGATTAATGCACAGTGAAGGTGTAATGTCTCTTGCAAATCATTTAGCAGGGCTCAATATCTTTGGCTGCAATATTCGACTCATAAAAATAATTAGTACTTTTCGGTTAGCTGTTTGCCAGTGTTATATATACATACATATATTGCATATATGTGTACATATATATACACATATATATGTATATATAACACTGGCGCCCAGCTAACCGAAAAGTACCAAATAATTAAAAGAATTTTTATATATTGTAGATTAATTTATTATGTAGAATATGAAATATGGAAAAAATAAGGTACTTTTCGATTAGCCGGGCGCTAGTGTTATATATTACAATATATATGTATATATAACACTGGTGCCCGGCTAACCAAAAAGTACCAAAAATAATTTTACATGTGTATAATTATTTTAAATAAAGTAATTTTTTCATGAAAAAACAGTTACAAATTTAAAGCAATATTTTTTTCAGATGAGTGCAGAATTTTTGCAATTTTTTCCCGCAACCAACTGATGAATTTTGCAATATTTTATTTCTACCAATTTGCATTTAAATGTTGCATTTTTTCTTGCACCCAATTGGTAAACTTGTGAGGTTTTTCTTTTTCTTATTTTTTTTTTTTTTCATGTGATCGCTGGGTGAATTAAGCAATTTTTTCCCTGCTACAACTGAAGAAGAATGTGATTTTTTCATCGTAACTGACTGGTGAATTTATATAATTATGCATTCTTTTCTGTTTACATTGATGTTCAATAATTATTTTTCAACGATAATATTCAATTGTCACTTAATGTGATTAATTTAGCGATTTTTCGCTAATTTTCTGCATTCCATTTTTTTTTTGCAACCGAATGAAGGGCACTCGTATGCAGCGATGTAAACGTAAAAAAAAAACAAACAGAGGGTATATTCAGAGTTTCTCCCATGTTTAAAAAAGGGCAGGGTGCTTCTTGTAGGAAAAGGGCAGTTTTGGATTCCGAAAGGCATGTTTTGGATTTTTAAGGACACTTTTTTTAATTTTTAAAGGCATCCTTTTGATTTTTAGAATTACTTTTAATATTTAATAGACAGGACGCTATTTTAAAGACAGCAATGAGGCAATTTTTACTATGCAAGTAAATTTTTTAATAAAGAAAGGAGTAAAGGCACTTTTTTCAGCTGGGGGCAACAACCCTCATAGCATGCATGGTCACAGTGACGTCATTGTGACGTCACTGTAAGTCACTGTGGTCACGTCACATCTGTGACTAAAATGCCACCACTCAGTGATGTCACATTGTGACTGAGATGTGAACTTCTTAGAAAACTTTAAACAATTATAAAAATTCTTCAAAACATGTTACTTATTGTAAAATTTTATTTTTCCGGCAATTAAAAAAATATTGTAACGTCACTGTTATGTCACTGCATGTAACGTACGTCACGTCATATATGTGACAAAAACACCACCATATTGTAAATCACAGTGTGACAAAAATATTAACTTCAAAAAATTTTGAAAATGAAGAGAAATATTTAAAACATGCTCTAGTTACAGCGGCATAAGGAATGAATATTAATGGACAGCAAATAGTAAATTCGGACACGAAAAGAAGGGGGGGGGGGAGAAAAAGAAAAATGCACGGTACAAGTATCAACAAACTAGATTTCCATGCTATATTTTATCAATTTGATATCTAAGAAGTGAAAGTATACTTTTTTCATGATTTCAATTTTATCTAGCATTGAAATTTAATATAATAATACATCACGGATTGTTATTATTATAAAAGTATTTCTCAGAAAAATGCTATGTGCTGGAGCAATTTGAAACATATTTAGAATTAGAAATATTAAATCTATACACTTTACATATTTAGTTTGCAGGGAGGAAATTTTTTAACTTTTTTGGCGACCACTGGTCGAAACACTTCTGTGATTTCAAACTAAACGTTTTCTATTACAGTTAAGTCTGCAGATTTTAATGAGCACGCAGAAAGAATCTTCAGAGTTTAGTCATATATGCATTTATTGCTTTATAATTTGCATTCAAGTCATATTTTTTTCCTGTTAATCTATTTTTAGTAACTGTTTTTTTTTTTTTTTTTAAATTTACTTCTTTCAGCCTTTTTAAATAAAATTAGCCTTTTCCGAAAAAAAAAAAAATATATATATATACAAAATTTATGCAAAACACATGATATAATTAATTTTTCGCATTTCCAATTTGTGTTTTAGAGGTATGACTTTTAAAAAAGTTATTTTACAAATTGTTTTATTCGGCAGAAAATTAACATAAAAAGATTGACAGATTGACACAGAAAAATTTTTTATCCTCGAAAACATTTTTTTTATTTATTAAGAAGATATTTTTTATTTATTACGCATGAAACAAACTTTACTTAAAAAAAGGGGGGTGGTATTATTACCATTAAATTTATTTTTACACATTTTAAAAATTTAAGCAGTGTTTCATCTAATAAACTTCCGTTTTCAAATGAATTTTTTTGAAACTGATAAAAAAGAAATGGTAAAATGCATTGGAAAATTCTTCAAATACAAAATTTTAAATACAGACTAACTCATAAAACTATTCCGTCTGAAAGTTAGGACTGCAAAAATAAACATTAAAATCAGCTGCTGAAGATCGTCTGCGTCGGATATAACCGCAACCGCAGGGTAAACAGAGAACTTTTTGTAATACACGCCGGAAAAGAACATGACCAAGTCTACAATGTCAGCTTTTGTTTTTGCTTTTTTAAATGTAAGAGAAAGACGTCTGCCATTTTCGGGCAAAAATACTCGGATATTATTAATTTACAGCAAAAAAAAGGTAAGTCTTATTTAATTTAAATTTTTTATTTCTGTTTGTATATTACGAGTATGAATTAAATAGTTTTATATTATACATATAGAAAGTGACTGATCTGGAATTGTTTTGAAGCGAAATTTTCCTAATCGACACTATTTTGTAAAATGTGTTAATCGGCCATCGCTCAAAAAAAAAAAAAAAAAAAAAAAAAAAAAAAAATCATGTCTACATTCATAGTGGGATGAATATAAACATTAATTTGCAGTTACTTGAGATTGAGACAGTGATGTGGAATTTTTTTCGGCTTCTTATTTTTTTTCTGATTACTAACACTCATATAACAGTATTTATCGTCATTATTGTTTTGGAGTTAAATATTATATTCGAATAGTATGATATTACGAAACTGTTTCAGTTTAGAAATTAACATTATAGTGGGAAAATGTCTTTTTACATGTTATAATAGCGTAACTTTTGAAAGATTTTTTTTTTTTTTTTTGCTAATAATATTTTAAATTATTATTTAAAATCCTGAATCTTCATACCAATGTTTTCAGATTTAACATTTGCCAAAATTATAAAATAATAGGAATTCCTTATAACATATGGAAATATTTTTGAGAAATTGCTAAATCTAATAATGCATTTAATTCATCAATAGATGAATTAAATGCATTAGTTAGTTGTTGTTTAATAGTACAATTAAAAATACTAATTATTATTTTTAGTGTTTTTCAAATTGGTATATTTATTTATTTATTTTTAATTGTATCTAAGCATTTTTTTTCTATTTGCGATTTTAATCAAACATTTAATTATAGACATTCAGAATCAGTTATTAAATTTTCTTCGATTGTAAACTCATTTTCTACGTTTTCGATACACATAAATATTGGCATTAAAGGTGTATTCGAAAAAATATTTTTCCACCTTCAACAGCTCGATATTTTCTGAGACATTTTCAGACTCATCTTTAAAAGTAAAAACATGAAACTTGCTGAGGTGATTTTTGAAGAGATGTTTAAGAGGCCGTGTGATTTCATTTTCCCCTCAATTCATTAGAATTTAAATTTTAAATAATTATTTTCTCAGTAAGACCTTTTTTTTTTCATTCCCAGATCTTCCGCTGTGAAAAATTCTGTTCAAAACGCCTACTTTGACAGCATTTTTTAAAAATATTTTCTGCATTTATAAAAAAATCGAGAAGCACGGCACATTAGGTAGTCTCTAAATAAGAGAATTTTTCAGTTTGATGCGTTTGAGAACAAAAAGGAATTTAAAAATGAATCAGAAAATAAGCAGTTTGGATTGAAATACACCCTTAAAAAATAAAATATTATATTTAAGCATTGAAATACAGTGTTTTTCATGCCTGATAGGAAGCTTATAGATTAAACTGCTTTAGTATATATTTTTTAAAGTTCATTATTTTACTTTTATATTTCCTTTCAATCATTTATTTTACTTTTATATTTCCTTTTTAACACCTTTCAACAAAGTTGAAAAGTGTTTATGACTTTGGTTTGTCTAGCCGTCTGTCCGCGTTCTAACTCTTGTAAATATACTCGGATTGCTCTGAAATTTTTAGATGTTATTCACCTTTACCATAGCACGGTCCCTATGTGTAACGACGTTTGTAGCATGTTTAGTTCATTTACAGGTACAGTCAAAAGTATTCCGTTACATTACGGCCTATGGGAAAAAATCGTTTCAAAGGTTTTTTTCATGATTTTACACGTTTTCATACAGAAAAAAATTGATATGCATTTATGAAACGTACTAAAATATGCATTCTGAAGAATACGAGATGCAAAGAATAGTTATTGTTCATTTACAGGGCTAAAAAGAAGTTCCAATACATAATGATATAGCGGTGGAGGGAATTGTTTGAGGCGTACTTTAACTATGTTAATCTATTTCATATATAATGAAAATGATATACGTCGCTGAGGTTTACATACTATAAATTTTTCATGTAGAATATGAAGTGTATATAGCATTTTCAGGCACACACAATATAGTTCAGATACTATATTGTATCCGAAGTACTGTTCATTTGTGATGATTGCTGGAAATACATTTTTAATTATGATATGCGCTTTTATGATTCACTATATTTATGCACAGTATATGGTGTATATAAATGCTATAATTCATATACAGGGCTACACAAAACTATTCGCAAGGATTACTGGGTATGAGCTCAAGTTACTTAAAGGTGGTTTTTAAATGAGTTGTGCATTTTTACGCTGAACTGAATTTAATTTACTGTTGTATAATATAGATAAAATGGTATACAGGGTCATGCAAAGAATTGGATACATGGCCGTCTATAAATTATAATTTCTGGAAATGTGATTTCAGCTGTTTTAAGTGTATTTTAGTTTGAATTAAATTTTAACTAAACGGTGGCGTTTAATGAAGGTTCTAGGTCAACTACAGGGTTGTACAAAAGTATTAAAGTATGTTTCCATATATTAGTATAAATTGCTGAAAGAGAGTTTCAACCTGTTATGCGTTTTCTTGCTAAACTAAATTATCCCATTATATAATATATATATCAATCTACAGATCAAATACAGGGCTGTTCAAAAGAATTGGAAAACCTATTTATCTATGGACAGTAACTGCGGAAATGAGTTTTTCAAATGTTTTATGCGTTTTCTAAAATGTTTACTTAGTTCTCTTATTTACCTTATTTCCCTAAATAACGAAGTTTTTTTTAAAGCATTCGGGAAGTGTTGGAAAGTGTTTTATAATCTATGCTTAACGCATGATTTTTCTTACTTGTTTTTTCTATTTTCCAGATCAGTCTTTTCCTATAGAGCATGCCAAATCTATTTAAGCTCATATTCAAAAAATACAATTTACACGGAAATAAAAAATTTAAATAAATATGGCTTACGTCGTATTTAATAAAGCAAAGATTAATCACAACCACAACACCTTAAAATCTTATACATTCTTAATATCAAGCTTGAACTCAAGATCAAGCTTAGAACTTAATAAAAAAAAGATGTCAGTTGACAAACATTGTTTTTTAAGTGGAAAAATTAAAACTATTTTAGAAGAATAGGACTCCAAAATAGCTATATTTTGCTAAAAAATACGGTAAAAAGATACGATTTTATATCTCAAACAAAACTTTATTTTAAAATTGTCCATTTTAAAATTCATCACGATATTAATACTTGGAAATTTTTCCACAAAGAAATATTCGGTTTGCATACAATATTTCAAATGAAAATCAAATTTCAAATTAATTGCTTAAAAGGCGCAAAGGCCAACCTAGTGAAAAGAGTCCATGCCGGGACTCGAACCCGTGCCATCAGCATAGCGCACTAACATTCTACAGACTAAACCACATGGAACGACACTCAGCCTGGAAAATTTCTCGCTATTACATGCTGGCAAGGCTACAAAAGCAGCATAAGATGGGATATTTATCGTGAGCCACCGACATGGGGCGAACACGAAACTTAATTAAATTCAGCATCGATTGAAACTATATTAAGACTTCGAAATTTTTCCAGAGAGAAACATTCGCCTTGCATACAATATTTCAAATGAAAATCAAATTTCAAATTAAAATTGACTTTTAAGCATGTAATTTGAAATTTGATTTTCATTTGAAATATTGTATGCAAGGCGAATGTTTCTCTCTGTAAAAATTTCCAAGTATTAATATAGATTCAATCGATGCTAGATTGAATTAAGTTTCCTGTTTATTCCATGTCGGTGGCTCACGATAAATATCCCATCTTGTGCTGCTTTTGTAGCCTTGCCAACATGTAATTGTGTGAAATTTTCTAGGCTGGGTATCGTTCCGTGAGTTGTAGTCGGTAGAATGTCAGTGCGTTATATTGATGGCCTGGGTTCGAGTCCCGGCATGGAATCATTTTCACTAGGTTGGTCTTTGCGCCTTTTAAGAAATTAATTTGAAATTTGATTTTCATTTGAAATCATCACAGTGTTTATGACAAGTTCGTCACAAATGACACATATTTCACAAATTGGTCACAATGTGACTTCAAAGCATTGTCGCTTTCGTCACATGTTCGTCACAAAATTAATGCCAAAGTAGTCACAAATGTCACACTTTTCACAAATTAGTCACACTGTGACTTCACAGAGTGGTCACAATGTGACGTCACAAACGACCTCTAAAACGGCCATAACGACCTCGCATTCTAGGCACTATGACGTCACATCGACGTCACGTGACGTCACATCGACGGTCACAAAGTCACAGTGTGACTTCACAACGACGTCGCTGTGACGTCACCATGCCTTACGGGAAGGGTGCTAATGTTTTCCATCAGGGGTAAGAGGGCTGCTGTTTTGTAAACCTAAGGGCAGGCAGGGTGCAGCACCCTCCTGACACTGTCTACGGGAAACTCTGGTATACCTTAGAGTGTATATACAATAACTTTTTTGAGAAACGGAAGTTAAGCAGTGTTACTGAAAAAGAACCAGAAGGTATAAGACATTTACCTCTGTATACCCTCCACTTCTGACAGCAAATTTTTTCTCTCTTTTTTGCGAACGATAATATTTTTTTCTGCTACCGATCGACGAATTTCGCATTCTACTCGTGACAGATCAGTGAAAATTGTGATATTTTTTCACAGTCGAATGATAAACTGTGTCTTTTTTTCAACTGATTGGCCAAATCTCGAGGGTTTTTTTTAGCATGGCTGATCGACGAATTTCCATTTTTTCTCTGATCTACTGACGAATTTCGCTTTTTTTTTTTTACCGGTGACTGATTTTTAAATTTTGCTATATTTCTCTTGAACCAGTAAGTATATCTTGAGGCCGATTGGAGAGAGTTTTTTTCCGCTACTGATGTACGAATTTTGCAGTTTCTTCCGTCGATCTACTGACGAATTCCGCGATTTTTTTTTAGCCACGACCGATTTGCAATTTTCTGGATTTTTTCTTTTAACATAGGTGAATTTTGAGACTTTTTCTTGCGACCAATTAGAGAAGATCGTGGGTTTTTTCTGGCGGTGCACTGACGAAGTTTTTTACCTGCAACTGATTAGCAAAAATCATGGATTTTTTCTCGCAACTGTTCGTCGAATTTTGTATGTTTTTCCACAACAGGCTGAAGAATTTCATGGTTTGTTCTCCATGACTGATGAACTGTACGAGTTTTTCTCGTGACCCATTGATGAATTTCACAATCTTTTTAATAAAGATGAAAATAAGGAATTTTGCTTAGTAGCCACTGGCCGGTAGGTTGACTTTATTTAGTAGGCAGTTACTAGCGAGTGAGAATAATTTCTTTAGTAGCCAGTAAGTACATTTATGTCAGTGAATATTTAATTTATGGGTATATTTTAGGTATGTTTATCCACTGAGTAGCAGGTATGATTCAAAATTGAAAAAATAGGTTTAAAAAATCTGAAATTTGCAGCAAATTTTCTGAAATGTAAAGGGAGGGTTGGTAGGGGATCCCTCCTGGTACTAATTATGCATTTTTTCCAGATACTTTGACGAAATTCACGCTTTTTCCGGATCTATTGGCAATGTTTTCGTTTCTTTGGCGTTCCTTTGACAAAATGTGCGTTTTTTTCACGATCTTTTGACAAAATTCACATTCGTTTTCGATATTCTTTGGCAAAATTCTCGGTTTTTTTTTTTTTTCAAAATTCTCATTCCCCCCCCCCCCCCCCCGGCGATCCTTTAACTAAATTTGTGTTTTTTGACGATCTATTGACGAATTTTGTGTTTTTGCCATGATCCATTGACGATATTTGTGTTTTTTCTTTGCTCTATTGATGATAGTTGCGTATTTTCACGATTCTTTGACGAAATTTTGGATTTTCAGAGATCGTTTGATGAAATGTGTGGGTTTTTTGCGATTCTTTGACGAAATGGGTTTTTTTTTTTCTGCGATGTATTGACGATATTTGTGTTTTTTTTCCGCAATCCACTGACCATATTTGCATTTATTCCAGAATCCTTTGACGAAATTTCGGATTCTTTGCGATCCTTTGATGAAATTCGGGTTTTTCCACGATCCTTTGACGAAATGTGCTGTTTTTATTGTGATTTTTTGACAAAATTCTCGCTTTTTTGCGATTCTTTGATACAATTCGCTTTTTTGGTGATCGTTTCATGAAATTTACATTTTTTTTTTTTGTAATCCTCTGACGAAATGTGTGTTTTTTCGCGATCTTTTGACAAAATTCACATTTTTTTCTTTCCCAATTCTTTTACGAAATTCCTTTTGGAAAATCTTGCGTTTGGCTGGTACTTTCCATATTTTTAATTGTCAGTTTTTCACATTTACTCGTTGAGTGGCGACTGGCGATTGCTTATTTTCATCTTTACTTTTTAAATGAACGATTAAAGAATTTGGTGATTTTTTTTCTAACCAATGAGTGACAAATTTTGCGATTTTTCCTACATTGAATGGTGAATTTTCTTGAAAATGAAAATTTGAAATGTTTTGCAGTGAAATCCGTTGTTCTGCGATGTACGTCGCATTTATAAGCATATTCTGCTTTGGGGGATTTCATTATCTCTTACTTTTCGGACTTTTTTTGAAATTGCAGCATTTTCATCGGAGGTTTCCGATAAATATTATTTGTAATATATAAAAATTTCAAAGGGTGGGGGGGGGGACACAATACTAAAGCCCAAAGTGTGGCACTTTTCTAACTTTTACCAACACCTGTCCCTATCCTGTAACATACAGTTGGAACGGCCTGTGACCACTTATTCATGTTATACACATCCGATATCCATGCTGCCACTTTGCTCCCCCCTGGGAGGGGCACTTTTCTAAATTTTGCCAGCAGCTCTCATGTGACATATCGTTCAAAAGGTCTGTGACCACTTATTCATGTTATGCCCCTCCCCCCCACTTTGCCCCACCGGGGGGGGCACTTTTCAAAATTTTGCTGACACCCCTCATGTCACATATTGTTGGAAAGGCCTATGACCACTTATTCATGTTATGCACCTCTAATGCCCCTCCCCCCACTTTGCCCCCCCTCGGGGGCACTTTTCTAAATTTTGCCGACACCCGTCATGTGACATATCGTTCAAAAGGTCTGTGACCCCTTATTCATGTTATGCACCTCTAATGCTCCCCCCCCCACTTTGCCCCCCGGGGGGGCACTTTTCTAAATTTTACTGACATCCCTGATGTGACATATCGTTCAAAAGGCCTATGACCACTTATTCATGTTATGCACCTCTAATGACCCTCCACCCACTTTGCCCCCCCCCCCGGGGGGGGCACTTTTCTAAATTTTGCTGACACCCCTCATGTCACATATTGTTGGAAAGACCTGTGACCACTTATTCATGTTATGCACCTCTATTGCCCCTCCCCCCACTTTGCCCCCCTCGGGGGCATTTTTCTAAATTTTGCCAACACCCGTCATGTGACATATCGTTCAAAAGGCCTTTGACCACTTATTCATGTTATGCACCTCTAATGCCCCTGCCCCCTACTTTGCCCTCCCGGGGGGGGGCACTTTTCTAAATTTTGCTGACACATGTGACATATCGTTCGAAAGTCCTGTGACCACTTATTCATGTTATGCACCTCTAATGTCACTCCCCCCACTTTGCCCCACGGGGGGGAGCACTTTTCTAAATTTTGCTGACACCCCTCATGCGACATATCGTTGGAAAGGTCTGTGACCACTTATTCACGCTATGCATCTCTGATGCCCCTCTTTCCACTTTGCCCCCCCCCCGTGGGGGGTGCGGGCACTTTTCTAAATTTTGCTGGCACCTCTCATGTGACATATCGTTCAGAAGGTCTGTGACCACTTATTCATGTTATGCCCCTCCCCCCCCACTTTGCCCCACCGGGGGGGCACTTTTCTAAATTTTACTGACATCCCTGATGTGACATATCGTTCAAAAGGCCTATGACCACTTATTCATGTTATGCGCCTCTAATGACCCTCCACCCACTTTGCCCCCCCCGGGGGGGCACTTTTCTAAATTTTGCTGACACCCCTCATGTCACATATTGTTGGAAAGACCTGTGACCACTTATTCATGTTATGCACCTCTATTGCCCCTCCCCCCACTTTGCCCCCCTTCGGGGGCATTTTTCTAAATTTTGCCAACACCCGTCATGTGACATATCGTTCAAAAGGCTTTTGACCACTTATTCATGTTATGCACCTCTAATGCCCCTGCCCCCTACTTTGCCCCCCCGGGGGGCACTTTTCTAAATTTTGCTGACACATCATGTGACATATCGTTCGAAAGTTCTGTTACCACTTATTCATGTTACGCACCTCCGATGCTTTCCCCCCTTAGTTTTTTTTATTAATATGTTTAGTTTATTAATATGTATCAAATCAATGTCGAACTGGATATGTAATCATTATTATGTATTGATCTGATGCGAATTTGCACAGAAGGCTGTCCGCATGCAGGTGCAACGATATAATGTAAAGAGAAGATACAGCTTTTATACCTAAAGGAAAACTGCAGATATTTCTGCCAAAATCGGTGAAGGGAAATAACAGGTTTTTTACCTGAAGGAAAACAGCAGGTATTTGGAACTCAGAAGGTTAAGGGAAAATACATGTTTTTTACCTAAAGGTAAGCTGAAGGTAATTTTAGTTCCAAATACCTTCAGTTTCCCTGAAGATTTTTTTTTAAGGTTTCTTGCTGACTTTTTTACCTGGGTAGTTCAAAACAATAAACAATGGTGCTAAATAATAACGCCAAATAAATATTTTATTTTTTTGTTCTTTCATACTATTAGTAATACAATTAAAATAATTTTTATAAGAAGTTTAAAATTCGCAATCACTCACTGTTTTATTCAACTGCTCAAAACGATTATCATTATTAAAAAAAATGGACGTATAACATTAGTCCAGGGGAAATGTACCAAAAAAGGGGGTTACCTTGTAACAGTTCGGGTAGAAGATTTTTTTTTGACTTGTTTATACTGATACCAACATGGAAAAAACACGTTTTCTAACAAAATTTCTTAAGGCTAAATTTTCTGTGGCTAAAAAACAACAAACTTTTGGTTATCTTTTTTGATTTTTTGAGATATCTCGATACCCTTTGTCATAGCATATTATTTGACAGATACGATATTAAAGAGGATAAAATTCTCTGCAACTTTCGCAGTTACATCTTTTTAAAAAACTGAATAGCAAACGCAGTACGCCATTTCAAAAATAGGACAATTTTTCAGTTTTCTTAAAATCCGTAAAAAACGTAGTTCTGCCACGATTATTCAAATGTTTCCCACGGACTTAATCATGTATGTTAACTTCTATATAGTGGTAGCAATAAATTATGTGTTTCAGGAACAAAACTAGCCTTTTTTTGCACCCGTGGCAAACATGAATTTTGGCGCCCCACACCTCCCCTTTTAAAAAGAAAATTTACCACGAGAATTTTAATAAATCTCTAATAGCCGGATTTTGAAAATTTTAAGTGTGTAATCATTAAATACGTAATGCTGAACTACCTAATCACAATCAGCTTTGTGAAATATCGATTCATAAAAACCTTGAAAACCAAACCGAAATATATTCCGTTTTAAACAGGTTTCCATCGTAGTAGGTATAATTGTTCATATTCTTTCTCTTGAAAATATGTATTTTTTTTTCTTTAAAGACCGGATTCTGTATATACAGATTTCATTATCAAACATTTTACGTTAATTGTAGTATTGAGGCGTTTAAAGTCACAGTTATATATGAATTATGAGACTAAATTAGTCACACGAAGACATTATCAAGGTAACATTAAACCTATTGGAGCGTTCTTGACTAATATCTGGCTTGCATTGTATTACTTTTAAATATTTTCTTTTCATGGGAGTACCTGATAAATGTCTAATGTTGTGCTTTTGTGCTTTTACGGGTTTGGTTGCATTTTTTTTTTTCATTTTTTTTTAATATTCGAACACTTATTTTTGGAAAACTGTTTGGAACCCGTTCTGAATTTTAAAATGTCCTGATTGAGTTTTAATGCAATTAATAGATAATCTTAAAGTTTTTTATATTTTTGCAGGCTGAAATGATATAATCTCTTGTTATATTTATTTAATATAAGTTGAAAAAAAATTGACAGTATTTTTTAAAACTAACCTTTTAAATATTTTAAAGAAACTATTGATCTCAAATATTTTATTGACAGAATATTTAACTTTTACAAGAGATAAATGCATAACATTAGTTAGTGAAATAATCTGTTTTCATTTTTATTGTAGCTAATTTATAAGGTAAAAGTATTTCTTACATAAAATATATTTATTTTTTGAGTCCCCCTCCTTTTATATGGAACTACAATCCAATGTTCGCTATCTTTAAAACAGTAAAACATTAAAATACATGTTATCAATAACTGGTAAATAAAATATACCAATTTAGAGTGGAATAAAGTATGATTTTCGAAAATTTTCATACCTATCACATTGATCCCTGGAAAAATATGTATCCATTATAAAAATTATAAAAATTAGACAAGAATTCTAATTGAAACTATCGTGCCAATAAGTTACTAAGTATTGAAGTATTCTTTTTAACAATGCTTTGAAATTAACATTGTATACACTTAAACTTACTGCATAAATATGAAAATTGTCTCATTTATTTACACTCTACCCTACTTTTAAAATTATATAAATTTATTGAATATAAAATGTCTGTTGAGATAAAAATAAAGACTTGAGTTTGCAAATAGACAATTTACTGCTACCAATTTTTACAAGTGGACGTACACGATTATACCGCGGGGAACACTTGCAGGATTTGTACGTGTCCTTGAATTTTTAAACTAAGAAATTCGTCGGTAACAGTATTTTCTTATAGAAAATATATTTTTAAATATGGCGAAATTTTGGCGTTTAAACTAGATTTATTTTTCTATTAAAAAAAAATACTGATTTTTGGCCTTGAAAATAACGGTACCCGTACGAACCCTGATTTGAATAATCGGGGCAAACAACTTTTTTCACTCTTTTTAAGGAAATTGAAAAAAAAATTGTCTTATTTTTGAAATGGTATACTGCGTTTCCTATTGAGTGTATAAAAAAGCCGTACTTATGAAAGTTGTAGAGAATTTTATCTTCTTTAATATTGTAATTGACAAATAATATGCTACGGTAACGGGTCCCCTTATATTTAAAAAAATAAAAAAGTCCCAAAATTTTGTTGTTTTTTGGGCACAGAAATTTTAGTCTTAAGAATTTTTGTTAAAACACTTGGTTTTTCCATGTTGGCATCATTATAAACAAGTCAGAAAATAAGAATCTTCTACCTGACCTTTTGCAAGGTAAAATGTACATTTCCCCTGGATTATATATTGAGTTCCCCTTTTTTTCTAACAAGAACAGGTTGCCTTTGAGAATGAGACGTTGGTACTCTAACACAACACATTATAAATCCCCTTATTTAAAAGTATGTATATTAACTGATAGCAGAGTTGAAATAAAAAAACATTTCCGATGTTATAAAATTTTCCAGATTTCTTTTTTAAGTACATCTTCAGTATGCTTAAACGATTTTTTTCTTCTTATTACCGTACCAAATGAGTATTAATAAGGATGCTGGAGAATGTCTTCTATAAAACATAATTTCAATCTCTGTTCCTGAATAGTTTAAAATAATTTTATCTACGATTTTTTATTGGAATATTAAGTTGTTGTATATCCATTTGACGTACAGATCTTAGCGTACTTCTTTAGCATTGTAGTTTAGCTTTTCGCCATTTTACATGGATATTTAAGACCGTTAAATCTCTTTTAGACGCAGAATAATTCTCATCCTAAAATGGTAAAATGATTTACTCAAACCAGACTTTACAAACGTATATCTTTAAAAATAAATAATTGCTTTTGTTCACATTCATTTTTAAAGCAAAATGTTATTAAAATATTATGGGTGCGTTTTGAAGATTGAAATTAAAATTAAGGAGTCGCATTTGTGACCATCGCCGTTGAAACGGTTAACCTTTTGACTACATATCTGTCCAAAAAATATACTTATTTTATTTTATTTGTACAACGTTTTGAAAAAAAAAATGAATCTTTGTCATATTGTTCCATTAGAACATTTTCATGAGAAATCTACCTTTTTTTGTGTAAATTGGTACACCTGGATATAAAAAATGTCGCTAATACGTTAACCGTCAAATGTTTAATGACTATCCCTGAAAAATGCCTTGTGTGACAAATAATGTCGGTTTCTGTTATTAAATTTTTGTATAAGAAAGTATGGTTCAATATTTCATTATTTCAAAAATGTAATATTGCGTTGTTGTACATTAGTTTGATGGGCAAATTTGTGTCTACTTGTTTAATATTACACTTTTAATTTTCGTCATTGTACAACGATAACGACTAGTGAACACACAATTAAACGTCGGTCTCTGAAATTTCGTTTTGGGAAAAAGTTTTCAACGTGATAAGAACGTCGTGGACAAGATTTTATCACTGGCAAAGAGGAATTAAAAGCACAAGATAAATCTAATCCCCATGTGTGTTTCTGAGAGCTTATTGCTAAACAACCTCCCTCTAAATCCTAAGCCTACGGGCTGCCATAAAAATGGTGGCTGTCGTAGAAAGATGTTATTTAGTCTATTCACGGACTCTTAAAGGGCATTGCCGGATAAGCATTGGAAACATGCCTTTCAATCAAATTGCCTGATTTTTTTTCCCCAGATGTGGCTACATATCTAACACTATATTTCTCCTATTATCACCCTATAAATATTGATATTTAATGAGATAAAAATGTTTTCTCAATTTTTTAAAAAACGGATGTTCTCAAAAACTGTCGCACGGAATTTGATGCCATTAATTGAGGATATATAGATTCCAAAGATGCATAACTGGTAATTTTTGTATAATTTTCTGTTTATAAAAACTGTGTGAAATAGCGAAATGAAAATTAAAAAAAAATAAAAATCATATCTTATGGTTATCCGAAAATTACCATTTTGTTGTAAAAAATTCCTCATATGTGCCCATATATTCTATATAAATGCCGAAAGTTTGCGTTGGGTACTACATATAAATATTTACAAAAATGTATATTAAAATTATTGAAATTCATTTTAAGGCGTTATTTGAGGTGAAGCTACTCAACTTCCACACCCAAAGAATTTTTTGAATAAACAGTTACAGAATTGCTGTATTTTAAATTTTAATGAACACACGAACAACATTCTCAAAGCTGTCGATATAAAAATTAACATGAAGTTGCAAAACATGGCTTATATGCTTAATGGAATCTAAAATACATCAGTTGACATATTGTCTGCTGATTTGTTCCAAAAACACTTCGGATGTCGAAGTTAGGTAGCTCCGCCCCAAATAACACCTTCAAATGAATTTCAATAATTTTAATATACATCTTTGTAAATATTTATATGTAGTACCCAACCGAAACTTTCGCATGTATATAGAATATACGGGCATATATGGGGAATTCTTTACAAGAAAATGGTAATTTTTGGATAACCAAAGATATGATTTTTATTTTATTTGTAATTTTTATTTCGCTATTTCACACAGTTTTTATAAAACGAAAATTATACAAAAAATGTATGCATCTTTGGTGTCTATATATCCTCAGTTAATGGCATGAAATTCCGCGCAGCAGTTTTTGAGAAAATGGGCTTTTTTAAAAAATCGAAAAAACATTTTTATCTCATTAAATATCAATATTTATAGGGAGATAATGGGGGAAATATATTGTCAGATATGTAGCCACATCTGGGAGAAAAATTAGGAAATTCGATTGAAAGGCATGTTTCCAATGCTTATCCGGCTATGGCCTTTGAATACCGTATCTAGATAAGGCATTCTATGTCTTTACACGGACTCTTAAATTTGAATACCATATCTAGATAAGGCTTTCTATGTTTTTACTTAATAGTAAAAAAAAAAAAAAATAGTACGAAGAAAAAAATTGTTTATTGATACCATATCAATACTACAAACGCAAAAAAGAAAAAAAAAATCCTACAACAGCCGCCATTTTATTCTTATCGCGCAGGCCTAGTACTCAGAGGGCGGTTTGCTGAAATTGGAGTATGTTTTAAATCTCTTTCCGACCATCTCATAAATTTTTTTTGTAAAAAATCATTACAGGAACAGTTGTGATTTTTTTCCCACAACCTTGAAATCGTTACAGGTAGATTTAACAGAAAAACAGTTTAATTGTGCTTTACCATCAACAAAATCTGTTTGTGAAAAAGCACGTTCTTATGGAATTAACAAGAAATTATAAAAAAAACTCGTTCAATATCTCTATAAAAACGCTTTTAAGTGTTAGCGAAACATTTTCAAAATGACTGAAAAAAGAACTTTTAACGAATTTATGCCTATACTTTACAACAGCTTTCCATCAGATACTCTACCATCATTTTTATTTTTTGCGATTTTTCTTAATCCTCCCCCAGAATTGCCCAAAAACGTTGAAAACCCACAAATTGTTACAACTTATCAATTGCTCAAATGAGCAGAAAAAAACAATTATTCAACTAAAGATGTATTTAAAATAAGTCGGAAGATTGATGAAAATCGGAAAAGGATTTTTATTTGAATTTTACTATCAGTTACAAAGTTATTAAGAAAATGAGATTTATTAAAAACTAGCAGGCTGGGCCCGCTGCGCTGGACCATTTTTCAAATAAACCTTCAATCAAACGAAATGGAAAATCCGACCCTGTATTTTAAATTAATATGGACCTTCACCTGGAAGGTCCTTCCACATTTTCTGAATACGCATCGGACGCCATTGCGCTATTATATTATCTGATGCGTTAGACGAAATACGACCAATTCAGAAGCAACTCTTTAGTACACGTGTAGAGTTTGGGAGGGAAATACGGCCATTACGATCATATCACCACACTACTAAAAAAGAGAGAATTACAATGACTCCAGAGATTGACGATTTAACTTAAAGAATGTACGGGTTATTCACTTAAGTTTGTTAGTTCTTTTACTCCGGGCTTCTCAGCTTGGTACTTTGTGCGCTTCTGGTCAGGGCCTGATTACCATCGGGGCACACTTACACCAATAAATTTTAAAAGAAATGTTCGCCTTATCTAAACGCCGTATTCATGTAAAATTTCTGCCATGAATGAGGCAAAATTTTCTGTTTATTTTTAGTGGTAGGAATTTGCCCCGTGGGTAATCAGGCTCTGCTTCTGATAACTTAAATACAATCTCTCTCTACGTTACATTATATTTGGTAATATACGTCTTTTTTTGCCAGATTTTCTCTACAGTTTCTTATCTTCGATTTCCAGTAGAGTCAATACAATCAAAACAGTATTTAACTTTTATATTTTAAAATATGTGAACCATGTAAATGTGGATATTTAAAGCGTAATTGTGTGAATAAAATTAAAATAATGTCCTTTTAACTTCCGTTTCGTTTTACATACCAGTTTTAATCATGCAACTATTAATCTAGGAAAATAACCTCAATAACTAATTCAGAAAGAAAACTAAACCTCTAGTTTTCGTTCAATAAAATCTTCCCAATCATCCGTAATCGGATCCACAACCAAGTTTGATGTGCAACGTTAGAAATGTTCGTAACAGTATGGCTACAAATGTACCAGAGTTAGCTACAAAACAGAGTTAATTACGTTCCAAACTACATTCCATTAAATAATGTCAAATTGCTGTTGATTGAATTTTAGATCTTTCACTATCAAAACTCTTTTTCAAATGATAAATTAGGTTAGTTATGCAAAATTTTTAGTTACGATCTTTTTTGGCAAACCGAATATTTTTTTCGAATTTCTCTAATGAGCGTAATAAGACGGAGATATAAGCATGCTTTTATTTTCCAGACGTCATTATTCATCAGTTTGTTGCCTAAATAAAACTAAAAACGTTAATTTGTGACTATGATCAGCCAAAATTTCATTATAATGAGTGAAATTTTATTTGAATCTGAGGTACTTTTTTAAAAAACCTAGGGTAAATGAACAAATATTGTTCCATTGGCCACCTTTGGCATTTGAAAGTTTTTTATACATTCAAAGTAATGCTTTTTTAGTGATAGTAAAATAAACCTAAAATTTGTCACTACGATCAGCTGCTCGGGCTGTGCATCAGCCAAAATTTTATAATGATTGAAATTTTAATTGAATTTGAGGTACGTTTTTTTAAAAACCTAGGCTAAATGAACAAATATTGTTCCATTGCCTACCTTTGGCATTTGAATATTTTTCTTTGTACGTTCAAATTAATGCTTTTTTAGTGATAGTAAAATAACTGCACCTGAAAAATATCTATTACTAAATCTTCTTTTGTTCGTTTGTTCCATAATAAAAAAAACATAAATTTACTAATCGCTAAATACTAAAAGTACAAATTTCGCGTAATCTTTTGAAATCGGATTTACCGTCCATGGTTCCTTTCTGATATAAACGTATCTTCCAACACTATATAGTAAATTCGCCAATTGTAAGCTAGCTGATTATGGAAGATTCGTCCGATATCTTTTTATAAAATTTCTAAAAGAAGGGAAGATATGAAAAAAAAAAAAAAAAAAAAAAAGAAATGACCAATGGAATGGAATATCGAAAAGTGATTTCAGAAAGCAATTTTTATTGCAAAATGTCTTTTTTCCTGATAGAAATAACGCATAATTGCTTACATTTTCTTAAGAATAATCTTTACTACCTAACATTTGTATAAGGGAAATTGGCCATATGTTTTTTTATTAAAAAAGAATGGACAATATTAGCTAATCTGGCTTCGAGGTCATAAAAGTCACAAATTTGGGGAAAACAAACCGACATGCTTTCGCAGTAAAGTATGATAAGAAATTTTTTAAATGTCTAAAATTAAATTATTTTACAATATGTATGTGCGTGTGTGAGACATTTATACTAAAATTAAAATATTTGACTCCATTTTTAAAATATTAATTGCTATTTATATATTGTACATTTGAATTTTAAAAAATACTCAAAAAATGCTTTCGCACACTTGCAAAATCACCTTTATTGTAAACATCGCCTGAACCCAATTCACGCTTACGTCTTTTTGGCTTAAAATCAAATTGTTTGGCGACAAAAATGAACTAAAAAATCACAAATAAACATATAACATGTAAATCATAAGTACCATCATTTTTACAATTACATCTGTGAGTCGCATGATGGAAGAGTTAGAAATAAAAAAGAACAAATCAAAAACAAAATTGTTACCACAAGGAAGGTCTCCTTAAAGAGCATACTCAAATTATTTTGAAGAGAAAAATGATTTTAAAACTACTCATGTATGTAGTAAAACATCAGTCAAATTTGGCGGTGGGATCCCAGTAAAACTCTGAAAAAAATCTTTATATATTCGGGTATTTGGCGCAAAAAAGACGAACGTTCCACGCTATTTGGCTAGCCAACACATTTGCATCCCAAATGCAAGATATTTATAGTTTGAAATTTGCTTTGAAAATTGAAAAAAATGCATTTGAAAAAAATAAGTGTTTAAATGCCTACAACTCAATGAATTTAAACTTAATCGAAGGATTAGCGTATTATTTTTTATCTTTAAGCGTATATAATATAAAAAATAGCGTGTTGCAGTAGTTATTTAATTTTACATGGCTTCACCGGCTGGAAACGTTTTAAGGGTACTATTTGATTATTCATTCAACCAATTTCGCCAAATTATATAAATTGCCAAACTATTTGACAAATTATATAAATTGCCAAACTATTCGCCAAATTATATAAATTGACAAACTACTCGCCAAATTATACAAATTGACCTAAACAACGAAAGAATAAATAAATGTTTAAACATTAATAAAATTACAAATAGAAGTGAAATTAAAAATCACTTATGACGCAACAAACACGTGTACCGTATTTAATGTCAAGTGAATGTAAAATTTACGATCAGCTATTATTGGCATTTAATCTTATAATTTGGCGATAGTTATTTTGTCGACGGGATAATCAAGAAGTACCGTTTTAAGTTTGTTTTAAAAGTAGCTGGCTAATTAAAAATGCAACCATTAAACATTTTATATTAAATACTTGTTTCCATGGCAACAATAGCCTTCATTTCTTGTTTCTGATACTAACAATATCGAAGTCAAATTGCCAATGTTACGAATCGGACATTAATTTTGAATTTGGAAAAAATTTAATAAACTGAATTTTTTTTTAAACCGTATAATTACGATAATAAAATTTTAATATATGCACATATAAAGGTATATGACAAAACCGTAGTAATAAAAATGTATTTATTTAAGTTTAACTTAATCTAACTATCTTCGTATGCAGAGTAGAAAAAGGTTTTACTTAAAAATTATTTATGATAAAAAAAAAAAATTATCATTCAAAATTTTATTGTGCCGCCAACCAGCATTAAATCGCCAAAAAAATTAATTTTTCATTTTTTTTACAAACGCTAAATGGAGGTTCTGCGGATTTTTTTTTATAAACATATTATTTGTCACGAGAAGAATCTTCTATATATTCCTCATGAGAAGATATTTTTTCAAATATTTCTGAGCATGCACTTATCGAAACTTCCTTGATATCATCCTATTAATTTTTCAGATGCATTTTTCTTAACCTGACGCAAAAGATAAAGAGCCAAATCTTATTTCAATTGCAATATTTTAACCGAGTAATTTTTTAAGCATTACGAACATTCCCTTTCACGTTTAAATTAAATATTTTCGTTTTTTAATATTATCACTCATTAAAACGGATTTTTTCTTCTTTTTTTTAATTAAAATGAGTAACAGTTTTTTCTTTTATGTTTCGAGGTGTAATAGCTGTTTCAATTTTTTTTATCAACGATAAATTTCGCCAAGAAATAAAATGGTAAACCTTATCGTCCAAAATAACAGAACTTTCCGTGATAATTCTATAACTGATCTAGGTAGAATGATGTGTTATAGCTTAAAACCTTCCCTGAAATGATACCTATCTAACGGTATAAGTTCCGTAAAAATCCATGCAGTAGAACTGGAAATCTAGGCGTTCGGAACGAAATTTCCATTTGGATTTTATATATATAATAGATGAAACATTTTATTTGAAAACTGGGCGAAAGCCTATCAATCGTAGAAGGTGAAAAAAAAAGAGATAAAATTGTTATCATCATTGCATGTAATTAACACACTTGGAATTTACCATATACAGGGTGTCCCAGCCAAGAGGTTACAAACTTCGACAGGAGTTAGGGTACACCTTCACGACTCTGGAGTCACATAGGAATGCCGGGTCCGAAATGCTTTCCTGACCCAGTAAGGGCATTGGCAGTGTTGCCAGTGGGCTACTTTTTGTAAATTCTGATTTCTTGTTTGGTACCACTTTTCTGAAATGGTAAATTTCCCCTTCTTTTCACCGTTATTAATACGTCATTGACTAAGGCAAATTTTACTATTTCAAAAAACTGGTGCAAATCAAGAAATCTGAATTTTAAAAAAGTAGCCCACTGGCAACACTAGGCATTGAAAAAGCTGGATCACACAAAGCTGATCTTTGGCCCTGGCAGATTTGACAGTGGGCTACCTTTTTAAATTCCGATTTCTTTATTGGCACCACCATTTTGAAATTATAAATTTTCCCTTCTTATTGACATATTAATTAAGTTGAAAACAAAGGGAATTTTACCATTTCAAAAAAGTGGTGCCAATCAAGTAATCGGAATTTAAAAAAATAGCCCACTGGCAACACTCATTCAATGCCCTCTACCAGTGTTGCCAGTGGGCTACTTTTTTTAAATTCAGATTTCTTGATTTGCACCAGTTTTTTGAAATAGTAAAATTTGCCTTAGTCAATGACATATTAATAAAGGTGAAAAGAAGGGGAAATTTACTATTTCAGAAAAGTGGTACCAAACAAGAAATCTGAATTTACAAAAAGTAGCCCACTGGCAACACTGCCCTCTAACCGCGTCAGGAAGGCGTTTCGGACACGGCATTCCTATGCCATACAGAGTCATCTATGTTTACCCTACCTCCCCTCGAAGTTTGAAACATCTTAGAAGGGACACCCTGTATATAGATATAATGTAAAAATTGCCCTCGAATCATAATATATTGCATTATTCATTCATATATTCAAAAGAGTAGGTTATAACAGAAAAGTCATTAAATTATGTGGAATTTGTCAAAACAACAGTACTGAATATGAAATTACCTTCATTTTTTGCCATCACGTCTGGACGTTTCACACTTAGATTTCAAACTTAAAATGTTCATAGTTAAATGTGAACCCCTCCTTCCCCCTCCATCGGACCCTTGAGCTGTTTAACTGTACGAATCCCCAATATAAGCCAAAAAATAGAATAAATTGTTGAATTAAATAAAATAAAATTAAACAAAAAAGTTTTACATTTATTTTATTGTATGAGATTTTCGCTAATTTTTTTTGGTACTTTTTAACCTTAGAATTTACGAATTGTGAAATATTTTGACGTGATGGTTAAAAATGAAAGTCATTTTCAGATTCAGTGCCAAATGGTACATAAAAATCAATTATGAAAATTAAAAAACCACAAAACTCACATCTAATTTATAGTATCAGATTTTGGCTTTTTTTTGTTTGTTTTGTTTTTTAACGTTGAAATTATCAATTTGCGAAAAATCAGTGACGTGATGGTTAAAAACATGAAGGTCATTTTTGGATTCAGGGCTAAAATATACATAAAAATCAATTATTAAAAGTTAAAAAACACAGCCATCGCAAGCTTGTACAATAGCTTTTTAAATGCAGGTTAATAGTCGAGAGGGTATGGGCTCGTATTCCTGTTAAAATGAAGATTTTGAAGTTTGAAATAGTCGCATTCCGCAAAAAATAATGTGCTTAGTTTGTTTAGCCCTTTTGCGCAAAAAATGACCATAACGACTTAAGCCAAACAAACAATTAAACTGAAACAAGACATAAGGGACGAATTACTATATTAGACCAAGACATACTCAAAATTTATACAATAGACACCTGAATTTTCGACAGCCTATTAAATGACGTACTCCATTAACCGAGACCCTTCACATATTTCATAAGAAATGTTTGTGACTATACTCCAGTTTTCGTCATTACAATCACCAAAATTTTTTAAACATGTAATCAATTATAAACATAAACATAATAGTAAAAAGAACATAGAAAAAATAAAATTAATTACTTATAACATTTTCGTTAGTAAGTTATAAAAATTTATTTTAAAGTGACTCATGGACATTTTGAATAATACGTTTTTCAGTAAAATTCAGGGCCTGATTACCAACGGGGCACACTTACACCAATAAATTTTAAAAGAAATGTTCGCCTTATCTAAACGCCGTATTCATGTAAAATTTCTGCCATGAATGAGGGAAAATTTTCTGTTTATTTTTAGTGGTAGGAATTTGCCCCGTGGGTAATCAGGCTCTGGTAAAATTCATGTTTAAAAAAAATAAAACTATGGTCATTATTTACAATTAGAACTAACCGTATACTAATTATAGAACCCAAAGTTTTTTTTAACCCTAGAACTACCGGAAATTTTACTCAAGTTTTATAAAAACATTCTACACCAGAATTTTTACTTAAAACTATTTAATTTGTTTATTTAACTTATTATTGTCTGATTTATACATTTAGTTTGTTTTGAAGAAATTTCTGGTTTGAATAGATATTTTGAATATACATGTCGGGTCCATTGGACCCTTCTGGTAGACAGAGGGTTAAAGATTACGTAAACAAATACTCTAATAAAACCCTAAATTATTCATCGGGTTTCGAAAGACCAGTGGCGTAGCTAGAGGTGGGGGTAGGTCCTAGATGCACTGGACACCACTAATTTTATAAATTTGTCCCATCTTATCTAATCAGAGAACTTCCTGCTACTACAAAACTTTTCAATCTTAGTGGTATGAAGACAATTTTGACCCTCCCCCTGGCTACGCCTCTACGAAAGACTCTCTATTCAGAAGAAGCCCGCTAGTCTATTCACAATGTCTCCACGATTCAGATTCGAGACTGGTACTTCACTGTTTTTTTTTTCTAGTATGAAAGTTTGAATATTCTGAAACATCAATTATAAAGCAAACTGCTATCTCATAAAAGCTTGGTATTATTATTTAACAGGTCCTACTTTTCATTCAATATTATTTTGTCTTAACAATTTGTTATTACCTCCATGTAGTAATGATAGTATACTAATCCTAATAATATTATAAACGTGAAAGTCTGAAATGTTACTGAAGTCAGCGTCAAAACGGATGATTTTTATCATTATCCGTTAAATATGTACCTATTTTTTCCAATATGCAAAAATTTCACTTAACCCTCTGTCTACCAGAAGGGTCCAATGGACCCGACATGTATATTCAAAATATCTATTCAAACCAGAAATTTCTTCAAAACAAACTAAATGTATAAATCAGACAATAATAAGTTAAATAAACAAATTAAATAGTTTTAAGTAAAAATTCTGGTGTAGAATGTTTTTATAAAACTTGAGTAAAATTTCCGGTAGTTCTAGGGTTAAATTAATAAAGTTTACACATTTTATTTGTTTTAACCCCTTCGGGACGGGAGCCTTTTACGAAATTTTTAATCGTTTGTCACCGTTTTTTAAAAACAGAAATTTGTGTCTTCTTGAATCGAGAAAATGCGCTGATTTAATAAGGCAAATTTTACAGTTAAATTTTACTGGTGAGAAAAAACAAGGAATGTGACCGCTTCATGCGGCACGTATACGTGTCGCTCGTCCCCAAGGGGTTAAAAATAAAACCTACTTTGAGTCAAATGTAAAAAAGAAATTTTCTCTTGCATTTGTAATATTGTGGCATTTCAAAGAACAAAATATCGAAAATTCATTTGAAATTTCAGTAATAAAAGATAGAGTAATGTTAACATCACTAAAAACGTACATGGTGCAAAAATCCAGGACTGATTGTGTTTCCGAATTTATGCGAGATTTTTTCAACATTGCGCAACTAAGTGCAAAATGTACATTGGCATAAAATATTTTCCAATTTCCTTGTTATTATTTCGAACATAAAATAAATATTTTTCCAATATTGACGGAGATAATTATAATGAATAGCAATATTACTGCAAAATTAGCGTTTTATTATAAGTGGTCCAATATTGATATTTTTGTAGAGCGATTTTGATTAGTGTTAATAATTAAGTGTCTTTCTGTATTCAAAGTATATAGAATGATGTTTTAATGATAATTTTCATTGTATTTAATTGTAGGCTTTCGTCAGTTAAATAAAATGAAAATTACTATTTCAAAAATCTGGACAATATTTTGAAGTCATAATTCCTCTAACTTGGCTACACTGTTAGCAATGACTGCAATATAACCAACATAACTGAAACTGGTTTTCAAAGTAACTGTGTTTCTGGGTTTTTATAGTCAGTAATCTTCGCATTACTTAATTTCAGAATTTATAAAGCGAACATTACGGTTAGGATGAAATTGCGGTTATAAAAAATCCGGAAAAACAATCACTATTTTGTTTTTGCATCAGGTATATTTTTTGCAATTTTAACATTGCTGTACAGATTGTTACTGCAATGTCAATTGAATTTTTAATTAAAAAATCCCCCCCCCCCATAGTATTGCAAACGCAACAGAATATTCCATTACTACATTTAATTGAAAATATGTTTTATTTATATAACTTTATTTTCTGTATTACAAAGAAATAAAATATGTAAATATTATCAACTTAAGTCAAAATTTTGCAGATTGGAAAAAAATAATATAATGGATAATGAATACAAAAACAGGTAATAATCTGTCTTGACATTGATTTCAGCCAAACATTTCAATCTTTTACATTTATAATATTATTAGGATTAGCATACTATTACAACTACATGGAGATCATGACAAAACTAATTGTTAAAACAAAATAATATTTAATCAGGTTCTTACGCGTCAGAGAAATATTGCAAGAATTTTTATAAAATAATATTTGCCTTATTTGATAACAAAAAGTCTTTGTTTATATCGTCGCCTGAGAGCAACAATAAATAATTAGTAATAATAAAAAATGATATGCCTGACTTTCAGCTATGAGAAACTGTTTACATCTAGTGGAACAACTTCTGAAACACAAAGTTGTGTTTAATAATATGTCTCAGATGTGTTTTATAAAAATCCCCTACTGTTCCACTAGATGCAGACACAGTTTTTCCTAGCAGTAAGTCAGACATATCATTTTCGATTATCACTAGATGTCCTAGTGTTGCTGTGAGGCAACGATATGGTGTCCATTACGTTCTGAAATTTCTGGTATTCATAACCATTAAATCCCTTGATGAGTACAAACCTTACTAATGAAAAGTCATGTTATCTTAGCATAACCCGAACGAATTAAACAGAAATTTCTTGCTTCTATGAAATAAAAATGGTGTTTCAGAATATTTAAAATATTATACCAAAAAATATGCTGAGAAATACCAGAGTCAAATCTGAACGGAATAGGTGTTGCGAATGCGCGGATCGCCAGTTTGTGGTGTTGCCAACGCTGCTATGCTTACACTTTACTTAGTTATCTGCCGCAAGAAGGCAGCAGATCTTCTGGAATAGAGAAAAAATATTAATATAGTACGTTGTTACACGTTTCATTTTTAAATAAATAAAAACTAAATCTGTTACTTTTTCCGGTGTAGAAATATATTTTTCCGTGTTCTATTCTATATGTAGGAATACAGAATTTTCCAAGAACTTGATTTTGAGCAAATAAGCTGAGATCATTATTTCCAAGGAAAGTTCCGTTTTTTTTTTTTTTTTAGTTTGCAAGCTTGTTTTATACATTTTCATAATCCATAAGATTACTAAATTTATTACAGATTCGAAATGTAAATATAATCGTGTAGGTACTCATCTTGTAATAGTTCAAAACAATAAACAACGTCACAATGATTTTATATAAATAATACCGTCAAATAAATATTCTTTTTTCATTTATATTATTGGTAATACAATTTAATTAATTTTTGTGAGAAGTTTAAAATTCGCAATCACTCACTGTTTTAACTGTTCAAAATACAATTATCGATCATCATCATTAAAAAAAATGGATGTATAATATATTGAGTATCCTTTTTTGCTGACGAGAATACGTTGTCTTTGAGAATGAAAGGTTGATACTCTAATACAGCAGCATTATAAATCCCCTTATTTAAAAGTATATGCATTAACTGATAGCAGAGTTGAAATATAAGTTCATTTCCTATGTTAAAAAATTTTCCATATTTCTTTTTTAAGTACATCTTCAGTATGCATAAATGGTATTTTGCTTCTTATTAGCGCGCCAAGTGAGTCTTAATGACGATGCGTAAAGAATGTCTTGAATAAAAAATAATGTCAATCTCTGCTACTGAATAGTTAAAAGGAATTTAATATATGATTTTTTATTGGAATATTAAGTTGTTGTATACCCATTTGACAGGCAGATTTTTGCGTACTTTGCAGTTTTGTTTTTCGTATTATAGTTTTGTTTTTCGTCATTTTACGAGGGTATTTAAGGCCATTAAAACCGTTTCAGGCGCAGAATAATTCTGTTCATAAAATGGTGAAATAATTGATTCAATCCAGACTTTACAAACGAATTTCTTTAAAAATAAATACTTGCTTTTGTTCATATTCATTATAAAAGCAAAATTTTATTCAAATATTCATAGTGCGTTCGGCAATTTGGAACTAAAAGTAAGGCGTCACATTTGTGACCACCGCCGTTAAAACGGTTAATCCTTTGACGTCCAAATTATTTACTTATTTTATTCTATTCATACAATTTTCTGAAAAAATAAAACTTTGTTATATTGTTTTATTAGGATATTTTCAGTGGAAATCTAAATTTTATTATAATTATAATTCTTCTTCTTCTACTTTTTTTCTTCTTATTGTTATTACAGTTGACGGTCCATATAACGACCGCCCATTATAGCAACCGTTCCAGTATAACGACCGATGCAAAATGTCCCGAAATATGTCCCCTTTATGATATGTTATTTTTACATCCAATATAACGTCCGGCCAGCAGTTTATTTCCCAATACAGCGACCGAATTGACTTTTCCTCCACTGTTTTTTCCTCCAAAAAATTACATTTTCTTTGCTCACTGCGCTTTGATGCCTTTTGTAAAATGTCTTAAAATGACACTTTAAAACATTGTTTACTTAGCTCTATTTAAGATGGAAAATTCTGTTTAAAGAAAATATCAAATGCACAAAAAATAAACATTTCGAATTATTTTCGTAGAAAATAAATGTTAATATGTCAGTAACTATTTTTTTTTGTGTGTGATTTAATATTTACTTTAAATTTTCTTTTATAAATACGTAATCATTCTCTTAAATTTATTTTTATAATTATTCATTGTTAATGTTTATTTGACAGGAAAGTAAAACAGAATTTAACATAGCTGCCAACATCTTACGCTTTTTCAGACCACAAAAATTTTATAGTAAATTTTACCTTCTTAAATCGCCGTAATCTGCCGATTAAATAAGGCAAAAATTTCTGTTAAATTTTTGTGGTCTGAAAAAGCGGAAAAGTTGGCAGCTATGAATTTAATAATAATGTTGTATTATAAAATTTCCTTTGAAACCTTAATTTTCATGCACATGATTTGAGGGTTTTTTTCGTTCACTTTCGTTATAGCGACCTTCCATTATAACGACCCTCATTTTTGGCACGCGAGGGGTCGTAATAACGAGCATCGACTGTATTACTATTTTATCATGGAAGACGGTAGTATTCCGAGTGACGCAGCCTTAAGCCTAAAACCGTATCGTATCGTATCGTAGAATTCGTACATGGCGGAACTCATATATACAGCTAACTCGACATCACAGAAAACGCGAAAAGCCGCCTTTTAATAACTCAGCAGATATAGGTCCTATTGTTCTGAATTTTCTAGAACAGTCTTATATCTGCAGTCTAATCGTATACTGAAATTTTTACATTTCTACGTGCAGAATATTTTGAGATCTAAATAGCCATTTTTAAAGCGAAAACGTTGGTATGGTATGGAAGATGTTTCTAATTTGAAAATCTCGAAAACGGTTCTAACGATTTTCTTTAAATTGATATATAATATAAATCTGATTAAGACGAGTTGAATAACACTTTTCTTTTTTCTGGGAAAACTCGTTTTATTTTTAAAAATCGCTTTTTTTTACTTTTCTCGTCTGTGATTGGCGAATAGGTTTGACGTCACTTCGTATGTAGGAGGAGTCTTAATCCATCTGCTGTGGGTAGAAACAAAATTTGCAAAGTCATTTTAGGTATTCTAAGTTGAGTTAACAATCTGAATGTAGGCAGTAAATCTTTTTTTTTAAATATTAAAATTTTGAATGTTAATTATTATGTGTTTTAAAATATTAATTTTATTAAATGAAATTTCGATTGATATTATCTTTCTCTTTTTATATGAAGAAATTATTATTACATATTACTGCTTTTTGTCGAAAAAATATTTAGATTCATTTTTAAAAAAGGGGAATTTTTTTTTAATTATATGTATTCAATATAATTGTTATTTATAATTTTTTTTCAATTTTCAAAAAAAATTATTTTTAATTTCTTGTTTATGATCGTAGCTCGCGGTTTTCGACTTGCGATTCAACTCTATCATTGCTATTGCTTATTGCTTTGCATAATTGCAGTCTTGAAAGCAATTTTTTGAGAAATTCTGGAATATTTTTACTTTATTTCTCGTCTTATTTATTTTGTGTAATAATTATATCATGTTGTGGTTTTCAGCATCATTTTTTAAATTGCAAAGTTTCATTTGAGGTAGGATTTTTTTTTTTCTATTAATACTTCACTACATGTGTAGTTGTTATTAATAATTTGTCTCGAATGAGGCATAAAAGGCCAACCCTGCCACATGGCAATTAAAGTTTTAAAAGTGGTGATTAAAAAATCTGTCATCTACCACCAAATAAAATACAGCTTTTTCATCTCTAGTATACACTTATTAGTTGGTTATATTTTTCAAATTTACTGTGATAGTGCTATGTTCTATCTTATACTAAACTTTCCTCTGTTGTATATATTTTTTAATAATAATTAATAATTTCTTAGTAACAGTGATAAACTATTTTTGATGTGTATTTTCTCATTATTTTTAACTGTACGTTGTATCTTGCTGGCTCGTAAAATGATAAATCTGACTGATCTAACCAACTATTAAAAAAATATTTTTGCCATACCTTATATAGCCTGCATTATTTTCAAAGATTGCCTAAAAATCCACTCACCCTGTGAGGAAATGTACTCACCAGTGGCGAATATAATGGCTGTGGTTATTCTATTGATAAAAGTTTCAAAACAAGTTATGACTGCTCCAGTGAGGTAAAAAATATTCAAAACAGTGATAAACTATTTTTGCTGTGTATTTTCTCATTATTTTTTAACTGTACGTTGTATCTTGCTGGCTCGTAAAATGAAAAATCTTTGTTTGGTAAGATTTTATGAAAATTCCCCATCCCTGCAGGGATGCAGAAAATGTTTCTACCCCCAACATTTCCCTCAATCCACATGAAAATTTCCCCAAAATTTTACGGTAAATGCTGTATTACCATAGGTATAAAAAATTTATTTTTCATATATTTCTCGACTTATGTGCAGGGTGATTCTGAGTGAAATAAAAATTGTGAAATTCACAGCAAATTTGATGAAAGGTTGCAGGAGAGTGGGGGAAGGGGTGGTAATCCACTCCCAGCACAGTTTTTTTCGCGGCCCTTTGACGAAATTCGCATTGTTCGCGATCTTTTGACGAAATTTGCAATTTTTTCACTTTCCTTTTGACAAAATTTGTGGTTGTTTTGCGATTGTTTGATAAAATTTGCGGTTATTTCGTGATCTTTTGACGAAATTTGCGTTTTTTAATACATGGAAATTATTCCAGAGGGAAACATTCGCCTTGCATACAATATTTCAAATGAAATCAAATTTCAAAGTAATTGATTAAAAGACACAAAGACCAACATAGTGAAAAAGATTCCAAGCCGGGGATCGAACCCGATCGTTCCAAGTGGTTTAGTCGGTAGAACGTCAGTGCGCTATACTGATGGCCCGGGTTCGATCCCCGGCTTGGAATCTTTTTCCCTATGTTGGCCTTTGCGCCTTTTAAGCAATTACTTTGAAATTTGATTTTCATTTGAAATATTGTATGCAAGGCGAATGCTTCCCTCTGGAATAATTTCCATGTATTAATATAGTTTCTATCGATGCTGGATTTAATTATGTTCCGTGTTTGCTCCAGGTCGGTGGCTCACGTTGAATATTCCATCTTGTGCTGCGTTTGTAGCCTTGCCAACATATAATAGTGAGAAATTCTCCGAGCTGGGTATCGTTCCAAGTGGTTTAGTCGGTAGAACGTCAGTGCGCTATACTGATGGCCCGGGTTCGATTCCCGGCTTGGAATCTTTTTCACTATGTTGGCCTTTGCGCCTTTTAAGCAATTACTTTGAAATTTGATTTTCATTTGAAATATTTGCGTTTTTTGCTATCTTTTAACGAAACTTGCGGTTATTTTGGCCCTTTTAACGAAGAATGCGATTAATTCGTGATCTTGACGATATTTGTGGTTCGTTCGCGATCTTTTGACGAAATTTGTGCTTTCACGATCTTTTGACAAAGTTTGCGGTTCTTTCGTGATCTGACGAAATTTGCGGGTTTTTTTAGCGTTCCTTTGACGAAATTCGCGAATATTTCGCCATCTTTTGACGAAAATAATGGTTACTTCGCACCTATTGATGAAATTTGCAGATCTTTTTCCCGATCTTTTGACAAAATTTGCACTTTTTTCGCAATTTTGTGACAAAATTCGCTGTTCTTTAGTGATCTTTTGACGAAATTTGCACTTTTTTCGTGATCTTGTGACAAAATTCAGGGAATTATGAAATTTGCTGTTAAAATAAAAATCAATTTTGTTTCAGCAAAATTTACCCGGGTGGTTAAAATTTCCCCCGATCCTAGATCACCAGATCGGACATATTCTGCATCCCTGTAAGTAGTAGTATAGTATCAATACAAAAAACCTTAACAGATTAAAAGTTTGTGACGCAGGGCCCCGGTAGCAGAAAGTTCGAGACGGGAGACGGGCGTCGCAGATTTTCTTTTCCAGTTTGCAGATTATTTTTCTAATGAACCTTTATTTCGCTTTATATTATGTTTAACTCTTTATTACTTAACACAAAAAACTTAAGATTATTATCAGTAAAATTAATAAAATGCACAATAACGTCAAAGGTAAGTGATCGTTTGATTAACGCTTCAATTGTAAAATATTTTACCTGCAGATTATTTTCTGCCCCTGGAGTATCTTTTGCAAACACATGGAGAATTTTCTGCTACTGGGCGATTTGCATTATTTATTTTTAAAAAGGAATGCAACTTATTTTATATGTGATAAACAAACCTGTTATCACATTAGAAAAACTTTAAAAAATTTTCTTGATGACAATATATAACTGTAAAGGTCAGTCTCCAGAACTGCATCATGAGTGTTACCTATTTTAGTTCTGATTATTTACATATAGGTAGAGCTACTCATCAGTACATATTTAGTGTGTTTTTACTTGTCCAGAATTATAGGATGTTATTTGGGTAATTTTGTGAAGATTTGAAAATTGGTAAAAGAGATATTTTACAACAAGTCTTTAAGGAAGGAGAGTATTTTTATTCATCATCATGAGTGTTACCTTACTTATTAATTAATTTTTTAAGTAATTATGGCTAACATGTTATTTGATGACATAAAATGATTATTTATTTAGGCCTAAAAAGATTTATTTTGTTTTGACTATTAATCTAGAATAAAGACATTGAAATATAATAATGTCATGAGTGTTACTTGTCATGGGCGTAACTTTATTAAAGATCAGCCGATCAGATCGTCACACATTGTACCAATATACCTGATGCTGAAACTTTATTGGATGCATTACAAAAAAAGAACTTAAAATGAAACTATTTATCATACCAGAGCAAAAAAATTATTGATTATTTACAATAAATACCATCTAGTCTTCAAACCGTTCCAGGTACTCATTCTATGCATCAAATTATAATAAAACAGGTGGAATTATTTTACTCCGTGTTTGTAAAGAAAACAAATAGGCAGTAGGAAATTTTTGTGATTGCTTTGAAACAATAAGAAAAGTCTCAGAATATGACTTATTTATAGCAGTGAATCTGACAGTGATTCTTCGACTTCTTTTCTTGATATTGAGAATAGTGCAGAATTTAGTCGGTGTAAACCTATAAGTGTAAATAATCTTCAAACAGGTACTTATGTATTAGTTAGTGTTGTTAGTATTACCATAGAAACAAAACATCTTATTGATATTTTGGATTAATTCAAGAGTATAATGATGATGAAGAGTTGAAAGTTGTGTTTTTCAGAGTAACTGATGAAAATAGCCAAATGTTTAGTCTTAATAGAAAAGGATATTTCACATGTGGAATATAGTCAAGTTATGAGAGCTTTACCTAGCCAAAAATTGATATGAGAGGCAACAGAATTTATTATTTTCCATTTGTAATAGATGTCTATGAAAAAATAATGCTGCTTTTCATCATGAGTGTTACCATTTGTCATGAGTGTTACTTCATGAAATGTTTTAAATTTTAACCATTTAAAAATATTTTTTGTCATAATTTTTATGGAAATTCATAAAATACTTCAAATAACATGTTTTACCAACAAAAATATCCTCTAAATTTACTTTAAAAAAATTTCATTTGCAACAATATTCAATGGGAAAAACAAAAAGTAACACTCATGACAGCGCACTAGGGATGCACCGAATAGTTATTTTGGCCAAATACCGAATATTCGGCCAACAGGCGAACCGAATACCGAATATTCGGCTAGCCGAATAGTAACTGCCAGGTCGAATACCGAATATTCGGCTTGTCGAATACTTTTATATTTCAAAGTTTAAAGGCATTAATAAAAACACAAACGTTTATTCTAATAAACAAGAGCTTTTTTCAAGTAAACTTTATGCTAAAAAAATCTGCTTTAACCCTAGATCTACCGGGAATTTTATTCAAGTTTTAATAAAACGTTCTACACCAGAATTTTTATTTAAAACTATTTAACTTATTTATTTGCCTTATTTCGTCTGGTTTATATACTTAGTTTATTTTAAAGAAATTTCTGGTTTGAATGAATATTTTGTATGTACCTGTCGGGTCCAATGGACCCGTCTGGTAGACGGAGGGTTAAGTAACCCACACAGCACACTTTATCTATAAGATGTCGATGTATAGTGTAATTACATCTATAACGTCCACAGCATCTTTTAGATGTGCATAGCATTAAACCAATAGATGTCCATGAGGCATTTCCCATTTAGATATCTATTAAACGTCCATGACCTGCTATAGATGCATTATAACTATGACTGTTTTTATGTCTACTGGAAGTGCTCTTTTTAATTTCCAAAGGATGTACTCTTTAGTGCATCCGATGGATTTGCGAATAACACATATTACGCACATCTTATGGGGAAAAAAATACTGCTACTTCAATCTTGCGCGCATGCGGAAACGGAAAGTCGAAGGTCACTCAGAGACATTCGCAAAGTGACGATATGTTGTTTACGTTCATCGTGCTCAACCGCCATTTCACGTGCTTCTTTTCTCTGCGCATTTTTGCAACTTGTACTCTGAGACGTATTCAGCGACTTGTATAAAAGGTAAGTTATTCATTTCTTAATTCATGTATTTACTTTCCTGTGTAGTTTATAATTTAACACCCGATTGCTACTATACCCGTGTATCGTATAGATATGATATAAGGTTCAGGCTTAATGTTACGATAATTTTCATTTGTCAATTTTTTTTGTAGTTATTGTGTTTAAAATGAAAGTAAACTTTCGAATTGTTGCTTTATAAGTTGCATAATTATTGAAATTAAATCATGTATCTTGCAGCTACAACGAACGGGTAGTAAGAGTGTTAGAGCCACACATTGTTTTGTTTATCACCGATACACTCTTATATATTTTGAACTTGACCCTTTGGGAACAGATCACTCTTTGAAATGCTGTGTGATGTTATTTATACTATACATTTTAATCCTCAGCCATAATATTTACCAGAATTTTCAAATAATATTTAGATTTTATGATCTATGTGCAGTAGAAAAAAAGCAGTTATTTTTAAATGAATTTATTCGGCTAATTCTGGTTTCAATAATAAAAAAAGTTTCAACATTTTAGCAACTGAATTACTTTACCCTTAAAAAGGGTGTTGTTTTATTTATCATAATATTTAGAATAAAGTTAAAGAAACTTAATGTAAATTCTTGTCAACACTTCAATTGTTACACATAAATATTACAATTGTTTAAGAAACTACTTTTGTATGTATTATAATCTAAAGTTCCCTCTTGGCATTATTTAAGGGTGCTGCACCCTGCCTGTTCTGAAAGTTGCAAAATGCACCTTGCTAATATTGAATTGCATCTTTAGTTGTAGCCAGAGACCTCCTGTGAAAATCTTCCCCAGTACCAGAGTATTTCTAAATAAATGTGCCCGAAAGCTTTAAAAAATCATAACCTTTTTAATTTTTTAGGAAACAGACGATTATTAAATCACATACTTTTTTTATCGTTACTTAACAAAATTTGTTCTTAAAAAATGCTCATTTTTACTGAATAGTGATCTTTTACTGCTTAAGTTGTGCCTTTATTAGTGGCTGGCACTCTACCCTTTTCTTTCTAGTGTGAACAGTATATTTTAATCATTAAAATTTTGACAACTGTATTCCCATTTCCCAGTAGCAGAAAATTCAAGACAGGCGTCACAGATTTTCTTTTCTATTTTGCAGATTATTTTTCCATCAAACCTTTTATTTTGCTTTATAATTATGTTTAGCTCTTTACTTTATACAAAACTTAAAATTATTATTAATAAAAATGAATAAAATGCATAAAGACGTCACAGGTAAGTGATTAATTAATTAATGCTTCAATTGCAAAATATTTTACCAGCAAATTATTTTCTGCTTCTTGAAGTATCTGTCGCAGACACTTGGAGAATTTTCTGCTACTGGTACCATATTTAGTATTGACTCTAGAAAAAAAAAGGACTGCCATTGGTGTTGAATTCAGGGGGTAGTCCGGAAGGACCACCATCCCCCCCCTCCCCTGGAAGATTTTAGATTTTGTGTTTTCAATGGTCAAAAAGTGCAATCCCCCCTCCCTCCGGAATTCTATAATGCCCCCCCTCCCTCCGGAATTCTATAATGTCCCACCCCTCCCCCTCGCCCCGGAGCCACAGAAATCCCTCCCGGAGAAAAGTATCTGAATTCAACACTGGCTGCCATGCAGGAATCTTTTAAAAAGTGCTCATTATTCTAAAATAAAGCACTCATGTACCTTGTTCACAAAAGATATTTTAAATTTGTCTTTTTTTATCAGTAGAATTTTGTGATATTTTCCCACGACAGATTGAATTTCATGATTTGCTCCTCTACTGACTGACAAATTTTGAGATTTTTCCAACTGTAAATCGACCAATTTCGCATTTTCTTTCTGCAACCAACTTAAGAATTTCACGAATTTTTTTCCCCTGATGATTGACTGCTGAATTTCACGATCTTTTCCTGGGAACAATTGATGAATTTCACAATATTTTAAAGCAATTGACTGAAGAGTTTCTTGATTTTACTATTTGTTGATATACCTTTTAGCATATAATTTTCAGTATTCAGTTTTAAAAAATATGGTATAGCCATGGAAAAATTAACTTCTTAAGACGAAAACCTACCTAAAACGAAATTTTTCTCAGTTCCATGCCGTCCCATCTTAGCAGTTTGATTATATATAGATGTGTTATCTGCAATGCTAAAAACCTGTTTAAAGCGGATTATTTTCCATTTCCTATGATTTGCCTGTGAATGAGAAAAAGTGGTTATTGTGAGTACTAGGAGAGACTAAAATTTTCTTGCATTCCATCATGTCATAATATTTTTTCTGGTTGCAATACATTTATATTAGCATATTTATTTGTGCTATTCAATTTTAGATTAACCCTCTGTCTACCAGAAGGGTCCAATGGACCCGACATGTATATTCAAAATATCTATTCAAACCAGAAAATTTCTTCAAAACAAACTAAATGTATAAATCAGACAATAATAAGTTAAATAAACAAATTAAATAGTTTTAAGTAAAAATTCTGGTGTAGAATGTTTTTATAAAACTTGAGTAAAATTTCCGGTAGTTCTAGGGTTAATACTAGTAGAAATTTTAACAATTGTTTAGTAAATTTTAACAATATGTTTAGTATCTTTAAATAAAAAAGTGCTGCTAGTTTTTAAGAAAGTGGCCACTTATAAAACTGGTACTACTGGCCATTGGCCAGTTATGAAATTTCCCAATTTTGTCCTTTATTGTGATTCCCTCTTATAAACCAGGGTCGAAACTAGGGGGATGCAGAGGAAACATGTGCTCCGGGCACCAGAACGAAAGGCGGAGGGGGGCACCAAATAAAGATTTTGTTTGTCGTTTCATACAAAAATGTATATATATATGAAATGCAAAGAAACTTGCAAGCTAATTTTAAACCTATGAAAGCGTTCTTTTAAAATTTTTGAAAGTGAAAGTAACGTTATTTAAAATTTTAAAAAAAAATCTGCAACCAAAATCTAGAGTAAACACTAATTCGATTAGAATTCAACTATTCTAAGCAAGGAAAAAATCATTTAAAACTATTAATATGCAAGCGAGAAACTTAAAAAAAAAAAACCACTCCCATAGATTTAACATTATCAATCCAGTTTCTTCATGTGACTAGACTAGTGCACACTCTTAATGCTTATGCTAATGTTAATCCTATGGGAGAGTTGTACACATTTCTTGCTAGAATTTTAATTATTATTAAATAATTTTTATTTTTTAAGGATTTTTTTTTCGTTTCTTGTCAATAACTGTTATTGTGCATAAAGAGAGGGGGGGGGGGGAATCCATGTTTGCCATGGGTGCAACAAGGTTAGTTTCAGCACTGTTATAAACTTTTACAGCTTATAAACTTTGTCAGCCCCCTCCGAAGTGATGAAGTCTAGATACGCCACTGTTCATAGTAGAGATGCAACGAATATTCGGCCCATTCGGCTTGTCTGCCGAATATTCTGCTTCGGCCGAATATCAAGTCCATTATTCGGCCTTGGCCGAATAATACTGTAATAAATGTTTTTATATTTACACAGTATAACTTTTTAATTTGACAATTTATATTTATCATATATAATGAAAATTTTATTTGAAATTAACTAACACTTTTTTTCCCATTAAATTTTATACTCCGAATGGATTTTATCTACCCATTTTTATATAAGAAGCTAATTTAGGAATCATGTTAAAAAAAAAATTATGCTGTATCAGTAAGTACAAAAAGTATCTGTAATAAGCTAAGATAATCTGTTAAATTTAAAATTAATCTATTCAAAATTGTTTTAATACAGTACAAGCTAATTCAATTTTTTTTTTTTTTTTTTTTTTTTTTTTTTTTATCATAAAGGGAAATTTAGCATTTAACCCTTGTTACATAAAAAAATATTTCTTTCAATAATATTTTGAATTATACCTATAAAGAACATAAATATATGATTGATTAGATATAGATGTATTATATGTATAAGATATTTAAGTCGTATATGTTGCAATAAAGTGTTTTTTTTTTTTTTTTTTTTTTTTTTTTTTTTTAAGTAAAATACGCTTAAAAGTTAAATATAATTTAAGTGATTTTTTTTAAGTCTGTTACTATTTCTTATTAAATAATGAAAGAAATGTAAATACTAAATTCTTTTAATTAGTATGCATTTGCGTTTTAGATATTTTTTTCAAGAATAGCATTGTAATGCCTTAAAAAACAATTAAAATTTTTTCAATAAACGTAGATTGGGATGCAGAAATAATAATAATTCAGCATTCTGAGGTGATAGCTTATTTATTTATTTATTTATTTCTCATAAATGTTACCTGCTTCTGAAAATAATCTCTCACTATATATGGTACTTCCTGGTGCAGAAAGGTACTTTTTGGCTAATTGTGAAAGGTTTGGAAAGTCTTCCGAATTTTTCGCCCACCACTCCAAAGGACACTTTTGTCTTTCTAGCAGTGACTGGGAAAGAAAATTATTAATTTCTTTTACTTCTTCACATTGATGGGCACTTTTTATAGAGGCTTCACTGGTGACAGCAAAGAAAAAAAAATAATAATAAAGATAAATAAAAATTTTGTTAATTGTGAGCTTTATAAAGTCTACAATGATTTCTTTCAGCCATTTTAGAGGATATTCCTTTCACTCTTTCTATCAGTGGTTTTTCTTAAGATATTAAGATTTCTTATTTTTTATTTTATTTCATCTTAAATCTGAAACATTATGTTTCCCAGTACTTTTAAAATTTTGTCATTATTTTAAAATGTAACAACATCACACATAATATCTATTAAAATGTAACTGGACAGTACTTGACGAGGAACTTTTGCTAAGAATTTTTTTTGGGGGGGTCTGTATTATATTATTGAGGCAATTTTTAGGTCGAACATTCCCGAATATTTTTTCAGAGTAAAATAATACTTTAAAAAATTAAAAAAATGTATATAAATAATTTTTTTAAAGAAAACAATACATTTTAATTGTGAAATACACAAGAATTGTGCATATAGTACATACTATATTTTGTTTTTAGCAGGGTTGGCACGGTTTAAACCAAGTGGTTTTAACCATGGTTTAAACCAATTGCTTTTTTTGTCAAAAAAACCATTTGGTTTTTTTATAAAAAATCTAATATAATATTTTCTCTTTTTTGTAATTTAATTGTTTTAAATTATTGATAGAAGTAATTTCTACTTTTAACACTTCATCTCAGCAGTCAACATGAGACATAATGTGCCTAGGTCATGTTTCTATGCATGTAGAATGAAAATTAGCATGTGCTGATGAACATATCTGGTACCCCAAAGATTTTTCTTAAAACATGTGAAATTAGAAAAGATAAAACAGATAAATAATATTCAATATTTAGCATAAAATATTTTCATTTAAAAAATGCAGATTTTTTTTACAGCAGTTAATAACAAAATACAATGATTTTAAGATTTTGGTTAAGTTGTAAAAGAAAATTTTCTGGATTGGGATTGGGGAAGATTATCCTTAAAGAATTTAAAATAGTAACTTACGATATCAAGTTGAATATCACAGCTTGCAAAAATTGAGTGCTAGTTATAGCATTTCAATAATACCACTCAAACTTTTCTATTAGTTGCTGAATCTAATGGCCAAAAATGTTGACTTGGACACATGGAGTTATCACTCAGGAAACAAAATAACCAGAAGTATTTGGATATTAAAAAAAATAATAACCACAGAATAATATATAATATTCATGGAACTGCATCAAATGTTTATTGACAATTGATTGTTTATTGTTTGATCCTTATTATATTATTTATCAAAGGATTCTTCATACGATTTTCAAGGTATCAATGTTTCACTGTGTAGAGCAGTTTACTTTGAACATAAGACATAGCTATTACTAATTATGTTTAAACTAGAAATTTCAATTTTCTATATAATTCTTTCAATTTTCTATATAATTGACTGTAATTATTTAATTTAAATATTTTCAAAAGTTATATTACTTATATAATATCCAAAAACTTTTATTTTATCAACAGATATGCATCTGTATGCAATAGGAAATTATATTTAAAAAACCCGGTTTAAACCAAATAAACAGGTTTTTTTGGTTTTTTACAAAAAACCCGTTTTTTCCAACCCTGGCTTTTAGGTAAAAATAAGTTCATTATTCGGCGGCCGAATATTCGGCTGTAACTTGGCCGAATATTCGGTATTCGGTTATTCGGCCAAACCACTATTCGTCGCATCACTAGTTCATAGTCGCTATTTATATTACATTCATTTCATTTAAAATATAAGCCCTTAACACACTTTATTTAAAATACATACATTAGAAATACATTCTTGTACTTATTTTATTTAAAATAATTATGTTTAAAATACATGTTTTTTACTCATTGAATTTAAAAACAAAATAAATAAAAACTACTATTAATGAAGGAAGGGGGATGTTATTGTCAAACTTTGCACAAATTTAACATAAAAGTATTAAAATAATAATAAAAAAACTTTAGTAATTTTGAAAAAACTTGTAACTTAGTAAAAAAAAAAAAAAAAAAAAAAAAAAAAGAAAAAAAAAATGTTAATCATGTAAATCTAATCAAGCCGAACCCGCAGATAAAAAATTTAAACAATTAGAGTTTCTTCTGCATAGAGATGCAATAAAAAATCGGTTACTATTTGATATTAGGTCAGTGAGCCGAGTATCATAGTATTTGGCCACGGTCAAATATTGCTATTGGTTAAATATTTATAATCATGTATGGGAAATTACCTCATTTTACTCCTCACTGGCAAGTGAATTTTTAAGTAGTCTTTTAAAAACTACAGGCTATAATCAGGGTTGCCGTCTTTTAGCCAGGCCACAAAAAAAGGCGGCCGGCTTTTTTTGGTTTTAACCACTTAAAAAAAGTCTGTTTTTATTTTTTAAAGTTGGTTTACAGCTAATAATTGTTCTTCTCATCCCATAAGTTAGTGTTGACTCTAAGCCGCTTTAGCAGGGCGCAGCGCCCGGCAGCCCTTTTTAATTCTATTTTGCACTCGATGGCTCTTTTAAATCCTTCCGATGCACCCGGCAGCCCTTTTTATTTCTATTTTGCACTCGACGGCTCTTTTAAATCCTTCCGATGCGCCCGGCTGCCTTTTTAACACTTCCTATGCGCCCCGTGGCAATTCAGCCGATCCCGGGAAAATATCGCAAAATCTAGGGACTCTAAACAAACCAGTTCAAAATATTTTTGGTGAACAAGGTACAAGTGTGCCCTTTTTTTAGAATAGTGTTCCCTTTTTGAAAAAAAAATGTACCCTTTTATAGAATAGTGTCCCCTTTTTTGAAAAATTCCCAACCGGCGGCCCTTTTTTTCGAGAGTCAACACTATTATAAGTAATCAAATTCATGTAGAAGTTGATGTGAAATATAAACACTCAGTCACATTTTAATATAATAGACAATGCCCAAAAAATAATGAAGGTTTTCTTGATTTCTTTTACAGATAGAACTTCCAGTCGGAACACACAGTCACAAACATTTGAAGATAGCCTTGAAGAAGTCCTAGATGAGGAAGACTTTTATGAATATTGAGTTAGTATATTTTTAAATTCAAAAATCTTTTTTTTTTTTTTTTTTTGGACAAATTAGTTTGTGATATTTTAAAATAAGTATTAAACCAAAAAAAAATTTTTAACAAAATATTTAATGTATAAACTCATGTAGTCAGGACTGATACAACCTTCAAGCGAACAGAGGTAGCTTGTTACCCACTCCCCCGTGCATGTTAGAGTCATGTTCGTGTTCGCAAGCCTCTATATATTTCAAAATAATGGTTCCTTTGTATAAAATGATAATAATTTTACTCTAAATTTATTTTAAAATTTTTTGTGAGGAAAAATCTTAACTTTATTTCTTACAGGCAAAATTTATATAATTGTCGGAGAATATCTAGATTTGATGATCTTGAAATTAACTGTGAATGCAAAAAGTAAATATTTAAAAATAATGTAAAAATAGAGGATTTCTGGAAATTAAACATAATTATGCTCATTAAATGTAAAACTAGTGGTATTTACATTTTATCTGTATATATATTTTTTTCTTACATGGCAAGAAAATAAGGATAATCTGTAGCTTATTGTGTGGCAACAACCCTACAGTAACGCATCACCTAAAAAGTTATTGACGCCTATTTGCTATAGGTTCAGATTCACAGTTGCCACGTGGCAAGTAATTTTTTTTCTGTGTCCATTAACTTTTGGTGTCTTAAGTCGCCAAGGCCCCACCAGTGGCCGAGAGGTTCTGCGCTCGAAGCTGGTAGACGGGAGGTGCTGGGTTCGATCCCAATCGCGCCCGTCGGCCTAATCGTTCGGAGTTTTCGTGATTTTCTTCGAGCCGTGGATCTTCCATGCGTTAATACGGATTAGGTTCCCTTAGAAAGACCCCCACGGAGGGCACTCCCCCCGGGCCTATATCCCTCGTGTAGATAATTGGCCGTCAAAAATCAACCCAACCCAACCTTAAGTCGCCAAGATTTTTTTTTTTTTAGAAAAACAAATGTTTGAAGTGCATTTTGATTTTTATAATGCAATATTCTCGCCATATTAAAAATTTTTTAAATATGAATTTTTATATGAAAATCAGAATAAGAAATATTGTTTTCCTAATACTTCCCAGTCATGATTGCTTAACTTATACATACATATTTTAACTGTATCTAGCCCCCAGTACCAGAAATAGTGCAGCACGGCAGCGGGCGCTGCAGATTATTTTAAACCTTGCAGATTAATCCACCAACTTAAAAAGAAATGCTGGGCTTAAAAAATATCCGAAATTTGCTTTAAGTCTCTAGATTTATGGTATTTGTTGTATCCTTATATTATATTTTCTTTATAAATGGAAATTTTGTTTACTTTAAATGTTTCTGTTATTTCTTATGATAGTAGGCTTATTGGGTTGCAGATAAAATTTAGTTTGCTGCAGATTGACACAGAAAATTTTGCTCCTGGGTCTAACCGAACTTTTATATTTTAACGGTACATAGTTTAAGATGTATATATTCAGATTTAAAGAATTTTATGATTAAATTAAATAAACACATTTGATGTAATTAATCTGCGTTTTGTTGTACATGTGTTAGAGGTCTGCACGGGCCGGAATTTCCAGGCCCGGGCCCGGCCCGGTGTAAAAATTGAAAGTTCGGCCCGAGCCCGGCCCGGCCCGTTTACATTTTTACCGTTCTCGGCCCGGCCCGGCCCGTACAAAAATCAGTGAAAACAGGCCCGGCCCGGCCCGACTCAATTTCTACAAAAAATTCCGTTTTTTCTCGACATACAATTAAGATTCTTTTAATGAATACTGCATGCATATTTATGGGAACATTTTACAGTATATTTTAAATTACTATGTGTTCGCAAAATAGAAAACACACAATAGTAAACATTAACGATTACTTACAGTGTTTTAGTCAATGTCTCTACAGACGTTTCAAAATTTAAATAAGGGTTCATTAAAAGATTATTGTAGTTTAGAATAAAGGGTTAAAAAGCATAATAACTTTTGAAGCTTATAATAAAAAGTAGATTTGTGAAAATATTTCTGCCATTTTTAAACCTTTTCTCAAATCCAAAGGAGCTACAGTTTGATACATTTATGAATTCATTTCTTTTCGGAAACGCATGAGATTGGCAGGTATTCTTATTCAGAAACCATGTAAATGCTGTTTTTTTTTTAGATAAAAGTAATATATCTTTCAGAAAATACTGCCAAAGTTAGCGTTTTGAATCGAATTTCCGGAAGCGATAGCACAGGAAAGGAGAAAAACGTACAGTCACGTGACAAGAGTCTCAGTTATCTCTGCACGTAATTTATGAAAAATGGAAACGCTATTCGATTCCAAATGCCTTCAATACTTAGACCTGTCAATTTTATGCCTTTATAGTTAAAAATGAGTCAGAAAATGTGTCTGAAAGTTTCGCATTGTTGAGCAGTAAATATGAGAACCACCTTAAGGTACATTTCCAAAGATACTGTTAACAGAAGTTCATTATTGCTATTAATACTTTTACAAAACATAATGCCTGTCCTACACAATCCGTCCCGGCACAAGTCTGCCGATAAAATTAAACCCGGGATCAGGCATCATGTAACTGTACGATGCCGATCTCTACGATGGACATGTTACATTTCTGTATTGATGTTGTTAAACTCGCATCGGCTCGTAACGCACATTTATACTTCTCGAAAAAGTCATATTCATTGAAAATGGCCTCGTATTTTATCTGCTTCTTTCAAATTCTTATATCGGGCCGATAGGCCCGATTAATTTTTTTTTATCGGCCCGGCCCGGCCCTGCAGGCCCGTTCAATTTTTTTGCCGGTCCGGCCCTGCCCAGCCCGTTGAAAAAATTGCCCTAATTCTGCCGGCCCGGCCCGTTTGAAAATTCCCCTCCATTCCGCCGGCCCGGACCGGCCCGCGGGCCGGGCCGGGTACGGGCCTCGGGCCAAGCCCGGGCCCGTGCAGATCTCTAACATGTGTTTATATTAAGTAACTTATTTTTCACTTTGAATTCCCGAGATTTTTACCCATATAAAACCAATCGCTATTGTTTTCATGCTTTTATTTCACAGTGTGTTCACTAGATTTTTTTGAGTTTAGGAGCCACTGACTCCTTCCAGATTTTGGAAATCTGCACCTATGATACTTACTTCAAATGTATTTAAAGCAGAAACGCATGTTTCAACTAATTGTTTTATAAAATTGGATATTAGAACTTTTTACAAGGGACGAAAAAGAGGAATAGTTTTGCATGAAAAATTACCTGTTTTTAGCGTTTATTTTAATTTATAAATCTAAATATTTTTGCTTAACTTTATCCTAATGATGTCGTTTTTAGTTTTCAAAATATTTTGTTGTTGTGAAGAAAAAAGAAAAAAAGGATTATCAGATTATTGTTGATGCCATTTTCCACTAATAATTTTATTAAATAGTGTTTAAGGTTTTTTCTATGGGTTATCATGAGTGTTTTTGTCACTTTTATGAAAATTTATCTACCAATTTTTCATTTTTCCAGGGGTGAACATTTTCCGGGTATTTAATACCACTATGACAATATTCACCTAATTTAGTTTCTGACTAGGTAAATAAAAGAATGTTGTATGAAAATAGTGATTATAAAGAATATAAAAAGGCCGGAAAACTTTCATCAAAGTTTTCTTCCTACAAGAATTCAAATTTTAAAGATATTGCTGTACATTTTTTATTATTAAATCTGTAATTTATAATCTATATAGGTTTTTCTCTTACATAGCATGAGAAAAAGGCTGAATTTGTAGCTTGACTTTTGGCAACAATCATAGTAACATAAAATAAATTTGCCTTAAAACATTCCAGCTATTTGAAGCATAATTTCACCGCTGAAGCTTGCATCATATTTAAAAGAAAATTTCAATGGCTTTCATCAAATGTATTCTTTTTTAGCTGAACCAATGAATTTAAGCATAAATAACTTTAATCTTCACGTATTTAACTGAACAATTATTGCCCCTTTTCAGAAATATGAATGAGAAAAGAAACATAATTTGTAAATTTCATATGGAGTGTTTTCATTTGCGTTTTATGAGAGTTGCTGCAAAAAGTGTGGAGCAAGAAAAGCGAGTATTTGTTCTTCAAAAAATAATAAGTAATAAGCAGCAATTCTGCTTTTTCAGAATTTAGTGTTATCCCCGATGAGGGGGGAGGGGCTTTAAAATTTATTAGCGCCATAGCCCATTAAAAAATTGCACAAAATTTGAATTTTTTTTCAACTTTCATTTTATATAAAATTATAAATACTTTTGTTTTATATAAATTTTCAACTTTTATTTTATATAAAATGACATCATTTGCATCTGCTGAAGAATTCTACATTTACGATCCAGTCTTAAAGAACATCCATAGAAAAGTATGCGTATGATGTCACAATCGTGGTATAATATGCAAACACAGCAAAAAAAGATGTCATAAATTTGACAAAAAAAATTGTCTAGCTAATGTTTCATATATGCCTTCATTTGTAATGTTAATATGGATACTGAAATATAGTTTATTGTAGCTTCATGTTTTATCAGAAACCGTTCAGTTATATATTTTTTAAATAGCACGTATTTTAATTAAATTTTTTTTCAATTGTAATGAGAAAATGGCAATAAAAAGATAGTAATCTAGTATTTTCCAATTGTTTTCCCTTTACTTTCTACAGAAATGGAGCATGCAGTTGCCACCATTACAAAAATTGTATTAAAAGCTACAAAAAAAAAATTAACATCTCAAAAATAAAATGAGATTCACTTTTCAAACAAATTGCAATTAAAAGTACATTTTCCCCTTAAACAAAGGGTAAAGTTTGAAAATGTGCGATGCTTAGAAGTTAAAAAAACTGCAGTACAGATTATCAGTATTTAACCGTACAGTGATACATCTGCTTCGATTTATGGCTGGCTTATGTAATGTTACGTTACTTTTTAGTGACATTTTAATTGTTGTCTGAAAGAAATAGCATATCGGGAGCTACTAACTTTTTATCTACAATTATTTCAGAAGAAATTTATTAGCATAATAAGCAGGGCCCGACTTATGCAGGGGCATGTGGAAAAACCGCCCCAGCACCTCCCCTTTTTAAGGGCGCCCCATGAAAGTAGTCAGGATTTTCATTAAAAGGTGCCAAGTGATTAAAATTAGCCGAAAGTGGCCAAAATTCATATATTTTCAAACATTTAGGGAGTGCGGTTTCCCTTCCCCTCTCCTTCCAGTACACTCTCCATCCATGTAGAAAACAAACTATATCATAAGAAAACTAATGATTAATATTTTATTATGACGACTTAGTATTCTATTGTTTTCAACAGAAATTCTTTATTAATGTTTTCCTTGTAATGTGGCAAGTGAAAACCATTAATTATGACCCATTTGGGTCATTTTCTTTTAGACATGACATGCATAGATAAGCAAAGTAAAAGTTTGCAAAGAAATACTCGTATCATCCAATCTATCATTTTTTTTCTACTGTTATCCTACACTAGTATTTTTTCTTAAAGTTGTGACCATCTTTTTGTGACACTTTGTATACAGATGTGAGCAGTACCGGGTACAAAATGTATGCATATAATACAACATGTATGAAGTTTAGTACTAGACACTTCCACATTATTCACCAAAAAAATCTATAGATAGAAGGGAGGACCCCAGAATAATTCTTGCCCCCCTCCCCCCATAACCTAAGTTGGGCCCTGATAATAAGTATATATTTAAATGCAGTTTTACAATATAAATAATAAAGATATTCATCATGTTATTGCTGTTTAAGTAATTTTAATGCAAATAGAATATTTCTTATTTTATCGATATCGTTTTTTAAGCAATTGTAAAACACTTTAAAGAAACTTCAAATTCAGTCTTGTTTCTCAAATAACTTTTTTTTAATACTTTAATTACTAAATGTTCATTTTGTCCCTGAGCCCGAAAACTACTATAAGAATCGAGCCCACTTCCTGAGTGGGATTGAGATTTACATTAAATGATTTTTTCATTAAGGTTACAGACATACTTTACATCTGAGCTATGTATGAGATTTAATGTTTTAATTATATAGCGAGGGAAGATGACTCGTAATTATTGTTGTATATATATATATATATATATATATATATATATATATATATTTAAATGATTTTTCTGTTGCCTATCCTAAATGACTAAAATAGTGGTCTTTTTTCGTTTTATTGTAGGTGCTGCTCAAAGAAATCAGTTTATAACCATTGTAGTGAAAACACAAGATCTGCTTCCGGCATGTCAACGCCCTTTCTGAGAATTATCATTGTTAATAACTATTAATATTATTTTTTTTTTAATAAAATATTATTTCTTCATGTAATAAAGTCTTAATTTTCTTCATTTTTTCTATTTCAGTAAATTCTGTGCATCTAGTACAAGTATTAATAACAAAATTTATTACTTATATGTTTATTAAATTTTATTGTGAACTGAAAACATTCGGAAAACATACATGGAAGAGTATTTGAAAAATGGGATGTATCCTTAAAAAAAATAATAATAAATAAAGCATGCAATAATTTTCGGCATTTAAATAAGATCATGTTGCAAGATGTAATTTTTGTAAAATTGACTGCCTCCTATCTTTTCTTTCTTTCTTTCTGTTTTTTTTTCTTTAATTTTTTTCCTTTCTTTCTGAACATGCAAAACTGGGGGTAAAAGGCAATTCCTTTCTTAAACTAAGATAATTGAGTTCAAAATGTTTTGTTTTGATGTAAGCAGACATGAGAAAAAAAATTTCCGAATGGTCTGTAATGTAATGTGTTGATTGCAATATTTTTATTTATAAAAGTTTTAAAATATTGAGTTCAGTACACAAAATGGATTTTTTAAAACATTTCTAGTAATATAATCAAAATACGTTTTATCTCTTCTCTGTATTGGGAAATTAAAAACAGAATAAAAAATTTATTAGTTTGCATTAAACCCTTCAGGTAATATAAAATTGCTATTCCAAAATATTAGAGTAAAAAATTAATGATTATGTTTCCTGTATGTAATGTATATATGAATGATGTTTGTTGCAAAAGTCATATCCCCCCCCCCCCCAACGATTCTTTTATACATACGAATACAATTGCAGTAAACACGTAAAGTTTTCTATTCTATGTTAGTATACTTTTTCCTTCTTTTTTTCCTCCCTCTGGAAGGAAGATTTGTTACCTTTAAATAATGAGAAATAGCAAATCTATTAACCTCTTCATTTTCTTTGCAAAATACTGGATGATTAAGAAATTTCTCCCAAAGTAAAACTTAGCCAAACTGATTTTAAATACCATATTTACGTGTGTATCTATTCTATTATATATATAAAATCCAAACGGAAATTTCGTTCCGAACGCCGAGATTCCGAGTTCTACCGCATGGATTTTTACGGAACTTATACCGTTAGATAGGTATCGTTCCAGGGAAGGTTTTAAGCTATAACACATCATTCTACCTAGATTAGTTATAGAATTCTTACGGAAAATTCTATTATTTTGGACTTTGTTACTTCATATTTCCTTAAATATCTGGGCTCCTATTGGTCGTAGAGCTTAGATCTCGCGCCAAAAGTAGCTCCGAGGCACCCAAGCAAACTTTTCCCCGCAATTATTTTGCCGTCTTCCGATTTCATCTAACTCTATTAGGGGCCCGCGTAGGGCCCCTTTAAAATATTTTTCGTAGTAATTTCAGCAATTATCTTAAATTATTGGTTAAGACCGCCAACCTCCCGATTCATGTATCTACGGAAAGGTTGCATGAAGGAGTTTCGTACAGATACGCTTTCGTTAAGAATAGAGTGCGCTCCCTGGTGTTGGAATGTGGAACTAACATAACGCGATATTGTTAAAATTAGGAAATCTAACAATGCGATCTGTTTTAAACTTTGAGATAGTTCATAACACATAATCTATTATCTATTCTATTATATATATATATAATCTATTATCTATTCTATTATCTATTATATATATAAAATCCAAACGGAAATTTCGTTCCGAACGCCTAGATTTCGAGTTCTACTGCATGGATTTTTACGGAACCTATACCGTTAGATAGGTATTCTTTCAGGGAAGGTTTTAATCTATAACACATTATTCTACCTATATTAGTTTTAGAATTATGACAGAAAATTCTGTTATTTTGGGCGATAAGTTTACCATTTTATTTCTTGGCGAAATTCATCGTTGATAAAAAAAAATCGAAACGGCTATTAAACCTCGAAAAATAAAAGAAAAACTGTTACTAATTTTATTTAAATGAAAAAAAAAGAAAAAAAGAAGAAGAAAATCCGTTTTAATGAGTGATAATATTAAAAAATGGAAACATTTAATCAAAACCTGAAAGAAATATTTGTAATGCTTAAAAATTAATATAATAAGAAATATTACACTTGATACGCAATATTTGGCTCTTTATCGCATGCGTTAGATATGGAAACGAATCTGAAAATTCGATTAGATGAAATTTTAACGACATTTTCTTTCTGTTCTGTTCTTTCTTTTTTTTTATATCTAATTGTCCCATCACGTGACTTATAGAAGAAACAAGCAGATGTAATTGTGAGTCACATGTGTAATTACTATTTGTTTCTTTACAATTTTTTATTTTTCTTTTGTCGCCAAACAATGTGATTTTAAGCCAAAAATGCATAAGCGTGACATTAGCTTGAGGATGTTCTCACAAATGGTGTTTTTTTAGGTGAAAGAGATAATTTTTTGAGTACATTTTCATATTCAATTGTAACTTATATAGATATCAGTTAATATTTTAAAAATGGAATCGAATACTTAAATTTCAGTGTGAATTTCTGCCACACATACATATTGTAAAATAATTTCATACTTTTTAAAATGTTTTTCGCCGTAATTCCGAAAGCATGTGATATTTATAAACTCGGACTCAGATCAACGAATATTACCTATTTTATTTAAGCAAATATTATCTATTTTCTCAAGTCATATCGCCAATTTCATTTATAGGAAAATTCACAGATTCGAAATCTAGGAAATAAAGATAATGTTTAAGGAAATTTATGTTTTAATACGTTATTACTATGGAAAAATTCAACATTTTGAAAAAAAAAAAAAATTACAAGTCTTTTGTAATTCGTCATTTCTTCTTCGTCTTTCTTCATACTTTCTCCTCTGTTATGCAATATTTCAAATGATATTGGACTAATTTTCGATCATCGATTCGCCGCAAAATCGCATATCTAATATAGTACATAAAATAAAGTCTGGATTAGGGGACTAATTAACGCACAGCGCAAACTACTGAACCTAAAATCTTGAAAATCGTGGTAAAAATACTTCTTATGACATAAACTTCTGCTAAGAAAGGATTTTCTAAAGTGTCACCCCTAATGGTTTTTGCACGGGGAGGGGAAAAAAATCGAATATCAAAATTATGCGTCAAATGATAGCATATTTTAATGTAGCTGAATCGAATGCTACCAAATAAATTTTTATAAGTCCAACAGTTCATGACACATTTCATATTTTTCTAATTTGGCGGTGTCTTTGGCATCTAAACCTCAAAATATCTATCATTACATCCGTTACTCTAGCAACGGAAAAAATTCAAATCAACCCTTTTGGCTAAAAAATAAAAACGGCTCTATGAGTTTGAAATAAAAATGCAAGCATCTTAATTTTTTAAAAAAATAGTGATTTTATGTAAAATAAAAGGGAAAAAATTACTGAGAATTTAGCGTTATAAAACAAAAATGGAAAAGGTACTACTTAGATATTCCGTCGACCAAAAATCTATCGTCAAACTATAAGATTAAATGCCAATAATGGTTGATCGTAAATATCAAATTCACTTGAATTTAAACAAACTACACGTGGTACGTCATCAAGTGATTTTAATTTCGATTGTTTTATTTGTATTTTTATTAATGTTATACTAATTTATTTGTTATTTCGTTATTTAAAATAAATATTATTTCAATTTATATAATTTGGCGAATGGTTTGGCGATTTATATAATTTGGCGAAATTGGTCGACGGGATAACAAGTAGTACCAATGAAAATATTTAAGTATGAAAACAATGTTTGTAACGACTTAAAAATTATTTTCATATATATAAACTCGGTTTATGGCGTCAGATGCCGTCATCCGAAGAATCTACAAGAGTCTTTTTCCATTTTTTCCGGTCATAGGTTCCTCAATGAAAGAAATTGGAATTGGAATAATATTGTGCGATTTATAAATTGCTCCTCGATAAGAAGAAAAAATGGGTACATTTATAACAACCGTGCGCACATCTCGCTGATAGCATTTTTAAAATTCCCAGTAGCAGTAGTTACATTTTGCGTATGTAAATTAAAAATATTTTTTTGCTTTTAATTATGGCATTATTTCCTGTTATTGTTTATCTTTTCAGTTTTTTAAATGAAATTAGTATAAGGCATACATTTTAAATTAAATGAGTGAAAGGTTTGTGTTTTAAATGAAAATAATAAAATAAGAACATGCTATGAAAACAATCTTTATTGATTTATTACCTGCGCCCGGCTGACATAAAAGTATCACAAAAGCCACATATTCACTTTTCTTTGAGTAGTTGCTCATGAGAATTCAAGTTAACCTTCCGTAATCGGATACTTCACATATTGGTGTATTAGCTTTAATGTTGAAAACATCGTTTTTTTCTTAAGCGAAAACTTTACTATGAATTCTATTACACAAAATCGCATCATCATCATCTACTATATATTTACAACGGAAATTTGTATTTCATTCCGATTGTTTATAATACTTTCGTAGGATATACCACAATTAGTTAGGTAATAATTTTGGAAAGGTTTTAGTGTATACATATTGTTCAAGGGTACTTAGTTATAGAGCAACAGTAAAAGTTCAAAAATTAAGTGAACCTGATTATGAAAGTTTAGCCTTTTTAAAAAAAAATCTACAGAACATATTTTGTTACAAGTGGCCCTTTTGCATGACTTTTAGGAATGGTGTTAGTATATACGATTTCATTATATGTTGATTAGTTACAGAGGTATTAATTCCTGTTGTCATAACGGTCTCATTACCCGACCATAAGTGCGCTGTTTATAATCAACTAAAACAATTACTTCTTAATTGCTAAATTTTGTCCAACGCTTAAGATAACATTATATCGCAATGGCGTTCGCATAGTTTTCAGTAATGTGCAAGGTCAAGCTGAAGATCCATATTGTTTAAAATACAAGTTCAAATTCACCATTTAGTTTAATCCAAGGTTCATTTGGAAATATTGACCAGCGCAGCGGGCATAGCCTGCTAGTAAACTATAAAGTGCATTTTGATTTAGATTAGGAATTTATTATTTTTATTTATATATTTATTTATTTATTTATTTTTAACATGTGCACAACATTCTATTAACATAAAATCTTATGAATTAAAAAAAAAGGGAAAAACTTGTAGAAATCGTGATTTGAAATTTTTTTTCAAACCTAAACTATCAGATTTGCTCATGTATATTTTGCCCCCTTGTTAAAATACCATAAAATAAAAGGTTTTTTCAGAAAGTTGATATCACATGATTGTTCATAATACCCAAGATATTGCATAGATATAATAATACAATTATTTCCATTTTATTTTCTACTTCTATATTTGTATAAGCATATTTGTATCGCAAAATAAGGTGTATTATGTACTCACGTCTTTTTAGGCATGAAATTTTGGAGAAAATGTATGCAATATGTAAAATTATTCTGGTAGTTTTGAATTCAGTTCAGAAATTTCAGTGAACAAAATGGTTAATCTTAAATAGCCCAATTATAATACAGTTTTGTAATTGGATGAGAGGGGGGGGGGGTGTCTTCAATTTGGAGCCTGAAAAGAAATGAAAGTAAAAATTGAATGCTTCATGTATCCCAAAAATGAAACTAAAATTTCTCCATGACATGAAAAGCAGGGCTCGTAAGAGCTCAAGCCATTTGGTAGGCCTCCCCATCTGGTTGACCCTGACATGAAAAAGCAACAACATAAAAGATGTCTATTGGAAATATCTAAAAAATTAGTCAGTGCTCTTTGGGTGTTAATGTTAGAATAATGCTAATATGGTGCTAATCACATAATTGTTTTAGCTTTTAGCATTAGCAACTGTTAACTGTTTGGCTTATTTAGTATGCCATTAGTGTCTTTAAAGGTTATTACAGTTTGTGAGAAAAATGGCAGCAAACCATGTACTGTACTTTTAATTAAAATATTTGCTAAAAAAAAAAAAAAAAAAAAAAAAAAAAAAAAAAAAAAAAAAACATTCTTGCTCAGTGTTTCATTAATGAAATTTGCATGGCATAGCAATTGTTATGCTTATGCTAGTACAATAGATAATCATGAAAATTAGAATAATTCCCAGAATTAAGTACATATTTTATAATTTTTATTTATGCGTTAAAAATAAAAATCATGTATAAATTTAAAAGTTTTTTTAACTATAAGATTTCTTTTTTTTGTTCTTGAAGACAAGATTATTTGCATTTTGAAATTCCAAGAATTATTCTGATTTTCATATAGGTAGGTATACTTATGACATGTAAAAAAATCTCATTTCATGGGAAATACATACTTGACCTAAGGTATTGAGCAACCTCCCTTCACCCCAATATTTTTAATATATTTGTAAAAATAATAGTTGTATACAAATGTTTAAGTACATACAATTAGAAATTTTTCTTAAGTTATCACAGTTTGTAAAAAAAAAAAAAAAAATAATAATAATAATAATAATAATAAAGCCAACGAACTCATCTTTTAATGAAGTCATTTTCTTTGAAAATCCTCTTTTTTTTTAAAAGAAAAACTGTTAAATTACTTTGTTTTCTAGGAGTTTTATTATATCATGCATGCTGATAGATAGTCATGAAAATAATTCTTAATATTTTTAACACATTGAAATTTAAATGTAAATTTAAGGTATTTTCAACATAAGATATCTTTATTTTCATTGTTGAAGACAAGTTCTTTATACTTTAGCACTTCTAGCTATAATTATTCTTATTTTCATGATTATCTATTAATTGGCATGTATAACACAACAAAGTAAATATATATCCCGGCTCTTTGCAAACAGCCTAGGCTGTTTGCAAAGAGCCGGATTTCTCAATTAGCCTACGACATATATACTATATAATGGCTTCATTAAAAAATTAGTTGTTACTTTGTATTTTTTCTTCAACTGTAATATCTCAAAAAGAAAATTCATAGTTCTATGCAGTTAAATATTTGTGTATAACTATTATATTTACAAATATATTAAAAATATATGGTTGCTCAATACTTTTAGCCAAGGCTGTATTTCCCATGAAATGACAGCTGTTTCTTGCCCATCTTAAGGGGACAGTGGACCTTTATTTGAGCACAAACGACCCAAAAATCGAATTTTTTTTGTGCATATTATTATTCTCCAGTTTGTTCTGAGCCATTTGCGAAAAACCGCATCCAGATGCGATTATTTTTCGCAAAGTTACAAGCGTTTGAATTTTGTACACAAACAATTTTTTGGCCCTTTATTTGAGCAAAATCGACCCAAAAATAAAAAAAAAATTTTTTGCATATTATTATTCTCCAGTTTGTTCTGAGCCGATTGCTAAAAACCGCATGCAGATGCGACACTTTTTCACAAAGTTACAAGCGTTTGAATTTTGTACACAAACAATTTTTTGGCCCTTTAACTATCACAAAAAATGTAAACAAACATTTTTCAACATTTGTAAATCAGTTTTTTTGTAATTTTCAAAATTAATATTTTAATAATTTTGTAACCGCGTACATTAACTGTAACCGAAACTGCACTCGGCTGTCTGTTTACCATTTTATCGGCGATTTTTAAGTGTTACATGTGATTTTTTTTTGCTATCAAGATTTGGATAATTTTCTGCCATTGTTTTTGATAGATAAAAAGTTCTTTTCAGAACTAGAAACTACAATTTATACAAAGTTTTAGTGTATAATATTCTGCATAATGCATGCAATTAGTGGGCGATATCACAAGCCTAAATCCAGACCATCGAAGAAGAAACTTCAATGTCTCTCTAAACTTCAGAAACGATGGTCATCTGGGAAAACTGATGTTTCTGCAAATGACAATGAACTTGAAAACAGTGAAATTTCAATTGAACATGCTACAAAGAACAATATAGTTGATTTACCAGTAGAAGCCAGTACAAGTTTTGCCGTCAGTAAATTCGATCAGGCTGCAAGTACTACCAGTGAACGAAAATTAAATGTTAGTTTTGAAAACATTTTACATCCTGAAAAATTACAGGAAAATGCATCATATGTTTTTATGAACAGTGGCATGTGGTCTGACCTTCTTTGCAATGTAAAGTGTGATGTTTGTTGCAATAATTCCTTAGATGTGATATCCAAGGGAGCATATGGATATGCTTCTAAAATTCAGTTAATATGCAGAGAATGTGACAAGGTGTTCAGCTCCATATTTTCAAGCCCTCGAGCAAGCGAGAATGAAAAGTGCTTTGATGCTAATAAAAAACTTGTTGAAGCCTTTTTAAAAATTGGAAAAGGTCATGCAGCTATAGAAGTTTTTTCTATGGCTATTGGAATCCATGCAATGGATAAAAAACTTTTTCAAAATGTTTACGCAGTTTGTATACCGAGCGACAAACTTTTAAGAATGACATTCTTCAAGTTGCCCGAAATGTGGTGCGGAAAAAGCACGAAGAATTCGATAGTGTTGCACAGGATATTTTGGATATCACCGTTTCTTATGATGGGACCTGGCAAAAGCGCTGGCATACATCACTGTATGGGATTGGTCTCGTAATAGATATAATGACTGGGCTAGTAATCGATTACGAGATTCTTTCGAAATACTGCCCGGAATGTGTCACCCCAAAGAGAGATCTTGGCGAAGGTACTGCAGAATTTAGTATTTGGTTTTCTGGCCATAAGTGTGATTGTTCTCAGAATTACACAGGTTCATCTAATGCAATGGAGATGGCGGCAGCTGAAGTTATATGGAAAAGATCAATAAATAATTGTGGAATGAGGTATATCAGTATGCTTTCTGATGGGGATGCAAAAACATACCAGCATTTAGTGGAAATGAATGTTTATGGTAGAGGCGTCAAAATCACTAAAGAAGAGTGCATTAATCATGTAGCAAAGAGATTGGGAACCGGGCTTCGCAACAAAGTCAAGGAGTGGAGAAGCAAAGGCATAACTATTGGTGGACGCAAAGAAGGTAGTCTGAAAGAAGACACTATTGTAAAATTAACTAATTTTTATAGGAAAGCTATAAAGGACAATGTTCCAGATCTAGAAAAGATGAAAACAGCAATTTATGCCACATTGTTTCATTGCTCTTCCACAGACGAATCACCAAAACATTCTAAATGTCCGACTGGTGTGGCATCGTGGTGTTTTTACCAGCGGGCGCTTGCTTGTAAAGAAAAACCAAAATCGCATAAACTGATGAAAACCAAGTTATCGCAGGATGTACTTTGCAAGATATTGCCCGTATATCAACGTTTAGCCAGTAATGAGTTACTTGCAAGATGCATTTCTGGTAAAACGCAGAATGCTAATGAAAGTCTGCACGGGAAAATTTGGAACAACTGCTCAAAAGAAGTTTTTATTTCTAAAAAACGTTTAGAAATGTCTGTTATTTCTTCTATCAGTGAATTTAATTTTGGATGTTTGAATACTTTAGGTTTTGAGCAAGAAGAAGCAAATTCACTCTCTTTATCCATAGCAGAAAGGCGTGATAAACGTCGTATTAATCAAAGTAAAAAAAGGTGCACAACTGAATGGAAGAAATGCAGGAATAGTAAAAAAATCTGTAAATCACAAAAAAATAATCAAACTGCTAAAAAGGAAGGTGAAACTTATCACGCTGGTGGATTTTAGTTGTAATAAAAAAACAAAAAATAAACGGATTTCTTTAAACAAAAAGGTATGTTTTTTTTTTTTTTTTTTTTTTTTTTTTTTGTATTGGGTATTACAGAATCAATTTTTTTTGTTTACATATACTAAATTCTATTTTACTGAAGACATGTACAGAAAATTGAAGAATTTATAATCAAATGTTTCTGGAATTTTTCATAAATCAGTATTTTTATGTCAGCTGGAAGCAATTTTTGCCAATAGTGTTTTATATTTTCCAATAGCAGCTTTTATTTTTCGCGAATCTGAATTACAAAGCAATGCTTTATATAATTTTTTGGTTTGAAATTTCTTTTTCTTTTTTTTCGGGGAGGGGGGGGGGGAGAGAGTTAGTAATGTCATGGATTTTCTTTGTACAAGGTATTGCCAAATCATTTATATATATTTGTGTGTTTAGTTACGGAAAACCTTTACAGTACTGTTTGTTTTCAGAAGGCAAAACCCTCTGCGCTCTCGCACATGTGTCAAGTGTGCTTTGATTTTATCATAATAGGGATGAGCGGAGTTTATTTAGATGCGCTTGGCAGATTGCCAATCTTAGTGACAACGTACAAATGTAAATTTTTGGTTATTGATATTTCTTTTTCTTTCATTCTTCTTCTTCTTTTTTTTTTTTTTTTTTTTTTTTTTTTTTTTGGATGGGCGGGGTTAGTAAAGCCATGAATTTTTTTTGTACAAGATATTGCCAAATCATTTTATATATATGCAGGTACTAAAGAGTATTTTACCGAAAATATTTACGATAATTTTTAGACTTTGTTATGGAATGTTTTTGGAATGCTACATAAATCTGTAGTGTTTTTTTTTTGTTGTTGTTGTTGGTGGGGGGGGGGGGTTGTAAAAGCGATGGATTTTCTTTGTACAGAGTATTGCCAAATCATTTTAAATATATATAACTAAACATTATATGTATATATCTACTAAAGACTATTTTACTGAAAACATTTCCAGTAATTTGAAGATTTTATAATGATATGTTTCTGGAATGTTACTTTTTTTTTTTTGAGGGGCGGGGTTAGTAAAGCCGTGGATTTTCTTTGTACAAAGTATTGCCAAATTATTTTATATATATATGTACTAAACAGTATTTTACTGAAAACATTTACACAGTAAATTTTAGCATTTGCAAAAAAATGCAAATAGCATTTTTTACTCACCTTTATTTTTCAGAAGTCTAAATCAGAAACAATGCTTTGATGTTGAAATAAAATATTTTGGTTTATAATTTTATTTCTTGCAGGTTTTTTTTTGAAGGGGGGGGGGGGGTATTTTAAATAAAATGAGTGCAAGGCATGTATTTTAAATGAATATAATATATCTATTTTAAAATTAATGAAATGAATGAAGAACACATGATGGTGATGGTCGAACAACATTCGGCAATTTATTACCTACCCCATAAATCAATGAGAAAGAAAATTACAATTGAATTAAAAAAATTATTACAAAAGCATACTGTAGTCGGTTGTAAGAAAGATAAAAATAACAATACTTGTGTATTTTAGTAAAAAATTTTACTTATCAGTACATACACACTAATTATATGAAATTGCATCGAATTTTTAAAATTCAACGAAATCCTTTAAAGCCTTATTGATTGTGATATTGTAAAAAAAGGTCTATTTTTGTGGTATAATAGTATCAAAACAGTTTTTTCCTATTAAAATATCATTTATGAAGCTTTTAAGAAGTAAATAATAAAGGTAAGTGTATTTGTATACTTTAAACCTGTTTTTCTCAAAACTAATTTTTCGGCGTTTTTAGATTTTTGAAATGCCCCTTGCGTCTTAATTTTTGATCAATATTTATGAAATTGATAAGGAAGTATCCTGATAATGTTTACAAAGAAATTGTGTAAGCTTTTTAAAAAACGTCTTCATTAAGATAGTCAAATTTGATTTTTTACTTATTAAAAGGCAAAATTCTTAAAATTTTTAAAATTCAACGAAATCCTTTTTAAAGCCTTATTTATTGTGATATTGTAAAAAAAGGTCTATTTCTGTGGTATAATAGTATCAAAACAGTTTTTTCCTATTAAAATATCATTTATGAAGCTTTTAAAAAGTAAATAATAAAGGTAAGTGTATTTGTATACTTTAAACCTGTTTTTCTCAAAACTAATTTTTCAGCGTTTTTAGATTTTTGAAATGCCCCTTGCGTCTTAATTTTTGATCAATATTTATGAAATTGATAAGGAAGTATCCTGATAATGTTTACAAAGAAACTGTGTAAGCTTTTTAAAAAACGTCTTCATTAAGATAGTCAAATTTGATTTTTTACTTATTAAAAGGCAAAATTTTGATGAAAATCGATATGGAATTTAGAAAAAAATCTGTAAAATATTAACTATTCAAGAGATTAAAAAAATCTTACACAAATCTGTTTGTAATATAGTTTTAAGTGATTAAAATGCAAAATCGAGAAAATATTTCAAAAATTAAGACGCAAGGAGCATTTTAAAATTTCGTTTAAAAATTTTAAATTTTTTAAAAAATTAAAAAATTTTAATAAGATTGAAAAAAATTTTTAAGGTGTTCTATATGCTTTTGGTGAAATGTATATATGCACAAAATTTCATATTGCTATGATGAAAATTTAAAAAAAAAAAATTTAACGTCCACCGTCCCCTTAAGTATATCTATAAGAAGTACCGAATATCAAAAAATAGACGAACATTTAGAGTTCTTATAGATGCTTATCAGATGTACCTGGGTAGCTACAGTGCAAGTCTTAGGTGCATCTATAAAAAGTACCCCATGTCGAAAAGTGATCTATGCTTGGAGGTCTTATAGATGTGGTCTCATGGATGTTCTGGATATAATCGACGTCTGAAGGAACTCAAAAACGACACACATGTTATTTCTATTAGATGTCAAAAGAGTGTATCGTGGATATTTTTAGACTACTTATAGATGTGTTGGCCGTCTTGTGTTTACAGCTTGTAGTTGACTTATGGATGGTTGTGTGCTGTGTGGGAATGTAAGAAGAGGATAGTTATAAAAAATTTCTAATTAATAAAATTTTAAATTTCATGGCTTCTTTTGGGAATTTAAACAAAGAATAAAATTTTCTTAAATTCTAAAACAGACGTTTTAAAATCAAAGAGAAATTGTTAAAAATTGGAAGAAAAATTGTACAGGATCATATATTATTCGTTTGTCAGGAATAAGTAAAAGTAAATAAATAATATAATCTATTCAAATTTTATATGGTGGCAACTTAGCAAGAATAATTGTTCTATTCCCTTTGATTAAGCAAGGAAGTCTTTAAATGCACTAAGTCATTATAGTAAGTTAAAGTGTCTGGAGTGGGCAATCATTTTCAGAAATTGCAAACGTCGTTCTTAAAATCTTAGCAAGAAACAGATTATTTACTGGACAATGTTCAGGAACTTGCATTTGCACATAATTAATTCCAATGAAAATCCTCATGATTGGTTAATTTTCTTAAATAATACTTAACAAACAGAAAATAAATAATGTAAAACCATTCTCTTTTATTTAAATATGATTCTGTTACTAATTATTCTGAATATCTTTATAAGTTGACTGTTAAACGTAGAAGTTGTATAAGGTTTTTAAAAATATGTTTTTAATATATGTTATATATGTTGTTAACTATAAATGTCAAAATTGTGAATATAAAAATCAAGAAGTAATTACAACACAAATAAGAAGTTTGACGATTCCATTATCTGAAAACAAGTTTTGTTTTCAGGACTTACTTGATTTTAATTATAGTTTGAATTCAGACTTATATACAGAATCAAAATGTCCTAATTGTAATAAGATTAATGTTTTAACTAATAGATATGAAATTAAAAATCCACAAAATGTTTTAATTTTTTCACTGCAATTACTAAAGCCAAACATGGAGAAAAATGCTGGCTTGCTACTGACAGGAGTTCCACAAAGTCAAATAACATTTTGCAATAAAAATTGCACATTATCAGGTGCAATATTTCATCATAGTAAAGTTACATCAAGGTGTCATTACACAGCTGTAGTTCGAAAAGACAAACATTGGTTTAAAGCAGATGATACTACAATCTATCGATGTTCATGGCCAAGGAACAGTAAAGATATTTACATTTTATTTTATAAAAAAACCTAATCTTTTTTAGTACAATTGACTCCCTCAAATCCTCAACCCTAAAATCCACACATCTTTACGTATGTAAACAATGAAACTTTCAGATGTAGGGTCAAATTTACAGAATTTTTTAGTTTTATTTCACCTAGTATGCATTTTAATATGTAATTGTTAATAGCATTGAACTCATGTTTTTACATGAATGGAGTATAAATTTATTATTTTTTTAAATCGATATATTGATGATACCACTGGTAATCACAACCTTTTTACCAAATATATTTATGTATTAATCAGGCTTTTTTTAGTTATTCTTATGATGATTTTGATGTGAATTAATGGAAAATGGATCTCGTCCTTTTTATACATATTCAAATATGCATTATTAATTATTTACTTAACCTTTTCTTTTAATGCTTTATTGTTTTTAAATTATCAATGTCCATTTTCATTCATGCATGTCTTGCTTTTTTGCATGGTCTGTTTGTAAATATGTGTGACAAAAATTTTAAAGTTACCAACAAATCTTAAACATGGTTGCTGATGTACTGCATAAAATTCCAATGTTTTTTAATAACATCGAAATGGACACAGAAATAACTGAGTGAGTATATATGTATTGTGTATGTGGGGTTTTTTTATTAGTTTTTTTTTTCTTTTTCATTTTTTTTTTAATTTTTTTGCTGATTTAGGAAATATGCCTCATGGTACATAGATACCAAGGATTTATGTGTTTTGAATACCACCATTTCAGTTCAATCACATTTTCTTTATATATTCAAACATTTAAATGTAAAATTAAAGCAAATATTAATTTTCTGAAATATAATGGTATTCAAATTTTGGATTTCTTGGCATCTCATGGGGGAAACCGCCTTTTTCAGCATTTTACCTTTTTTTGTTGTTTTTCTTTTCAGTAGGCATGCTTGAATATTAGTGTTTTTTTATGAAATCTAATTTTTTAGAAAATAAAAAGTAGCGATGGAAATGTTTGAGAAAATCCCTTAAGTTTGGTACTTTTAGGTTAGCACAGCACATAATTTTAAAGAATTTCCTACATTTTAGAGATTTCTTTTTTTGTTGTTTTCATGCGCGTGCAGTGCTCATACATGCATTAGCAACTGTAACTTTTACATGTTTAGTGTAGTTTACAGATTGATGCATGGATTTTCATACATCCAGGTTCTTTTTTTTTTGGTGGGCGGGGGGGGGGGGGGGCGTGGTTGGTGATGCTATAATGGGAAAGTCATTTTTCACTGGTGTGCTAACGAAAAAATACCCAAAATTTTAGTAATATCAATTTGTGACGATGGTTCAGTTAACTTTATATAACTCGTTATCATTTTAAAAGTACATTTATTTTCAATATTCTTTATGGAATATATTTTACAATTGAATCATAATTACAAAAATTAATCAAGCAAGAAAAACTTTCGTAAAAACTATGACACTCAGACTACAATTTTTATAATATTTTTTTTAATTTTTGGTAGCATTTTTCTGTAAAGTGAAAGCAATTCTTTTAACGTGTATAATCCTGAAAACTGTTTATTTTACTTTCCCAAGAAAAATTATTGCAAGAAAATATTTTATTTGGAAAAAATTCTTTTTTCCAATTTTTTCAGGAAAAAAGTTTTTTTCCCCTAAAATTTTAAACCTGTTTTCAAATAATTTGTGAAAATGTTGTCATTTAAATCTATGCACAAATATCAATAGTAAAAAATGAATTTTAAAACCGTTCAAAGCAGGAAATTTTTTAAAAAACTGTCAACTTTACAAGGGCATGCCTGCTGAAAAATTAAAAGTGTATAGTGAGTACGGGCACTCGACCACTTAGTTGTACATGGAACTGAGTGCAACATTGACAGTAATTTTTATTTTCTGATTACATGAATTAGATTTTTTACATATGAAATATATAAATTTTAAATATTATGTTGTACATGTTTGTCATTATTTGACATTAATGCACATAGAATGTATTCTTATGTACTACATGCTTTTCCTCCTACCAATTCCGATGGTGATTTTGTTATCATAGTGTATGTGAATGCATTTTGTATGAAATTAGTAATGACCTCAAAAACTGATGACCAAATGACTAAACCTCAAAAAAGTAATGATATCAATACAAAACCCTTAACGGGTTAAAAGTTTTACGCAGCACTTTACTTTATGGCTATATGAATCTGAAATATGGGTCTTAAAAATTCTGATATCAAATTTTGAGTGACGCTGTGCTATTAAAATGAATTTATACATATATATCTATATATCTATATCTATATATACATATATATATATATATATATATATTTAATTTTTCTTTTTTGTTGTATTTATTTTTAATCAGTGATGCTTTTCCATTCAAAATATGAGTTTTAAAAGTTATGATATCAAAATTGAAGTGACGCTGTGATCTGACTTAAAGATTTGTTAAAAAGTTACTTTACACATACTTATGTTTTGTCTTCTGAAATATATTTAGACATTGAAACATTTTTTTTCAATACACTATCAAATATTTCCTACTTTTTCTCAGCTGATGTTATATATTAAATGTATTTAATTCAATAAATTCATTTATCTTTTGCGTCACAGTATCCAGAACCATCGGTAAAGTTTGTGTAAATGTTTTCTTTGCGTAAAACTATCTATTTGCATACTATGTACTTAGTTTGGATACTATGACGCAAAATATACGTTTACACAAATTTTACGGATGGTTCTGGATATTGTGACGCAAAAGATAAATGAATTTATTGAATTAAATACATTTAATACATAACATCAGCTGAGAAAATGTAGGAAATATTTGATAGTGTATTGAAAAAAAAAATGTTTCAATGTCTAAATATATTTCAGAAGACAAAACATAAGTATGTGTAAAGCCAACTACATACGTGTTCTTGATCACTGCTGATCACCACACGGTGCCCTCCAAAAGGACCGCCACGGCACCCACTGCAAGGGAGTGTCCTACGAGACGGGATAGTCATTCTTACCTGCACCGATAACGTAGGGTCCCAAGCAGGATTGTCCCGCTTTGGCCTCCTCTGGAGCATTGCACAATCGGGGAACCACGGACCAACACTCACGTTGGTCAATGACGATCCCCCGAAAAACTCAACACTAACGTCCGAACGCTGACTAAGCAACCCGGCCCAATAAATCTCTAAAGAGGGGTCGGAACAGGTTCGACCTGATGCAGAGACACCGTCGCATCATCGAATCCTAATCGCGGAACACTTCATAGGAAGAGCCCGTGCTCGGAAACTAGCGAGGGGGACTCCACACCAGCTTGCTTTACCGCGCGGCGAAACTGAGAAACTCCTATAAAGGTTATCTCCGTGATTTCAGCACGCGGATGGAAGGTTAGCAGATAGTAAAAAACAGGAAAGTTAGACCTCAACCCACAGCCGATCCACAGCCGACTCGTCGACTGAGGGAAGAAATACCGACCATGGGCCAAGGGAGAAAGAAAGAGAACACAACATAAACTTAATCTAAAACATAAACACGTCATTACACCATCGGACCAAGAACGGAAGTAGGGACGTTACCTCACGACCCCGGATGAGGTCTATGTCGGTGTAATGATAGGCCTTAAAGCCCAGGAAGTCCCGGGCAGAGTCAAGACAGAATGCTGAAACGTGCGTAGGGGACGAGCCACACACGACGCACATGATCTGGCCCACCCCTTGACTCCACCGAGGAAGACCCGAACCCACAGGAAGACAACATAATAAAATACACTGTAATTACAAAATAAAAATAACTATTTACAAATGCGAGTCCGTGCCCATGAGGACCCGTGAGCTACGTGTCCCGTGGGGGAATCCGCCACCCACTAGTCAAGGGCTGAGCCCGGACCCAAGACGACCCTTCGGACCTAGAGGCCTCGCGTCCCTTGAGGGACTTTCAAACCTCCAAGTCAACATCAGGTCGTAAGTTAGTAGATAGATAAAAAAATAAGGAAAGTTAGAGTCCCGTAAGGCCTCGGACCGAGTGACGCATCAGTACGGTCGCCTGTTCTAAGACCACCGAACAAGACCCAAGAAAAATAAGCAAAAAGGGTTCGGGATCTGATCGGACCTCATGAGCACGGAGGGGGACTAGACCTCCCAGATGTTTAAGGGCTCACTCAGTCTATGTCCAGATCCCGAGGACTCCACACACAACACAGGGTTAGTAGATAGTTATAAAAAAAAGGAAAATTAAAAGTTCAACACCCGATCGGACCGTCCACAAGGGGTCGCTAAATCCCCTAGGACCATCAATCCAAGGAACCCCAAGGACGACGGCCCACCCAGTGGACAGTCTACTTCCGAGTGTTGAACTAGAAGAAAAAGCAAAAAGTTTTGGCCCGACCGGACCCGTTGGTGCCTGTCTGTGCTTCGTTCGCTCACCCGCCTCCGACATGCCCACCGGCTTCGACGATCCAAGGGCATTTGCACCCCAGACCACACAGAGTATCTTGGTTTCCGACTCGCAAGCCCTTTGTTTTCCGAGGCAGAGGGTGACGACGCTAAGTCGAACCCCTTTGAGACACCACAACACTCGGCAGTCTTGAAAATTCCATCAAGACAGCTCCGAGCCCCACACGCTTACGCGCTCAAAGAGGCTGGACGGCACTCGCCCCATTCACCTCGGTCAAGCCGGTAACTGCTCGTCGGTCCCCAAGACAGTCGTCTCCACACGATGACATGCCAGCGACAGGCTACCCAGGGTCACGTTGCATCGTCGGACGAAGTTTGGAAGCTGGACGTGAAGCTCCATCAACCACCTGAACCACTCAGGTCCCCCGCTTTAGCCTCCTCTCCGAAAATGGAAAAGGACCGCCACGGCGACCACGGCCGGGCTCCCGGTCATCCTTCCGCGCCAAGGCCGGATTGATTCGGGACCACCCGGGGGTTCACAACCCCAAGTATGCGTAAAGTAATTTTTTAACAAATCTTTAAGTCAGATCACAGCGTCACTTGAATTTTGATATCATATCTTTTAAAACTCATGTTTTGAATGGAAAAGCATCACTGATTAAAAATAAATACAACAAAAAAGAAAAATTAAATATATATATATATCTATATAAATTCATTTTAGTAGCACAACGTCACTCAAAATTTGATATCAGAATTTTTAAGACCCATATTTCAGATTCATATAGCCATAAAGTAAAGTGCTGCGTCAAACTTTTAACCCGTTAAGGGTTTTTGTATTGATAACTTGGTACACCTGGATATAAAAGAAATCGCCAGTCCTTAGACAGTAATCAAAGTGTTAATGACTATAGCTGAAAAATACCGTGTGTCGGTTTCTGTTATACAATTTTTGTATAATAATTTATGGGTTCGCATTTAATGGGATATTACGTTGTTGTTAATTAGTTTGATAGGCTGATTATTGTCTACATGTTTAGCATTACACTTTTAATTTTCGTCATTGTAGAACGATAACAGGGTTCGCACAGTATTACCACTAAATTTTAACAGTATTTTCAAAGTATTTCACTGCAGAAAAATATTGCGAATTCTGTGTTTTAAAAGTTAAATGTAAATTTTCTTATCATTTATAGTGGTGCCAGAGTTATTGGAAATTCCAAGGAGTGTGCGAACCTTGCGATAACGATTAGTGAATACACATTGAACATTGGCCTCTGAAATGTCACTGTAGAAATAAGAGTTTTCAAGATAAAGAGCGTCGTGGGAAATATTTTTCATTGACAGTGAGAAATTGGAGGCACAAGTTAAATCTAATACTCATTTCAGTTTTGCAGAGCTGACTACTGAACCATTGCCCTTTAAATCCTAGGTCTATGCGCTGACATACAAATGTTGCCTGTCGTGGAAGGACTTTCTTGGCTTTTTCACGGACTCTTTAATTTTAATACCCTATCTATTTCATGAATTCTATGATTTTACATGATAGTAAACAAACAAGCACGTAGAAAAGGAAAAATATTGCTGGTATTGAATCTCAAGTAACTGTAGAAAAAACTGAAAAATACTACCTAAGCCACCCGCCTGTTTATTCTCAGCGCGCAAACCTAATACTCAGAGTGTGGTGTTGCGAACTCGGAGTGTGTTTCAAATCTCCTTTCGACAGCCTAATATATATATATATATTAATCATTACTGAATGAGCTGTGATTTTTTTCCACAACCTTAAAATCCTTAATGTTTTCCAAATACTTTAATCCAAATTCTTTAAAAGAAAAAGAGTTTAATTATGCTTTGCCATCAACAGAATCCGTTTAAGTGGAAAAACGTGTTCTTATTCAATTAACAAGAAATAAAAGAATGCTTTTAGAGTCTATTTAAAAACGCTTTTAAGTTTTAGCGAAAAATTCTCAAAATGAATAAAAGAGAACTTTTTTATCGAATTTATGTCTTCACTTTACAAAAGTTTTCAATCAGTCACTCTACGATCATTTTTATTTTTTACGATCGTTTTTACCCCACCTTCAATTGCTTAAAAACGTTCTAAACTGCCAAATTGATACAACTTACCAATTACTCTAATGAGCAGAAATAAATAATTATGCTACTAAAGATGTATTTAAAGTAAGTCTGAAGATTCATGACGATCGAAAAAGGAATTTAACTATCAGTTATTACAATTAACATTTTTAACACTTAGCGTTCGAAGTACTCTTCCCAAGCATATGGAAAATAAATGCACTAAAAGGACAGGAAGAGGTCATTTTGATCAGCAACAAATGAGTGTAGTTCGGTTCGAATCAGGAATCTCTTTCTAAAATAAGTTTTACAGATACAAAATAAAAGAAGGTTAAATAAAAAAGTTTATCAGTTGTAAATGAAAATTCTGATGTGAAATATTTTAATAAAACATGAGTAAAACGTCCCGTCTTTCTAGTGTTAACGCCTTGAGGGGCGTTGGATATATATATCGCGCCTACGATTAATAAAGATTTGCACCTGTAAAAAATTATTAAATTTTACTTTTCTAACTTTGGTGGGAAAAAGCTGTAACGATGCTTTTACTTAATTTGCAATAACAATTTTTGAGGATTCCGGTGTGAATTCGACGTTACAGAAACACAATTCCTTACTCCGGATATAGTTAACATAACTTTTATTTGTGTAAAAAAGTCCAAACTTGCGTCGATCAACGAGTCAACCTTTGAGGGCTAAGTAAATGGGATTTATTTATTATAAATGAAACATTTTATTTCAAAACTGGGTGAAAGCCTTCAAAGTATATCAGGTGAAAAAAAATGAAATAAAATTGTTTTCATCAATATATTTAATTAAAAAACTTCGAAAGTTTCTTATATAATGATTTAAGCATGTGATAAAATATATAAAGCTACGTATGCATATATACACAGTAAAAAGAATAGTGAACAATTAAAATTGATAACATATAAATTATTTGTTAATAAGTTATAAAAAGTAATTAATTTAAAGTGACCCATGCCATAAAGATTTTACATTTTATGTTTTTCAGTAAAATGCAAACTTCAAAGAAACATTAAAGTATGATCATTATTTACAAATAGAGCTAACCGTACACTAATTATAGCATACGAAGTTTTTTTTAAAGAAATTACCTAAACAAATACTCTAATGTATAATGAGCTGATTACTAGTCAAGAGGTGTTTTTTTCTATCATATAGCCGTGGGCAGGGTGCCACTTTTGGTCTTCTTTTTAATCCTAAAATTCTCAAATTATATCAGAAATACCGAATAGTAATTTTTATCCATTTAATGACCTACATTCCGTTTCTTCTTAAAGCACGAATGAATATCGGAGGAGGCCAAACTCGCAACCATGGTTGAATTGTACAAAGCAGAAATAATACTCGTTATATCTGTAAATGAAATCAAATATATTTTTACACAATAATTAACTTTATTCTAAAATAAGAAATTCTTCTCTTATTGAAATATCAACTGCAAGACATTAATTTTGGATGTGGCATACGTGTTATTTAACCCTTTAACTCTCGCGCCCGTGACTTTCGAGGAAACGTAAGCTACTTTTTTGTGTTCAGATTGGTTGATTTCCACCAGTTCTTTTTTTTTTATGTAATTGTCATTATTCTCGCACCATTTTATCGCCGTTTTCCGTTACAGGGCCCGAAAAATTCTGTTCCTTAATGGTGTAAAAATCGACTAACACCAGATTTTACAAACGATTCTTTAAGAAAATAAAAACCTGCTTTTTTGCACTTTCGCTATAAATTAGTATATATATATATTAAAATTTTCTGGGTGGTGTTTGTCAGTTTCAGAATTAAGATTAAGTGGTCACGCCGTGTGACCGTCAACTTTGAAATGGTTAAGTAAGGTGAATATTTATACTTGAAAAAAGTGGTGGCGATTAAACAATCTGAATTTTTAAAAAAGTAGTGTATACTTATCGGAAGCGACGCTTAACGGGTTAATTTTAAATCCTTGAGGAGGGGTGGGACAAAGCGTTATAAGTAAGCGAACAAACCTAATGCTGGAATCAGGCGTAAATTAACACAGTTGCGTCACCTTGTGGACGGAGTGATAATTCACATACGCGGGCTTTTAGTGTGGCGCGTATTTTCTAAATCTTCAGTGACTCATGGAAACGAGTTTTGTTTGCCACACAAAGCGATATAAGTAAGCGTGTAAACTTAATGCTGGAATCGGGCGTAAATTAACACACTTGCGCCATATTGCGGACGGAGTGATAATCCACATACGGGTGCGGTGCATATTTTCTAAATCTTTAGCCACTCATGGAAGTCAATTTCGTTTTACCACATTTATTGCAAAATAACGGCGTAGCAAGAGGAGCATCCATATGCTTTGACACCACGAGGTTTTCTTCGCTTTATCACACCGATTTCATTTATTAATCAAGATGAAAGAAACTTTATAATTTTAGTGGTGTGAGTAAAAAAACAGTTAGGTATTTACTTGTAGTTCACACTCCATCCGCTACGTGGCGCGTGACCTTGATTGATGTGACCTCGCTTTTAATCTTGCGGTTACTTCTTCCGTTTAAGATAGGACACTTACTTATATCGCTTTGTTTGCCACATTTATTGCAAAATAATGGCGTAGCGTGAGGGTCATCCAGACGCACTTGACGCCACGAAGTTTTCTTCGCCTTATCAGAAGTACTTCAGTTGTTAATCAAGGTGAAAAAAACTTTACAATTTTAGTGGTGTCAGTAAGAAAACAGTTAGGTACCCACTTGTAGTTCACACTCCATCCGCTACGTGGCACATGACCTTGATTGATGTGACCTCGCATTTAATCTTGTGGTTAGTTCTCCCATTTAAGATAGGACGCTTACTTATATCGCTTTGGGGTGGGATGTATTATATCCTACGTAATTTTAATCAAGGTTTGTTAAGGAAACTTTTAATTAAATTTTATTTTTATGACTTTTGTGGAAAAAGTTTAAAAATAGCTTTTCCCCATTTTGATATATAACTTTTACAAATTACCGGTGTGAATTCAGAAACACAACTAGTTGCCCCTCAAAAAGTTAAAAGACATATATATATATTTGAAGTGTCGATTTTGAAGAATATCTAGCGCAGTGTGTGTAACTATTGAAACCAATTTTCGTGTGTCGACATTATTTAATCGCTTGAAGTCTTTAATAACAGTAGTTAGCCACGCGTGTGGTATTTGTTTCTTAACCTTCCGTCTACCAGACGGGTCCATTGGACCCGACATGTACATTCAAAATATTTATTCAAACCAGAAATTTCTTCAAAACAAACTAAATGTATAAATCAGACAATAATAAGTTAAATAAACAAATTACATAGTTTTAAGTAAAAATTCTGGTGTAGAATGTTTTTATAAAACTTGAGTAAAATTTCCGGTAGTTCTAGGGTTAATAATAAGAGTTTCGAAAAATTTTTTTTCATATTATTTTAAGTGCATATAATTATTTTGTTTCAAAATTATTTTTCTGAATTTGTGAAAAAAAAAAAAATAAATAAATAAATAAATAAAGATTTTTTTTAAAGACTAAAATTTAAGACATAAAAAATCGCACGGAGTTGATCATACATTACGTACGCCATGGATTACATTTTTCGGTACTGTAAATTTTTAAACTTCTACGGAGCTGGCCATACATTACGTACGCTATGGATTAAACATTAATATTCCTGGACCAATTTTTAATGAAATTTAATTCTTAAACTTCTAAGCATCCCACAATATTACTTTTTGCACAGTCGTATTGACAAAAAAATGTACTTTTAAATGCAATTTGTTTGAAAGCTGTATCTCAGTTTGTTTCTGAGTTATTAATTTTTTTTGTAGTTTTTATTACTCTTTTGTCATAGTGGCAACAGAAGTATCCATCTCTGTTGAAAGTAAAGGTCAAATACAGATTACTGTATAGACCAATCAGAAAACGAATAAAAGGAGGATTCAACTAATAAAAAGCTTCATATATGTTTTTGATTTCCTACCCCGACGAGGACAATAACCATTTTTCCAAATGATTCAAAAGAAAAAAAAAGTAGTTTTATATCAATTTGTGTAAAATGTTTTGTATTATTTAGCCACAGATGACCCAAGGTTTTTCTACATAAGGTTGTTCCATTTGAAGGATAGCCAATCAGAGCAGAGCGGGACTGAAACGTCACGTGGCGGACAAGATTGGAGTTCGACCAGCCGATCGAAAGTAAATAGATGCGTAAAAATAATGGAATATGAAGTAAATAAATTTTTTAAAAGCAGATCTTCGAAAGTAAATTGAACGAAATCACTTTCCTTAAAATAATTTGCTCAAACACTGATGGGAGTTAATTAAATATAAATACATAATTGCAGGAGTCGCATTATATAGGGGAAATTTTATTGTTCCTACCAGAACCCTTAATGAGTTACCTTCATGATCATCTTATTTAACATATTATAAAGAAAGATGCGATGAAGATATTATTCTCAAAATAGTGGTAGGAACAATAAAAGTTTCCCGATAGAATGCGACCCCTGTAATCGTTAAATAATATCGCGATACGTTTGTTTACATTCAAATAGTTTAGTAAATTCGCTAAAAAAATAAAATTTTTAACGCGTAAAAGTACAAATGAAAATTTTAAACTATTGTAAAATAAAATGAATTATATGAATATGATAATACAGCAGTAGTAATAAAATGACTAGAATTATCAAACAGAATAAATTAAACAAAAGTCAAACATCAAAACTTTTAACAATAATGCATTGTCCGATTACTAGATATAAGTTTTGAAAAAAATTTCGAATGTCATTATGCTTATTCAGGATCAAAATAATACAAAAATATTACTCTATAATTAAACTAATTCTATTATGAAAAAAATATGTACTATACATATATTTTACATTATGATATACAAATAGCAATATCGTTATTTCATGTATACAAAATTTCAGCAAAAACTGAAAATTTTTAAACATCTTCAGTTCTAAAATTTCCATGTTATTTTATAAAACACATCAAATATAACATTTCTCCATACAAATAAGAAACAATAGAAGGAAAATTTATGGAGATATACAGATTTAACAATGAATTAACCTTTTCAAAAAATAGAAAGGAAAAAAAGTAAGAATAACTATCATACCTCAATAAATCAATATGTGACTAATACTTTTACACAGTATCAGGTTGTAAAATCATTGATCCACATTAATAATCAAAATTCAATTTTTAAATTCATTAGTTTCAAACGCACATCAATATGATTCAAATATCTGTAACAATATATATACGCAGGGCTTAGTTTCTAGCAAATAAATAAATAAATAAATAAATAAAATAAAATACCAGAGCTCTAATATTCTGCAATAATAACAACTAAGTGTATAACAATCCCCCCCCCCTCTCACACACACATGCATATTTATATTTCATAGATTACTTGCAAATTTTAAAGCAATTTCGCCTTCCTCGAAAAGAAATTATATATATATATATATATATAATAATATTCTGCCATATCTTTAGGCATTAATATATAATAAATTCTAATAAATGACCAGAGCAAAAACATTAAAATCAGGAGTGGGGAATTTTCATAAAATCCTACTCGTCACGGACTGGGCATTGGTGCGCAGTATTTATAAACTGCGGTCTGTTCTGACTAATATTTAAATATTCACTAAAAATAAAAAAGTACTGGAGCGCTCCTGTGTCGGAGCAAATTAAGTATCGCGCGGAGCTAGAAAGTTGATCAGACAGTATATTTTAAAACATAAGCAGCGAGTAAAAAGGGCAGAAACAGTTGCAACTAATTCTGACATTCCTCATCGCCGTTCTGAAATCATTAAAAAAAAAAAAAAAGCCCTACACACTATGTCACATACGTAAGTGCTTTGGTAAGAAAGAACGCAAAAGTTTGGAGATGGGAGGGAAAGAAAAATAAAATTTAGGCATTGATTTTTTAGAAAACTATTTTTGCTGAAATCCGGAGTGAGCGCAAAGGAATTCAGACCAATATTTAACTTTCCACTTAAAATAAAGAAGTAGTGAAGCTGAGCTCCGGCGCAAATTAAGCACTGCTTATAGGTTATTACCTCAACCCTACACTAATTTTCATCTTAAATTTCTTCTTTATTTTATTAATCAGAGTAACTGGAACATAATATTTAATAAAGTAAATATTATCGTTATTCTGTTTGCGAATCGCCGAGTTAGCCAGAAACGAAATGCATATCACTGCATCAGCAGCAAATGTACAACAGCACTACGAAAAATCGAGAAAATCGTTATCACAGCGTCCCCTTCCAGGTTTACATATCCATTTTCAACTGGGACTTATACTTTCCGATGAAATATTAATGAAAATGGCACAAAAATCGCTATTACAGCGCCCCCTCCCGGAGGAATATCCCCAAATTCAATTTGAACTTGCTGGCCATAGTAAAAAACATACACATGAAATTTTGTTCAATTCTATGCGTAACTTCATACACTTTTCGATGATAGAATATCGAAAATGGCACAAAAATCGCTACTACAGCACCATCACAGTAAAACACTTATATGAAATTTAGTTCAATTCTATGCATAACTTTGTATACTTTCCGATGATATTATGAGACACACATATATACGGACAGACAGATATTTTGTAAAAACATGTTTTTCGGTATCTCCTACTCTTAAAACGTGTAAATCCGTCGAAAACCGGAAGTCGAACAAAATTTCGACTACAATACTTTCTTCTATTATAGATAAAAGAAGGAAAAAAAAGATAATGCTAAAACAAATATTTTAATACAGGAATTTTTTTTAACTTAAAAAAATTATAATACCAAAAGAATTTTTTATATATTTTTTTTATGCAATTTTTGACGGTTTCTTTTTCTTTTTTTTTTTTTTTAAATTTGCGCGGCGATTTTTCCATATGAATAAAAGGAATCCGGCTTTATTTTTTAGCCCAGTATAGTAAATCTTGTCATTTTTTCAATAAAGTTTATTCGGAGTTTGCATTTTTCGCGAGTTTTTTATACGAATTTTAGAGTTTTGAAATTTGTAAAAAGAACTCGGTTACCACCTTTAGCCAAATACAATAAATTTTCTCCTCTGCGAGTTTTGAACTGTTTTTTCCATTTCATGGCGATTTGTCTGCATTTGTGAAAGAAGTACGGTTTTAATCTTTTAGTCCAATATAGTAAATGCTGTCCTTTTTTTATTTTTTATTTATTTTTTTTCACTTTTATTTAAGTTTATTCGGAATTTCTCGCGATCCTTTTAAGCTATTTTTAGAGATTTTCGCGTTCTGCAGAAATGTTTTGACGTTCGTAAAAGGAAGTCGGCTTTAAAATTGCAGCCTAATATAGTAAATTTTTTCCTCTGCTATGTTAGTGTTTTTCGTTGCGATTCTCTAGAATAATAATCGTCAGTTAACAAAATGCCCGACTTTTGAAGAATTCCGGATTTCGACGTACGGATTTGAGACTTTGTACTCCATTTTTAAATCTGTATGCGTGTTCTCCGAGAATTATTAGAACATGTTGATATAGTGCATTCACTAGGTTTTTTATCAAAAAGTCTGTTAAAATAATAGAATAATTAAATCCTTCACAGAAAAAAAAAATTCCATCGCAGAACTGCATAAAGAATACTATTGAAACGAGCGAAGCGAGGCGAATCTGTCCGCCACGTGACGTAATGCGCGAGCAGTTAAGAAATCATTACAGTTGGCGCATCGCACGAATGGTACCCCCCTGCAGATGACCGATGCCTTCTTTGGATTTCTGATCATGAATTTTTATCTGCCGTCGTAGAGCAGCAGATTGCCTCGATTAAAAAAATCCGAATAAAAATGTTTTAAATACAAAATTTTTTGTAAAAGCATTTAAATAAAATTTTGTTTCTTTTTCTGGTGGCAGAATCTATTTACTTAAATTTATACAATACTAGTTAATTTTACTATTATTTATTACTGAACTATGCGTATGATATAGTATAATATAATAAAGTTAAAATAACATACATATAGTTTACATTTTTTTCATTAAAATGGTTCAAGAAAATATATAAACTATATTAATTTATAATTGAGACATATGGTATTTTAATTCTATCATGCGAAGTTTTATCTTAGTTCAACAAAAATTATATTGAATAGAACGCTACCAATCATGAATGAATAGTGTATGTTTGCTATCCCGGTTGATGATTGAATGTTTAAATTAGGTTGAATGCAACTTTAAATAGAGGACTGGACTCCTTAATCGTATGACACAGAGCACCAAAATAATCGGCGAACTAAATGAAAACAAAATACAAAAGACGATTCATAGCAGTAGATATTGAAATGCACAAATTATATATATATACATAGTTTTCAAAAATGTCTTCTTAACTTTAAAATTGAATAAACAATGAATGGATTTTAATTAAACATCAGATTCAGTTAGACGTTGACATAAGTTGTTGATGATTATTTCTCGATGTAAATGGCGTAACAGGTAGCGCTGCTATGCTGCATTTTCTTAACTTTTCAAGAACTTATGATAAATATAATGTGATAAATATAAAAAATTAACAAGTGACATATTTTTTAAGTAAATCATAAATGTTTATACAGTTATGCTGAATGTTTTATACCTAATAACGTAGTGCAATCTCAAACAATAAAAATGTTTAAGGGAGATTCTCAAAAGGTGGGATCATTAAACGTTAACTATATGTAATTTTTAAAATTTTCAAATTTAAGGCCAATTTTTTTTAATAGTATAGTATTTTGTCTATAAATATAATATATAAATATTTTTAATAGTATGTCTGCAAAATAATACACAAACATTAAATGACAGCAACTATTCTGGAAAATTAATTATTAAAGCATTTAATTAGCAGTTGTGTACGTTACAAATTTTGGAAATTTTTTCGCACGTATGTTACACAGTTTGCACGTTGCTCTTAGTATTTAAAAAATTCTTAAGACTAAGAATGTAGTAAATGTGTCCTATAATTGTATGTGTATACATATATATATATATATATATAATTAACTTTTTGTTATCCAGTAGTAATAATAATAAAATCAAATGCTTTGTTACGTACCTTACTTTCGGATAATAACAAAATACAGAAAAAGTCTTTATAGAAAAGTCCTTCTATATTCAAAAAAGTAATAAATCAGCCTGCCATCTCTTAACGAAATTATCAAAAAATAATCCGTTTATTATGCATTCGTTGTTTACCATTAGAACCACCTAGAAAAAAGTTAAAACTCTTTTTCTTGGTGGTACATTGGAGCAGTTAACGTCATGAATGTCCGAAATTGGCCTCTTTAACATAAAATAATAAATTTTTGAGATATTTATACAAAGCTTTTACAATAAATTATGTCATTTTCTGTCACTGAATAGAATTAAAAACTCAGTGTAAAAAAAAAATAATAAATAAAGTCAATGATAATTAAAGTTATGTTTGAAAGGCTTAAAGTTTTGACGTGTGTCCAGTGCCCACCTTTTGAGAATCGCTCTTAAATTAATTTCCAAATTTCAAATAGCAATCCTTTTCGGATTTCAATAGTTAGGTGTACTAAAAGATACAAACCGAAAGAAATTTGTTGTAGTTTTACACGTTAATTTGAGCATTCTTACAGTCTGAAACAGAGCAAAACCATCTATGAACAAAAATTTCAACAGCTTTTCTTCTTTTTCATAATTATTTGCAAAATTTCTGAGCTATCCGATAAGTATATTACTTATTTTATCTTCATCTTTATAATATATATTGAATTTAAAAAATAAGAAGCTCTTATGAAACATCCTGCATGTAACACCTCCACGGCAGACCTCTGGTATATGTGACGTATAAATTTCTCAGAATCCTTTATTTGCCTACCAGTAATTTTAGATATAAATTTTCACTCATACCTTAACAGAATTTCTGAGATTAAAATTAGCAAAAATTTCTATTTGGAAATACTGGTGGAGAACCCAGTATTTTAAACAGATTTTTTCAACTTTTTAAATCAATGACTTTAAGCGATTAACTAATATTGAAATTTTTATTCAGAAAAAGTGGTGCTGAAAAATGAGAAAAGCGTATTTCACGCTTTACTACTAGGTTTAGCATTAGTTTATGATTTTAACCGCTCCAAAAATCGTATTTTAAAAAGAAGAAATTTATATTTATTTGGTATTATTTATTTTGTACTTTAAAATTATTTTTCTTTCGGTTCAGGTTATTTGTATGGATATTAAATCGTCTTTTTACTGAATCTAGTAAGGTAGAAAATTTACTAATTAAGTTATAAACTTCAAATATGGAGTGAAGTTATATGTGACACGCACTTATGTGGTACATCATTAAATTTGTTCTTATAATCCCTATTTTTTTTTTTTTTTTTGTAAAACGTCTTAGAAAACCTTTCATCGTTTTGTTCCTAAAATTGTGAAAATGAATGTTTTTTTTGTTGTTTTTTTTTCAGATTTCGAAATTCCATTTTAACATTTTATACTCTTGTTTGATTGTTTTAGACCCACTGTTACCAACATAAGTGCCTGATAGTCAGAAGGGTTTTTTAGGAATCATTTTCTTCTTCTGAACTAACTTGTTAAGAGATTTGTCCTTTTATTATGGAAATGGAGTGTTATAGCTCGTCAACGGAGATTGCCGTTTGAAATTAAGTTGTCAATTTTGTTTTCCAAAATCTAACAAAACTGATCTTACTTTAACTGGAGTTACGATGGTATCCCCTCTTACTTTTATACCAACTAAAATACTTAGCCCCTTCTTTTCTGTAATTCGTTCGCATAATGATGTCACCATTTCACCGCAATATTGTAGCGTACAGCACCAGATGGCTCAATACACATTAGTCACATTCAAACGCCCGAAAGATTCCTATTTACTTAATTCCTCTTTGAGACGAATTATGCACTTCTGGGTAATTTTAAATCTTTACCAAAAACAAAATCTTAGTTTTTCTTGGGACGGGTGGGATTCAATTGGAGGCTCCGCTGGAGCCTCCAATTGAATGCTGCCCTCATCATCCATGTGTCCACCCCCACCCCCAATTCCTCACTGATAAAATGTGTTACAGATGCGTAATAAATTAGCTTTGCCGTAATTGGTGATATTTCATGTTGTGTATGTTTTTAAATAATTCTTGAACTGCTGTAGATGAGGCACCTCATTTTTCTGGGGTCTATTTATTTAATACATTTATTCCGTTTCGCAGGTTTTCCTGTCATTTTAAATTTTCAGGCTTTGCACTGCAAATCTCTAATGCAGAATTCCTACGCTTCAAGGGCTTGTAAGGATATGTAACCAGAATTTTTATAATGGAATATTTGGCTTATTTAATGAAAATAAATTCTGTTTTCAGATATAGCGACCAGCACTTTACGAAATTTCTGATACGAAAACAAATAAAATCCCCTGAATCCTCTGATTCACACGTAATGGTATTATAGAATTTTTTTTTAACCGTTTAATGCATGATTTTTTATTTTGTTTGGAAAACATTATATTTGAGTCTATTTTTGTTAAATCTCTACTAGAAAAACAGTGACAAAATTTATTTTTGTTTCTGTTGACCACAATGCCATAATGTCACTTCTGAGTTACATAACACAAATGGCTCAATAAGTGTTAATTTTAAAGTATATACTTACTTTAAAGTGTTTACACTGCACAATAACATATAAGAATTTTTATAATGCTTTTAACCCGTTCGGGACGGGAGCCTTTTACGAAATTTTTAATCTTTTTTCACCGTTTTTAAAAACAGAAATTTGTTTCTTCTTGAATCGGGTAAATGCGCTGATTAAATAAGGCAAATTTTGCAGTAAAATTTTACTGGTGAGAAAAAACAAGGATTCTGAGCGCTTCATGCGGCACGTATACGTGTCGCTCGTCCCCAACGGGTTAATAGTTTTCAGAATTAATAATGACTACCTGATAAAGATAGAGAAAAACGCCAGTTGACCACATTGCAAACATTATCAACAAAATACATAATAACCTCTCGTAATAACAAATCAGAACAAAAAACGAGTTCATGACCTTAAATGCATGTTATCACACCAAGTAATACATAATATCAGATATAAATTTTCAACTGGGCGAAAAATGTCTGGACCAGGATTCGAACATTTCATCGCTTGGCTGAAGTTTTAGATTTACACCTGTTATATATTTTGTATTGAGCTTTATTCGCTATGCAGTTTCAATTATGTGGGTAGTCTTCATGTTGTTTGAAAATTTTCCCTAAAAATTATTCAGTTGACTCTTAGAACGATATGATTCGGGCAAAAAAATATAGATTATATATTACCATTTATAGAAAGTGAAACTTCATTCTGTTGTAGGAAAAAAGGAATGAATTCTTTTTTCTTCTTTGCAGTGTATTGTTTCAGTTAATTTTCTGTTAGAGCATGCAACTTTTATAATAGTATTCAGTTATCAGCATTGATGATGAGTGCATGAATAAAATATTAAAACTTTTATTTTATTGTTAATCTTTAACCCTCTCGCTGCGTAAGTAATTCTTCTCGATGAGCGTCTTTTACAGAATTTTTAATATTTTATCACCGGTTCTTTAAAGCAGAAATTTTTGACAACCGTAATCGGGGGAAATGGTCTGATTAAATCAGACAAAGCCTTGCTAAAACATAACTGCTGGGAATAACCAAATAGTATTAATTAGACGGTAAAATGCATGCCCGAGTGTTTCTCGGGCTGCGCAGCGAGAGGGTTAAAATAGCTTTAATTGGAAATTACATTTTATGTTTTAAGAATAGGGCAGACTAGGGAGGGTTGACCATACGGGAGGCTTGACCCACCCATCAGTTTTCATATTTTAAAGAATTTCATAGAGTTTTATCAATAAGTGTCAATCAAAGCTACTGAAATGCTCAAACCATAGTCTTTGTTTCGTACAGATAATCGAAATAGGTGTGGAAAAAATCAATTGTGAGGCGTTTTCAACCTAAAAGTTATGTTTTTTAGGAATATTTTTTAAGCATTTTTTTAGACAAAACATATCATAGAAATTTAAGTAAGTAGGTTTTAAGTAATGCAGAAATATCGAGCTTTCATTCCAGACATAAAGATTGTACAGTAAGTTTGGCTTAAAATAATAATGTGCCATTCTTTATAAAAGGGCTATGTGGGTAGACTTGACCCAGTCAATGTGAGGGAGGGTTGACCAGTTGCTCAAGGCTCCCATAATTAAGTGGATTTGGAAACTTTTTTATTATACACCATGCATAATGAAAGGTTAATGTTTACATATAAAAATGAATGTAAATTTATCCTGTAAAGCTACAGTAAAATGGGGTGAGGAAAAGAGTTTTTTTAAAACTGATTAACCCTTGCCGGCGCGGAGTAATTCTGCTTATAAACTGATGAAATAATGGACTCACACCGCAATTTATAAACGAATTTATTAGAAGATATGAACTTGCTTATTTTCATGTACATTACAATAGGAAAAAATTAGTTAAATGTTCTTGGTGCCTTTTGTCAGTTTTGGAATTAAAATTAAGTGTCCTTTTTTAAGGACACCGCGCCGGAAAGGTTAAAGAATGATGTGAAAATCTTCTATAGTATCCACTGCAAGAAAAAATGTAATGAAATATTAATGGGAAAGTTGATAGGAACTTTTTTCCATTGAAATATTACTTACAATAGGTAAATAGAAACAGTGGAAAGGACTAGGAAGTATGAAAGCAGCAGTCTTACCCCTTTCAAGGCCAGTGGTATGGTTATGAATTCACTTAATTTTAATTCCGCAGAGCCACAATGGCACCAGAATTTTTCTAACATATTTTCCATTAAACCCTTTCCGGAACGGTGTAACTCTGCTTTTAAACTGGTGAAAAGATGGACTGACGCAGAATTTATAAACGAATTGATTAGAAAATACGAATTGCTTATTTTCAAGTACGATACAAAAGGAAGATTTTAATTAAATACTCTGGATGCCAGTAAAATAAATATAAGGTGCCTTTTTCAAGGACACCGCCCCCGAAAGGGTTAACATGTATGTGAAATACAGACCTTTTTTCTTACTTCCAAATAAATTTGTTCGTAAACTCCGGTGCCAGCCATTTATTTCAACTGTGCACTTTTTCCCCACCAAAGTTATAAAAGTAAAATTTAATTAAAAATTTCCGGTGGAAATCTTGATTAAAATTAGGTGGGATATAACATATACCACCACCCACCAAAGAAGTTAAGTGTTCAAGTTCATGCTGCTGGAAGAGAACGTAGCATTGATCAAAAAGCTTTAAGAAGGTATGTAGACAAATTTCACCAGGATGAATACAGTGAGATTAAGCAAAACCACGTGACAAACAGTGCTGCCAGTGGGCTACTTTTTTTAAATTCAGATTTCTTGATTACCACCACTTTTTAGAAACTGTGAAATTACCTTTGCTTTCGCCTTAATGAATATGCCATTTAAAAAGGCGCATTTTACCATTTCAAAAAAGTGGTGCCGATCAAGAATGTGAATTTAAAAAAAGTAGCCAATCTGGAAACACTGGTGACAAATACAGTTGTCAGGCCGAGTGTCACAAAAAGTAGAACAAGGAGACAAAAAAAGCGCGACAGTATCTCCTAAATCCGGACATAATATTACATGAAACCCTATGAAATCGGAACCTGTCTCTAACGGAAGACTGTCTTAATTGTTAAAATTTCATTTTCCCTACTGTACAATTATACCCTCAGACAAAATCCTGTTTAAAACAAATTTTTTCTCCTCTGACTTGCGATTAAGTCTAAATAGGTTTGCTTAAGCATGGTATTTTCAAAAATATTTTTTTTTATAATAATTAAAGCATGTAGCATAAATTTATTTTGCTTTTTTTGAACTGATTTTATTTCTCTTCACATATATTTCAATGTAAAACAAAGTGGGTCAAGCCTCCCATATATTGGATCAAGCCTCCCATATGTGGGGAGCCTTGGCCCATTATTTTCTCATGATTACAGTCAGACATTTTTCAATTTTCTTATATATTACATGTATGTAGCAATTTTATTTTGATAACTGATTGTATAATGAACAAAATGATATATAAAACTTTATTCTGCGTTCAATATTTAAGATGTAAAAAATCATTTTGTAAAAAGTGGTTCAACACTCCCTAGCCTCCCCTAAATGTATTTTTTCAAATCTTAGTCCTTCCATATAGCTTTCTTAAGTAGACTAGTGTTATACCAGTAATTCAGCAAGGTTCGCACACTCCTTGGAATTTCCAAGGACTCTGGCACCACTATTAATGATAAGAAAATTTACATTTAATTTTTAAAACACAGAATTCGCAGTCACCACCTTTATTCAAAGATTTTGCAATATTTTTCTGCTGTGAAATACTTTGAAAATGCTGTTAAAATTTAGTGGTAACACTGTGCGAACCCTGTTCAGATTTTTATTGGAATATTTAATAATATTTAAGGCGTAACTAAAACATTGTCTCTTAACTTTTTTCAGTGTGTGAGGAATCCGAAATTCTGAAAGCAGCAACAAAAGGATTTACAGATTTTTAGATACAAACACGTTACTTATTTTTTATGTATCTTTATTCCTTTTGTGTTAAAATTCACTAACTATTCTAACTATGCTAACTTCAATTACATGAATTTTCGTCACTTTGCTTGAAAGTTCTACACTACATTTTGAAAGCTCTATACTACAGCAATCGTTTTTAGACTTTTTTGGAAGCTGAAAATAATCCAGAAATTGAAAATGAAAGGTTCTTAAATCATATATACGTATTTTCAATAATCAAATTCTTATACTAATCATTTTACTGCATGAGATTGCTCTGTTAGTAAGAAAGTCAAAATTGGTCATGCATATAATTGTAGGGAACTCGTCTTCAATCAGATAGTTTGTTAATTTGTGATTTATAAAATGAAACAATTGACTTATAAATTTATGGATGATAAGTTACAAGACGCCTTATTTATTGAAGCACAGCAGGCCGACACACGGCAAACGAAGCTTACTATGTATCAACTCTAATTTGACATTGAAATGAACATGCATTCGATCACTGGCTCAATAAATTACAATGTTACAATGTTACAATGTTTACAACCTAAATTACAATGTTATTTGCCACAAAAATGCATATTAGTATAACGGAGGTTTTAGCATCGTCCAACTTTTGAAATTTGATCGGTAGCATGAGTAATTAAAAGTAAAAGTTGTAATGCAAAACCTTTATTAGATCCTGTGTCTTTGGTATGTGTTATAAATATTCATAGATCACAGAGATATACACCTGATAACGCAGCTGTGGACAGTGGCAGGATCACATTCTAACTTGCTCAAATATAGGCAAGTTGTTCACGAGTAAGAAAAACGACCGATATTTGTTCTGTCTTTCAACATTGATTATTTACTGAAAATTACCTTAAAACCGAGTCTAAAACGCTTAATGTTGCAACGTATTTTAGCATTAGAATAATTGTTCATGTCTTTTTTTTAAATATAAAACTTTACAAATTTCAATTACGCACTTATTTCGTCAAAACTTTGCATGCTTTTTTTTCTCCTTTTTTTCTAACATTTTTCTTTTCTTTTGAATTCAGCAGTTTCTTCAGGGAAACTTAGGGCTGTGGAACAATAGGGTTTTTGAAACAAACTAACCAGCTGCTTTTCAGTTACGAATCCTTGTTTCAGCCAGGTTAATTTACATCGCTATGAATAATTTTGAATAAATATAAATTTTAAATATGTTTTTGTAGAGCAATATTTTTTTTTCTTTTGAAAGTGTTGTGCATTGAGTTCTGTTACAATACGTTACAAAACAAAACTGCCATGTATGCAAGGTGAAATGGAGCAGGATAATAAGATGTTCAGTGCAAAGATAGTTTGGAGCAGACTGCACGGATTTGGATAAAATGCTAGAATTCCGAAAAAAAAGTAAAATAGCTTTTTCGCGTAATCCAACATTGTATCTCTTCAACGTCTCTCTCTCTGTTAGTATATTTCTCTTTTCGTGTCTCACCAAAGAAGTTTGAAAAGTTTAAACTGGTCTAAAACTCGTGTTACCTAGATAGAGAAACAATGGGGCAGTGTTATTTGACCTGACGAGACAAAAAATATCCTGTTTGTTAGTGATGGCATCAATTACGTGAGCAGAATAATAGAAGAAGATTTTCATCCTAATTGCATTACGCACACCGTAAAAGTCAGTGTCTTGGAATGGGGTTGTATGACATCAAAAGGTGTGGTCAGAATCTGTGTGATTTTGAAAATATGAATACCCATAAATACATAAATAAAATACTTCAATCTGATAAAGTGTGTAAAAAGTGATTTCAAGATTGGGATATATTTCAGTGTTGTAATGGTCTGAAAATAGTCCAGATCTTATCCTAGTTGAAAACCTTTGGAGCCTAAAGAAACTTATTGGACAGAACCAACCCAGGAATAAAATCCAATTAATAAAATAAAAAATCAAACTTGGTATTACATTATATCAGCTACAGAATTAAAAGGCTTGGTCCACCCTGTGTGAAATCTAAGGTCGTAAATAAGAGTAAAGGTTTCCCAACTAAGTATTGAATAACATTGTGATAATTTTTGTATCCCATTTTTTTTTCGATATGTTTCACTTTCTCTCTTTATAACTGCTGTTCTGATAAACATTTCTTTTTTTAAATTTATTGCATTACATTCGTGATTAAATTTCTTTTCAATAGCATATTATTTTATGGTCTTACTTAAAGAAAAAGGAGTGTTTTAAAACATCAATCTTTAAAATACCCCTTTTCAAAAACGTTTCCACAATTTTGACCTCAATTGTATCTTGCTAAAATACACTCAAATAAATGCATGCCCACTAAAGTCCCTTGCCACCCTGTTAACTTCGGAACGGCTGCTGCTATATTCATAAAAGTGGTGTCCAGATATAGTAAAGTCGCCATGCGCTACTGAATTATATCGCCTACCGCGGCACCTGGTGGAAAACAGCTGAGTTAGTATTCATATCTCGAAAACGGAAAGAGATAGGGAAGAAAAAGGTATTTACAAAGTGGAAGAGCATCATCGATTTAGTACTAAAAGACTCCTTGTGGACACTAATGCGAAGATTAGAACGGTTAAAACATGCATTTGCTTTTTCGTGATTTCTACACTGTGACGTAACGACACTTGAAAGGAAGGAGAAAAGATAATCTTTCGGACAAAACACGACACCACAACGTGGCACAGTGGTATCGCTTGTGTTAGCAATGTAATAATTGTGTGTAATAGAGGTATATTGTTATAACTAGTTGTTTTTAGCTCACAGGCTATCAAAGCCTGAGAGCTAATGTGCCCGCCCGTTCTGTATGTATGTATGTATGTATGTACGTACGTACGTATTTATGTATGTATGTACGTACGTACGTACGTATGTATGTATATATGTATGTACGTAACGCGATAACTCTTGATAGAAACATCCGATTTGCTTCAAAATTTTTTCCTAGGTTCATTGTGATAAGGCGCTTCCCTGAATAGTTTTGGGAGTTCATTGGTTAAGGATAAAGGGGGAAAAACGGGGTTAGTCCAACCCCCCCCCCCCTTAATTCAGAAAAATGGGTTTTTCATGCAGAATCATTCCATTTGCTCCGAATTTGGTATACCGGTTTATTATGTTAAGGAACATCCCTGATTAGTTTTGGGGGTTCATTGGTTAAGGATAAAGGGGGGGAAAACGGGGTTAGTCCACCTCCCCTTAATTCAGAAAAATGGGTTTTTCATGCAGAATCATTCGATTTGCTCCGAATTTGGTATATCGGTTTATTATGTTAAGGAACATCCCTGATTAGTTTTGGGGGTTCATTGGTTAAGGATAAAGGGGGAAAAGGGGGTTAGTCCCCCCCCTTAATTCAGAAAAATGGGTTTTCCTGCAGAATCATTCGATTTGCTCCGAATTTGGTATACCGGTTTATTATGTTAAGGAACATCACTGATTAGTTTTGGGGGTTCATTGGTTAAGGATAAAGGGGGAAAAGGGGGTTTAGTCCACCCCCTTAATTGAGATAAATGGGTTTTTCATGCAGAATCATTCAATTTGCTCCGAATTTGGTATACCGGTTTATTATGTTAAGGAACTTCCCTGATTAGTTTTGGGGTTCATTGGTTAAGGATAAAGAGGGAAAGGGGGGGTTAGCCCACCCACTTAATTCAGATAAATGGGTTTTTCATGCAGAATCATTCGATTTGCTCCGAATTTGGTATACCGGTTTATTATGTTAAGGAACTTCCCTGATTAGTTTTGCGAGTTCATTGGTTAAGGAAAAAGGTGGAAAAACGGGGTTAGTCCCCCCCCCCCCCCTTAATTCAGATAAATGGGTTTTTCATGCAGAATCATTCGATTTGCTCCGAATTTGCTATACCGGTTTATTATGTTAAGGAACTTCCCTGATTAGTTTTGGGAGTTCATTGGTTAAGGATAAAGGGGGGGACGGGGTTAGTCCACCCCCCTTAATTCAGATAAATGTGTTTTTCATGCAGAATGATTCGATTTGCTCCGAATTTGGTATACCGGTTTATTATGTTAAGGAACTTCCCTGATTAGTTTTGGGGGTTATTGGTTCAGGATAAAGGGGGAAAACGGGGTTAGTCCACGCCCTTAATTGAGATAAATGTGTGTTTCATGCAGAATGATTCGATTTGCTCCGAATTTGGTATACGGGTTTATTATGTTAAGGAACTTCCCTGATTAGTTTTGGGGGTTCTTTGGTTAATGGTAAAGGGGGAAAAGGGAGGTTAGCCCGTCCCTCTTAATTTAGATAAATGGGTTTTTCATGCAAAATGATTCGATTTGCTCCGAAGTTGGTATACCGGTTTATTATGTTAAGGAGCTTCCCTGATTCGTTTTGGCTATTCATTGGTTAAGGATAAAGGGGGGCTAGTCCACCCCCTTAATTTAGATAAATGTTTTTTTTTTTTTTGCAAGATAATTCGATTTGCTCCAAATTTGGTATACCGGTTTATTATGATGAGGAGCTTCCCTGATTAGATTTTTAGGTTCACTGGTTAAGTATAAAGGGGGAAAAGGGAGGAGGGGTTAGTCCACCCCCTTAATTCAGATAAATGGGTATTTCATGCAGAATCATTCGATTTGCTCCGAATTTGGTGTACCGGTAGTTTATGTTAAGGAACTTCCCCGATTAGTTTTGGGAGTTCATTGGATAAGGATAAAGGGTTAAAACGGGGTTAGTCCACCCCCCTTAATTCAGATAAATGGGTTTTTCATGCAGAATCATTCGATTTGCTCCGAATTTGGTATACCGGTTTATTACGTTAAGGAACTGCCCTGATTAGTTTTGGGGGTTCATTGGTTAAGGATAAAGGGGGGAAAGGGGGATTAGATCACCCCTTTTAATTCAGATAAATGGGTTTTTCATGCAGAATGTTTTGATTTGCTCCGAATTTGGTATACCGGTTTATTATGTTAAGGAATTTCCCTGATTAGTTTTTGGGTTCATTGATAAAGGATAAAGGGGGAAAAGGGAGGTTAGCCCGCCCCTCTTAATTTTGATAAATGGGTTTTTCATGCAGAATGATTCGATTTGCTCCGAAATTGGTATACCGGTTTATTATGTTAAGGAACTTCCCTGATCAGTTTTGGGGGTTCATTAGTTAAGAATAAAGGGGGGGGAAGGGGGCTAGTCCACCCCTTTTAATTCAGATAAATGGGTATTTCATGCAGAATGATTCGAATTGCTCCGAATTTGGTATACCGGTTTATTATGTTAAGGAACTTCCCTGATTAGTTTTGGGGGTTCATTGGTTAAGAATAAAGGGGGAAAAGGGGGGCTTGTCCACCTCCTTAACTCAGATAAATGGAGTTTTTCATGCAGAATGATTTGATTTGCTCCGAATTTAATACACCGGTTTATTATGTTAAGGAACTTCCCTGATTAGTTTTGGGGGTTCATTAGTTAAGAATAAAGGGGGGAAAGGGGGCTAGTCCACCCTTTTTAATTCAGATAAATGGGTTTTTCATGCAGAATGATTCGATTTGCTCCGAAGTTGGTATACCGGTTTATTATGTTAAGGAACTTCCTTGATTAGTTTTGGTCGTTTATTGGTTAAAGATGAAGGGGGAAGGGGGGGCCAGGCCACCCCCCTTAATTTATATAAACGGGTTTTTCATGCAGAATTACTCGCTTTGCTCCAAATTTGGTATACCGGTTTATTATGTTAAGGAGCATGCCTGATTCGTTTTTGCGATTCATTGGTTAAAGATAAAGGGGGCTAGTCCACCCCCTTAATTTAGATAAATGTTCTTTTTGCAGGATTATTCGATTTGCTCCAAATTTAGTATACCGATTTATTATGATAAGGGGCTTCCCTGATTAGATTTGGAGGTTCACTGGTTAAGTATAAAGGGGAAAACGGGGGCTAATTCCCCTTCACTTATTTTTTTGAGGGGCATTATTCTTTAAAATAAGTGTATAATATACAATTAGTGTGAATAGCCTGTGAGCTCAATGCCATCAGTTTAGCTGGGCACTTTTCTTTTTTATTTAATTCTAATATTGTTTTGTCATGTTACAGTGTAGGAAATCATGACAAAACAAATGCGCATTTTATCCGTTCTATTCTTCGCATTAACCCCTTAACGGTTGCATTAAATTACGGTTTAAAAATTCAAATTTCTTATTGGCACCCCTTTTTTGAAAAAGAATTATCCATCTTATTTAATGACAGGTAAAATGATACCATATTAAAGCCAATTACACTATTTTATAAAACTGGTGGGAATCAGACAAATTTGAATAATCTGAATAAAAGACACAGCCCGTGAATATGACGGGAGCGAGAATTAAGGGGTTAAAGGTACCAAGTAAGAGAAATTTGGGTAAAAAATCGATTTTTACTGTTTTATATCATTAAATAGTTTAAACATTTATCTTTCCAACGATGTGTCACACATGTTTATACATTAAAAAATGAAGTGTTTGAATTATTCATTCTTTCTAAGAGTACTTCACAGCTTAGTGGCCATTTAAATCTTTATTTGACTTTTTCTCAAAACTTGGATTTTTCATGTTTGTGTTCCTTTTTTTTCAATATCTATTAAACTTAATTCATTTTATTATTCTTTTTTTTAAATACTTTTATTATGTTATAATGTATACTTTAACACAGGTAATTAATGGTTTTTTGAGAATTATTTATTTTATGCAGTGAAATCTTACCAAAAATGCTAATTTAAAAATTCCTTTCAATAAATAATTAATAATTAATTTTCAAGTTCACTTAGAAAGAAAATGTTCTGTTAAAATACGTAAAGCATGTTACTCAAACTAGTACTCTAAAAATTTTAGACCTTTATATTTCACCATTTCTGAGAAAAAGGAACATAAATTTGGCGTATTTTAACATGGCGGAGATAGAGCTTATCTGGACCCCTTTATGTCCACAAGGTGTCTTTTCGTACTAAATCGATGATTCTCTACAGCTTTGTGAATTACTTCTTTCCCTACCTCTTTCTGTTTTCGAGATAGGAATGCTAACGCTGCAGTTTTTCACCAGGTGACGCAGTAGGCGGTTTCATTCAGTAGTGCATGGCTACTTTACTATAGCTTGCACTTTTATGAATATAGCAGCAGCCGTTCCGAAGTTAAGAGGATGGCAAGGGTATAGCGACTAGAATACATAGTGTGGAAATCAGCTATCTCTGTAATACTTAAAAAAGCGCTAAAATATTGTATCCCTTAAATATGCAACGATGCCGCTGCAATATACAGATCGCAGCGACATCTGCCGGATATTTTCTAAAACTGCAAGGTATTGCTAGTCTATACAATGTAATACTAGTAATACGAAAATCCCGCAGATGTCGCTGCGATGGACACTTGGCATTTTAGCAGTATCGTCGCACATTTAAGAGATAAATTTTTTTAGCATTGTTTGGATAGCATATTTCCACACTAGGTATTCTAGACGCTGTAGCAAGGGACTTCAGTGGGTATACTGTGCATCCATAGGTGCCAACCTCAAACTACTCTTCCGTAATACTTGCGAATATTTGACCCTGGTTTAATACGTTTCGAACCAGAATTTTTTTAAAGAAATGAAATTATGTATGTTTCACGTAGAAACCTAAAATTAAATATATAAGCATTCATGAAATAAATTTTCTGGTTCGAAATGCTGTTAACCTGGGTTAAATTAATCCAGACATTACAGAAGATTAGTGGAAGGTTGGCAGCTATGCATATCCATACATATACAGATGTATATATTAGCATTGGTGCCAACATAAAACTAATCTTCCGTAATACTTGTGTTAATTTGACCCTGGTTTAATAAGTCTCGTACCAGAATTTTTTTAAATAAATGCAATTAAATGGGTTCTACTTAGAAACCTAGAATTAAATAAATAAGCATTCGTGAAATAAATTTTCTGGTTCGAAATGTGGTTAACCTGGGTTAAATTAATCCAGACATTACGGAAGATTAGAGGAAGGTTGACAGCTATGTATTAGGCATTCAGAACCAGATTTCTAGACAAGTGATTTCCAAAATTTGGAACATATATTTGTCAAAACCTTTTAGGCCAGTTTTGAAAGTTGCCAGAGGGTACCAAGCTCTTTCAGCATGCATGCGGTGATTAATTTGGCAGTGACATAGTGACCAAGCCACTTGATCTTCTCTTTCAGTGGCAACTTGATATAAAAGTTACGTTGGATCTGTTAAAATGGCTATATTACACGAATAGTTTCGAAATTAATAAAATTCATTATACAGTCAATAGATGTCATAACATACATTGCTTTGACGCTTCAAACTCTTTTTTCATAAAATTGTGGGAAAGATGTGTAGTCCACTCTGGTTCTTAACTCCTCATATATTGAAAAATTCTATCCAAAAAGTTGGTCATTTTCAGATGTTTAAGTAGCAAAATGAATTGATGTTTCGTTTACACTGTACATATTGTCGGTACCATGTCGAAATATCCAATATGTAAACAGTGTTTCAAACGGGGCTACTTTTTTAATCCTTTTTCGGGCGGTGTCTAAAAAAAGGACACATAATATTAATTCCAAAACTGACGAACGACACCAAGAAAATGTAATTAAAATTATTCTTTTATAAAGTAGAGAGGAATAAGTAAGATTTTATTTTCTAATAAATTCGTTTGTAAATTCTGGTGTCAGTCCATTATTTCATCATTTTACAAACAGAATTATTCCGTGCCGGAAAGGGTTAAATTCAGATTTCTTGTTTGGCACACTTTCTGAAGTAGTAAAATTCGCCTTATTTAATGACATTTTAATTAAGGCGAAAACAAGGGAACTTTTACCATTAAAGAAAAGTGTTGCCAATCAAGAAATCTGAATTATGAAAAAATAGCCCACTGGCAAGACTATTTTCATATTGGATAGTTTGACATGGTACCGACAATATCTGTCATAAGTTCAAAAAATAGAATTTGTACCACTATTTTAACAGGGCTCGTACGGGTTAGGCAGTTTTCAGAAAAAATATCAGTTTTGGTTTATAGAAAAATAAATTTAGGTTATGCGCACGAAGTTTAACCTTATATAAGTAGAGATATTTTATTAAAATTACGGGTACAAAAGAATTTTTTGGTCAGGAAATACCAGGACACATAGAAACCCTGTTTTTAAATAAAGTAGAGCCCCGATTTAACGAATATCTCGATTTAACGTACTTTTGTATGGTCCGGACGAAAAGGGAGCAATAATACTTTGATTTAGCGAATTTATAATACCGATTTAACGAATAACTTTCGATGCCAAAAAATGAAAAGTTGAAGAAAGTTTCTAATATTTATTAAAAATTTTAAATTTCCCTAATTGTTAATTTTCTAAATATGTATCTTCTGACTCAGAAATATCTACAAGCGAAAATGTACATTACGCCGAGGTTATTAATAGCAGTAGTAGTGGATCGGATGAAGAAGATGAAATAAAAATGAAGCATGCAACGTTGAAAGAAGCAGTTTGCAGTTTGGATACTTTGAAACGGTATTTGATGGCTCATGATGTTCGTGACACAGTTTTCACAGCTTCAGAAAAAATAAATATACAGAAATTTGGAATACGAAATCGAAACACAGCAAACAAACATCTATAGAATTTATGTCGTAATATTTGACCAAACGTAAATTCAATACTTGTGATTTATACTAGTGCATAAAAAATAATCAATTTTTATACAGGGTATTTGTATTTTCTTAAAGCAACAAATGTTTAACATCATTATTAAGGTAAATGAGCATTGTTCATCTTATTTATGGCCACCTTTTAGCTTACTTTGTTGTATAAAAATATTATTTTGATTATCCCTATTTAACGAATAATCTCGATTTAACGAACAAAGTTGCTAGTCCCTAACGATTCGTTAAATCGAGGTTCGACTGTAGCAATCTTTTCCTACTATCGAAATTTTTTGTCATTTACATAGCAAATTTATTTTTGGAAATTAGTGGTACCAATCCTGAAAAAATATTTTGCTAGGATATTCTGCCATTGGGATCCAGTGATGTAAGTTTGGCTCCTATTTTATTCAGATATTCCGAATTCATGTTGGAAATCCCGAAACAATTTTCCCTTCATGTAATCGAGAAATTTCCCATAGGCTTAATGGATGCAAACCAGGTAAACTTCCACCAAAAATTTTAAAATGCAATTTTTGTCTAAATTAATAACATAGTTTGCGATAGGTCAATATTTTTAATTAGTGGTAGAAGTATGGCTGATTACCTTTTCGCCCCCGTAAATTTAGTGCCTATGGAATTGTTTATCACTAATTATAGGAAATATTATGAATCAGAAATTTATGTATTAATTAGGAATTTCTGAAAAAAAAAGAAGCCACACATGAAATCCTGTTGAAAACAAATAGGTTAAGATACAGAATTCGATTAATGAAAATATTCTCCAAGAAAAAAGTTTCAATTATGAAAATGAAGAAAAATATTATGATAGGTGACAAGTTTAAAATAATCGATTTACACAAAAACGTTTCCTTAATACAGCTGAATTTAGACGAGGCTAAAACAGTTTAATCCATTTTATATAACGAAATATTTTTTTTATAACACTAGGGGGCTCGGCCCCCTACGAGCTACGCTCGCCAACCCCCGTCCAAACACCGCAGACTCTAAATGCACGCTAATTTGATCGGCTTTAAAAAGATTTCGAAATATTAAATTATAATTTAAAAAACAGTGGCGATCTCCCTATAAACGGATTTCTATTCATTTCTCTTTGATTGGGGGATTTTAATGCCAAATCCTCTGCGGTACTACTTGATTAACCCGTCGACTAATTTCGCCAAATTATACAAATTGACATAATTTTTATTTTAAATAACGAAAGAACAAATAAATTAGTACAACATTTATAAAAATACAAATAAAACGTCGAAATAAAATTAACTTGATGACGTAGACACGTGTAACAACATTTCAAAATAAGCTAATATAAATGAAATTAAGTAAACAGTCTTTGTCTCGTGGTATTTTTTAACAAAGCGAAAAGAAAGTTCTTTTAAATGAGACATTTTAAATTAATCGTTTTTAATGTGACGTAATTTTGACCAAGCTATTCTTTTAAACGTTCACGTGAAAATACTTTTGTTAGAAATTAAATATTATTTGCGCTTTCCTAACAAAAATAGTTGAAAAGATCCTCTCAAAATATCAAACAAATGTCTAGCGCAATTTCTAAATTTAAACTATTTTGCAATATTTTGTGTTCATTTTATGTAATAACTGTAATGTGACGTAAATATGACGTAATTTCTCCTATTTAAGACTTCTAACGTATGTTAATGAATTTATTATTTTACAATTTCCTTTATCTCTTAAAATTCACGTGTATACTTTTTATGAGGTAATTTTTAATAAGTTCCTGCTTTTTGTACATAATTATTTAATTCTAATTCCAAATGATTTTTTCTGTTTATAATAGTCACGTCTAAATAAATTTTTAATTTGAAGCAAACATTATTGCTTGCGCTGTTTATACATTTGGCAACAGTATAAATTAATACCATTTTCTAAAATAATGTAAAAAATATCCCTCGAAATGCTGAAAATTTGAATTTAAAATAGAAATAAAACCTCAAAAAATGTGTCAAATTAAAAAACTAAAAACAGTCTGCACACCGGGAAATTCTGACGCATAAAATGATCTAATAACGATTAAATTCCTATGTACAGTGTTTGCCCCTATAAAACTTTTTTAATAGAACGATTTTGCCCAACTTTGGCATGAAATATCTCTTAAAATAATACTTGGATTTGAAAACTGTCTGCATCAGCTTGTTTATCAAACATTTCTGTATAATATTACCGATTTACTTATTTTTGTATGCATTATTTTTCTTAACCAAATGACCTGAAAGTCAGCAACGACTTTCAAAATTAATAATTAGATAATGAGACAAAAATATATTGCTTGCTCGGGCTGGAAAAGAAGCAAGATTATCTTTTTATGACGAAACCAAACATAAATGCTTGAATAGTTCTTTTTCTGACAAACAGATGGCTTATAAATGGCAATTTGCTTACAAGTTCCAAGTAAGCTTACAAATGTCCATTGTACTGTCCGTCATTCAGCAGCAGAGCTGTTAGGAGAAACAAAACACTGTTTACTGAATTTAGAAACATTTTTTTGTGGTAAAGCAGGCACATACTGGCGGATGCCATCTTTCAATGTTGAAAATTACTGCAGGTTTAACCCTCTGTCTACCAGAAGGGTCCAATGGACCCGACATGTACATACAAAATATTTATTCAAACCATAAATTTCTTCAAAACAAACTAAATGTATAAATCAGACAATAATAAGTTAAATAAACAAATTAAATAGTTTTAAGTAAAAATTCTGGTGTAGAATGTTTTTATAAAACTTGAGTAAAATTTCCGGTAGTTCTAGGGTTAAGCATAACTAAAAAGATTTTTCTTAACCCCTCAATTCTCGCTCCCGTCATATTCTCGGGCTGTATCTTTTACTCAAATTGTTTGATTCCCACCAGTTTTATAAAATAGTGAAATTGGGTATATTTTGGTATCGTTTTTACTGTCATTAAATAAGGTGAATATTTCTTTTTCATAAAAGTGGTGCCAATAAGCAATTTGAATTATTCAACCGTAATTTAATTCTAGCGTTAAGGGGTTAACCAAATGTCCTAAAAGTCATCAGCAACTTTAAAAATTAATATTTGATAATGAGATTAAAATATACTGTTTGCTCCGAAACAGGACTATTTATTTTAGAAACAGGACTATTTTTTTATGAAGAAAGCAAAAACAAATGCTTAAATAGTTCTTTTTCTGACAAACAGATGGCTTATAAATGACAATTTTCTTACAAGTTCCATGCAGAGCCTGATTACCCACGGTGCAAATTCCTACCACTAAAAATAAACAGAAAATTTTGCCTCATTCATGGCAGAAATTTTACATGAATACGGCGTTTAGATAAGTCGAACTTTTCTTTTAAAATTTATTGGTGTAAGTATGCCCCGTTGGTAATCAGGCCCTGGTTCCAAGTAAGCTTACAACTGTCCAGTATATTGTCCGTCATTCAACAGCAAAGCTGTTAGGAGAGACAAAACGCAGTTTACAGAATTCAGAAATTCTTTTTGTGGTATAGCAGGCACATACTGGTGGATGCCATCTTTCAATGTTGGAAATTACTGCAGGTTTAAGCATTATTTTTTGCTCAGCCATTAACATTTATTCAAGCATTCTTCGTCATAAAATAACCCAGTTTCTTTTTCATTCATTCGATGCAAACCTCATCTTTTCATCTTTATTCGTTTAAGAATTATTAATTTTTAAGTCTCTAAGGAGCTGTAACATTTAAAATTCCGTTTGCTGAAAACAAAATGGCTGCAGACAAACATATTTTAATTAGAATTATGTTTTAAAAACGATCTAAGAAGAAGAAATGTTTAAGGTACTTTTCATCAATTCGTCTTTAGACGTTCATAGGGTTATAATTGTTCCATAAAGTATACATAAAATTTTAACTTTTGGATCACCCGGAATATCGCTGCTTAATAACGGACTTTTTCCCAAATGGCTTTTTAAATATCCAGTTAACCACATGCAGGTTACTCCTTAAGCTCGGGACTGAGCTGCGGTTTGAGGCCTTACATTGTCAGGGAGTAGTAAAATTCCCTCTGTCATCATGCCGTATCTTTTGTTTTGAATTGCTCTGCGACAAAGACCTATCAGTGACCGTGCATCGCACGGTTTGGGCGATTCGATAATCTTGAACATTTTAAAGACACACAACAGACCGTATAGGTTACCTACACAGCTGCAAATGAGTACAGTTGTTCCCAAGGAATGCCGGGACGCGGCGCAAGCACTCGTTGCGGCGCGCTGCCACGTATTAGTGTATACAATAAAACGGCCCTTACTTAAAAAACACGCCTCGTATTTATGAAACATAAAATTTCCTTTTACCAGAGACCCGGAGCTGGAGCTGGAGCCCGGAGCCGGAGCGCTCCAAAGCTGTGTTTTCCCTGGAGCTAGAGCCGGAGTTCTAAATTTTCTGCTGCTCCAGGGCTCCTTTAGTTTTTTAATCTTTTTTGTTTCAGTCTTTTAAACTTCGAGGATTAAAATATTTTAATTACATCATTATTCGGTATTTTGATTATATCATTTTTTAGGGTTTTTTTTATTTCATTAGAGATGAAAACCTTTTCAGAAAAACATGGTAACACTACTTCACTTCTACTTGAGATAAGTGGCAACAGTATTTGAAAAGAAATATGGCAGCCTGTCGTTTAGCTGTCTAGTTGTACAATTTTGGTTGTTTGAAAAGTGTAGAAGAAATTTAAGATTTTTGTGTTTAAAATTCCACCAAAATTTCTTTTTTTAAAGTAAAAGCTAAAAGATGTCAGATTTTCTGAACAAGCATTTCAAATGCATTTTGTCAGATCTTTAATAAAGGTAAAGGAAGAATTTGTGAGCAAAAAATTAACTTTGTAAATGAAAATCTTCAACACAAAACCGCGAAGTCGGAGCCGAGTTGGAGCGGTTTCCGGAGCCGGAGCCAACGTATTTTATCTGGGAGCGGAGCTGGAGCTGGAGCATAAAAAATCTTTTGGTTCCGGGTCACTGCTTTTTACATCAAATTGTAAATCTTGTAAATTGCATTTTTCTTGAAATCTCTAATGTACTTCGTCAATAATTCATGTTTACTCATACTGATAGGAAACCTTAACATACATATTTTTTAATCCTAAGATTTATGTAAATAGAAATACAAGGTATTATTGATTGGACAAAATAAAATATTTTTAAAAGGATGATATATTTTTTCATTTGCATCTCTTCAGCTTGCTTGACGCTGAAAGATTGTGGATGAAAAGCTTCAGTTCGGAATTATTCCTATATTTTATTGAAAGGGCATTATATTTATACATATTCTAATTCCATAAAATACTAAAAAAAAAGATTTTAAATAAAAGAATTGAGTGCAGTTATAAATATTGTACAAAATCCCTGTAAATAAAATTTAATTAATTAATTTTAATCGGTAAAAGCCGTCTAAATTGTATGAAATGATTGTGTAAATCTTCTAATGTAGTTTATAAAAGAACCCAAAAATGCTTTTTAAGATAAAATTTTCATGAATTCATAATTTGGGACATTAACGGTTAACCCTTTATCTACTGGCTTTACTTATAAGAAACATTAACATTTACCAGCGCGGAGTAATTCTGTTTATAAACTGATGAAATAATGGACTGACACCGCAATTTATAAACGAATTTATTAGAAAATATGAACTTGCTTATTTTCATGTACATTATAATAGGAAAATTTTAGTTAAATATTCTTGGTGCCATTTGTCAGTTTTGGAATTAAAACTAGGTGTCCTTTTTTTAAGACACCGCGCCGGAAAGGGTTAAAGTAACTTGTTACAAATTTCATTTAATACACCTGTTAGTTGTAATACAGTTTAGGATGAGTTAGAGATTCATTACTTTAACTTGCTTCAAAAGCATTATGGGTTACATAAAACAAAAATATTTTTAAAAGGATGATTTATTTTGCCTTTGCATCTTTTCAGCTTTCTTGGTGTTTGTGAGGGTGGGGGGGGGATTTTTCAATTCAGAAATATTTCTATATTCCTATTGTGAGAACATTATATTTGTACATTTGTGCATATTCGAAAAATTCATTCAGAAGCAGGTAAAATGCAATAGAGATTGTGTTCTAGACGTGGCCCAAGGACCACGTTTGACATGCCATTTTTAAAGACTTGTTTGAACTGCAAATTAAAAAAAACGCTTAATCCATTAACGACGAGCCTCTTTTACACTTCTTTTAAGTCTTCGGTACCAGTTTTTTCCACTTTGTAATATTGAATTATTTTATCGCTAAAATTTTGAGATTACATGATGTAAAAATTTCCAAACTAAAATACTGGTATTCAAAGTTAAAAGTTTTGCTCGCTTTCCACGGCAAGTTTGCTTGCCAAACGGTTTTAATGAGTTAACCCTTTCCGGCGCAGTGTGTCCAGTCTGGACACACCTAATTTTAATTCCAACCTTGCAAATGGCACCAAGAATATTTAACAAAATTTTGATTTTACAGTGAAAGCTTAATTTAAGGAGTTTTTATTTTCCAAAAGAAATCGTTTGCGATTTCCGGTGTCAGTCAATATTTTCTCATTTTGCGAATAGAATTTGTCTGCGCCGGAAAGGGTTAATATAAACAAATCGATGTTTAATGGAAGATTTCGATAAAATGGTTGTTGACAAAAAGTAATAATTTTGTCTTCTTTTAATATTTTAATAAATTTGAAGTTAAAAAAGCTTCTTTTTGAATCAAATGTCTATTTTCATTATAAGGTGTCAAAAATGTCTTCAAAACTGTTTTATAAAGTGACATATTTGTTCCACAAACATCCATTTTTCTTTTCAGTCACGGGTATAAATTTCATTTGTTTATATCCGAAGTAAATAAATGATGAGCTTTGTACAAGCATGGCAATATGATAAATGTCTGTGATTTTGTCGCTGTCACATACCTATGACTGATTTTAATAGCGAATTCCTTCTTTTTGTAAGAAAAATTGTGTTTGTTTTGAAGTTAGTTTATAGTAATGAATATTTTATCTTTAAAAAAACGGTTTATCAGTTTATTTAAAAGAAATACCGTAACAATAATTTGTTTGTCGTAGAAACAACAAGGTGTTGTCGTAGATTTACCTTACACTAAAGGAAATCAATAGTTTTCGGTTATTTCTATTTTTAAATGGATATCAGTTTTTAAAAAATGTACCAAATTTAAATAAGATCTGTTTTTATTATAAGGCTTAAAAAATGTCTTCGAAACTGATTTAGGAATTGACAAATTCACTTTCCAAACATAGTTTTTTTTTAATAGCCACGGGGTATAAATTGCTTTTGTTTGCATTAGAAGTCAATAAATGATGAGCTTCCTACAAGCATATCGGTATCATAAATTAATGTTTGTTTTAAAGGTAGTTGATTGTAATGCATATTATATCATCCAGGAATTTGATGTCTTTTACTTTATTTTTTTATTTTTTATGCCATAAAAATAAGGTGTTTGTACAGTTACAATAAAATATTATCTTAGATTTACATTACACTAAATAAAAGCAATGTTTTTCGATTCCTTCAATTTTTAAATAGATTGAAGGTTTAATAAATCTCTAAACAAAGCTTTAAATTTAAACCAGACATCTCTTTTTATTATAAGGCGTGAAAAATAACTGATTTATGAAATGACATATTCAACTTCCCAAACATCATTTTTTTTTTTTTTTTACAATCACATGGAATAAATTGCTTTTGTTTGCATCCGAGATCATTTAAAGATGAACTTCCTACAAGCATATCGATATGATAAATGACTGTCACAAATCTACGACTGCTTTTGACAGCGAATTCCCTCTTTTGTAAGACAGGGTTATGTTTGTTTTAAAGGTGGTTGATTGTAATGCATATTATATCATTCAAGAATTTAACGTCTATTAGTTTATTTTTTTAAATGCGATAACAATATGGTGTTTGTATAATTAACAGCAAAATATTGTCTTAGATTTACCTTACACTACATGAAAGCAATATTTTTCGATTCCTTCAATTTTTAAACAGATGCTGGTTTTAAAAATGTATAAACGAAGCTCTAAATTTAAACAATACATCTCTTAACTGATTTTAGGAATTGACACATTCACTTCCCAAACATGTTTTTTTTTTTTACATCGACGGGGAATAAATTGCTTTTGTTTGCAACCAAAATCATTATATGATGAACTTCCTACAAGCATATCGATATGATAAATGACTGTCACAAATCTAGGACTGCTTTTGAATGAGAGTACCTTCTTTTGTAAGCCAAGGTTACGTTTGTTAAAGGTAGTTGATTGTAATGCATATTATAGCTTCCAGAAATTTAAGGTCTATTAGATTATTAATAAAAACCATAACAATAAGGTGGTTGTATTATTAGCAACAAAGTATTATCTTGAATTTACCTTGCACAAAAGAAAATAAATAACTTTCGGCCATAAATTTAAACCAGACATCTCTTTTTATTATAAGGAGTGAAAAACGTCTTAGAAACTGATTTTAGGAATTGACACATTAACTTCCCAATCATCAATTTTTTTTTTACGTCCACGGAGAATATTTCACCTTTGTTTGCATCCGAAATCATTAAATTATGAACTTCCTACAAGGATATCGATATGATAACTGACTGTCACAAATCTAGGACTGCTTTTGACTGCGAATTCCCTCTTTTGTATGACAAGGTTATGTTTGTTAAAGGTAGTTGATTGTAATGCATATTATAGCTTCCAGAAATTTAAGCTCTATTAGGTTATTTAAAAAAAAACTATAATAATAAGGTGGTTCCATTATTTACAACAAGGGTATTGTCTTAAATTTACCTTTCACCAAAGAATATAAATAATTTTCGGTTATTTCTACTTTAAAATAGATTTCATGTTTAAACAATCAATAAATAAAGCTCCAAATTTAAACCAGACATCTCTACTTATATTACAAGGCGTGCAAAATGCCTTCAAAGCTGATTTATGAATTGACATATTCACTTCCTAGAAAATATTATGCTTGTTTTAAAGGTAGTTGATTGTAATTCATATTATATCTTCGAGGAGTTTAAGGTATACTAGTTTATGTTTTTAAAAATGGCATAACAATAATTGCATTATCAACAAAAAAAATATACTGTCTTAGATTTAACTTACACTGAAGGAAAGCAGTATTTTTCGATTCTTTCTATTATTAAATAGATTACAAGTTTAAAAAAATATGAAAAAATGTTCATTCTAAAATGCCTGTTTTTATTATAAAGTGTAAAAGATTTCTTCGAAACCGAATTATGAGATGACATATTCACTTCCGAAAGTTATGTTTTCTTTACAGCAACGGGAATTACATTGCTTTTGCTTGCATTCGAAGCCATTAAACGATGTGCCTCATACAAGCATATCGATATGATAAATGACTGTCACAAATCTATCACTGATTTTGACAGTAAATTCCTTCTTTTGTAACACAAGATTATAATATTTCTTTAAAGTTAGTATATCGTAATACATATTTTACCTCCCATAAATTTAAAGTTTATTAGTTTATTTAAAAAAAAACTATAATAATAAGGTGGTTCCATTATTTACAACAAGGTATTGTCTTAAATTTACCTTGCACCAAAGAATATAAATAATTTTCGGTTATTTTTATTTTAAAATAGATTTCATGTTTAAACAATCTATAAATAAAGCTCCAAATTTAAACCAGACATCTCTATTTATATTACAAAGCGTGCAAAATGCCTTCAAAACTGATTTATGAATTGACATATTCACTTACTAGAAAATATTATGCTTGTTTTAAAGGTAGTTGATTGTAATTCATATTATATCTTCGAGGAGTTTAAGGTATACTAGTTTATGTTTTTAAAAAAAGGCATAACAATAATTGCATTATCAACAAAAAAATACTGTCTTAGATTTAACTTACACTGAAGGAAAGCAGTATTTTTCAATTCTTTCTATTATTAAATAGATTACAAGTTTAAAAAAAAAAATATGAACAAATGTTCATTCTAAAATGTTCATTCTAAAATGCCTGTTTTTATTATAAAGTGTAAAAGATTTCTTCGAAACCGAATTATGAGTTGACATATTCACTTCCGAAAGTCATGTTTTCTTTACAGCAACGGGAATTACATTGCTTTTGCTTGCATGCGAAGCCATTTAACCATGTGCCTCATACAAGCATATCGATATGATAAATGACTGTCACAAATCTATCACTAATTTTGACAGTAAATTCCTTCTTTTGTAACACAAGATTATAATATTTCTTTAAAGTTAGTATATCGTAATGCATATTTTACCTCCCATAAATTTAAAGTTTATTAGTTTATTTAAAAGGAATAGCATAACAACAAGGTGTTTGTCATAGTAACAATAAAGTATTGTCTTAAATGATGGTAAAGAAAATAAAAAAATTGTGTGTTTTCTCAATTTCTAAATAGATTTTAAGTTAACAAAATACGAAAAAAGTTTTATTTTAAAACTACAAATATGTTTTTACCAAAAATGTCTCCGAAATTTATTTATGAAGTGCCATTACGTACTTCACTAACATAAGTTTTATTTCTCATTCTTAGTGAATGAATTGCTTTTGAATATATCGGAATTCAGTAGATGATGAACTTCTTACAAGCACGACGATATGATAAATGACTGTTATTCAGACGCTGCCATAAAGGTGTGACTGGTTTTGACTGTGACTAGAATAAACGATATGTTAGCATTTCGGAAAATACTAGGATATTTCAAACTAGTCGGATGTACCAATCCCAAAACTTTCTTCTCTCTCATACATGTTAATACTTCAAAATTCGCTATCACACTGCCAAAATTAAATGGCAATCTATGCATCTCATGAGGACTCTAACGATATGAAATTCCGTGCATTAGTGCTTGAGATATGACTATCGCTGAAATCGTCTAAATTCAGCAAAATGCTTCATAGCAGCGCCACCTATTAGGTGATTTATACCAAATCCTAATCAGCAACAATTTATGTCAACGTCTGACTGATTCTGAAGTTTGGAGAAAATTCGTACATTAGTTTTTGAGATAGAGCAATAGCGAAAATCGTGAAAATTTCTGCATAGCAGCGCCACTTATTGGGGGATTAACACCAAAACCTAATTAACAACAACTTGTGTCAACATACAACTAAATCTGAAGTTAGATGAGAATTGGTCCATTAGTTCTATCGATAGAGCTATTGTGGCAATCGTAGAAAAGGCAGCAGAGAAGAGCCACCTGTTGGGCGATTTACACCAACACCTAATCAGTAGCAAGTCATATCAAGGACTAACTTAATCTGAAGTTTGATGAAAATCCGTGCGTTAGTTCTTAAGATAGAGCTATTGGGGAAATCGTGTAAATCCTGCAAAATTCATCATAACAGCGCCACCTGTTGGGCAATTTACACCAAAACGTAATCATCATCAATTCATATCAAGGACTAACTAAATCTTAAGTTTGATCAAAATCCGTGCATTAGTTCTTGAGATAGAGCTTTTGCAAAAATCGTGAAAAATGCAGCATTGCAGCGCCACCTGTTGAGCGATTTACACCAAAAACTAATCAGCATCAATTTGTATTAGGCACTAACTGAATATCAATTTTTATTAAATTCCGTGCATTAGTTCTTGAGATAGAGCGCCCACAAAATTTGTGTCACATACACACAGACAGACAGACAGACAGACAGACAGACTCACAGAGTCACAGACAGACATTTTGTAAAAACATGTTTTTTGGGATCTCTGACCCCTAAAACGTGTAAATCCGTCGAAAACCGGAATTCGAAAATTTTCATGAATCCAATACTTTCTTCTTGTAAAGATAGAAGAAAGTAAAAATGCAAGTGAATATTAAGAGAGTAAAGAAAATAATTTTCAACTTTTGAAACATTCAAGAGAAATTCAGTTTTAAACTAGTATTGAAGTTACAGTTTTATGTTACTTTGCTGTTTTTTATAATATCGTTTAAAAAAAAGAAGTTTCGAAATTGACATTTGAAGTGTCATTTTTCACTTCACAAACTTCAATTTTACTTTGAGCATCAAAGAACAGATTACTTTTGTTTATTTTTGAACCTGTCACAAAGATATAAAAAAATTCGTAGCTATTTTTTTCTGTTATGAAACTAGAATATATTTGTTTTAGAATGTCTTTTTACAGTACATATAGTACGTTGCAGAAATTTCGGTCTAGCAGTTAGTTTAAATACACTTTGAGCTGGAGCGCTTATTTTTTATTTGATTTTTTTCTTTACATGAGCAAGCATGTGACGTATTCTTTTGCACAAAGAACTTAAACTGTTAAAAATGAAAGATATTTCATTGACGTATCTAGAGACATATTAGATCATTCACTAGAATAACTATATTTTCATTTCGACTTCTATGTAAGAACAAACTAAACGAAAAATCACATTATAAAATGACTGTTTTCACGAGGAAAATTTTTAAGTTTCGTAACAAATACTTTTGTCGTAAGATTTGCGACAGTGCATTCTCTGGATTGCTAAAATAAATATAATAAAGTGATGTCATAGTATATCGAAAAATCCCAGGACAAAAAAATAAGCAGTGATTAAGAGACCAAAGAGCAATATATATATTTTTTAATCTCTTTAAGCTTTTAAGAGAAATTCAGGTGTAAAAGAATCATAAGCAAGTCATCTTTTTTATTACTTTCTTCTATCTTTATAAGAAGGAAGTATTGAATTCGTGGAAAAAATTCGACTTCCGGTTTTTGACGAACGTTTTAAAAGGTCCTGAACACGACTTGACTGTTTTTAGGAAAATTCTGTACGTGAGTCTGCCTGTCTGCCTGTATGTGACAAAAGTTTTGTGGGCGCGCTATCTCAAGAACTAAAGCGCGGAAGAAAATAAAACTTTAGATTCAGTAAATCCTTTATATAAATTAGAGCTGATTAGGTTTTGGTGTAACCGGCCTAACAGCTGGTGCTGCTATGCTGCAGTTTTCACAATTTCCTCAATAAAAGATTCAGGAACTAACGCACGGACTTCAGATTCAGTTAGACGTTGATATAAGTTGTTGCTTATTGAAATTAGGTGTAAATCGTCCAGCAGGTGGTGCTGCTATGTTGCAGTTTTCAGAATTTCATGATTTTAGCTATAGTCATATCTCAAGGACTAATGTACAAAGCATCAAAGTTCGTATTCTGTTGAACCTTGGCATGTGTTGGTGCTGATTAGGTTTTCGTGTAAATTATATAACAGGTGGCGCTGCTGTGCTGCATGTTTCACGATTTTTGCAATAGCTCTATCTCAAGAACTAAAGCACGGATTTTCACCACACTCCAGATTCAATTAGACGTTGACATAAGTTGTTGCTGATAAGGTTCTGGTGTAAATCACCCAACAGGTGGTGCTGCTATGCTGCATTTGTTCAGGATTTGCGCGATTTTAGCAATAGTCATATCTCAAAGACTAATGCACGGTACAACATTAAAGTTCCTATTCTGTTAAACCTTGACAGATGTTGGTGCTGATTAGGTTTCCGTGTAAATCTTATAGCAGTTGGCGCTGCTATGCTGCATTTTTCACGATTTTCGCAATAGCTGTATCTCGAGAACCAACGGATTGATTTTAATCAAACTTTAGATCTAGTTAGACGTTAACATAAGTTGTTGCTGATTAGGTTTTGGTGTAAACCGTCCAACAGGTGCTGCATTTTTCAGGATTTGCACGATTTTAGCGATAGTCATATCTCATGGATTAATGCAAGGGACAGCATTAAAATTCGTATTCTGTTGAATTTTGACAGATGTTGGTTCTGATTAGGTTTTCGTAATCATATATCAGGCGGCGCTGTTATGATGCATTTTTCACGATTTTCGCAATAGCTATATTTCAAAAGCTAATGTACGGAATTTAATCAAACTTCATATATTTTTATATTTTCACATAAATAGATCCTTATTAGGATTAGGTGTAAAATGCGCGAAGTTGTCGCTTTATGCTATTTGGGTCTGGGAATTTGGGGTGTAAATATCTATCAAGGTGGATGTCGAAATTCCATGATTTGTTTAAGAGATGCGTTGCATCATACATGCCAACCTCCGGCTTTTTTTAAATCAAAGAAACGTATCTCGAACCAGAAATTTATTTAGCGTATGAAATTAAATCGAATTCAAGTGGCTTAACGGTGTTTGCATTTTGAGGGTCTTCCGGGTTGTCTACAACTTTACGCCCAGTCTATTGATGATTGTCTAGTAATGAATGAACCATTGGGATAAAAAGCCTAACTGTAGTATAATACTACTATAAAAATAAAGATATTAAAAAAGGAAAAAAATAACTTTAAAAAAAATGTGGTATTAAGAAGTAAAAAGTCTTACTGGTTAAAAATTAAGTGATAAATTAATAGTTAAATAAAAGTAAATAAGTTTTAAAATATTATAAGCACAGTTAAGAAAGATAAGCTAACAAGCTGTCGGACAAAGATGGTAAGGGGTAGTCGGAAAAGAGTGTGACAAATGTTACCGTCACAGGAAAACAAAAAAAGGCACTTTTCAGAGTCCATACATTTTTTTTTTCTGTTACTAAGTAACGATGTAATAAAGAATTCAAGTGACAAACACATTTAATTGAAGACACATTTTTTAAAACAAATTTCCCGTTTCAAAGCATGTTTTCGTGATTTAAGAAAAGTTGGAGATTGACAATTTTGCATGCTTATATATCCTTTTTAAATGCACACAATGCAACAAACCTGTACCTTTAAAGTCCTCATGATAGGCATAGATTATCATTTATTTCTGCCACTGTGATAGCGAATTTTGAAGTATTAACATGTATGAGATATATGGAAGTTTTGAGATTGGCATATTCGACTACATTTACTTTGCTATTTTTATAATACGGTTTAAAACTGATTCTCAAAATTGATTTATAAAGTGACAATATTATTTTCGCAAACATTAATTTTACTTCACAACCTCAGGGAAAAAATTCCTTTTGTTTACATCCGAAGTAAATGGTGAGCTACGTGCAAGCACGGCGGTGTAATGAATGACTGTCATTTTTCCATGTCACAAAGTTGAGATATTTTAGCTGAATTCGTAAGGATTATGTTTGTGATAAAGATTGCTCATTATAAAACATATTTTAGCTTCCAGATATTTGTAACTTATTAGTTTATTTAAAAAAAAAACAAAATAACAAGGAATTTGTTTTATTATTTCTCTTAATAAGGAACAACCTTGTATCATAGATATATTTATTTGTACTTTTTGTTAGTATCCTAAAATTGCATAAGATTAAGTTTTTTGTTTTTTCTGTAAATACATGATTGGAAAAATACAGTAAATACATGATTGAAATCTTCATATATCAAAATTAACAGCTTCTTAAAAACTCTTTTATTTAAAATTCGAGTCATCAAATTCCGTAAACACTAAGAAAAGTTTTACATTTCTAAGAATTGTTTTTTGTTTTAAGCAAATCAGATAATAAACTATCTGCATAAGAGCAGAAATGGCATCAGTAAAAATATATAGGTCCTGATAAGAACAGCTAAATTTTAATGATTGGTGTCATATAAAGAAAAATTAATGGGCGAATAAATGTTAAGAAATTAAATTGTTAATAAGATACATTGCATTTTTTAAATAATAGAAACACAAGAAATGCCTTATTAAAAAAATTACCAAGACAACCAATTAGTAGTGGCAACTTATTAAATAGAAAACTATTAACTTTCTTTTTGTGTGTTCATTATTTTGTCTTTCTTTGCAAATTTCACAAATAATGACACCGGAGCTGTATTTTGACAAAAATGTTAAAAATGTTCACCTTAATCATAAAGCATTTCCACCATCTATAATGAAATGTGTAACAGACAAAAACAAAAAATTGGTATCTATATGATAAAACTTTTGTAAAAATTAACTGATGTTCTTTTCCTTATTTAAATATATTAACAAAACATTTTTTGATTAACCCTTTTCACTTCGCGCTTTTTTTAGTATGGGCTACCAGCAACTCCGCGTCATTTTGACTGTGGACCACCAGCAACTCCGCGTCATTTTGACTGTGGACCACCAGCAACTCCGCGTCATTACACAAATATTTTATTCGATCGGTACCACTTATTTAGAAAAAGTGTCATTTAAAAGAAAAAAAAAGTACATAATGTTGAGAATGTCTGATTAAATAAGGAAAATTTTATTTTATTTTACTGCTGGTGGCAAAAGCAAAAATTTTAAGGCAAGATGATGTTGCCGCAGCAGCGACAACGGAGTGCAAAGGGTTAATATTAAACAGGCGGTGTATTTAACACTCCAGATCTAAATTCACTATCCTGGGTGCGTCCCTTTTTTACTCCGTGATCCTTGAAAAATATGCCTCGCATAAATTCAGGCCCATCTAATGGCTTTTTGGGAAACAAATCAAGGTCTTGATATCAAGGAATAATGAATCTATTCATCGTTGTCCTGTCATCCAAGGCTGTCTGATAGATGGCTGGTGACTTTCTCCAACATGGTTTATTAGTGAAAAATTGCAGATCCAGGTATCGGCCGGAGTGGCTCGGTAGTAGGGCAGCATAGATTAACATACAAGATCGGACACTCCCATAGAGTTTAATGGTAAGGCGATTGCGATCGTAGCGCCTTTAGTGACAATGGGGAAGAAACTCCCCATGCTTCTAATATTTTTATTATTGGGTATCTTATTGTGACCTTTCTATTTTTAATGTTGCATGTTTACGTTTTCAATAGAATCTTACACCGATACATGAACATAGAATAGATATTCTATTTTATATCTCTAATATCTAATCTATGTTCATGCACGAATATATGCTTTTTTTTACATGATGAGGGAACGATTTAAGTGCAACGAAAAAAAAAATGTAAAAATTTCGTTTTGAATGCAATCAAAAGCAATGGTGTAATATAAAAATATACGAAATATTGCACTCTACAAATCCCAGAAAATTTCATAATTATTCCCCTTTCGTAAGAAAATTTTTATAGCCGATGTTTTATTAATTTATGAAGTTTAACGTATTAAACAATCGCTACAATAATCTTTTAAAATTTACGCAATTTAACTTTCTTACAGATAAAATGAAAAGATTGTTTTTAAAGTAAATAACGTACAATCAAATCAATAATATTTATAATATTAACATATAAGAAATAATAATAATAAAATTACAGATAGGGAAAAATTTCTTTCGGCAAATTTTTAGAATTATATAAATCTAAAAGTTAAAATTAAATAGAGGTACTGACATTACACTCAATAAAATTTCATTCGATATGAATAAATTGACACACTACCTGAATTTGATTTTTTACAATTTAATCTCATAAACTTACATATTTGCGTTCTTAACATAATTTTCTAAGATTTTCCTTTTATATCATTACACTAATTATCATTTTGTAAGTTAAAGGAGAACGTTACAGGTACGATAACAAAAAAAAAAAAAAAAAAAAAAAAGCGCAAATATATCATCTGCTACTCTCGCTGCCTCTGCTTCGTTTTAGGAAAGAATAGATATATATTCGAAACATAGAGCGTAAACATATTTTTTCAACATAGGTAAATTTTGGAGGCTGGTTAATTCTTCCCCCTTGTCGGTAGTGACACTAGTACTGTTGCCATTACAGATTATACCGTAAATGTCCCATCTTGTATCACATCAGCAGCCTAGTACGCTGTGGTTCCATGTTCGATTCCTGGCTCTGGCTAATTTTTCACTCCAGTTGGGTTCATTGTATTTATTGTATTTATGTCTGTAAAATATTTGTATATGTCTTGATATCTATTTAACACTTGATATATTAGATTTTTTTTTATAACATTCCTAACTTCCCCGTGCTTTTCTCTTTCGCGACACTTCTACATTGCTTGCGTTTTGTGTTTACTAGGACATGTAAAACACTCCTACTAACATTGTTTTCACAATTTATCTTTAGAATAATAGTTTAATAGTTTTAGAATAATAGTTCATCTGTCTCGTGATGAAACGCAATAGCTATTTTGACCAGTGTTGCCAGCGGGCTACTTTTTTTAAAAATTCAGATTTCTTGATTGCCACCACTTTTTTGAAACGGTAAAATTACCTTTGTTTTCGCCTTAATTAAAATATCATTTTATAAGCGGCTTTTTACCATTTCAAAAAAGTGGTGCCAATCAAAAATCTGAATTTAAAAAAAGTAGCCCATCTGGCAACACTGATTCTGACACTAAAAATCTTCTAACCTTTTTGTAAAACTTAACCCGGGAGAACTCGCTGCATGAGATTTTCTCTCACAGTCGTACTTTTTTAAGACTCTTATTTAAATCATTTTTCATTTTAATTAAAATTTCAAAATGTTTTACAATTATTTTACCTATTTTGTGAATAAAAGTACTAAGTCAACCAAAAAAAGTAGATATTATATGAATGTAAAGTAAAAGAAAACAATTGGGCATTCTCACTAGCGAGTTCTCGCGGGTTAAGTATAAAACTCATCTTTCGAATGAAATTCTTCGCAAGATTATACATTTTTTTTATAACTCCTACTAAATTTAGAAGACTTTTCCTAGAATACTTTTCTAAAAACACCTTTAAGCATTAAAACTAAGAATATTTTCTTTGATATCTGTTTCAAAATTCCGGTATGTTGAATTCTTTTGAAAAATATTACAAAACACAGCGCAATCTCTTCTTTTGTGAATATATCTTTTACCAAGCAGATACTTTACTATACATACTACATCGCGATTTTTTCCAGCGGAATATTTTTAGGAAAAATGTAATAGTTAGGTTAAAAGGAAATTGCATCCCTCCCCCCTCCCTCTTTCCAGACTCTATACGTTTTCCATATTTTCCAAATATCGAAATAAAAATTTACGTTTTTTTTTAAAGATGTCAAAATAAATAGATGAAAGAATTTTAAAAGATGGAACTTTATACATAATGTTTTTCTCAAATAAATTTTGTAAAGTGATTGATTACGTTTGGCACCAATTCCTTTAAAAAAAGTTTTATGAAATTTTTTATAGGAACTTTAGATAAAATTCTACATGAATATCATTAAATGTTATAAATGTATTGCTTCAGATATCAAGATTATAGAGCAGGCAAAATTATGAACAAGCTACATTTAAAATTTAAAGTTAGGGTAAAAACACCATAGACAGTTACAATGAGAAATTACTTGGAGCAGTACAATATAAGTAGATAATAAAGAACGTTTCTTACACCAAATCACTTTTATTTGTTGCAAACTAGTTTCGGTAGCCGTACCATGCTGTCATCAGCGCAGTGTTGCCAGATGGGCTACTTTTTAACCATTTGGAAAAATGGTTATTGTCCTCCGTCAGGGTAGGAAATCAAAAACATATCTGAAGCTTTTTATTAGTTGAATCCGCATTTTATTCGTTTTCTGATGGGTCTATACAGTAATCTGTATTTTCCCTTTACTTTCAACAGAGATGGATACTTCTGTTGCACCTATGACAAAAAAGTAATAAAAACTACAAAAAAATTAATAACTCAGAAACAAATTGAGATACAGCTTTCAAACAAATTGCAATTAAAAGTACATTTTTTTCTCTATACGTCGGTGTAAAAAGTAATATTGTGGGATGTTTAGAAGTTTAAGAATGAAATTTCATTTAAAATTAGTCCAGGAATATTAATGTTTAATCCATGGCTTACGTAGTGAATACCAGCTCCGTAGAAGTTTAAAAATTTACAGTACCGAATAATGTAATCCATGGCGTACGTAATGTATGATCGACTCCGCGCGATTTTTTATGTCTTAAATTTTAGTCTTTGAAAAAATAATTTTCGAAATAGTCGTTATAATTTTTTAAATTGCATTTAAAAAAAATATATATCAGATTCTTCATTATCACCACTTTTTTTGAAATGGTAAAAAGCGCCTTATTTAATGCCATTTTAATTAAGGCGAAAACAAAGGTAACTTTGCCGTTTCAAAAAACTGGTGGCAATCAAGATTTCGGAATTTTAAAAAAAAGCAGCCCGCTGGCAACACTGCATGAGTGCAGAGTATGATTGCTCAGAGAAGAAAAATATTTCTCATAAATCTCTTTCCTGAAATGAAATATATGTATGAGAAGTGGATTCAAAGATAATCTCTTACATTATCTAGTATTCTCTTACAGTGGCTGTTTCCTAAAATTTCCTGTAAATTTACTGGGCAATAAACTGTATCCTTAACCCTCTCGCTTCGTAATTGTTTTATCAAAATAGCTTCAAAAATTGCTCATTTAATTCCTTTGCGACGAGCGTCTTTTAAGAATTTTTATTCTTTTGTTACCGGTTTTTCAAAACAAAAATTTTCATCTGATTTAATCGGGAAAATGCTACGATTAGATAAGGCAAAATTTACAATAAAAAGTAACTAGTGGGAATGAACAAGGAGGGTTAATTAGACGGAAAAAATGCATCCCCGATGAAATCTCGGGTTGCGCAAATTTTGCTACTTTTACGTTGCCCGAGAAACTCTCGGGTTGTGCAGCAAGAGGGTTAAATCCGCTTCTCCTACATATATTATCTTTCAGAAAAGAATTATAGAGCAAATTTCTTTTCTCAGCAATCTTATTTTGCACTGATGACGGTCGCTATGGGTACCAAAACTAGTTTGCAACAAATAAAAGTATTTTGGTGCTATAAACGTTGTTTGTTAACTACTTACATTAGAGACGGTGTTTTTTAACACTTTATTGTATTTCTATTTCCAATTGATATAAAAACAAAAATAAAACAAGTAATATAAAAATTTTGTTTTTAAAGTCAATTCCTACTTAGGTCATCAAAGAAAAATTTAATATAATCCCTTAAGCTAATATTTGTCTTTGTTACATTAAAATATCTCAATTTGTTGACTTTCTATAAGCAAGTAGGTTTACAATGGAAGCCGATGGGAATTTGGCGAAATATTAGAGATATCGTCAAGTTGGCGTCACTTTTGGCGATATATCGCCAAGTTGGCGGCAAACTTGGCGGTATTTAGCGACAGAACAGGGTCCCCCCTATGGTAACCCTCCTTATAGATATGAAGATGCATTAAATGCTGTTCCATAACCAATGGCCGCTATTTTGTCTCCCATATAAAACTAAAATTAATGAATTAAAATTTAATTAATGAATTAATATTTGAAAAAAACTGTATTAACATCAATTGTCATCCAGTACAAGTTTAAAAAAAATTATTTACACTGGATAGATGAATAATAAGTATTTTATTAACGATTGAAAATTTGAACAAGATATATAAATAAATAAATAAATATAGGGAGAGTGTGAACTAATAGTAGGAATTGAATAAAGTGAATTTGAAAATAAGATAATCTGAATCATAAAATTTAAAAGCAAAGACATATGTAATTGAAAATAGACTTTTCCGTTGGCAGACATTTACTTTAATCTCTATCATACGTCGATTATTAAAAAGAACAAGCCGGAAATTGTACGCCAAACGTGGCAAATGAGGTGCGTTCGTACTATAACTTGTTTTATGAATATTCAGATCTCGGTGCAATAGTTGTTTCCCTCTTATGCAAAAATTCACGAATACTAAATTTATTACGATTATGTATTAAATTCAGTTATATGGAAACAACAGGACTCCATCTTAAATATGACGTAAACACCATGACAACCCAGAATCACTACCTGTGATGGGATATTATTGAATTAATTACGTATGATAGGATTTAATAGAATAACCACCATGGCAACCTATAATCATTACCTATATTGGATTATTATTGAATTAATTACGTATGATAGGATTTAATAGAATGAAGAAAACTTTTATTAATATCTTTTTAAGTTTTGATTCGATTTTCATAAACTTTGAAATGAGTCGAGAAAATTCTGAAACGATTCTATATGTTAAATTTCAAACCATTCGGTTGGATAGTTTTTGCGCTGTTATATGCGGACAGACGGACCAGATGACGACTTAGTGCTAAGTATTTATATAATTACGAACGCACCAAAACCTTTTAAAGCGAATTATTTTTTAAAACGCAGACGATAAATTGTATCGAAATAATTATATTTTATATAATTGAAGGCCTTGCAGTAGAATGCGGTCTCCTCTTTTTTACTTACTTTAGAAAAAAAAAAAAAATTAAGTTTCACCATAAGTATTTTTAATGTTCTGTGATCTTTTAAAAAATGCCCAAGAAGAATATTTTGCTACAAAAAAAGCTTTAGACTTTAGAACTAAGATTATTTTCTTTCAGATTTATTTTCAAATGCAGATATTGTGATTAAAAAAAGCTATTTCAAAACAGAATGCAATGTTTTCTTTCCTGAAGGTATGTCTTTTACGAAATAGGTTCTTTACCATACGTGCTATATCTCGACTGTTTCATTCGGAATAACTTGTGAAGAAACACAGAACTTCGGTAATAAAGGAAGTTGCATTTTTTTTTTTTTTACCTCGCTGGATGCCAGATGTTTTCAGTATTCTGAAAAAATAGAAATACGAATCTTCCGTTTAAATTTAAATTTTAGAAGATTTGAAAAAAGCAACATGAAGGAACTTCCAAAACGATATCTTTAGAAATACCAATGATATTTTCAAACAGAATAGCTCTAAAATGACTGACAATTTTCTACTTCACTTTTTTGATTAAAAAAGGTATTAGTTTACTTTACGGCAGACCATTTTCCACGAATACGTTTTGTCGCTAAACGGTGCGATTTAACGCCAAAAATGTCTAAATATATCGATTTAATCTGCAATGTTCTGTGTTAATTCTTTCACCAGCTATGTGGGTGGTTCAATAATTATTGTGCCTAGTGTATATAAAATATTTGTATTGGCTAATTCCATATGTACTTGTAGTGTAAGTCACAGGCTGTGATTTTTGGCTACCAGTATTTTAGAACGGAAAATGTCACTTAGTTTATCGGTGATATCTCATTCATTGAAAAAGATGAGAAAACCTTTCGAAAATAACGGTGGCCAACGAGGATTTCAGTTATCCGCTATGTGACTTACACTACCAAAACCCATGGAATTAGCCTATTGCGATGATTGTTGTGGAATATCGAAGCCTAATGTCTTAGATGTCTATATGCTCAATTTCAGAACCGTAACTGCTATATTCACATAGTTTTGGAGGGAGGAGTGAAAGGGGGTGGGTGGGGGTGAAAGACTGATTTTTGGCTTATGGGGCTAGATTTGTGACAGTGGATGAGACGTAACTACTGTCGTTTGGACTCGGGATCATAGTCATGTAGTCACATCATATCCACTGTCACAAATGTAGTCCCATAAACTCTAAACCAGCCTTTAAACCTCACCCCCCCCCCTCCTTAAAAACTCCCTCAAAAATAGATCTTTAAAACTTCACCCCTCCCTCCAAAACTATGTTAATATAGCAGCTACGGTTCTGAAACTGAGCATATAGGGATTTAAGTAATTAGGCTTCAATATTCCACATCAAATATCACAGTACTAATATTTTATATACTAGGGACAATAATTATTGAATCACCCACGTATAAATAAAATCCATCCGCGACACGACATACAAGGCCAGTTAATGACTTTTAAAACGTCACACGGTGTGGACAGCACCTTCTGAATACAAAGCCTGGGCGCTAACACAAAAATGGCGGCTGTCGTTGGTGGATTCTATTTTTACGTTTGCACGGTCCGCTGAATTTACACACCAGTATTTTTAAAAAGTTTTCTTTGATATTAATCGCAGAAACATAAGACGGAAAACTCTTCTACAAATTATTGGTATTTACTTTCAAAGGACCGTACAAACATTTAAAAAATTTCGCCTAAGACAGCATTCATTTTTGAGTCAGCTCTCAGCCCTGTTATTCAGAGGGCAGCGGTGTGGATCGTCTTTGCACGGCGATTGGCACAAAACGATATGCAATTTTGTATCAATCATCGTGTAAAGATGATCCACTCCGTGTGACGTTTTAAACATCATGAATTGGCCTTGTATGTCGTTGGAAGCGCTCCAGAGCTGTCATAAATGTAATTTGGGGGGTCACGTCGTTCGTTTTTGTATACATTAGTTTTCATAATTTACCAGGTATCTCAAAAATGACTGATGGATTTTAAAATTCGAAAACTTTCAAACGGTGACAGGTATTAAAAAAATCTTGCAGGAGGGTTATGTATGATGTCAGGAGTATTTTTACTGTGATTCTTGATTTTAGTTCGAATTTCAAACAACAGATGGCGTTGCGAGAAGTAGGTACTAATTCCAGACCCAATTTTTGATACTTCGGGATCAATTCAAAATAGTTTATCTCCTTTTTTCGCATGGGAGAAGAGAGAGGCCGAAAAATCGACCCTGGATAGCGCCTATTACTTGCAGCGCCATTTATTGCTGCTATTTGTAACTAAAACTGGGAATCGCAGCATGAAAACTTCTGACATCTTACATAACCCTCCTGTAAAAAAAATTTTAATACCTGTCACCGTTTGAAAGTTACTGAATTTTAAAATCCATCAATCATTTTTGGGACACCCGGTAAATTACTGCATTGCCACTGTTTATCTATTTTCCGAAAAAGTCAAATACAGTAGACGCTCGATTTTACGAACCTCTTTTTTACGAATTATTCGTTTTTACGAACTGATGTACATCACCACCAACATACCAACCAGCATTCCATTGGACGAAAGTTACTCCTATTTACGAACTTTCTATTTTACGAACACATTTTATGAGTCTCATCGAGTTCGTAAATTTGAGAGTCTACTGTATCGTGCCTATTAATGGAAACTTTTGTTGAGGGCAGAATCCAATAATTTAAAAAAATACTTGGCTGTATGATATTCCATATAGACAGTAGGTTAAAAATAGTAATCACTTTTTACAACTATCCATTATAGTTGAAATATGGTTATAAATTCACTTTGTCCTTGCTATATCTCACGTAAATTTATTCGAATTGACATGTAATTGATATGTGTTATTGCTGATATGTGTTAACATGACATGTTTGGTAATGAAAATGAAGTGTGTAACATTTATAATTAGAAAAAAAAAATGTTAAAATCATCATAAAATGCAAAATAACAGCCAGGACGCATTTTGGACTGGAAATTTTAACAGTCCGTCATCAGCGAAAGTAAACACGTGTCCGACAGCGAATAAGGTCACAAATGAACAGAAAGGAAACAGCGAAGAACTTTCAAAAAATGCGTCAGATGAAAGGAAAACACCAATCACAGTGGGGAACATGCAGAAAGGAAAGTGTTGCCAAACTGAAAGAAAAAATTAACAAAAAAGAAAAATAATAACAGAAATAATAATAATAATAATAATAATAATAATAATAATAATAATAATAATAATAAAATAAAAAGCATTTATAATTCGTTTACGGGGGCATTCAAAAACCATTCCGTTAGATTATCGTCTATAGGAAAAATTCATTTGTAGTTTATTTTAATTATGTCACACTGTTTGAAACATATTAAAATTTATATAAATTGCTGAAGTGCACTACAAGATGCTTACTATAGAATAAAGGATATAAAGGAATTATTGCTCATTTACAGGAACTCACAAAATAATTCGATTACAGTACTGTCCATAAGCAATAATTGCTGGAAGCGTGTTTTTAATTGCGTGTTAACTAATTTTTTGGAAATTACTTGGTGTTTATAAATTCAGTAGATAATATACAGGGATGCACAAAACATATTTTGTACATTTCCGCCTATGGTCTAAAATGGCTGAAGTACAATATTCAATTGAGTTATGCGTTTCCTAGCTTTACTAAATTTGTGGATACTGTGTAGTATATATACAAAGGGATTGGCCATATACAGGGCCGTACAAAAGAATTCGGATATTCTTCCGACTGTATATGGTGATTTCTAAAATTGAGTTTTCAAATTTGTTATCTGTTTTTAAAATTGCTTAGTTAGACAGTCAGGAAACTTCGTCTAAATATTCCTGAAGGCGACATTTTGCCTTCATTTTTAGGTGCGTTCGTAATTATATAAATACGTAATACCTATAGTCTGGTACGTCAGTCTGTCCGCATATAACAGCGCCAAAACTATCAAACCGAATGGTTTGAAATTTAATATATATAATCGTTGTAGAATTTTCTCGAGTATTTTCAAATTTTATGAAAATCGAATCAAAAATTAAAAAGATATTAATAAACGTTTTCTTCATTCCATGATAGGTAATGACTTTAGGTTGCCACGGTGATTACGTCACATTTCAGTTGGAGTCATATTACTTCCATATTACTGAATTTAATATATAGAATCGTAATAATTTTTTTATTCATGCATTTTTACATAATAGTGCCACAGCTATTGCACCAAGATTTGAATATTTCTAAAACTAGTTATAGTACGAACGCACTTCATTTGCCACATTCAACGTACAATTTACGACTTGTTTTCTCATTAAAGCATTCGAATTATAGCTGCTTTCATATAACAATGTTTCACACATTTATGAAGAAGTCCGGATATAGAAATTTATACAGATGGCTCAATGAAAGATATCATCAATGAAAGATAGCATCATTTTATGTTAAACATAAAATGAAAATAACTTGATTGTTTTTAGCTAGTCACATTTCAGTTTAGAGCCATTTTCTTATGATTAATCTGCTTTTTTCTTTTTAATTTTTTCTGGGTAACCAATTGCCAAATGTGCTAATTTTGCTTTTGTTTACTGATGAGATAGATTTTTAAAAAATTATGTTTGAAAATTAATTAAAAAATTATAAAAAGTTGCTAAATTGAGCCGCACATTTCAAATAAAATTCATTCAACAGTACATTTTCCTCTACACTGAAAAAAATGAATAAAATAATACTGATTTTAGAGTGCAATGCTGGTAGATGGGGCATTTGTTTCTAACCGTTAGGAAAACAGCAGCAACAACAACAACAAAATAAAACCCCCCCTAACCTAGTTATAAATTAAATCGCAAAATTCATCCTTCCAGATGAAAATTTTTGGAATGTTATAAAATATACTTTTAATTTTCTATGAATTTTTAAAATAGTTTTTATTTAACTTTATATTTGTTTCGTTAAGATTTATCTTGAAATTCCAGGATGTTGCATTTTCTTGAAAACTATTACAAAAGAGAACACAATATTTTCTTTCAAAAAAATATCTTCTAAGAAACAGGCTCTTTACTGTACATATTTGCATTTCAAATATTTAACATGAAATATCGTCTAAAGAAACGTAATACTTAAAATAGAAGTTGCATTTTTTTTTCTCTGTAGACTCTAGATGTTTTCAGTATTTTGAAAATATGGAAATAAAAATATGAACCCAACAAAAAGTTTTCGGTAAAAAAAAAAAAGCGCCAAGTTCTTCTTAATGTTTCGGCCAGAAAAAGTAGTGATATCTGATGTTCGCACAAGTAAAAAGCCAAACATCCCAAATCTTTCATTGAAAATGGCTTCCTGCGACTTGGCCGTTAATGCCTTCTCAGGCATGTGATTTCCGCGTTTTTGCACACCAGTATATTCTTAGAGAAAATGATATTTCATTTAATCGAAACATTTTTGCGATTTAAGATAACAACATTTTCTCTAAGAATATACAGGTGTGCAAAAACGCGGAAATCACATGCCTGCTTCTACAGCATTTCAAAATTAATGATTGGAAATTACGCATTCATGAATTATTTAAATATTAAAAGTAATATTAGAATGCAAAGAGGCAAATTCACATAAAGACATTATAAGCAAAAGATTTCTGATAACTACCATTCAGTTTCAACAAACATTAGTTTTGATTACAGATCATCTAGTCCACTTGCGGTTTAATTGCCATTTTGTACGGCCTAAAGCTAAAGTCATTAACGTAAAGCCCAAGAAATAAAACAAAATTTACTTACTTCATATCTCACAATATGTTATATTATATTTTATTGTATAATATTGCAATCTTGTGTATTGACGAAAGAGATTTTTTTCGTTTGAACATTTATTATAGTTTGTTTGCATACATTAAGAGGTATTCTATTTATAAACTGTTAAAAGTTGATATTAATTATGTTTTAGAAATTAGGGATATTATCTCCTGAATACAAGTATTTTGTTATTTTTAACTTCTAAGCATTTAAATAGTTAAGTTGTTTAAATGCTTTTTTCAAATGTGTATTTTATGTCTGTATTCTGTGTCACAAAATACCTAAAATAATCAAAAAATGTACTTGGCATGTAGCTCATTTGTACATATTTTAAAATTTGAAAAACTCTCACGAAGGCATTAACGGCCAAGTCGCAGGAAGCCATTTTCAATGAAAGATTTGGGATGTTTGGCTTTTTACTTGTGCGAACATCAGACATCACTACTTTTTCTGGCCGAAACATTAAGAAGAACTTGGCGCTTTTTTTTTTTTTTACCGAAAACTTTTTGTTGGGATATCACTACTTTTTGTATGTTTTTCAAGTTTGTTATTCTAAGCTATATTAATATGAAAAAACTTAAATTTCGGTACTTTTATGTTAGCCGGGAGCAAATCTCCCCATTAGCCTTTTGTTGTTTCGCCAATAGCAGTTTTCATTTTTCACATGAGTAAATCAGAAACAATGCTTTGATTTTCAAATAAAATATTTTGATTTATGTTATTATTTCTTATTCATTTATTTATTTATTTCTATGTTAAATATTCTATTAAATAAAATGAGGGAAATGCATCTATTTTAAATGAGATGACTGAAAAGTATATATCTTTAAATGAAATGAATGCAATATGAACAATGGGAGTTGGGAACAGTATTTGGCGATTTGCCACTTGCGCCCGGCTAACATAAAAATACCTAAATTTATTTTATTGAGCTTTACAAAATTTATACTTTATTTCTTTTTATATTAAAGTACTAGCCGCCTCTAGCAAGCAGTATTTACCGTATTACTTCCATGTTAAACGTTGCATCATGTTACTGTGATTCAAAATTTAATTTACTTGCCCATTCTTTCGCCAATTCGGAAGCTTTTGATAGAGAAATCAAGAACTTTTTACGATCATGGAAGCACATCATATATTTTGTGTTGTTATGTATTTCATCTTTCGTGACAAATATCTCTTAACTCACTTATGCATGCTTCCTTAGCAGTTACAATTCGTTCTCTAATGCGGAAATTTTTAATCCTATTAAGTAATCTTTTCTAATTGGGCTCACTGCCAATTGTTGTATTTTAACTGATACGACTGGGTACAAGTGAAAGGGTTCTTATGAAATCCTTTGACAATATCTGTATTTGCATTAAACCATATTGATGCTAATATCTTTTTGCTTCATCTTAACCTTTTCAATAGACTCGATTACGGAAGAATAGAAGGTCTACCGGCTCACTGCCATGATCCATTTGAAAATCTATCATTCTTCTCATCTGATCGTGTTGAAGAATTAGTCGATATGCCATGGTTTTAAGATTTTAGCTAATTTTACTCGAAACCTGAAAACTAAAATGCGAAGAACCGGATTATAGAAGATTCATTCTAACTTACATATTGATTAACAGGTTACATATTATAGAATTATAATAATCATAAGGAGAACTGGCAGTTTCAATGCTTTAATAGTTTCCGTAAATTCTCTTTATATAATACAGAAGTTTTAGCGGTGTAAAGGTTAACAACATAGTCACAGTAAGTATAATAACAGTACAATATAAAGAATAGCAGAGGTTTTAGGCAGTGACGAAACTATTAGCACTTTGGAAATATTAGTACGATATATCATTTAACTATTCAGATAATATGCGGAAAAATAAAAATAGATGGCATTAATAATTAACTCATTGAAAAATAGCCACAAGCGCCAAATATTCGCCAAGCTTGGCGACATTTAACAGAGTTTCGCCAAATTTGGTAATATATCATGTCAATTCTCAAATTTGGCGACAAAAAAATGTTTTGTTTATTCTGACGTCATAATGATGCATAGTATTATGTATTATACACATACCTATAATATGTATGATGCAAATGTATTACGTATTATATGCATATATATAATATGTATGATGCATATGCATAAGTTCATTAACATCACTAAAACGCACTTAAAGGAATAGTGTTTCATAAATAGTAGGGATAATTGCCAGATTGACCAGAGTGCTATTGAGATTAGAATACCGACATTTATAATAGACGTCTGTACACACCATCACCTCATCGAGTTTACAGTTGAAATTTTAGGATTAGTTAAAACTAGAATAGCATATTTAAATGCAACTGGTCTGTTAAGTCATATCTTGGTAGAAACCACCTGAAGACCTAATTTTAGAGGTTAACTGATAGGTTTACTATTATATTTTTCTGCATCCAAAAGTTTGGAAACATGGAGGAATGGGTGCAGGAAAACACAATGGAAAATCTACCAATTAACCTGTAAAATCGGGTCTGTAGGTGGTTTGCACAAAGATATGACTTGTCAGACCAGTTACATTTAAATACGCTAATCGATATTTAACTAATCCTAAAATTTCAGCCGTCAACTCGATGAGGTGATGATCTGTGCAGACGCCTCCCGGTCTTTAATAAAAGTTGTTTTAAGGAAGTAAAAGATAGAAAGATGGACAGATAAACAGAAAGATTTGCCTTATTAAGATTTTTGTAAAAGCATATAAAAATTCATTCAGCTTGAAATCATGTAACACCTTTATAACTCACGCTAATTTTCTGTAATCGGGTTTTGGCGACCAACATATCTTATCTATAACTATAATCTTTCTTTTACAGATTTAAAATTAACAATAAATTAACATTAAGTAGGCTAATAATACAATATAATAACATTAGCAGCGGACTTCGGACGCCGCATCTGTCGCAAATCGTTAAAGATTGTTTATTAGTTACACATTTCATTTAATTAAAAGGAGATTTTTAAACTTTCATATGGAATTAGGATATTTTTCCACTATAGGGACCTTGGCATTTTTAAAAAATCTTGGCGCGATTCGGACTTCAGAAACTGAGATATGTTGCCAAATGATATAAACAACTACGAAAACAAACCTGATGAACTTTTATGTTATTTATATATATTTATGTACATATAAACGTTTTATCTATACATGTATAAACTATTATTTTTTATATACAGATTATTTATGTTGGTATATAAAAATAAATAAACGGGTTCCTTACATTAAATAAATTGTATACATATGGAAAAAATTGCTTGTGTATATGACACAGTAAATAGGTTGCCAGAAAATACGTTATTATCAAATTTCTTTTCTCGTCAAGGCTATTTTCTGTATTTCGCCAAGGCTACTATATCGGAAACGTACCGAACTGCGGTTATATTTCGTTTAATGTTTTATTGTTTTAATATCATAACCTATACTGATTAAAATTTTTAGGTATATTCATTTTTTCTATTTAACAAACATCTTTGGAAAAGCATATATATGAAACGTTATTCTGCTTGAAATCACGTGACCGCCTTCAAAGCTCTGTAATCGAGTTTTGGCGACCAACATTGGCACAATTGAATGCGTAGGAACTGTTTCCGGCCAAATGAACACCCCCTATATGAAGGGTTTACAGGCGGAAATTCTGTGTTTTCAGATTTTTCTGGTTAATTGTGCTACAAACCCGACTTACTTGTGAAATTTCATGATTCTACGACTTTTAGAAGTACCTTAGTTATTTGATGATGCGAAGTGAGTCAGTGACAAAAAAGCGCTTTTTCGGAATTTAATATTTCGAAAACTACTAAATATAGAAACATGAAATCGTGGAACCTTAGTTCAGTTTGACCATACGAACACGTGTATAAACGAAAAATTTCTATATCTCTCCCTAAAACGACGTTATGAGGGGGTGTAAAGTATGCCGAAATGGTTCAGGAAAAGGTAGCTTACGGCTTGTGCGAACTTGGCGGACGCACTGCCGTGCTCCCAGATTTTTTTCAAAGATTTGAGAATAACAACAGAAAGAATATGAGGTAACTTTATAATAATGCAGTGATTAAAAAAAATAAATTAAACACCATCAGGCTTTAAACAAAAATTAAATAAATAAATAAATAAATAAAATTAAATCAAAATTAAATTAAAAATTAATTAAAATTAAAATTAAAAATAAATAAATAAATAAAATTAAATTAAATAAAATAAAATAAAAATAAAAATTAAATAAATAAATTAATTAAAATAAATTAAATTAAAATTAAAATTAAATAAATTAAAAAATTAAATTAAATTAAAATTAAAAATAAATTAATTAATTAAAAAATTAAATTAAATTAAATTAAAATTAAAATTAAATAAATAAAGAAAATAAAAATGTAATAAAAATGAAATAAAAAAATAAATTAAAATTAAAATTAAATAAATAAAAAAATTAAAATTAAATAAATTAAAAATTAAAATTAAATAAATAAAAAATTAAAATTAAATAAATTAATTAAAATTAACTGGGAATAAAATAAGTTTTAAAAGCGAGCAATATAAATATCAGGGAAATATATCTTTATTTTGCATATTTTTCTAAGTATTCTTTTCTACGTACCTAAAGCGATAGAATCACTTAATGCTTGTAATTGCAAGGAAAATGTCGCGCCAATTGTGATAAAAACCAGCCGATATAAAAAAGTCAGAAATTGTACTTCAATCGTGGCAAATGATGCCTCCATACTATTCCTAGTTTTATAAATATTCAGATGCTTCAACAGCTGTTGCACTCTTATAGAAAAATGCATGAATACAAAATTTGTTATGATTTTATATATTAAAATCAGTAATACGGAAATAATAGGACTTCATCTTATGTAGAACGTCATCACCATGGCAACCTAGAATCATTACGTATCATGGGATATCATTAAATTAATTACGAATAATAGGATTTAATAGAATGAAGGAAACTTTTATTAATATCTTATTAAGTTTTGATTCGATTTTCAAAAATTTTTAATGACTTGACAAAATTTTGCAACTGTTATAGGGGAAAGTAGGGTAATGACGTTCAGCGGAAAATACCGCTCACTCAAACATCTCTAAACAGAATAGAATTGAAACCGTGCGATCGGTACCGGCACCTAAAGATTTTCACCGTAAGTTCCTAGTAAGGATAAAACGGCCGTCAGAAGGAAAGTAATTTTGTGTCCTCACGTTATTAGCTTGCAGTTGTTTTATTATAAAATCCTACAACATCTTACGTGACGGTAAGTGTACAATCTTATTTTCAAATGTTAATTTGCTCATTATGTCTACAAAAGATATACATTTAGCTCTACGTTCATGCTTTTATTTATTTTAGTAGTGCGTTGTTACGCCAACTTTAATGCATTAAAACCCAAAATGTCGATGAAGGGTAACGGCGCTCACGTGGAATTCCAGAAACAGCGGGCTTCTGTTTTAAATTCAAATTTCTTGATTGACACCGCTTTTTTGAAATGGTAAAATTCCCCTTGTTTTTGCCTTAATTAAAAAATTTTTAAACAAGGCGAATTTTACGATTTCAAAAAAGTGGTGACAATCAAAAAACCTGAATTAAAAAAAAATAGCCCACTGGCATCACTGTCCAGAATTGCTACAGGATGAAAACGATGAGAAAATGCTTAGCTCTTCAAATCAAGCATGAAGACCAGTGTCTGTAAAGGATATTAGGCTTACTTGCATTCCTGGCCCTTCAAATTAAATACAAAGAACAGTGTCTGCAGCAGAGATTTTGCCTATTCCTGGTCCTTCGAACAGTACCAAATGGCAACAATTCGGCAAAAAAAAAGAAAGAAAGAAAGAAAGAAAAGAAAGAAAAAAGAAAAGAAAAGAAAAACCTCCAAAATTTTAACAGCTTTTCCATAAAAAAAATAGAGGATTAAAAAAGAGAAAATCTGGGAAATCACAATCAAAAATTAAAATGCTTCGTCAAGACTTTATATGACACCAGCTCAAAAGAAGACATTGATGAGTAGCGGGGCTGTGATGATGATGACCCAGATGAAATGCTTCTAATCAGACAGGATATGGAAACAGAAATCTACTATTTTTATACGGAGAATTCGGTAGAGATAACGAAGCGTGGTTTTGCTACACAATACGTGTTGTATTCAAATTTTGAGCGTAATTACCCTGCCATATCGGGCATTACCACCCAATAAATGTTTAACCCCCTCACTGACATGCCTGTGTTAATACGTTCACTAAGTTCCAGGTTTCACTGCAATACAAGCAATATTTAAAGTAGTATAATTCTATTGATTTAATGTATTTTTAATACATTGAACAATGATTAATACTTCCAAGGATTGCATTCATATTCGTTATTAAGTTTTTTTGTAAAATGTTTTTTTAGTATCTCTCTATTCTAAAAAAAAGTAACTACCGCTCTCACCGACACCGCCGGTTTTGAATTTTTTGTGACCGGAGGTCTTTCTTCGTTAATATTAAGAAAAATAATGCATACAGAAATATGAAAATCGGTAGTGTTATACAGAAATGTTTGATAAACACGCTGATGCAGACAGTTTTCAAATCGAAGAATTATTTTAAGAGATATTTAATGCTAAAGTTGGACAAAATCGTTCCACTAAAAAAGTTTTATAGTAACAAAAACTATACATCGGAATTTAATAATTTTTAGTTCATTTTATACGTTATAATTTCCCGGTGTGCAGAATTGATTAATGTTTTTAATTTGACTCATTTTTAGAGGTTTTATATCTATTTTAAATTCAAATTTTCAGCATTTCGAGAGATATTTTTTACAGATTTTAGAAAGTGATAATAAGTTAAACTGTTGCCAACTGTATAAACAGCGGAAACAATAATGTTTGCTTAAAAAAAAATATATTTATACGTGTAATAAATTAAAAATTTATTTACACGTGACTATTATAAACAGAAAAAAAACATTTGGAATTAGAATTAAATAATTATGTACAAAAAGCAGAAACTTATTAAAAATTACGTCATTAAAACTATAATTACACGTGAATTTTAAGAGAGAAAGGAATTTGTAAAATAATAAATTTATTAACATGCGTTAGAAGTATTAAATAGGAGAAATTACGTCATATTTACGTCACATTACAGTTATGACATAAAATGAACACAAAATAATATTGCAAAACGGTTTAAATTTACAAATTGCGCTAGACATTTATTTGATATTTTGAGAGGATACTTTTCAACTATTTTTCTTAGGAAAGCGCAAATAATATTTTATTTCTAACACAAGTATTGTCACGTGAATATTAAAAAGAGAAAGAATAGTTTAGTCAAAATTACGTCAGATTAAAAACGATTAATTTAAAATGTCTCATTTAAAAGGACTTTCTTTTCGCTTTGTTAAAAAATACCGGGAGACAAAGATTCTGTTTACTTAATTCCTTTTATATTAGCTTATTTTGAAATGTTGTTACACGTGTCTACGTCATCAAGTTATTTTTATTTCGACGTTTTATTTGTATTTTTATTAATGTTGTACTAATTTATTTGTTCTTTCGTTATTTAAAATAAAAATGATGTTAATTTGTATAATTTGGCGAGTGGTTTGGAGATTTATATAATTTGGCGAATATAGTCGACGGGATAATCAAGTAGTACCGCAGCGGATTTGGCGTTAAAATTTCCCCAATCAAAGAGAAATGAATAGAAATCCGTTTTTAGGGAGATCGCCACTGTTTTTAAAATTATAATTCAATCTTTCGAAATCTTTTTAAAGCCGATCACATTAGCGTGCATTTAGAGTCTGCGGTGTCTGGACGGGGGTTGGCGAGCGTAGCTCGTAGGGGGCCGAGGCCCCTAGTTTAAAAAAAATGCAGAGAAAACAACATTACAATTTTGCCCTTTTCCAAGACAGTCGCAGGGGTGGGGGTGGGGGTGGGGGGGGGGTAGGATACCTTTGAACATGTCGAAAAAATAAAAAATATCACTATGTTCCAAGCTTCAAAACTTGTGTAATAAGTCAAAAATAAAAATCAAACTTCATTTAAATATAAAGCTCATATTTAAATTTATATTTAAATATGTATATATATACTTGTAAATTCATAAATAAATATGGAAATGATAAGTTTAAAAATATATGATAATAAGAGGGAAAAAAATCTTGCGCGCATGATAAAATCTGAAAATATGCATATAAAAAGGAAATTTTTGTGAAAATAAATACATACTAGTATTGCCTTTATGCTAAAACCAGAATATTTGTAAAAAATATTAGCTAAATAAAAAAATTAACAAAAAACTAAAATTTTTCACTTTTTAAAAAATATTTTCAAAGTACAAAAACAGAAGAAAAATAAAATCTTACCTTTTTCTGATTTTAAGTTGTAGATAATACAGAAATGAATATGTGGTAAAAATTTCTTTTGATTGCCATGCATAGATTTTTAGTAACACTGCGCGCAGTATCAAAATTCATGGTTTTGAATAAACGCAACGCAAAGTTTAATTATCCTATGTAGTCTTAATATGTAGTCTTAACAAAACAGGCATAATTACTAAACTAATAGGAATTTTTTAATGCGGTTTTTTGCACATTGTTCAGAAATAATTACGGAATCAAAATATGTATTAAAAAGTTCGAAAGTTTTGATGATTTAAAGGTATCCTACCCCCTTAATTAAGTAAACCGATAAAAAGAATTCGTAAAGCTTTTATGCAAATTAGTTGATTGCAAACAGTTCCTCATGCTTTGTGGTTATACCTCGTTAATAAAATATTGATTTTTTGTGTAAATTTGACTAGCTATTCATGTTTTCCCTTAAGTGAGAGTCATTACTCTACTTCCCCTATACATTAAATTTCAAACCATTAGGTTCGGTAGTTTTTGCACTGTTGCATGCGGACTGACAGACGGATGGACCAGACGGTGACTATAGGTGCGACGTAGTTATATAATTACGAACACATGAAAAAAGGCATTTTTGTAGTTATTGTTACGTTGTGGAAAATTCTCATTTGCCATTATCACTTGCATTTGTTGAAAATAGGTTTGTCACATCTGTTATAAATTGAATGTTGTTGTTATAAGGGGTCTCACAAAAAGATAGAAAACGCTTCAATGATTTCAACTGTTGGAGATACGAGGGCAATGTAAATTGTAAAAGTGTTCAAAATAAAATAGGAATTAAGACAATGTCGATGAAATAGTCCTGCTAATAATTTTCAAAAAAAATTACTTTTTAAATTTTATACGGCACCCATGAGCTATAAATTATATTTAGAATATTTTTAGCAAGCTCTGACAAAGTACCTCTGTAAAAACTATATTCTTCTATAATCAAAATTCAGTGAGTTGCGGTACTTTGAAATTTGTGAATTTTTGGAGCTTTACGGTACTAAAATTCGTTGTCCAATAACAGTGCCGAAAAACTATCAATTTCATAAGATTCAAAGTAACATAACTCAGTGAGTTTTGATTGTAAAAAAATGATTTTTTACTGTTGTACTTGTCAGAGCATAGGGAAGCGTTTTCGACTTTTAGGCCCCAGTTACTGTATAAAAGTTCAAACAAGAACGAAAAATCATGCAAACTCATATCATACAGCTAGACTTTTCTCCCAATGGCACATTAATTATAAGGCAATCATTAATTATAGACTGGCTCATTAATTATAGACTGGGCATAAAGTTGATGCCAGATTGGAAGCCCCTCAAAGTGTCTACACTGTTAAGCAAGAGATACTTCACACAAAATTTTACTATAAAATTAACTTTTAACATACACTGAAGAGCAAAAACATTATGACCACTTACCGAGTAACGCATTGGTCTACATTTGGCCTGCAAAACAGCTGCTTATCGCCTTGGTATGGACAACACCACTCTTTGGTAGATGGTTGGAGACAGACTGCACCAGATAATCAAGCAGCGGTCACGCAAATCGGCGATATTCTGACACGGTTGTTTTTGAGCTTTGAGCTGCCGTTCCTAGATACCCAAATGTGCTCTACCAGATTAAGATCCGTTGAGTTAGGTGGCCAGGACCTTAAATGGAATTCAGTATTATGTTTCTGGAACCACTCCAGCACATTTCGAGCCTCATGACATATCGCGTTTTCTTGCTTGAAGACCCCATCTCCATTTCGGAAGACATATACCATGTATAGGTGCAACCTGTCCGCAGTGATGTTCAAATAGTCAGCGGCCTTCATGGTCTGTTCTACCACAACCACTGGTCCCAAAGACGGCCATGAGAACATTCCCGAAAGCATAATATCACCTCCAAAAGTCTGTGTATAACCTGCTGTATAAAGGGTAGTAGCACCTTGCCTGTAAGACGGCGTAACTAACACGTCCATCGACGCGTTGAAGGATGAATCGTGATTCTTCCGAACAGACAACTCTCTGCCAATGATTCCTGGTCCAGTCATGATGGTCCCAGGTCTAGTGGTGGATCAGCTGGCGATGATTCTTGGTCAACAGAGACACATGAGTGGGACGTATGGTACGTAGTCTCATATTCAACAGTATCATCTCACCTGTGTGTCCCGAACCAATTCTACTATGACCTGTATTGTATTTGGATGTAAGTTGAGGCGGTCACTGGCGCCAATTTTACTTTACCAAGCGGAAAGTCTCCGACAACCTTTTTCTTTGAAAACGCGTGGCCGTCCAACGCCATGGCGATATGTCACGAACAGCACACGAGTCGTGCAGTTTCGAAGATACTCGTTCTGAGCAGTCGGGCTATTGAATTATGCCCTCTATCACAGTCGCTTACATCAACAACCTTTCTTATCCCAGGCAGAAGGACGCGCAAAAATGATTCCTATCACTCCCTAGCATCAGTTAAATACCATTCCCACATGATTGCGTGCCATCCACGTCATCCAGGCGTGTCTATTGCAAAATGTGGGGTAGGTCAGAATGTTCTGGTTCTTTGGTGTATTGTGGTTTGAATTGAATATAAAAATAGAATCATGTATAAAACGATAGCGTTCGATAAGGGTTAAATTTGAATCCACGTAATTTAAATAAATGCCTTGCATGTTAAATATGGTGAAATTCCATACAATTTATGACGACATATACTATCACGAAAATCGTGAAAAGAATCTATTGAATTATAAAATATCCTCTATTGAATTATCAAAGTCAAACTGAAACAACAGGATTTTTAGCATATGTCTTACATATTCCATTTAGTGAAATTTTGTCCAGTGGAATCCGGTATATGGATTTCGCAGAATTCATTAATCCTCTAATGCCCATGGTAACAAATATGATGCCACCAGTTTTTCGAATTTAGTGCATTTTTTAATTCGGACATTCCAAATTCATACCAGAAATTTAAAATAGCAATATATTCTTTATTTAATAACAGACATTCTGTATTTAAATATATCGAAATTTACTATTGAAATCTTCTGGTACGAATTACGGAATTTCTAGAATGCATTCTAACATAGGAATTAGAGGGTTGAAAGGACAATGGACACTGAAATACATAAAATTCGATTAAAAAATCGATTTTTCAATTTTTACATATAAAGTCAACTTTACAGCCGGCGTAGAAGTAGTGAGTGTTTCAACGTAATGGGGGCCACGAATAATTAAAATAACAAACTCTTTTTCGATAAGAAGTTTCTGGTAGAAATTGAATTTTAAGAAACAAAGGTTAACAGCTATGCTTTTCCGCATGCTCGTATGAATCATTCGAATTGTAAAATCATTCCTTCTGTCCATCACTTGTAATACATTGAAATAAAATTAAAAGTTAACTGTTAGAGATTATGTAGAAATAAAAGTAGAATACGCTGTTCACGATGAAAAACTTTTGTGTAAAATAATGAGCTAATTGTTTTTTTATTTATCAATAGAAATTTGATTATTTACCGCAATATCATTCTTTTCTCTTCCAGCATAATATAAAAATTTTGTTCAGTGATTTATGTTATTAAGGTAAGAAGAGCATCAATAACAAAGATTCAGAAGAAGCAGCTGAAAACCCGGGAAGTTTGTGCTAGTTTTGTGTTATTAGGTAGAAGATACGACAGATGGCCGATTTCTACAATTATTACATCAAAGAGTTAATATTAAAAATATTTCTGAAAGAAACAGGTTAACGAATCAAAAGCATTCATTCATAACAAAAAGATAGTGCACTGACAAAGCGCATCGGCAAAAAGAACTAATTTGCTGTGCCCATCACAAATCTTTCTTCTATAGGCTTATAATACATTAATTAAAATAATGATGTTACACACAACAATTACGAGTATGGAAAATTAATGAATTTATTTTAATTTAACATGGAGTTAACGTGGTAATTTTGAAAAACAAAAATGAAAAGGAAAGGACGAAGGAAAAAAAAAAGATTCAGAAAAAGCAGCTGAAAACCCGGGAAGTTTGTGCTAGTTTTGTTTTATTAGGTAGAAGATACGACAGATGGCCGATTTCTACAATTATTACATCAAAGAGTTAATATTAAAAATATTTCTGAAAGAAACAGGTTAACGAATCAAAAGCATTCATTCATAACAAAAAGATAGTGCACTGACAAAACGCATCGGCAAAAAGAACTAATTTCCTGTGCCCATCACAAATCTTTCTTCTATAGGCTTATAATACATTAATTAAAATAATGATGTTACACACAACAATTACGAGTATGGAAAATTAATGAATTTCTTTTAATTTAACATGGAGTTAACGTGGTAATTTTGAAAAACAAAAATGAAAAGGAAAGGACGAAGGAAGAAAAAGAAGGACCCTCTGTTGGGTATTCAAAAAATAATTCGAAACATCTACAGCAGGGTGCAAAATGACAGGAACGACGCGAAAATAAAGAAGTCAGTTTGCTATGCAAATGCGGAAATATTTGTGTTAAAATTAAACACATGATGATATTCCAATTAATATCAACCCCTTAACGGCCGTATTAAATTACGGTTTAAAAATTCAGATTGCTTATTGCCACCAATGTTTTTAAAAGGAAAGTTTCACTTTATTTAATGACAAGTAAAATGATTCCAGAATAAAGGCAATTAAACTATTTCATAAAACTGGAGGGTTGGTTGGTTGGTTGTATTTATGACGGCCAATTATCTGCACGAGGGATATGGGCCCAGGGGGGGAGTGCCCTTCGTGGGGGTCTTTCTAAGGGAACCTAACCCGTATTAACGCTTGGAAATCCAAGGTTCGAAGAAAACCACGAAAACTCCGAACGATTAGGCCGACGGGCCGATTGGGATCGAACCCAGCACCTCCCGTCTACCAGCTTCGAGAGCAGAACCTCTCAGCCACTGGTGGGGCCATAAAACTGGAGGGAATCAAACAATTCGAATAAAAAACACAGCCCGTGAAATCACGGGAGCGGGAATTAAGGGGTTAAATTAATGTATTGCAAAAATGGTATATACATTTAAAATAGCTGATTAGCAAAGTTTATGCCGGAGCAAAAGACGCCGGAAATATTTCGAAACAACCGCTCATGATTGGTAGATAGATTTTTTCACATATCATTTATTATAGCATTTAAAAGAGATTCTGAGCACATTCGTTTAGTTCTCAAAACATTTGATGACGACGCGGAGATAAAAAATGCTTTCTGACTTCGAAAGAAGCCAAATTCTAGCAAATACAGAGCTGCCAAGTCTCCCGCTTTTTGCACACCACTATTATCGTAAAGAAAATGTTGTGTTTTTAAATCGTTCAAATGTTCCGATTAAATAAAAGACAATTTTCTTAATTAAAATATTGGTATCTAAAAACGTGGAAGCTCTGCAAATAGCAGCATCGGAATGTCCTTCCAGGAATTGTTGATTAACCCATTAAAGATTAGCATGTTTTACCAGAATTTTATTCAGTTCGCACCACTTTTTGCTAAACACTTACTTTTACTTTATGGATCATTGAAATATTTTAATTAAGTAAAACAAATATTAACTTTCTCTTTTACTGGTATCAAAAAAATTCAAATATCACAAATGTAATGTTGAGAACGAACAATCGGTATACATGCCGCGTAAGATACTCAGAATCCGGGATTATTTTCACCAGTAAATTTTCATTGTAAATTTTGCCTTATTTAATCCGAGCATTTTCCCGATTCAATTTGGAAAAAAATTCTGTTTTGAAAACCGGTGATAAAAGATTAGAAATTTTGTAAAAGACGCTCGTCTCGAAGGGGTTAATGGGTTAACCCTTTAACTGTTTTTTTTAAACAATAAATTAAAAATAATGACCCGGCACTCCTTTTTTTTCACTAAAATATTTAGCTTTGTACAATCGAAAAGGGTATGCTATTTAACAAACCAAAGATTACATTTAAAATTAAGTGTATCCAAAAGATTTTTTTTTTATCAAAGATTGCAAACTATTTTTGCCCGAGCGGCACTCGGACAAAACAGTTAAGGGATTATATTAAACGTTAAAAGGTTGTTCCGTTTAATTTCTTACAACATCCAACTATTTATGGTACTGGAAAGTTTATAGCATAGTTGCCAACCTCCCGATTTTTTTCATACCAATATTTTTATTCAGAAATATTTGCTTTATACAATCGCACAATTTACGCAATTAAATAAAGCGAACATTTTTGTAAGATTTTACTGGTATAAAAAAAAATCGGGAGGTTGGCAAGTATGTTATAGGAAGACCGGGAATTCTGTTGAAACGGTAAAAAGTTCGATTATTTGCATGGTGGTAATGCAAAGGTATGTCGGCAAAGTAAATCATAAGCTGGATAATGTCAAAAACATCAGTATGGACTGCGAAGAGAGCAATAAAAAGATCAGCAATTCATAAATATGTAAAACCACATCGGTGTTCGAGTTTAATATTTCTCCTTAAAACAAGCTACATTCCGTTTCGAGAGAAATTCCTAAAATAACAAACAAATTGGTGTAAAACTATTTTCAGATATGGAAATAAGTTTAATTTTCATGGTCCAGGTGGTATTCATTAATATTTTCATGATCTTCAAAAGGAAAAGAACGTATTTTCCACGGGTAATCTAGATGGACGCTCCCGAATGGTTTGCAAGGTTCCCACTATGTCTATTTTTTTCACACCATTTTTTTTTAAAGAAAAATCTTCATTATGAATTTCGTAGAAAATTACCTCGAAGAGAGATGTACTGGCAATACTTGTTTTACAATGCTTTACTTGCTAAACGCTAGATCACAGAATTATTTCGTTTTTCACAGATTTCAGTTTTAGCAGGTTGAACTGTTTAGTATTCTTTACGTCGGAACCATGAAATTATTAGGTTTTGAAACAGTATTCGGTTATAGAAAAGCTAAGTTGTGACAGGTTTTACAGTATGACGGAATGACAATGGAATCTAGAAAAGAAAGTTGGATATCAAGAGAATTTAGTATTGAATATCAAGTGAAGAGAGAGAAAATATCGAGATAAAGCGTTTTCGAAACGTAAAATAAAAGCATTATCAATATCTCTCATAATGTATATCAGTTTTAATTAAAATAATTTTATAAACTGAAATTACAAGTACTATCAAGATTTAACTACTTAAAAGGAATCTGCAAAATTCTCGCACCTCCTTTGCGAAAATAAGACAGCTTGTAACCTGAACCCGAATTTTAACAATGGTGAAAATATCTTAGGAAGATTGTTATCATATTAACATTACTTTCTATGAAATGCAATGACATCTTGGGAAATGTTGGAAGCGTGCTGCAATTTGGACAGTGATATCATATCTGCTGTTAAGGACTTCCCAATTTATGGAGAGTCTATCTCAGTGTTGCGAATCGAGGCCATCCTTTGCACTTCAAGTAATTTCATTACATTAAGCAAAGTAAGTCTGTTCAGAAGCAAAGTAAATCTGTTCAAAATATCATTACAATATCATCATTATTATTAAAGTTATGATAGAAAATTAGTGTTCCGCTTTCAGTAATTATATTTAGTTGAGTATGTGGATTACAATTCTTGTATCCTGTGCAAATTTTGTTTCACTGTTGCCAGTGGGCTACTTTTTTTAATTCAGATTTCTTGATTGCCACCACTTTTTTGAAACGGTAAAATTACCTTTGTTTTCGCCTTAATTAAAATGTCATTAATCCTTAAATGCCGGGTGTTGCTTTTCGGCAACATACCCAATTTAGGCTCTAAAATACTATTAGAATAATATTGAAGCTAAAATGCCTAATGTTGGCAATAAAATACATTCTGAAAATATTATTAAATCGAATTTCAACGTGTAGATGAAAACATTAGTGCTGTTTAAGAATAAAGATAGATTTATTTCTTCAGTTGTTGGTACTTGTTCTTTTTGTTTTGTATGGAAGCTTGCGAAAAAGTATTTTTCCCATGATTTATTTAAAAAATGAAAGCCGAAAAACATTATTACAATTATTTTTGAAAAATCAGGCATTTAAGAGCTAAATAAGGGACTTTTTACCATTTCAAAAAAGTGGTGCCAATCAAGAATCTGAATTTAAAAAAAGTAGCCCATCTGGCAACACTGTTTTGTTTATCTTTACGCGTACTATACTATAAAAGAATCTATACAGTTTCTAAAAATGTATTAGGAAACTGGGATCCTTAGAACTGTTTATGTAACGGCAACAAAATATTTCTTGTAACAGATACACTTTTGCACTGAAATAAAAAAAATCTGTAAGGTTACTAAGGATTTATTAGGAAACTGGTATTCCTAGAACTTTTTATGTAACTGCAACCCGGTATACAGATAAAGTTTTAGTAAAATTTCTGTAATTTTAGTAGATTCTTTTATGAAACTACAGAAATCTGTAGCTTGTTACTAACTTGCTTCTTAATTGAAATTACTAAATTAAAGAAAATGATGTTTATTTTAACAATGATTTGGCATCTTACTTAATTTCTATCAAAAACAGAATTCAACTTATTCAATGCAAGAGATTGTTCTATAGCTTTCAAATATTTGCATTGTTTAATGCAGGCAAAAAGTGGCCTTTTCTTGGATGTCCACCAGGGTTGCAGTTTGGCTTCCACTTTTACTCCAAAATTTTGACTTTAGACCGGAACTTCACAAAGAAGAAATTTTACATTAAGCACTCACGAAAAACCTGTCACTAAATAAATCTTGAAACATTCTTCGTATTTTCAGGTATGAATCCGAAATTCCTGACTGAAAATGGACACCAAACTGACAACCCTGAAGTCCACAATAACATGAATTTACAGTATTGAGACGTTATTGGAGGAAGCGCCATTCATCATTAAGTGTTTTTTCTTCTTACAAGCCACCCACAGAGCGTAGCTTATGAACGAGAAAGACAGTCATCATTAACTTTTAAATGGCTTTTTATTTTCTTTACTAATACAACTGCTTTATTTTTCTGGTAATCACAGCTTCTTTTTTAAATTAAATTCAAAGTACATTCGTAGATAAGGCCTGTGCAACGTTTCAAGTTACGAGGGTATACAGGTCGTGGAAAAAAAAAAGTAAACACCTCCAACAAACTTCTCAACAAATTATCGTAGACGAACGTTACTGGTACCGAACGATTCGAAATAAAGTCTACTTTTAAATTATGTATATAAAATGTGCTTAGGGGACCATCTACATATTAAAACAAATCCAAACTTCATTTTTTACAATGTCAATACCTATTTTACCGAGATATTTCAAAACTGCGGTTAAAACTATGCCTAGACACCAAATTTCAAGTCATTTGAATCATAAGTTTTTGAATTATAAATATTCAAAATTTAGTTCTTCTAATGTTAAATTACATTTTCATATTTTTATTAATATCTCCTGAAATTATGGTCCTAATGTGCTAATATTTTGCGTAGCAATAATACTAATGTGCCCAAACATAAATACGCTGAATTTGCAATTTTTATAATTTTATGATATGAATTATGAAATTAATATTCGAAAAATTTATGAATTGCAATGTACAATTTTTTTGATGGATTTAGATTTATTAACCTCTTAATTCTCGCTCCCGTGATATTCTCGGGCTGTGTCTTTTACTCAAATTGTTTGATTCCCATCAGTTTTATAAAATAGAGAAATTAGGTATATTTTGGTATCATTTTTACTGTCATTAAATAAGGTGAATATTTCTTTTTTATAAAAGTGGTGCCAATAAGCAATTTGAATTTTTCAACCGTAATTTAATTCGAGCGTTAAGGGGTTAAGTACTGCTTTATGGAAATACAAAATTTAACATTTTTCTTCCCAGTAGGATTCAAATTATGCTTAAAAAACGGCAAAATGATGGTTTAAGGGACAGTCTTCGATAGAAGTGACTAGATATTTTGGAATTTCTTCTACTCTCCTGTAATCTAGCAAGCTTCACTGACTGCTTGAGTGGTGCTTAACCCCTTCGGGACGGAAGCCTTTTACGAAATGTTTAATCTTTTGTCACCGTTTTTAAAAAAACAGAAATTTGTGTAATTTTGAATCGAGTAAATGCGCTGATTAATTAAGGCAAATTTTACAGTAAAATTTTACTGGTGAGGAAAAACAAGGATTCTGGGTGCTTCATGCGGCACGTATACGTGTCGCTCGTCCCCAAGGGGTTAACACTAGAACCGCCAAGGCGGTCATTTTGACCGTTTCGAAACTTTCATTACGTACCAGTTTTTTTTCTATTTAGAGTATAACTTTCAGTTTCCGTGACTTTTCCTATAATTCGAAAAGCTATGATATGCCAGTAATAAATTTTCCAGTTAGCCAAAATTTGTGAAGTATTGCAGTAGTATACCTAGAACCGCCGAAACGGTCAAAATGACCGCCGAGAATTTTAATGCACATTTTATCTAGTAGATGTCGCAACAGTCGATACTTCATACAACCACACTTCAACAAAGGTTACAACATTACCACAGATAACTTCTTTACTTTACTGCCCCTTGCAGAAAAGCTGAAGTCACTAAAAAAAAGCATTGTTGGCACAGTCAATTGTGGACGAAAAACAAAATTCCACAGCCCATAAAATCTGAGCCAAAAAGTCTTTTACAGTAGACAAATTCTTACAAAAGATAATATTACGTTGAGTTTATCAAGGGAAGAAAAATAAATATGTTTTAATTCTAAGTTCCCGACATCCATCAGTTACATTTGAAACTTGTGATAAACACTTACCAGAAACTGTAAAGTTCTACAATTCTACAAAATTTGGCGTCGACGTGCTCGACCAAATGGCGCGGAAGTATTCTACAAAAGCTATTTCTAGATGATGACCTCTACAAGTGTTTTATAATTTTCACAATTTAGCGGGCATCAATTCTGAAAAACACAGTCAAAAAATGTGTTAAATACCAGTATTTTGTTAACGAGAAATCCGCTTTCCTTTAGCCCCGTTATATTATTCATAGTATTTTCTAGTAGAAAATACTAGTAGTTTCCTCTTTTTTTGACTGTTTTTTTCCTGACCACTGGTCACCCTGAGTATAGTATTGTTCGGGGAATAAATATAATTTTTGTTTTCACTAATTTTATATTTGTTTTTAGCAATTTCGATTTCTCATAAAAAATATAAGTTACATATATATCCATATATATCTCAATATAATATAATTATAACTTAATAAAATATAAAAATATATAATAAAAATTATGAAGTATATATTATTATATGTGCAATAATGTTAATAATAGTAATAAACGATACTAAGAGTAAAAAATGGCAAGTAAACAATATTTGAGCATGGTAATTTACATCTGTCAAAATGAACGCTTTGGCGGTTATAGGTATGCGTTTTTGCCGGAGGTTCTAGTGTTAAGGTGCCTTGATCAAGAAAGGAGTTCTCTCGGTCAACCATCGAGTACCGAATTTCAGCTTAAAATATGCTCGTTTTAAAATAATTATTTTCTCGGAAACTTATGGTACGAATTGCATAAAAATTTGTTTTGGGGCTAATTGAAAGGTGTAGAGTTCACTTATGTTGTCAAAATTGGGTATTGCTATTGAAAAAAATAAAGTTTGAGTTCGTTTTAATATGTAGATGGCCCCCTAAGCGAATTTAGTATACATTATTTATAAGTAGACTTTATTTCCAATCGTTCGGTGCCAGTAACTTTCTTCTATGATAGTTTGTTGAGGAGTTAGTAGGAGGTTTTTACTTTTTTCTCCACGACTGTACTTAAGGTTGTTCTCAAATCCAAAAGGGCAACTTCCTGACATAAGTCTTCAGAAACTATGTCATCCAGCTTTTTTTCCATTTTTCTTTCGCAAACGCAATAGATCTTTCAGAAAATACTGTGAAAGTGGACATTTTGAACCGAATATCCGTGCGAAAGTAGAAAAATCACTCAGGAGCGGGCGAAAAACGGGTTTGTCACCTGATTGAAATGACTTATAACTCAATGGGTAATTGATTGATCAAAAAATGGGAAAAGCAGTTAAACAAAAAGCTTCCATGGCCAGGCTTTTTAATTTTACATCTTTCCGTTAAAAAATGAATTTGTAAATGTGTAAGAACGTATTGCGTTTGTTGAGCAGAGCAGTTAAGAACTGCCTTAAGAGATGGAACTATAAAGTAAGAGGAAGTGACATATCATAAAAATAGTGCAGCTTCAACTGTAATCACTTATTATTACCACTTATTATTAACTGTTGGTTTATTACCTCCGGGGCTATCTTCCACCAGTAAATTTAAGTAGAAATTTTCTCTTTATTCAAACGCCTTATTGATGAAAAATTTCAGTCTAAAATTATGGCAAAAACTGATATTCATTTTTACTGGTAAGAGTGTACTTAAACGGTGTTACAGTGCTGGACATAATTATAAGACACATATCTAATTTTACATACAGTGAAAGAAAAGATTCAGGGCTTGAAAATGCTTTATCAAATACGACAAAAACATAAATTTATTCTGCTATCACACGTAATTCATTTACAGAAACGATATTTTTATAGAGTTTAATAAAAAAAGTTAAAAATACCATGGACAAAATTATAAGACACCCGAACATTTTAATTAAAACACCTGCTTTTTTTCGAAAATAATGTGCAATATGCAAATTTTCTGCACGCTGTTATGACGTCAGAAGTTAACTAAAGCAGACGATAACCGCCTTCACGCATTTACAAACATGCCACGGGGTACAGAATTAAAAGCAAGTGAAATTTACGGAATTTGGAGGTTAAATGGAACTGGTGCTTCCGTTAATAATATTTCAAAAGTTAATAAACGCTCCAGATGTGCAATTTCAAATGTTTTGGAAAAAGGAATTAATGGATCGGTGATTAAAAGATCTGGACGTACTCCTTGCTTATCCTCGAGAGGCAGACGCCAGGTGATTTCGCTCGCTACACAGAATAAGATGACCACTACAGGCATTAAAAATGGTTTGAAACTGAATTGTTCAAAGAGAACCATTCGCAGGGTGTTGCATAATGCTTCCATATGTGAAATTTAAAAAATTGAAGAAAAAACCATCGCTTCTAAGGCGGCACAAAATGGACCGTTTAATCTTCGCTAAACAAACTATGGCATCTCCCTCCAAATGGTACTCTGTGTTATTTTCTGATGAAAAAAAAGTTTAACCTGGATGGTCCTGACGGGTTTCACTATTATTGGCATGATTTATGGAAGTCTCCTGATGTACAAATGAGCCGCCAAATGGGTGGAGGCTCAGTAATGGTTTGGGCTGGTTTTTCGGCTCAAGGGAAAACCGATATAGTTTTTGTGCATTCAAGAATGAACTCCGAAAAGTATAAGAATCTTCTTAAAGATCAACTAGCCATATACGGTGAACTTCTTTGTGGCGAAAACTACACTTTCCAGCACGATAACGCGTCGATTCATACATCACACGTAACAAGAATGGGGCTTTCAGAGCAAAGTATCAATGTTCTTCCGTGGCCATCTCGCTCCCCAGACTTAAATCCCATCGAAAACTGGTGGGGGATCTTAGCTCGTGAGGTTTACCGAAATGGGAGGCAGTTTACATGTGTCAAAAACCTAAAGAATGCTATAAAATGTGCTTGGGAAGAACTGTCTTGCGATATTTAGTTAGAACTGATAGATTCGAGGCCGAATCGCATCTTACATGTTATAAAAAACAATGGCGGCTCCACCAAATATTGAATAACCATGTTAGAGGATTTTCTTTTAAACCATTAGTGTCTACTAATTATGTTGACCACTGTATTTGGAAAAAAAAAGGTTGGTGTCTTATAATTTTGTCCATGGTATTTTTAATTTTTTTTTATTAAACTCTATAAAAATATCATTTCTGTAAAACAATTACGCGTGATAACAGAATAAATTTATGTTTTTGTCGTATTTGATAAAGCATTTTTAAACTCTGAATCTTTTCTTTCACTGTATCTCAAAATCAGTAGGTGTCTTATAATTATGTCCACCACTGTAGTTCCGCCATATTGTGACAACGAAGACAACCTCCTGTCAGTGTCAGTGAAAATATTATAACACCTGGGCAAACTGGCACCAGTAAAAATAAATGGAAATTTTCTTACCGCATTTGGGAAAGAAATTTCCCATGAGTGAGGCGATTAAATAAGACGAACTTTTCTCTTCAACTTTACTGGTGGAAGTTTTCACCGACGGTAACCAGAAACAGTGGATCCGATTAAAAATAGCTGCAGCCATCTTGTGACAACCTCCACAGTTACTTCACTCGCAACTGCTAGACAATGCACTATATGTTCCCTCCTCTTTATTCATAACTCCATTACTTAAGATGGTGGCTAACAATAAAAAACGCCATTAACACTAGAACGCCCGGAAGGAGTCGTTCCGACTCCGACCATATGACTAAATGTCAACTGGAACCAAAAATTCTTTCATAAAATGAATTAAATATAAATCACGTAGATTTACATTAACCCCTTAATTCTCGCTCCCGTCATATTCACGGGCTGTGTCTTTTACCCAGATTGTTTGATTCCCACCAGTTTTATAAAATAGTGTAATTGGCTTTAATTTTGTATCGTTTTACCTGCCATTAAATAAGGCGAATATTTCTTTTTCAAAAAAGTGGTGCCAATAAGCAGTTTGAATTTCTAAACCGTGATTTAATTCGAACGTTAAGGGGTTAAATAAATCAATCAAATAATTTGAAATAAAAATTCTGGTGACAAATATTTTTATAAAATTTTATATATAAAATTTAAATATAAAATTTCCGGGCGTTCTAGTGTTAAACACATACCGAATGCATTCAACAATGTTATCTTATTGTAGCAGTGAAGCGATAAACAACACTCCATGTATGATACATAAATATCGCATGGGGAAAATCTCTCAGAATCTCAGAAAAAGCGGAAATCGTACTTAAAATTTAGAATTATACATGTCTTACAGAGACATACCTTAAAAGATGTGCAGAAAGAAAAGTAGCCAGAAACTTTAATAGCGCCTATAATAAGAAAAATTATAAATATTAATAATTTTAACCCTTAAATGCCCATGGTATCATTTATGATACCATCAGTGTCCCGATTTATTAGATTTTTTTTATTCACATATTCCGTATTCCCACCAGGTATTTAAAAGAGAAATTTTCGCTTCATTTAATAATAGACATTTCGCTATTAGATAAACCGAAAATTATTATTTAGACTTTCTGGTATGAATTCCAATTCTCTGAGTTACGCAATTTCTGGAACGCATTCTACTCGGAGCATTAAAGGGTTAAAGAAAGCAGCCTTTAAAATGGCTTACCGTTTAACGCAGGAAAGGGTTAAAAACAAATAAAAGCTAGTAACCGGAAATATTCAAGAGGGAGCCGCTTTGGAAAGCCCTGCAATAGATTACTAACCCAGGGTTCGTACGGGTTCTGGGATTTCAAAAACAGTGTTGCCAGATGGGCTATTTTTTTAAAATTCAGATTCTTGATTGGCACCACTTTTTTGAAATGGTAAAAATCGCCTTATTTAATGACATTTTAATTAAGGCGAAAACAAAGGTAATTTTACCGTTTCAATAAAGTAGTGGCAACAAGAAATTTGAATTTAAAGAAAAAAGTAGCCCGCTGGCAACACTGTTCAAGAACTGAAATTTCTTCGATACCAGTATTTTGTTATAGATAATCTCTTCTGAAATAAGGCGAAAATTCGCGCGTTTGAACTTGATTTATTTTTTTGTAAGAAAATACTGATATTTTGCCTTGAAAATAACGGTAGCCGTACAAACTCTGTAACATTTTGTATTTTTTTGCGACGCGATGTAGTGTTATAAACTATTTTATGACAAATACACAAACATACGCATTCTATCCATTTTCTTGATTGCAGCTCATCAAATTAATTATTTTGAAAAAAGATGACAGACAACACTTTAACCCTTTATCTACTGACGGTACTTTTATAAGTACCATTAAAATAACTAGTTATAAAATTTATTTAATACATCGATTAGTTGTAATACTGTTCAGAATTAGTTATAGAAAAATTACTTTATCTTGTTACAAAAGCATTATTGGTTGCACAATACAAAAATATTTTAAAAAGGATTATTTCTTTTGCTTTTGCATCTTTTCAGCTTTCTTGATGTTGGGGGACGGGGAGGGGGGAGTTTTCAATTCAAAATATTTCTATAATTCTACTGTAAGAACATTATATTTGTACATTTCCTAATTCTACAAAATACTAAGAAAAATAAAAGATCTGAGTAGGATTATAAATATTGCACAAAATCCCTAAAAATGCAAATTTTATCAATCCTTCTAAATCCTTCAATCCTTCTAAAATTTATTAAATGATTATGTAAATCTTCTAATGTAGTTTGAACAATTCACGAAAAATGCTTTAGAAGATAAAATTTTCATTAATTCATAATTGAGTAGATAATGGGTTAATTTTTAGATGTTTAAAAATTACTCATTGGAAGTTGGTTAAATTTTTTTGCATGTCTTCAGATTCAAGAAAGGTTGCCAACGAGTTCATTCTTAAAAGGATTACATGATCTAAGGTTAATTTTGATGAGAAGACAGATATATATGTCACATTCTAGCAACATTGGATTGGCTTTATCGTTGAAAATGCCTTACTGGCTGTCACGATAGTAGTTGTGGATCACATCAAGCGATAATGGCGTAAAAGAAGTGGTCAGAACAGATAATTCGAATCTGTTATATTAGTAGAACAAATTGCTGAAATGTAGTTGTCGAGTGAAAACAATGGAATGCATCGTTCCGTGAAGTTTCTCCAGATGAAATTGAAACAACTCATAATATCAACTAAGCACTTTATTAAAACATCTTGCAAAAGGTGCAGTTTCTTCCAAGATAATTATCCATCTCTCCGTAGTAGTAATTAAGTTTAAACAAAGTTCCAGATAATCGAATAACAGGACGGTGACCAGCGGTGGATGAAAACTGGAAGTACGACTCAAATCTGCTGAAACACAGCGAGTATCAATTTTTTGTCCCTCACGTGTAAGAATACAAATGTGACGTAGATCGCGCTCTCAACCAATGAATAATTAAGAATGTCACGTCATGTAAAGTGTGCAGACAGAGCTAGTGGATGAATTTGGAGGGAAAAGGATAACCTCAGAAATGCGCGGGAAAGTAAAAATGGAAGCTAAAAGAATATTCTCGAAAGAAAAAAAGCGCGGGAATGGACCATTTAATTTAAGAATACTAAAAGCGTAATATTTAAGTGATTAAGACAAGTGAAACATTAAATTAAAGGGAATTTAACAGCGTTAACGATAGAGATTATTTAATAATAAAGATTTAGTGAATATAAAGTAGTAATTTAGATTAAGATAAGGAAATCGCGGAATTAGATCTAATAATGTAACAAAATCCCTCCCCTCAAAAAATGAATGAAATAGTAGGTCCCGATGACTTGCGAGTTCGTTGAGAGAAAGCAGATACTCGTTTTACAATTTTTGTTTGTTTGTTTTACAATCATCTTTAAAATGATACCGTCACTTGGTCACCAAATCGCGTTACTCAAAGCTTTAATTTCATTTTGAAAGGAAGAAAAAAAATTATAATTAAGAATTAAAAACAAAATTCGCATCTTAGTGGAAACTGCTGCAATAAGTACATATTCAATAATAAAATCAATTATAATAATATTTCGTTAAAATTCAAAATTAGCAAAAGTTTTGCTTTCTGTGAATTAATACAGCAATATTAATATCAGTTCATTAGTTAGCAACAGTGACACAATTTTCAAAACCATACCATATTTGTTCAGTATCTTCACTAAATTATATTTCCTCTAGTGATTTTTAGTCCGTACTGAAATATGGATTTGTAGAGTTCATAAGAGTTTTATGGTTGTTTAAATCTTATATCACAGACTATGTTGCACTAATAATATTAATAACATTAAATACTAATAACAATAATAAATAAATAAATAAATAAATAAATAAATAATCTTAGAATAACCTTGTATAATAATAATATATCAAATAAATTAATAAACAATAGTAAATAAAATTTTTGTCAACTATAATGTAAATATACAATTGTACAATCTTTGATAGTTTTTGCCATGGTTTTTTCATTTCTACAGATTTGTATTCTGTCAGTATAATAACAGTATCAATCACAACAACTGTTAAATCTTACATAATTTTATTCCTCGTATTATATTTAATCATAGATAAGTTTTCGAAAAAAAGTAATGATTTTTGACCAGAAATGAAGAATTATGAGGTGCATTGCCTCATAGGTCATTTCATAATATCTCACTCAGACATTATGAGGTGCATCGCCTCATAGGTCCTCCTAAGGGTTAAACCATCATCACTGTTTCGGTAACTTATATCTTTTGTTTTAGCATAGTCATCATCAAAAATTATTTAAATCTCTAAAAAAAAAATTCAATAACAATCTTAATTCTAGTATTTTCTTCTTTTTATAAATAATAATAATATAATGTTAATCCTGTATCACATAATAATTCATGTCTATAAATATCTCGTATCATTCATTCGTATGTGAGTCGTAAAATTTAATTCCAATTACATTTACCTTAAATATAGAAATAAAATCAAATCCTTAACCCCTTGGGGACGAGCGACACGTATACGCAAAGCGTTATAAGTAAGCGAACAAACTTAATGCTGGAATCAGGCGTAAATTAACACAGTAGCGCCACCTTGTGGACGGAGTGATAATTCACATACGCGTGTGGCGCGCGTTTCTTAAATCTTTAGTCACTCATGGAAATCAAGTTTGTTTGCCACATTTAATGCAATATAGTGGCGTAGCGACAGGGGCATCCAGAAGCACTTGACACCACGTAGTTTTCATCGCCTTTGTGTACGCACTTCAGTTATTAATGAAGGTGAAAAAAACTTTATAATTTTAGTGGTGTGAGTAAGAAAACACTTAGGTATCTACCTGTAGTTCACACTCCATCCGCTACTTGGCGCATGACCTTGATTGATGTGACGTCGCTTTTAATCTTGCGGTTACTTCTCCCATTTAAGATAGGACGCTTACTTATATCGCTTTGCGTATACGTGCCGCATGAAGCGCTCAGAATCCTTGTTTTTCCTCACCAGTAAAATTTTACTGTAAAATTTGCCTTATTTAATCAGCGCATTTTCTCGATTCAAGACGACACAAATTTCTGTTTTAAAAAAACGGTGACAAAAGATTAAATATTTCGTAAAAGGCTCCCGTCCCGAAGGGGTTAACAAAAAAATAAATGAATAAATAAATAAATAATGACCTTTGACTTTCGTGGTAAAATAAAAAAATATCGCAGACGAAAATTTTTGCAATTGGAATTAGTAAATGATTTTGCAACATTTCTGTCGGGAAATGAAAATCAAATCTTGAAATATTTCTCTCTCTCTCCTTTTTTTTTTTTTTTTTTTTTTTTTTTTTTTTTTTTGTAAAAACTGATAAAATGCAATCTAATATAATCGTTTTATTTTAAGAGTAATATTTAAATCATTTCAAAGAATATCAATTAGGTTTCTATTAAATTTTTATAGCAAGTAAGATTAAGTTTTTGATTGCAAGTAATACTTTAACCCCTTCGGGACGGGAGCCTTTTACGAAATTTTTAATCTTTTGTCACAGTTTTTTAAAAACAGAAATTTGTGTCTTCTTGAATCAGGAATATGCGCTGATTAAATAAGGCAAATTTTACAGTAAAATTTTTCTGGTGAGGAAAAGCAAGGATTCTGAGAGCTTCATGCGGCACGTATACGTGTCGCTCGTCCCCAAGGGGTTAAGTAAAGTTAAGTTTTTTGGGTCAATTTTTTAATTCAACATTAATTAGAAATCTAGATAAATCAACCAATTTATGCCCGCATAAGTGAGTTAATCTAAATAAATTCCCAAACAGATAAACTATCGGGACGTCTCCCAAAACTCATCCGTAATTTTGAAATAATAAATTTACTTAAGCTTTAAATTTTAATATTAATTTACAAACTCATCATTGTTAGAAAATTAAGTTTAAGTTAGTGATTTAACTTGCGTCTGCTGCTGTTACTGTGGTAATTGCTCATGAGATAACTTTAAGTTATTAGGATGATAGTACAAACGCAATTTTGAAATATGAATGATTTCGGTTTCTTTAAATGGAGTTTTTCTATCGATCTCAAAATTTACATCGGATACTTTTAGAAGAATTTGGTATGGTCCAGAAAATACCCGAGAAAGCTTTCTAGTACTTGGGTAATGAAATTCTTCATAAATAACAAGATCACCTACTTCAAATTTTGGCTCAACATAATTTTGATCATAATATTTCTTATTTTTTAAATGGAATTCATCAGTTCGCGCTTTTGCGATTTTAAGTGCTTCTTTAACTGGAGGGTAATAATCTTATTGAAGGGGGGAATTACAGGGTAATTGTCCAAAGAGTAAATAAGCAGGGGAAAATTTAGTTATTGAATGGTGGGTATTATTGTATTCATTTACAACTTCAGCAAGGAGTTTAGTCCAAGGAACTTTAGAGGTAGTAGAATTAACTTTACATTTTAGCCTAGTTAATATCGTTTGATTGGCTCTTTCGCATTTACCGTTCGCTAGAGGATGGTGAGATGAGGTTAAACGCTGCTTAATATTATGGTTCCACAAAAAAATTTTGAATCTGGAAGAAGTAAAGGTGGCGTTCCTTTCGCTTAAGATTTTTTGAGGTGTCCTAACGTTAGAAATTTGATTAAAACAGAATAATTGTTGTGGTGTTTGAATATTAAAAATTTGTTTTAAACAATTCGTATAGGTTTCAGTGGTGACACTCTTCGAGGGAAATGCCCACACATAACAGGTTACATGATCGATGACAATATGAAGATATTTTTTAGTTGAATTATAGTAGTTGAAACCTCCCACAGTATCAAGAAAAAGACATTCAGAAGGTTGATCTGTGGTAGGCATAGCTTGTAATAAGCCAGATTTTTTCTGTCTAGGCTTTTTATTTTTTTAACAAATATCGCAATGCTTTACAAAGTTAGTTATATCTTGAGTCATATCAGGCCAATAATAATTGGGAGAAATTAGATTTTGCATTTTTTGAATTCCAAGGTCACCAAAATTTTCATGAGCAATTCCAAGTAATTTTCTTCTCAAGTACATGGGGACTACTATTTTCCTAAAGCACTTTCTTTTAATTATCATTAATTCAGTGTCATTAAAGCAATTTTTTCCGCACACATTATCCCTTTCCTGCATTTCACGTACCTCTTTAACATCTAACAAAAACGTGAGCGGTCGACTAAAATGAGAAATAGGGTTTCGGGATAACATATCGGCTTCGATATTTGTAGATCCCTTTAAATACGCTATCTTATATTCGAACATACTCAGTTTTAAAGACCATCTAAAGAGTCTACCTCTTAGGTGTTTTACATTCTTAAGCCACACAAGAGATGCATGGTCCGTATGAATAGTAAACTTTACACCATGGAAATAATGGTAAAATTTGTCTAAGGTGTCAATGATGGCAAGACACTCTAATTCCGTAATAAAGTATTTTCGTTCATAGCTTCTCAATCCTCTGGAGTAATAAGCAATTGGATGTAAAAACCCATTATCATCCGGTTGTTTAAGTACGGCACCTACCGCTACCTGAGAGGCATCAACAAACATATGAAGGGGTAATTTAGGGTCATAAATTTTTAACATGGGTTTCGCTATTAGTGCATCTTTCAACTTTTGGAAAGAATTTTGACATTCAGTACTCCATTCCCACAAAGCATTTTTCTTAAGTAGTTCATTGAGAGGGTTCCTAATTTCGGCATTTTTGTTTATAAACTTATGGTATACATTAACTGATCCCAAAAATCTTTGGAGTTTTTTAACATTCGTAGGGGGTTTTAATTTTTTAATTACATCAATATTGGCATTTGAGGGGGTTAGGGTTCCTTTTTTAATTTCATATCCTAAAAAGTTGATTTTATTTTGAGCAAATTTGCATTTAGAAAGTTTAAGTTTTATATTCTCAAGCCTACACAAATCAAAAATTTTGTTTAGATGTTGGATATGTTCAGTTAGGGAGGAAGAAAAAATAATTATATCGTCATAATAGTAGCATGCGAAATCAATTTTATATTTTGTAAGGATTCTTCTAAGAGTTCTATTGAATATGGAGGGCCCAACTTTTACACCAAAGGGGAGAACATTCCACTCAAATAAACCAGAATTGGTAGTAAAAGCGAGTTTTTCTATATCTGAAGGGTGAATGGGAATATGCCAGTAGCCAGAGGATAAATCCAATGTGGAAAAATACTGGGCATAACACAATTTATCTAAAATATCATCAATATGGGGAAGGGGTTCTGCATCGTTTTTCATTATGGAGATCAATTTTCGGTAATCTACACATAATCTTGTCTTTTTGCCTTCATTGCGCTTCATTACTAAGGTGACGGGGGAAGAAAAAGGACTAGTACTTACTTTTATTAGTCCAGCATTTAACAAAGATTGAATTTGGGTTGAAATCTCCTTTCCATCAACTATCGATGTACGATAAGGTCTCATAGATACTCGTAGGTCAGAGTCAAAATCGCTGTGGCTCAATATTTATCTTCCCTACATCATACTTGTTTCTAGAAAAAATTTCTAAGTAATCCCTTAACATTTCCCTTAAGTTATCATTATCTATAGCATTTATTTCCCCAATTAATTTAGAATTATTATCATTAGATTGCGCGAAGGATTGAGGAGTCATGGTTCTTCCATAATCGGGTTGCATATGTTGATATTCATTTCTAACATTGAAATGAAGAGATCTTACTTTGTTTCTGGTTATACATGAATTTAAAACAGTATCTCCCTGAGTGACACTACAACTAGTACAATTAATTTTCAAATCAAATTTTGTACAGTCTGGTAATCCTAAAATTACATACTCTAAATCGATATCACACACAAGAAAATTAACATATTGTTCAATATTACCAATTCTAATAAATAAATCACAAGCTTTTTTAATTTGGACAAAGCCTTAGGCTTCACCAATATTAATAGGAAAAATATTCTTAAGTTTAGCATTCAATAAATGTACAAAATGAAGTGGCAAAATTGAAATTGTAGAACCAGTATCCACAACAAAAGGTAATTGATGTTTTCTCGTATAACCAGACATAATTAATTGTCAAACATTATCAGTATTTTGTGGTGGGGGAGTGGAAGTAGTTTCAGTTTGTAAAGGGTTAACATTAAAAACACAACTATTCTCCCAGTGAAATGCATTAAGTATTCCTTGATTCAAACAAATTCTACAAGGTCTAGATGGATAATTTCTTCGGAAATGATTGCTCTGCATTCTATGATTCGAAAATCTAGAACAATGTGCATTAGAATTAAAGTTAGTTTTAGGGGGGGTTGAAATTTGATGTACGAACCCAATTTCTGGGAGCATCATATCGTGGTTGACTAGGTCGAGTATGTTGCTGAAAAGTTCTGCCATTGGGTTGAAAAGATATAGCATTCTGCTGAAAAGATCTATCATTTCAAAGGTTATTTCTTGCAGTATTTGGATTAGAGGTAGGAGTGACTACAAGTTGTCTGAATAAATTATACCAAATCTGTGGCATTATTTGGGGAACTTACAATCAAAACATTCTGATACTGTGGTGCTAAGCCATCAGTAAGACCCTGCACTATAATTGTCTCACATAATTTTAGTTTCCTACCAATCTCTACTTTTTTATGGAAGTAATCTTCCCAATCTTTTAGATCGTTTAATTTAAGTGAAGAAAAATCAGAAAATCTAGGTACTTCAATTTTGATAAATTTTTCTACTAAAATCTCTGAAATTTGAGCAAACTATCACAATTTTGGCAATCATTAATATAAATTTTCAAGGCCCTTTAAATATTTTGAAATATTTTCAAATTTCCAAGTATCATTTTGTTTAATGCAAGAATTATCAAAGTATGTTAATCATTGTTGAATGTTCATTCCCAAATCGGGGTCAAAAGATACAATAATAGTTTCAGTCATTTTTCTTTTTTGTTTCCACGTAATAAAACTAGAGTATTTAACTTTACTTCCAGATCGTAAAAGCATTACAAATATACCTCAAAATCTCTATCACATTGTTTAACAGAAATATAAAAATAATAATAAAAATCTCATAATAAATAATAAATTAACACAGCATTAATAAATCTCAAAATATTAAAATATTCTATCTTTTAAATACTCGTAATCTTTGAAAATATGTATAAATAAACATAGTTGATTCCGATTACGTAAGTTAAATAAAACAGCTGTCACTTTAATGTTCATATACTTTGTCAGTAAAAACAAACACAACATATTTCGAATAAATAATCAAATAAAATAAAATAAAAAAGTTATGCAATAACAAAGAATAAACATAAAATTTTTTCATCACAAAAGAGAGATCATTTTTTAAAATGACTTACGTAATGGTGTCTCTATTTGGGCAGGAACAACTTTTTGTTGTTCTTTTTTTTAATTTAAATGATGTTAAAGGATTTCTGAACTTTGTTTCTTCGTGGAGACCGTCGTCGAGTGAAGTGAGGCTTTTTTGGACATTTTAGTTGTCATTCGATGATTCGAATTTGCGCTGGCTAGATGTTTAATATGGCGTTCATGCTGCATAAATTCTGGAGTGGCGTTGAAGTCTCAAATCCTTGCCGGCTAAATGTTGCATTCTAGCAACATTGGATTGGCTTTATCGTTGAAAATGTCGTACTGGCTGTCACGATAGTAGTTGTGGATCACATCCAGCGATAATAGCGTAAAAGAAGTGGTCAGAACAGATAATTCGAATCTGTTATATTAGTAGAACAAATTGTTGAAATGCAGTTGTCGAGTGAAAACAATGGAATAAATCGTTCCGTGAAGTTTCCCCAGAAAAAATCGAAACCATAATATCAGTTAAGCACTTTATTAGAACATCTTGCAAAAGGTGCAGTTTCCACTAAGATAATTAGCCATCTCTCCGTAGTAGTAATTAAGTTTAAACAAAATTCCAGGTAATCGAATAACATGACGGTGACCAGGGGATGGATGAAAACTGGAAGTACGACTGAAATCTGCCAAAATCTGCTGAAACACAGCGAGTATCAACTTTTTGTTCCTCACGTGTAAGAATACAAATATGACGTAGATCGCGCTCTCAACCAATGAATAATTAAGAATGTCACGTCAACGTCATATAAAGAGTGCAGACAGAGCTAGCGGATGAATTTGGAGGGAAAAAGGATAACCTCAGAAATGCGCGGGGAAGTAAAAATGGAAGCTAAAAGAATATTCTCGAAAGAAAAAAGCGCGGGAATGGACCATTTAATTTAAGAATACTAAAAGCGTAATATTTAAGCGATTAAGACAAGTGAGACATTAAATTAAAGGGAATTTAACAGAGTTAACGATAGAGATTATTTAATAATAAAGATTTAGTGAATATGAAGTAGTAATTTAGAATAAGATAAGGAAATCGCGGAATTAGATCTAATAATGTAACACATATATAAAGGTATACATAAATATTATATAGACATACACTCAATAAATACAATAAACCCAACTAGAGTGAAAAATTAGCCAGAGGCTGGAATCGAACCCGGGACCACATTATACAAGACTGCTGCTCTAACCACTGAGCTACTCCGGCCGATGCCTGAGTCTGGAATTTCTCACTAATAAACCATATTGGGGAAGTCACCAGCCATCTATACGACAGCCTTGGATGACCGGACAACGATGAATAGATTTTACTATTAGATCGATCTACGATAAATATAATAAAACGCACATACTATATGTCGTATATATATATCGACATATGTCGTATAGATGGCTGGTGACTTCCCTAACATGGTTTATTAGTGAGAAATTGCAGTCTCGGGCATCGGCCAGAGTAGCTCAGTGGTTAGAGCAGCAGTCTTTTATACTCTGGTCCAGAGTTCGATTCCTGGCTTTGGCTAATTTTTTACTCCAGTTGAGTTTATTGTATTTATTGTGTGTATGTCTGTATAATATTTATATATACTTTTAACAGTTGAATGGAGGCTTTATTTATGTGTGTATGTGTGTTTTAATATATATTGTAGTTGTGTGTTTTATTACAGATATATATAGTTATTTCGTTTTTACAAGTTGATTCCTATTAACATTGTTCTATAATTAATTTATATTTCTTGCTTTTTCAATCTTTCATATGTAAAAGTATTATTAGTTCCAATAATATAAATTTTCATAAACTGCGAACGTTTTTCTAAGTGTTTTGGTGAATTTTACATTTTTTACTATCTAAAACTTATCGGACGAATTATAATCTGAATTATAGGGTCTTCTAGGGCATTTACTGTAACAAAGAATATATAACACTATTTTAATGTCCAGAAAAGTTCTTTTTGAGATATAAATGCTTTCACTTTCTCCGTTTAAGTGTATGACTATAACACAATATGCATTAATCTATTTAACACAGATGGCAAACATCAGTAATCATGGTTACAGAGAAAACTATTCGAATGTGGCAATCCCAAAACCTTCTTCTATCTCATACACTTTAACGATTCCTGTCCCACCGCCCTTCAAGGGGTTAAGGGGGGGGGGGCATTATATATTATATACCACCTACGATTAATCAGGATTTGCAGCAGAAAAACATTAGGAAATTTTAGTTTTCTGACTTTAGTGGAGAAAAGTCGTAAAATTACTTTTCCTTATTTTGAAATAATTTTTTTCTAAATTTCCGGTGGGAATTAAGCATTGCACAAACGAAATTGCTTGCCCTTCAAGGGGTAATCTTCATTTGGTATGTCACGAAATCAGTCCGGAGACCTTGAGTATTGAGACGGTAATGGCTCAGTCGATTTGTTTTGTTGCGTAGATCTTTAGCATTTTGGTGGAATTTGCAAGAAAACTCCAGAGCATTGGGCTGGTTGCCATACAAACTGACGGCAAAGTTGGAGTAAACAGAAAAATGCCCCAGAGTTATACATTTTTCTTTTAAATTAATTAAATACTCAACAATAGTAACTTACAATTGATACGTTTACTAACTACATCTTTATAGAGAAAAAACGGAATCTTCCTTAATTTTATGACAGATGTTTTGAGTTTAGTTAAACTATAATCCTTCTTTAAGAATTTCTGATGTGAGTTCTGAATAAAAAAAAGAAGACCGAATTGACAACACTTACCCTGGTCAAAAGAACAGTATGACCGATAAAGATAGAAGCTAGTGACTAAAAAGAACCGTCCTTTTTTCTATTTATTACTTTTTTTTTAATTATAAGCCATCCTCAAAGGATTGCTTAATGAACAAGAGCAGTTTGAGTTAGAGCCAGATCAAGCCTGGAAAAGACAATTGAATTTTTATTATAGAAAATCCATTTCTTTTATTTTTTCTGGTTGCTACTTTTTTAAAAATTTAATTCAACTACTTCCCTAAATTCCGAATCAACAGATTTTGTTTTACCGGGTCCGGAATTTTTTAAATCGTAAAGTAAAAAAAAAAAAAAAAAAAATATATATATATAACAGGATTTAGGCGGGAAAAGAGGAGACGAAAAAAACATTTAAATATTAACACTAGAACGCCCGGAAATTTTACTCAAGTTTCATACAAATATTTGACAGCAGAAATTTTATTTAAAATTATTTGACTGATTTATTTCACTTAAATCTGTGTGGTTTAAATTTAACTTATTTTATGAAAGAATTTCTGGTTCCAGTTGACATTTAATCATATGGTCGGAGTCGGATCGACTCCATCCGGGCGTTCTAGTGTTAAAAAAGTGTTTTTCTATAGAATTATTCTTACAAGGAGAGGGCCAACCTTGTTAATCACAGATTTTGATTATTTTAATATATGTTGTAGGGTAGAGACCCCTTAGTCTCAGGTTCAACGGATTTTATACAACACTCGTTCGTTCTTGTGAAACCGGGGGGTCTAATATTAGTACACAACTTAAGTACGTACTTTATAACAAAAAAGGCAGGTTGGGCGTAGCTCGGTTGGTACGGCGTTTGTTGGCTGATCCGCGAGCCCGGGTTCGATACCCCGAACTACATTTTTTGTCTTTCTCCTTTTTTGTTTTATAAATATACTTGTAATTATAATTTCATAATTTCAATTAAAAAATTTAATATCGTACATTAATTATAATGTTAACAAATTTAAATTTAAATTTATCGTTTTTTATTTTGAACTATTATTTCTCATGCTTTAAAGACATTTAAAAAGAAATTGGATCTATTATTGAAAAATAAAAATTCCAAAATTGTTAGAAACCTGTTGTGGTGCCATCTAGTTATGATAAAATAAAGCATATTCGAATAAAATAAAAATAAAAGCAGAAAGAACATAAAAACGGAAAACGAAATATTTGAAAGCGCAAGCATACATATTACAAATTTAAAAATCTTTAATATGCAAAAAATCCGTTGTAATTTAATTCCGATGCTAATTTTTAATATAATTATGTTTGTTTCTTTAAAAACAGAGTAATAGTATCATCGTATTGATTTCCCTTGTTAAAACTATGAATAAATGATATTTCTTTAAAATCACGAATTGACACAATTGTTCAATATCATTGCATCCATACAGAATATATACATTTTAAAAGTGATTTTTAAAAAATTATCAGTTTTATGATGTTTTATACAACTATTTAGTTAAAAGTAAAAAAAAAATAAATAGGTTAAAATTATAATTGAAATGCAATATTATAAATTTTAATTGACAATGTCATTATTAAGTTATAATTACAAGTATATTTATAAAACAAAATATAAGAAAAACAAATTTAGAGCTTTCGGGCATCGAAACCGAGCCCGCCGATCAGCCTGCAAACGCCGTACCAACTGAGCTACGCCCAACCTATGCTGGTTGTTACAAAGTAAGTATTTAAATCGTATACTAATATTAGATCCCCCGGTTTCTCAAGAACTAACGAGCGTTGTATAAAATCCGTTGAACCCGAGAATAAGGGGTGTATACCCTACAACATACATTAAAATAATCAAAATCTGTGATTAACAAGGTTGGCCCTCTCCTTGATAGAGAAACATAGCGGATAACATATTTATTTGGTGTGGAGGGTGGGTGAGGGATATTGCCTTTTAATTATTTTCATATTATAAAAGGCTGCCTTCTAAACTATAGAAGTTTATCAGAAGAGGTATACCAAGCAAATGAACAGGAAGAATGCAGCTTTAACAAGGCTCCGAGCTTTAACCCTTAAATGCATGGTGATACATTTCTGCATCACATTTAATTAATATTTACCATCCACTATATTTATATAGAAGTATTAATCTTGTAAAAATAACAAAAATATGCTACTAAATAAAGTTAAAAATTTATCTTAAAAATTCTAGTGTCCAATCCTTAATATAAAAATAAAAACACAATTGAAGAGCTGAGTGGAAGAACATGTTATGCTACATTTTCTTAGAAATGATTTTACCTTTTGGACAAAGGTGTTATCAGGTATTCACATGGTAAAGCTAAAATACCAAAGTTCTATTTAGCCTTGAAGATTTAAGACATTATTCATTAATATTTAATATTTTAATATTTAATAATGCAAATAATATTAATATTTTTTAATATTTCAGAATTAAATATGACTAAGTTTTTTTGATAGAGTTTAGTACCACATATGTTAATATTTTAAACACATGGTATCAAACAGAAAATAAATCATTAAAACTGACAACAAAAACTTTCGCATCAAATTTCTTTTGGTTACTTAACATGTTCTTCCACTTAGCTCTTCAATTCCAAAAGAATAATTCATACATTTAAGGGTTAAGTTTTGCAAAATAAAAATTTATATAAAATAAGGTATTTAGATTCATACTTATTAAAATAATTACTAATTCGCAATATTTTAGTTTTGACAGTAGTTTTTACTTGTATTGCAGAAGTGCAACATAAGAAAAGACTGGCGTATTATATGAGAAATTTATCTCTGATTTTTTTTCATTATTTTTCCTGTGTAATAAACCTTTCTGAGAATCATATATATTTTTTTCGAAACAAAATAAAAAACATGCATTTAAAGGCCAAGCCTAGTTTTTATGCGAGTTTCTTGCTGACAGGTGGAGCCATTGGTAAATAGTTTACATGTAGTTTTGAAACTACTTAGAAAAAAAAAATAATAAAGTTAGTAAAAAATGGTAGAGCATACATTTTTTAATTAATATATTTTATTAAGAGTATTAAACACTTAAAATGTTAAATTAAAAGAGTAACAAAACAATTAAGTTTAAAGAGTAATAACAATTAAAGGAGAAAACAATTATGTAAAGCACTAGTGCATCACTGGCATAGCTGCCAACTTTTAAGCTTTCTTTTGCCAGTAAAAGTTTATAGTAAATATTGTCTTATTTAATCGCCAAAATCCCATGATTAAACAAGGCAAAAATCTCTATTAAATTTTAGTGGTATCCAAAAAGCGTAAAAGTTGCCAACTATGCACTGGGCAAAGGACAGTCTAGATAAAAGGAAGTGCATAAAGCCAAAGGATAAGCAAATTCAGAAAGAGAGAATTTAGAGAGAAATTTTCCTCTTTTTTTTTGTCACAAAGTAACAGTCTTTATGTAGTCTTTTTAATATAAATGGGATAGAGAAAATATTGACAAATTGTGAGGAACTCTATTTCATTCATATTCCATAATCATGGAGTATTTAGGACACTTTCTTTGCTGAAATTCGAAGGCGTCATAAACAAGCAGTTCCACAATAATAATTAAAAAAAACATTCGGGAGGTTATAAATACTTTTATAGATTTTTTTAGAAAAAGTCACATACTTTCATCTTAAAAGTGGCGATACTGAGATCTGTGTGGATAGTGCATAGCTGCTAATTTCCCGATTTTTTTTAATACCAATATTTTTATGCAGAGATACTTGTTTTATACAATCGCACAATTTCTGCAATTAAATAAAGGGAACATTTTTGTAAGAATTTACTGGTATTAAAAAATAGGGAGATTGGCAACTATGATAGTGAAATTTCTTAAATAACGAGAAGCGTTAGAAAAAATACGAAGGTGTTTGTTGTGCAGTTTACTGAGATTATCCAAGTTAGTATAGAAGACACAGACCGGATAAGCATAAGTCATGATAGGCAAGATGCAGGACTTATAAAGAAGTTTATTATACAGGGTGTTCCGTTAAAGGGGTCCAATATTAAGAGGGGTAATAGAGGAGATCACACGAAGCATAAATCAGTATATAATGCCTGGCCGGATCTCAATAATTTTCAAGTTACAGCAAATAGAATGAAAAATCGGAAATTTGTAAAAAAACCCTCATTGCTAAACTATCGATAATGCTACATAAAAACGAAGCACATATTTAGAAAGAGCAGAAAAAATCCTACGAAATGACATAAGCTGTTTTAGAATATTGAGAATTAATGGCGAGTTACAAGCTCTGAAACAGTGAAAAAATACAAAATCAAATATTTAGCAAAATAGTTAATCGTTAATTCCAAAAATGCAACTCTACCTACATCAAGGAAAATGTTATAAAATTTGGTCCATTCCGAAAGCTTTCGAAGAAGCTGACAATAAACCATATCAGTTTAATTGTATGGGAGAAATCAAGCAGTTCCCTAGTTACAACTCTGTACTGTTGCACGCTCGGAAAGGGCGAAACTCCGCCCATGACGATTGTAAACACCCCGTTTTAATATCTTTCAATTATACATTTCTGATCAACCTCTATCAATACCCTTTCATTATTCAGTCTGGTCAAGTGAATGACATATTGTGCAGCTCTCGCCTTGTCTTAAAGCAAACTCCGTGACTGCTGCGTTTCCTCCATGAACTTTCAGGATCATGAAGAAGAAGTACTTTTTATGCAAATTTTCTATGTGTATAGGAAGAAAAGTGTAATAAAACAGCAGTCATCAGTGGGCGTTATGTTAAAGGGAGGCTGTTGTAAGTGGGATAAGTTGTGTAAGTTGATGTATAATAATTATGCCGGAATACTCTAACGAAGAATATGCGGACATGCATCTGATGTACGGGCAAGCTCATGGAAATGCATGTCTAGCACAGCGCATGTACCGTGAGCAATTTCCAAGGAGACGTTGCCCAAGTTCGAAACTCTTCATAAAAATCGATAGACGATTACGGGAGACTGGATCGTTTAATACAGCAAGCATTGATGCAGGGAAACCTCGACATGTACGAACACCTGCAATGGAAGAAGATGTACTGAATATTTTTAAAGATAACCCCTCCACGAGTACACGAGCTGCTGCGTCTGAAGTCGGTGTTTCTCACCAAAGTGTGTGGCGTGTTCTGCGTGCAGAAAACATGCACCCCTTTCATGTGCAGCGGGTACAACTGTTATCAGTAACAGATTGTGCTCAACGGACAGAATTCGTACGCTGGTTGCTTAATGTAACAGAAAATAATCCACAATTTCTGGAAAATATTTTATTTACTGATGAAGCAACATTTACGAGAGAGGGCGTGGTAAACACGCACAATATGCACACATGGTCATATACAAATCCGCACACTGTTTTCCCGTCGAACGCACAACAAAAGTTCAGTGTGAACATATGGGCAGGTGTCCTCGGCGATTATCTCATAGGACCATATTTACTCCCAGATGTACTCAATGGCAGTACGTACTTGGTTTTCCTACGGGATATCTTACCGCAGTTACTGCAAAATGTGCCAGCAACATTGCGCCACAATATGTGGTTTATGCACGATGGCGCACCGGCACATTTTTTCATAGGTGTTCGCAATCACCTCAATTCAACATATCCTGGGAAATGGATTGGACGCAGTGGACCTGTTGCTTGGCCTGCACGCTCTCCAGACCTCAATCCGTTAGACTTTTTTGTTTGGGGACACCTTAAATCGCTGGTGTATGAAACGCCTGTGGATACACCGGAGGATTTACTAGCGCGAATCGTTGTCGCTGCAGGAGACATTCCCAACTCCGTCGGAGTTTTTCGGCGTGTTCGCCAATCTTTACGACGTCGCTGTCGGCTGTGCGACTCTGTTAATGGGCGCAACTTCGAACACCTATTATAATAATGTCCGTTCGTCTGCCTTCCGACATTGAACTGTGCAGCGCAGGCCAGAAGACTATGCTTCACATATGTCATAAAGTACGTGGAATGTAATTCTTTATTTGTCATTTTTCTTTTATTTTCAACACTTTTTGGCACAGTATTTTGTAAGTCACAGACTGTGGTGTACTCAAATTGTAAATTACAAAGTTTTTATGAATTAATTTAAAATTTAGTGTCTTTTTTAAATTTATAATTAATAAAATTATTATGCTATTTGTTATTATTATTTCCTATCATAAATTATGATGCACATATACATACAATAATTGTCCATGTAAAACATGTGCTGAAACTTCTTGCATAGTTACAAATCGCAATATTTTTAATTATTTCCGAATTTTCACCACCAGTTTAATTTTAAAGAATTTAACTTAAGCTTTATATCAATAAAAGACCACTTTAAAATGTAGACTATTATTGTAAAGTTATTTTGGTTCATTCAACTCTTGAATAATTAAAAATGTTGCATCTCAGAAGAAGCATGATCGAAAATGTATAGTTGAGAGTAATTAAAAAGGTGGTGTTTCCAATCGTGATGGGCGGAGTTTAACCTTTGCTAGTGTCAAAGAAAGCGGAGTTGTAACTAAGAAACTGATTAATTTCTCTCACACAATTAAACTGATATGGTTCATTGTAAGCTATATCGAAAGTTTTCGGAATGGACCAAATTTTACTACATTTTCCTTGTTGTAGCTAGAGTTGTCTTTTTGGAATTAACGATTAACTATTTTGATGTATATTGGATTTCGTAATTTTTTCACTGTTTCAGGGCTTGTAACTCGTCAATAAATATTGCTATTTTAATACAATTGATGTCATTTTGTAGGTTTTTTTCTGCTCTTTCTAAATATGTGCTTCGTTTTTATGTAGCATTATCGATAGTTTAGCAATGAGGGTTCTTTTACAATTTTCCGAATTTTCATTCTATTTGCTGTAACTTGAAAACTATTGAGATCCGACCAGGCTTTATATACTGATTTATGCTCCATGTGATCTCCTCTATTACCCCTATTAATATTGGACCCCTTTAACGGAACACCCTGTATATTGAAAAGGTTGAAGAAAGGTTTAAGTTCAACCAAACACCCCCAGCAAATATAAAAAGTTTTTCGAATGTAATAGTAATTACTTATTGTAAATAATTCGCTAATATAACAGTAAAGTCTAGAATCTATCGAAAAACATTCATATAAATCGTATAATGTTCAATTGGGAAAGTAATTATTAATATAAAATTGCAAGTGATGTTTCTCAAACTTTCATGATAAGAAACAAATGAATGCTAGCTTGTTTAAAAAGTGTTTTTTTATTTGGGTAGTGTGGAAACGTCACCAAAGATTAGCTGATCTACCATGAATCTTAGGGAATTTTGTGATAAAACTGGCTACACTATTTCTGCTTATTTTAACTAAATGGAATCGCCTTTTCGATTGCCCTATATATTGAAGTTGGGGATAAGGATATAGGGTGAACATAAAACCTTTACTTGGTTACAAAAATTTATCGCGCGAAAACTATTATGCTTAGACATGTGTTTGTTTTTGTAAATACGATAGTGGGTTCTTTATAAGGAAAATAATGTGGTAAATTGTGACTTAATGACTTTGTAAGCCCTTTTATAGTTCGGAGAATATCAATGCAGTTATTGTACTTGATTCTATCCCAAAATAAAAAATAATAATATAAGTCATAAAATGTTTTTTTCCCTCTACGATACCATTTCGCTAAGGGTGAATTTTAATTATCTGCTTGTCTGCTTACGTTTAGGAAAAAGCCATTCTGTCTATTTTACGCATAGCTGCCAACATCTTACGCTTTTTTGCACCAAAAAATTTTTATTGTCAGTTTTACCTGTTTAAATCACCGTAATCTGCCGATTGAATAAGACAAAAAATTCAATTAAATTTTTCTGGTACAAAAAACGAAAGAGTTGGCAGCTATGATTTTACGTCTAAAAAAATTTCAGAGTTATACAATGTTAAAAATTTCACATTATTATCTTCAAAGGTTGTTTTGTAATCGATGAAAGATTTTGTCCATATCCTTTACCGTCTATTCAAAAATCTGTATTACATGTGGTTCTAGGGTATACATAAATCTTTTAAGACATTCGAAACTTGATGTACATTTATAAATGACTGAAAACTAGCGTCCTAAAATTAGCATAAGATTTTTGAATTATTTAGTAAAATACATATATTTTGTGGACAAGTTTTAACAACTAATTTCGTTTGAAAAATATCCGTTATTATGTTATCTGATGCAGTAAAGTATTAATATATTTGATTTAAGGTAAGATTTAAGTAGTCAATGGTTATTTTTAGAGTATTTTTTACTACCAGAAAATATAGCCTTTTTTGCGTGATATATTGTAGGAATCTTTCGCTTTCTTTGACTGAAATAACAGTCTTTTTTCCATAGAATATTTCTTCTCTCAATAGATTTATTTCTGTGAAAGCCTGCTGACACTTCGTATGCGGATTTGATCGATGATAACATCGAAGTCTTCAAATAACTTTTATATCATTTTGAGGGGACTCCTCTTGGCATTTTCTCGATCAAAAATATTTCATCTCTAACAATCAATCCGTCAGTGTTATATGAAAATATATTGATCGGCCAATTCAAAATTTGGGCAGCTGTGGTTTAAAAAAAAAAGTAAAATTTTCGATTATCATGCAATTTGTCATTTTCAGAGTTTTTAACTCCTTGAGGGGCAGTAGGGTATACTTTATCCCACCTACGATTAATGCAGATTTGCACCAGAAACATTTTATTAAATTTTACTTTTCTAACTTTGGTGAAAAAGTCGTAAAATTGATTTGAAAAAAAAAAGTTTTTCTTTGCGTGCATTATATAAAAGCAGGGAGTAAACACACGTCGCCTGTGTAAGGGTTAATTCCAAGTAATTGACGTCTCGAAAACCGTGCATTAAAACTAAGATTGAAACAAGTTCGTTAATTTGAATTCATATTTATCACATTAATTAATTTTAACTAAAAAAATCAATTAAAAAATTAGATAATTTACTGCGATGCCGTTGGAGTATTGTGAATAGCTGTTTTATTTTATGAGTTATAAAAATCCGTCCTATTTCATTAGTAAACTATCAGGATCAGTAACACCAGTTGTAAGAAATTATTCAAAATTCTAAAATTATTCCATGGCCAGCAGATAAGAATACAAAACAAGAGAAGTTTTTTTCTTTTTGATTATCTCTAGGAAATTCCTAGTTGAGGATTACCATCTTAAATCTACAACAATACAAGAACATATTATCATAACAACATAGGCACAATTTCATAATTTTCCATCTTCAAGGAAGTAATTACATGCGAAAATTTAACATTATCCGAAAATGAAACTTTAGGCCAGGGTTCCTAAACTGTATCACGCGTACTTCTTTGGGGTTACTAGGAGTTTGATCACTGGTTTATGTCTTTCTGATAGAGTTCCTACCTAGTAGAAACTAGAAGAAATATAGAGAGTTATATAGAACCTAGCTTTGTTGGAACTTCCAGTTTTAAATCCCTAACAGTCCAAACAAAAGGTTATTCTCTTTTATCCTCTACCACCAATCCTAGTTTAAAAGAAGAGGGATTTAATGCTATAGGTAGATCGAGTTTTTATAAAAGAAACTTGTCGCCCCTATGGAAAATACTATTGGAGGGTACCGTTCTTCAATGATTTGAGATTTTATTGTCTTTTTCAACATTGTTCAATAGTATTTGGTATATTGTATCATTTGACCAATAAAATGTAATGAGACGGAAACAGCTGGAACATTCCATGAGAAGAGCCTTCTCAAAGATTCTTCCAAATTTATGTTTTTTCTCACACGGTTCTATGCTTTATTGAAGCGCTTATAATAAAAATACATTTTATAAATTTATTGCATTTTTTTTTATTCTCTGAAAAATACTTATATCAGAAAGAAGAAACGCACATTTCAAACAATTACTGTCAACCAAGAGTAGTCAGTAATGTAGTTGAATTGTTTTGTGTGTATCTGTAAATACCACATGCAGCATTTTGTATAGGGAAATGCTGTAGTGTCTGCGCTGTATTATCGGTAGGAGACGAATTTCACTTTCTCAGCGCTCGCAGAATTTAGAGCCTATAAATTTCCAGGTGTTCAGGGGAAAATGTATTACGAAATATCAGAATTTAGTAAGATATTAAAAAATTTCCCAATTTCTCAAAAGACTTACGTAAATTCAAATTCTTAGTGACATCATAAGTGTCTTTATAATGATTCGATATATTCAAAGCTTCATGTTTTTCATACGTTTAAATAATTTCTGGCTTCTTTTTATTTATATATGTTTAAGAATTTTAGACGAGTTCTTTAATTTTAAGACTATCGGATTAAAACAGCGATGTCACTTGGCATAGATAAGTGTCCACAAGTCCTTGAAGCAACCATTTTGTTCCATCGTTGCCGAATTAGCCTCCATTTTTATTACAAAAAATGTCAAACTTCTATCCGAAATTCAGAAAGCAGAATTTTTACTTTATATACTCACGAAATACCTCTCATTAACACTAGAACGCTCGGAAATTTTGCTCAAGTTTCATAAAAATATTTGACACTAGAATTTTTATTTAAAATTATTTGACTGATTTATCTAACGTAAATCTGCGTGTTTTAAATTTAACTTATTTTATGAAAGAATTTCTGGTTCAAGTTGAAATTTAATCATATGGTCGGAGCCGGGTCGACTCCTTCAGTGTGTTCTAGTGTTTTAAATAAATCAAAAAATTCTGTTCCTTAATTCTGCTATGAATTTGAAATTTCTGGATAAAATGGGGTGCCAAACTGGCAATTTGATTTGCCAACTGCTCTGGCACATGGATCAAAGCCCCTTTTTTCAAACTCATACATTCTAAATCATGTAAACAATCATTCGCGCGGGTTTCAATTTAATCTTTTAACGTTAGTTCTATGGCACTTACGAGGGTGGATCAAATATAAACCGGAATTTCAGTTTTTTAATTTATTGGCACAGGATACGAAATAGAAAGTTACATATTATTTTTCTATATAATCTCCTGATTTCAAAACACATTTTTCCCAACGGGTTGGAAGTTTTTCGATGCCGTCATCATAGAAGGAAGAGGATTGTGTCTCCAGCTAATTGCGGACAAAGGCTCCAAGAGCAGTGTCATCGGCGAATTGTTCAGCTCGTATTGCTTCTTTCAAAGGCCCAAACCTGTGATAATCACAGATGGACTCTAGGGAGGTTATTCCAGTGATGGTCAATGTATTTCCTCCAACTTTTCGCGAGTCGTTGGCTGTATGGGGACGGGCACTGCCATGAAGCAAAATCACTTCTTTGATCGGAAATTCACGTCTTTTCCGCCGATATGCATGTTTTGTTTCATCCAACAGCTGGCAGTAGTAGGCAGAACCCTTGAGACTGTCCCGAATGGCTCTAATGTTTTCCTCAGTCAAACTTGTTCGAGGAGGGGAAGTGTGTGTGTGTCTGGGGGGGGTCAACTTCTGCTCGTCCTTCCACAAACCTTCTGTGGCAGTCATACACTTGGAATTTATTCAGGCATGTCTCCCCAAACTGTGCTTGAAGTCTTCGTAAGATTTCAGCCGGTCTTACGCCTTCATTTGTGAGAAATTTAACGATAATTCGTTGCGCAACGTTTGGGTGAACCTCTCCCTCAATTATCTTGATGCCAACTGAAGAACGGAGAGAGTAACACACACCGGCGTATATATAGTCATGTGACATCCCCACCTACCACGAGCAGAGGTTTGAGCGCCCTCGCGGCAACCTTCATGCCTCTCTGCAGACATTCCGGTTAATATTTGATTCACCCTCGTGTAATCAACAATTTTCTTCAAGTACACGATTTGAGTATGATTTGTTTTTACGTCAGTCATGACATGGCGTAAAATGAACATTATTTCGTAACTGTTGAATCCATACACTGCTAAAAATGTTTACTTAAGTTGTGATATCATCCAAAAATCCCATACTTTGCGTTTATACGGGGTTGAAAATTTTAATACACTGTAAAATATACTTCATAATGTTTCCGAAAATTATGGACAGCAAAAGAAATTTTATATTATAAATGCTTCTTTAAATCTGTGAAAACAATTGTTTTTGGAGGCTTCTGAAGATAAAGCTTTTTCGAAACGTGGGTAACTAGGAAATGATTATGTTGCATTTTATAAAACGTATTGCTACATCAAGAAATAACAAGAACGAAAAATCATGCGTACAGCATAGATTGTGAGACACTTTCAAACACAATCAGAATACTATTATAACAAATTCTCACAGTTTACTAAGGTGAAAGATGATGTCAGAATGAACAAATTGGAAAACGCATAACGCATTTGAAAACACGAATTCTTTTATTACCACGAATAGTCGTTGAAATACACGATTTTTCTGTGCACCCTGTATGTGATCTACAGATATATATGTATACTACATAGTATGCTATAAGTTAGTTCAGTTAAACTCATAGCACAGTTGCAAATTTCGACTCAAAAATTTCCGCCAATAAACTGATGTTGTTGAGAACACCAGTGTGATGTATAGGATCCTAATGAATTTGTACACACAAAATGATATTTACAAAACAGTTAAATTAAAAAATACACACCACAGCTGAAAACGCACTTCCGGCAGTAATTGTTCGCAGGCTTCATTAGTTCAATTGTCGCTAATTTACTTCTATAGCAAAATTATTTTGTGTGTCCCTGTAAATGAACGATAAGTTCAATGCACTCATTATATTCTATAATAAAAACCTTATAGTACACCTCAGTCATGTGTATCAATTTCAATATGTTTAAAATAATCTAATATCATTAACCCCTTGAAGGACTGTGATGCCGTCACGGCATCACATAATTTTAATCCCTAATTGCCACAATGGCACCGGAATTTTAAATGAAAATTTCACCTTTATTAAGTATGCGAAAATATGCTTTTACTTGTTTACAAATAAATTCTCTTGTAAATACTGGTGTCAGTAAATTATTTCAACATTTTCTCAATACAAATACCTTGCCCCTGAAAGGGTTAAAAGACACTTAAAACGATTTCCCCCCATAGATCGTAATGTAACGAAATTCTTTTGAGTGGCCCTGTAAATGAACTGAAAATGTTACACACTTCATTTTCAATAACGAACATGCCACAGTAAACCCCAATAGCATATTTCATTTTAATAGCAGTCGTATTAAATTTACACGAGTTAGAGCACAGGTAGACGGACAGACAGATGGGCGGAAATATAAACAAACCTAATTCATAAACATTTTTCAACTATGTTGGAAAGTGTAAAAATCATTTACAAATTTATGGGAAGTAAATCAAGATATCAAGAATCGCGGGTAATGTTTGATCAAAGCATGGCATCTGAAAAACAGTCTAAAACATTTTTGAAAGTTTCCAGAAGTGCAATAAACGTTTTCGAAATTAAATAAACAAGTTTGCTCGACAGCATTACGGTCATTTACTGCTTAACAGTTTCATGCAAACGAAACACTTCCGGTTGCAAAGCTGTTTGCAACCGAAAAATGCATGCAAACGTAACGCATCGTCTGCGACTCGTCTGCAAACGATCTTGTAACTCTGGCAAAATATGCAGAAGCCTCAGACCTTCCTCAAAACCAATTGTAATCGGTAAGTTGGTGAAAAGATGGCGGATGTATTATTTGTTAAAAGTCTTAAACGACGACGGAAAATCCTCAAAATAACAAGAACACCCAAAGACAAGACAAATTTATTTGCTGAAAGATTATTACAATTTGTGGAAAAGTACAGACTATTAACGACTCATTTAGAGACGGCACCGAATGCCCTCTCAGTTGATATGCAAGTAAGTTTTAAAAAAAAATTATTATATTTTATAAGATTCAACACAAATGTGAAATTTGGTCTATGTATGTATTTAAGCTGCATTATTACATTTGATTCTATTTCTAATTTACGAAATATTTGAAAACGAAGTTCACTATGTTATTGTTTTCATTTATGTATTTGGATCAATATACTATTTCAAATTTTTCTTTTTGAGCCTTGAATAAAACTGTTTCTTAAATTTAGTTTTATTTTTATATGTATTGAAAACTCTAGCTAAGCTATCATCTTCATTATTATTAGCCTTCTGGCATAGTAAAAAATACTACCTTTTGATATGGATGTTTATATATTTTTGTTTCAGCAATATTCTAGTACACGTATTTTATTATTATTATTTTGAATTTACTATGATAATTTAAGTTTATATATAAAGGAAGTAATTTATGTGTGTATTCTGAATGAAATCTATTAAATATAGTATAATATAAAATCTTTGTTTATGTTAGTAGAAAAAAAAATTGCTTCCTATTCATTTTATTTTACACATTTCCAAATGTTGCAATTTGCAAAAGAAATCTATCTTCTATTGTAATAAATCTTTTCCGAAATATCATAAATTGTTTTGAAAAACGGTTTACTGAAATTGAATTAAAAGTTAGTTCAATGTGTACCTCAGATTTAAATCAGTAGCATTGAATGAAAAAGTCTTTCTGGGAGCTCTCACTGTATTTGTATATGAAACTAAAAGAGTATTCATTTATTTTAACAGCGAAATTAAATTCATAATATTATTCATAACTTTTTTTAATCAATGAAAATATTATACTCATTTCAATTACTTCATTTTAAATTAGCAGTTATCGATAACTCTTATTAACTTTGGAATAATTAATGAGTTTTTAATATATGAAACTCTTCAGACAGTGGTATAAAATGAAATTATTTACTGAAAAACCAAGACCATTTTAATATGGTTGTTATCTATAAATGTACAGTTAATATAACTTTTCAAATCCCAAATGAACTTAATATCAAAATATTAATTTAAAATGTATATCATACTAAATGTATATCATCACTGATGAGTTGAATTTTGGAATGGATTGAATTATGAAAGGATGGAAGAAAGATATAGTGTGGAATTTTTATGACAGCTGGCTACACTTGCAGGCAGAAGTTTATTTTGATTTTCTGTCTTTGAGTGTAACTTGCTAGATCTTTATATACCTTGATCTTCATAACCAACAATATATACGTTGAGCTTGCTGTTGCTGTAAACCTTGATGTCATCTACACCACTCTTGCTGCTGCCCTGGTTTCAGTTTGTGTCGCCAATGAACATGCTTACATTAAGTTAATATTTTGATAATTAAGTTCATTTGGGATTTGGAAAGTTATTTTACCTGCATATTTTTTGAATAATTGTATTAAATAATAGTCGATTTTTTTTTGTGTATTTTTATTTTATACCTTTATATGAAAAATGTTACACATTAGAAATGTATTAGGAATTCTAAAATTAGTTACTGTACCATCTAAATTAAAAGGAAGTGATTCATATGGGATTAATATTTTAATGTTTAATAAAGTACATGGCGTGAATATTACAAGAAACTACTTTTCAAATTTTATCTTTTCTAGCTCACTGTATCCCTAAATAACAAATTTTGTGTATAAAGCTAGTCTTCCTATGTTACATCCTTAAAGAATTTCTTTGTGTTTAAGTCTAGAGACTTGATTTTTTTATTAAAGCAAGTAAATAATTCATTTTTTTCTTTGAAGTAAGGTGTTTCAAGTAATTTTGACTCCTATTTTTAATTATGTCTACATAAATGCATATTGCTTAGTTATGTATACATATATATTTAAAGTATAGTTGTATTTACTCAGTCTTTCATTATTTTAACATAAATTGAATGCAATTAAAATATATACTTTTCAAAAATGAATTCTGATACAAAACATAAAGTTGTTTGATAAATTTGAGGGTGTTCTTCAAAGCAATAGAATTTATAGTAAAGTTATCATCTCCATTTAAATTATTGTTGTTGTTAATCCCACAGATAAAGCATTCTTTTTTAATAAATATGTTTACACAATAATAATGCCATTGTTCTTGCAATATCATCTTATAGCACAGATATTTTTAATTTTTTTTATTACTATAAATTTATGCTCCTATTTACATAATTAATGAATAGCAGAAATAATTTTCTTTGCTATTCTCTTTTTTTTCGAGAATTTATACGTAAGATACTAATGTTATTTAAATTTATTTTCCCTTATAAAGAAATTTAGTTTCATAAACAGTCTATTCGAATTAAGTTTCAGTATGCCTGGAAGGATTAAATCAGTTGAAATACTGGTAGGATAAACAAAGAAGTAAGAATACATTCTGTTTTCATATGAAACTCAATAATAAAATCAGAAAATAATCTTTTAAACAAACACTTTCATATCTTATTATGCAGTTTAAAAGAAAATGAAAGTTGTTAAACTGTCTTCGGAAATCAAATTACCTGTAAGAAATCTCAGACTAAAAAGTAAGGAAAAAAGCACTTTCTGTACTTAAAAGTAGAAAATAACTTTTTATCAAAAATCTGGAGGTCAAAATAAGAGCTCGAGGTGCAACAAAGAATATTTTAAGTAAATTGGAATTTTTAGCATTGTGCTCTGGCAGTTTTCTTTTAATCTCTGGATTGGATTGTTCACAAAAAAGTTATTTTGTACTTTTAAATATGTTTGTCAAATGAACATGTTATTTTGTTTTCTATCCTTTAGTATTTAATTAATATGCAAGTCAAAAATACTCAGGAGGATAAAAAAGGAGCTCTCACCAAGTTTGGGCAATGAGCTGGTAATTGTGATAAAGCTGTCACTTTCTTCTTAATTTTGCATCTTTATTTATATAACTGCAATTGTTACTTTACATTGTTGTAACAAATAAATGTTTACGGTTGAGTCATGTGGCAATATATAATAATAAAAAAAATCATGCCCGAAAATTACTTATATTAAGAAATCATAATTGTTTTTTAATTAAAAATGAAAATTTATTTAAAATTAATTTAATCTTAAAATTTACTTAAGCTGTGAAATAGAGGGTTAAATCTGATAAAATTAATGGAAAAACAATGTAAAGAAAAGCATTGATAGATAAGAAAATTACATACAACTACTTCAATGCTTCATGATAGAAGTATTTTCTTCCATGCAAAATAAATGAATAAAAGGAAAAGTCCAAGTTAAACTGATGGCATTGAGCTCACAGGCTATTCACACTAATTGTATATTATACTCTTATTTCAAAGAATAATGCCCCTCAAAAAATAAATGAAGAGGGATTAGCCCCCGTTTCCCCCTTTATACTTAACCAATGGACCTCCAAATCTAATTAGGGAATCTTTTAACATAATAAACTGGTATACCAAATTTGAAGCAAATCAGATAATTCTGCATGAAAAAACCATTTAGCTAAATTAAGGGGGGTATTTGCTGCCCCATTTCTCCCTTTATGCTGAACCAACGAACCTCCAAATCTAATCAGAAAATCTACTTATCAGAATGAACCTAGGGAAAAAAAAGTAAACTGGATAATTCTGCATGAAAATCGATTTATCTAAATTAAGGGGAGGGGCCATTTTATACTTAACCAATGAACCTCCAAATCAAATGAAGGAATCATCATATCGGAATAAACTGGTATATCAAATTTGAAGTAAATTGAATAATTCTGTATGAAATCCATTTATCTAGATTAAGGGGGTTGGACTAGTCCCCGTCCCTCCTTTATACTTAATTAATAAACCTCCAAATCTAATCAAGGCAGCTCCTTAACATAATAAACCGGTATACCAAATTTGGAGCAAATCGAACAATTCTACATGAAAAACCCATTTATCTAAATTAAGGGAGGCAACCCCCCTTTCTCCCCTTTATACTTAAGTAATGAACTTCCAAATCTAATCAGGGAAGCTCCTTAACATAATAAACTGGTATACCAAATTTGGTGCAAATCGAATATTTCTGCATGAAAAAACCATTTATCTAAATTAAAGGAGGGGAGGGGGAGCTAGCCCCCCTTTCCCCCTTTATCCTTAAACAATGAACTCAATAGAATTATTTTTTTATATATCTTATCAGCTTTTTAGGTGCTTTGAGAAAAGCTATCCAGAACCCCCCCTCCCCAACATACCCATTTCTCATTGTTGTTGCAAAACTAAATATGATTTAGAAAAATATTACTTCATTGGCACATTTTACTCAAAAACACAATATCTAAATCAATTATTTTTAATATTTTTTATTAAAAATTATCCAGAAATTTTTAATCCAATAAATATTTTTTAAATCACAGTACATTTTACGTAAATGTAGTATAAAGCATGGCAAAGTCATTTAAATGTTGCTATTTTTCTCCTTCTAAATATGCACTTTAAACATAGTAACTGAAATACAGCTTTCAATTAATATATTCATCTAAAAAAAATGTACTATTTATTTTATAAGTTGTTTCAACTCATTGATTAACAGTCCTCAGTTTACCATACATTTAGTTTATTTTTATAGCCATTACAAAGTTTCATTCCTTTTATCTGTAGGTGTATAATACTGTAAAATAACACAAATTTATTTATGCTTGATCAGGATCTCCCCCCCCCCCAATCTGTGCTGAAAGCACTCCTTCTACAGCAATATGAACAAAATTGACTGATGGCTAATAAAATTCAGTTCCTATTTTTAATTCACATGCAAATAAATCATACCTGTAATTTTTAAAATCTACAGATTTTTTATTGTATTTAATTAATAAAAGTATTCAAAATCTGCATAAGCGATCACAAATTTAAAATAATGCAAATAATTAAAATTTCTTTTTTAAAGAAATTAATTATTTTTGTTAGCAATATTTTACCATTGACTGTAAGAAACAGCATTCTGTCGCCACAGGATATTAGTTGAATGCATATGTTTTAACTATTGTGGTTTATTGAACAGTTCTCTCTCTCCCCCCCCCCCCCTAAAAATATTCATTTAGAATAGTAAGAAGAATTTTATTCTGTACATATAATTAAATTAGTTAAATATTTTCAAATATTTTTATTATCAACACCATAATTTTAAAAAAATGAAGCTTTATGAGCCATAATGATAACTGAAAAAATATATTTATTTATTTTACATAAAATTTATATTAGAACAAAACTTTTCTAGACTGACACAAAAAACAAACAATTTAAGTGTACGTAAGTAGCTAAATGAGAATCAGAAGTAAAATGAATTTTACACAGAAAAAAAATACTAAGTTGCATCAATCGTTTAATAAAAGCACGTACTAGCATCATATTAAAAAATAATTTTTTCTATGAAGTTGTGTCTAAAGGAATAACTAAGCAAACGTAAAAATATCAAAATGCTGAGCCGCTGAGCAAAGAAAGAATTAAATAAATAAAAACCACGTTGGTTGTGATTTAAATGTCTTTAGCATTTGATATAAGTTTTCTTGCTTCCTATTGGCTTATCATTCATCGAAATCGTTTGTAATCTATGCTCTTTTTAGCAATTTTACAGACAGGAGTAACTACTTGCAAGCGTTACAAATGCATGAGTATTTGCAGACCTATTGCAAGTCGGTTCATTTGCAATTGTTTCGTTTGCATGTAACTGTAGGTGAAATAAATTGAAAGTCGAAGTGCCTTAACTGACGAATTGTTATCGTATGGTTATTTAATTATGAAAATTATATAAAATTATTTATGTGTATAAGCAAAAATGTCCTTATTTGATATTAAAAAGCTAACGATGTTTTGCATTTCTGTAACATTAATGTTAATTTATAGTTACCACGATACCGCAAATATTTTATTAATGTTAACATTTCCTTTAGAAGGAATCCATTCGAGTAGATTTTCAACAAGAAAGGAAAATCATGCTTCAAGCATAGATTATGAAACACTTTCCAACATGTTGAGAATAATGTAACAAAACGTTACCGTTTAACCCTTACCGGCACGGAGTAATTCTGTTCATAAACTGATGAAATAATGGACTGACACCGTAATTTATAAACAAATTTATTACCAAATATGAACTTGCCTATTTTCAGGTACATTATAATATGAATTTTTTAATTAAATATTCTTGGTGTCGTTTGTCAGTTTCGGCATTAAAACTAGGTGTCCTTTTTTAAGGACACTGCCCGCGAAAGAGTTAAGAAGTTGAAATAGGATGTATAATTGACCCATTTAGATACACATAACGCATTTGAAATCCCAATTCGAGCAATTTCTATCAGCATCCGGAAAATTATCCGAATTCTTTGAGCTGCCTTGTATCTAGTAACCACATGCATGCAAAAATATAGTTCAGCTAGGAAATACATAGCTCAGTTGAAGATTCCCCTTCAGCAATTTCCGCTAATAAAGAGATTGGTTGGTGACTTCTTTTGTGCAACGTATACCAGGCACAGAATATAAACACAACGAGTAACATACAAAAAAATTGTTAAATCTAAAATCGAATACTAAAATTGGAAACACATGTCCAGCATTTTTTATTATCAAAGAGGGTAATGTAACTGATTTCCTTTGTGTGTCCTTGTAAATGAACGATAAATGCTATGAATGCTCTATTTTATAGTAATAATCTTGTAGGGAAATTCAGAGATTTGTATCAATTTCAATACATTTGAAATAACATAATGTCATTAAAGTACTCTGCAAAGTATTTTTCTCATTGACCATAATGTAACAGAATTCTTTTGAGTGTCCCTGTAAACGAATTATCAGTGCTACACACTTCATATTCAATACCGAACATGCCATGGTAAACATCAGTTGCATGAAAATTCGAGTATATTTACGTGAGTTAAATCGTTGACAGACAGACGGACAGACAAACCGAATCCTTAAACACTTTTCAACTTTGTTTGAGAATGTTAAAAATTTTTCGGAGACTTAGGAAAGCTTTTGCGAAATCTAAAAGATCTTTTACTGTCCGTAAATTTTAAATAAGTTGCTTCTGTTATTCTCATAAACCTATATCAGTTTTGGAATTTTCAAACTGGTTTTACTCTATATTGTTTTTTTGAAATAAAGAAAACATTTTAATATTAGCGTATTGAATTCATGGTTCAATGATGGTACTCATAAATGAGACGAACGAAAAGTTCTATATTACTTGATTAATTCAATAAACCTTCTCCAAATGTATAAGATATAAGAGATTAATTATATATAAGAAATTAATTATTAATTTTAAATTAATCATTAATATTAAACAGTAGTTGTAAAGAAAAATAATAACATTAAGTAGTTATTGGATCGATCGGAAAGTCGTGTCGTGATGGGAAAATCAATCCGTACCGGAAAATTCTATCATTTATTTATTAGACATTGATTCCGATATCTAATGTCTAATAATTACCGGGCAGAATACTAATATAAATACATACAATACTAATATAAATAATACTAATATAAATACATATAATATAAATTCTTTTTGGTAGACATTTCGACCAATGCATAACAGGACTCAGTAGGCCAACATCTAATGTAATTCTGAACTACTATTGGTTAATTATAATTTATATTGGGTCGATCGGAAAGTCGTGTCGTGTTGGGAAAATCATTTCCTATTGGAAAATTCTGTCCGGTAATTATTAGACATTAGATATCGGAATCAATGTCTAATAAATAAATGATAGAATTTTCCGGTACGGATTATTTTCCCAACACGACACGACTTTCCGATCGACCCAATAACTACTTAATGTTATTATTTTTCTTTACAACTACTGTTTAATATTAATGATTAATTTAAAATTAATAATTTCTTAATGTACTTTTCTATGCAGTATGTGTATTGATATAAAAAGATTACATTTAAGGTCTTGTAATGAAATTGTTATCACACATAAGATTTCATTTTCGACTAAATCGAGGACCCTCCACAGTGTTGAGTTTTTTCCCTAGCTCACGTATTTTTCTACATACGGTCAATAAATTCCAAATTTGGTCCTTAACAGCGCTGAAATCATTCGCATATGACAACTCTTAAACATTTTAATATAAATACACACTTGTTCCATAACTCCAGCTCTACCTGCTCGGGTATTAGTTGGGTTCATTCTACAACTTTGTCATTAAACTTTTGGTCGTATCGTTAACTGTTTTTGGCGTATGATTTATAATTCCAGAAATTACCACTAGGCGTGCTACTAGGCACCTCATGCTGTAGAAGAGCATATCCGTTACACTATACATCAACAAATAGTCCAATAAATCCATGAAGCTCTATATGCGATTACGCACAGAACATCTTTCGTCTTTAAAAATAGCAGTTACAAGTTTCCCTATGAGAGCTTTTATTATTGGGAAAGCAGGAGCTGGAAAAATAATTGTAATCATAGAAATTTGTAAAACAGTCAGTGTTGCCAGATTGGGGACATTTTTGTCCCCTGATTGTTAATTGTCAACGGTTTTTTTGAAATAGAAATATTCAGCCTATTTAAAATTAGATTAAAAATTCTGAAAAATAAGGCGAATTATACTATTTTTAAAAAGTGGCTACAGTCAAATAATCTGAATTAAAAAAGTCCCCAATCTGGCAACACTGAAAATAAGCACAAAACAGTTTGGATCAGAAGCTACCATGTCTTTAGCTTCAACAGCTACTGATGTAATTAATGTCGATGGTAAGGCAATACAGCGTGTTATAGTGTATGATAGTTTCAATAATTCCAACGTATATTAGTTCCATTTTGTTTTAAAATGTTCGCTGGTTTAGAAAACAAGGCAGCAAGAAATCTACAGTTCAGCATGGATCCAGTGTCATTTTTCCTTATTGACGAATTTTCAATGAACTGCTACTAGTTAATTTTAATTCATAACTACTTAATGTTATTATTTTTCTTAACAACTACTGGTTAATAATAACTCTTAGTTTCTTAACCCCTTAATTCTCGCTCCCGCCATATTCACGGGCTGTGTCTTTTACTCAGATTGTTTGATTTCCACCAGTTTTAAAAAATAGCGTAATTGGCATTATTTTAGTATCGTTTTACCTGTCATTAAATAAGGTAAATATTACTTTTTCAAAAAAGTGGTGCCAATAAGCAATTAGAATTTTTAAACCGTAATTTAATTCGAGCGTTAAGGGGTTAATGTACTTTTCCAGGCATTATGTGTATTGAAATAAAAAGATTACATTTAAAGTCTTGTAATGAAATTGTTATCAGACACAAGACTTCATTTTCCACTAAATCGAGTACCATCCACAATGTTGAGTTTTTACGTAGCTCACGTATTTTCTATATAGGGTCAATAAATTCAAATTTGGTCCTTAGCAGCGCTGAAGTCATTTGCATATGACAGCTCTTAAACGTTTTAATATAAATACACATTTGTTCCATAACTGTAGATCTACCTGCTCAGGGATTAGTTGGGTGCATTTCTTCAACTTTGTCATTAAACTTTTGGACGTATCTTTAACAGATTTGACATATGATCTATATTTCCAGTTATTACAACTAGGCGTGCTACTAGGCACCTCATCCTGTAGAGCATATCCGTTGTAGTATGCATCGACAAAACGTCCAACAAGTCCATATAGCTATGCACATATACAATAGAGCTATATTCGACTATGTATAGAACAGCTCTCGTCCTTAAAAACAGCAGTTACAAGTTTCCCTAAGTGAATTTTTATTATTGTGAAAGCAGGAACCGGAGAAAGAACGGTAATCAGAGAAATTCGTAACAGAATCACAAAGCAGTTTGGATCTGAAGTACCATGGTTTTGACTGTAACAGCTACTGCTGCAACTAAAATCGAGGGTAAGGTAATACTGTAGGTTACAGTGTGTAACAGTTCCAATAGTTCCAAGGTATAATAGTTTTAATTTGTTTTAAAATGTTCGCTGGTTTAGAAAATCAGGCAGCAAGTAATCTACAGTTCAGCATGGATCCAGTGTAAGTTTTACTTATTGACGGATTTTCAATGATCGGATGTCGTCTGATGGCTAACTTTAAACAAAGATTAGCGAAGGTAATGCAGATAGCATTAATGCAGATAGCATTTTGGCTTTGCGCGGACAAACAGAGCTTAGAGCTTTAGAAAAATGTTTCACCTTAACCCATTAACCGTCAAAACTATGAGGTTGAAATTGTCAACTTTTTAGCTGAAGTTATTTGCCACCACAAACTCTGAATGATAATTTTCGCTTTATATGATTTTAAAATATTATGTCTTTAAGTAAGGTCAAATTTGTAACTAAAAAAAACAGTGATGGGTATGTAAATAACTTAAATATTTGCATTTATTTTGACCGTTGCGTGAACGCAACATTAGCGGGTAATGGGTTAACAAAGTCAATGAGACAAAGCGACTATCAGCAAAGATAGTTTCGAAAGACTCTTCATTCACTTTCCATTGCCCACGTTACGGGAGACAATTCATCGTTTATACAACGGCGTAGAGCTATACTGCCTCCAGTTGAACTTGACTTCAAGATGCCATATGCCTTTTTCTCACAAACATGCAAGCTAAAGAACAAAATCAAGAAATACTTCGTAAATTAAAATGGCAAGTGGCAAGAATATTAGTAGATCACAACAATCCAATAGAAAGATGGAGTGAAAATAATCATGCGTATAGACTTCAGGCTGGACTTTCCTTAGCAATTGGATGCAGAGTTATACACTGCTCAAAACAGTTAAAGGATATTGCAGTTTTAGGTGGATTTTGTATCTGGTAAACTGTTTAGCTGATTGATACATGGTCGACAGACATAGTAGGTTATATGAGAATAAATTACACATGTTTGGCAGAAAAAATGCATTTTATTGCGCATTTGTGTACTAAAGGAAAAAAACACAATTTGTGCATATGAGAAAAAAAAAAGAATAAGAAAAGGTGTTTTCTTCAAAGAAAATCATTTTCAGTAGGGGGTATGGTTTCCACGAGCGTCCAGCAACGTTGAACACCTTTGAGGCATGGACTCAATGAGGTTATTAATGACGAGTTGGGGTATTCTGCCCCACTCTTCCAGAAGAGCTCTTTCCAGTTCTTAGAGAGTTTGTGGGGGTTGTTGGCGGCCAGAAACTCGTCTTCCTAGAGCGTCCCAAACGTGCTCGATTGGATTCATGTCTGGAGAACACGCTGGCCATTCCATTCGAACGATTCCTTCCTCGAAAAGGAAATCCTCCAACAGGTTTGCACGATGTGGCCTGCAGTTATCGTCCATTAAAATGAAGTTATCTCCGATTACTGCAGCGTAAGGGGCTACAATAGGTCTGAGGATCTCATCCCTATATCGGCGACCAGTCAGAGCTCCATCTCGAATGATGTAGAGGTCAGTACGCCCGTCAATGGAGATGCCACCATACACCAACACTCCTCCACCGCCAAATCTGACACTTTCGTGCACGAACGCAGGATTATTCCTACTGCCACGGTCCCTCCAGATGAAAATACGCCTATTATCCGGATGCACAGAAAAACGGGACTCGTCAGAAAACAGAATATTGCTCCATTCATTTCTTCTCCAGTTGACATACTCGGTTGCCCATTCCCTGCGGTCTCGACGAAGCCTTGATGTTAATCTAACACATACCATCGGTCGGCGAGCATACAGACCTACAGCATGGAGCCGGTTTCGGACAGTCTGAGTTGAAATCGTGGTGCCTGTAGCCGAGCGAAGGTGTTGTTGGAGAAGAGTAGCGTTCATTGTGTGGTGTCTCCGAGCTGTTAACGCTAAATACCGATCTTCATTGGGCGTTGTTGCCCGTCTACGACCTTGCCCTGGTCTTCGGCCTGCACATCCACTCTCCAAAAAATGGTTCCAGATCCTGGAAATAACACTTTGTGACACTCCAATGGCTTGCGTTACTTCGGCTTGAGTTTGGCCCCCTTATAACCTACCAACAATTCTCAAAGCTTCTGGATCTGTCAAATGACTTCGCTGAGACATCGTACTCATCGAAACAAAGCAATCACTGAATGCCGATCATCCTTGTCTTCATTCTCTTTTATCCAGTTGAAAGTCAAATTTCATTCGCTGCCGCTGAAGCGACGTTTTTGACGTCGAACTCAAAATCTGCATACTCCACAGTTTGAAAACCAGAAAAATTTGCATTTGTGATTCTCTTCTTCTATTTTCGGCAAAAAAAATTTCGTTTATATCTTTATTTTATATAAAACTTCAAATATCCTTTAATTGTTTTGAGCAGTGTATTACGAACTAATACCTGGAAAGAGGTAAAATTGGTAAACGGCGCTCTGATTACAGTCAAAGTTATTGTCACGGTCCAAGATTTCAGCCTCCAAGCTTGGCAGAGGCTGTAACAGGGTATTTTCCAGGTAAAATATTAGTATATTTTTAGAATTAGTATTTTAATAGAAAAATAAATTAGTTAATCGCTCGAAATTTCGCCTTATTTAAGGAGAGATTTTCTATAATAAAACATTGGTGCCGAGCAATTCCCTGGTCTGGAAATTCTGTAGGACCTGTACGAACCCTGTGTAATGGTTTGATAATAATCATGTACCATTTCTAACTGAAAGACTTTTTCTTATCAAACTTATTTCTGAATCTTGGAAAGAAGAAAATATCTCATACTCACGAAGTCAGTTGCCTTTAACAGTTGCATACCTCGCAACCATACACAAATCCCAGAGTATACCTTTGTGAACCACTGCTGTGACGTTGGTCCAAAAAGAGTTGTCACTTAGAGCAACATATGTCAATTTCAGTAGAGTTTGCCGTTTAGAGGAAGTTCTCATTGAAGCGCCTTAAGCAAGTCATACATTCGAGTAAATTATAAGAATGTGGGCACTTTGTCCTAAATTAGAATTTGAGCATTACTTGTGAAAACTGACAACTGAATAAACACTTCAAAATGAAGATTCAACAGCTTTTATTTCAAACTTTTTTATACTACTAAACAGTAAACTTGAAACAAAAAAAAATATTTTTTTATTTTAAAATGTTATCTTTTAAGTGTATGCAACCCTATGCTCAGTAGTGGAAAATTGGCGCAGAGGCGGAGTCTATCGACACCACTAAATTTTAGTAGTATTTTGCGGCTTATCTAATGACATAATTTCCGAGTTTTTATTAAGGTGAGTAATACAATAAAAAATTAGCGGTGTCAATAGGCTCCTCCTCTGCGCCAATTTTCCACCACTGCTATGCTCCGATATTTCGGCCTGACTGATGCTAATATACACTAGTAAATCTGCAGATCAGGAGCCTCAACGTCATCTTTGCAAGTCATTGTTTTTTAACACTCATTGCGTAATATTCAACTTCCTACAAATCGCTTTTTAAAGTTTTCAAATTACATAAATATTTATAAGCATACAAGATACTTCGTAAAGTTTCAGAAATTAAAAGTATTAAACAAGTGGTTATACATTGATGTTCTGAAATTCTGATGAGCTACTTATTCTGGTAACTTTTTAAATCAAAAATTGCATTTCTTCAGGGGGGGATCTACCCCCCTGTACCCCCGTAGTCTGTTTAAATTTACATTCGTAATATTTTATTGATTATGCGGATGGTTATAGTATATCTTAGATTTTTTTACGCTATGATTTATAAGGATAAGCATAAGTTTTTTTTATAAATTAATAAAATTTAAATTTAAAATAAAATATTCCTGTTAACCGTACACAGACAATAAATCTTAAAGTGATGCCAAAAATGTAACCCTAAAATCCGCTACATTCGGCACAACACAACGACGTGCTTTAAAAAAAAATAATAATAATAATATTTTTAGTAATACAGTTTTTAATTCATAATACAATGAAATGCTACCTTAGAATGCTTATTGCTTAAATATAAGCAGATCATTTTCATTTTACAGAAAAAATGCACGGATGAAGTCAAAGAATTCGGTCCCTGTTCCACGTGTTTGTTTTGTTTGGGCCGAAAGGGCATTTAAATGTGAGCGATAACGCACATCGTATTGCAAACTGTTTTTACGGCATACTCAGGGTTCCCACTGGTCCGTTTTTTGAAAACCAGTAATTTTTTAGAAAGAAATTCGTGGTAGGTTTCTGCGACAATTGCAAGAAAAACGCTCTCCCCGGTATATTTTTACACAATTTTTAAGTCAGATTTTTCTTTAAATAAAAGTGGCGTTCAAAAAACGAGCGAGTGGGAGCCCTGCATACTGCATCTCCATCTATCTCTTTCCTCCGTGAATAATAGTTAATTTTATTTTACCCAAGATCTTTTTATTCCAGCATCTTTGCTTTCGATAGATGACGTCTAATTCACCTGCTATGAGTACTTACTCAAAACTTTTCATTTTGTTATATTAAGAAATACTCGAGAGTTTTTTTTTTTTCCAATATGCCGCCATATAAATTTTTCTATTCTTAATTTTATTTTTCATTTTCCTGTTTCACGACAAAACATTTCAATTGAAAATTGTTTAAAAGAAAATATTATTCCGGGTTTTGATTTTCTTGGCAACAATTAAATAAATATTGGTAAATGTTATGGAAAAATGTTACGTTATTCGCTATGAAAATAACGAAATTTTGTATTTTTAAGCAAAATATTTGGATAAAATAAATGAAATATTGCCTATTTTTATTTCTGGGCTAAAATCCATCTATATGCAAAGATACAAATGCATTAATTCACCCGTTTTGATGTTGACTTTACTCATACATTATACACGCAATTATACTAATATTATTAGGACCAAATACGTTGCTAGGCAACAGATGAAAGAAAAGGAAAAAAATGAAATATGCATTATGTCAAATTGATAAAACAAAATCCTTTATATTATTGGAAAACATGCATAAAATTCCCCCCAATATTATAAACCTAATTAAAAAAATCTCGCAAATATATTGACAAAATTTCAAACTACTTGGAATAATTTAATAATCTTATTTAAAAATTTCAGCATCAAAAATTTACCATTTAAATCCATTTTTCATATGAGCCATTTCTTTCAACAAATGAAAATCTGAAAATCGTTTGACTTGCCATAGAAAAGCATTATAGAACAAAATAAAATGTTCCATATTTCCCGAACGAATGAACCAATTTAACCAAACACTATACAGCTAAGTCCGGGTAACTCATTAACATGCTCAGAGAATTTCAAGCCGATCGGATGCTTTTTGCGGCAGTTATCGCGGAACAGACAGACAGACTAACAGACAGACTAACAGAAACCAAAACTTTTCGTGTCTCCACGGTAAGCCTTCACTGACGTTTCGGCAATTACATTATATTCAGTTTGAAAAGAAATAAAATAAAAGGCGTGAATATGGCGTTTAGTTGGCAAATTTCAATACAAAACGTCGAGTAAGTTTCTTGAAAGTTCCTTTAAATTTTGTCCATAACACTGCATGTTATAAACAAAAATGTACGAACATTTCTTGAACGTTTTAAATAAATATTTATATCTCCCATTAAAAACATGCTATTCTTACACAAATGAAAACAAACAAATGAAATAAACAGAATGCAAAGCCAAAATTTAAAATTTTGTATTGTTTGTGAAAACGTATGATAACTTTTTTTTAGTTTTAAAATATATTTATTATATATATGTTACATATATACATATTTTTTATATATATATATATAATATACATATTAACTTAAAAAGTATTATTTAGCTGATACCGAAAAAAGTATACTGATATTATGTATAAATTGTTAAAAACTATTATAAAGCTATTAGGTTTCGCTGAAAGCTTCTCTCATGTAGTAAAGCTGTTATTAACGACAGCTTTAAACTGAATAAAATTTAGTTGGTTTTGCCAATCCTAAAACCTTCCTCTATCTCATACATCTTATTCTTTCAAAACTGAGTTACTGATGTTAATACTGTCATATTATTAGTTCAATACTAAACCAACTTTGATTTTCATCTTAAATTTCTGCTTCAGTCAATGAAGCGTACTAAAAATGAGTTTATCTCGATAACGATATATATCAAAATCAATAGTTTTTCGTTATTCTGTTGTACATCAGCTTTTTGCGAATAGTCGGCTTAGAAGGACGCGAATTTCTGTCGCTGCAGCAGCCGTAGATGGACACCAAAACTACGAAAAACCGAGAAAATTATGCAAAAATCGCTTTCACACCGCCCCTTTCTGGCAGAATATATTTAAATTCAAAAAAGACCTGCTGGCTCTAGCCAACACATAGACAAAAAATTTGTTTCACTTCTATTCATAACTTCATACACTTTTAGATGGTAAAATAAAGAAATTGGCACAAAAATCGCTATTACAGCAACGCCTTTCGGCAAAATATTTTCAAATTCAAGGAGAAAATGCTGGCCACAACCAAATACATACACAAAAAATTTGGTTCGATTCTATGCATAACTTTATGCATTTTTCCATGGTATAATAATGAAAATGGCACAAAAATTGCTATCACAGCGTGCCTTGAAAAAAGTAATCCACTGAAGAAGTCGCCCGCGACCGGTGTGTTAAATATATTCACTAATTTGCAATATTTTAGTTTTTACTTGTATTGCAGATGTTCAACATAAGAAATGGCAGTCGTATTATACGAAAAATGTGTCTCTGATATTTTTCATAATTTTTGCTGTGTTATAAACCTTTCAGAGAATCATATATAATTTTTTCGAAGAAAAATAAAATATCATGCACTTAAGGGTTAAATATACAACAATACAAGACCATATTATCATAACAACATAGTCATCATGTCATAATTTTCCATCTTCAAAGAAGTAATCTCATGCGAAAGTATAACATTATCTGAAAATGAAATTTTAGTTCAAGGTTTACCAAATTGTATTAACGGGTACGTCTTAGGGGATACTTTAAAAGGTTTTAGGAGTTAAGTGACTGTTTTATGTCTTTCTGGTAGAATTCCTGCCTAGTAGAAACTAGAAGAAAATATAAGGAGCCGTGTAGAACTTAGCGTGGTTGCAACTTCCAACTTTAAATTCCAAACAATCCAAACAAAAGGTTATTCTCTTTTAACCTCTACCATCACTTCTGGTTAAAGAAGGGGGATTTAATACAATAGGTAGGTTGAGTTTTATAAAAGAACCTTGCTGCCCCCATGAAGTACTATGGGAGGGTACCATTCTTCAAGTATTTGAGATTTTATTGTCTTTTTCAACAATGTTGAATAGCGTTTGTTATATTGTATCATTTGACCAATAAAATGTAATAAGACAGAAACATCTCGAACATTCCATAAGAAGTGCCTTTTCAAAGATTCTTCCAAGTTTATGTTTTTTCTCACATGGTTGTACGCTTTATTGAAGCGCTTATAATAAAAATAAATTTTTTAATCTCTGAAAAATATTTATATGAGAATAAAAAGCGACATTTCAAACAAATACTGTCAACCAAGAGTACTCAGTAATGTAATTGAATTGTTTCGTGTGTACCAGTAAATGATCTCTAAATACCACGTGTAGCATTTTGCATAGGTAAATGTTATAGTGTAAGCGCCATATTATCGGCAGGAGACGAAGTTCACTTTCTCAGGGCTCGCAAAATTTAAGAGTCTATAAATTTCCAGGTGTTCAGCGGAAAATGTATTACGAAATATTTCAATTTAGTAAGATACTAACCCTGTGGGCTCCTGCGTCTCTTACACAAATTTTATTCGATCGGCACCAGTTTTTTTAAATAAAGTTTCCTTCAAGTACACGATTTCAAAACTGCTCTGAATAAATCAAATTTTATTTTACTTTATTACTGGTGCGAAAAATAAATTTTGCAAAGAAAAATGATGTCGCCGCAGCGGGACACAGTGTTGCCAGTGGGCTACTTTTTTAAAATTCAGATTTCTTGATTGGCATCACTTTTTTGAAATCGGAAAATTCGCCTTATTTAATGACATATTAATTAAGGCGAAAACAAGAGGAATTTTACCATTTCAGAAAAGTGGTGCCCATCAAGAAATCTGAATTTTAAAAGAGTAGCCCACTGGCAACACTGACGGAACAACGGGGTGGAAATGATTAAAATACTTCCAGATTTCTCAAACGTCTTAAGTAAATTAAAATTTTTAGTGACATCAAAGGTGTATTTATATTGATCCGATATATTGGAAGCTTCATGTTTTTCATAATGTGGTGCGTTTAAATTATTTCTGGCTTCTTTTTATTTATAAATGTTTCAGAATTTTAGACGAGTTCTTTAATTTTAAGACTACCGACTTAATACAACGATGTCACTTGGCATGAATAAGTTTCTCATAAGTCTCTCAAGCAAACATTTGTCCCAGGGTGGTCGGATTAGCCTCCATATTTTTTACGAAAATTTTCAAATTTCTACTAGACATTTCGGAACAGATGTCATAAGTTCCCCCCTGCCGCCATCTTGGAATTCTTCTTAGCGTGAAAACCCCTTTTCCGCCAAGTAGTAAATGTCGCCAAGCACCGGTTTATACGCATGAAAATAAAATGTAAATAATAAACAAAATTCGCTAAACTGGCAATCAGTAATTCTTGGATGAGCGCTTCGCGCACATTTACCGAAAAAAAAACACCACCGAATTCAGCATTTCTCGCGGGATAGCATTCTCAAAATTCAGCAGTTCTCGTTTTGTACCAATATCAAACCGTAAAAAGCTCCTAAAGCAGCAAAATATACATAAAAAGCAAAACTCCTTAAAGTGGCAATCATCAATAGTTGCATGAGCACTTCGCGCTCATTTACCGAAAAAAAAAACATCGCCGAATTCAGCATTTTTCGTGGTATAGCATTCTCAAAATTCAGCAGTTCTCGTTTTGTACCAATCTCAAAATGTAAAAAACTCTTAAAGAAACAAAATATACATAAAATTATCAACATACCTTAACAGACATCTGCTTTCTTCAAGCCTCCAGCACAAAATATCTCTCATAACACCGCCGTCATTTTCCAAAATAGGCTTAATACGCATTGACACGCTATAAACAAACCTCCCTTTCGTGTCAAAATTTCCTCATATTTCTTAATTACTTCAGCAAGAGCGTTTAAACGGACTACAGAAACTATAGTCAATGAAATACATCCAATAAATTTAACATAAAAATAAAAAGACAACGGTAGAACACGATACACAATATCAAAATACATGCACAAAATTCTAATTTCTCAGGGGTTGCCAGAACACGACACGTCACACGGGGTTTCCATATCAAGTTTGTCATATCCGTAAACACCGCCAACACGCAACAAAAAATCGTCAAACAATTCAAAACAACAACGGCTGAGGGAAGATACGGCATCTATGCCGAAATTTTGAAAGAAGAATTTTTACTTTATGTTCTCATGAAATACCTCTCATTAAATAAAGCAAAAAAATATGTTCTTAGTTTATGGTATGAATTTAAAATTTCTGGGTAAAATTGGAGGACAAACTGGCAACACATATTTGTCCACTGCACTGGCATGTGGATCAAAGCCCCTTATTTCAAACTCATACATTCCAAATTATGTAAACAATCGTTCGCGTTCAATTGTTCAATTTAATCTTTTGACGTTAATTCTATGGTACTTGTAATCAATAATTATCCTTCAAGGACATGATTTGTGTAAGATTTGTTTTTACGCCAGTGGTGACACGGCGTAAAATGAACATTATTTTGTTACTGTTGCATCTGTACAATCTGTTACACAGCTGAAAAGGTTTACATAAAATGTGATAGCATTCGAAAAATCCTTTATTTGTGCTAATACGTGGTTGAGCAATTACACCGTAAAAAATAGTTTCTAACGTTTCCGAAAATTGTGGACAGAAAAAGAAACTTTTGCACCATAAATGCTTCTTTAACCCATTTATGCCTAGCGTCCTATTTTTGGAACGCTTCGAATTTTAAGAAATTTTTATAACTTTCTTCTTGTTTATAACATGAAAATTATATAAAATAATTATCTATAACTGTCGTTATCTGTTACCGAAAGATGACAACATAAGATGGATATTTATTTTCTTAAAATGAAGGCTTTTTACGGCGTTTATAGATTTTTCATTTTTCAAGTTGGCGAAATGTAAAATGTAAGTTTATTTGTGTTTTTTCTATCAAGGATCTAAATAAATAAGTCATAATTTTAGCTTGTAGACTTCTTTGAAATACGTATTTTTTTTATTGTGAAATTTTGTGTTCAAGCCTATTTTTTATGCATTTTTGTAACGTGCAAAATACAGGGCGCTAGTCACGAATGGGTACAAAATTTTATTAGCCATTTAGGGGACAGTTATTTATGTAAAGTCCTTTTAAAGATGATTATTATGAAAGAAATCGTTTTCAAGCCTCAAATGATTATTCTTAGTTCATTATAATACCTTTAATGTTATTACTCTCTGTAAAGAAATAAATACTATATTTTTTAAATAATTCATAAAAATTATAATTACACTATATAATATACAGTTTAAAAGCTTATTTTATATAAATTTAGACAAAACATATAATTATGCATATTGTAATATTACGCATATGGACACCAGAACAATGAAAAACCGAGGAAAGAATACAAAAATCGCTTTCACAGCACCCCTTTCCTTCGGAATATATCCAAATTCAAGGAAGACCTGCTGGCCATAGCCAAACACATGGACGAAAAATTTGGTTCAATTCTATTCATAACTTCATACACTTTTCGATGGTAAAATAAAGAAATTGGCACAATAATCGCTATTACAGCAACCCCTTTCGGCAAAATATTTTCAAGTTGAAGGAGGAACTCTGGCCACAACCAAATACATGCACAAAAAATTTGGTTTGATTCTATGCATAACTTTATACATTTTTCTGTGGTACAATAATGTAAATAGCACAAAAATTGCTATTACAGCGCGCACTGAAAAAAGTATCCCACTGAAAAAGTCGCCCGCGGCTGGTGGGTTAAATATATTTACTTATTTGCAATATTTTAGTTTTTACTTGTGTTGCAGATGTGAAACATAAGAAATGGTAGTCGTATTATACGAAAAATGTGTATCTGATATTTTTCATTATTTTCCTATTTATAAAATTCAGAGAATCATATATAATTTTTCTCGAAGCAAAATAAAAAATCATGTATATATGGGTTAAATCTACAATACAAGAAGATATTATCATAACAGCATAGACACCATATCATAATTTTCTATCTTCAAAGAAGTAATCTCATGCAAAAATTTAACATTATCTGAAAATGAAATTTTAGGTCAAGGTTTTCCAGATTGTATTACGCGTACTTCTTTGAGGGTACTCTAAAAGGTTTTAGGAGTTAAGTGACTGGTTTATCTCATTTTGGTAGAATTCATACCTAGTAGAAACTAGGAGAAATATAAGGAGCCGTGTAGAACTTAGCGTGGTTGCAACTTCCAATTTTAAATCCCAAACAATCCAAACAAAAGGTTTTCTATTTTAATCCCTGCCATCACTTCTGGTTTAAAAGAAGGTGAATTTAATACTATAGGCAAGTTGAGTTTTTATAAAAGAACTTTGTTGCCCCCATGGAGTATTATGGGAGTGTATCATTCTTCAAGAATTTGAGATTTTATTGTCTTTTTCAACATTGTTGAATAGTGTTTGGTATATTGTATCATTTAACCAATAAAATGTAATAAGACAGAACCATCTGGAAAATTCCATAAGAAGTGCCATTTCGAAGATTCGTCCAAATTTATGTTTTTTCTCACACGATTGTACGCTTTATTAAAGCGCTTATAATAACAGTACATTTTATAAATTTATTGTAATTTTTTTTCATCTCTAAAAAATATTTATATAAGAAAGAACAAAAGCGCATTTCAAACAATTACTTTCAACCAAGTTGTAGTCAGTAATGTAATTGAATTGTTTTGTGTGCACCTGTAAATACCACGTGCAGCATTTTATTCAGGGAAATGTTGTAGTGTCAGCGCCATATTATCCACCGCCTCCTGAATACTAGGCCTGAGCCTTAACACAAGAATGGCGGCTGCCGAAGGCGGATTTTTTTTAACGTAGGTACAGTCCCTTAAACGTAGACACCAATATTTTATAAATGATTTCTCTGACTTGTTTAATCTTAGAAAATTAAAGCGGAAAAAACTTCAAAAAATTATTAGTACGAATATTTAAGGGATCGTACACACGCCGAAAAATGCCCGCCTTCGGCAGCCGCTATCTATCCGCTTCTATCAGCGCTCTGGCCTAGTATTCATGGGGCGTTGTATTATCGGCAAGAGACGAAGTTCACTTTCTCAGGACTCGCAGAATTTAGGAGCCTATAAATGTTCAGGTGTTCAGGGGAAAATGTATTACGAAATATCTCAATTTAGTAAGATATTAAAAAACTTCCTGGTTTCTCAAACGACTTACGTAAATAAAAATAGTTAGCGACGTTAAAGGTGTATTTATATTGATTTGATATCTTCGAAGTTTCATGTTTTTCATAATGCGGTGCGTTTAAATTATTTCTGGCTTCTTTCTACTTATATAAGTTTCAGAATCTTAGACGAGTTCTTTAATTTTAAGACTTTGAGTCTACACAGCGATGCCACTTGGCATGGATAAGTTTCCCAAAAGTCCTTGAAGCAACCATTTGTCCCAGGGTTGCCAGATTAACCTGCTTTTTTATTACGAAAAATTCAAATTTCTACCGGAAATTCTAAAAGAATAATTTTTACTTTACGTGCTCGCGAAATACCTCTCATTAAATAAAGCAAAAAATTCTGTTCATAGTTTCTGGTATGAATTTGAAATTTCTGGGTGAAAATGGAGGCCAAACTGGCAATCCTGATTTGTCCACCGCTCTGGTACATGGATGAAAGCCCCTTATTTCAAACTGATACATTCTAAATTATGTAAACAATCGTTCGCGCGGATTTCAATTTAATCTTTTAACGCTAGTTCTATGGCACTTGTAATCGATAATTTTTCTTCAAGGATAGGATTTGTGTAAGATTTGTTTTTACGCCAGTCATGATACGGCGTAAAATGAACATTATTTCGTTACTGTTACATCTGTTACACTGCTAAAAATGTTTACTTAAAATGTGATAGCATCCGAAAATCCTATATTTTGCGTTGATACGGGGTTGAGAAATTTTTATACACTGTAAAAATATTTCATAATGTTTCCGAAAGTTATGGACAGCAACAGAATCTTGTATAGTATAAGTGCTTCTTTAAATCTGGGAAAACTATTGTCTTCGGAGGTTTCTGAAGATAAAGGTTTTTAGAAACGTGGGTAACTCGAAAATGATTATGTTTCATTTTATAAAACTTATTGTTAGATCAAGTAACAGCAAGAACGAAAAATCATGCGTGGAGCATAGATTATGAAACACTTTCCAACACAATCAGAATACTATAACAAAACTTCACTGTTTACTAAAGTCGTCTGACGTCTAAATGAACAATTTGGAAAAAGCATAATGCATTTGAAAACACGATTTCTTTTATTAGCACGGATAGTCGTTAAAATATATGATTTTTTTGTGCAGCCCTGTATATGATCTACAGACATGTACGCAGACTACACAGTGTGCTAAATGTTAGTTCAGTTAAATGCATAGTTCAGTTGCAAATTTCCATTCAGCAATTTCTGCCAACAAACGGATTTTATTGAGAACTTCTGTGTGACCCTGTATATTATATATAAAATTTATACACAACAAGTAATATTTACAAAATAGCTAAATCAAAAAATATATATCACAACTGATAACGCACTTCCAGCAATTATTGTTCGTAGGCTTCATTAGTTCAATTATTGCACATTTTCTTCTATCGACATATTATTTTGTGTGTCCCTGTAAATAAACGATAAGTTCTATGCACACATTATATTCTATAATAAAAACCTTACAGTACACCTCAGTGATGTGCATCAATTTCAATATGTTTAAAATAATGTAATATCATTAAAATACTCTGCAAACGATTTTTCCTCGTAATGTAACGTAATTTTTGAATGGCCCTGTAAATGAACCGAAAATGCTAAAGACTTCATTTTCAATCACGAACATGCTATAGTAAACCCCAATAACATATATCATTTCATGACAATCGGACTATATTTACGCGAGTTAGAGCACGGACAGACATACAAACAAACTAATTCATAAACACTTTTCAACTATGATGGAAAGTGTAAAAACATTTCCAAAATCATGGGAAGTAAATCAATATATCAATAATTGCGGGTATGGTTTGATGAAAAGCATGGCATCAGAAAAACAGGCTAAAACATTTTTGAAAGTTTCAAAAGTGCAATAAACTTTATCGAAATTAAATAAACGAGTTTGCATTACGGTCATTTACTGCTTAAGTTAAATAAATTGAAAGTAGAAGTGCTTTAACCCCTTCTGGACAAGCGCCTTTTGCAGAATTGTTAATCTTTAATCACCGGTTTTTTAAAACAGAAATTTTTGCCTAATTCAATCGGGAAAATTCTCGGATTAAATAAGGCAAAATTTACAATAAAAATTTACTGGTGAGAATAATCCCCGATTCTGAGCACCTTACGCGGAACGAATATCGGTCGCTCGGCCCCAATGGGTTAACTGACGAAGTGTTATCGTATGGTTATTCAATTATGAAAATTATTTAAAATTATTTATGTGCATAAGTAAAAATTTCCTTATTTTATAATAAAAAGTTAATGATGTTTAGCATCTCTGTAACCTTAATGTTAATATATATTTACCACGATACCGCAAATGTTTTATTTATGTCAACATTTCCTTTAGAGAAAATCCAATCAAGCATATTTTCAACAAGAAAGGAAAATCATCCTTCAAGCATAGATTATGAAACACTTTCCAACACGTGCAGACTACTGTAACAAAACTTTTACCGTTTAAGAAGTTGAAATAGGATGTCTATTTGAAACATTTAGAAACACATAACACATTGGAATTCTCAATTTCAGGAATTTCCATCTGCAGCCGGAAAATTACCCGAATTCTTTGAGCAACCCTGTATATGATACACATATTTGTATCTATTAACTACATGCATGCAAAAATATAGTTCAGCTAGGAAATAAATATCTCAGTAGAAGATTCCCTTTCAGCAATTTCAGCTAATGAAGAGATTGGCAGGTGAATTCTTTTGATCAGCGTATACAAGGTACAGAATATAAGTGCAACGAGTAAGATACAAAAAAAATTGTAAAGTCTAAAATCGAACACCAAAAATGAAAACAAATGTCCAGCATTCTTTGATCAAAGAGGTTAATGTAAATGATGTATTTTATGTGACCTTGTAAATGAACGACAAATGCTATGAATATTCTAAAATGCTATGAAATTTCAATACATATGAAATAGCATAATGTCATTCAAGTACTCTTTAAACGATTTTTTTCCGTTGATCATAATGTAACACAATTCTTTTGAGTGTCCCTGCAAACGAATTATCAGTGCTACACACTTCATATTCAATACCAAACATGCCATGGTAAACAGCATTAGCATATATCAGTTGCACGAAAATTCGAGTATATTTACGTGAGTTAGATCGTTGATAGACAGACAGATCGACAAACATGCCGGATTCATAAACATTTCTCAAATTTGTTTAAAAATGTTAAAAAAGTTTTCGGAGATTTAGGAAAGCGTTTGCGAAATCTAAAAGATCTTTCATTGTCCGTAAATTTTAAATAAGTTGCCTCTGTTATTCTCATGAACCTATATTAGTTTTGAAATTTTCAAAATAGATTTTTTTTAAATTGTTTTTTGAAATAAAGAAAACATTTTAATGTTAGCGTACTAAGTTCATGGTTCAATGATGGTACTCATAAATGAGACGAACGAAAAGTTCTATATTACTTGATTAATTCAATAAAAATTCTCCAAATGCAATATAAATGCTTTTTGGGAGACATTTCGATCAATGCATAACAGGACTCAGTAGGCCAACATCTAATGTAATTCATAAATAATATTGGTTAATTATAATTCCTAACCACTTACTGTTAATATTTTTTAAAAACTACAGGTTAATATTAACACTTAACTTCTTAATGTACTTTTCCATGCAGTATGTGTATTGAAAAAACAAGATTTCATTTAAGGTCTTTTAATGAAATTGTTATCACACATAAGACTTTATTTTGTACTAATTCGAGGACTCTCCACAGTGTTGGGTTTTTTCCCTAGCTCACGTATTTTTCTATATAGGGTCAATAACTTCCAGATTTGGTCCTTAGCGGCGCTGAAGTCATTCGCATATGACAGATCACAAGCATTTTAACCCCTTAACGCTCGAATTAAGTTACGGTTGAAAATTTCAAATTGCTTATTGGCACCACTTTTATGAAAAAGAAATATTCACTTTATTTAATGACAGGAAAAACGGTACTAAAATATAGCCAATTTCACTATTTTATAAAACTGGTGGGAATCAAACAATTTGAGTAAAAGACACAGCCCGAGAATATGACGGGAGCGAGAATTAAGGGGTTAATATAAATGCACACTTATTCCATAAGTGTAGCTCTACCTGCTCGGGGATTAGTTGGGTCCATTTCTACAACTTTGTCATTAAACTTTTGATCGTATCTTTAACAGTTTTCGATATATGATGTATATTTCTAGAAATTACCACTAGGCGTGCTACTACGCACCTCATCCTGTAGAGCATATCCCTTATAGTATACATCGACAAAACGTCCAACAAGTTCATATAGCTATGCACATATGCGATAGAGCTATATAAGATAATTCACAGAACAGTTGTCGTCTTTAAAAACAGCAGTTACAAGTTTCCTTGTGAACTTTTATCATTAGGAAAGCAGGAGCTGGAAAAAGAGCGGTAATCAAAGAAATGTGTAAAGAATCACGAAGCAGTTTGTATCAAAAGCTACCATGGTTTTGGCTCTAACCGCTACTGCTGGAATTAAAATCGAGGGTAAGGTATTGCTGTAGGTGTATAAAAGTTCCAAAAGTTCCAATGCATAATAGTTTTAATTTGTTTTAAAATGTTCGTTGGTTTAGAAAATCAGGCAGCAAGAAATCTACAGGTCAGCATGAATCCAGTCTAATTTTTGATTTTTGACGAATTTTCAATGATCGGATGTCGTCTGATCGCTGGCATAAAACAAAGATGAACGAAGGTAAAGCAGACAGCATTGAACCTTTTGGAGGCTTATTTGTTTAACCCCTTCAGGGGCACCGGTATATATCATATACCACCTACGATTAACCCCTTGGGGACGAGCGACACGTATACGTGCCGCATGAAGCGCTCAGAATCCTTGTTTTTTCTCACCAGTAAAATTTTGCTGTAAAATTTGCCTTATTTAATCAGCGCATTTTCTCGATTCAAGAAGACGCAAATTTCTGTTTTTAAAAAACGGTGACAAAATATTAAAAATTTCGTAAAAGGCTCCCGTCCCGAAGGGCTTAATGAAGTTTTACACCAGAAAAATTTTCTTAAATTTTACTTTTCTAACTTTGGTGGGAAAAAAAGGGGGCCTTAAAATTGCCTTTCTTATTTTGAAATAGAATTTTTCAAAGATTCCGGTGGGAATTCAGCATTTCACAAACGTAATTGCTTGCTCCTCAAGGGATTAAATCCTAGGAGAAATTAGGAAGCTACGGCCTGTAAAAGACACTCCTCTATATAAGGTTACATTCTTTAAAAGACCTTTTTTCTTTGCGCAGAAAAACAGAGCTTAGGGATTTTGAAAAATGTTTCCCCTTAACAAAGTAAATGAGACAATGAGACTATCAGCAAAGACAATTTCGAAAGACTCTTGATTCGCTTTTCAGTGGTCATGTTACAGGAGACAACTCATCTTTTATGCAATGGCGCAAAGCTATACTCCCTCCAGATGAACTTAAATAACTTCTAGATGCCATATGCCTTTTTCTCACAAACATGGAAACTAAAGAACAAAATCAAGAAATACTTCGTAAACCAAAATGGCCAGTGGCAAGAATATTGGTAGATCACAATAATCCAATAGCAAGATGGAGTGAAAATAATCATGCGTATGGACTTCAGGCTGGACTTTCCTTAGCAATTGGATGCAGAAATATATTACGTACTAATACCTGGAAAGAGGGATGATTCGTAAACGGCGCCCTGATTATAGTCAAAGTTATTGTCATGGTTTCAGCCTCCAAGCTTGGCAGAGGCTGTAACAGGGTATTTTCTACGTAAAATATTAGCATTTTTTTAATAGAAAAATAAATCTAGTTTAATCGTGCAAAATTTTGCCTTATTTAAGGAGAGATTTTCTCTAAAAAAATATTGTTGCCGTGCAGTTTCGTGGTCTCGAAATTTCAGGACCTGTTACGAACCATGTGTAATGGTTTGATCATTATAATGGACCATTTCGAATTGAAAGACTTTTTCTTATCAAACTTTTTTAATCAACTAACAGAAAACTTGAAACTAAAAAAATATGTCTTTTATTTTAAAACTAGCAGGCTATGCCCGCTGCGCTGGTCAATATTTCCAAATGAACCTTGGATTAAACTAAATGGTGAATTTGAACTTGTATTTTAAACAATATGGATCTTCAGCTTTACCTTGCACATTACTGAAAACGATGCGAACGCCATTGCGATATAATGTTATCTTAAGCATTGGACAAAATTTAGCAATTAAGAAGTAATTGTTTTAGTTGATTATAAATAGCGCACTTATGGCCGGGTAATGAGACCGTTATGACAACAGGAATTAATACCTCTGTAACTAATCAACATATAATGAAATCGTATATACTAACACCATTCCTAAAAGTCATGCAACAGGGCCACTCGTAACAAAATATGTTCTGTAGATTTTTCTTTAAAAAGGCTAAACTTTCGTAATCAGGTTCACTTAATTTTTGAACTTTTACTGTTGCTCTATAACTAAGTACCCTTGAACAATATGTATACACTAAAACCTTTCCAAAATTATTACCTAACTAATTGTGGTATATCCTACGAAAGTATTATAAACAATCGGAATGAAATACAAATTTCTGTTGTAAATATATAGTAGATGATGATGATGCGATTTTGTGTAATAGAATTCATAGTAAAGTTTTCGCTTCAAACAAAAACGATGCTTTCAACATTAAAGCTAATACACCAATATGTGAAGTATCCGATTACGGAAGGTTAACTTGAATTCTCATGAGCAACTACTCAAAGAAAAGTGAATATGTGGCTTTTGTGATACTTTTATGTCAGCCGGGCGTAGGTAATAAATCAATAAAGATTGTTTTCATAGCATATTCTTATTTTATTATTTTCATTTAAAACACAAACCTTTCACTCATTTAATTTAAAATGCATGCCTTATACTAATTTTATTTAAAAAACTGAAAAGATAAACAATAACAGGAAATAATGCCATAATTAAAAGCAAAAAAATATTTTTAATTTACATACGCAAAATGTAACTACTGCTACTGGGAATTTTTAAAATGCTATCAGCGAGATGTGTGCACGGTTATAAATGTACCCATTTTTTCTTCTTATCGAGGAGCAATTTATAAATCGCACAATATTATTCCAATTCCAATTTCTTTCATTGATGAACCTATGACCGGAAAAAATGGAAAAAGACTCTTGTAGATTCTTCGGATGACGGCATCTGACGCCATAAACCGAGTTTATATATATGAAAATAATTTTTAAGTCGTTACAAACATTGCTTTCATACTTAAATATTTTCATTGGTGCTACTTGTTATCCCGTCGACCAATTTCGCCAAATTATATAAATCGCCAAACCATTCGCCAAATTATATAAATTGACATAATCTTTATTTTAAATAACGAAATAACAAATAAATTAGTATAACATTAATAAAAATACAAATAAAACGTCGAAATTAAAATCACTTGATGACGTAAACACGTGTAGTTTGTTTAAATTCAAGTGAATTTGATATTTACGATCAACCATTATTGGCATTTAATCTTATAGTTTGAAGATAGATTTTTGGTCGACGGAATATCTAAGTAGTACCTTTTCCATTTTTGTTTTATAACGCTAAATTCTCAGTAATTTTTTCCCTTTTATTTTACATAAAATCACTATTTTTTAAAAAAATTAAGATGCTTGCATTTTTATTTCAAACTCATAGAGCCGTTTTTATTTTTTAGCCAAAAGGGTTGATTTGAATTTTTTCCGTTGCTAGAGTAACGGATGTAATGATAGATATTTTGAGGTTTAGATGTCAAAGACACCGCCAAATTAGAAAAATATGAAATGTGTCATGAACTGTTGGACTTATAAAAATTTATTTGGTAGCATTCGATTCAGCATACAAAACTACATTAAAATATGCTATCATTTGACGCATAATTTTGAAATTCGATTTTTTTCCCCTCCCCGTGCAAAAACCATTAGGGGTGACACTTTAGAAAATACTTTCTTAGCAGAAGTTTATGTCATAAGAAGTATTTTTACCACGATTTTCAAGATTTTAGGTTCAGTAGTTTGCGCTGTGCGTTAATTAGTCCCCTAACCCAGACTTTATTTTATATACTATATTAGATATGCGATTTTGCGGTGAATCGATGATCGAAAATTAGTCCAATATCATTTGAAATATTACATAACAGAGGAGAAAGTACGAAGAAAGACGAAGAAAAAATGACGAATTACAAAAATTTGTATTTTTTTTTTCAAAATGTTGAATTTTTCCATAGTAATAACGTATTAAAACATAAATTTCCTTAAAAATTATCTTTATTTCCTAGATTTCTAATCTGTGAATTTTCCTATAAATGAAATTGGCGATATGACTTGAGAAAATAGATAATATTTGCTTAAATAAAATGGGTAATATTCGTTGATCTGAGTTCGAGTTTATAAATATCACATGCTTTCGGAATTACGGCGAAAAACATTTTAAAAAGTATGAAATTATTTTACAATATGTATGTGTGGCAGAAATTCACACTGAAATTTAAGTATTCGATTCCATTTTAAAAATATTAACTGATATCTATATAAGTTACAATTGAATATGAAAATGTACTCAAAAAATGATCTCTTTCACCTAAAAAAACACCATTTGTGAGAACATCCTCAAGTTAATGTCACGCTTATGCATTTTTGGCTTAAAATCACATCGTTTGGCGACAAAAGAAAAATAATAAATTGTAAAGAAACAAATAGTAATTACACATGTGACTCACAATTACATCTGCTTGTTTCTTCTATAAGTCACGTGATGGGACAGTTAGATATAAAAAAAAAGAAAAGAACAGAGCAGAGAGAAAATGTCGTTAAAATTTCATCTAATCAAATTTTCAGATTCGTTTCCATATCTAACGCAAGCGATAAAGAGCCAAATATTGCATATCAAGTGTAATATTTCTTTTTAAATTAATTTTTAAGCATTACAAATATTTCTTTCAGGTTTTGATTAAATGTTTCCGTTTTTCAATATTATCACTCATTAAAACGGATTTTCTTCTTCTTTTTTTCTTTTTTTTTTCATTTAAATAAAATTACTAACAGTTTTTCTTTTATTTTTCGAGGTTTAATAGCCGTTTCAATTTTTTTTTATCAACGATGAATTTCGCCAAGAAATATAATGGTAACCTTATCGCCCAAAATAACAGAATTTTCCGTCATAATTCTAAAACTAATATAGGTAGAATAATGTGTTATATCTTAAAACCTTCCCTGAAACAATACCTATCTAACGGTATAGGTTCCGTAAAAATCCATGCAGTAGAACTCGAAATCTAGGCGTTCGGAACGAAATTTCCGTTTGGATTTTATATATATAATAGATAATAGAATAGATAATAGATTATATATATATATAATAGAATAGATAATAGATTATGTGTTATGAACTATCTCAAAGTTTAAAACAGATCGCATTGTTAGATTTCGTAATTTTAACAATATCGCGTTATGTTAGTTCCACATTCCACCACCAGGGAGCGCACTCTATTCTCAACGAAAGCGTATCTGAACGAAACTCCTTCATGCAACCTTTCCGTATATACATGAATCGGGAGGGTGGCGGTCTTAACCAATAATTTAAGATAATTGCTGAAATTAATACGAAAAATATTTTAAAGGGGCCCTACGCGGGCCCCTAATAGAGTTAGAGGAAATCGGAAGACGGCAAAATAATCGCGGGGAAAAGTTTGCTTGGGTGCTTTGGAGCTACTTTTGGCGCGAGATCTAAGCTCTACGACCAATAGGAGCCCAGATATTTAAGGAAATATGAAGTAACAAAGTCCAAAATAATAGAATTTTCCGTACCAATTCTATAACTAATCTAGGTAGAATGATGTGTTATAGCTTAAAACCTTCCCTGGAACGATACCTATCTAACGGTATAAGTTCCGTAAAAATCCATGCGGTAGAACTCGAAATCTCGGCGTTCGGAACGAAATTTTCGTTTGGATTTTATATATATAATAGAATAGATAATAGAATAGATAATAGATTGTATATATATATAATAGAATAGATAATAGATTATGTGTTATGAACTATCTCAAAGTTTAAAACAGATCGCATTGTTAGATTTCCTAATTTTAACAATATCGCGTTATGTTAGTTCCACATTCCACCACCAGGGAGCGCACTCTATTCTCAACGAAAGCGTATCTGAACGAAACTCCTTCATGCAACCTTTCCGTAGATACATGAATCGGGAGGGTGGCGGTCTTAACCAATAATTTAAAATAATTGCTGAAATTACTACGAAAAATATTTTAAAGGGGCCCTACGCGGGCCCCTAATAGAGTTAGAGGAAATCGGAAGACGGCAAAATAATCGCGGGGAAAAGTTTGCTTGGGACCGTCGGAGCTACTTTTGGCGAGAGATCTAAGCTCTACGACCAATAGGAGTCCAGATATTTAAGGAAATATGAAGTAACAAAGTCCAAAATAATAGAATTTTCCGTACCAATTCTATAACCAATCTAGGTAGAATGATGTGTTATAGCTTAAAACCTTCCCTGGAACGATACCTATCTAACGGTATAAGTTCCGTAAAAATCCATGCGGTAGAACTCGAAATCTCGGCGTTCGGAACGAAATTTTCGTTTGGATTATATATATATAATAGATGTTATCTTTCAAGTATATGCGACCCTATGCTCCGATATTTTGGCCTGACTGATACTAGGATATATTACATTATATTCAGTTTGAAAAGAAATAAAATAAAAGGCGTGAATATGGCGTTTAGTTGGCAAATTTCAATACAAAACGTCCTGTAAGTTTCCTGAAAGTCCCTTTAAATTTTGTTCATATCACTGCATGTTATAAACAAAAATGTACGAACATTTCTTGAACGTTTTAAATAAATATTTATATCTCCCATTAAAAAACATGCTGTTCTTACACAAATGAAAACAAACAAATGAAATAAACAGAATGCAAAGCGCAAAATTTAAAATTTTGTATTGTTTGTGAAAACGTATGATAATTTTTTTTTATATTTAAAATATACTTATTATATATATACTAGAAAGGTACCCCGTCAAAAATGACGGAAATTTAGATATAAAGATATATACAACTCATGTGCAAGAATATGAGTTTTCTCGCTTGTTCCGCAGTGATAGATGAAAATAACAAATTTAAAGAACGAAACACATTTATGAAAAACTGTGTACAGTAGACCACTAATCTGCACAGTTTGGTTCCAAGTGTTATGCAGATTTGAGGCTTTTTGCGGTCATGTCTATTCAATCTTTGTTTACATTTTTTTAAATTCATATATTGGACAATTTAGATTGTTAATCCTTAAAAATAAATAAATTTTACACTTGAAGTAAGGTAAAAACTATTAAATTATCGTATACGATTTCATGAAATGGTATTATATGGTATTATATGTGTGTGCTTCACGATCTTGGTTACGACGTTGGCGAAATTGGCTGCAACTTGTCATGATCCTAATAGTGTGGGCCGCTATAACTAAAAAGTAACCAGTTTTTAGGAAAATTTCTGATATAAAGTAGTTTTCAAAAACTTGTGTAAAATTGCAGGCCATTCTCATGTTATGTCAGTCCTAAGAATAATATTTCTAACACTGAAGAGTTTCCATGTATATGTGGAATTTAGAAAAGCTTCTCCAAAAGAAAGGTCCTGAAATGACTTTGTAATTCCTCTAACTTCAAAGTTTAATCGGGCCCTGATGTTGTTTACTGAAATCTAATAAATACAGTTATTTTGAATATTACAACAGAATTAAACAGTTAAACATATTTAACTTAAACCCGCTGTTACTTCCCGATGTTATTTTTTACTATTAAGAAAGAAAATTATTTAAATTTTTCAAATCATGCATTTATAATGTTTTTCCGTCTTTAATAACTAAATAATGAAAAAATATGCTTTTGATCTGAGCTCATAAATATGACAATAAAATAATGTAACTAAGAGACATTGCAAAATTAAATCTTTGTGATTTCAAACCATAAACAAACGATACCGTCACCACGTTACCTACTATGATGTCATTAGAATATTGTCCACTGATTGTTGGAGAACTTACTTTGTGAATGATTACCTCAATGATTTAAAAAAAATTTAAATTTCACGATGAATGAATCACTTGTGTTTGTTTAAGTTTATGGAATGAGATATTAAGCTGTGAATTTAATTTCAACTAAAGTTATCGAAGGATATACGTATTTTTAATTGAAATTAAAAACAATGCTTTGATCTCGAAATAAAAAGTTTTAGTTTGTATAATTGGTTATTTCTGTTAATTATTTATTTAGGTACATTTCCATTATAGCGCATTTTTAAAAAAAAAGCTTGGCGCAATTCGGGCATCAGAAAGTGAGATATGTTGACAAAATATATAAATAGCTATGAAAACAAATCTAATGAACTTTTATTTTTGTTTATATATGCACTTATATAGATAAAAAAATCGTTTCTAAATACATATAATATTTTTTATATACAAATTACGGCACAGATTTCAGATATGAACCGGGATACCTAACTGGCGGCAAAATGGTGTTATTTTACCTGCTATAGTAACCCGGCTATTGTTTTTGGTACAGATGTCATATTCGCCCCATATTGGCGCGATTTTTTTCGGTTGCCAATTTGGCGAAAACATCAACAGCATAAACAACATAATCCGGGTTACCACATCAAACAAAATAACGACACTTTGACGCAAGTTAAGTACCTATTGCCTATATGATATTGGCGACAGAAAAAAATCGCGCCAATATGGGGCGAATATGACATCTGTTCCTTGTTTTTTATTTGGAACAGATGTCATATTCGCCCCATATTGGCGCGATTTTTTTCTGACGCCAATATCATATAGGCAACGGGTACTTAACTTGCGCCAAAGTGTCGTTATTTTGCTTGATGTGGTAACCCGGATTATGTTTATGCTGTTGGTGTTTTCGCCAAATTGGCAACCGAAAAAAATCGCGTCAATATGGGGCGAATATGACATCTGTACCTTTTATTTATTAATAAAGTGTTTATTTGCTTTTATTTTCTGTTTTTAATTATATAAATTGTTTTGTTCTATAGCTATTATTCAAACTTTTATTTATTTATAGTTATTTCCTTTTCAAAATGATAGCAAATAATTTAAAAATATGGTATAAGGAACTGGTATTCGAAAGCGAGATATCTGCCAAATTGGCGTCAGAGAAAAATCACGCCAACCCCGATGCGTATATGACATCTGTGCAAAAATTACTGCACAGATGTCATATTCGCCCCATATTGGCACGATTTTTTTTTCTGACGCCAATGTCATATACACACCGGGTACTTAACTCTCGCCAAAGTGTCGTTATTTTGCTTGATATGACATCTGAGCCTAAATTACTTCTGTTTATTATAAAAAATGGGTAAATAGCTTTTTTTACATTAAATAAAGGTACTTGTCAGTTATCCCGTCGACCAAATTACTGTCGCCAAATTGTAAGATTAAATGCCAATAATGGTTGACATTAAACATGATCATATGTTTCTTACGTCGTCAAGTGATTTTTAATTCGACGTTATATTTTTATTTTTATTAATGTTTTGCTAATTTAATTGATCTTTCGTTGTTTAAAATAAAAATTATGTCAATTTGTATAATTTGGCAAGTGGTTTGGCGATTTATATAATTTGGCGAAACTGGTCGAATGATAGCTAACAACTACCTAAATAAATTGCATACATATGGAAAAAATTTCTTGTGAGTATGAAGCAGTAAATAGGTTGTCAGAAAATACGTTGGCATACTTCTTTCTCGCCAATCAACTTTTCTCCGAAGTATTGTACATAAGCAATGATTGCTAGAAATGCATTTTTAATATGATATGCGCTTTTATGTTTCACTACATTTATGCATACTATGCTGTGTGTATAAATGCTACAGTTCATATGCAGGGCTACACAAAAGAATTCGTAAGGGTTACTGAGTATGAGAGTAAATTGCTTAAAGGTGGTTTTTAAAGGAGTTATGCGTTTTTACGCTGAACTGCATTTAGTTTACTAAGAAATGTTTGTAGAATATAAGTAAAATGATATACAGGGTCACGCAAAGAATTGGATACATAACCGTCTATGGATGATAATATCTGGAAATGTGATTTCAGTAGTTTTAAGAGTAGTTTAAATTAAATTTTGGCTAAATAGCGGCATGTAATAACATGTCCACTATTGGCTATGGACGGTAACTGCTGAAATCAATTTTTAAAATTCTTTATGCGTCGTCTAAAATGTTTACTTAGTTATCTTATTTCCCCAAATAACGAAGTTTTGTTAAAGCATTCAGGATGTGTTGGAAAGTGTTGCATATTCTATGCTTAACGCATGATTTTTCTTTCTTCTTTAGTCTTATTTTGCCTTTATTTTATTCTTAATTTTTTAGTCTTATACTGCTTTATAGAAACTTTGGCACAGTTGTCATATACGCCAATTTGGCGAAAACATCAACAGCATAAACAACAACATCCGGGTTACCATATGAAGCAAAATAACGACACTTTGCCGCCAGTTAAGTACCCGTTGTGTATAAGACATTGGCGTCAGAAAAAAAATCGCGCCAATATTCGACGCGTGTATTATATATCTGTGCCGAAACTTTGATATTTAATTTTTAAACTCTTCGCTCCACACCCCTTACATATAGTACAAACTATAAACAGATACCGCAAAATAATAGATAGTTTGGTACTTTTCCACTGTAGGAGCTTTGGCGTTTTTTTAAAAAAAGCTTGGTGTAATTTGGGCATCAGAAAGTAAGATTTGGGTTCGTTTCCGTTATAAGGATACCTTTGTCGCCAAGCGTAATAGATGGCGCAAAATGAAAATCACGTGAATTGAAGCATTTGAAAAATAAAAGAAAAAACATTGTCGATACTAAAGTGAGCATTTAAAAAATATAACATTTGAAAATTCCAGACTTTTACGAACTATTTCATTAAATCACAATTATATACTTAAAATAAGTGAACAAATAACTGTTATAAAATAAAGCAATAAAATAAAACTCATAAACTGCTGGCATAAAATTAAAAATGTCTTTTAAAATGCTATAGCATTTTGAAATAATTGGCGCATTAGCATACATTTTGGCATGATGTCCGTATAACGGAAAAATATCGAGATTTGTTGTCAAATCATATAAACAGCTGTAAAAACAAACTTGATGAGCGTTTTTGTTTGTTTTATATGTTTATTTTATATGTATATTATTGATGTTTTTATGTACAAATCACATCTGTTTCTTTATAAAATTAGAGAAACGTCTTTTTTATATTAAATATAATCGTATAAATATATAAAAAAAAATGCGTGTGTATATAAAATGAAACAGTGGATAGGTTCCCGGAAAATATGTTGCCAAATTTCTTTTTTCGCCTAGGCACCTATACTGGAAAAGTACCTAAAGCACATTAAATTCGCGCAGTTAGGAGCTCACACAGTACAGCGTCGTCTATTGGCGGTTATTTTATTAGTAGCATCGGGAGGAAGATGTAAAGATGTACTTTAAATTCTCACTCATAGATTTTGAAAAATATCTTAAAAGAGCGGAGTTTAAATTAAATTTCGGTGACCTCCTTTATAAAAGATTAATGGTTTTAAATGGGAATTTCGCCAAATTACCCAGCTATCACCAAGTTGGCTAACATTTGGCGCTACTGTGGTAACCCTGCATTAGTTTTTTTCAACAATTACTCATTTCAATGAGGCGGTCCTACCGGAATCGTGAGGGACACACAGAGACTTGGATTTTATATAAATAGATATTTATTATATATATATATTATATATATGTATATATTAACTTAAAAAGTATTATTTAGCTCATACCGGAAAAATGCAAGAAATTATTATAAATAAAATATTAAAAAACTATCTTACAAATGTACAATTTTCAGTTTGGAGTTTCTTTCATGTAGTAAAGCTGTTTTTAACGACAGCTTGGGTTTGCCAATCCTAAAACTTTCTTCTGTCTCTTATACCTTAATATTTCAAAAAGGATTTACAGATGTTAATACTACCATATTATTAGTTCAATTCTATACCAACTTTGATTTTCATCTTAAATTTCTGCTTCAGTCAATGAAGCGTACTAATAACGAGTTCATCTCGATTACGATATATATCAAAATCAATAGTTTTTCGTTATTCTGTTGTACATCAGCTTTTTGCGAATAGTAGACTTAGAAGGACGAAAGTTTCTGTCGCGGCACGAGCCACATATGGACACCAGAACTACGAAAAACCGAGAAATGTATACAAAAATCGCTTTCACAGCACCCTTTTCCGGCGGAATACATCCAAATTCAAGGAAGACCTGCTGGCCATAGCCAAACACATGCACGAAAAATTTGGTTCAATTCTATTCATAACTTCATACACTTTTCGATGGTAAAATAAAGAAATTGGCACAAAAATCGCTATTACAGCAACCCCTTTCGGCAAAATATTTTCAAGTTGAAGGAGAAATTGCTGACCATAACCAAATATATACACAAAAAATTGGTTCGATTGTATGCATAATTTTATACATTTTTCCATGGTACAATAATGAAAATGGCACAAGAATTGCTATTAGAGTGCTCCCTGAAAAAAGTAACCCACTAAAAAAGTCGCCCGCGGCTGGTGGATTAAATATATTTACTAATTTGCAATATTTAATTTTTTCTTGTGTTGCAGGTGTGCAACATAAGAAATGGTAGTCGTATTATACGAAAAATGTGCCTCCGATTTTTTTCATTATTTTTCCTGTTTATAAACCTTTCAGAGAATCATATAATTTTTTTCGAATAAAAATAAAAAATCATGCATTTAAGGGTTAAATCTACAACAATACAAGAAGATATTATCATAACAACATAGACACCATATCATAATTTCCCATCTTCAAAGAAGTAATATCATGTCAAAATGTAACATTATCTGAAAATGAAATTTTAGGCCAAGGTTTTCCAGATTGCACTACGCGTACTTCTTCGGGGGTACTCTAAAAGTTTTAGGAATTAGGTGACTGGTTTGTGTCTTTCTGGTAGAATTCTTACCTAGTAGAAACTAGAAGAAATATAAGGAGTCGTGTAGAACTTGGCGTGGTTGCAACTTCCAATTTCAAATCCCAAATAATCCAAACAAAAGGTTATTCACTTTTAGCCTCCACCATCATTTCTGGTTTAAAAGAAGGGGATTTAATTCTATAGGTAGTTTGAGTTTTTATAAAAGAACCTTTTTGCTCCATGGAGTACTATAGGAGGGTACCACTCCTCAAAAATTTGAGATTTTATTGTCTTTTTCAACATTGTTGAATACTGTTTGGTATATTGTATCATTTGTCCAATAAAATCTAATAAGACAGAAACATCTGGAACATTCCATAAGAAGTGCCTTTTCAAAGTTTCTTCCAAATTTATGTTTTTCTCACACGGTTGTTCGCTTTATTGAAGGGATTTTAATAAAAATACACTTTGTAATCTCTGAAAAATATTTATATGAGAGTGAAAAACGACACTTCAAACAAATACTGTCAACCAAGTGTATTCAGTAATGTAATTGAATTGTTTTGTGTGTACCTGTAAATGAACTCTAAATATCACGTGCAGCATTTTGTATCGGGAAATGTTGTAGTTTCATCCCCCTATTTATCGGCAGAAGCCGAAGTTCGTTTTCTCAGGGCTCGCAGAATTTAGGAGCCTATAAATTTCCAGGTGTTCAGGGGAAAATGTATTACGAAATATCTCAATTTAGTAAGATACTAAATCTTCGGACTGCGGCGTCTCTTGCACAAATTTTATTCGGTCGGCACCACCATTTTAGATAGTGTTTCCTTCAAGTACATAATTTCAAAAATGCTCTGATTAAATGAGGCAAATTTTATGCCAGAAACAAATTTTGCAAAGAAAGATAATGCCGCCGCAGCGACGACAACGGTGAGGAAATAATTCAAATACTTTGACATTTCTCAAACGTCTTACGTAAAATAAGATTGTTAGTGATATCATAAGTGTGTTTACTATAATGATTCGATATATTCGAATCTTCATGTTTTTCATAATGCGATGCGCTTAAATTATTTATGGGTTCTTTTTATTAGAGTTCCGTACTTAAAAAGTAAAAACGGTACCATTGTAAGATCACTCCTATGTCTGTCTGTGCGTCTGTCACAGCCATTTTACTCGTAAACTATGTAACGAGGAAATTTCAAATTGGGGGAAATAATAAAGACTATTGGTTATTGGCCCACATGTTTACAAATTATTAAACATTCACAAATATATTTAGCAAAAATGTAGAGGTTTAATCAAGCTACTTGAAAAAAAATATATATCTTTGTATATCGTGTGAAAGGTTTCGTAACGCTGAACTCAAAAATACGTTTCTTTTAATTTTAGATATTATAGTTGCAGAGATAGCGCCGAAAATGTAACGCAAAAATATATCCCCCTACTCTATTTCCGAATCTACTCAAACTAAAATTATGAAAATATTAGAGGTAGCAGACGTTAACTTAAACCTTGCAGGAAAATTATAGCGATTACACAAAGTTACATAGTTTTTCATAAAAGCGTATTTTTGTATTACACAGAAATTTTGGTTTGCGGGCATTCAACAAAGTTGTTGAGGAGCGCTGATGATACCTTTCGTAGCAGAAGTATAAAAGCATTGTTGATAATGACTTTTGAAAAAAAAATCGTAGGTAATTAGCTGAGATATTAACCGTTAAAGACACGGAGGGATTGGACATACATAATGACAGGGGCGGCGTACTCTAAGTGTCATCGGTTTTTAAAGCGTAGCTAACAACTTTTAATGATACATTTGTGGAATGCAATGCCCAGTAGCAGTATAAAAGCGATAAACGACAAATTGTTAAAAACAGACTAATTTAATTAGAATTAATCACATAAATACTATGGGATTCGCGACTAGTTTGCATTGCGTGGATATCTCCATACGCTTCCCGTGTCTTTAAAAGTTAATTAAAAACCTATCTAGAAAAACATTTTTGAAAAGAATTTTTATTTAAGATGTAATAGCATCCATCCGAAAAACCTATATTTTGTGTTGATGCGATGTTGAGAACTTTTAACACGTTGTAAAAAATATTTCGTAAGGTTTCCATAAATTATGAACAGCAAAAAAAAACTTCTATATCATAAATGCTTTTTTAAATTTGGGAAATCTATTATTTTTGGAGGTTTCCGAAGATAACGCGTTTTGAAAACGTGGGTAACTCGCAAATGATTATGTTGCATTTTTATAAACTTTATTGATGAATCAAAAAACAACAACAACGAAAAATCATGTGACAGCATAGATTATGAAATACTTTCCAACACATTCAGAATCATGTAAAAAATCTTCACAGTTTACTAAGGTGAAAGATGATGTCTAAATGAACAATTTGGAAAACACATAACGCATTTGAAAACTAGATTTCTCTTATTACCAAGGAAAATCGTTAAAATGAATGCTTAAACAAATTTAGGGGGATGATAGTACTCATCAAGACGGAAAAAATTGCAATGGAACATGGGGTCTCAAATGACGTTTAAAAAGTAAAAATCGCAAAACTAATAAAAATATCGAAATCTCGCATACTGCTTTTCTGCAGAACTGGCTAGTAGCACGAAGCTGGTTTTCCTTTCACTTTGTGCATATCCGGTCAGAAAGAGATAAAAGAACTTGAAAGAAAGCCAAACAAATCTGTGAGCAGAGATGTACTTTGTGCACTAATGTCCGCGGTCAACACTTTGAACAATTGTTGTGAAATATGTGTTTTTACTGGACATCACGAGCTGTGTTGTACCTATTCTGTAAAATAAATAATTTTCTGGAGTGTTTCTTTCTTGTCTCAGTTTGTCCATTTCCAGACGCATTTCCTCGATTTTCATCCTTTAAACGTCATTTGCAACCCCATGTTCCATTGCGTTTTTTGTTCGTCTTTATGAGTACTATCATCTCTCTAACTTTTTTGAAGCATTTCAGATACACCCTGTATTATCTATACTACATAGTGTGCTAAAATTTAGTTCAGTTAAACGCAAAGCACAGCTGCAAATTTCCACTCAGCAATTTTTGCCAATAAACGGATGTTGTTGAGAACATGTGTATGATGTGTAGGATCTATAGAATTTATACACGCCAAGTAATATTTAAGAAAATAGTTAAATTAAAAATACATAACAAAACTGAAAACGCACTTCAAGAAATTATTGTTCGTAGGCTTCATTAGTTCAGTTATCGCTCATTTTCTTCTATAGCCAAATTATTTTGTGTATCCCTGTAAATGAACGATAAGTTCAATGCACTCATTATATTCTATAATAAAAACTTTATAGTACACTTCAGTCATGTGCATCAATTTCAATATGTTTAAAATACTCTAATATCATTAAAAGACACTGAAAACGATTTTTCCCCTTTTACCGTAATGTAACGGATTTCTTTTGAATAGTCCTGTAAGTGAACCGAAAATACTACACACTTCATTTTCAATAACGATCATGCCACAGTAAACCCCAATAACATATACGAATGTCAAGGCAATTGGGCTAAATTTACAGGAGTTAGAGCACATATGGACGGACAGATAGACAAACGGACATAGAAACAAATCTAATTCATAAACACTTTTCAAATATGTTGGAAAGTTTTAAGAAACATTTCCAAAATCTTGGGAAGTAAATCAAGATATCAATAATCGTGGGCAATATTTGATCAAAGCATGGCATCTGAGAAACAGGTTAAACATTTTTTAAAGTTTCAAAAGTGCAATAAACATTATCGAATTTAAACAAGTTTGCTCGACAGCATTATGGTCATTTAATGCGAAAGTAAATAAATTGTAAGTCGAAGTGCCCTGTAGAATGAATATCGTATAAATGTTTAATTACGATAATTATGTAAAATTATTTAAGTGTATAAGGAAAAATTACCTTATCTATACTCCTATTATAAAGAGGAAAAAATTGTTTATTTGTAGGCGGTAAGCTCTGGAACTACCGAACCGATTCCAAAAGTAATGGTATCAAAATGATGGTGTTAGTCCAACTTAGAACATAGGCTATATTTTATGTCAGTGCCACTACCCAAAAGGGGATGCAGGAGCAAAAAACGTTCTAAAAATGCGATTTTTGCGTTACTGAATGTCCTAGAAATATGATATTTTAAATATTAGCTACTTATTAGATATAAATGATGTCTAAGAACAGTTCTTAAACAATTCGAAATTTAAAAGGGGTGGAAATGCACAAAAAGCGTTCTAAAAAACGTTCTAAATGGTAGTTTCTACACAATCTCAGGAAATACCAAACCGATTTAAAATATATTGGTGTCAAAATGATGGTGACAACGCTTGCTCCAAGATAGGCTATGTTTTATGTCGGTGCCACTACCCGAAAGGGGGTGTAGGAGCAAACAACGTTCTAAAAATGCGATTTTAGCATTACTGAAGGGCCTAGAATTATGAAATTTTGAATATTAGTTACTTATAAGATATAAATGATGTCTAAGAACTGTTCTTAAACAATTCGAAATTTAAAAGGGGTGAAAATGCACAAAAAGCGTTCTAAAAAACGTTCTAAATGGTAGTTTCTACATAATCTCAGGAAATACCAAACCGATTTAAAAAATATTCGTGTCAAAATGATGGTTAGAACGCTTGCTCCAAGATAGGCTATGTTTTATGTCGGTTGCACTACCCGAAAGGGGGTGTAGGAGCAAACAACGTTCTAAAAATGTGATTTTAGCGTTACTGAAGGGCCTAGAAATATGAAATTTTGAATATTAGTTACTTATAAGATATAAATGATGTCTAAGAACTGTTCTTAAACAATTCGAAATTTAAAAGGGGTGAAATTGCACAAAAAGCGTTCTAAAAAACGTTCTAAATGGTAGTTTCTACACAATCTCAGGAAATACCAAACCGATTTAAAAAATATTGGTGTCAAAATGATGGTGACAACTTTTGCTCCTATATAGGCTATGTTTTATGTCGGTGCCACTAACCCGAAGGGGTTTGCAGGAGCAAAAAAGTTCTAAAAATGCGATTTATGTGTTAGTGAAAGGCCTAGAAATATGAAATTTGAAATATTAGCTACTTATTAGATATAAAGGATTTCTAAGAACAGTTCTTAAACAATTCGAAATTTGAAAGGGGTGAAAATGCGCGAAAATAGTTCTAAAAAACGTTCTAAATGGTGGTTTCTACACTATCTCGGGAAATACCAAACTGATTTAAAAAATAATGGTGTCAAAATAAGGGTGTCAAAATGACGGTGACAACCCTTGCTCCAACATAGGCTGTGTTTTATGTCGGTGCCATTACCCGAAAGGGGGTGCAGGAGCAAAAAACGTTCTAAAAATGCGATTTTTGCGTTACCGAAGGGCCTAGAAATATGAAGTTTGAAATATTAGCTACTTATTAGATATAAAGGATTTCTAAGAACAGTTCTTAAGCAATTTGAAATTTAAAATGGGTGGAAATGCGCGAAAAGCGTTCAAAAAAACGTTCTAATGTGGTTTCTACACATTCTCATGAAATATCAAACCGATCTAAAAAATAATGGCGTCAAAATGATGGTGACAACCCTTGCTCCAACATAGGCGATGTTTTATGTCGGTGCGACTACCCCAAAGGGGGTGCAGGAGAAAACGTTCTAAATTGCGGCTTTTGCGTTACGGAAGGGCCTAGAATCGTGAAATTTGGAATGGTAGTTAGTTATAAGATATCAATGATCTCTAAGGACATTTCCTAAAAAAATCGAAATTTAAAAGGGGGTCAAAATGCGCAAAAAGCGTTGTAAAAAACTTTATAAATTGCGATTTCTATGCAATCTCAGGAAGTACTGAACCGATTTCAAATATAATGGTGTAAAAATGATGGTGACAGATCTTGCTCCAAGATAGACTATATTTTATATCTGTTTCCACTACCCCAGAGGAGATGCAGGAGCAAAATGCACGAAAAGCGTTCTAAAAACGTTCTAAATGCCGATTTGTTGGCAATATCTTAGGAAGAATGAATCTGATTTCAAACGTAATGGTAGGAAATTGATGCTGACAGCCTCTGCTCTAACATAGACGCTATTTTATGTCGGTATCACTATCACCAAGACGTTGCAGGAGCAAAAAAGCGTTCTAAATTTCGATATTTGCGATCGGTAGAGGCTAGCAACTTAAAATTAGGCAAGGTACATGTTTATGAGATATAAATGATCTTAAGAACAGTTTCGAAAAAAATGGAAATTTAAAAAGAAGTGAAAATGCGCGAAAAGAGCCATAAAAACGTTCTAAATTGCGATTTCTACACAATCTACGGAAATACCAAAGCTATTTCAAAAGTAATGTTGCAAATCAATGGTGACAGTCCCTGCTATAACATAGGTGATATTTTATGTTGCTGTCACTACCATCTGAGGGTTGCAAAAGCAAAACATGTTCTAATTTGAGTTTTTTGCACAACTGAGGGGTCTAACACTTTGAAGTATGGCATGGTATTTACTTACAAGATGCAACTGCTTTCTAAGAATAGTCGAAAGAAAATTCGAAATTTAAAAAAATGAAGTGAGGGAAAAGCGTTATAAATTACAATTTTTAAGCAAACTTATAAATTATCAAACCGATTAAAAAAATAATGATGACAAATTTTGGTAATAGAACCTGCTCAAACATAAGCTATATTTTATGTCTGTGCCACTACCACCAGAGGGTTGCAGGAGCTAAAAACTTTCTAAATTGCGATTTCTTTTGCTAGAAACTTTAAATATCACATGGTAGTTACTTATAAAATATAAATGCCCTCGAAGGAACGTCGAAAATAAATTCGAATTAAAAAGGTGTGAAGCGAAGGGGAGGTTCGAAAAGCATTCTAAAAATGTTCTAAATTACGATTCTATGCAATTTCAGGGAATATAAACCGATTATAAAAGTAATAGTTGCGAATCAATGGTAACAGTCTCTGATCCTACTCAGGCTATAGTTTATGCCGTTGATTCTACCACCTGGGGTTCACAGGAACAACAAACGTTCTAAAAAAGGGCTTTAAAAGCTTTTTAAATTACGTTTCTGTGGAATATTAGGAAATAGCAAACCGATTTCAAAATTAATGTTGGCAAATTAATGGTGACAGTTCCTGTTTCAACATAGCCCTTTATGTTGAGAGAGGTGGTAGGACTTGGAATTTGACATGATGGTTAATTTTAAGATGTAAGAAGATGGTTTCTAAAAAATTCAAAACTTCAAATGAATACTGAAATAAGCGTATTAATTGAGCATAAAAGTTTCAAAATATTTTCTAAATTATCATTTATTTAGTTTTATTTCATTTTATTAATTTAAGTCTCATTTCTGCCTAATGCAGTGTAATAATGATGTTTAATCAAACTGTGTTTTAAATAGTAATTTTTGAATTATTCCTAAAAGTAATAGGTACCTTTTAATAAAAAAAAAACCTTTTAATAAAATAAAAATATTACCTTTTAATAAAATAAAAATTTAGTTAGTACCTTTTAATAAAAATTAGACATATAAATATCACTTGGCATATTTCAAATATTACGCGAGCAAAGCCGCGGGGTTTGCTAGTTTATAATAAACAGTTAACGATGTTTTGCATCTCTGAAACTTCAATGTTAATTTGTAATTACCACGATACCGAAAATGTTTTATTTATGTTAACATTTCATTTAGAGGAAATCCAATCAAACACATTTTCGACAAGAAAGAAAAATCATGCGTTAAGCATAGATTATAAAACACTTTGCAACACATTCAAAATAATGTAACAAAACTTCGCCGTTTAAGAAGTTGAAATACGATGTCTAATTGAAGCATTTGGAATCACATAACACATATGAATTTCCAATTTCAGTAATTTCCATCTGCAATCGGAAAAGTATACAAATTGTTTCAGCAGCTCTGTATATGACAGCTACATTTATATCTATTAACTACATGAATGCAAAGATTTAGTTCTGTTAGGAAATACATGCCCCAGTTGAAAGTTCCCTTTCAGCAATTTCTGCTAATAAAGAGATTGGTACGGGAATTCTTTTGTGCAGAAGTGTATAATTTTGGACATATTTCAACTTATCCAACAATATGTTTTGCGCGAGATCGTGAATCCTCAGAGCTTATTTTTTTTTATTATACAGTAAAAATATAGGTAATGAAAAATTGTCTTATTTTATATTTATGCGATATATCCAACTTTATCTGGAATCCGTCATTGGGTAATTGTCCTTCTATATATAAAAAATGTAACACTTTGAAAATGGACCAATGAAAATCTGCGCAGATACCGTGAAACGCATCTGATTGGTCAGAGCTTTCTGACGCTATAAGTGGTCTACCAAGGGAGGGATCCCGGCTCTGTCGCCGAATGTTGCCAAGTTTGTCGCCAAATTTGGCGACCAAAATTTGTCGCCAAAAGTGATGCCAACTTGGCGCTATTTCCAGTATTTCGCCAAATTTCCATAGACCCCCGTTGAAATCCAATAGGGTTTACTTGCATGCAGGAAATCAACAAATTGAGATATTTCACTGCAACAAAAACTAATATTATCTTATGAATAGAGTTTAATTGAACTATTTACATTATTTTTAAGCACAAACACTAACTTTTTACAATATTCGTAACACTATTTATATAATTTTTATTTATTTTGTAATTATTCAAATAAATTATAAATTTTACCTTTTTTTAACGATTTTATATTTAATAATTCTTTTAATTATGAAACTCTGTAATCTCTAATGATTGTCTGTATGGAGATGAGGAAATAAAATCGTAAGGAGTTGGGGAGGAGCGCGTTTATACAAAGTGGAATCTAAAAATTGAATGCATTGAAAATGAGGAATCGCGAAGCGATCCAGAATGGAAACGCGAAACAATTTCTTCTGGGGTTGGCTAGAAAATAAGGTTTGCTTCGCGATCACGTGGGGGGTTGGTGAGTGTAGCGAGGAGGGGGGCAGAGCCCTCCTAGTGTCGGAAAGAAAAAATATTTCGTATTATTGTAGACTGTGAAAAACTATATTTTGAGCACACATAATTTGATTATGTAGTTTATGTATGTTGAGATTTTTTAACTTTGAAAAGAAAACAATTTAATCAGATAAAGCATACACTTGCAGCATATTATAGCTACATTTCTCTTGTTGAGAATATGGAATACAAGTGAAGTATAAAAAACATATAAGATGCATTAATGATGTTAAAATAGAAAGTTTGTATAATTAATCTTAATTTATTACATTATTTATATTATAGTCAATAAAAATAGGTTAGTTTATTGCATGGAACTATTAACAAAGAGGAACCAACATATCCTTAAAATAGTGAAGCTTCAACTGCAACCACAATCGTAGGGGGTATTTCAGTGTTGCCAGATAATTGAAAGTCAATTTCCCCAAAATTTCTGAAATTTTTCCCAAATCAGTGCTTTTTTCCGGAAAAGTCCCCAAAGCAATTTTCACTCAAAATACTAAATTTTCACTTTTCCTTTTTCCACTATAAAAAATGTTTGCCTAATTTGAACTCAAAATATTTCCCCAAATCAAGAATTTTTTTGAAAAACTTCCCATTTACAAAAATTAAACATTTAAACGCCGCAGAATTTTGCATGCATATTTGCGGCTAAAAGACGGGAATGAGAGATATTTTACAATGACAAGTTTGTTTATACTTGTTTTTTAAATTGTCACTAATCGATAATGCTGGCCTATTAGTTACCTCCATCTACATTATACTAATAACATTTTCAAGATTTAGACCATATCTTATCAGTTGTGATTTGAATGAATCTGAGATGGTGTTGGCATCATCTGCTTCTATCTGACATCAGCTATAATATATTGTTTTCGATTTTTTGTCATCCCTACAGAAGCACCTAATCGTAATACAAAGCATATTCGTTGTATCAATCAATGTGCTTTCGTCAATAATAAATGAAAAATAGCTGCTTTCCATATCTTTAATTTCTCTTTTTGTTTGTTTAACTCGGAAAATGAACGTTTCGGATACGTCCTGACGATTTAGTAATGTGAAGGTTTATGCCGTTTAAGACGGCAGAATTTTCATTCAACTTTCTCGTAAGGAGAACTAGGGGGGGGGGCTGCTGCATTCATAGAGCAATTTAAATTGTAAACTTAGCAATGTGGTTGAAGTATGCAATTGCATGTCTTGCAAAAAGCTCTACTGTCATTCCATGAAACACAAATTAACCAGCCTTAAAAATAAAGTTATAAAATTGTTTTTATTTCTGCTGTATAATTCTATACTAATAAAAGAAGTTTGTACATGTGTTCGTGTGTCTGTCCACAATGAGTATTGGAAAATATGTCGTACTTATTGATCTGAAAATTCAGGTGGGGATAGACCAAGGCAGGTCGTGATGCACCTGTGGTTCGTGTAAACTGTAATTTTGTGAATGATGAGCACGACCACGAGAATATTTATTAATATCTCTGGTTTCTGTATTTTATTTTCGTTTTACAAATCAAAATCGAATTCGATACAGGTATAATGTTGTCAGACGACTAAAGATAAATTCTTCGTGAAATATTGAAAAAAATTCCCAAAGTTTTCTACCCAAAAATGTTGTTAGTCCCCAAACAATTCCCCAAGAACTACTTGTCCCCAAAAAATTCCCCTGGAGGTTCAAAATTCTCCAAAATGGGGACTAAATCCCCAATCTGGCAACACTGGGTTATTTACCGCCGGTGGAAACTTCTACCAGTAAATTTATACAGAAATTTTCTGTTTATTTAAACTCATTATTATCGCAAAATTTCAGTCATAATTAATCGCAGAAACGGATTTTAATTTTTATTGGTAGCAGTTCACTTTAGCAGTAGACGCGCACTGCGTTTCCGCCATGTTGTGACAAACAAGGAAACAAACTGACAGTTTTACAAGGCAAACTGACACCAGTAAGAACAAATAGAAATTTTGGCCACATTTGTGAGAAAAAATCCCATGAATAAGACGCTTAAATACGACGAAATTTTCTATTCAATTTTACTGGTGGGATGTTTGTCCCCGGCGGCATTCAGAAACAGAAGATGCGATTTAAAAAAAGCAGCCGCCATATTGTGACAACCTCCTCAGTTACTTCACTCGCAACTGGTAGAGAGTATACTATGTACCTCCTCTTCATTCAAAACTCCATTGTTTATTGAATGTTCAAAATGTTATAATCACTTGGATATGTGATGATTTCTTTACATTAAATGTTTCACTTATGATCGTAAACTTCCGTGTTTGGAATAACAAATTCTTTCATAATTGCTTTTTATGAATCATGTTGATAGATGAATAATACCGCATGTATCTTTTTCAAAGTGTACCTGGCATCTATTTTTGGTTGCCCTGCTGACTGATAACAGATTAGTTTCGATTTCTAATATGAACAGAACATTACTTAATGTGACTTGCCTATTATCTTTTCCGGTTTGAATAATAACATCTCCTGATCCATACGAAACCAATTTATTTCCGTTAGCTACAGTAACATTCGTTTCTACATTATCGGTTAATTTTGTGAACATTTCTTTTGAGTTCGTGATGTGGCTGGAACTTCCGCCGTCTACAATGAAAGTTTAATAATATTTTCATATTGATCCACTAGTAAGGATACATTGTTCATCTTTTGTTGTTGTTTTCATATACTAGATTTTTTTGTCTTCAGGATTCTACTTTTTAGTTGGGAGTATTTTCCTCAAAACATAATGAATTAGAATGGATTTTGTTTTTATAATTCTTATTATTTTTTGTGTAAGTATTATTGATTTTTTCTTTGAGAAAGCAGCACTCTTTATTTGAATGATTTGTCATTTTATAGTGTGAACAGAATTTGTTAATTCTTTTGTAATCTGTGTTCCCTGATTAACCTTGAGCTTTACGAGGGTTGCCTTTTTTGTTTCTACAAAAAGTAGGAAGAAAAAGAATTTTTTGGGAACAAACTGTTTTATTGCTTTTCAAAATGTTCGCCTTTAAGATTTATACACTTTTCCATGCGTTCAAACCAATTCTTGAAACAGGTTTTCCACTCTGAAGTTGATATCTCAGAAACATAGTTTTGAAAGGCATCAACAGTTTCTTGAGGTGATGAAAATAGCTGCCCACGCACTTTTTGTTTAACATAAGGGAACAAGAAAAAGTCGTTAGGCGACAAATGAGGAGAATATGGGCAATGAGACAATAATTCGATATTTTTATCTTTCAAATAATCAATTCTTTCACGTGCTGTGTGGGAGCTGTGCGTTGTCGTGATGAAGAATGATGCGGCGTTTTGTATTGTTTTTCTTGATTTCGTTGATAACTTTTGACAAACAAATTTCTGTATAACGTTTAGCGTTAACAGTTTTTCGATCCTCTAAAGGAATGGTTGCGATATGTCCTGTAAGGCCGAAGAAACAAGCAATCATTTTCTTGGATGTGCATCGTGAACGAACAACTTTCGTATTATTCGGTTAATCTAGAAACACCCAAACAGTGGATTGTTGTTTAGTTTCCTGCTCATACGAAGAATCGTCACCTGTAACGAGGTTGTACATGGATTTTGCAGTTTCAAATTTAAAAAAAATTATCATTTCCTTACACCAATTTGCACGAGCCCCTTTTTGAGCTTCTGTCAAATTGTATGGAATCCATCCGGAACCAATCTTTTTAACAGCTAAACGTTCCTGCAGAATCAAATGTATTGCAGTCTGTGATATGCCAAGTGATGCTTCTATCTCACGATACGTGAGATGCCGATCTTCTTCAATCATTTTGAGCACAGCATCAATGTTGATAAGAATCACTACCGATTTTGGTAGCACTGATGGACGCACGATCACGCCAAAATTCTGCAAACCAATTGTAAACAGTCCTTTCTGATGGTGCTTCATTACTAAAAGTTTCACGAAGCGATACTAAGCATTTTTGTCGAGTGAGGCCTTTCTTAAAACCGTAAAAAATCATCCAACGGAAACCTTCACGAGTTATTTCCATTTTTCCCCCTAACTTGTTTCTTTAGAACACACACTGTAGATACGTAAGATACGCAAACGATTTCTAAGAAGCCACTGATTCCAAGATAAAATAATGTGAATTTTACGAATATCCTGGAGACAAATTTCAGTAGTTCCTCCTATTGGTCGTTTCTAAAATCATAAAAGGCAACCCTCGTATATGCTCTGGTGTTATTTCCCAAAATTTCAGAACATTCCATTCGACGGATATATTCGTCTGTTAGTTTATTTTTCATGAATGATGGAGTTAGCTGGATTTCAGGCTGCACTTCAAGAGCCGTAATAAATGTATCATACGAAGGAGGAATGGAGCATACAGATGCTGAGATGAGCGAATCTGTTATGTTTTCTCCAATGGCAGACAGTTTGTCCACAATTTCTAAAACTTTTGTTAACCCTTTCCGGCGCAGAGAAATTTTATTCGCAAAATGAGAAAATATTGACTGACACCGGAAATTGCAAACGATTTCTTTTATAAAATAAAAACTCCTTAAATTAAACTTTCACTGTGAAGTCAAAATTCTGTTAAATATTCTTGGTGCCATTTGCAAGGTTGGATTTAAAATTAGGTGTGTCCAGCCTGGACACACTGCGCCGGAAAGGGTTAATACGAGCTGTCATATTGCCACCTTCGTTTAACTTTGTACCGTATAGTTTTCGCAACAAGTACATATTACTAGAAAGATTAGATCTCTCATGAATTTCTATAAGTACGTCCCATTATTGCCTAGCCGAATTCTAATTTTTTTTTACGTGGAGTATTTGACTGTTTTCTATACTATGGATAATTAAAGCCCTTGCTTTTCTATCTTTCTTGGTCCACTGTGTGGTTAGGGGGGTTGAAGCCTCATCAGTAATAACTCCAATTAGCTCATCCTAAATTAACAGCATCTCAACTTTAAACCGCCAATTTGAATAATTTTTGGCGTTCAATTTTTCTACAGTTGTGCTATCTTTTACAGAAGCCATAATATTGTTATAGATTCTTTATTTACATTCTTTAACCCCTTGAAAGGCACCGGTATATATTATATACTACCTACTATTAATGAAGTTTTACACAAGAAAAAATTTATTAAATTTTACATTTCTAACTTTGGTGGAAAAAAGCAGTAAAATTGCTTTTACTTATTTTGAAATGGAATTTTTCAAAGATTCCGGTGGGAATTCGGCCTTTCACAAACGTAATTGCTTGCCCCTCAAGGGGTTAAGTAATTAAATTAATAAATTACCCTTATTGCATTATCAGATTTTATTTTTATCATATAACGATGCCTTTATTGAGACAATTTTTTCGGTCTCATAATCAAATTTGTTGGACATATTTCAACTTATACAACAACATGTTTTGCGCGAGATCGTGAATCCTCAGAGTTAAATATTTTATTTATTAACCGTAAAAATGTACGTAAATAAAAAATCATTATCTTATATTTTTGCGATATATCCAACTTGATCTGGAATCCATCATTGGTAACTGTGTCGCAAAGAAAAATATTTCTTATTATTGTAGACTGTGAAGAACTATATTTTGAGCACACATCATTTGATGATGTAGTTTGTTTAGTTGAGATTTCTTAACTTTGAAAAGAAAACAATTTAATTATATAAAGCAAACACTTGCAGCATATTATTGCTGCATCTCTCTTGTTGAGAGTCTGGAATATAAGTGCAGTATAAAAAACATATAATATACATTACTGATATTAAAATAGGAAGTTAATATAATTAATCTTAATTTATTACATTATTTATATTGTACTCAATAAAAATAGCTTAGTTTATTGAATGTTCAAAATATTATAATCATTTGGATATGTGATGATTTGCTTATATTAAATGTTTCACTTATGATCGTAAACTTCCTTGTTTGGAATAACAAGTTCTTTCATAATTGCTTTTTATGATCATGTTGATAGATGAAAGTAATTTATGAGTTTGATTTATTTTATCGTCTTTATTTAGAGATTATATTTCGTAAGATCTGTCAACATATACGAGGTAAAGAATTTATACACAAAGAGTAACATGCATAAAAAATTGTTAAATTTAAAAGTGCATACCGAAATTCAAAACACATTAAAAGCATTTTTGGCTCAAAAACGGTTATGTAATCGATATCTTTTGTGTGTCCTTGTAAATGAACGACAAATGCTATGGATGTTCTATTCTATAGTAATGATCTTGTAGACAAATTCAGTGATTTATATCAATTTCAATAGATTTGAAATAGCATAATGTCATTAAAGTTCTCTGCAAAAGACGTTTCCCCATTGAGCATAATCTAATAGAATTCTTCTGAGTGTCCTTGTAAATGAATTATTAGTGCTTCACATTTCATATTCAATACCGAACATGTCATGGTAAACATCATTACTATATATCAGTTCCATGAAAATTCCATTATATTTACGTGAGATAGGTCGTTGTCAAACAGACAGACGGATAGACAAACCGAACTCATAAACTCTTTTCAACTTTGTTTGAAAATGTTATAAAAGGGGATTTCCGAGATTTTGGGAAGCGTTTGTGAAATATAAAAGATCTCTTAATGTCCGTAAATTTTAAATAAGTTTCTTCTGTTATTTTCATAAACCTATACTAGTTTTGAAACTTTCGAACTGTTTTTTCTCTAAGCCATTGAAGAGCCCTTTACAAGTCATATATTCGACCATATTATAAGAATGTGAGCACTTGCTGCTAGAATAGCATTTGAGCATTACCTGTGAAAACTAACAAGTGAATAAATACTTCAAAATGATGATTCAAGAGCTTTTATTTCATACTCTTTTATAATATTAAACAGTAAACTTGAAAATGACAAAATATTTTTTGATTTTAAAATATTTTTTAAGTGTATGCGACCTTATGCTCCGACATTTCGGCCTGACTAATGCTAGTGTATATTACATTATATTTAGTTTGAAAAGAAATAAAATAAAAGGCGAAAATCAGGTGTTTAGTTGGCAAATTTCAGTACAAAACGTCGTGTAAGTTTCCTGGAAGTTTAAATTTTGTTGACAACTCTGCATACCATAAAGAAAAATGTACGACCATTTCTTAAATGTCTTAAATAAATATTTATATTTCCCATTAAACAACATGCTATTCTTACACAATTGAAAACAAATAAATGAAATAAACACAATACAAAGCACAAAATTTAAAATTTTTGTTTGTGAAAAAGTATCGCCTACGTAACAAATATTTTATATACAGTCATTCAGGGTAACTTTTATCCGCATTTTCTCTATTTTCAGATGCCCCACTGCTATTTTAAGAATGTTGTTGCAACTAGTGGCATAAAAGAGAAGAAATGATCCTAAATTATTCTATGATTATCAGAAATTCAGGAATAATAATGATATAAACAATAAAAAATGTATTTTTATCCTCATTCAAAGTTATCCAGCCATGTAGGGTAACATTTCACCGTCCCCTTTGAGGGGCAAGCTAAATTGTCTCTTAATGTTGAATTCTCACCGGAATAATAGAAATTTTTTATTTTTAATAAAGACAAAGCAATTTTTCAACGATTTTCCTCCTAAGTTAAAAACATAAAATTTAGTTAAAATTTTCTGGTGAGAATCATGTTTATATTAGGTGGGATATATTTTATCCCACCGTCCCTCAAGTGGTTAAAAATATCATATAAAATAAGACATTATAAAAAAAAGTATCATAGTTAGGACAATTTTGAACAAAGAAAAGGGTTTTTTTTTCAGATATTTAAAGACTCCTAATTTACATTTCCCAACATTACAAGATTTTTATAATTTATGATATTACAATGAATATATGTTGAAGAAGAAGAAAGTGGAGTAAGAAGAGACAACTAGAATATTTAGCAAAAAAAAAAAAAAAAAAAAACTATTTATTGTTCATATAAACATGAAAATGCAGTGAAAAACAATTTTCAATGTTTTAACTCAATAATATATCCATACATTCAAGTACTATTATTATTCAAACAAGAATAAAAAATGTCGAATGCAGGGTTGCCAGTTTGGCCTCCATTCTTATTTAGAAATTTAGTGTCCATACCAGAAATAAAGAATAGTATTTTATGCTTTGTTTAATAAAAGAGATATAACGACCACAGAAAATAAAAATTCTTCTTTGGAAATTTCCGGTATGAATTTAAAATGTTGAATTTAAATTTGAGATCATTCTGGCATCCCTGGTCGAATGTATGGGACTTCAAATTTGAGTCGTTCAGCCCCAAATAACGTCTTTAAATGAATTTTATGTATTTTACACATATTTTTGAAAATATTTACATATTATATTCAGTGCACACTTTCGGTATTCATATATAATAGACGTGCACATATGGGGAATTTTTGACAAGAAAATGGTATTTTCCTATAACCTAAGATATGATTTTTATTTTTGTATTTTGTTAATCATTATTTCACATATTTCTTATTAACAGAAAGTTATACAGTATTTATCAGTAATGCGTAACTTTGAGGCGGCTCAAAGTTATACTGAAAATAAGGTAAAATGGTACTGCCTTCTAATTTTACATTTTACTAACTATTAGGAAATACATAATCGCAAAATAATAACACATTTATAACATTTAGATAATAATATGTCTGACAAATGAGTATATTGTTACTTACTATAAAAATTTAATTGGATTACAATTTCCAAACAGCATTCAAACTTGAAAACAGTACTTCACAATAATATAAGTTGAATTATGTAATTAATAGTGTATAATGTTGTCAATTTATGTTGTAAAATAAAGAGTAGATATCCCAGTTTATAAACTTGCCAACAGAGTGTATCACTGGAGTTTATCCAGCCTTTTGCAGTCAAATATGTTGAAAATTCGAACGTAGTGCAAAGTTACACCCCGTGGATCAAAGTTACCCTGAATGACTGTATTTAAAATATATTTATTAACTTGAAACATATTTTTTAACTTATACCGGAAAAAATATATTGATAGTGTGTATAAATTATTAAAAACTTTCTTTAATATAAACTCCTTGGTGAAAAAATCCCTTCATGCAGTAAAGCTGTTTTCAAAGACAGCTTTAAACCTTAAATATGTATGAGAACGTAAGTATCAACACTCGCCCCAGGTGCTGCCCATAAATGATGTCAGGCTGTGAGGGGAGGGAGGGCTCCTGAAATTGTGACAGTTTGTGACGAGGGGTTAACCCATTAATGCCGAATTTCTTTTACACATTTTTAATACCTAGGTAGCAGTTGACACCAGTTTTCCCACATTATAATTTTAACATATTTGATCTCTCAAAGTTTGAGATTAAATAATGTGAAAATTTATTTGCTAAAATACTGGTTTTCATATTTAAAATTTTCGTATTACTTAAATGGCAGATTTTCGTACCAACCGGCATTAATGCGTTAAGAAGAATTGTAACATCATACATTTTGGTTAAAATAAAAGCATTTAAAATCAGCAGATTAAATTTTGAAGTTATTTTGAAATTACCGTAATTTCCATCACTCTTTGCTGCACAAATTTTGAAAGCTGACGAACTTCTTCGCCGATCAGTGGGGAGTAGTTACAAAATGTTGCCATTTGACATCTGTCGTCCTTCAGTGCAAACTTGGCTTCCTACTCGTGTTTGCAAGCATTGTGGTTTGTGTTTTACATCCAATGTCATGTTGAAAAAACACATAATTAAATTGGTGTGCATAAAATCAGTAAAAAGCGTCAACTAGAAGTTAGCAGAGGTAGACCACTTCGAATAGCTACACGCAGACAACAAGAACTCATGGCTATAATTGCTTTCACCAAAAATGAGGAATTTGCAGAATTGGGTGGATAAAGACGACATTGACATTAGAGCTCTTACTTTCCCCGAGGATGAGAGAGATGTCGAAATTATTGTGTACTCGATAGACGAGCATATATCTTCTCCATGATTAGAAGAGTTGTAATTGTAAATTATTCAGAGTAATTTCTATTTTATGATTTAGTACATAATTTTATTAATGTTCATATTAATGTGACAAATGAAATGTGATGGCAATTCTATTTAAGTAAAAATTAATATTGAGGCTTCATTTTAAAAAATCAACTGTTTTAAAGTATTTTGTGTTCATAAAGGAAAGATAACACTTAAAGCCAAATATATTAAATTCCACTTGAAATTCCAAAATACTGTTTTCAATTACTCTTTCATATTAATATTTTATTACTATTGTATATTTATTATATTTTTTGTTGTAAACCTTAATCTTATTTCACACAAAATAAATTCACGAATCATTTTTATTATTATGCTCCCAAATGTCATTAAAGCACACAGTTAACGTTTAAAAATAAAATTTGAAATATGATCTATAACGTAGTACTTTGTTTCTAAACTGCAAGTATATGTTTATGTAATATAGAGTGACATGTGAGAAAGGGGAGGGGGGTATAGTGAAGTGTGACACGTTGTAACAAAGAGGGGAAAGGGGGTCAAAAATATTCAACAAAAGTGTGACATCATTTATGGACAGACCCTATCCAGAAAATCAAATTTTGTTGAAATCGCAAAAAACCTGTAACTGAGTCCATTGGTGTTCAATGCAAAGCAGGATTTTACAATGCCTGAAATATACGATAAAACTATTTTTTTTCAGATTATAATTTTTTCAGTGCAGATTTGCCAATCGATTAATGGAGAAAACATGTTTTTTTTTTGCTTTTTTTTTTAAAATTTCGGATAAGGCGAGTTTTGAAACTCACTTCCTCACATATATACTGTATTATAAGTTAAAATTTGTGTGACATTTTGGTTAGTTGTTTTTATAATTACTTGGTTTCACGGGGGAAAGAAATCACTATTTATTTTACGTACTCCCTTGGCCCGCATGTATTACATTGTAGAACAAAAGTTTATTAAAACACATTACTTAATGCTGTTAAATTATTAAAGATTCTATCCAATTATTAAATGGATTAAAAACGTAAGCAAAAAATAAAATTTAAAAATTGTGGATTGGTTATTTTATGAATATTTTTGCTAATAAAATCATTTTATTTATGTATTTTTTATCTCTTTGATAGCTGCGTACTTTACGGCTTGTCTCAAGCCAATTAACTATATTTTCAACAGAAAATTAATTTTACAAAATGTGATTCTAAGTGGTACTTTGTGACTTCTTTCTCGTGTTAGTTTAATCCTTTCTAGAACGGTAGTATGTAATTTATACTAAAGAATTTTAATTGTAAAATGCCACAATTCCCCTAGAATTTTGAAGAAAATTTTAGATTTACAGTGTACGCGGAGAAATAATTTTACTTATTTTAAAATAAATATATTCATAAATTTTGGTGTCATTCTACCATTTCAACGTTTTAGCCACAAAAGTGCGTTTTACTTGAAAGGGTTAATGTACCTTTATTTGACTTGAAAAAAAAACTATTAAATTGGCATCTATGCTCCTTTAATAGAAAGTAACCTTTTTAATTTTTTTAAAATGTACCATTAATTTAAGTCGTGGGCATAAATTGAAAATTTTACATAGGATCACCCAATAATAGAGAATATTAAACTTATGCCAACTTCAAATACATAGAGGGCTTAATTCCTAACAAAAAAGCACTGGAGCCCTAATAATCTACAGTAGTAACAACCGTAGCGTGCCCCCTCTGCCCCTCGTCCCTCACATCTGCATATTTATGTTTCATACATTATTTGCAAAGTTTAACGCATTTTTTTTTCCTTTAGAAAAATAAAAATTTTAAATATATCAGCATATACTTAGCTGTCAACTATTCCACTTTTTATTTATCACTTCTTCCGACTAGAAATCTTTGCTTAATTTTATTGTTAATTGTAGAATTCAGCGATTAAATATGATAAGGATTATGATTCGGAGATAGTATTAATACTAAAAAGGAATAGTTGGCAACTAAGTATATTTACAAAAACGGTAAATTTGCAACCATTGTTCTGATTCTACTTTTGCAGTAACAATCGGTCGATGAAAAAGTCAGTAACCGATTACCTTGATTAAAAAATATATTACATTACATCCTAATTACAAAACGTAAATAATTATTATATTGCATTTTTATTTAATTAAAATTATGGTGTGAGAATTTTATTAAAAATGCATATTATTTAAATTAAATACGCATTGTGCACTCTTTTGTCAAAAGACGCATCTCAAAGAACGGGAGTTTTTAAATATAAGTACATAAAAAAGCTCCCCCCATATATAATTAAAAGCTTTTGTAAAAATATTTTAAATGACAGCATTTTCATCCGCTTTTCGCTTGCTGTTGTTTCATTAATACACATACTTGCTTGACTGAAATATCCAGATAGAAAGCACATTAGCAGCAAGTTTTTTTTTCTGATATTATCTTGCCATGATAAATTTGACTTGAGAAATTCGCAGAAAATATCCTGCTAGGTATACTATCATCCACTTGCATGAGTAGTTTATTGTGAAACTGATTCAAGACTGCCTTTAATTCACGAAAGTGACGAAAGCAAAAAATTCCTCTGTTGAGAGAATAGACAATAAGCACATGCACAGAAATTACATAAATTGAGTGACACTCAAAGGCAAGACACACACACATCATTGTTGCTGCTATAGAATCTCATTTTCATTTATTGGTTACGTTAAGGAACCCAGAAAAAGGTATTTATTATTTTAACTCTTCAAATGTAGTTATTTTTTGTAAAGTAACATTTTATCTATAATCTACAACTTATTTCATATAAACTTTCTTAGAAATTAAAAAGTTATAATAAATTACTATGTTATGCTTACGTCTTCGGCCATTTTAAATTTACATTGAAAATTTAATTTTAAATGAATTTTTCTCAATATTATTCAAATTTTCTAAAATATCGTTTTAATTGATATTTATTTATTTATTCATTTTTTACTTTAACCCCATTCGAATCTATGATTTTTAACCCTTTCGGGACTGCACCCAGATAGCATTTTTAATATGCAGAAAATTTGCAACAGTCCTTGTCTGAAAACCTGCAAAGTTGCAGCAAGCTCAGCATGACAAGATTGAAAGTTCATAACAAGACTGCAGCAAGATAACACAAACGCCGAAGCCACCACACTTTGAACTTGCAGCCAACTTGTCGTACAAGTTAAATTCATGTTGTATCAAATTTATTGCAAATTAACGGCAAACATGTAATTAAAAATACTGCAAACGTACTGCAAAGTAGTAACCTTTCCTCCCCCCACTACATACTTACAACAGTTACACTATAAATTTAACCCCATTAGAGGGGTCCATAAACCTGATCAGGTCTACTGACGCGAACATACCAGAAGAAGGTGCATACATCACTTCACCATAAACAAGTTAAGGAATTATTTACACCTCTTTGTACGAGCCTTTTTTGATATTTGAAAAGTATATCGTTTAGAAAAAGCGGTGCCAATCGAATAAATTTTCTGCAATTTCTGCTGATTGTCTATTCTCTCAACAGAGGGAATTTTTGCTTTCGTCACTTTCGTGAATTAAAGACAGTCTTGCCATCAGTTTCACACCAAACTACTCATACAAGTGGGGGAAGGTATATCTTGCGGGAAATTTTCTGTGAATTTCTCAATTCAAATTAGTCACGGCAAGATAATGTCAGAAATAATCAAACTTGCTGCTAATGTTTATGCTATCTGGGCATTCCTTGTAGAGATGAGTTCGGGCTCGTTATTTGGAGCCCAGGCCCGCCCGAGCCCGATACCAAAAATGTACACAAAAAATTGCATGATATTTCAAAAATTGTTTCGAAAGTGATATCTCATTTTTAAAAACTTCTTACATAGAAATAACTATTCATAGGTGCCAAGTTGCCACTAATCCTCCGTAATATGTGGGTTAATTTAACCCTGGTTTAATACATTTCGCACCAGAATTTTTTTTCAGAGATGAAATTAAATAAGTTCCATCTAAAAAACTGGAATTAAATAAATAATGATTCATCAAATAACTTTTCTGGTTCGAAACGTAGTTAAACTGGGTTAAATTAATCCACGCATTACGGAAGATTAGTGAGAACTTGGCACTTCTGACTATTAAATGGAAATTTAAATTCATTCTTATCAAAAGAACAGTTCGGTATCATATAAAAATATACTTTATACTTAAAAGGATTCTCATTCCCCCCCCCCCCCTTTAACACGCAAATTTGATAGACACATTAAAAAAATGTGTTTAATGAAGAAAGGCATGAAGTTTGCAGAAATTGCTAATTGTATGCTTAAGAATCGAACAACGTTTTTCAATTTCCTGTAAAAGATGCCTTTAACCATATTCCTTTAACCATAATCGATTCCTATCTCATAACAGTCTTCCGTGATTGACGTAAACCGGAAAATCAACGTAAATTACAAAATTGACACCGTTATCTTAAAGGTCCGATGCTTTTATATTAAAAGAGGAAACACTGACTGATTGCTTTCTATCGGAATGATAGGGGAATTATACTTACTTACGAAGGAAAGTGACTTTGTAAATCTACTACAGAGTTTTTAGCATGAGCACAGTTCATGAGAAATAAATGTAATAATCAGTAATGTTATTTTCATATGAAGAATGGTTATGACTCGTGCACAATACAAGATTAAATAATTTGCAAACCTCAAGCTAATTCTGGTCTACTAAAAATCGAAGGAAACATTCTCATCGCGTTAGATAACTAAATAAAAAATAAATAAACAATCGGATTAAAAAATATCCTCTGTCACAAACGAAAATCCTAATTCATTGTTTGTGCTTGTTTTGATTGGCGCCATATTAATTGATCGTCATCGGAAATGCTGTAGACATAGATTTGAAAACATCACAAATTTTCTTTTGAAACACAAATCAAATGCTAAAATAAATAAACACGGTTTTTGCTACCCCTTCACTTTGATCAAAATAACATTGAAAAGACTTGAAAAGTAATTTTAAGCGGGGAAATAGTTCTTTCAATCTTTTCTATGCATAAATAAATAAAGATTTCCGGTTTCAGAAAGAACGAGCCCGAAGACTACAATAACAATAGAACCCGAGACCATGTCGGGCCCGGGCTCGAGCTGACCCCGTCTCATCTCTAATCCCTTGCACAAAATTTATTCTGTTGGCACCGCTTTTTTAAAAGATATACTTTTCAAATACCAAAAAAGACTCGAATTTAAATGTACAAGTATCACCTGTATTTGTTAATGGTTATATAAATATGATGCATGCACCTTGTTATGTTGCGTGTGAATCAGCAGACCTGAAGGGGTTAAACTTATGTATAATTTTAACCCCTTCAGGTCTGTTACACTATAGTGTAACAGTTGTAAATAGATAGTGTGGCATGACAAGATTACTACTTTGCAATAAGTTTACAGCATTTTTTGCAAGACTAAGCTAATTTTTCTACCAGCTTGCAAAGAATTTGCAGTACTTTAGTCATGACAGAATTAGATTTTACTACTTTTTTGCCGTTAATTTGCAATAAATTTGATGCAGTAAGAATTTAACTTGCACTACAAGTTAGCTGCAAGTTTAAAGTGTGGTAACCTCGGCGTTTGCGTTATCTTGCTACAGTCTTGTAATGAACTTTCAGTCTTGTCATGCTGAACTTGCTACAACTTTGTTGGTTTGGAAAGCAAGACTGCTGCAAATTTTCTGCAAACTAAAATTGCTATATGGGTATCGTTTATAAGATTTCGTCGAGATGGGGACAAGACAGTCAGACATTACCCAATTGACAATACCGGAGATTCAAAAGACTACACACTGGGGACTTTCGTAGGAACCAACCTGTCCTACACTCGCAAACAAATAGTGGGATACTCGACATAGCTACACAGTTACGGACAGCTGTCTACAAGTTTTTTACACTTATGACGATAATCAATGGTATGATGTAATACAAATTTCTCTTATGAGATATACAATCCTGATGTAGGGAACTCATAAGACAATCGGATGTAACGGGAAAAAATTGTACATCTGTTGAGGTAATCCAGTCCCAATTCATTTTTCGACATCTCCATAATTGTTGAAGTGTTTCATGGAGAATGCTGGAGACGTCAATGATAACATGTGGCGGAAGGGACCAAGTTCAGTTAGTACCGCGATGGAGCAATATTTTCCAGCCAAGTATAAAAATGGTGTCTATAGCTGATTTTATCGTTTCTGAGTTGTAGGGTCTTCGTGACGCAAAACCACCTTTTCGTGTCTTGTAGCACATTTTGGTCACTTTTGGATGAATACATGGTTGAAATTCATCATTCGTTGAGGTTTGGGAAAAGTATTAACTGTTTCAACTCATTTTAAAAGCTCGTGGTACACAACACCCTTCTGATCCCACAAAAGGCAAAGCGATTCTCTTCTTTTCAAAGCGATTCGGTTTTTGCGGTCGATGTTGATGGCTGTTCTAGGTCAACCCTTGGTCTTTCGTTTGGACATTGTCACTGTAAGATTCCACAAGTATACGACGACTTTGCGCTTTTCTTTTGATTCAACAAGAAAAACTGTAAGTTCCATACTTGATCTTTATTTTTTTGGAACCTTAACATGTTTACCACAGGGAAAAAAACGACGCTAACTGAGGAACGCTTAAACATTAATGACATTTTGAAAGGTATTGACATAGTTAAAAAATCACATAAAAAGTTAGACTGTGAACCAACCCTTTTTTCCAGAGCCATATCTTGAAAAAATTAAGAATTATTAACCGACAGTGGATTTTTAGTTATGCAGCGAATCCGGTTAAAAAATAGTATACCAAATCGAAACTTATGTTAATTTAAACTGGCTGTACTTCAATATATTTTATTTAGTAGGAGTAACTGAAGATAATAATTAGAATTATGCACGATAAATGCCAAAGAAATTGCATGATGTTTTTCATATAATTCAGTTGAAAACATAAATGAATGTATAAAACCTATGTTCTTTTGAAATAAAACCGCAAACGTTAACGACCATTGCTTGAAATCAGTTTTGTATTCTATAATCATTGAGATTCATATATAACAGGTGGTCTGTCTTCTGATTTTTAGACATGATTTCTAGAGGTCAGCGAGGGAAGGATACAGTGAGAGCAATTTTAGTTCACATACAGAGCCTGATTATCAATGCGCCAAACTCTCACCAGTAAATTTTAATGTAGATCTTCATTTTATTGAAACACGGTTTTCATGTGGAATAAGGGTCATGAATAAGGCAAAAAAAGATTCCTTTTTACTGGTGAAAGTTTTCCCCGTTGGTCAACAGGCCCTGTTCGCATTTACGGCAAAAAATGCTGTTTATCGCATTCTTTTACATGCTTAGAGAATCATTTATTAATTTTGATATTTATATATAACGTAGTATAGCTTAGAGAAGCATAAAATATGATAATAGTAAATGAGAACACTAATATCTAACATTGACAACGCGGACTATTTTTTACCGCTGCTTGATGCTTCATTTGTTTCACAAGCTTCTGACCGCTGACTCCGAAATCCTGTTACACACTGTATGGCCGAAGGTGACCGGTCACTTGCGAGTTTAGACATTTTGTTAAATATCTAGAAAAATACATGAGGAATTAACCTGAAACTGCAGGTGTGTAAACAATATAGCATTGGTCATATATTTCCGCGAAGATTTTTTTCCCGAAACCCCATAGGGGAACATCAACAAATTGTAAAAGAACGAATATCTTTTGGATAACCTTGTAAAAACTAATGTAGCAAAACTAATGTGTTCAAACTCGAGATTGTTAATAAGTGGCTTATTGTAATATATTGTGTTCATTTGTATGAGGATAGCATGTATACTCGTAGAGAAATTAAGGTTTTTATAAAAACAGTTCCAAATTTTGCCAAGTTTTTTGCAGTGTTCTTAATATAAGAAAAAGTTCTTTTTAGAAAATATGACGAACAACATGGTACACAACACTCTGCAATCGGAATAAAAAAATAATAAAAATTGGATAAAAAACGATCAGCTTTACTAAAAATTGTTTCACTGCGCATGCGCGAACGCAATCACAATATAATGTGCATAATGTATAGATAAAAATGTGTAGAGCCAAATCTATAGAGCAACTTTTGTAAAAGTCTCAAAAACATAGTTTGAAAAGTCTGATAATAATCGTTTATAGAATAAGCTCAAAATCCATTATTCTTAAATGGAAGCAAAAAGATTAGGGGCTGTATCCAAATACAGTAGTACATGCAATATTGTGTATACTATATTGGCACTAATCAAAGGATATATGGATACAACCCCTCAGCTTTTTGCTTCATTTTGGGAAGAACGGATTTCGAGATTATTCTATAAAAGATTATTACCAGACTTTGCAAGCTATGTTTTTGAAATTTTTACAAAAGTTGCTCTATACATTTAGCTAACACATTATGCACATTATATTTTGATTGCATTCGCGCATCCGCAGGGAAATTTTTTTTAGTAAACCTGCTCATTTTTCATCGAATTTTTTTTATTTTTTAATTCTGTCTGCAGAGTATTGTGTACAATATTGTTCAAAGGTGTTTTTGAGGCCTATTTTTCTCTACGAGTTCTAATTAAGAAACAAAGCTGCAGAGGCTGCTAGAAGAATATGCTCTGCGTTTGGAGAGACTTCAGTGTGTAAATGGACTGCTAAAATGTGGTTCAGCTGAATGTTTCGAGCCCAGAGCCTCGAAGACGAGCTCCGTGTTGGTCATCCATCCACCCCAGATAAATTCCAGCTGGAGTAGGAAATCAAGCAGAATGCTCAGAAAGCCTGCTAGGAGCTTGCACACAGGTTTGGAGTATCTGATAAAATCATCCGATCGCATCTGCATTAGGGTGGAGCGAAAAAAATGAATTTTTTTTAATCAAAAACGGGTAGGTGCCAAAAGTTGCCTTTGTACTAGTACATCATCTGCGTGCAATATTATCGTTGAAAAAAAAATGGCTTGAGTCTGCGCTTTTGGTCCAAAAGTCGAAATTTTGGGTAAAATTTGACATTTTTTCAAAAAAATGAAAAAAATTCCTATATATCTGGCTATTATTTAAAAGTGTTATTTAAACCTTTGTTATTAATGACTTAACATATTTAAACGATAAAACGATATCTTTGTTCTGTATAACGGGAGCAAAAGTGAGAACTTTTGGTGAAAAAAAGGCGTTTCCACTCTGTTGTGTCATACAACTAATTGTTGTTTGGAAAACAGCTCTTACGTAGTTGCTTTCAAATCTACCTAGGAGGTATCACGTGGAGGTGGCTGCATTTCATGACACATCAGTGCACAGCTGGACCACCCTTCCATCTGAGCACAATGTTTTATTTATACATTGAATTGTGATTTTTTTACCAAAGACTAGCATAAGTTTTTTATGTATCAACCTAGTCCATCTCTTCTCTGTATCCACAGACGTTGGGTGATGCTGCTGTGACACTCCTTCACGTATATTTCTACTGCTTGTGTATGATAAGGTAAGCAGAATAATGCAGTGGAATTAATGAAATCTATTCAGCCCTCTAGTATCTTCACCAAAATTGCATCCAGTTACTGCATAGTGATTGGGAGTTCTGTTCCGACAACATTTTACAACATTTAGGTATTTCTTCTTTGAGTATGCCATCATTTACTCTACCTCTTGCATTTTTTATATGCTGATAAGATTGTTGTTTAATGTGATGGCGATCCCCATCAAAATTGCAATAAGAATTTGCTCTCGATGTGAAAAGCTACCATTGTCCTAAATAAATTTTTTTAGTATTTGTTTTTTGCCGTTTTCTGTGATGTTTAGTAGCCGAGTAATTTCTCATATGTTTTTAGATCAATTTTATAATGCGGATTATATTTGGTGTAAACCACCCTGCGGCATAAACTTGGCTTACTTTGTGAGTGAACCAGACTCTGATGATCAATCAGTGCTTATATAATAGGGTGGGCCGAAAAAAACTTTTTTTTATTTTCGATGATGGGTAGTGCGGAAAAGTGGCCACTAGTGGCACCAAGTTCACACAAAAAAATTGAGATTTTTAGGACAATTCCTATATTTGCCGCTTTTGGCTTGAAGTTTTGCTAAAAGGCTGATTTTTGAACTTTTTTAGCAAAAATTTTAAAAATGTTAAATTAAACTTATTTTAATCGTATTTACTTGAAAAGGCGTATTTTATGTTCCAAATGTATAAATAAGCACTGATAATGTATTATTTAATTGCTATGTGTATTTTAAATTAGACGATTTTTATAGCCTTTTCGCGTTTAAGTGATCAAAAGTTGCATGTATTGTTTGAATCTTTCAGCGGTTTCTCTCTTGTCTTGTTTATATCTTTTGGCCTTCCTTATTTTTTTTCGATGCTTTAAGGATCACGGACAGCACAATCCCTCAGAAACAGATCTGGAAGGAGAGAAGGGGGTGAGGCGAGAACTTAAGCGAACGCAGTGATGACTCATCGCGATGTTGGGGGAGTGAAGGAGGAAATACAAGAGTGGAGAAAGTGCGATAAGGTATGCTTATTATTTTCAGTGCTCCGTTTCCCTGAGACATGGCGGACGCTGTGTGAGACAGGAATATGCGTTTAGGAGTGTTTGGCTTTGAAGGGCCTTGTTCAAATTCAGATTCAGTCGAACTGCTTGCTTGAAAGTTCCCACTACTTGAATCTTCCAACAATATAACTGTCTTCCATCTGGATCTAACTCCACTCGTTGAAGGCTTTGTCGCAGATCCACTATTACTCGTTGAAATTGTATCCCTCTTCATTTTCCACGATATTTTCTTTGCAAGAGTTTTGCTTGATTTTAAATCAATATTTCCGATAAACATTTTTCGAACAGTTCTTTGATCCCTCAAGAAGTTCACCTCCCGACTTTACCGACACCCCGGAACTTTACGTCTGATGTCGCAGCTACAATTGTTCAAGCCTCTACACTTACAAGCTACAATGTCAAAGAGTGAGGTTTCCGCATTTCGTACGAAATCTTACCCGACACCCCGGAACTTTACGTCTGATGTCGCAGCTACAATTGTTCAAGCCTCTACACTTACAAGCTACAATGTCAAAGAGTGAGGTTTCCGCATTTCGTACGAAATCTTCGCAGATCGCCTTGCCTTTAACGCCCGTATGATTACAAGATTTCTCCAATGATCTACGTTCATTGTAATAGTTTTTAATCTTTCCGTTAATTGCTCGTTAGGAAACCACTGGTATGGAAGATTTTATCCAGATTTCGGAAACTTTTTCACCTACCATTTTAATAATATCTTCCACTGGTTGAAGATAAATATCTCGATTTTCTTCTATATCGTATCGCAACCAATAGTAGTGGCGCATGATGTCAGCAATAGTTGGCAATTGCAAGTCTTTCAATTTGCACGGTGCCCAAAAATGGCTACTTTTCACGCTATCACATGTCTTTAAATGATCATGAACTTTCGCACTAGCCATTTCTAAACTCGTCGTAATAAAACGCACAAAACACAGTAAAGACACGTTAAACGATCCAAAAAGCAATGTATTGCACGAGAAAAAGGTTTTACTTTTACACTGAACAAATGTCACAGGGAAACCGAGCACTGAAAAATAATAAGCATCCCTTATCCCACTTTCTCCCCTCTTGTATTTCCTCCTTCACTCCCCCAACATCGCGATGAGTCAATGCGTTCGCTTAAGTTCTCGCCTCACCCCCTTCTCTCCTTCCAGATCAGTTTCTGAGGGATTCTGCTGTCCGTAACCCTTAAAGCATCGAAAAAAATAAAGAAGACCAAGGAACATAAACAAGACAAAGGAGAGAAACTGTTGAAAGATTCAAACAATACATACAACTTTTGCTGACTTAAACACGAAAAGGCTATAAAAATCGTCTAATTTAAAATACACATAGCAATTAAATAATACATTATCAGAGCATATTTATACATTTGGAACATTAAATATGCCTTTAGAAGTAAATACGATTAAAATAAGTTTAATTTAACATTTTTAAAATTTTTGCTAAAAAAGTTCAAAAATCAGCATTTTAGCAAAATTTTAAGCCAAAAGCGGCAAATATAGGAATTGTCCTAAAAATCTCAAATTTTTTATGTGAACTTGGTGCCACTAGTGGCCACTTTTCCGCACTACCCATCATCGAAAATCAAAAAAAAGTTTTTTTCGGCCCACCTTATTATATAAGTCCGAATAATTTTATGCGCCTTTGTGAGACATCTTGCGTAGGGCAAGTTTCTTGGGTTCCTATTTGCTAGTTCTTCTGAGCAATATCTTCATGAAATAACTTTGCAAATGTCTAGCAGGCATTTCTGGTATGTGCTGAGTACCTTTTTCTCGAATTCAGGAAATAATGTTTGAAAATTACTCTCTATGGCTTCAAAAATTGAAATAAGAAGGGAATAAGCACGTGGCCAAAGATTTTCCTATTGGTCCGGCGAATCCTGTAGCTTAGAATCTAATTTTTGCCAATGATCTTGTCTAATAAATGATACAAAATAAAATTCACTGGACTTGGAGGCGGCATATGATCAATTGTAATGGTTCATTCTAAACATGTCCCTCGCAGAGTGGATGACAACGACTAACAGAATTTTCCGCCTTCGATGAGCACTCAATGCCCATCAGAGTCTCTACGTTCACTCAAAAAGTACTATGTTATCTAAGATTGGCCGCAGGATAATTTACAATAAAATATAATCCACAGCTAAAGAAGGGATCTAAAAACTCATGGAAAATTACTCGGCTACTAAACAACACACAAAACGGAATAAAACAAATACTAAAAAAAGGTTATTTAGGACAATGGTTGTTTTGCATACGCAGAGGAAATTCTTATTTCAATGATCTCTGACGATTGCCATCATATTAAACAGCTAGCTGTTCAGCACATAATAGTTGAAAGATGAGAGTAAATGATGTCATACGCAAATCTGAAATATCGACAATCTACTTTGAAGCGGATAATTATATAAATCTAATTCATTGGAAAAGTGTTGTGGTAGCAGAACCTCTAATCTATATACATTTATTGAGTGCAATCTTGGTGAAGATAATAGACGGCTGAATAGACTGCATTAATATCATCCGCACTGCATTACACAGTTTGTCTTCTCTTACACAAACAGTAGAAAAATACGTAAAGGAGATTACAGCAGCAGCATCCAAAGTCTGTGCATCCAAAGAAGAGATTGACTAGGTTGATACATATAAAACTCATGCCAGTCTTTGATAAAAAATCACAATTCAATGTATAAATAAAACATTGAGTTCAGATGGTAGGGTGGGTCGAGCTATGCACTGTTGTGACATAAAATGCCACATTGTACAACCTCCACGCGGTACCTCCTGGGTAGTTTAGAAAGCAACTAGGTAAGAGCTGTATTCTAAACAACAATTAGTTGTATGACACAACAGAGCGGCAACGCCTTTTTTTCACCAAAAGTTGTCAGTTTTGTTCCAGTTATTCAGAACAAATATATAGTTTTATAGTTTAAATATGTTAAGTCATTAATAATAAAGGTTTAAATAATACTTTTAACTAATAACCATCTCTATAGAATTTTCTTTAATTTTTTGAAAAAATGTCAAATTTTACCCAAAATTTCGACTTTTGGACCAAAAGCGCAGACTCAAGCCATTTTTTTCAGCGGTAATATTGCACGCAGATGATGTACTAGTATAAAGGCAACTTTTGGCACCTACCCGTTTTTAATTTTAAAAAAATCATTTTTTTCGCTCCACCCTAATCTGCATAAACTTGTAATGACGTGAAAACTCAGCAAGTGGATTCAAGCCTCATGTTCTGCCCGAGGAAACAAGCTCCGACAATTGAACATCTGCTTGTCATTGCTGTTACGCCGCAACAAAGCCTTCGATAATGGCAACAAAGCTGCGAACAATGGGTCATGTATGATAGCAGAAAAAGAAAACATCATTGGTCGAATTCTGGTTCCATCTCATTGGCCGCCAAACCGGACATTCTTCAAAACAAGATAATGTTGTATGTTTGGTGGACCAGCGATGGTATGGTTCAGTATGAATTCTTAGAAAGCGGGAAAACCATCACAGCCGACGTCTATTCATTACATTTGCAAAGGGCTTCAGCTGCTGTGCACCAAAAGCAGTCAACGATGGTTAACAGGAGAGGAGACCTCTTCCTTTACGATAATGCTAGACCGACGATCTCGACCAAGTACGTAATCAAAACACTGCACTGGGAACTTTTGCCTCATCCACCTTACTTTCCAGACGTTGCCCCATCGGACAATTACCTGCTTTTGGTCATGTATAACTATCTGCGGTAACAGGAATTCCAAAACCGAGGTGATGTCACGAAGGCTATTATACAATTTTTGAACTCCAAAAAAAGATTTTTTTCAAATATTTTCAAAAAGGGCATTTATAAGTTCCTGTCTCGTTGGGAATATGTAATTGAAGCCATCGGTGACTATTTCGAAGAATAAAATAAGTTTTTAAAAGTTTTGTGTTTCTTTTTTTATGTTTGATGAAAACCGAACAAACTTTCTTGGTTACCTGAATATTTTAGAAATTAAGTGAAATTTATTATATTACATTTTTATATATTTATTTTATTTTCATTTATTTAAAATTGAATATTGGCAATAGTAAGAAATAAATCACATTTTTGCAGTGCCGATAAAAAAATAACTTTAGCAGTATCAATTTACATTAAGTACTTTAAATATTCATTATTTATTATTTACTTTGGGTTTTTCGAATACTTTTTATTGCGTACTTTTAGTTAATAGCTGTTCTGCACTTGTATACTTTAAAATTTTCATAAATGCCGTAGGCGCCACCTTTTAAATGCTTAATGATACTAGCCCTTTTAGATACGTCGATTGAAGATAAGGGATGAATATAAATAAAACAATCGAACAGAAGGGGGTGATATTTAAAACCTTGATTTTATTTAATAAAATTTTCCATATTTAGTTTTTCTTCAACTTTCTCCGTTAACACAGGATCACTAACCTCTCGTAATTTTTTACAGCGCTATGCAGGTAAACAGCTGTCCTACAGCAACCTTGCAGGTCTAGTCCAAGCTATCTCTTTTCTTATCTCTACCTCATTGGTTGTAGACATGGAGAGGGCTGCACAGATCATCACCTCATCGAGTTGATGACTGATATTCCAGGAATAGTTAAAACTCGATTCGCGTATTAAATTGCAACTGGTCTGCCAAGTCATATCTTGGTGGAAAACACCTGCAAACTCGATTTTAGTGGTAAACTGGTAAATTTACCATTATGTTTTCTTGCTCCGAGTCCTCCATGTTTTCACACCTTTGGATGCAGGAAAACCAATGATAAACCTACCTATCAACCACTAAAATCGGGTGTACAGGTAATTTCAACCAAGACATGACTTGCAGAACAGCTGCATTTTAATATGCTAATTGAGTTCTGTCTAATCCTGAAATTTCCCACATCAACTCGATGAGGTGATGTCTTGTGCAAGCGTCTCCCGGTCAATTGCATTTGATCAGAAATTAATCAGAGAGCCTTAGCGAGTCAGTAAGATCTATGGAAAGTTGCCAAAGAAAGAATGAACTAATGTTAGAAACAACTTGATTCTGATATTTTCGTATTTTTTTAGTACGCATTAATGAATACTGCATAAGATAAGAAAGATTATTTATTTCACATCACCCAAGTTTTTTACTTTTTTGTACTTCCGGTTTTTTACTTTCGGTTTTATCATTAGTTATGTAAAAATTGGGATTTAATAAAAAAAAAAAAAAAAAAAAAAAAAAAAAAAAAAAAACCTCTCAAAAAGTAAAATATTTAAATACTGTTCCTAAAGACTAAAGATTATATATTTTTAATAGTAATAATTACAAATCACTAGGTTATACATTCTACTGTTTCCATATTAATTCTTATTATTTATTTCATAGTAATTTTCTTCACACAAATGCATATTCTAAAGTAGTTAAACATAAATTCTGACTCCAAACTTTTTTTTTTTTATCTCAAGTATAAAAAATCTGATGTTATTACAGAAAAATACAAATGTTTAACAGAAAAAAGCTTATTTTTCGGGAAAATGCATTTTCAACGAAATTTCTTTTATTTTACCAGCAAAATTGAGCTTGTTTTCCCATAACTAATATGTCATTAACTCATTAAAGCAGCACGGTGGATTATTTACCGATTCTAGCTGGCAAAAAGTCGATTTTTAACACTAGAACGGCGGCGAGGGGTTTTGACCCTTGCCGAGTGAATACAATTCGATTCGAACCAGAAAATTTTTTGTAATATAAGATTAATATATGCTACACAAAAATAACTTAAATAAATAAGTTTAATAGTTCTAAATAAAAATTCTGAAGTGAAATATTTTTATAAAACTTGAGCAAAATTTCCCGCCGTTCTAGTGTTAAAACTTTATCCTTTTAAAAGTTTACCCCGGAGATATATATCAATTTAAATGCTTTTGAAATAGTGTAACATTAGCAAAATACACCACAAAAAATTTTTCTCCATATACCGTAATGTGACATAATTCTTTTTAGTGTCTGTATAAATGATCGATTGATGCTATCCATACCATATTCTATAGCAATCATCTTATAATGCACTTCATAGATATGTATATAAATTTCAAAGTGTTTGAAATTATGAAACATCATTAAAAACTACAGCAAAAGATTTTTCCCCATAGGCCGTAATATAATGAAATACTTTTGAACGTCCCTGTAACAAAATTAGGATTGCCACATGCTACATTTTGCAATACCTAACATTCAATAGTGAATTACAATAGCATTTTTCAATTTCATGGCGATGCGACTACATTGACGCCGAATATAATTTTCGCCAGCTAGACTCGGTGAATCACCTACCGTGAGCCGGTTGGCAAGAAAACTTGCCATGTAAGGCGATCAAAACTTTTAAATTTTAATACCAGTATTTTAGTTTGAAAATTTTGGCATCATTTAATCTCAAACTTTGAGCGGTTAAATAATTCAAAATTTCAAAGTGGAAAAACTGGTGTCGAAGAATTAAAAGAAATGTAAAAGCGGTTCGTCGTCAATGGGTTTGACAAGGTTAAGTAACACAAATTTTACTATTTCAAAGAGTGGTGCCGTGGTGCTAATCAATAAATCTAAATTTTAAAAAAGTACCCCACTGGCAACGCTGTTTTCATATTGGATAGTTGAAATTGCACGATATGTAAAAGCACATATCGGTGAAAAAGAATTTCGTCCTTTTCCCAATATAATATATATATTTTTAGTATGCAGTTTGCATCAAATATAATTTTCTCTGTGTTTAGATGTATACATCCTATATAAAATCTGTTGAGCATAGAAAAATTCATAGTTAGGATAAAAATACAGCCATCTGAAAATGCCTTAAAGGTAAATATTGTAACCTCTGTTACTGGACATCCACTCAATTTACAGCATTTATATGCATATTAAAATATTATTTCTAGTGTATTATATCATTATTATTGTACTAACCTTCAATATGTAATTTTATATTCCACAGAAATTAATCTAACGACATTAATCTAAGAACAATGGCACCACTGAAGCATTTTGATGGATTTTTATTATGCATATGAATTTTAAACTAGATTTTTGTTAATTAATCTACATCTGTTGCAAATATGTAGCAACATAAATTACAGATAACAGATGTTACATCTAACAAAGAAAAAAAATATTTTCTATAGTTTTATAAAAATATATAAATATTGCATTTATTTAAATTAAATTAACTTACATTCATATAATAAAAATAAAACTTTAATTTAAATGACAATATTTAAAATTTATGTAATAGAGGTTACAAACAGAAAACGTCCTAACCTGTAATTTAGATGTTTCAGCTTACTGACCACATGTGTGCAGAACAATTTCATAATGACTGTAGCATATCTTTTCAAATACTAGTATTTTAGTGTTTTGAGCCTAACTAGTTAAAATACTAGTTTTTAAGATTTCAGTAAACCAGTTAAAGATATGATTTTAAATATTATTAGTTAAAATCTTTATTTGAAAACTATGCCTTCAGTTATCTGGACGGATTGTTTTAGTAGTCAAGGTGAATAAAAATGGATAATTCAAATTTTTTCTTTTGTATGTGTGCAATTTAAATTTATACATGACATAAATATGAAAAATATTGAATAATACGTGAAAATCATTTTAGCTAATAATTTAAATAACTTGATAAAACAATTTAAATTCATTGATGCATAAAATAAACTATACCTGAGATAAGTTGAAAAATCTGGCATATAGTCAAATTTATGAGGTTTTATAGACGACGTGGTTCTAAAAATGCCCAGTTTACGATGTGTTACATACGACGTGGTTCTAAAAAAGCCAGTGATTCCGCACTCGAGGTAAATCCACCCCACGTGGATCCACTTCCGGTTTAATATAATATAATTGGAAAGTATCGTTAAATTATTCCTTAATTGCTTCTTAAGACGGTAAAATACGACATCATCTGTAAGAGAACTGAAAAAAATGCGATTTAAAAGCATGAAGTATCGCTATCAAGAAGTAAACTTCGAAGAAATAGAAAACGGGCGTATAATTTTTTTAATTAAAGTATTATTTATATTTATATGGACTAAATTTTCATCTTTTGTACATATTGACAGCTTTGAACGGTGTAGTAACTCATAATTTAGGAAATCTATATAATTAATAAATGCACAACTTAAAAAAATATCTTACTAATTATTTGGAAAAGAAAACTTGAGTAAATAAGAAGTCATTGCCCAGGTACTAAATTTTGTGAAAGTCTCAACAATCGACTATAACCCCTTAATTCTCGCTCCCGAGATATCATCGGGCTGTGTCTTTTACTCAAATTGTTTGATTCCCACCAGTTTTATAAAATAGTGAAATTGGCTAGATTTTAGTATCGTTTTACCTGTCATTAAATAAGGTGAAAATTTCTTTTTCATAAAAGTGGTGCCAATAAGCAATTTGAATTATTCAACCGTAATTTAATTCGAGCGTTAAGGGGTTAATAAAATGTTAGTCATTGATTATCACAAAACTCTCCTTTTTATGAATAAATGCTTCCCCCTCTATATATAGATAGAAAAGGTAACGAGATTAGCTGAAAATTTAGATAAAATTTGAAAGCCATTCAGTTTTAAAATATATACAGGCATCCCCCGACATATGTAAGTAATGCGTTCCGTAAACTTTTGCGTAACTCGAATTTTACGTAAGTCAAAATTGTAAATTGCTTAGGTGAAATTTCATAAGAAATTGCAATATTTATTATATACATATAATATATACATTATATACACAGTATTATTTTATAAATAAAGCAGCATGCTGCAGTATTTACTTATAAACTATAAAAGTATCAATATAATAGTATAAGCTATAAACGTATGAAAAAGTATAAAATCAAACTAAAACAACACTTTTCAAATAAAAAATATACTGCTCAAAACAATTAGGAGAGCACATGGTTTTAACGAAATTACGCAAATATTTACACCGATAAGTAACGTAAGATAAAACATCCATAATTTATTGTGTTGTAGAAAACAGATAAAGAAAACTTCACATGTAAATTAAAGTTTCAGACGTCAAAAACTAGAAAAAGGAGATAAGTGCAGAAATTGGGATTTTGCAGAAACGTCTGTTTCACTGCCTCAGTTGTAAAATTCAATTGTTCAGCTTGTGTTTTGAGAAAAGGTGGCTTGAAAAAGCCACAACAACATGATTTACCGCAATCCATGGCTTGGCGTGTTATCGGGACAGTTGAATTTGGGGAAATACAACGAGCGGTAGTGGATGCTGTTGGAGTCGCAAGAAGTGTCCATGAAAGGCTGTGGAATCGATTCCAAGACACATGGAACGGTAGTCATCGACAAGTGAAAGGTCGAAAATGTGCTAACACAGAAACTGATGACATATATCCTGTTAACAGCTCTTTGAGACGTTATGAGCAATGTTACTCAGCTGTAAATACAGTTGTTCTTGGCCACAGGACGAAGGGTGTCCAGCCAAACAGTCCGAAACAGACTTCACCCGGGTGGTCTCTATGCACGTAAGCTAATGGTTTGTATTCCGTTGACCTCAAGCCACTCTGCGGCTTAACCCTAGATCTACCGGGAATTTTATTCAAGTTTTAATAAAACGTTCTACACCAGAATTTTTATTTAAAACTATTTAACTTATTTATTTACCTTATTTTTGTCTGGTTTATATACTTAGTTTATTTTAAAGAAATTTCTGGTTTGAATGAATATTTTGTATGTACCTGTCGGGTCCAATGGACCCGTCTGGTAGACGGAGGGTTAAAGAAGATGGGGAACTGAACATCGAGTTTGGAGGGAACGTTGTTGGAGTCAAATTCTGTTTACAGACGAGTCCCGATTCAGTCTGGATGTGACAACTGATGTGTTTTGGCATGGAGATAAAGAGGCACTCAAAATAATCCCACATTCGTTCGTGAAAGATCACATTACAGACGAGGTGGGTTGATGCTATTGGCTGGAATCAGCATAGGTGGACGTACGGGCCTGCATATCATTCGGAATGGCACTTTGACGATCCGAAGTTATACAGACGAGATACCGAGACCTCATGTCGTATTTTATGTTGCAGCAATTAAAGATTTCTTTTTTTCCATGCATGATAATGCCAGACTTCATACAGTTCGTCTTGTGGAAAACATGCTTGAAGCTAAAACAATACAGCGTATGGAATGACTAGCATGCTCTACTGACCTAAATCCGATCGAGCATGTTTGGAAGATACTCAGACGACGCATTTCTGCGAGACCGAGGCCCCCTTTTACTGTCCGGGATTCAGAGTTTGCAATTCTTGAGCAGTGTAACAGTATTTCCCAAAGTCTTATAGATAACCTCGTCGCATCGATAGAAAACAGGTGTGCGAGGTATCGAGCGTATGTATTCGAGGAGATCACACGCCATATTAAAAATCTTGCACCATTTCTAAACAATTCTTCTTTTTATCATTTACATGAAACCAAATTGTTGCCCTAAATCATCTTTTCATGTTCTTTTCATCTTTTCAAAGAATAAGAGCTTCCTTACAGTTTTTTTGCGTCCTTTTTTCTGTATTGCGCATTGATACAGGTGTACGATCCATTTTATGCCTATACATGGCTGTCTTGCACTGTTCCCTTCACTTTTCTGCTTGCTCCCCTAATTTTTTTGAGCAGTGTATCTAGTGGAATACGGGATTTATAAATTTAACATTGATGAATTAATTTATAACAATTTTGAGTCTACATCAAAAAGAATAGGTGAAGAATCTACATCAAGCGTACAGCTCAAGCTAGAAGAAAAAATATACTCCTTACTCTTCATCGAAACATTAAAATTAGGTTTCGTTATGGTTTGAATTCAGCTAACAAAATTATAACGGTTAAACCCGAGTTTTATTTCTTTTTTGCCTCATTTTAATCAGTTTTGTGTTTGTTTTATGAAAGGTTTGATTGTATATCCCAATTAAACTGTTACTCTATACAATATATAAAACTATATTATGGTTATGGTTGCTATCTGCACGTTTTATTTATAAAACAATTATGGAAAGTATGTAAATGCGTATCAAACGCGCTAGTATTTTCACAAATGTAATTTTCGAGATTTATTACGTAAGTGCGAATTTACGTAAGTCACGTATTACGTAATTTAGGGATGCCTATATACTAAATTTTTTTTTCTTTCTGAATACTAAATTAGTTATTTAAATTAATGTTTTTTAATGTTATTTTCATAATTTAAATTATATTGATCCTTAAACGATTTTAAATTTTTAAAAAAGTACATATTTCGTATTTGTAGATTTGTGGCTTACTGATAATAATAAATCATCTACATTTCCACCTCCACCCCGCAAAAAACGTACATTTTAAAATCTTTAAACTTAGCTTAAAATATATATATATATATTACTCTATCTATTATTTTGGGCTCTATAGTAACAAAAAATAATCAATTATCTAAATTATTCCCAAGTCCCTCGGAAATGTCTGCTCAGCCCCCCCCCCCATCTAATTCCCCTCCTATACCCAGCGTACAATGTCTTAAACCTTAAAAATCTCTGTGTTTTTTTTCCCGTCTCATTTTTCCTGTCTAGTAATGATAAATATATAATTAGACATTTAACCCTTTCAGGGGCAGAGGAATTCATGTTCGTAAAATAATGAAATAATTGACTGACACCAGAATATTCAAACGAATTTTTTACTAAATAACAAAATGCTATTTTTCGCTTTAATTGCAAAAGGAACATTTTATTAAAATATTCTTGGTGCCAGTAGTCAGTTTTGGAATTAAAATTAGGTGGCTAGATCCAAAGCGTTATAAGTAAGCGGACAAACTTAATGCTGGAATCAGGCGTAAATTAACACAGTTGCGCCACCTTGTGGACGGAGTGATAATTCACACACGCGGGCTTTTAGTGTGGCGCGTATTTTCTAAACCTTCAGTCGCTCATGAAAATGAATTTTGTTTGCCACATTTATTACAAAATATTGGCGTAGCGAGTGGGGTATCTAGACGCACTTGACACCACGAAATTTTCTTCGCCCTATCAGAAAAACTTCAGTTATTAATCAAGTAGAAAAAAACTTTATAATTTTAGTGGTGTGAGTAAGAAAACAGTTAGGTATCTACCTGTAGTTCACACTCCATCCGCTACGTGGCGCATGACCTTGATTGATGTGACCTCGCTTTTAATCTTGCGGACACTTCTCCTATTTAAGATAGGACGCTTACTTATAACGCTTTGGCTAGATCCTCTTACCACCGCCCTTGAAAGGGTTAACCCCTTGAGGGGCAAGCAATTACGTTTGGGAAATGCTGAATTCCCACCGGAATCTTTGAAGAATTCTATTTCGAAATAAGTAAAAGCAATTTTACAGCTTTTATCCACAAAAGGTAGAAAAGTAAAATTTAGTAACATTTTTCTGGTGTAAAACTTCATTAATCGTAGGTGGTATATAATATATACCATATGTATATATAATATATACCGGTGCCCCTCAAGGGGTTAAATAGAGGGTTGCCAGATTTGGCCTTTTTTTCTTTCCGGAATTTTACATTTACACCAGAAATCCTGTATAGTATTGTTTTCTTTATTTAATGACAGGCGTTTAGTGATTACCCAAAGTAAAAATTCTTCTTTCAGAATTTCTGATGTGAATTCAAAGTTTTTAACCCCTTGAGGGGCAAGCAAAAATGTCTCTAAATATTGAATTATCACCGGAATAATCGAAAAATTTTATTTGTAAATAATGAAAAGCAATTTTTCAACGATTTTCCCCCAAAGTTAAAGTTATAAAATTTAGTTAAAATTTTCTGTTGAGAATCTTGTTTAAATTAGGTGGGATAAAATATATCCCACCTAATTTAAACAAGATTTTCACCAGAAAATGTTTACTGAATTTTATATTTAAAACTTTTGAGGAAAATAGCTGAAAAACTGCTTTTCTTTATTTAAAAATAAAATTGTTCGACTATTCCGGTGAGAATTCAATATTTAGAGTCATTTTTGCTTGCCCCTCAAGGGGTTAAATTGAAAAGTAGAGACCAAACTGACAACCCAATTAAATTACCGTCCCTTTCCCTGAAATTGCTGCTTTTCCCGTTTACGCCTCTCGCAGCATGCGCGGTTTATATTCCCTAAACTCTTTATTTAAAATAAAAATCTGCCCTGTTTTATTTCTAGAAGCAATAAATAAATAATTTTCACCAAAATTATTCTAGAAACGGTAGTACAGGAGGGCGGTTCTCAAGAAAACAATAACAACAAAAAATATCTTCTTTTTTCTAGTTTATCTGTTCTTATCGTTTCTTTCCAATTCTAAACTCTAGAAAGGCTAGAAATGCTACTTACGTATTGTAAAAATTTTACACCAGATTTTTTTCTTAAAACACTTTAACTTATTTCATTTTTTCCTCTGTTTTATAAACTTTGTTTTATAACCTATTTTATAAAGACATTTCCGATTCGAATCGAAATATGTTCATCTGGTAAGAGTCAAAATGGCTCCTTACGGTCCTTCTAGAGTTAATAAGGCCACAAAACATTTTTTACCCGGCAAAATGAAATAAAAACAATAATAAATCTTATGCACAGGATTCAAATGAATTCTTGCTCTTAGGTCTAATTTATTGAGCTCAGGTAAATAGCCGTCATCAAAATTTATTTATTAAAAAAAAAAAAAAAAAAAAAAACGTTTTATCAAACCAATGGACGAATTTTAGGCATGCTCCCTTTGTAAAAGAATAAAATTTCTAGTACATCCCTCTTCCCAAAATTGAGTTGCATATTGAATACACTATTGGTGTCTTATGACTACCTTCCGACAGCTGTCGCACCCGGATACTTCGTTCAATTTTTATGGCATTTTCTGTTACATCTTTTTCTTTTATCGTAAAATAGAAAACACTATTTGAATTTTTAAAAATATTTTTTAAATTGAAAACGAAATAACTATGTTTAAATGGTTATTTTCTATTATTAATTGTATTTAGTAGTTAAACCTATTTCTAAATGGAATAAAAACCGAAATCAGTTAAGGACATTTCTTTAAGAAAAGGTTTTGCCCCATTTACGACCCCCTTTTTAACCTGAGTAGCATCCAATTGGCAGGAAAAACAATTCGAGAAATTTGGAATTAAATAGAGTATTTAATTTTTCGGTAAGTAAATGACATCTTCAGTTATAAGCGATTGATATTTCATGACAACCTTTCTCAAGCTGCCAGAAAATCATTTCAAAACACTAAGTTTGAAAGGGTTTCCTGTTTCCTAAAAAACATAATTGACTTTTCTTGGAAAATAGTAAACTATTTCCGATTGATTTCACAAATGCGTCTGTTAAAATTTGCAGTAAATAATAACGCATTCTCAATTACTGCCGAATTTTACAGTTCGAACTAGTTCTAATTTGGAAGCATCTCTCTATTCTAAAAAAAAGTAACTACCGCTGTCACCGCCGCCGCCGGTTTTGAATTTTTTGTGACCGCAGGTCTTTCTTCGTTAATATTAAGAAAAATAATGCATACAAAAATATGAAAATCGGTCGTTTTATACAGAAATGTTTGATAAACATGCTGATGTAGACAGTTTTCAAATCGAAGAATTATTTAAAGAGATATTTAATGCTAAAGTTGGACAAAATCGTTCCACTAAAAAAGTTTTATAGCAGCAAAAACTATACATGGCAGTGTAATCATTTTTAGATCATTTTATGCGTTAGAATTTGCCGGAGTGCAGATTGCATTATTATTTTTTATTTTGACTCATTTTTTCAGGTTTTATTTCTATTTTAAATTCAAATTTTCAGCATTTCTAGAGATATTTTTTACAGATTTCAGAAAATTGTACTAATTTAAACTGTTGCCAACTGTATAAAAAGCGCAAGCAATAATATTTGCTTCAAATTAAAAATTTATTTACACGTGACTATTATAAACAGGAAAAAAAACTTTCAAATTAAAATTAAATAATTACGTATAAAAAGCAAGAATTTATTAAAAATTATGTCATAAAAAGTACACACGTGAATTTTAAAAGAGAAAGGATATTGTAAAATAATAAGTTCATTAACATGCGTTAGAAGTCGTAGGAGAAATTACGTCATATTTACGTCACATTATAGTTATTACATAAAATGAACACAAAATGATATTGCAAAAAAGTTTAAATTTAGAAATTGCGCTAGACATTTATTTAATATTTTGAGAGGATCTTTTCCACTATTTTTGTTAGGAAAGCGCAAATAATATTTCATTTCTAACAAAAGTATCTTCACGTGAATATTTAAAAGAGAAAAAAGTAGCTTGGTAAAAATTACGTTAGATTAAAAACGATTAATTTAAAATGTCTCATTTAAAAGAACTTTCTTTTCGCTTTGTTTTTCGCTTTTGGAGACAAAGACTCTGTTTACTTAATTCCTTTTATATTAGCTTATTTTGAAATGTTGTTACACGTATCTACGTCTTCAAGTTATTTTTATTCGACGTTTTATTCGTATTTTTATTAATGTTGTAAGAATTTATTTGTTCTATTGTTATTTAAAATAAAAAAATGTCAATTTGTATAATTTGGCGATTTATATAATTTGGCGAAATTGGTCGACGAGATAATCAAGCAGTATCGCAGCGGATTTGGCGTTAAAATTCCCCAATCAAAGACAAATGAATAGAAATTCATTTATAGGGAGATCGCCACTGCTTTTTACATTATAATTCAATCTTTCGAAATCTTTTTAAAGCCGATCAAATTAGCGTGCATTTAGAGTCTGCGGTGTCTGGGCGGGGGTTGGCGAGCGTAGCTCGTAGGGGGCCGAGCCCCCTAGTAGTAAGAAAAAGAAGTAAATTAGCGCAATTTTCAAATAAATATTTTTTTCCACTGAACATGCAAAATTTTCTGCCATATTCACGAGATCATTATAAGTGAGTTTTCAATTATAAGCGATTGTTGTATCCTGACTATCTTATACATGCTGTTGTGCTCGGTCATTCGGTTAAAAACGCCATGTTTGGCAGAATTTTCTTTTTTCTCAAATATATTTTGCTTTTTTTTTTCAAATAAAAACAAATTTCGAATTAATTGCTTAAAACGCGCAAAGGCCAACATAGTGAAGAAGATTCCATGCTGGGACTCGAACCCGGACTATCAGTGTAGCGCACTGACATTCTACCGACTAAACCACATGGAACGATAGCCAGCCTGGGAAATTTCTCACTATTACATGTTGGCAAGGGCACGCAGCACAAGATGGAAGAGTATTCCATCTTGTGCTGCGTTAAAGTATTAATATCTTTTGCTTTTTTCGGAAAAAGAAAAACATTGTTCGATTTCTTTCATTTACGCTTCAGATATGATGTATTCATTCAATGTCCGATTACTATAATTTTGTCCCAAAAACTAACATTATGACACCTCGGTCTCACTCGAAAAGCTCGAAAAGAACTCATATTCTCTATTTTTCTTTCTCTTTATTTTGTGAGTGTCACTTTCATAAGCAACTAACCTATCTTGAATTTATATTCTATAATTTCTATAATGAAAAATATACGAATTTATTAAAATATAACCAAACTCTCGCTACAAATCCAATAAAGTACTAGTAAAACATCTTAATAGCGGCCACCACTGGGAACATGATAAAGTGACCGTACTTTGGAGGTTGCCGTTATTCAGCGGTTCCACATTTCAAAAGATCAAAATTTCATTACATTAAAATCAAAATAACTAACCAAAATTATTATTTTTTTTACAGTTAAAAAATCCATACTATTATTTTAAACTAAAGGCAACACTTATTCGCAGTTGTTTTGTTTTTTTAAAACATATTTCTTTCTCTAAATGCCTAATAATTTTCACAAATTTGTTGTAAAATTCGTTTTCATTTTGAGTGAATGCAATTTTTTTTATTTCCCAGTTTTCTCTGCAATTTCTGGGGCACGTATCTGCATCATTGACCCAGAAATTGGGAGATTATTGAAAGCCTTCAAAAAGCAAGTTATCAATCTCATCCTAACCAGTTCTTCGGCGCTTAGTTTTAGATTCCAGATTTACACTTTGAAACGTCTTTTCCATAGCTGCCAAATTGTATGGATTTTTCTTAGAACTAAAGTTTAATAGAATTTTTTATCTTATTTAATCGGTAAAAACTTTGAAATTTCGACGATTGGATTAGGAAAAATTTGCTATTGAATTTTAGCGGTAGCAAAAATCCGTACAAGTTGGCAGCTATGCTTTTCTAATAAAAGTCACTTTTTTCAGAATGTCATCTATTTAGGTCCTTCCACAATTGTACATTTCAGCTGATTTTCGAGCACTTACACCTTTTTTGCTGTCCTTGATAACTTTTAACTCATCACTTAAAGTTAAATCTTTCACTTTGAACTCGTTTTAATGAAAAACACGTGCTACAAATGGACAAGAAATATCTTCACACGATTCAGAAAGAGTACCAATGACTACTGCTTGCTCACCTTTAATACTCGCTCCCATCAATATCACGGGCTGAGGTGTCGTTCGTTATTTCTCGTGCCCGTCATATTTCCGGGCCTGAGTTTTACTGCTGGAAAAAACTCCTAAAACCAAAAAAAAAAAATTAACTGGCGTGTGAAGTCTAGAATATTTGCGTTTAGGTTTGGTTTTTGCCGCTGATTGTGATGTTGGACTTTGTATTGCATGTTTCGAAATATATCACACTCAAAAAAATTATTAATAATCAAAATTGAATGTATATTATATTATTTCAAATATTATTTGTGAAAATTTCTTTGATGATGATAAATAAAGATCTAAGATGTTTTTCACATTTATTTGTATGGTGTAAAACAAACATTAAAACACGGAATGGCTTTTCCACAACTGTGAATTTGTTCTATAACATCTTTTTTTTTTTTTTTTTTTTTTTCGCCTTAAAAAAAACTAATTGCATATTTCGTATAGAAATCTAATAATTATTCAATTTTTGTAATAAAATATAGGTACTTTTTTGATGATTTTTTTCAAATATTAAGCGGCCGTTAAGGAGTTAAATTTCGTCACCCTCTCTCTACCCCAATTTACGAACGGTATTTTGGTAAGCAATCACTAGAGATTAGTAAAGAAATTCTAAAGACGTAAAATTCAAAAATCCAGCTCTACATTCTTCGCAATGCCAGTTTTAGTTTTAAAAAAAAATCTTGTTGGCTTGTCGTTTTTCGGAGGTTTAGTGTAATGCTATTTCTACGGAAGGAATTCGGTAACTCTAAAACATGATCGGTATTCGGAGGTTACCGTTGTAGGAGGTTTCACTGTATTAGTAAAATGTGTTAGGACGATGGGTTCCTCTAAACCTAGGACCCTCAGGTGTTATACCGTTTTACCGTATCCTCTGTTATTTACATAAATATAATTTCGGGTTCGGAAATTCCTGTAAATTGAACGTTCACCTCGATAAATAATCTCTCCGAAGTAACGCGTTTTGTTTCTTATGTTATTATTAGCTGCTTGTACGTGACAGCAACCAATTATCTTGAATGGATAGGAGAAAGAATGGCTTCACTTGTATATAAAAGCATTAAAATATACTTACAACAATATTTTATATATTTTTTGGTTTGAGTGACTTTTTAAAATACATGTATTTTACTGAAAGAAAATAGGACAAACTTGTTTGTAAAGTGATATAGTTCAAAAGACGATATTTTCGAGATATTACTACCACAGGGGTCGCATCATATATATAATGTGTAATTGCTCCTACCAGTATCCCACATCAATAATCTTCAGGTTAAATTCTTTACCACACGCAATAGATTATTGTTTAACCAATTATCTTGAATAGATAGGAGAAAAAAACGGCTTCACTTGTATGGAACAATGGAACAATCAAGCAGGTGTTTGGATTCCCTAGTTGCATGGCAACTTTACATCCAGGCTAAGAGTATATTGTGTTACAATGCAATGGGAGCCTTGGAAAAAAGAGCGTTTAAACGCGGCTAGTAGCCACGAAAAAATGGAGAGTAAAAGCTAAAGAGATAGACAATTTTTAAGAAAAAATTGTTAGTAGAACTAGTAGGAAAAAAAAAAGTTCCATATGATCCATATAAGTGTCCAGGACAGGCGAAAAAGCTACCAAAGGAAGCCCCATAAAAAAAAGACTCAATTCAGAGACCATACATTTAATATAGCATGTTAAGTAAAAAAGTTTAACACAGTGAATAAAAGAAACAAAACTAAATATTTACATAATTACAAGAGAATTTAAATTACTAAAGTAAAAAAGAATAATAATGTAAGAAAAAGCTATAGTGAGGAGAGTTCAAACCAAATAAACAGTTAAATGCAAAAGCCGAGGGGATCAAACGACAGCAGGAGGACGGCGTCCACCCAGTCTAGTAATTTGAGGAGAAAAAAACATGAAAATAAAGGAAGTAAGAGTAATATCATGAGAAGAGCATAAAATACAAGAAAAGAAGTTTTTTTTTTTTTTTTTAACTTTTTAAACAAACAACACAGACAAAATAGAAGGAAAAAAGTTTAGCAAATGAAGAGCTTAATCTTCGTTAATGTTGATCTGACTAGCAAGTTTATCAAATTCATTTAGTATAACCATTAATTTTTGCATCGGATTATCGAGGTTCTTAGTCTGAGTTGAGATGTTCTTTATACATTTTAGGAATTTAGTGATTTGAAAGATTTGTTTGACTTCGTTGAAAGTATTAAGAACGTCTTTAATATCATTGGTATAGTTAGTAGGAGCATTAGAATTTTCAATAGTAGGGGAGGAATGATTGTTTGTGGTAGTACTATCATTGTTATCAGAGTTTAATTCTACATTACTTGTAGAGGGTTCAGAGTCTTTAGTATTTTTGGTATAATTATAATTCTTAAATATATCCGCTAAGATTTGGGTTTCTTGGGATAGATTGCTGACGCTATTACTTGTTTTTCGGTTCTGTTTATTTTCGAGTGTATAAGGATTTTTTGGACAACCACGGAAATTCGCTGGGTGCCCCAGTCCACAATTGGCACAAGTGGGTTTAATACGCCCCTTGTGGTGACAATCTGTACTTAAATGTTTATCTCCGCATTTTACACATTTAGCATCGAAGCCACACACTTCTGATGCGTGACCGTAACCCTGGCATTTGTAACATTGTTTTACACGATTTTTGTTAGTAAAAGCTTCAGAAATATAATGTATATTGTTAATTTGGTAAATTTCTTCAAAGTTCTTACGAGGGATAACATTTACCATGTATATTGGCATTGGTTGGCCAGTTTTACGATTTTTAAGCATGGCAGCCCTAGTGACTGCGAAACCATGCTCCCTGAGACTATCTTCAATAATTTTAGTATCGGTGTAACAGGGGAGGCCCCTAATGCATATTTTTTTGGGTCGAAGTTCTTTAGGATCAAGAGTTGTATATTTCTTTTTGTTTTGGTCAAGCCATTTCTGAGTAGATTTAAAGTCCTTATCAGAGTTACATTGTATAACAATGCGTTCGCCTTTTAGCGTTATTTTTGGTTTTTCCAAGTTTAACACCGTAATTTCATGAGCTACCGCCGCCCAATTGCTGTCGACTTCGACGTAGAAGGGGTTAACAGAATTTTTAACTTTGACAGTATTCTGAGTATTATCACTAACATTTGACTCATCCATTTCTATATATTCAGTAAGGGTAACTTCATTAGCGATATTCTTATATTTATTACTTAGAGGGATAGGTGAACTCTCCTCTGGAAGAGGACGCTTAACGCCTTTCTTAACTGAATTGAAAATTTCGTTTTTAAGGTTAGTATTAGTAAGAAAAAAATTTGGAGTTTTTTTTATACTTAATAGCGCAAAAAAACTAAAGATAGCTGAATTTAACAAATTATCATGGGTAGGCTCCCCAAGCAAAGTAAAAACATCAAGACAAGTTTTTCTTACCTCCTCCTGTTCAGAGGCAGAGTCAGAATATCCAACTTTAGCCTTAATATCCAAGATATATTGGTCTACGAAGGTGTAAAAATCACCCAGTATAGTCTTTGAATAGTCCTCAAAGTTCGAAGAAAATCTATCAAATTGGTCTTTGAAATTACTGTTTAACGATCCATTACATATTTTGTCGATAACTTCCTTGATATAATAATCTTGATTATCAGTAGCCGTCATAATGCAGCACTAAATAGCGAGCGAAAACTATTCTAACGAACCGCCACACCTGCCATTCACACTGCGAAAAATATAACATGCGATGGAGCGGGAGCAATCACCTCACATGACCCCTCTCAACAGAGCTCCAACGCAAAATGATGAAATAAAAAGAGATGAGATGAGTGATTCACTTGTATACAAAAGCATTAAAATATATTTACAACAGTATTTTATAATTTTTTTGGTTTGAGTGACTTTTAACACTACAACGCCCAGAAATTTTACTCAAGTTTCATAAAATATTTTATACCAGAATGTTTATTTAAAATTATTTTTAACTAATTTATTTAACGCATTTCTGTGTGGATGGAATTTACTTTATTTTCTTTAAAAAATTTTTGGCTCCAATGGGCTGTTAACCATTTGATCGGAGTCCAATTGACTCCTTCCGGGCGTTTTAGTGTTAAAATACATCTATTTTACGGAAAGAAAATAGAACAAACTTGTTTGTAAAGTGATATGGTTCAAAAGACGATATTTTCGAGATATTACTACCACAGGGGTCGCATCATGTAGACAATATGTAATTGCTCCTACCAGTATCCCACATCAATAATCTTCAGGATAAATTCTTTCCCACACGCAATAGATTATTGCATGTTATAAAAATATTGTAGTTCAAAATAGTGATAGGGACAATAGCATTTTTCCTATACGCTGCGAGGCTTGCTATCAGTGAACTACAAGCGTACTTCCCCATCTGTCATTGAAAGCATGTCTCTTTGTTGCGGTCATGCGTTACTTTTCAGATTTTATGACTTTTATCGGATGTCTAGATCACCGGTGAACGTCGTTGGCATGTGCAAATCCGCCCCTTTCTTTTGTTGAGAATCATTTTTCTTTTTTTGATGACCACAGAAGGGTTGGAAAAGAAAGTCCAGATGACACATTTGTGGCTTTCGTAGGAGGTTTGAGAAAAGCAATGAACGCAGCTTTATTTATTGTCTCTTTGTTGACCGGTAATGAGTATACTCGAATTAAAGTGCTGACGTCGTTGACTGAAGGGGTGTCATTAACACCTATGTGATTTATACCCATGTATACTAGACCGGAGTGAAAAACAAAAAGTTTTGCAAATCGAATCGTAATAGTGCGGAAAAGTTGCTACTTGTCAATACAAGCACAGTGAAAAAAAAAATTTGCAATCGGAGAATATCTTCCGTTCGCGCATCGCGTTCAAAGTTTTCGAATTTGAACAAAAATTGTACAAATATACGAAAAATCGTAAAAAGGTGTAAACTGTTTCCGATCGAACACATTGTACATACCATGACCTTGAGATTTAGAATGGAGGAAAAAATACCACACACTCCTCCTTTATCCCTTTCCAACCCCTCAAGGGGGTAAATATGGTCAATTTTCGTGGAAAAATCCGAAATTACAGGAGATGTAAATATTGACGATTCGGTCTGATTTTTTTTTTTTTTTGCATAAGGCAACCTTGAGGTTAAAAGTCGAAAACAATCCCCCTCCCCCCTCGATAAATCGAAATTGTGCAGCTCTTGACCCGTCCTTCTAAGGACGACTTTGGACTCACCACATGAAGGTGGCTGCACTGCGAGTCCCACCCACACCCTACCCAACCAACCAACCAAAATGTGGGCGTGGAGAATTCTGCAGATGCAGATTCAGGTACTGCGAATTCTGATTTAGTGTCAAAATTTATCATGGTAGCACAAGAAGCGAGGGTGGCTCTTATAAAACCACCACGTCGCTCATTTCCAAACACTTTTGAGGAGGCCTGTGTTACCAGCTTGACACTGCGCTCTACGGCTTGCGTATGACATGGTATGTCTGCCAGATTCAAAGGTAGAGTTGGCTTTTTCGCCTTGGAAATCAAGTCTACAATGTCAGCTGAGAAATGTTTACCAATAGAGGAACACAGGTAATCTTGGTTTCAGACCAATTTATAATGTCATAATAATCATCTGCGTCAAAATTTATGGCCGGAACTTGAAAATGCCCTTTGTAGGAGTGTCTTTGGATTTCAGTACCCGCCGAAGTCCCAGCTCTCGAACGTGTTGCCTATCATCCACTACCATTGAAAGAAGAATGTTTTGTTGATGGGCAAAGAATGCATTTGTTTGGATGACCTTTGTTACCACTTCTTGTCTTAATTTCGAACCACAGAGGTACGTATACTGTCATAATGTACGTGACAATGTTGATGAGATTTTCGGATGGAGTTTCCAATGAAATATACAGTCTTAGGAACCTGTTTGCTGTCGTTAACCACCGAGAATGAGATATTGGTCCCGGATCTCGATTTGCAAGGTCTGATGAACAAGACCTAGCAGCAATGGAAACGGCAATGTCGTGCAGGTGTTTCTGATCTTTACTCAGGATTTCTGGGTCAATGTGTAGGATGTGGCATTTAGTTCTCTTTAAAGCAACTACAGGCAAAGACTCGCAATCAGCCAGCTGTTTGCCAAGAGGGCCACAAAAAGATTGAGGCCCTGTGGTTTTACCATCAAATGTTTCTACAAGATGCCTCAAATGTAGCTCATTAAAATGCACGAGACAGATAACCCACTGCATCGGTCTCTTTAAACGCATTTCTATATGTTTGATTGCTCCACTTTTCCAGCCAGTGTTTGTTGCTGTACCATCACACCCGACGACTAGAATTTTAGAAGTATCTATTCCGTTTTCTTCGAAATGGTCTACAATGGAGTTAGCAATGTCCTTTCCACTTTTTGAGGTTGGTACTAGATGACAAAGGTACTTAGAACCTGGTTCCTCAACAACTGTAATGTGGTCTTCTTTTTATTCAGACTGATATCGTTTACCTCCTTTGTCAACCAACACTAGAGTGTCATCGGCCCTGCCATCAAAGTACACACGCATTGGGCCGTTCATTTGATGTTCCTGCTGCTCCAGATTGGTAAGAATTGGCCTGCACTTCTCTTTTACTCGTCTAATTTTGCTTTTATCAACGATCAGAGATGTATTACTATCAGTAACAAGACCTACGTCTTTTAGCACGCTAGAGGTAATGGCAACTGTTGCTCTGTCTGACAGACCAAAGCGATTGCCTGTCAAAGCAGTAGCTGGAAGCGACATGCGCATTTGTGAAGAGCCTGGGCTCCTTGACAGAGCAGACAAAGAGCGTGTGGGCTGAAAATCTAAATCATCCTCATCCTCTTTGACATCAACATTTGTCTCCTCCCTTTCAGGATCAAAAAGGTATTTTTGATCCTATTTGAGATATGCTGCAACCAGGCAAGCTTTGTATTTGTGTGCTGAGCACAACAGATGACGGGCCTTTCTTTGCAACCTTTATGTAAGTTTTTGTGTTTTCTTTTTATGCACCGTCGGTCCTATTTTACCTAGTCTAAGGTGTCTTTGTGCGTAAAGAAATTTCAGTTCCAATGTAGGTAATTTCCCGTCCTTAGGGCAATCGCAACTGACAGCTATAGGATTAAGACAAATACACTTGTCAAATTGTTTCCCGTAAGTGCATTCTAGTGTCATGTCGCATATACTTTTTCTGTTTCCCAGCCGTGTCTTTGTCTCTTGGATATGATTTACGAAGAGCATATTAGCGATCTTGTAGTTGTTTCATCTTTTGAACGACTCTTGTGTGACAAACTGTAGGAATCGAAGCCTACAAATACAGTGACTCATTCTGTTGAGCTACAGTGTTTGCCACTTCAAAAAGCTCAACTTCCTTCCAGGTTTAACCCTCTGTCTACCAGAAGGGTCCAATGGACCCGACATGTACATTCAAAATATTTATTCAAACCAGAAATTTCTTCAAAACAAACTAAATGTATAAATCAGACAATAATAAGTTAAATAAACAAATTAAATAGTTTTAAGTAAAAATTCTGGTGTAGAATGTTTTTATAAAACTTGAGTAAAATTTCCGGTAGTTCTAGGGTTAAAGTCACCAGACTGCAATAACATGGCGTATTGCACTTCATGCCAACATTTGACAACGTCAGCATTCATGGGAAGAATTGCCGATGGCAGTGGTTTTGGTGCACCAAAAAATGGGCAGGGAGTATGAACGCTTCGAGTGAGCGCCATAATGAAGATAAGGAAGCTAAATTGTAATCGATGAGACCGTTATCCATAGCTGCCAACTCTTCCGCTTTTTCAGACCACAAAAACTTAATAGAAATTTCTGCCTTATTTAATCGGCGGATTACGGCGAGTTAAAAAGGTAAAATTTACTATAAAATTTTTGTGGTCTGAAAAAGCGTAAGATGTTGGCAGCTATGCCGTTATCCAATTCAAGGTACGGGATTCTAAACGAAGCCGACAAGAAAAGTTTTCAGCAAGAGCAGCGCTTCTTTTATAGGCGAGATATATTCTTTCACAAGCGAGACAAGGAAAAACCCGCAGCGACGCTGAGGCGAAACTGAGTGACGCACAGCGATCGTTACCAGGTACGGGTACTGTGCTAGCTCCTCCCCTACTCTGTTTCTCGGAATTACAGCGTTGCGCACGCTCAGCGAGCATTACAGTGCATAGAAGGAGAAAGGGGCTGACGAGATGGAAAGGTCCAGTACCGGGCGTTAAACAAACCAAAACATAATGTTTGCCGCAAAAAGTCGCCCCCTCGACAGGGTTCAAAGGGGATAGAGGACCTCTCGAGGGAGGGTGGTTGTTTTCGACTTTTAGCCTCAAGATTGCCTTATGTAAAAAAAAAAAAAAAAATCACGTCGATTCGTCAATATTTACATCTCCTGTAATTTCGGTTTATTCCACGAAAATTGGCCATTTTCACCCCCTTGAGGGGGTTGGAAGGGTATAAAGGAGGAATGTGTGGTATTTTTTCCTTCCATTCTACATCTCAAGGTCATGGTATATACAAAAAAATGTGTTCGATCGGAAAAAGTTTACATCTTTTTACGATTTTTCGTATATTTGTACAATTTTTGTTCAAATTCGAAAACTTTGAACGCGATGCGCGAACGGAAGATATTCTCCGATTTCAAATTTTTTTTTCACTGTGCTTATATTGACGAGTAGCAACTTTTCCGCACTATTAAAATTCGATTTGCAAAACCTTTTGTTTTTCACTCCGGTCTAATTGTATACATCATATGTATACGAAAGGTGTGTCCCACGGAAATAAAATCGCCGTGATTGTGTGCTGTAATTGGACACGAAACAAACCAATAAGAACGAAACAAATAAAGAAAGTCTATATACAAATACATATTTACAAGGAGAAACTCACTCACAGGCTTTCTTTTAATATTTAAAAATAAAAAGAGATTTTTTGATCAATTTTGAAGTAAACTGTCCCTTTAAGCTGAAACTGTGTTTTTGGCATTTTATTGTAACTCTGTTAACACTAAACGTACCGTAAATTTTAATCGTTTTATTAAAAATACTACACGCCAGAATTTTAATTTAAAACTATTTAACATTTTCAATTTATTTTATTTGATGTACATTTCATGTATTTTCTATAGAAACTTCTGGTTAAAATTGAAATAATTGACTGGTTGTTGGTATAGTTAGTGTTCTATTCCATAGCTGCCATCCTTGATTTAAGAAGAATGACGATCGAACATCTATAATTAAAAAAAATAAATAAAACAAAAGTTGTTGAAATTAAAATAAATGAGCAATTCAGAATTGCATCAAATTTAAAAACAATCCACATAGTTTTATTGACTTCATTAAATTTATCCATAGATAAATATTGAAAAAAAAGAAATATTTAATTTCTCTTCCCCATCTGACGCAATGCTAAACAAAAAATTTTTAACATAATTATTTTCGTAAGAAATGCACTAATTTTGACTTCGCTGAACAAGTAAATATTTATAGAGTACAATATTTTGGTTTGTGATAGCAAATCAATTAAACAAAGGATAAATAAGAAAGAAGAATATAGATGAATAACCTATCAAATTTAATTTAAGGCTTACAGCACTTACGAAGTAATTATTAAAAAAAGAAAAATATTTATATTAACATTTTGAATGAAATTATTTATTCATTATGGTAATGGGATATTTCTAAACCTTTGGTTAATTTGTAAATAATTTATGCAATATTTTACATTCTAAACTAATAAATATGTGAAAATTTCGAATAAAAGAAGAAAGAAGAAAGAAGAATATAGATGAATAACCTATCAAATTTAATTTAAGGCTTACAGCACTTACGAAGTAATAATTAAAAAAAGAAAAAGATTTATACATTTTGAATGAAATTATTTATTCATTATGGTAATGGGATATTTCTAAACCTTTGGTTAATTTATAAATAATTTATGCAATATTTTACATTCTAGGCAAATAAATATGTGAAAATCTTGCGCAATCCATTATTTTAATTATTTATTTATCAAAATTTGTTATGTAGAATAATTGTTCTGTTGGCCCAAAGGTATGAAAACATGGCGGACTGGGAGCAGGAGAACACAATGGGAAACCTACGAGTCAACCGGCAAAATCGGGTTTTTCGCTGTTTTCCACCAAGATATGACTTGGCAGACCGATTACGTTTTAATATGGGAATCGAGTTTTAGCTAATTCTGTAATTTCAACCTCCATTTCGATGAGGTGATTGTCTCATGGTTGTGTACGCCTCCTTGAATTTTGCAGACCAGAAAATGTTTTGGCACCAGTATTATCTTATAGAAATTTTCTTTTTAACAGAAGGCGAAATTTTGGGTGCTTAACCTACATTTTTTTATTATAAAAAGATACTGGTAGTTTTTTCTGGAGAAGAAACGGTATCCGTACAAACCACGTGTCTGTGTTGCCGGCTTCCGGTCTGATAGTAATAACGGGACGCGGGACAAGTTGGTCCGTTTAACAGGTTTCGTACGGCTCGTTGAATTTTAAAGACCAGGAAATTCTTTAGCACCAGCATTTTCTTATGGAAAATCTCCACTTAAAATAAGGCAAAGTTTCGCGCGTTTAACCTACATATATTTTTCTATAAAAAAATACTGGTCGTTACCTTGGAAAAATTCCCTCACCTGTATGAACCCTTATTTAATAGATATTATTATTAGCACATTTGCGTCATTTGTGCGCATCTTATGAATTTCTTTTTGTTCAAGAGTTCTGAAATCGTACCAGAAACTATGAATAGTAATTTTGCTCTACTTAATGACAGACGTTTTAAAATTACATAAAGTAGAGATTCTCATTTCTGATGACCTACATGGGTTAGTCGAATTCAAGCGCAATATGCCAATCGGGAGGCTTATATCATAAATTTGTTTTATAGCATAAATGTATTACTAGACTTAGAGCATAAATATTATGTAGTTTTAAAGAAGTATATTATGATACTCCGAATCAACGAAATATATATCTTGTTATTGTAATGCTGTACTAAACCTTCCTTTTTAGCATTTTTTATTTTTTCTATAAGCTCTTTTCTCTAGTACTTCATTGGAAATTATACGTATGCCCTCCTTTTCCATTGCTACCAGCTATGAATTGCTCTAACAGTTAACTTCGATCATCTTCTGCATCGGGGATGTGGGGCAGAGATACCAGGCTTCTCGAGTAAACTGCCTTCGAAACAACTAAATATATTATGCTTTATTTTAAAATACACATTTATGAACCAACTGTAGCAAATAACTATGTGGTCTCAAAGCCGCCTCAAGACTACAAGCCAAACACAAGGTTTCGTGACGTCACGACGCGGGGCTTAGATCAGCCGTGGAGAGCACATGCGTTATTAAAACATATTAATTCTTTCCTCTATATTTCAACTTATTATCACAGCATATAGGGAAAAAAAATAAAAACTTATAGTTTAAAGACGCTAATTAAGTGCTTTTTAATCAATTTCGATCACTCGAAACAATAATAATAACGATAACACGAAAACAATATTTATGAAATAATACCACTGTGTCAATGAAAATGTGCATCAGAATTAAAGTTACATTAAAGAAAATTCGTTCGTTAATGAAAAGAAAATCCCAAGTATTAAATTTATTTCAGTAGACAGTTTCTATTATTTATTCTACTTTGAAATTTCGAAACAATATCAATTATCTATTTGGTATATATTCAAAAACAAGACATTATACATTATTACATACATATATATATATATATGTAAATATAAATTTGTAGTTTAAACACATAAATCGAATTATTTTGCTTTCAGTTATTTCAAAATAAATAAATAACAGTAAGTGTGCCAATCAAAACCCACATTTAAAAATTAAATTAAAGTGGAAGAAAGGTGAATGTTAAATGAAAACAAATTCAAGTTGTGTTATATTTTTATTTTAATCGGGCTTGAAATTATACAGTAAATATCCTATTAAATATTAAGTGATTTGAAACCTGCATATAATAAATAGTAAAATTAAAGTATACATGAAATTAAGTATTCTTATAAATAAATTTTCGTACTGTAAACTTTACTTATCAGAAATGGGTAATTTTCACGTAAAATCCATTAAATTAAAAACCACAAAACTGTCATAATACTAAAACAACACAAGTTCATGAAACAGAAAATTATTATTTAGTTTTGTATTAGTTTCGTATATATTATGTAAGGTATAAGCAATAGATTTTTAAAAAGTGTATTGGCATATGAAGAAAAAAATAAAAGAAAGAAAGAAAAGACTTTCATCAATGGGAATTAAAATATTCCTAATTTATGTTCATTTTCCTCGAATGTTTAGGTAATAGCTGATAAAAAAAAAACATCGAAAAACACAAAAACCTTCCACAAATATAAATATTTCATTTCCAAAATAATGTTGTGTGGTTCTTAAATGTTTGTTCACATCTTTTAAGCATAAAATAATCAATTTTTATGAGATGAAAAGTATTTCCTGACTAGATCTAAAAGTAAATTTATAATTATAGAATAATAATTTTATTTATTGTTACTTTTAATTAAACATTAAAATGTATATGAAAACACATAGGATTTTTGCGAAGAAGGTGTGTGTGTGTGTGTGGGGGGGGGGCAACTACTGTTTTGCATAAGGGTACTAACAACCCTTCCTCTAGTCTTGTAAATAAATTGTTTACATTTGTGGCAAAAATAGGGAGATTCAAAAACATTATCCCCATAGCTCTATTTACGTAGTACATAAGCATTTATAATTTAACAAAAAATTATAAAAAGAATTTTTATTAAGATAGCAAACGTTTAAGATTAAAAAACAACAATAAATTGATACATGTATATCGATCGGGGTTTGCTTTAAAAGAAGTAAACAACATAAAAATGCTATGTATTCACAGCGACTTTTATGAAAATTTCTGAACAAATTAGAAAGAGAGGATGGTGTGACAAAATACAAATTAAATGATATGTCTTGACACGATTTAGGGATGTTTGCCATTTAAAATTATTGGTCTATGTGGAACGAAACAGAACTACAATAATATAGTTTCGTTTTGAGACATGGTATTATTGATAGAATCGTACTAGGATTTGCTAGTTAATTTATTTCAAAGAAATTAAAAATAAAAGATTCTGAACACAAGAAATAAAAATTGTGCTGATAGCATATAAATATAATTTGAAAATAAAACTTACCTTGAAAAGAATGTGTTATCAGGCTGAGTGAAACACACGTGCACGTAAAATAGAAAGATACAAAATTCAAATGTTCGGGGCTGGCGCGTTGGCAGTTAGCCAGCCCCGGGCTGTGACGTCACACGTGGGGGGATGAAGGGCGTGTCTGGCTTGTAGTCTTGAGGCGGCTTTGGTGGTCTCCGTACAACGGTTGTATGCACTTCTGTAAAGGTAGAAATGTTTCTGTAAAAAAATTCAAATGTTTTTTGTATGTAGAATACAGAATTTGCAACCAAAATTAATCCATTTTCGGAAAATTTGACAGAGTGCAGTAGAAAAGTTAAACTGTAATGAAAAAATTAATATTCTGAATAGTGGATGAGATATGAGCATCTGCATGAACTAATTTTTAACCCCGTATACGTGAGTAATATTAAAAGATTGTTTACGTAATTTGGTAACATTTAGGCAAAATATATATAAATCCTGTGAAATATCATAAAAATTCAGATCATAATATCATAAAAATTCAGAAGATATCCGCGATACATTCAAATGATTGACAATTTGTGGAAATTTTTTTTATCATATACACATAGGTGCCAAGTTGCGACTAATCCTCCGTAATATGTGGGTTAATTTAACCCTGCTTTAATACATTTCGTACCGGAATTTTTTTTCAGAGATGAAATTAAATACGTTCCACTAAGGAAACTGGAATTAAATAAATAAAGATTCATCAAATAATTTTTCTGGTTCGAAACTTCGTTAAACTGGGTTAAATTAATCCCCACATTACGGAAGATTAGTGCGAGCTTGGCACCTCTGTATACAGCTACTCATAAAAAGCAACTGAAGTTCAGCTCGCTTTATCACCAATACCTCTCTGAATTTTTGCCATATCCGACTTCATTAGCGATTTGAAATTTTTTACACATTAAGTAGAGCAAAATATTAGGTTGTCCTAGAAGTTTCTTAGCAATTCACGTGATATTTTTAAATTCATCTCGGAACTAACACATATAATTTAATAACATGTGCAAAAGGAAATATAATATAAAACATTTTTTTAAAAATTTAATACAAAAATAGAATATAGAAATATAGATTATATATATAGAATATAAAAATATAGATTATATAAATAGAATATAACAATATAATATAAAAATTGTCGTCACTTGTGGCCTTGCCCATGACCTGACGGAGCGCAACGTTCTAGACTGCATTTTCATCTGCGAAAAAGATACTTTTTTGAAAAGATTTTTCTACGGGGCACGAAAGTTAGATACTTTATAAAAACGTGGGACGCAAACAATCCTGGTCCAACCGAGACAAAGGCTCCATTCTTGTAGCAGAAGCCGGTTTAAACCCGAAGAAATTTTTGCTGTCGATTTGATGGATTTGGAAGGGAGTTATCTACTACGAGAACCATCAACTCTGAAAAATACTTCTTGCAAGTGGGTGAACTGATGGCAACAATAGCTGGGAAACGCTACGAATTAGCAAAGAGATGTTGACTTCCATCATGACAACGCCAGGCCACATGTATTTTTGGCCGTCAGAAACATACTCGTGGCATTCTATTGAGACGTTCTGCTCCACTGTCCCTACTCTCCAGGCATTCATTCGTCCGACTATTTTTTGTTTCATTCTCTCAAAAATTCCTTTCGCCAAGAAAATAATGACTCTTCGAATGACATGAAAAATCCCCCCGATAAGCACTTTGTCAGCAAATCCCAAATGTTTCGGGAAGAACGCTTTGTGAGACTTCCGGACAGTTTGAAGAAGGTTGTTGAACATAGTGACATATATGTACTTCTCTAAAATTTTGCCGCTTTCGAAATTTCGTATGTTTCATCTTTAGTAATGAACGAAAGAAACTTTTGGGTCAACCTAATAAAAGATATGTTTATTTTTATCCATTTTGCTAGCTGTTTTCTTTGTTTCCATTTTTCTATTCATAACTATTATATTTATTTCAATCTTTCGGTTTTTAATATGCAAATTAAACCCGATATTTTAATAAAGAAAGAAAATTAAAGAAGAACTATATAGAAAAATAATACATTTCATTAAATTGGTTTTATATAATTTGAACAGAACCAGAAGGTTGACATAAATGTTATTACAAGTAAAAAAATACAATGCATTCACCAGGTACGTGCAGGTCTTCAAAGAATAACCAGGGCATAAAAGTTTGAGAAACACTTTGTGAACGAAAAATTTTTTTACTATCATTATTAAGAAATACATGACAAACTCCTTTCTCTTAAGCCCCACCAGTGGCTGAGAGTTTCTGCTCTCGAAGCTGGTAGATGAGAGGTGCTGGGTTCGATCCTAATCGCTCCCGTCGGCCTAATCGTTCGGAGTTTTCGTGGTTTTCTTCGAGCCTTGGATTTCCAAGCGTAAATACGGGTTAGGTTCCCTTAGAAAGATCCCCCACGGATGGCACTCCACAACTTCCCCCTTAGGGCCTATAACCCTCGTGCTGATAATTGGCCGTCATAAACACTACCAACCAACCATTCTCTTAAATTAAATGGGCGACTATCTATAATAGTTCATTTGTTTAAAACCAATATAATACATAAATTAATAAGTTTAAATAGGATAACTGAAACTTCTGCATATTGCGAGTTCTTTTCTCTTTGTCTCTAATCTTAATATTCCAATCACCAATTACTAATCATTGTCAATCTGTATACAACAAACTTTGTAAGATTTCTATTTATCCTGTCCTCTGCAATTATAGTTGTCATGATATAAGCTTCTAAAATCATATTCCTGTAAAAAAAATTAAAGGAAGGTTTTCCTTAATCTTTAGCAAATAGAATCAAAATTCGTAATTTATTGAAAAGACAAATCAGTACATAAGAACTATAAATATTAACACAGAGCATCTTTACACTATAACTTAATTAAATAAAAAAAGTTTTATTAAATTTTATAATATATAAATAGTCAAAAAGTAAATCGCCTCTTTATTAATTAGATACATAATTAAATATTGGCAAAACGATCAGTTTAATTTCCTTCAACCACCTGCGTTTTTTTATGAAGAGGCAGAAATTTTATCTTGTTATTTTCATAACAATTGCATTAATTTTTGACTCGCGGGAACAAGAAAATATTTAGAAAAGATTCTTAGAATAATAACTACCATTTTATTAATGTAAAACAATTTATTTCAGGGTAAACGAGAAAGTATTGATTAAACGGAATTAACTAAGACGCACTTACAGTAAATATTTTGTTATGCGAAGTTGGAAAAGTGATTTATGTAGCCTTTTAACGAAATTGTTTCTTCAATATGGAAATAAGTAGTCTGGAAATCTCCAGAAACCTTTATTAAATAGTATGTTTATTCTTTTATATGTTAAATATTAACAGAAAAATAACAAAAATGGAAATGAAAGGGGTGGGCAACATTTTTCGGCTGAGGGTAACAATCAACAAACATGAGTGTATCAACTCTTTCCGGCGCGGACAAATTCTATTCGCAAAATGAGAAAATATTGACTGACACCGGAAATTGCAAACGATTTCTTTTTGAAAATAAAAACTCCTTAAATTAAGCTTTCACAGTAAAATCAAAATTTTGTGAAATATTCTTGGTGCCATTTGCAAGGATGGAATTAAAATTAGGTGTGTCCATGGACACACTGCGCAGGAAAGGGTTAAGGGGTCTCAGGATTCTTAAGATTGGAAAAAATGAAAAAAAGGACCATTTTCAACATTTAATATCTTGAAATGTATTTGATATTAAGACACAATTTTAAATGGGAATGAAAGATACAAGTATGTTCTTTCATTTCAAATATTTGAAAAATTGCAAGATACAGAATTAGCATTTACAGGGGGCTCAAAACTGTCAGACATTTCACGAGCAGAAAATCGGCATATAAGCTTATGCACACGATTACAAAATACATTTTGCACCTAGAATGAAAGTTTTGGTGCCTACTTATACCTCAGATTATACTAATTACACTGAACCTAAATAAATTTCTATTTAAAGCATTTTTATATTTTTAATGCAAAGTTGTATTTAGCTAATGCAAAATTTAGAAAATTTCAACAATATAAACCCCTAAAAAATATTTTCTTTTTACAATAAATAGGAAATTTTAGGTTCCGTTTATGCAGACTAAAATAAAACATATGTTTTGAAAATTTTAGGAAAAAAATATTCAGAAGTTTTCGAGATATCGTGCGCATTATGCCGAAAAACGTCATTTGGAGAAAAATGACTTAAAAGTTTTGGAAACACGGCTTCAGCTATTGAGCGAGTATAATTCTAAATACCATAACTTCTGTTCTAATGGGAATTTCAAGATACCAATTATATCAAAATGTTCAGAAAACATACAAGTTTAACATCTAAAAAAAAATAAAATTTCGAAATTTTTAGAGCTTTAAGAGTCTTGAGACCCCTTAAGAGCCCACGATAATCACGGGAAAAACCGAAAACGCCAATGTTAAATCTATGGGAATGTTATTTTCAAATAACTCGTTCTCAATTTAATATTTTAAAATGATTTCTTTTTGTATAGAACAGCTGAAGTCTAGCTCTAACAGGGATAGCTTTTACTTTTTCGATTTTGATTGTAGTTTTATTTTATATTAGGGTTTGCAATTTCAGAGTAGGTTCCGAAAGAGAAAGTAATTTAAAAAAATCTTAACTCCTTGAGGAGCAAGCAAAAATGGCTCTAAATATTGAATTCTCACCGGAATAATCGAAAAATGTTATTTTTAACCCCTTGAGGGGCAAGTAGTTACGTTTGCGAAATGCATAATTCCCACCGGAATCTTTGAAAAATTCTATTTCAAAATAAGTAAAAGCAATCTTACGGCTTTTTCCCTCCAAAGTTAGAAAAGAAAAATTTAATAAAATTTTTCTGTTGTAAAACTTTATTAATCGTAGGTGGTATATAATATATACCGGTGCCAAGCGTCCTATCTTTAATGGTGGAAATAACCGCAAGATTAAAAGCGAGGTCACATCAATCAAGATCATGCGCCACGTAGCGGATGGAGTGTGAACTACAGGTAGATACCTAACTGTTTTCTTACTCACACCACTAAAATTGTAAAGTTTTTGTCACCTTGATTAATAACTGAAGTACCTTTATAAGGCGAAGAAAACTTCGTGTCAAGTGCATCTGGATGGCCCTCTCGCTACGTCATTATTTTGCAATAAATGTGGCAAACAAAATTCATTTCCATGAGTGATTAAAGATTTAGAAAATACACGCCACACTAAAAGTCCGCGTATGTGAATTATCACTCCGTCCACAAGGTGGAGCAACTGTGTTAATTTACGCCTGATTTCAGTATTAAGTTTGTTCGCTTACTTATAACGCTTTGCTGGTGCCCTTCAAGGGGTTAAACAAGGAAAAACAATTTATTGAAGATTTTCCTCCAAAGTTAAAAATATAAATTTTAGTTAATATTTTCTGGTGAGAATCTTGTTTAAATTAGTTGGGATATATTTTATCCCACCGCCCCTCAAGGGGTTAAACAAAAATCGAAAAAGTATAGGTTGTGTGTTAGGTACTCACTTCATATTATAAAAAGTCCAGCGCACAAAAATTAAACAACAACAACAAAAAAAAAACTTAATTGAAAATCTCTGTAAGATAAAATAAATTCTTCTGTGTTATCTAATAAAATGACGCATTTTCATAAAATTGAATGAAAACTCGCTATCTATCCACAATTGTCGTTTTTATTCTGTAATGCTGTTATATAACTTACCATTCTTATTAAAATTTCATTGAATTACTCCGGAAATTAACTAAATTTTAACATGGAAACTTTTAAAGAAAACTTTTCGTACGGAAATATCATGAGCTAGCATTTTATAGCAACAGTATTTATTATCTGCACTGATTTTAGTAGATTTTTTAAATTTCAAAGTTTTAATCTGGTTGAAATTGTGAATGTTAATGTAATATTATTGATTATTACTGAATTATTTCTTCTCCAGTTTGATTCCAGAGTAAGAGTTTTAATCTTTTTGCATTATTTGGTATCTTAGACATCAAAGCATATTATTATGGCATCGGAATTGCAATCCTGTTAGAGCATTAATTATGAAACGGGAAAGAACGGAGGTTCACGTATGTGGATCTATTTAGTGAAAAGATTGAAAAAAAAAACAGAAAAAAAATCATGAGACTAGCAAAGATTATGAAACACTTTCCAACGCATTCATAATACTGTAAAAAAATACAATTTATGAAGATTTCTAAACAAACAATTTTGAAAATGCATAACATATTTGAAAACTTAATTTCTGCAATTACCAGGAATATTACTAAAATATATATGTGAATTGATTTGTGCAGCCCTGTATTTGACCAATAGATTCACATGTATATTGCACAGTATTCTAAAAGTCAGTTCATTTAAACGCATAGCACAGTTGAAATTTCTCATTCACCAATTTCCGTCAATAAACGGAAATGCACTTGAGATCGTTTGTGTATCCTTGTATAGAATCAATAGAATTTATACACATCAAGTAATATACAAAAACGTAGTTAAATATCAAAACGCTTATTACAAACTAAAACGCATTTCCAGCAACTATTTTTTATAGGCAGTACTGTAGCCGAAGATTTTAGTGTGTCCCTGTAAATGTACAATTAATTATATGAACACCAGATTCTACAGTAAGATAGACGTATTTCAATATATTTAAAATAGTGTAATACCATTAAAGTACATCGTGAACGACTTCCCCCCATAGGCCGTAATGTAACGGAATTCTTTTGGGTGTCCCAGTAAATGAATCGTTAATGTTACACACTTCATTTTCAACTCCTGAACATGCCACCGTAAACACCAATAACATACATCAATTTCTTGGCATACTGACCATATTTATGCGAGTAAGAGCACGGACGGACAAAGAGACAGGCAAACCAAATTCATAAACACTTTTCAACTATTGTTAACCCTATAACGGCCGCATTAAATTACGGTTTTCAAATTCAAATTGCTCATTGGTACCACTTTTTTGAAAAAGAAATATTCACCTCATTTAATGACAAGTAAAATGATACCATAATAAAGCCAATTACACTATTTTATAAAACTGGTGGGAACAAATAATCTGGCTAAAAGACACAGCCCGTGAATATCATGGGCAGTGTTGCCAGTGGGTTACTTTTTTTAAAATTCAGATTTCTTGATTGGCACCACTTTTCTGAAATGTGAAATTTCCGTTGTTTTCGCGTTAACCCTTTGAGGGGCAAACAAAAATGACTCTAAATATCGAAATCTCCCCGGAATAATCGAAAAATTTTATTTTTAAATAAGGAAAAGCAATTTTTCAACGATTTCCCTCCAAAGTTAAAAATATAAAGTTTCGTAAAAATTTTCTGGTGAGAATCTTGTTTAAATTAGGTGGGATATATTTTATCCCACCGCCCCTCAAGGGGTTAATTAATATTTCATTAAACAAGATGAATTTTACTATTTCAAAAAACTGGTGTCAATCAAGAAATCTGAATTTTAACCCGTTCGGGACCATGGGTGCACAAATGCACCTTCAGAAAAAGCACACAGAATTTGTTTTTGGTACCAGTAAAAAAGAAAAGAAATATTTAATTTCTTTAATTTGAGCTTTTTCATGATTGTTTAATTAAAAGTAACTTAAAAAAAAAAATGGTGTTAACCGAATAAAATTTGTATAAAAGCCGCCGGCTCCGAAGGGGTTAAAAAAGTAGCTCACTGGCTACACTGATTACGGGAGTGAGAATTAAGAGGTTAAAAGCCCAGCGCACAAAAATTAAAAAAAAATCTAATAGGTATTATGCATAAGATAAAAATCAATTTCTCTGTGTTATCTAATACAATGATGCATTTTAATAAAATTGAACGAAAACCCTCCAGCTACCACCAATTGCCGTTTTATTTTTTAATACCGTTATATAACTTGCCATTCTTACTAAAATTTCATTGAATTACTCCGGAAATTAACTGAATTTTAGCAGAGAATATTTCAAAGAAAACTTTACGAACGCAAATCTCATAACCTAGCATTTTATAGAAACAGTTTTATCTGCACCGATGTTAGTAAATTTCTGAAATTGTGAAGTTTTAAACTCTTTGCTGTTGAGTATTAATGCAATACTATTGATTATTACTGCATTATTTATTTTCCAATTTGATTTCAGAGCAAGTGTTTTAATCTTTTTACATAATTTAGAATATCAGATATCAAAGCTTATTATTAGGAGATCGGAATTTCAATTCTGTTAGAGTATTAGAGTACAAAATTTATTACGATTCTATATACGAAATTCAGTAATACGGAAATAATATGACTCAATCTTAAAGAGGACGTAATCACCATGTCAACATAGAATCATTACGTATCATGAAATTTCACTGAAGTAATTACGTAGGGTAGGATTTAATTGAATGAAGAAAACTTCTATTAATATCTTTTTAAGTTTTGATTCGATCTTCGTAAAATTTTCAATGACTCTACAAAATTCTTCAACGATTATATATATTAAATTTCAAACCATACGGTTAGGTAGATTTTGCGCTATGATATGCAGACTGACAGACAGACGGATGGACCAGACGATGAATGTAGGTGCTGCATATAACTATAACTATGAAAGCACCTAAAAATAATGCACATGTCTTAATAGATACATTGAAAACGTCAAAGTGCACATAAATTAAACAATGAATTTTTATTTTCCTGGGACACTTTTTCGTTTGAGGGATTAAATTAACAAGTGAAATTACTCATGCATAAAAATCAAATATGTCCTAATATTTTACAATTTAACGCATTCAATCTTGCTTTAAAAGTGTAAATCTACTACGCTCTAAGTAATAAATATTTTTTACTGTTATTTGGTCTAAATATTACAGAATAACATGAAAACCTACATGGTTTTTTTTTTCAAATTAGATAAAATATATGAGGAGTGTGTTAATTTTAGTTTTAAGAAATGAAGTTTCATTGAATTATATTAAAACCACAGTGAAAATACGTTCGTATGTTCCTGTTATCTGTGAGTTTAAATTTGCAAAATGTGTATCTCTTCAAAAAAAATAATGAAAATTTTGAAATGGTTGCGTAATTTGAGGCACAAACATAAAATGTATTTTTGAATAGTTAGAAGCTGAAACATGATAACAATTAAGTGAAAAAGAATCATAATAATACGGTGACGTATAAGTAACACTGCATATTTCCAAGCCAAGTAATCAAAATCGAATGCAGTAATCTACAATAGAATATGGTGCAATATAGATTTACACTTTCCATCATAATTTCCTGTTTCGTATAATTTTATTGTACGAGATGAAATTAAAAATTCTGAGTATGCATTAGAACTTCATTTAAAACGGTTCAAATATTTGGTGAATTTAAATAACACTTTTGGATCTTTTCAGAAAATATATTAGATGTGGAAAGTTTTAAAATTAATTTTAAAAACACAATAAATAAAAAAAAGCATCTCAAGCCTTCACAAAATTCCCTTTCCCGTAATTTCGTGTTCAAGTAGCTGCTTTCGTGTGTATGTTTAATGGCTTTGGTGAGAACGAATTAAAGAAGTACGTATCGTCCAAGTAATTGCTCCAATCGCGTATTAAATGATGTAACGTATAATTAGAAAGTACAGGAAATTAATCAATCTCTTTAAATTTAATTATTAGTTTTGTAATAGATATTTAAAGCTTAGAAGTCATTACAAATTGCTGACTTCGAAATTCCCTAATTAATCTTGTTACTTGAAAGTGATTGTAATCTGTTATTTAAAATTTGTCATTTTAACAGTACTTTTGTCTATTTAAATTAGACAGAGTAAGTGTTGTGCAGTTCGAGGCACAAACATAATAAAACTAGTTGTTTAGTAGTTAGAAGCTGAAACATAATAAAACTAGTTGTTTAGTAGTTAGAAGCTGAAACATAATAAAACTAGTTGTTTAGTAGTTAGAAGCTGAAACATAATAAAACCCAAGTCAGAAATACTAATAATAATACGGTATAGCAGCGTATTCATTAGACCTTAACTTAGTATAATTCACAGATTTGATTCCTTTAAAAAACACTTTTGTACTTTTCAGAAAATATTTTAGATGCGGAAATTTCAAAAATATATTTAAAAGCATAATAAATTTAAATAAACATTTTAATATAGAGGACATTGACTTTATGCATAATTTCGTTCTGAAATTGCTGCATGCGTTTATCTATGACAACAAATTAAAGAAATATATATCATTCAAGTAACTGCCCTTGATGCGTCTTAAATGATATAACGTAAAATTAGAAAGTACAGGAAATTAATCACTCTTAATTATTAGTTCTGTAATATATATTTAAAGCTTAGAAGTCATTACAGAGTGCTCATTTCGAAATTCTGTAATGAATCTTGGCACTTGAAAGTGATTGTAATCTGTTATTTAGAATTCTTCTTTTGTAACTGTACTTTTGTCTATTTGAGCATTTTTCTCTCGGCCAGAGCCTGATTAACCACGGGGCAAATTCCTACCACTAAAAATAAACAGTAAATTTTGCCTCATTCATGGCAGAAATTTTACATGAATACGGCGTTTAGATAAGGCGAACTTTTCTTTTAAAATTTATTGGTGTAAGTTTGCCCCGTTAGTAATCAGGCCCTGCTCTCGGCATTTGAATTGCTATAGTTTCAGAATACATTATTTTCCTACCAGAACTACACTGCTTAAAACAATTAGGGTAGCGCATGATTTTAACAAAGTTACGTAAATACTTAATCTGATAAGTAACATAAAATAAATCATCGATAGTTTAAAGCGTAGTTGAAAACAGATGAAGAAAACTTCACATGCAAATTAAAGTTTGTGACGTCAAAAACTAGGAAAAAGAGGTAAGTGCAGAAATCGGGATTTTGCAGAAACGTCTGTTTCACTGTGTCAGTTTTAAAAATCAATTGTTCACCGTTTATTTTGAGAAAAGGTGACTTGAAAATGTGACCTCAACGTGATTTACTGAAATCCATGACTTGGCGTATTATCGAGAAAATTGAAACCGGACAAACACAAAGAAGTGTAGCGGACGCTGTTGAAGACGCAAGAAGTATCAGTGCAAGGCTGTGGAATCGATTCTAAGACATAGGGAATGTTAGACGTGGACGAGGATAAAGTGGGAGATGCGCTACCACAGAAACTGATGACCGATATATCCTGTGAACAGTTCGTCGAAGCGGAACAAACAGTGATACTCAGCTGCAAACACAGTTGTTCTTGGACACGGGACGAATAGTGTCCAGCCAAACAGTCCGAAATAGGCTTCATCAGGGTGACCTCTATGCACGTAAGCCAAAGTTCTGTATTCCGTTGACCTTAAGATACTATAAGGCCTAAAAAAGATGGGAAAATGAACATCGAGATTGGAGGAAATGTGGTTGGAGTCAAATTCAGTTTACAGACGAGTCCTGTTTCAGTCTAAATATAACACCCGATGTGTTTTCGTATGGAGTGAAAGGGGCACTCGAAATAATCCCACATTCCTTCGTGAAAGATCACATTACAGACGAGGTCGGTTGATGATATGGGCTGAAATCAGTATAGGTGGACCTACGGACCTGCATATCATTCGGAGAGGCACTTTGACGGTCCAAACTTATACAGACGAGATACTGAGACCTCATGTCGTATTTTACGCTGCAGCAATTGGTGATTCCGTTTTTACGTGCATGATAATGCCAGACAGCATACAGCTCGTCTTGTGGAGGACATGCTTAAAGCTAAAACAATACAGCGTATGGAATATACAACATGCTCCACCGACCTGAATCAGACCGAGCATGTTTGGGAGACACTGGAAAGATGCATTGCATCGAGACAAAGGCCTCCTTTTGTTGTTCGGGAATTCGAAACTCGAATTCTTGAGGAGTGGTACAGTACTCCCAAAAGTCTTATCGGTAATGTCGTGTAACCCATGGAAAACATGTATGTGACAGTTTTATCTATTCAAGGGGACCACACGCCATATTAAACACTTGTATGATTCCTAGACAGTACTTTTTTAGTCATTTACGTGTAACCAAAATTTTTGCCCTAAACCATCTTTTCATGTTCTATCCATCGTTCCAAAGAATTAAAGCCCTCTTGGAATTTATTCTGCATCTTTTTTTCTGTATTGCGCATTGATTCACATGTACACTCCATTTTATGGTTATGCATGGTTGTCTCGTGCTGTTTGTTCTCATCTCTTTTTTGATTGCTCCCCTAATTTTTTTGAGCAGTGTCTTTGAAGATGATCGCTAAATGCATCACATTAAATAAAGCATAAAGTACCATTCTTTATTTCTAGTATGAATTCGAAAATTTAATCAAAAGTGGGGGCCAAAATGGCAACCCTGGTTTGTGGTTTCCAAATAGCCCACAACCAACGCCCACAACGCATCTTCATGTGCCGGGCTGCCAGTTTGCCTCCATTTTCATTCAGAAATTTCAAGTTCACAGCAGAAATAAATAACAGTATTTCATACTTTATTTAATAAGAGACATATAGTGATCAGAAAAATAAAAATATTGATTTTGAAATTTATGGTATGAATTTGAAATTCCGGATTAAAAGTGGAAGCCAAACTGCCAAACCTGTTCATTTGGTACACAGAATTCCAAATTTAAACTTTATGCAAATTTAAAAATTAAATATTCAAAATTGGAAAAATAATTAATGTCTGTATTTCTGTTAGTTTATATGTTATATATTCGCTATTTCAAAGCAATGGTAGCGAACCTTTAAAAATCACTAGCGCTTGTGAATTTTATGATCACCTTCATCAGTGCGCTTACTCTAAATTTCACACACACGAACACATTTACGTATGAGGGCAGCACATTACATAATATAGACGCATAGCTGCCAACTTGTACGGATTTTTCTTACCACTAAAACTTAATAGAAATTTTTGACTTATTTAAACATTAAAATTGCTTGAATTTCGGTGATTCAATTACATAAGATTTTCTATTAAATTTTAGTGGTATGAAAAATCCGTACAAGTTGGCAGCTATGTAGACGAAATCACATTAACAGATATTCGATAGATATAGATGTATGTTTATGAAAATTTGGATGCGCAAAGGGTAACAAAGCTTTTTCAACACCAAAGCGGTTAGAAATAACGAATCCAATCGCAAACGTCTGTATTTTTCAGATCAAATGAGACTTTCAATACTTAGTTCACGGAAGATTTTATTTTAAAGAAACAGTGCAGGGTAAGATTGTTCTACTTCTCATTAACACTAGAACCGCGGCAAAAAACGTATACATATAACTGCCAAAGCGGTCATTTTGACCGATGTGGATTACCATGCTCAAATATTGCTTACTTGCCATTTTTTACTCTTAGCATCGTTTATTACTATTATTAACATCATTGCCCATATAATAATATATATTTCATAATTTTTATTATAATTTTATATTTTATTAAGTTATAATTATATTATATTGAGATGAGATAGATATATATATAACTTATATTTTTTATTTTAAGAATATTTTTATAGTAAAAAATATTTTTCATGAGAAATCGAAATTGCTAAAAACAAGAATAAACTTAGTGAAAACAAAAATGTATATTTATACCTTGGACAATACAATATTCAGGGTGGCCAGTGGTCAGGGAAAAAGACAGTAAAAAAAGAGGCAACTACGAGTATTTTCTTCTAGAAAATACTACGAATAATATAACGGAACTAAAGAAAGCGGGTTTCTCTTAACAAAATACTGGTATTTAACACATTTTTTGACTGTGTTTTTCCGACTTAATGCCCGCTAGATTGTGGAAATTATAAAACACTTGTGAGGTCATCGTCTAGAACTAGCTTTATAGAATACTTCCACACCATTTGGTCGAGTACGTCGACGCCAAATTTTGTAGCATTGTAGAACTTTACAGTTTCTGGTAAGTGTTTATCACCAGTTTCAAATTTAACTGATGGATGTCGGAAACTTAGAATTAAAACACATTTATTTTTCATCCCTTGATAAACTCAACGTAATATCATCTTTTTTAAGAATTTGTCTACTGTACAGAGACTTTTTTTCAGATTTTATGGCCTTTGGAATTTTGTTTTTCGTCCACAATTGACTGCGCCAACAATGCTTGTTTTTAGTTACTTCAGCTTTTCTGCAAGGGGCAGTAAAGTAAAGAAGTTATTTGTGGTAATGTTGTAACATTTGTTGAAGTGTGGTTGTATGAAATATGGACTGCTGTGACATCTACTAGATAAAATGTGCATTAAAATTGACCGCGGTCATTTTGACCGTTTCGGCGGTTTTAGGTATACTACTGCAATACTTCACAAATATTGGCTGATTGGAAAATTTATCACTGGCATATCATAGCTTTTCGAATTATAGGAAAAGTCACTGGAACTGAAAGTTATACTCTAAATAGAAAAAAACTGGTACGCAATGAAAGTTTCAAAATGGTCAAAATGACCGCCTTGGCGGTTCTAGTGTTAAAGCCATTATTTGCTATCAATGAGTGTAAAATCTATTTTAAACTTACTTAGGCTTCGAAAGTACAAGCAAAGGGGTGGGCGGAAACTAGTGCACACGGGGGCGCATGGTTGACTACTCCCATTCTAAAAATATAGTAATTCCAGTCTTAAGGGGTCCCAGGACTTTTAAAGATTCAAAATTTTCGAAATTTTAATTTTTTGAGATATTAAACTCCTATATTTTCTGAACATTTTAATGTAATTGTTTCCTTGAAATTTCTATTAGAACAGAAGTTATGGCTTTTAGAATTACACCATCTCAATAGCTGAAGTAGCGTTTCCGAGACTTTGAAGTCATTTTTCTCCAAATGACGTTTTGGGGCATAACGCGTGCCATATATCTAAAAAATTTCCGAATATTTTTTCATGAAATTTTCAAAACATATGTTTCATATTAGTCTGTATAAACTGAACCTAAAAATTCCTTTTTATTGTACAAAAAAATATTTTTTAGTGGATTATATTGTTGAAATTTTCAAAATTTTGTATTAGTTAAAAATACTTTTGTATTATAAATATAAGAATGCTTTAAGTATAAAATTATTTAGGTTCAGGGTAATTATTGCAATCTGAAGTATAAGGAAGCACCAAAATTTTCATTCTAGTTGCAATATTTATTTTGTAATCCTGCTCTTAAGCTGTTATTCCAATTTTCTGCTCTTCAAATGTCTGATAGTTTGGAGTCACCTATAAATGCTAATTCTGTATCTTGCAATTTTTAAATACATGAAATGAAAGAACATACTTATATCTTTCATTCCAGTAAAAATTGTGTCTTTAAATCCTATACATTTTAAGATATAAAATGCTGAAAATGATCTCTTTTTTTTCCAATTTTAAGATACTTGAGACCTCTTAAATTCAAAAGGATTCGCATATACAGAGGCTATACAAAGAGTGGTAATTAACAACGAGACCGTGGTAATTAACAAGAAAGCTATCGGACCTGTTGCTGGAGATCGTTACGGAACTTTTAGACGTAAACTGAACCGAACCACTGGTGCAACGTGTAGTGTTACGCAATCGTCTTCAACCCCCTGAATAGGAAATGCACAGCTGTGAACCATCTGGATTTTTGAATACATAATTTCGCATAGAAATATTCGGTTTATTTAACTGCTGAAAAGCTGCGATTAAAATGTTTTAAAGGATGGAGGCAATAGTTCATAAATGTATATTTTCTCATGTACGAGGTGTTTAACGAGATTTTCAGACGTTAAAAAGCATTAATTCATAAAACATAATGAATGAAAATGAGAAACAAGTGACATATTTAGAAGGTGTTACTTAAATTTTGTACTTAGTAATTTCAGAAGTATATCATTCAATTTATTGTGTATGAATGCCGATACTATTGACTTTAAACTTCAAAACCATTTACAAAACCTTTCAAGGGCGGTGGCTAGAGGCTCTAGCCACCTAATTTTAATTCCAAAACCGACTACTGGCACCAAGAATATTTTAATAAAATGTTCCTTTTGTAATTAAATCGAAAAATAGCCTTTCGTTATTTATTAAGAAATTCGTTTGAATATTCTGGTGTCAGTCAATTATTTCATCATTTTACGAACAGAATTCCACTGCCCCTGAAAGGGTTAACCGATTTCCAAAAAAGGAAGTTATGTAATTCTTTTACATACCCACGCGCACATTAATGCAGGTAGCGAATCATGATTTCTAACTAGACATGCTCTTTTTTCACAAGTTTTCGCGTATAGTTTTCATTGTCTTATTTAACCCGTTATTAGTCGCGCGTTGGTCTTTTCCCCGCCAAAATTCGTATATCTTCCTAAAACCCATCTCCCCTTAAAGTTACAATGGTGGGATGCCGCATAGCTGACCTTCACTGTTCGACCTTCTGTTTACAGAAATTACAAGTCATTCCTGCGTTTTGTCAGGATTTTATAGCTTTTTAAAGTTAAATTCGGTCTGAATGACCGGCGTGCGATCACCAGCGTTAGTTGTTTTTTTTTCTTCCTACGCATTCTTCATTCCCATCCCCCCGAATTTCCTGGAAGGCGGAAGAAGGGTTCGCGGAGTCTCTTCCGTTTGCTCTCTCTCTCTTTTTCTCTTTCTGATATTTTTCTCATAGACTATTTGATTATTTTAACAATGTCTCGTAAACAGTTTTTAACTATTCAAGAAGCTCTAAAACTTTTTGATAATTTAGAAGACGATTACATTAGTGATGAAGGAAGTTCACCAGAAGAAGATAATAATTTAATTCTAAACGAAGATGAGGAAACTGATAATGAAGAATCAGAAAATTTCCTATCTTCATGTTTTTAATATTTTGCTATGTATTGTAAGAAAAAAGTTTTAAGTGAATTATTCAGAGCATGAATTGATATGCACAAATGTATATTTATTTTAATTAAATGAAGCGGTACAATCAAAATGAACCTTTTGTCAGTTCGGTTCTTTAAAATTATTTATCCGTAAGTGGGATTAAAATCCACAGTGAAAATTTATACAAATAAAATATTTAATTTTAATAAATTATTATTTATTATTTACTTCATATATACGAAGTTCATACCCAGAAGGATGAAAAAAGAGCGCTGCTTCACCCTGAAATATGTCCGTATATTTTCATGCATATATTATCATTTGGTTCATATATTTTCACTTGAGAAAAAGTATTGAATTATCAAATCTCTAAAGTTGCGCACACAAAAACGACTCAACGGAAAGAAAAAAAAAATAATGAAATAAAAAGTAGCTACTGTTGTTATATTAATAATTTCAAATTAGTAGTTATTTTATCTCATTTTTTTAATATTTGTATAGATATGGTAAGAAAAATATATTAGAAATGCAATTTTTCAACTTTAATTAGCTCCTAGTGCCGGACCACCGTTAAAACCAACCTGACTGCGCTGCTGTCCTTTCGAAAAATATGTATCACGATTTCAAATTTATAACTGAAAATTTGTTTTAATTTGTTATTCATTGAATCTTTACAAATTTTGCCAGTTTTTATAATAGTTTTTATCATTTTTACAAATTTTGAGGGAAAAAAAAAGTTATTAAACATTTATTTAAATGTTAACCAAATATATACTTAACGTAAATTCATGCTAATTGCTATAACGTTTATCTTATCGCATTTAAGCGATATTTCCCCCCTTATTTTCGCCGTTTTCGATCTTCCAGTAACACTGGCAATTTTCCTCTGTTTTTTCGGCCAAACGGGAACGGCGGCAAATAGACCGAGCGCGACTACTAGCGTTCTAAAAAAAGACGCGACTACTCTCGGGTTAAACGGAAAATCATCCTAGATATTTTATTAGCAAAATTTACTAGAAAATATTAATGAGAACGAACATAATCAGCTTGATCGCACCTGATATATCTATTTATACAATATATATATACATGTATAAATATAAACCATTATATAATATTACAAATCATCCTCATTTTTTAAATGAAATTTATAAATTGAGTATCAAGCCATGATATAGACATTATACATATTAAATTGTATCAACAATTATTAAATTAACTAATCACTAATTAATTTTATAATAACTACATCCAACCACTTATAAATGGAGTATTAAAAAATCATAACATTTAAAATATGCGAAAGGTAAATATTATCAGGAAGGTGAATGCATAAAAAAATAAATATCAATAAATATGTAGGAAATACTAAATATTTTAAATAATTTGTCAAGCTTTATGTAACAATAACAATTTAACCAATGAGGAAAAAAAAGTATCATTGTCAGCACCAATAAATTCATTGTACGAAATGTAGGATATCAAAACTGAATGAATGTACATTAATTCAATAAGAAGAACTACAAAATGAATATATATATTATATATGTTGCATCGTCGGTACCATGTCAAACTATCCAATGCGAAAACTGTGGGCTACTTTTTAAAATTCAGATTTCTTCATTGGCACCACTTTTCTTGAAAGGTTAAATTTCCTCTTGTTTTCGCCTTAATTAATGTGTGACATTAAATAAGGTTAGATAAGGCGAATTTTACTATTTCAAAAAAGTAATGCCAATCAAGAAATCTGAATTTAAAAAATCTGGCCCACTGTTTTCAGATTGGATAGTTTGACATGGTACCGACGGTATGTCCACGCATGGCTTTTAAGGTAATACTCAGATTATTATGAAAAGGCTCGTTTGGTGGCGTTTTCGCCTTAATTTCTTTAGTTTCCAAAAAGGGCATTTTGTATTTTGTTTATTTTCGTGCCTTCATTTACTTGATACAGATTTTTTTTTTTCAACGCTCTAAATATGCTTGTGGATTCATAAAAATATATTTGTACTACTATCGAAAATAAGAACAGATTTCTTAAAATCGGTACAAAATAAACATTTAACATCTGATTATTTAACACGTTCACGCAGGCGCGTGGGTCACTCTCGACTGTCTCGGAGTTGTCAAGTCTCCGGCTTTATACACACCACACTTATTATAGAGAAATTGTTGTTCCTTTAAATCACCCAATTGTTCTAATTAAATAAAACAACATTTTCTGTATTAAAATACTGGTGGCCACAAAGCCGGGGACTTGGCAGCTCTGAGACAGTCGAGTGTGATCCACCGCGCCAGCGTGAACGTGTTAAATCTGGTATACAATTCTTATTTATCTCTTTGTACAATAACCAAAGAACGGTAAAGACTTTCCTATGAATTCACTGTAAATAATAAGTATCACAAGAACAAGTATGATGTAACAGTACTTCCTACATAAGACTATAATATTTTTTTTCTAATTACAGGGCTGCTATAGGCAACTATTTTTATATTATATTCACATCACTATTTTACGTAAATAAATTCTGTAGTATATTTCTTTTGCAGATGTTGTCATATTATATGTGAAAAATTACTGTTTTTAAAAAATGGTACGAGATAGAATTAAAAATACCCACCTGTGGCAGCCTTGCACAGGCGACTATTTTTCTTTTCTATTCGCACCACTATTAAAAATAAATAAATTTTGTATTATATTTCTCTTGCCAATGTTGTCAAACAGCACGCCAAAGATTTTTGTTTCGAGGAAGTGGTGCGAGGAAGAATTAAAAAATAGTAGTATGTGGCAGCTCTGTAATTATATGTGATTAAATTGTGATGTGACATGTGTAACTAAAATGTGAACGGTATAAAAAATAACGATTAACCCCTTGGGGACGAGCGATCGGTATGCGTGCCGCATAAGGTGATCAGAATCCGTGATTATTCACATCAGTAATTTTTTATTGTAAATTTTGCCTTATTTAATCCGAGCATTTTCCCGATTCAATTAGGCGAAAATTTCTGTTTTATAAAACCGGTTATAAAATATGAAAAATTATGCAAAAGACGCTCGTCCCGAATTGGTTACCGCCCTCAACATATGATGAAAAATTTTCGTACTTTTTACTTTCGTTTATTTAACCCCTTGAGGGGCAATCAATTACGTTTGTGAAATGCTTATATCTACTGGAATCTTTGAAAAATTCTACTTCAAAATAAGTAAAAGCAATTTTAAGTCTTTTTTCCACCAAAGTTAGAAAAGTAAAATTTAATAAAATTTTTCTGGTGTAAAAGTTTATTAATCGTAGGTGGTATATAATATATACCGGTGCCCTCAAAGGGTTAACTTGGTTTATGTCTGTAAAGATTAAATTTTGTAATCGATTTTTACCTCACTTCCTGGTAGGCTAGAATTATGAAATATATATATATATGTATACACAAGTGTGCTTCCGATGACGATACACCATTTTAATATTCAATCGAATATTTAGATTAATTATCAAAATGTACTGATATAGAAATCTCGCAATTCTTATAAAAACAATGTAAATAATTGTAATGTAATATTATCTATAAATGGAAGAATTTTTGTAGTTTCAAATTTGTATGTAATCTTTTTTTTTTTTGAGAAAAAGCTAAATTGTTGTGAAAACAACCACTTAAAAATATATTTAGCTCTATTTTGCTTCGCTTTCTACATGTAATCGAACAATGTATTTTCTATGAAAAATAAAATCTACTTTTATTAATAGACGAATTAAATTATTTTTATGTAGCAATTTCATCTCACATGATCAGTATAAAGCGAGTTACTAACTTAGAGTAACTGGCTTGGCCTTTTCTCAACGCTAACGTTCTCGCCTGCTAATCATGATATCCCTGGTTCATATCCCATCGTTGCCAATGAACTCACCCTCCTCATTGGTGACGCAGACAAACACACAAAAACAACCTTCAGCAACAATCATCTCTTCTCATAACCAAATAAATGATCTCCAGCAAGCAAAGCATGGGAAACGCTCACAGCACATAAGTCGGTCATACAGCGCATCACGCATGCATACGACAGCATCACTTACGAGTGCATATCGCTCGCCATCCGTCAACAAGATGCCTTTCTCACTGGGGATGGAGTGTGTAGCGAACTCATCTCACATGATCTGTATAAAGCAAGTTACTAGCTTAGAGTAACTGGCTTGGCCTTTTACTCGACGCTAACGTTCCCGCCTCCTGATCAAGAGATCCCTGGTTCGTATCCCATCGACGCTAATCAACTCACTCTCCTCATTTATATTAAATTTTCTTTAATGTTTCTTAAAATAACCATTAAATATGATATGTATGTATCAGTGGCGTGGCGTCCGGTCATCGCTGGATGCGGCGATGACCAAGCAATATTTTAAAACTCTTAATAAGCTTTTAAAACTCTACGATCCAGTTTTAGCAGAACATTTGGAGTTCATGTATAAGTGAAGGTAAGATTTAAAGTTTCTTTTTTGAACATTCAACCATTGAATTTTAGAGTTAATAATTTTTCACCACAAACTTAAATAATTGCGATGACCACCGAAAAATTTCACGCCACGCCACTGGTATATATGTTACTCGGCGTGTGTACCTGGGCAAAGACAATTCATACGCTTCTTATCCTTACGTACTTACACGTGCACAGAGAAACAAACTAACACATCCAAATCTGAACTTATTTAATATAAACACAGTTTATTGATTTTTCTAAATTAGCAAACCAGTATATAAACTGCACAAAAAAGGTTTTTCAATTATTATCACGAACGTGTAACTTAAACATCAATGATAGTTCTTACAAAAGTTTTGTCTGATGGAAAATTATCTTATCGTTCTGGGGGTCACCTATCGTCGTCAGTGCTAAAATCACTGGTTTGGTAGCAACATCTATTTTCAATAGATATTGCAAAAATCAATAAAACCCACATTGCTGTAAGGGCGGAATTGTCCAAAATTTTCAGTGTTGCGTTTAATGCGTTTTCGAAGAGTTTTCGTTCAATCAACGTTTTACCAATTTTAGTTTTAAAATTATTGATTTGTCTTTTTTCAAATGGATCAATAAAAATAAATATTTTTTAGTGATTGAATTTTTTTTTCATTTTATTATTATCGAACTTAAATATATATTCGAAGATGAATCGCTGAAATTAACATAAGTTACATGTTTGGTATATTAAACAATGTAATACATCATTTAAAATTATAGTTAAATTACTGTAATACCTTTAAGTATTCGTTCTGTAATAACACCTTAAAACAATAAAGTCATTACAGAGTGCCAAATTTTAAATTCCCTAATGAATGTTTGACACTTGAAAGTAATTATGCTACTTCATTAAAATTTTAAATGTTTCAACTTATTTTTCCTGACTCAGCATTGTTCTCTTTGAATTTAGACTATAACGACTCCCAAAGAAGTCTAATTTATCCTTTGTCTGAAAGAACTTTTCTCGATCGAAAAATTTCGTTAAAGTATTTTGAAACGAGCAGATCATTTAATTAAATCGAGAAAAACCCTTGAGAATTGTATGCAGCAGCTGAAATATGGCCTTAAGTCTCAGCTGAAGTGTATATAAATACAAAGAATCTGTTTTTATATTTACAAATTTAGTACTTTTCAAAAATTTAAACATTGTTCACTTAAAATCTGATAAGAATTGAAATGTATAAGTGATGAAGCCTAGATTCAAGTGTACTTACAGAAATACCCCCTTTTTAACCATTTGAAAAAAAACCTAAATCGCGCATAGTCGAAAATAAAATATAAGTGAAATGTTTCATTTTTAAATTCTGTATACACATAATAAGAAGTAAATAAACATATGTACGTATATATTCATTTAATTAAAATTTTATTTAAGAAAATATATTATATCATGTTTAATGAAAACTATAAAGTTTTATCTACATGATTTAATACTAATGGGTAAATTTATAAATGCATCATTATACTGTATATATAAAAATTACATGCATTATCATTTATGAAATAATTCTGAAAGTAAAAATATTTAATGCTTATTGTTAGATTAATTTTCTCTTATTTTTCTGTATTTGCAATACAAGACCAATTTTGTGGCATTATGAAAGATAGATAAGAATTGCAAAAAAATACAATCGCCTGCAAGGGATTGTTTCTTATCTTAAAGGGGAATCAGGTTGAGCAGCCGGAAAATGACAATAATTTGACCATTACTAAAAGCTCTGTAGTTTCAAAACCAATTAATGGAATACAACAATTTTTTTTCTATACTTTCATAAAATACTAATGGTTTAAAAAAACATTCATATATATATATTTAGCAATGTTAATTAGTTAAATTTTAATGACAAAATTGACGTTTAAAAAATTTGAATTTTCAAATGTGCATTTTGCGCACAACATTTTAAAAATTCTACTGCAGATATATATTTAATATCGAATTTATCTTATACTATAATGCGAGAAAAAATTGTGTGTGTATGTAAATTTTATCTTAAAAACGGCTCTAACGATTTTGACGAAATTTTGTATTTTACCATTTTCGGGCATGGTAAGACCATTGGGCTGGGTCACGTGTTCGAGAAAATTCGATTAGTTTGTCATTTTGGGTCGTAATGGGTCAAGATCAAGCTAATTATATCTAAAAAACGGCTCAATCGATTTTGACCAAATTTCATATCCAACCGTTTTTCGACACGAAGAAATTTTTGGGCTAGGTCACATGTTCGAGAAACTTCGATTAGTGGGTCATTTTTGGGTCACTATGGGTCAAGCCAATTTTATCTAAAAACGGCTCTAACGATTTTCACTAAACTCTATATTCTACGGTTTTGGATTACGAGAAAACTATTAGGCTAAGTCACATGTTCGAGAAAATTCGATTTTTGGGTCACCGTGTGTCAAGCTAAGTTTATCTATATAACTTCTTTAACGATTTTGGCGAAATTTTGCACCCAACTGTTTTCGGGCACAAAAAGACCATTGAAATGGGTCTCGTGTTCGAGGAAATTTCATTAGTGGGTCATAATGGGTCATAATGGGTCAGGGTCAAGTTAATTATATCTAGAGAATGGCTCAATCGATTTTGACTAAATTTGGTATCTAGCCATTTTCGGGCACTAAAAGATGATTGAGATGGGTCTCGCGTTCGAGAAATTTCGATTAGTGGGTCATTTTGGGTCATAATGGGTCAGGGTCAAACTGATTATATCTAGAGAATGGCTCAATCGATTTTTACGAAATTTTGTATTTTACCATTTTCGGGCATGATACGACCATTGGGCTAGGTCACGTGTTCGAGAAAATTCAATTAGTGGGTCATTTTGGGTCGAAACGGGTCAAGATCAAGCTAATTATATCTAAAAAACAACTCAATCGATTTTGACCAAATTTCACATACAACCGTTTTTCGACACGAATAAACTATTGGGCTAGGTGACATGTTCGAGAAACTTCGATTAGTGGGTCATTTTTGAGTCACTATGGGTCAAATCAATTTTATCTAAAAAAACGGCTCTAGCGATTTTCACTAAACTCTATATTCTACAGTTTTGAATTACGAGAAAACAATTGGGCTAAGTCACATGTTCGAGAAAATTCGATTAGTGGGTCATTTTTGGGTCACCGTGGGTCAAGCTAAGTTTATCTAGATAACTTCTTTAACGATTTTGACGAAATTTTGCACCCTACTGTTTTCGGGCACGAAAAGACCATTAGGATGGGTCTCGTGTTCCAGAAAATTCTATTAATGGGTCATTTTGGGTCATAATTGGTCGGGGTCAAGTTAAATATATCTAGAGAACGGCTCAATCGATTTTGATTAAATTTTGTATCTAACCATTTTCGGGCACTAAAAGACCATTGGGATGGGTCTCGTGTTTGAGTAAATTCGATTAGTGGATCATTTTGGGTCATAATGGGTCAGGGTCAAGCTAATTATATCTAAAGAACGGATCAATCAATTTTAACTAAATTTTGTATCTAACCATTTTCGGGCACGAAAGGACCATTGGGATGGGTCACGTGTTCGAGAAAATTCGATTAGTGGGTCATTATGGGTCAGGGTCAAGCTAATTATATCTAAAAAACGGCTCAAGACATTTTGACAAAATTTTTTAATATACCGCCGTTTCTGGTTCTGGGCTAAGTCACATGTTCGAGAAAATTCAATTAGTGTGTCATTTTGGGTCACAAAGGGCCAGGGTCAAGCTAATTGAATCTAAAAACATGCTCAAAACATTTTGACCAAATTTTATATTACGTACACCGTTTCTGGGTATGAGAAGAGAATTGGGCTAAGTCACATGTTCGAGAAAATTCAATTAGTGGGTCATTTTGGGTCACAATGGATCAGGGTCCAGCTAATTGTATCTAAAAAAACGGCTTAAACGATTTTGACTAAATTTTGTATTCTATTGTTTTCGGGCCCGAGAAGACCATTGGGCTAGGTCGCATATTCAAGAAAATTCGATTAGGGGGTCATTTTGGATCACAATGGATCAGGGTCAAGCTAATTGTATTTAAAAAGCGCTTCAAAACATTTTGACATAATTTTGTGTAATACCGTTTCCGGGCATGATAAGAGCAATGGGCAGGGTCGCACGTTCAAGAAAATTCAATCAATGTGTCATTTTGGGTCCTAATGGATCAGGATTAAGCTAACTGTATCTAAAAAACCGCTCAAAAGATTTTGACAAAACTTCGTACTACACCGTTTCTGGACAAGATAAAACCATTGGTATGTGTCGCATACTCAAGAAAATTCTATTAGTGGGACATTTTGGTGATAATGGGTCGGGGTCAAGCTAACGGCATCTCAAAAAGGTTCAAACAATTTTGGCAATTTTTTTTGTTATACCGTTTCACAGTACAAAAAGACCATTGAAATAGCTCACATCTGTCGATGAATTTCGGTTAGTGGTTTTTTGAATCAACGTGGATCAAGCTTATTTTACCTTGAAAACGACTAACGATTTTCACCAAATTTTGTATGCCATCGTTTTCAGGCTCGAGAAGAGCATTGTGATAGGTCGCATGTTCGAAAAAATTCGATTAGTGGGTCATTTTGGGTCACTATGTTTCACGGTCTAGCTAATTGCATCTAAAACAGCAAGAATGATTCAGTGGGAAAAATATATCGAGATAAACAGAAGCTAATTTTGACCGAGCTTAGCTCGGTCATTCCTGCTAGTATTTACTTATACTACTATGTTTTACACTGAACCTCAATTTAGCCTGAGTTTTGTCATAGAAAATATTTTATTGAATAAATAGACGGAATTTTGTTACTAAATTTAATAAATATGATTTTTATAGCAATTAATTATGCAAATGCATTTTAATATACTTTTAAATTTAGATTCAGTGTAAACTATTGTAGTATAAGAAAATATAAATGCAATATTAAATAAATATCTGCAGTAGAATTTTTAAAATCTTGCGCGCAAAGTGCATACTTGAAAATTCATATTTTTAAAACGTCAATTTTGCCATTAGAATGTAAGTAATTAATATTGCTAAAAAAATATATTTGAATATTTTTTTAAACCATTAGTATTTTATGAAAGTATAGAAAAAAAATGTTGTATTCTATTACATGGTTTTGAAACTACAGAGCTTTTAGTAATGGTCAAATTATTGTCATTTTCCGGCTGCTGAACCTGATCTTCTCCCTTAACCCCTTAATTCTCGCTGTTCACGGGCCGTGTCTTTCATTCAGATTGTTTGATCCCCACCAGTTTTATAAAATAATGTAATTCCTTTATTATGGTATCTGTCATTAAATAAGGTGAATATTTCTTTTACTCATGTTATATTTATTCTGTGAATATTTCTTTGTGGTGCCAATGAGCAATTTGAGTTTTAAACCGCAATTTAATGAGACCGTTAAGGGTTTAAAGCCCTGAAATTTTTTATTGCTAGCCAGTTGGCGTGTTTAGGTAAAACTGATTTGGCGCAACATTTATTATTTTTTTTATTTTTATTTTTTGGGGGGTCAACCCGTTATTCTTATCCAAATTCGTTTCAAACCACGTTTTTCTAATCCCAATTTTGCTCATTTGATGAACATTGACGAGTAAATATAAAATTTTTTGATGTTTCTCTGAAAAATACTGTATATGGATCGAAGACTACTTTAAAAACATAAAATAGTAAGTTGTACAGTCAGCTACCAAAAAAAAGAGAGAACATCCTGTACATTTTAATGTCCAAATTCAAACAGAGAGAAAAAAAATCGGAAATTGCCATGTGAATGAAAATTTTCATCTTTGTATTTGTATTATTAAAATACTCTTAGGCGATTGTCTTCATAGTAAAATTGTACCATTTTAGCTCTGAAATTTTCACTACGAACAGGCCGAACGAAGAGACCACGCCCTCAGTAAAAATTCGAATACGCCCCCCCCCCCCCCCACACACACACACACAAACACATCATACGTATGATACAAAAAAATCCTGTTTAGTCGGAAGCGTAAACGACTAGAGAAATATTCCGCTGTATGTAGGTTGTTTTCAACTTATCTTAGAAGGTATAATTGCATAAAATTCATTGAGGGAGCTGGACCATGATTTTTTCTCGTTTATTGCAGGATTCTATTATAAACAGGCTTTACTCTATTACAAAATAAATTTTCTGGATAATATCTTTTATAAAAATCTATATAGTATTTACTTACAATTGAATTATTTTTCTTTTAGAGTATTACAGTTTAGGATGAATTTTTAACACATTTTCATCTAAAGATTTTAAATGAAAATTTAAAATATTGAAAATATAATTAAATTTTAATTGAATTCATTCATTAATTTTGAACGAAAAAGTTTAACGTATGAAAGAAATAAAATACGAAATCTTAAACTATGTGACTTTATCCAATTTTCCTTCTGTTTCCTCTTCGCACGTTTGAAACGAGCCACATCATTAAAACAGAGGCGCCATTTCAAAATTTTCTTGATACAAAATGAGCATTCAAATGTTTGATAAGTATGGGCCCTGAGACCGACCCCCCTGGTCGGCCCGTAAAGACATTCTAGCAATTTCTGACTTTCGAATTTTATCCCTTGTAAGTTATTTAAATTAAAAAATTTGGCATAAAAAAAGTACGAGTTTACTTTTTCTGGTATAAAAAAAAGACCGAAAGTGGGTCTCCTAGATGAGCTGGATCCTGGCAGTTGGTATTTCTGTACGGCCCTGAATAAGACGATTAATTTAGACTCATATTTATCTTTTGTTGGTAAACTTTGCATTAATTTTCCAAACAGGAAGTAATTCGGTGTAGTAGTTTAGGAATTGTGAAAGTTTAAAAATTTTAACTCATAATATTAGGTCATCTGGAAAGTTCCGCGGTTTTTTTATGATAAATTTGAGTAAATAAGTACAGATACAGAAGAAAATTTTATTGAATCACATAAGTACCATTTTGTTCGATGACTTTTTGCGATCGTTATGGCAGCTGGAAAATTCCATTTTTGAAAAAAGGCATTAGGCTTATTCGTACATAATTTATCAAGGTACTGTTTGACAGTCTCCAAAGAAGTAAACTCCTGGCCGTCAAGAGAATATTGAAGTGACTTTAAAAGGTGAAAATCTGAGGGGGCTAGTTCTGGTGAATATGAAGGGTGACAGAAAAAACTCCCGGCGATATTCAATAAGGCGTTGCCTGAATTCATCGCAAAATGGGGTCGAGCATTGTCATGATTGAACACAACACCTCGACGAATGATCAATTTTGGTCGCTTATCTTCGGTTTGTTTTCAAAACTGAATTTGGGAACAGTATATTTACGAATTTATTGTCTGATTTGGTGGCAACAGTTCTTAATAAATAATTTTTTTGTAGTCCTACCATACACAAAGCACTGCTTTTTTGGGATGTAGCTCTCCCCTCGATGACACTTCGGGAGGCTCATTTGACTACCACATGATATTTTCCTTAGAACGTTATTGTATAGTATCCATTTCTCATCTCCAGTAATGAACCGTTTTAAAAATGAACTTCTTCATTTCGTTTTAGTAAAGAATCACCTGCCGAAATTTAAGCAAGCTTATTCTGTGGTGTTAAAGTATGAAGTATTCACGCACCATAGATACTTACATACCTAATCTTCTTCAAATGATCATGCACTGTACTTTTTGGAATAATTAATCTGTGTGATAGCTCTTGAACTGTGTAGCGTTGATTTTTAATGATAGATTCTTTTAAGAGGTTCTCTTTTGCAGGTGATGGTCGTTCAAAGCGGGCTTCATTTTTGAGGCTGAAATTTCCGCGATTAAACGTCTCAAACCACCTTCGAACTGTATCCTCTGAAACAACACTTTGTCCATATACAGCACAAATTTTACGATGAATCCTAGTAGTATTTTTACCTTCTCTGAAATAAAAGAATATATATGACGAAAGCGAACTTTTTAGTTTCCATTCTTAGTACTGCACTGAAAAAAAAATTATGTGACAATATAAGCAAGAATTATGCAGCGCAAGCAGAAAAGACTGAATGCATATCTCTGGGTCATTAAAGGTCAGACCTTAATAGTAGTAGCAAAACAATTAGATGAAACTGAACTTCGTTTTGAAAAATCGCAATACTTTCCGGATGACCCAATATTAAAATCTTTCGAAGTCGTTAGAAAATGTTGCAATGCTCATAAGTTTTTTTTTTTTATTTTAATTCTATGACTAGTTGACGGTAGGTATGAGCTGTAATTTTGAATTCGGACTTTTCAAAATTCTAAGAACTGATTTCGATGGAAAACTTCAAACATTGCAATGCATGTTTTCTTAGGCAGTTACTGAAATGTATCAAAAATATAGGTAGCAGCTGAAATAGAGTAATAATTTAAGGGATGCACCGAATATTCGGTATCTATTCAGTATTCGGTCTATTCGGCCATGTTATCGAATATTCGGTTTGGCCGAATATCGAAATATTAGGCTGAACCGAATACTTAAAAAAACTTTGCAACATATTTTTAAAAACCTTTTACAACTTCTACGTCAACTTATAAAGATATTCAAAATAATTAGATTCAGAGTCATCTACTATATATATAAAATCCAAACGGAAATTTCGTTCCGAACATCTATATTTGGATTTTTACTGCATGGATTTTGACGGAACTTACACTGTTAGATAGATATCGTTTCAGGAAAGGTTTTAAGCTGTAACTGTTATAGCTTAAAACCTTCCCTAAAACGATATCTATCTAACAGTGTAAGTCTATAGTTATAGTTATAGTAGCTGATAGTTATAGTATAACACATCGTTCTAAGTAGATTAGTTATAGAATTACGACAGAAAGTTATGTTATTTTGGACGATAATGTTACCATTTTATTTCTTAGAGAACTTTATCGTTGAAGAAAAAATTGAAACGGCTCGAAAAATAACAGAAAAAATTGTTACTAATGTTATTTAAAATTTAAAAAAGGGAGAAAAAGAAAAAATAAATCAGTTTTAATGAGTGGTGATATTAAAAAACAAAAATATTTAATTTAAACATGAAAGGAAATATTCCTAAGCCTTAAAAAATTACCCAGTTGAAATATTGCAATTGAAATAAAATTTGGCGATTTATCTTTTTCGTCAGGTTAAGAAAAATGCAACAGAAAAATTGATAAGATGACATCAAGAAAGTTCTCCATAAGCGCAAGCTGAGAAATATTTGAAAAAGATATAGAATAATCTTCTCATGAGGATATATATGTTTATAAAAAGAATCGGAAGAACCTCGATTTAGTGTTCGTAAAATAATAATGAAAATTTCATTTTTTTGTGATTTAACGCTGGTTGGCGACACAATAAAATTTTGAATAATACTATGATAAATTTTCTTTAAGAAAAGCTTTTTTCAACTCTCCATACATAGTTAGTTTAAGTAAGTTTAACTAGTTAGTTTAAGTAACATAGTAACATAGTTGCATAGGTTACATAGTTTAGTAACATAGTTAGTTTAAGTAAGTTTAAGTTAACATTTTTATAACTGCAGTTTTGTCGTATACATTTATATGTGCATATAATGAAATTTAGAGATCGTAATTATGCTGTTTAGAATAAAATTTAAATGAGTTAAAAATTTTCAAACTCAAAATTAAGGTCCGAGTTCGAGCATTGGCAATTTGACTTCGATATTATTAGTGTCAGAAACAGCAAGAGAAAAGTATTGTTGCCATGGCAACAACAGCTTAATATCGAAATGTTTAATGATAGTATTCTTAATCAAAATACACTTAAAACTGATACCGCCGATGACAGCGTATAAAATTAAAGAATTAGAGCAACACGCAATTTGTATTTACATAAAAGCTTACAGAAAAAATAATAAACTAATCCATCATTTAAGTTTAAACTGATAGAATATTAGGCATTTAAATACTTATTTAACAAGAAATTTATAAATGCATTTCAATGTCTTGCATTTGGCAAGGAAATGTATTGGTTCGCGAAATAGCGTGGAGCGTTCGTCTTTTCGCGCCAAATACTCGAAAATATATATTTTTTACAGGTTTTCTACTGGGATTCTGCTGCTGCATTTGACTAATATTTTTTACATACATGAGTAATTTTATTAGCATTTCCTTTTTCAAAATATTTTGAGTATGCGCTTTAAGGAGACCTTCCTTGTCAGTAAAAATTTTGTTTATTATTGTTTTTTTGTATTAAAATGTTTTTATTACCTAACCCTTAGAGAAAAAAAACCAGCAGATGTAATTATAAAAATGACATACTTATGAGTTACATGTTTGTTTATTTTGATTTTACATTTGTCGCCAAATAATTTGATTTTAATCCAAAAAGGCGTAAACGTGACATCAGCCCCATCGATTTTCACATTATATGGGTGATTTTTCAAATGTAAGATAGCATTTTTGGAGCAATTTTTTATATTGAAATTTAAATTATAATATTATAAAAGTTAATATTATAAAAGTGGATTTAAATTTTAGTGAAAATGTCTGCCCCCCCCCCCCCATACACACATATTCTAAATAATTTAATTTCAGACATTTAAAATATTTTTCTCATACTTTACTACGGAAACATGCTGGTTTGTTTTCTCCAAACTTGCGACTTTTATAACCTCGAAACTCAGATCAGCGAATATTGTACACTCTTTTTCTTTAACACATATCGCCAATTTCTCTCTTAGAAATGTCTACTGTTTCAAATTTTAAGTACGAAAGATTATTCTTAAGACAATTCATGCAATTATGCGTTATTAATACCACACAAGAAAACATTTTACAATACAAATTGCTTACTGAAATAAATTTTCGATTATTTTTGTAATTCGGCATCCCTTTTTCAGCTTTTTTTTAAGGTTTCCGCAATCAGGTTACATGCTAATTAGCGTATTTACAGAACTGTTGGATGTTTCTTTTATATTTGAAAGAGACCCTGTGGACAGTGATCCCGATTGCAGAAGATTACATTAAATTTGCACTTAGCGATTAATAAATTTATGGTTTTTCAGTATGACGCGAACGGACAAAAGAAGATTTAGTATTATATATTTTTCATCTGCAGTTATTTTATCATCACTAAATAAGCAATACTTGGGGGAAAAAATCTGAAGCACTGCCTAGCCACTAAACTTAGTGCAAAATTAACGATTTTAGGTTTATTTAGGCAACAGACTGAATAATGTAATTTTGAAAGTAAAAAGCCTATTTATTTCTCCGTGCTATTATGCTCATTAGAGAAATGAAAAAAAAAATCTTCGGTGTATCAAAAAGATTAATGCGTACTAGGTTATTAAGTTTTGTATAACTGACTTTATTTATCATCTTCAAAGAGTATTTTTGGTGAAAGATCAAATATAATTCAGTCAACAGCAAATTGACTTTATTTAATGGAATGTAGTTTGGTTCATAATTACCTTTGTTTTATATCAAACTCTGGCACATTTGTAGCCATGTAGTTGCAAACACTTCTAATGTTTGACGTTAAACTTACCTGTGCACCCAATTATGGAAGATTGGGAAGATTTTAATTGGATGAAAACAAGAGGTTTATTTTTCTATCATAATGAGTTATCAGGGTTTTTTTCCAGTTTTACAGTTACATGATTGCAATTGGTTTTAAAAAAAGAAATGGCCGTGAAAATAATATTATTTTAATTTTATTCAAAGACTTCAGTTTTAAAAATTCACATTTCTTTTAAATATGAAAGTTAATCAGTTCGTTGTGTGCAAATAATTTATTACATTTTTTACTGTATTTACTCTGCTGTAATCCGAAGATAGAAAACTGCAGTAGACCTGCCAGAAGAAGACGTATATTACGAAATATAATGTAGCGTAGAGAGAGATTGTATTGAAGCATACGTAGCACCAAGCTGAGAAGACCTGAGTTCAGAAACTAACAAACGATAGTGAATAATCCGAACATGATTAATGTACAGTGGGCACTCTGTGCAATCATTGTAATTATCTCTCATTTTAGTAGAGTGGTGACTAGAGAACGATTTAATTTCTGATGATCATAATGGCCGCATTTCCTTCCCAATCTCTACTTTAAAGGTCTGCTATAAATGAGTTTCTTCTGAATAGCCCGAATTTTGCCTAAAGCATAAGATAATATGATAACTAAATGGCGCTTGCATCGTATTCAGCAAATGCGGAAAGGCTTTCCAGGTGAAGGGTCCATATTAACTTAAAATACAAGGTCGAATTCATAATTTTGTTTGATCAAAGTTCATTTGGAAAATGGACCAGCGAAACGGGAGTAGCCTGCTAGTACTTAAATAAAAAAGAATGTTTTTACATTATTTATTTGCTGTTTGTTAAGTATTATTTAAGAAAATTAACCAATTAGGAGGATTTTCATAGGAATTAATTATGTGCAAATGCAAGTTCCTGAACATTGTCCAGTAAATAATGTATTTCTTGCTAAGATTTTAAGAACAACATTCAATCTCTGAAAATGACTGCCCGCGACAGACACCGATCTAGGATGCATTTAAAAGCTTCCTTGCTTAATCAAAGAACAGTTTTATTTGCTAAGTTGCCACCATATAAAATCTGAATAGATTGTATTATTTATTTACTTTTACTTTAGTCTCTTCCTGACAAAAAATAATATATGATCCTGTACAATTTTTCTTCCAATTTTTTCAAAATTTCTCTTTGATTTTAAAATGTTTCGTTTAGAATTTAGGAAAATTTTAGTCAATCTGTTTTAATTCTCAGAAGAAGCCATAAAATTTAAAATTTTATTAATTAAAAATTAATTTTTTTCAGTATGAAGTTTACTTGTAAAATGCTCTTGTTTATTAAAATGTAAGTTTGTGTATTAAATTGTATGTAAAATTGTTTTAAAATTTAACATTTTAACTCTGTCGCTGCGCAACCCGAGAAATACTCGGACATGCATTTTTCCATCTAATTAATACTATTTGGTTATTCCCACTAGTTATTTTTTAGCGAAAACTTTGTCTGATTTCATCAGGATATTTACCCGATTACGATAGTCAAAAATTTTTGCTTTAAAGAACCGGTGATAAAATATTAAAAATTCTGTAAAAGACGCTCATCGCGAAGAATTACTTACGCAGAGAGAGGATTAATGCCTTTAAACTTTGAAATATAGAAGTATTCGGCAAGCCGAATATTCGGTATTCGGACTAGCGGTTACGATTCGGCTCGCCGAATATTTGGTATTCGGTTGCACCTGTAGACCGAATATTCGGTATTCAGCCAAAATCACTATTGGGTGCATCCCAAAATAATTTCTTTTTAACGTATCCGAAGGAGCAGGGTTCGGTTTTGGAATTCTAGTGTTTATTACCTTCTAGTTCAATACTAGAATGTCAAGTTTAAAAAGATTCATTTTTTTTCAAAAAAATATCTCTGCAAAATGAAAGAAAATGAAATCTTCTAAGTATGTATATGTATAATGACATACTTTCTATTAAAACAGCTATGAATTTCAAAAGTATTACAGAATCAGTAGTAGAGGAAAATGTCCAAATACCGGCTAGGGTCCAAATACCGGCTACTAGGTGTTCTGAGAACTGAGCGCAGCGTAGCCTAGTGGTGATAGGCAGAATTTGTAACTTTAATTGAGAGAAGAAAGTTACGAAAAGTACGTCACAGAAGTCTGTGTCATTTACAAACAGTAAATGCAAAAGTGTCGAATCTAAGCACTCTGGTACATCAAAAGTTTTTCAGATCTGTGTTTCTCATTTTTTAAAAATATACTGATCGTATATTGGCTTGAATTGTTGATTAAGGTATTTTCTAGACATATTTAGCTCTCAATTGCCATGCGCACAGTATTCGTATTTTATTATAAGAATGAGTAATCTCGGTTTTAACTTAAACATAGCAGTGATCCGAATACCGGCTACCTAGAGTGATCTAAACACCGGCTAGCCGGTATTTGGACCTCTTTCGGTTGCTCTGCTTGAAGGGGAGGAAAATAAATTAATTTAAATAGTTCCATAATTAATAAATTAATTTAAATGGTTGAGAAATAGTCCCCGTCCCATTTCGCAATATGAAAAAAGCAACCATGGCCGTAATTCTTCAGGACCGACACTGGTTACCGGATCACTTTCCAAAAAAGAGCTGTTGAACACTACAAAATTGCCTGTAATAAATGTGATGAGAAAGGGGGGGAAATAACGGAGTAAACCAGGCGAAAGAGGCAGAAATTTGATTTTAATCCTCTCGCTGCGCAACCCGAGATTTCCTTGGGCCTCGTAAAAGTAGCAAAATTTGCGCAACCCGAAATTTCTTCGGGGATGTATGTTTTCCGTCTAATTGAACCTCTTTGATTGTTCCACCAGTTTTTTTTATATTGTAAATTACGCCTTATTTAATCGGAGCATTTTCCCGGTTAAATTAAACAAAAACTTTTGTTTTGAAAAACCGGTAACAAAAGAATAAAAATTCTTAAAAGTCGCTCGTCACGAAGGGCTTAAATATGCAATTTATGAAGCTATTTTGATAAAACAATTACGCAGCGAGAGGGCTAAAAAAGTGAAAAAGGAAAATATCCAACAGAGGAAGACTTCTGCATGGGTGCTTTCTCTGTGGACAAGAATGGGGGAGGGGATTCTGGGTTCAATGTTAAGGATGCGATATGTGGGTTGATAGTGACTATACCGACGCAGAGAATGATATTATGCTTTTGATTTTTTCAGATAAAATAATTTTCATTTCAATCAGTAAGCTTTTTTTTTTGTTTTACACGTTAAAAAATAAAATTAGAAACATAATGTGAAGAAGACTGTGAGAGATAGTCGAACAGAATTTTAGAAATTTGACAAAAATACATATTTATTAAAAATTGCGTATTTTTTCTGTTCGTAAGAAATGTTATTAACCAATACAATTTATTAAAATAATATTCTCATTGCTTAATAATTGTCATTAGCTCTATTTGTGTGATCTTTTGGAAAAAAAACTTGGGTAGCCGGTATTTAGACCCCATTTAAAAAACTCAAAATTGGAAGAGTTTCGGAATTTTGCTTATTATAAGCAGAAAACGCCTTTTAAACTGATTTTTTTTTCTCTAAACAGGTGTAAAACGTGTCAAGGTACCCTGCTGTCACTTTTTATTTTATTAATTTTGAAAATTGTATTCTCTAGATCGAAAACAAAAGTGGTAGCCGGTATTTGGACCTTTTCCTCTAAAATAAAATTATTTATGTATTTGGCGTTCGAGTCAGTCACACTTAACGCATATCATTTTTATATCCACAGAGTTAAATTTGCATGTAAAATAATGACACTTAGCATTTTATAAAAAAAAAATGTAATACAGAATTGGAAATTGTAGAAAACTGGTTAAATCACTTTTGTTTGAATTAGCATTTCAGCGACAGCTATTAGAGATATCCAGATGCAAATTTCCCTATGAAATATCGGCTTTAAAAAGCAATAAAATTCTTTATTTTAATTGTTTTAATTACGACTTTTCTTGCTTTGACTTTGGCGATTTTTTCATGGCAATTAGCTTAAAACGTGTGGAAAATTTTGTAATTAGTTCTGTGCCTAAAAAAAGATTTTCTCGATCAAATGACGCAGTTAAAGATTTTTCTAATGAACAAAGCATTTAAATGAATCGAGTAAAAAATAAAATGTAGGCAATAGCTGAAATATGCTACAAAGCTTCTTTCAAATTTTTTTAAAAAAGAAAATATATATTTTTTCGTATTTATCACTTTTTTAGTATTTGAGCGCCATTATTTTTCATACACAAGTTACTACAAATAATTAAAAAACAAGAATTCACCGTGTGATATATTTTGTAATGAAAAAACTATGAATTTGGAAAATTACGACAATTACCCTTTATTATTAAAATTACTCCAAGTTGAAGCATGTTCATGTTATATTTATAAATATCTTTATAAATGTCGTTAAATTTTTATGAAAAGTCAAAATCGTTATTCACATATTAAGTAGCGCAATGCAAAATAGGAAACTGAAGGAAAACATTTAAACATCTCCAGCCATAATTACTTTTTCTATCATAGCTCCGTAATTTATTGATGTCACTACGGATGCAGTATTCTTTAATAAATCTTGGATTTTAAAAGCAACAAGAATTCCTTTTTAAAAAATTTACCTCTGACCTTTTTTCTTTTATTACTTTAGCATATTATTGCCGAAACGTCAGTGAAGGCTTACTGTGGAGACACGAAAAGTTTTGATTTCCGTTTGTCTGTCTGTCCGTCTGTCTGTCTGTCTGTTCCGCGATAACTGCCACAAAAAGCACCCGATCAGCTTGAAATTAATTGGGCATATTCGTGAGATACCCGGACGTAGCTGTATAGTTTTTGGTTAAATTTGGTTCATTCGTTCGGAAAATATGGAAGATTTTATTTTTCTTTATAATGCTTTTCTACGGCAAGTCAGACGATTTTCAAATTTCCATTTGTTGAAAGAAAATGGCACGTTTGATTAATGGATTTAAATATCAAATTATGGATACTAACATTCCAAATAAGGGTTTTAAATTATTCCTATTATATTGAAGTTTTATCAATGTATCTATCAGATTTTTTTTATTTACGTGTATAAAGTTTTGAGGACATTTATACATGTATTCCAATAATATAAAGAATTTTTAAATTAATTTTCTTGTTTTACATGATACATATTTCTTTTTTTTTCTCATTTTCTTCGTTGCCTAGCGACTGTTATTCGTAGCCTATCATTGCTTCAAATATGAATGAAGTTAGTAAATTACGTTAATTTGTTGCATGTACTATTAAAAGGCTATCACAAAAAATATTTTATCGCGCCAAATCGATGCAATTTATGCAATTAACAGTGGACACGATAATGAATTATTTTCCAGTAGATTTATAGATCTCCAGATATGCATATTTTGGGGGCTTTTAATATGTTATTGCTATCGCATGGATTAGGATGTTTAAACTAATGTTTAACCATGCTATTAGTGTAAAAAAAGTACAGTTAAAGGCATGTAAATCATTTTTAACACATTCCAGCATGGATGAAAAGTATTTATGACTTCAGTTTTTCTATCTGTCGCCTGCCGTGTTTCTCTACGTGCTCTAACTCGCGTAAATATAGTCGGGATTGCATGTAATTGATATACGTTATTGAGGTTTGCGAAAGTATGTTTGGTATTAAAAATGAAGAGTGTAGCATTCATAGCTTAATTACAGGGGCCCTCAAAACTATTCCGTTACATTATAGTCTTTGGGAAAAATCGTCTGCGGTGTATTTTAATAATGTTACACAATTTTAAACGTAATGAAATTTATATACTTTATTAAGGTGCACTAGAACCTGGTTACTATAAAATATGTTATGTGTAGCACTTACAGCATGCGTACAGGGAACTCAAAAGTATTCATAATATTACAATCTTTGAAGAAAATCCTTTTGTGGCGTTTTTTAATGATGTTACTCTGTTACAAAATAATAAAATTGATATGTATTTTTGAAACATTTTTGTAGTATATGGGGTGCAAAGCATATTTTTTTTTTCAGGGTCACACAAAAGTGGTCGATTAAAATGCGGTCTACGGGGGGAAAAAAACTCTTCACAGCTTATTTTAACACATTAGCGACGGGAAACGAGAATTCTCGTTTTTATTCAGAATACGTCATTGGCTAAGGGAGTGACTTCTACCTTACAGAAAAGACATTTATATTGTGTTGTCCATATTTTTTATAGATTGTAAGACATTATATATTACATCCGTACATTGAAAGATATTTACTGCTGCATAAACATGAAAAACATATTTCAGAAACCAATTTCCGAGACACTTTCAGAAGAGGGAGGAGCTTCTACTGTTTTTAAACCCAGATTTAATTAAATTGCCTGTCGTCAGTGTGTTAATTGTGTTGCACTAATTCAAACATTATGAAATTAAATTACATTACTGTGGTTGACTACAAGAAGCTTGAATATGATTTGTATCGTATTTATCGTTCATTTATAGGGTCACATAAAAAATTTCGGATACAGTTCTGGTCTATTAGGGATGATTGCTGAAGAGCATTTTTGATTATGGTGTGCGTTTTAATGTTAAGTAAATTTGTGCTTAATAAGTAGTGCTTAAATATTGTATAGACCATGTACAGGGATACACAAATGAATTCGTAAGTATAAATGAAAATGAGCGCGCGCGAATTGCTTCAGTGTTTTTTTTTTTTTTTTTTTTTTGAGTTATGTATTTCCCAGCCCAATTACATTTAGTATACTAACTAATGTTTGCAGAATTTAAATAGAACCATATACAGGACTCCACAGAAACTGGATATATGGTGCACACTATGCATACTAATCCCCGGAAATGTGATATGAGCAGTTTTAAGAGGGTTTTTTGTCTGCATTAAATTTAAATGTTATAGACGACGCGTAAAAATCTTCACGTAATATACAGGGCTGTAGAAAATAATTCATGTACGTTTCCGTCTATTGGTAGAATTTACTAAAGGACATTAACACAATTAATTGATAATTACAAATGTAAATTAAATTACACTACGAAGGGGTTCAGGGGGGCAGAGCCCCCCTGAAGAAATCTACTTTATTATCTAAAAATTACCAGAATAAGTAGCTCATGAGATTTTCAGAATACCATTACATAACAAGGGGTTTAATTTAACGCTTCTAATGTCAGAAACCTTCGAAATATTTTTTCGTTTTATAAATGTTTATGTAATTTCAAAACTTTAAATTTCGTTTTTTGTAGAAAGATTAATATTACTCAAAGGGCGCTAAACACAATGAATTGTAGAGCTGACGTTGAGGCTCCTGATCTGCAGATTTACTAGTTCATATAATTTACACAACAAAAGCTCGCGAAAATGTGTCATTCTTTCTGTGCCTAAAAAGAGCTTTCGCCGTTTGAAAGACAACTAGATTTCTATTTAGACTATTTTTAGATGATAAATTTGCATAACTGAGAAAAACGATTGTAAAATACCAGAAAGTTTCTTTCAAACTTTTCAGAAAAAAAATTGTCGGTTTTGCAATTTTAGTTTTAACCCCTTGGGAACGACCGACCGGTATTCGTGCCGCGTAAGGTGCACAGAATCGGGGATTAGTCTCACCAGTGAATTTTTATTGTAAATTGTGCCTTATTTAATCCGAGCATTTTCCCGATTTAATTAGTCAAAATTTTTTGTTTTAAAAAAACGGTGATTAAAGACTAAAAATTCTGTAAAAGACGCTCGTCCCGAAGGGGTTAACATTCACTTTTTCATTAACATTGTAAAATACTGGAATCAACTGAAATCGTAACAGAATGTTCCTTTCAAACTTTTCAGAAAAAAATTATCTGTTTTGCAATTTTAGTTTTAACGTTCATTTTTTCAAAAACAGATAAAAAATTCCCCGAATAATGAAAGGAAATACAATTTCTTGCGCATATAACAGCATATTTTCTATTAAAAAATTGTGCATCTACAAAACTGTCCGAATTAACCTTAATTATTAAAATTATTTTATCGTTCCGTGCTCCATCCAGTTACGCTAGTTTGGAAATGAATGTAGTACTAATATGATATATAGTTTTGTTTAAATTTTTCTAAAAGAAAAAAAATCTGTTTTGGAATCCTAGTATTTTAATGGTTTAATTTTCAAGCTTAATTTAAAAAAAAAAAAAAAAAAAAAAAAAAAAAAAAAAGATAATAATTACTAATGTTAATAATGATAATAATGTTATAAAGTAAAATATCTAAAAATATCGATTGCACAAAATACATCTCGCAGGAAATTTTGCTGTGTGAATTTGCGCGAATATTTAAGATTTAAAATACAGATGTAAATGATTTAACCTCTTGACCTGGAAACGTGCTATGTACATCGCCTTGGATTAACACCAGAAAGCCCGCTAGCAGTCATATTGACTGCTACCAAATGAATAGGAACCAGAATTTTTTTTTAATATAAAACTAGTTTAAAAGATACAAAGAAAAAAAAACTAGATAAGTGGATAAGTTAATAATTTTAGATAGAAATTCTGGTGTGAAATATTTTTCTAAAATATGGACGAGATAGTCACGAGCTTCTTGCCAATTAATTTCCAGCGTAAGTGGTTAAGCCTATTTTGAAAAATACCTACTAAAGATTCGAATAACATCTTTTTCGTATCAGTTGTGGAGTACTAAATAACACTGATTGCAGAAACAACTATGTTAAAAATTTTAGTACTTATAAAATACATTAGGCTAATTCCATGGGTTTTTGTAGTGTAAGTCACACAGCTTATAACTTTGTTGCTTTCAGCTTATATGTTTGTTGGCCACCGTTATTTTCACAAAGTTTGTTTGGCCTCATTCAATTAATGAGATATCCCCCGTAAAATAAGTCCCATTCTTCGTTCTAAAATACTGGTAACCAAAATCGTAGCATGTGACTTACACTACAAGTACTCTTGGAAATAGACATTAATGGTAACCTCAGAGTTGCCAAGTCTCCGACTTTTCGTAAACCACTATTATCTTTGAGAAAATGCTGTTCTTTTGATTCATCCAAATGTTCCAATTAAATAAAAGAAAATTTTCTGTATAAAAATACTGGTATCCAAAAAAGTCAGAGACTTGGCAGCTCTGATTACTGTTAAAAAATCAAATATTTACGAAATATAGTGTGCACAAAACAGTTCTTAAAATATCTATCATTTGTGTGTAGCAGAGTTTTTATTTATTTCTGAAAAATCTGAAATATTATGTTTATTCAGTTTTGAAAACATTATTTCATTTATAATCAAGAATAAATAACTGCCTATAAATCAACACCTAAATTATTCTATTAAAAAAGCGTTTAGATTTAACATTCTGTAATTTTCTTTTAATACTTTAACCTCTTGGATTCGTAGTCGAGATATTGGAAGGAACTGAATTATCATATTCAAAGTGTGAGTTCTAACATCATTCCGTTAATGATACGGGATTAGAATACTTTTCCAATTAACAAAACATTCTGTCGGATTTGAAGTACAAAAATCATTAAGAACAATTTTGATTTGTGTAACTCCCATTGACTAACTCAACAAACTCTTGTTTAGATTCGGATGATAGTTTACTTTTAGTGATTATCATTTGTTATTTCAAATTTCATCGATTAATGTTCTTTGAGTGTTGAATGTAACAAAAATAAGTTACGAAAACAGTTTTAACGAAAACACAAAATTACCTTTTTTATGGAAAACAAAGTAGTTAGTCAATACAACTATGTAATCTTCATGCATTATGCATGATTTTAAGTTGTATTCAAAGATATTTTCTAAGTAGCATGAAAATGTGCACTCTTATTAAAACAAAACTTTAGAAGCTTCTCACTTTCCTTGTATGTGTTTGATTTTCAGAAGTTTCGTTTTCTTCCCTTATCCCTTCCCTAATGCTTATGCATAGCTGCCAACTTGTACGGATTTTTCCTACCACTAAAATTTAAAAGAAATTTTTGAAATACTGATTCGTTAAAAATCGCTAGTTTTCGGAGATTCAATTAGGCAACATTATCTTTTAAATTTTAGTGGTAAGAAAAATCCGTACAAGTTGGCAGCTATGCTTATGGTAGCATATATGGCTAATTCCGTGAAAACTTGTTATGTCTGCCACACAGCTGAAAATCGCTATGCTTGTTGGCCACCGTTATTTTCGAAAAGTTTGCTTCGCCTTATTCAATTGATGATATATCTCCGATAAAACAAGTCACATTTTTCCGTTCTAAAATACTGGTAGCCAACAATCATAGCGATTTTCAGCTTTGTGACACGCATGACAATTTTTCATGAAATTAGCCTTATGCTACCAACAATGTTTCGAATTTAATGGATTTTTTTATTCGGATATTCCAATTTCACACCAGAAATTTAAAATAGCAATATTTGCTTTATTTAATACCAGACATTCCATATCCTTATAATATTATAAATGTCAATGTGTGTCCGAATGTTTGAATGAAGACAGCGTCTAAACGGATGAATTAATGCTTTTGGATTTTTGGTTATAGATGGATTACAACCCGGAAATGAACATAGGCTATGTTTAATTTATTTTATTCAAATATTTTGCTTAATAATCCAAAATTTCATTATTTTCCATACACAATGAATTGACATTTTTCTGATAAAATTTAACCATCTTCCTTTTTTCGTTGCCAAAAAATAAAAACCCTGAATAATAATTTAATTTCCAATTGAAAGATTAAAACGGAAATTTTGAAGTATTTTTAATAATACAAGGTGCATGGATTTTGAGTAAGTGCGGGAAAAAGGCAAATGTGACGTCATATATGGAAAATAAAACGGATATGATTTGATGTTGAAATAAAATGAGATTGTGTTATGGTATTAATTCTTATTATTTAAAGAAAATTGTGAATGCTTACGGTTTATCGTCTGCACGCGTTTAACATAAAGATGGAATTTTTAATTTAACATTTAAAAATAAAAGAAACTTTTGAAGAGCAAATGTTAATAATATGCACAGTAAAATTATCAATGTCGAAAATGACGTAATGATTAGCAGGAAATGTATTTTCATTCTTAAAAAGTTAAAAGTTAACTAGATTACCTGAATAAAACAATTTCTAGTGAGTGTTAATTTTTAAGCGTTCATTCCAGGAAATTTAAATAACAGTTACTTTATTTTTAAAGAAATTTACATTTTCGTTCAAAGAACATAAATGTTTAATATGATTGCGTCATCAAAGTAACATTCAGTATAATTTTTTTTATTGGAGAAACGTTTGTAAATCGTAGTGTGGCAGCTGAATTTTAATTCTACATTTCTTTTAGCTTTAAAAGGGTAAAATATTTGTTGACATTTTAAAAAGTAGCTCTTTTTAGTGCTCTTTTTTAGGAACAGATGTTATATATTGCAGCGGCCGCCATCTTCGATCTTTTCTTGGCGTGAACACTCCTTTTCCGCCAAGTAGTAAATGTCGCCAAGCAGTGCTTTATGCTCATGTTAGGCTTAACGAAAATAAAATGTAAAACATCGCCAACAAAATTCGACAAGAAATCTCAAAACATCCAAGATGTCAGACGCGGGAATATGCTGCATCTAAGCCCTTTTGGATAATAGTTTTTTTTGTGAAGTATGATAGATTGAGATAAATATGCCTTAGCTTTTAATACAATGTCTAACTGAATTTAAAATGTTATAAAAATTTAAAGAGAGGAATGTCATCAAAGCGAAATCAAATTTATCGAGAAATTCACGTAATGCAAGAGCATTGAAAATATCAAAAATTAATGAAACTTTTCCTCAAGCAGAATTGCGTAGACATGAACAAGCCGATCGTCAGGCTAATCTTAGAGATGCTGATACAGCTGAAAAGTCCCAACTGCGTCACCATTATAACGCTGCTTATTTGGCTTCAAGGAGGATGTGAATCACCTGAACTGTCGCAACATAGGTTAAAAGAAGACACTGGCCGCAAGTAAATAAACAATTTATTAATAAATAAACAACAATAGCCGGCGTTACCATGTCAAGCAAAATAAGCTATTTTGGCGACAATTAGGTACCCCGGTGCGTATATGCCATCTGTGTAATTTTCTTATTACTTCATGATATAAACAGACATCCTGGTTCAGCGTATAAACCTGAATTATACCGATGATCTTATAATAAAGAAATATCTTATACTAGCCGCCCATGGCGACCAGTTTGGTTTCTTCAAAATTTATGTTTGGGAAAGCATGTTAGGCATTTTATAATGTTACTTTTATTCATAATTTATCATACTTGGACTCCCCTAACCCTCTCGCTGCGCAACCCGAGATTTCCTCGGGAAACGTAAAAGTAGCAAAATTTGTGCAATCCGAGATTTCCTCGGGGATTCAATTTTTCCACTGGCGACTATTTTTTAATTCAACTCGACCACTTTTTAAGTACAAAAAATTCCATATAGACATTAACAACATCTACATGAAAAATACACTGCAAAATTGTTTTTCTTAAAATAGTGGTGCGAAACTATAAAAATAGTCTGCAGTGACAGCTCTGATTTTGCCTTAGGCTGTAAGAGGGTTAACTATAATTAATATAATCCCCTAAGCTAATATTAATTTTTGTTGCATTAAAATATCTCAATTTGTTGATTTTCTCTAAGCAAGTAAAACCTATTGGTTTACAATGGAAGTCTATGGGAATTCGGCGAAATATTATAGATATCGCTAAGTTGGCGTCACTTTTGGCGACAAACTTGGCGACAGAACAGGGTCTCCCCTATGGTAACCCCTTTATAGGATTGGGGATGTATTAAATAACCAATAATAACCAATAATTAGCCAATGTTCAATAACTAATGAGATGCGTTTTATTTGGGCGTTGCTATTAAACAATTAACAAATAACTGAGATTTCCATGCCAGGTACGATAGCGTAATATATAAATAGATTATCTACTGTAAAATGTGATAAAGAATTGGTGTATTATATATGTTTTTAATTATCGGAAGGGGGAATGCTTTTCTTAATTAATTCATTTCTTCTTCTTTTTATGTTACGTGAACGACGTCACGGGTAACAGCTAGTATTTAAATAAACCAAAATTTATTATTGACATTTTCTAGTGTGAATACAGATTCTCTAAACTATGGAATTTCTAGAATATGTTTTACCCTGCGAATTACAGAATTAAATTCTTCATCATATTCCTTTATTACACACCTAATTAAACGTATTTTCTATGCATGAACTGAATTTACATGAGATGACAACAATTAACTATACCCCAAAAGTAAATTCTGAAAAAAGAAAGCAATAGGCTTATGGAAAAAAAGGTTCATAAAAGTTCACAGTTATTTTTTACATGTAGCGGAAGTAAAACGCCTTTTCGAAATTATGGTATCAGATCATATGTCAGGGTTGCTACGGAAAGTCAGGGAATTTCCTGACTTAACACCAGTTTTAATTTAGAGAAAGACTCGGCTTTTGAAATTGCGCGATTATGTTAGATAAAGTAAGATTTCCGTATTTACCCGCGTATAAGTCGACCCCTACTTTTCCGATCAAGAAATTTGAAATTTTTTTTAATCCCGCGTATAAGTCGACCCTCCACTTTTCCGATCAAGAAATTTAATTTTTTTTTTTTAAAATACATTATTCAAAATCACCTGGAAAAAGAAAGGAAGTACTAAATATACAATAATAATGAAACTTTAATTTTGTTTTCATTTATTCGAAATCATATGAAAAAAAGTACAAAATGTACAATAATGAAGACAATAATATATTAAAGTAATATACAAAGTTAAACTGACTCAAGGTCCGATTCAGTATCGGACTCGCCAAACAATTCACAATGATCTTCCGTCGTTATCGGCTCATCATGATACACGTTTTCAATCTCTGTATCGCTACATTCTTCCTCGTCGTTATCACTTTCAAAATGACACCATCTTCTGTGCCGTCTAATTCTTTGCTTATGTAGCATTTCTTGAAAAATTTTATAATCATTTCGGAAGGAATTTGATTCCACGCATCTTTAACCCACTGGGCAATCAATGCAATGTTGAGCTTTCTAACATTACCGCTCTTTGTAAATGTTAGACAACCGGATGAAATCCACTCTGCCCAAAATTTTCTAACATTTGCTTTGAGGCAAACGTCTAGGGGGTTGAAGGACGGATGTCAACCCTCTCGGGATTACAGCTACAGTCGTTTTCAGTTCTTTCGTCGCTTTATTCACGTTTTCAGAAAAGTAGCCACGAAACGAGTTGTAAACTAAAAGGGAAGGTTTTTTGAAAACAGTTCCCGGTTTTTTACCCAACACATTTTTAAGCCAGCCGACTGTTCCGTCAGCATCCATCCACCCCTTTTCATGGGCTTGAATCAGCAAATCAGATGGAAGTGTAACGTTTTTCGGCAACATTTTTCTTTAAAAAATAATCAACGGATGATGGTTATTACAATCGGCCAAACAGGAAAGAACGACCGTGAAACCGGTGTTTTCGTGCCCAGCCGTTTTAACACTAGAACGCCCGGAAATTTTAATCAAGTTTCATAAAAATATTTTACATCAGAATTTTTATTTAAAATTATTTGACTGATTTATTTAACGTAAATCTGCGTTTTTAAAATGTACCTTATTTTGTGAAAGAATTTCTGGTTCCAATTGACATTTAATCATATGGTCGGAGTCGAATCGACTCCTTCCGGGCGTTCTAGTGTTAACCAAAATGCTTTTTCCCCCTTGCAATTCACTGTTTTATTTTCTGGTAGGTCGAAACACATGGGTGTTTCGTTCATATTTCGTTTATGGCAAAGTTCAAAAGATTTCCTTTTTCTTTGATCGATGACGTATTTTTAAAATTTCATAATCTGTGCTTCCAAGTCAGCTGGTAATTTTTGTACCAGTTTAGTGCGCTGGCGTAAAGTCAAATCATGACGATTCATAAATCTATTGCATCAATGTTCTGATTCACGCAACGTGTTTGGAATGCCATACTTTTCTTCTTTTGCAAACTTCATTGCTCATAAACGTGTTGCAGTTCTACTGACAAGAAAACCATTCCGCCGGCACTCTACAACTCAATCATGCAATACATTTTCGAGTCCTGGAAAGGGCGATTTTCCATGCGCACATCCTTTTTTGATTTCGAGATGTTTTCTAGCTTTGCCTTATTCTTGCGGTAATCACAAATCAATTTTTCGTGAACACCAAACTGACGAGAAGCAGCACAGTTGTTAGACTCTTCCGCAAAAGAAATAACTTTAAGTTTAAATCCAGCTGCGTATGAATTGCGTTTCTGCTTTCTAATAACTAAATCAGCCGTATCAGTAGAAATAAGGAGAAAAAGTGTAGTTAGATAAACGAAGAAATAATGAATAAGTGTACTATCAAGAACAATCAAGATATAACCATAGGTGCCAACCTCAAACTAATCTTCCGTAATATGTGCGTTAATTTGACCCTGGTTTAATGCGAAAACAGAAAATCTTTAAAGAAATGAAGTAAATAAGTTCCACGTAGAAACTTTGAATTAAATTAATAAAGATTAATGAAATAAATTTTCTGGTTCGAAAGTGGTTAACGTGGGTCAAATTAATCCAGATATTACGGAAGATTAGTGAAAGGTTGACAGCTATGGATATAACGCTTTTCACGTGTTTTTAGAGAGTCACGTGTTTCTAGCCACTCGCGAACGATTCAATTGCACATAGGGGTGATACATTCTCGGAATTTTATCTACTGATCTCTCAGACGGAGGGGAGGGGGTAGTAGGCGTGCATTCATCGCCAGCACCAAACTAGTCACTCAGTCTCCTTTTTTTCTCTCCTGGTATGGAAATCGACAGTAAACGAGGGCATTTTTGACTTCTGTGAAAAATAAAAAAATTAAGGACCCTCGTATAAGTCGACCCTCCCAAATTTAATCTCTTTTTTTGTCCGAAATTTCTCGACTTGTACGCGGGTAAATACGGTAGTTTTTTTGGACACAAATACTGGTATTTCCGCTGAAAGCGTAGCAACCCTGATATGTTGTTTTGTTGTTACTGTTAATTATTGCGGTACTTGACATCGTTCAGAAATAATCGCAAAAGTTAATAATCCGAAGTAATTATTGTTGACGTATTAAACCATTAAACACCATAACAATAAGGTATGGGTGTTCAAACATGTTTATGAAAATAGTTTGTCTCCACAAATTCCGAAAGTTAAGTCTCACTTTTTTTAAACACAAGGTTTTTGTCATTGAATAAAACGATTTTTTTTTTAAAATAATGGTAACTAAAACCAGTTCCAGTTTTTCTAGTTAATTTTCCATACGCATTTATTTTGACAGTTGCGTTAACAAAACACCATTGTTAAATAGTTTAAGGGAAGACAAGACTGGGTGCAATCCTATGAGAAATATGCGAGTTTTAAGACCCGTTTCCTCGGAAACTACGCGAGCGATTTTGTTGAAATTTGGAATCCATATTCACTGGATTATGCTCAACAGTTATGGCAGACAGTTTTTTTCTGCGGCAAAAATCTCATTTTACAGTAATGGCAATTTTTCAGAATATTTTTTTCTGAAACTAATTTAAATTTTTTAACCCCTTGAGGGGCGGTGGGATAAAATATATCCCACCTAATTTAAACAAGATTCTCGCCAGAAAATTTTAACTAAATTTTATATTTATCACTTTGGAGGAAAATCGCTGAAAAATTGCTTTTCCTTATTTAAAAATAAATTTTTTCGATTATTCCGGTGAGAATTCAATATTTCGAGTCATTTTTGCTTGCCCCTCAAGGGGTTAAACCAAAGCGTTATAAGTAAGCGAACAAACTTAATGCTGGAATCAGGCGTAAATTAACATAGTTGCGCCACATTGTGAACGGAGTGATAATTCACATAGTGGCTTTTAGTGTTGCGCGTATTTTCTAAATCTTTAGCCACTCAAGGAAATGAATTGCGTTTGCACACATTTATTGCAAAATAAGGGCGTAGCGGGTGGGGCATCCATATGCACTTCGCATTGCGAAGTTTTCTTCGCCTTGTCGAAGGTACTTCAGTTATTAATCAAGGTGACAAAAACTTTACAATTTTAGTGGTGCGAGTAAGAAAACAGTTAGGTAGTTCCTGTAGTTCACACTCCATCCGCTACGTGGCGCATGACCTTGATAGATGTGACCTCGCTTTTAATCTTGCGGTTATTTCTCCCATTTAAGATAGGACGCTTACTTATATCGCTTTGGGTTAACCCATTAAGCGCCATTGCTCCCATTTTGGGAGCATTACTTTGGTAATTTTTTCTAAAATGAGTATTTTATATATTGTAAAAAAGTTTATGTTAGTTGTATTTTGAATATATGAGATGACTTCTGTAATTTTTTGAAAAAGTTTCATTTGCATTTTCTATTTTTTAAAACTTGTTTAAAAACACAAAATTTAGGTTTTTGACCGCTTTCGCAAGAAAATGTTTAAAAAAATATAACTTACTAATAAAAATTGTATTTTTTATTTAAAATATGTTTATAACTATCTATTGTCTATAACTGCCTAAATCCGTAGTTAATAAGTATAATAGATTGATCATAATTCATGAAAGAACGAGTTCCTCCCGTAACGGGAGCAATGGCGCTTTCGTTAGTTTTCAAGGCCAGACGGAAAGTCCCAAATTAGGAAGACCCAATACGGTGCTTTTATTATGCGCGGGAAAACAGTCTGTATAGAAGCTTTAGAAACGCTTTTTTTTTCATTCCTAATAAACTGTTCTTGGAAGTGTTACTCTTAAAATATGTTTTTTACTGTATTAGATATCTTCTTTTTGCTAAAAGATATACTTTAGCAGGCATTTTTATTTGTATTTCGATTTTAAGGAGAATATGCCTGTGAAATTTTTAACTGTGTCTCAGGCGTTGGATTATTTTGAACAAGTAGGATCACAAGACCCGAATAGCAAGTTTCTGTGTCCAGGACACTTCCAATTTTTCGTGCCCCCTTAGATTGGTTGATTTACTGATACAAGTTTTTTTTACATGTTATACACTTATTCTTTGTCATTTCATCGCATTAATATCTCAAATATCACATTTTTTTCAGAATTATGACTTTTTTAATGGAAATTTAGATGAAATTATGAAAAATGTTGTGCCCGTCAGAAATTTCGTGCCTAGAGTGCCTATGGTGCCCCAGGTGCCCGTGCGATAGTCAGGGCCTGTAGGTTCAGATTATTATTCGCATGATCCGGAAATAGTTTGTTTTCCACATGATACCGGAATAGTAACAGATGACGAATATGTAATAGAAAACAATTTATGCGACAATTTACCTCTTGGTATATCTGTTGAGGTTGAGCTTTCCGTACATTCAAAATCAAAAGTCAACGAAGAAGATGTGATTTACTAATTAAAAAATAATAATTAAACGTATAAAAATTGTTCAGGCGTCTTTCATGTAAAATAGAGAAAAAAAATAATGTAATGATATGACATCCTATTCATTAAGAAAAAAACAATGATTCCATAAAAAAATCGGTTAATTTATATGGCGGCGCTTAATGGGTTAAACTGTCTACCACATATTATCTCATATTTAATCAGAGTCCCCAGATTGTTGATTGTCACCGCTTTTTTCAAATAGAAATATTGGCCTATTTAAAAATGGATTAAAAATTCCGAAAAATAATGCCAATTATGCTATTTAAAAAAAAGTGGTGACAGTAAAATAATCTGAATTAAATAAGTCCCTAATCTGGCAACACTGTATTTAATATCTACCCGAAATTTTTTTGTTATCGAAATCACTCGTGTACTTTAGGAGTTAATGAGGGTTTTAGTACTACTTTTGGGAGAGTTAAAAAACTTAAACACTTCTAACTTGTGCGAAATTCTTGCACAGTTTTATGAAACACATGAATTTCAATATATATAAACACTTGAATAAAATTTAGTTACATATAATAAATGAGTGTAAAATGTTAGAGTAAAATCAATGTGAGTGGGCATGGCGTCCCAGTCGTGTCTTCCCTTAAACAATATAATACAAAATTTGAAAGTAAAGAAAAAAATATTTATTTTAAGTTAATCGTTCTATAGTAATTCAAAAAACCAAAATTAAATTTAGAGCAGATCAAAACATCAAGTCATTACAGATCGCAGACATTGAAACTTTCTAATGAATTTTCGACGCTCAAAATAAGTATACTATCATATTTAAAAATTTGGACAGTTTCACTTTTATATTTCATTATTTAGCTTTATTCTTTAGGAATTTACGAAAATTGAAAAAAATTGAATTTATTCTTTGTCGAAAAGAGCTTTTCGCGATTGAAATATACCGTTGAAATATTTTGAAACGAACAGAAATTTTAATTAAATCGAGTAAAATCCGCGAAAGATACATCTAAGTAAAATAATTAGTGTCATCTGGTCTTTTTCGAAATGAACAGATTTTTTTCTGAACTCTGGCATTTATTTTTTTTTTCCAAGTGATTCAATTTCATTCAGTGAAACGTTCATAAGAACTGAATGATTGAGTATTGGATATAAGAAGATATTGCAACAGTATAATGTATTATAACAGTATCTTCCCCTTATACAGGGCTGACACGGGCAACTAGTTTTTAATTCTATCTCGCACCATTTTTTAAAAACAGAAAAAAATCTCATAAGTTTTACAACATTTACAAGATGTTTGCACTAAAAATTTAAACTTCTTAAATTAGTGGTGCAAATAGAATTATAATAGTAGTCGCTTGTGTCTGTCCTTGCTTATACATAGAGTTGCCAAACCTAACTTTTTTTTTTAATTGTAGAGATTTCGAGTTCACACCAGAAAATTTTTAATTGTGATTTTGTTATAATACATTCACGGAATAGTAATAGTTATAATAACCATACTATAACATAACTATTCTAATTAATTCAAATTTTCTAGGGAGAATGTAGAATTTCTGAATAGAAAAACAGCCAGATGTAGCAATACTGCTTATACACTGTAAAATAAGACAAATGTTTCATAACACTAGAACATCCGGAAATTTTACCCAATCTTAATAAAAACATTTCAGAATTTTTATTTAAAAATATTTCACTTATTTATTCAACCGAGTTTTCTCTAGTTACAATTTAATTAATTTTACGAAAAAAATCTGTTTCAAATCGACATTTTGTCATTTGATCGGTGACGAATTAACACCAGCTGGACCTTCTAGCGTTAATCTAGGGATATAACCATGTACTAAAATATACAATAACATCTTACGAATCAACCCATGAATACGGAAATGGTCTTTTATCTTTAGAAACTTCAGAAATCAATATATTTTCGAGATTTAACACTAGAACCGCCGGAAATTTTACTGAAGTGTTATAAAAATATTTTACACCGGAATTTTTATTTGAAACTATTTAGCTTAATTATTTAACTTAATTCTCTGGTGTACATTTTAAACTTATTTTAGAAAGAAATTTCTGGTGAAAATCGAAATATTTTTATTTGGTAGCGGTCAAAATGACCGCTACGGCGGTTCTAGTGTTAAAGAAGCATTTACAAAAACAAAGTTTTTCTTTCCTTTTATGTTGCCACAGATTTTCAGAAACGTTTCTGAGTCTTTTTATACTGTATTAACCCTTTGCGGTGACTTTATGTTTCATTTTAAATTTTCCGTTGAAGGAACAGTAATATGCAAGATAAGGAAGGAAAAACAAAATTTATTATTATTTTTAAAAACTCTTTATATATCTAACACAATAATATGGTTTTAATTTTATGTGCAAATTATATTTTATAGTCCTCCATTGTGTGGTCTCTTTCAAAGCAGTCTCCAATAGGCAGGGCTTCATTTTTCTGTTTGGACATACAGAACAATCTTGACTCTTTACATCTTACATGTTATCTTTTTTAAACTGCATGTAATTTCACGGTACACTTCTTTCGATCACTTTCTTTTTGCTATTTTAGAGTATTATTGAAAACACATTTTAAGAGGCGAAAATACCTATAGACACGTAAACGCTATTTGTAAAATATTATTTCTAATTCTATATATCTCCGAAGCTTGTCAAGTAATCTTTAAATGCATAGTAATGGATAGCTACATCACTTTTTATGTAATTCTTTGCGACCAGTATATTTATATAGAAATATTAGTGCTGTAAAAATTACAAAAATATAAGATTTAAAACCTATCTTATAATTTCTGGTGTCTGATCTTTAATATAAGAGTGAAAAACACAATTCGAAAAGGTTAATTCATGCATCTAAAGGTTAAGTTTTAAAAAATAAAAAATTATATAAAATAAAGTATTTATATTCATACTTATCTTTACTAATTTGCAATATTTTAGTTTTTACTTGTATTGCAGATGTGTAACATAAGAAAATGTTGACGTATTATACGAAAAATGTATCTCTGATTTTGTTCATTATTTTTCAAGTGTTATAAACCTTTCAGAGAATCGTACATAATTTTATCGAAAGAAATAAGAAATCAAGCATTTAAGGGTTAATATAATATAAGATCAATAGGGAACTTTACTGTAGTGGCTGAGAGCAGACATGCGACTTGAACGGTATAAAAGCTTTCTTGGCTGATAGTAGACATACTATCGCAAAGGTTTAATTCAATTTCCCAACACTCAATTATTTTTTTCGGATGCTGTCGATTCTCAAGTAAACATTCTCAGCTGCTTAACTGAATAGATGCAAGAGTGACAAATTAATATTATTTTCAAAAATTTAGAGAAAATTAAGCCATACCTTCTCATTGTTGAGTCGTACGTTTTCAAATTTATTGTTCTTGTTGTGAAACCCTCATCATTTTTTTTTAATTTAGAGAATCTTGAATCAAACTTCCTCATTTTGAATCGTACGTTCTCAAATTTATTATTTCTGTTGTTCAATTTCATTAACATTTTTAAAAATTTAGAGAAACTTGAATTATAACCTCCTCATTTCTTAGTCTAACGTCTTCAAAAGTTTTTGAGCATAACTTAAAGAAGGATATCACAAAGCCTCTAATAAAAGAAGTTAAGTCATTAATTTCATATTTCTTATCCATTGACATTGAAAATTCCGCATCTAAGGGGCGATTATAAGTGAAAGTTAAATGCGGCTGCATGTTTGTAAATGTATGTAGGTTGTCGCGAACTACTAAGAATAGTATACTTATTTAATAAACTTTAAATGTGAATTCCACATTGGCACCGGAATATTGGAATGAAAATTTTCCTTTTATTAAATACGCGAACAAATGCTTTTGCTTATTGTGAAATAAATTTGTTTGTAAATTCTGATGTCAGTCACTCATTTCAGCATTTTACGCACAGAAGTACCTTGTCCCTGAAAGGGTTAACACAATTCGTACTAATTAACCCCTTAATTGTCACCCACGTGACTTTTATGGGCAGCGTAGGCTACTTTTTTTTTATTCAGACTGTTTGATTCCCCTATTTTTTTTAAAAATAGTGTAATTGACTGTATTCTCGCATTATTTTCTCTGCCATTAAAGAAGGTGAATATTTCAACTTCAAAAAAGTGGTGGCAATCAAACAATCTGAATATTTAAATTTTCAGCCTACATTTATCGAGCGCGACGCCTAAAAGGTTAATCTCAGCATATGATTCAAATTTTATAAGTAAAATATAAAGTGTTATTTAAATCTAATAATTCTAGTAAATCTATCTAGTAATGTTCGAAATCAATTTATATGCCCGCTTTATGTTATCGTGAATGCATTTTCATAAATTATTGTAAGTGTCAAGTATTATCAAGGATGACATTTCCGCGTTTTTGCACACTTGTATTCTGTTAGAGAAAATGATATTTGATTAAATCGGAAGTTTTTGAGATTTAACAGAACAACTTTTTCTCAAGGAATATACTGGTGTGCAAAAACGCGAAAATATCATCCCTGTAGTATCAATAATAATCACCCGTATTATGAGATTAAATACATATATTCGTTTTTGCCAGATAAATTGATATTTCGTTTAATTTGAACATTTTTTCGATTTAAAAGAACAGCATTTTCTCTAAAAATATACTGGTGTGCAAAAACGGGGAATTCTCATCCCTGTATTATCAATAATAATCATCCGTATTATGAGATTTAATACATATATTCGTTTTTGCCATTAAAAATATTTTACTTTAATGTGTCGCATTATTTTCGCATACATGCATTTGGGGATGGGAAATTCAAGCAAAGAATCGCTCTTGTGATTACCTTTATCACACTACAATAATTAAAAAAGTACGTGTAATTCCTTAAATCACTTTAAGTTTAATTATACGTTCTATAATAGCTGCTTAAACAACTGAAGACATTACTCAATGCTGAGCTCGAAATTCCTGTCGTAGTACTAAGATATTTCACGTTCATATCATCTATACCAATATGGTGATAAATATCGTTAAATAGTCATTAAAAATAATTACTTTTGGGACATTAAAAAACGTAATACAATATTTGAAACCGCAGAAAATCATCTATTTATGTTTAGTCTCAATTACTCTTCCTGGAATTGATGCTTCAACCATTGAAAATATTACATATATCCGAATGTTAAATTCCCTAATAAATCTTTGCGCCAGTTCTACATTGAGGTATTGATTTTCATAATAAGTCATTTTGATACTCGAATATATCCAAAAGCAAAGCTATCAAACTTTGTATATTTTTTAATCAATTGAAACCAGAACATTTTAAAGAAAATGAATTAAAATATAGTTTCATCAAAACGTTCGTTGTGACCACTTCTCTAATTGATCAGCCTTTATCAACTTTTAGCGAGCTCTTCGTTTAACCCCTTGAGGTGCGCAGGTATTTTTATGAAACCACTTAATTTTAATTCTGAAATAACACAGTGGCACCAGAATTTTAGTAAAAAAAAAAATTCGGTTTATTAAATATGCGAAATATAGCTTTTTCATATTTAGTAATAAATTTGTTTTCAAATTCAGGTGTCATTCATTAATTTCAATACTTTAGCAATGGAATTGCTTTGCCCCTGGAACGGTTAATTAACTGTGCTTTATTGTATACATTTTTTAACTTATATTCACATTTTAAGTTTTATAATTTTCTATAAATTTAAAGCTTTATTAATTATTCCCCCTCTTACTTATTATACCTCCTTTTTTGTAGAGTACATTCTTTGAACTTAAAACCTTTACGTAGTTTTAAACAACAGTGAGACTTTTTATTTCCGAATGGCTCACTAATAATATAACAATACAAGCGTCTAGCGATCACACTTTTTCATTTTGATCCTGTGATCCTGCGGGATCAGCGTGCTCCGCGCATATCGTTCCGCGCATGGCTTAGCGATGTTTGTGTAAAATGATATTCTAAGCAAAATTTATTAAGGAACTTTATGGTGTAGTGCTATGACGTTCAACTTCAGATTAGATGGCATGGGTTCGATTCCTTACGGAGCTGAATGAAAATGAATGTCAAGATTGCTTTCAAAAATTAAGTATTTTTGAAGATAAAAATTGAGAAATTATATTTTTCAATATTTGTACCACTATTAACAATTTTTTTTTATTGTGAATTTTCCAAATATTTGATATGGTGATCGTAATTTTAACAGATTTAATGCCTTTAGTATCGCCATCTAGTGGTGTAAAGATAAGCAAATCATAAAGAATGCTTTAAATTTAATAATAATTAAATATTTTTTCATAATTTTAAATTTAATAATTTTAATTTTTATCATCATTTTAAAAGAACTTTTAATTTTGAATAAATAATAATTGTTAATATTTTTTTCATAATTTTAAATTTTATAATGATTTAGTAATTTATTTTTTTTAATCAACTTTAAATGACCTTTAAATTCTGAATATAATAAATTTTATAATGATTTAGTAATTTAATTTTTCTTTTATCATTTAAAGGCACTTTAAATTCTGAATATAATAAAGTTTTATATGTTTCTAGTAATTTTATGTTTAATAATTTAAATTTAATATTTTTTCATAATGTTTAAATTGTATTTTTCAAAATTTTGAATTTAATAATTTCGGTTTTTTTAATTTAAATTTAATTTTTTTTTTCACAATGTTTAAATTTTTGTTTCCAAAATTTTGAATTTAACAATTTCTGTTTTTTAAATTACAATTTTATAATTTTTTCGTCTTTTTAAAATAATTTTAGAGTTTAATTAATTTGAATCAAAATAAAATACTAATAAATTAAAAACTAACTAAGTGGCATTAAATCTGAAAACTATGATCACCAATTAAGTATTTGGAAAATTCAATAAAAAACAAAATTGTTAATAGTGGTACAAATATTGAAAAATATAAATTTTCAATTTTTATCTTCAGAAAAATTTAGTTTTTAAAAACAATCTTGACATTCATTTTCATTCAGCTCCGTAAGGAATCGAACGCATGCCACCTAATCCGAAGTTGAACGTCATACCACTAAACCAGAAGGTTCCTTAAAGAATTTTGCTTAGAATATTATTTTACACAAACCTCGCTACGTCATGCGCGGAACGATATGGGCGGATCACGCTGATCTTGCAGGATCACAGGATCAAATGAAAAAGCGTGATCGCTAGACGCTTGTATATAACAATCAACTATAGCCTCCAAGTAAAGTTGTTGTCAAGCCCCTCAAAGACTTTACACTCTTAAGCTTTTTAATTATTTACTTTTCTTTTAAAAAAAATCCAATTTCAATTGATTAAAAATAATGCAATAGTTATTTTTTGCGCATGTCCGAATGACGCATTCGAAAGTCAAAATAACTCATTATGTTCATTACTACTTCAAAATCACCATTTCCTTATTCAAACGTTTTAAATTTCGGATTTCTTTTCCAACTTTTTCATTCATGACTTTTAAACTATTGCAGTTCATGAAGAAGTGTAATTTGTTTTTTGTCTAAAAAGTGCTTATCGCGATCGGAAAAGACATTTAAAGTATTTTCAGACGAACAAAGCTTTTAAATAAATCGAATAAAACTCTGATAGAATCTAAGTAGCACCTGAAATATAGCTCGTTATAAAAAAAAAAAAAAAAAAAAAAAAAAAAAAAAAAAATCTAGAAAGAGAAATAGGCTGCTTTATAATCCTAGTTTTTATTACTTTTCTAGTATTAAAACTTCATAAAAATAAAAATTCGTAAATATGTATAAATATATCTTTTATATTAAAAAAATAAGAATTTGCAAAAATATCAGAATTATCCTTAATTATTAAAATATTTTTTCCCATTCCGTGTTCACATTAGTTACACTAATATGTAGAAATCTATCGTTAAATTGTTATTAAAATTAATTACATTTGACATGTCTATCATTGTCTAAGGATGATTCAAAATTTGAAACTCTGATAATTATTAAATTTTTTCTTAAGTACTCGTATTGTTTGAATTGTTGTCCTATATCATTTGAAGTAATTTTAATGTGCCTAATACAAAACTCCTTTAATAAATCTTCCCATTTGAAAATATATATACTAGTCAAATGAAAAATATACAATAGAATTTTTTCTCCTTTTCCTAAGAAAATATGTTTCACGACAATCCAGAAGAGTGAATCGAAGACTAAAATTTTTATATTTGATGAATCAAATAAAATGGAGGCAAATAGAATAAACCACGTGGTCGGAAAGAAAATGTTGTACGAGCTTTTCCTGCATGAAAAAAAAAATGTGAAAAGTATAGAATACTAGCAAACTCCGCGGCTTTTCTCGCGTAATATTTGAAATATGCCAAGTGATATTTATATGTCTAATTTTTATTAAAAGGTACTAACTAAATTTTTATTTTACTAAAATGTTTAAAAGGTACTTATTTTTTTTTAGGAATAATTCAAAAATTACTATTTAAAACACATTTTGACTAACCATCATTATTACACTGCATTAGGCAGAAATGAGACTTAAATTAATAAAATGAAGTAAAACTAAAAAAATGATAATTTAGAAAATATTTTGAAACTTTTATGCTCAATTAATACGGTCATTTCAATATTCATTTGAAGTTTTGAATTTTTTAGAGACCATCTTCCTACATCTTAAAATTAACTATCATGTCAAATTCCAAGTCCTACCACCTCTCTCAACATAAAGGGCTATGTTGAAATAGGAACTGTCACCATTAATTTGCCAGCATGAATTTTGAAATCTTTTTGTTATTTCCTAATATTCCACAGTCTTTTATAGAACGTTTGTTGTTCCTGTGAACCCCAGGTGGTAGAGTCATCGGTATAAAATACAGCCTACGTAGGACCAGAGACTGTTACCATTGATTCGCAACTATTACTTTTATAATCTGTTTATATTCCCTGAAATTGCATAGAAATCGTAATTTAGTGCTTTTTAAGAATGCTTTTCGAACCTCCCCTTCGCTTCAACCCTTTTTAATTCGAATTTATTTTCGACTGTCCTTCGAGGGCATTTATATTTTATAAGTAACTACCAAGCCATTATACTTTAAATATAGTTTCTAGCCTTTTCGGTATCACAGCAATCGCAATTTAGAAAGTTTTCTGCTCCTGCAACCCCTTGGTGGTAGTGGCACAGACATAAAATATAGCTTATGTTTGAGCAGGTTCTATCGCCAACAATTTGTCACCATTATTTTTTAAATCGGTTTGGTATTTGATAAGATTGTATAAAAATTGTAATTTAGAACGCTTTTCGCTCACTTAATCTTCTTAAATTTGGAATTTTCTTTCGACTGTTCTTAGAAAGCAGTTGCATCTTCTAAGTAAATACCATGCCATATTTCAAAGTGTTAGACCCCCTCATTTGTCCAAAAACGCAAATTAGAACCTGTTTTGCTCTTGCAACCCTCAGATGGTAGTGCCAACAACATAATATATAGCTTATGTTGGAGCAGGGACTGTCACCATTGACTTTCAACCATTACTTTTGAAATAGCTTTGGTATTTCCTGAGTTTGAGTAGAAATCGCAATTTAGAACGTTTTTAGAACGTTTTTCGCGAATTTTCACGCCTTTTTTGAATTTCCAATTTTTTTTTAACTGATCATAAAGATCATTTATATCTAATAAATATGTACCTTGGGTAATTTCAAGTTGCTAGCCCCTACCGATCACAAAAATCGAAATTTAGAACGTTTTTTTTTTTTTTTTTTTTTGCTCCTTCAACCTCTAGGTGATAGTGAGAACCGACATGAAATAGAGTCTATGTTAGAGCAGAGGCTTTCAGTATCAATTTGCCTTCCATTACTTTTGAAATCAGTTTGATTCTCCCTGAGATTGCTCACAAATCGGCATTTAGAACGTTTTTAGAACGCTTTTCGCGCATTTTCACTCCTTTTAAATTTCAAAATTTTAAAGAAATGTTCTTAGAGATCATTTATATTTAATAAATATATACCATGCAAAATTTCATGTATCTAAGTCCTTCCATAATTTAAAAATCTCATTTTTATAATGCTTTTTGCTCCTGCATCTCCTCTGGGGTAGTGGAAACATAAAATCTAGCCTATCTTATAGCAAGAGCTGTCACCATCATTTTTACACCATCATATTTGAAATCGGTTCGGTACTTCTTGAGATTGCATAGAAATCGCAATTTAGAAAGTTTTTACAACGCTTTTTGCGCATTTTTACCCCTTTTAAATTTCGGTTATTTTAGGAAATGTTCTTAGAGATCATTGATATCTTATAAGAAACTAATAATCAAAATTTCATGTTTGTAGGCCCTTCAGTAACGTATAAATCGCATTTTTAGAACGCTTTTTGCTCCTGCACCCCCTTTGGGGTAGTGGCACCGACATAAAATATAGGTTATCGTGGAGCAAGGGTTGTCACTCTCATTTTGACACCATTATTTTTTAAATCGGTTTGGTATTTCCTGAGATTGCGTAGAAACCACCATTTAGAACGTTTTTTAGAACGCTTTTTGTGCATTTCCACCCCTTATAAATTTAGAATTGTTTAAGAACTGATCTTAGACATCATTTATATCTAATAAGTTGCTAATATTTAAAATTTCATATTTCTAGAACATTCAGTAACGCAAAAATCGCATTTTTAGAACGTTTTTTGCTCCTGCAACCCCTTTTGGGTAGTGGCACTGACATAAAATATAGCCTATGTTCTAAGTTGGACTAACACCATCATTTTGATATTATTACTTTTGAAATCGGTTCGGTATCTCCAGAGATTAACAGACAATTTTTACTTCTTTATAATATTAGTATAGAAGAATAGATAAATAGATCGCTTTTAAAAAATAACAGATTATTTTGTATCAAATCGCTTTTAATATAACATATTTTTTTCAGCTTTGTCTAATTCCAGTAAAGCATGCTTGATATATATTTTTATGAAGCAGTTTTATTGTTTCATAATTAATTGGCACTTACCTTCTTTAAACTTATATTTCTAAAGATTTTTTTCTGCATGTAAATGCTATTAAAATTTAATTTAGTCTATTGATATATATATAATTGCTTGTCTAACTTAACTATTTTAGTTTGATGAAACAGTTTTAGTTTTACGATATTTTATTCCTCTTTCAATTCTCTAGGTGCTCGCACCGTCCGGATGTTCTGAGGTTGAGATGGTATTTTTAAAGAACATCATCGTCTGCTGCCAGCATTCGTGCGGTTGTGGGCAATTGGCTGAGTAGTCTTGCTGTTTACTATCCGTTTACTTTCTTTCTTATGCAGTCGCATAAAACAATACAGAGCTACTTTTATAGTGTCTCTTTCATGGCGTGTTATACAATTACTCATATAGAGCGCGTGGACTTGCGTTGCAACTATGAAGGTTCTGGAAACTGCCACTTGTTGATCTTTTGACAACGCGTTCACGCCGGCGCCGATATGTATGTTTTATCGCTGTGGGAATTCATGATTCGCTTCATCTGGCGGCGCAGTACTGTCACTTATTCAGACACTGTGTGTAATAACCCGCCCCTCTCATATTTATTGAATTGAACTCGAATATAACAAACAGAGTCGATTGTGGATGTCTGACAATTCGTAAAGAGTAAGCAAATTACTTAGAGACATGATTGTATTGACTACATGTGTACGAATTTAATATAAAATGTCTTACAATCTAAAGAAATATGGACAACATGATATAAATGTGTTTCTGTAAGGTAGAAGCCACGGCCTTAGTCAATGATATTTTTGAGTTAAAACGAGAATTTTCGTTTCCCGACGTGAATGTATTGTTTCTAATAATAAATTGTTTTTACTGCTGAATTTTCGAATATTCAAGTGTGGCCCACCTGTAGTGTACTCCGTCTATAGCATAATCTAGTATGACCTACCTGTAGTACACGCCTTCTATGGAACAGTCGAGTGTGACCCACCGGTGACCCACCGGTGACCCACCCGCCTGATGCGACAGTCAGACGTGACCCAACGATGATGCGCGCCACCTGATGGGACAGGTGAGCGTGACCCGCCGGTAATGCACGCCGGCGTGAACATGTTAAATAACGAAAAAAAATAAAAGTGTACGAATATCGAATATATAATATAACGAGTGAAATTCTTTTCACGCGCATTAAACGGGTTAACTATCCTTTATTTCTTCAATGTTAAGTGTAGTTAAGATATGTAGTATGATGCAGTTAAATCCAGTGCTCTGGATAACAAATTAAAAATCCACTTTTTCAGTTTTTTTTTTAAACAGTTCATTCCATTAACGTTCCCATAAGACAGAAAGCCTTGACACGCGTCACGTAAACGCCACACAAAGGAAGCAAAAGAAAGGAAAAAATCCAAACAACTTGCATGTTTAGCTTTCTTTGGCTCGTGGAATTATTTATTATCATTAGAAAATAAGAAATAATAATTCCACGAGCCATCGAAATCGAAACTTGCAAATTGTTCGGATTTTGTACTTTGTTTTGCCTCCTTTGTGTGACGCGTGTCAGTGCTTTCTCAAACATCTATGGGGCGTTGATTCTATACTCTTTTGTAGGCTAGAAATATAGTGGTTATTTTGACACCATTCATAATGCTTCTATGTAACCGAAGTGACAAATAAGATAAACAAAATTAATATAATAAATTTAAAAAAAAATCTTCTTATCTTAAAATCAATACTTTTTTAAAATGACTTATTAATTTTCTCTTTCTAAAAGAAGAAATTTTATGCTTTTTTCAGAATCGTGATTTCTTTCTTTTTTACACTTTTTAAAGTAAAAAAGAATTTGATTAAACATTTTTGTTTCATTGAGGCTAGAAAAAAAGTATTAATTCTTTTTACAAAGCAAATTTAATGCGATTTTTCCCTCGAGAGGATTCTGCGGTGAAATTAAGAATATCGTGTTACGTTTCGAAAAAGTAGTTTTTTCGCTTGGAAATTATTTTTGTTTTTCTATTTAGCGCAAAAGAATCTCACTTGAGTAATGGAGTTGAAAAAATTACGAGATTTTTTTTTTTTGTGTGAAAATGTTTTATACATCTTTGTTTAAAAAAGGTTTTTCAAAAGTATATGCATAAAAATAATCATAAATAATTTTTAATTTATCTATTCAAAATTTATTTAAAAACATTAATCTAAGGCAAGTTACAAGTTATACAGCGTTATTCTAAATTCATGGACAAAGCTTTAAGAACAGATAAAACTCACGAGATCATTACATCATAAAATCTATGATCCTAACTCTAGGAATGAAGCTCTAGTGGGCACTTACTGAGTGTGGAGAGGATCCTTATTGCTACGTAATTTGAGCTCTCAGTCGTGTTCCCAGGTGTGCCGCTTAAATAGGGTCTCCAAATACTCTGGACACCAGTACTTTAAAGTAATTTTCTTCGTCTTATCTAATGGTAGAATTATCAGCAACTAACGCTTTCAATGGCAGAGGTATGTTTATAAAAGCAGTTAATTCAAATTCCCAAATTCCACCAGTATTTTGGTACAAAAGCTTTTCCTTTGTTGTGTGTCTCAGATTTAGCCTTTTCTTAATCTAATTTTAATAATTTTCTTTCTTTTTTTCACTTTCGAAAGTATTATCTCTTTGAAATATTCCTTGTCTACTACTCAACCTTCCTTATTAGACCCAAAAATTTCGCATTAACACATGTTTAAATACGGCGTATCACAAACGCAAAATACAGTTATCAGGGCTCGCACCGTTCCTAAAATTATTGCACTTTGCTACCAGTATTTTAAATAAGAATTATTCGTGAGGAATCTACCACGAATCTATAATAGAATTACACAACAAAGATTAACGTTTTAATTTAGTGGTAGAAGAGGGCGAAAATTTTAGGAACGGCGCGAATCCTGAGTTATTAAGTGAAATATTGTGATTTTACACTATGCTGTCGCCTTAACCCTCTCGCTGTATAATTGTTTTATCAAAATAGCTTCAAAAATTGCGCATTTAATTTCTTCCCGGCGAGCGACTTTTAAGAATTTTTATTCTTTTGTCACCGGTTTTTCAAAACAAAAATTTTCGTCTGAATAATCAAGTAGGGAGACGGGAAAGATGCACAAATTTTGTTACTTTTACGTTGCCCGAGAAACTCTCGGGTTGCGCAGCGAGAGGGTAAAACGAGCATCCTAAAGAAGCACTTCTAGCTGATTGCAGGTGTCATTACTATAATATTAAGGAATTGAAAATCACTTACAGTGAGGAAGATGTTAAGGGGGTCCGGGACATATTTTCAAAAAAAAATTATTTATTGAGTTAAAATTTTGAAATTTTTTGTGATGGTTAACCATATTATTTGTAAACAAAATCGCATGATAAAACTTCTCATATTTTTTTTTAATTTAAATTTTAAATTTTGTTAAAAAAGTGGGGTAGTTTAAAATCTTTATAACTTGAAATATTATTTATCGCATTTCAATTTTTTTTCATTTAAATAAACAGAAATATATAAATTTTAATTTAGAGCCAGAATTTAAAAAAATATTAATTTTTAAAAAAATTAAAAATATTTAACGAAAAAATTACAAAAAAAAGTGCTGCAACTTTTAAAAAAAAAATCATATTTTCAAAAGTAAATATTTTTTTCAAATATGCTGGCTCTAAAGTAATGTAAAATAATTGAAAAATATATGTTCTGAGTTTCAACTCTGTATCTTTAACGGTTCTCGAGTTATAAGAATTTAAATATGAGAAATAGTGAAAAAACCTACCATGAAGAAAAACGCAATTTCACAAGAAGTCGTTTCCTTGACAACCATAGCTTGAAAGACTGATTTTGAAAACAAACCAAAACGAAAAAATTAATATTTCCTGTTCTAATTAAGATAGAAACATGATTTAAACATCATTTTAAGCAGAAAACGGTAGAGAAATTTTTAATCAAATAAAAAGAAAAAAAATTGAAAAATTGAAGATTATTGTGTCCCGGACCCCCGTAAACCTCCAACTTTAAAACCCGAAATAAATCTGCCACCTATGACGCAAATACTTTGATTTAAGTTTTACAACAATTATGACTTCTCTAACTGATTTTAGACAGTTAGCCAGCGCGAATAGTTACCACAAGTGTCTGTGGTGAGTATTAAAGAATTTTATTTTTTTTATTTAATATTTGTATCTATATTTTTCTGGTAGTAATATCGCAACGCCCCTTTTCTCCGCATGAAAATAAAACGTATGGAAAAGAAAAATTACGGAAATAGATAAAATTATATGTGTTTCTTTATGTCGTCTTTTATAAAGTGCTTTTGTCTGTATAATAATGTAAAGACTTTTCGTGCACTTTCTAGGGGCTTCGTAGACGTGCATGAATATCAGTAATATTTGCATGAAATTAGCGCATTGCAAGCACTATTTAGAATAAAATTAGACAAATTATTTTGTTAAAAAATAGTGACAGGAAAAAAATGTATAAAAGATAGCCGCTATGTATATATGGATCCCAGCGCTAATGAATTTCATGAATTTTAAGATATATAACCGGTAAATTAATAAGGCTATTTCAATGTGAACTTGTCATGTCTGTCACACAGCTGAAAATCGCTATGCTCGTTGGCCAACGTTATTTTCGAAAAGTTTGCGTCGCCTTAATCAATTGATATCTCCAATAAAATAAGTCTCATTTTTCCGTTCTAAAGTACTGGCAACCAAATATTGTAGTACGTGACAGACATGACACGTTCGCATGGAAATAGCCATACATTGATCCTATTGCTTTAAAAAGTAAAAATGAATACCCACCCTCCTCTTTGATCTCAGGTCAAACGAAATCTCGCCCATAAACGTATGTAAAGTTTCTATTGAAATTTTATTAATACATTGTTAAATTTTGGTTCTTCATGCAATGAAACGCATTATAATGCGTATTTATTGTGTACTATACCCAGCAGTGCATTGTTCGAAAGAGCTAATTACAAAGAGTAACTTCATAAATAGGTAACAATCGAATTTTCCGTATTTTTTGAGTGAAATTTTGATTCCGCCTCAAACAATTCACTTGTGGCGCAGCTTTTTCAAACGAATTGTGTTCGAGAACTGCGGTACCAATGTAGTTCGGCTTCTATATCAAAAATGACGTATGTATGCGTCTTACAGCTAAATGCTACCATGTGCCTTTATAATTTTTCCTGTTCTATTTTACATGTTTCATATAGTCAATGAAAAAAGATATAGTGGAAGTGTACCATACATAAGATACTATAAAAGTATTACAGTACTCGTGAATGTATACTTTAAAAATTACGCATGTTAATTTTTAGATAAAATATTTATTACCCTTTTGTATCATATTTTTGACAATTAGTTCGAAACTATATATTTTTACGTAATTTAAATACAATTTCTCAGTCATCTCAAAAGGCATTGTAATGTGACAACAATAGTTTAACCCCTTAACGCTCGAATTAAATTACGGTTTAAAAATTCAAATTGCTTATTGGCACCACTTTTATGAAAAATATATATTCACCTTATTTAATGACAGGTAAAACGATACTAAAATATAGCCGATTTCACTATTTTATAAAACTGGTGGGAATCAAACAATCTGAGTAAAAGATACAGCCCGTGAATATGACGGGAGCGAGAATTAAGGGGTTAATTCTACAAAGGATTTTACGTTAGCTTAAAATTTTATCGCTAAAGGCATTTAAATACAAATGCTTTACTTATGTCTTCGCAATGGTATTACTATCAACCATTGTGATAGTTATCATAAGCATAAAGGTTCACCTAAAAGGCATTTAAATACGACGTTATTAGATTAATTCTACAAAAAGCTTTTTTTATATATTTCGCAATACAATATTAATCATTGCGGTTTCTTATATGCATAAAGTTTCACCCCAAAATCATTTAAAAACGATACCATAAATTTAATTTTACAAAAAGCTTTATTTCTGTATTTCGCGATGAAATTAATATTTATCATTGTGATATTTCCCATATGCATAAAGTTGCACTCTGAAAGACTTTTAAATACGTCAACATCTGTTTAATTCTACAGCAATCTTTTTATGTATTTCACAATTAAATCAGTGTTAATTATTGTGATACTTTTTATATGCATTAAGTTTCGCCCAAAAACGCGTTTAAGTAGGACACCATTAGCTTAATTACACAAAAGAATCATTTCTTGGTATTTCGAGATGAAATTTTGAATATACAGTACACTCCTGACTATCCAGCCTAATGTGGCGGAAGGGTAGGACGGATAACAAAAAATCCGGATAGGCCGGAGTTCTATGAATATTTACTCACTTCCTGCCCTTCCCCAAATTATATTAAAAATGAATGTTACACATTTTAAGATAAATTTTATATATATAGTACATACAGTTTCAAAATAAGTAAAACATTAACATAAGCCTAATTCGTAAAAAAATTAGTAAATCTCATAAACGATTTCACAAATATGAGAAGTTATGCATAAGATAAAAGAGTCAAAACTAAGTTTTTGAAAAAGTTCTTGCTAGATGACTGCTTCTCCCTGTTAGCACACTTACGCGAAACGCTTCGTTTATCATCCCTTTCGTTAATCTTCAATAGATAAACACGAAGCACACCAAAAGACTATACGAAATTAACAAAGATAAGCGGAAAATAACGTCCGCACTTGTTAACATCCACTGCACAACTGGCGAAACAGGCTATCAAGACATACGCCCCACCCCCTCCCTTACTGTCTGTCTGTCTCTGCTATTGCATTCCGCAAACCCTTCATGCTCTTTCCTGTCGTGGGGTAGCACTTTCCTGCGGACGGGAACTTGCCTGTCTCGGCCGCTTGCAACATTCCTCATTTTTTTTACTAGGCCGGATATTACGGAGGGCTGGATAGTCGGGAGTTTACTGTATTCGAATTTCGTATTTCGAATGTAATGTCTTAATGTCCAATGTTGCATTTTTCGGAAGCATAAAGTTTCAGTTCAGTTTTATCCCGAGCAGTACTGTCTCTCTATTAAGAGAACAGCTATTCCAACAACCCATCCGATAGCCAGAACAATAAAGATTGCTCGTGTGTCTTCCAGTGTTATAGGCGTTTGTCCACTCTCGTTTAATCCATCTGTCGGATGGCAGGAACCTGTTGCTGACTCCCAGTATTCTCTGCGCCATCTTTCGAGAAGCCCAAATTTCGCCATTCTTTCTATCCTAAAAAACAGATAACAGAGTTAGTCCGAAAAGCTAATGATACGTGCATATTTCTTGGAAGTTCAAAGGAGTTTGCCACCACTATTAAATATAGGAAAATTTCTCTTTAATGTTTGAAGCTGACCTTGGAGTCAGTCACATCTGTTTATTTTAGATCTTGCACTATTTTCTCGCAGTTAAAAGAGGAGGGAAATTCTTTTAAAATTCAGTATCACAGCAGGGTTGCCAGTTTGGTCTCCAATTTTAAATGGAAATTTCAAATTTACACCGAAAATTTCGAAAGAAGAATTTTCACTTCATGTGATCGATAAATGTCTCTCATTTAATAAGCCATGTATTACTATTCTTTATTTCTGGTATGAACTCGAAATTTGAGAGTAAAAATGGTGGCCAAACGGGAACCCTCGGGGATCACAGTGTTTAGGTTGTGTCCAATGATTTTCTTTGCGATATGCATGTGGGTAGTTCTTATAGCAGAGTTAATCTAAAATTTCAGTATCTGATCTTAAATGAAGACGTAAGTATTTTCTGCATCTAATGCTTTAAACTCACGAATCGTAAATGTCTTAAATGCCAAAATGCTTTAATATAAAAAAACATAAAGATACAACTTCTAAGGAATGAATTTGTATTTGATCGTGACAAATGTCCTTTATGTAAGTTATGCGGAGACACTTTTTAAGGGGTCAGGTACCTTTGAAACTGAGAAATCACATGTAAATGTGACCGTAACATAGATTGCAATAACTCCACATCTGATTAACTTTTGGATATAAAATTTCAAACACACATTAAAAGAGATATTATGTTAACAGTTAATGTTCTAAAAAAGAGTATCCATGTAAAGTTTTTGAATTCAATTTTAAATTTAATGCTTTATCCGTAAAGGAATTTACCTTATATGCCTTGCGTAGGATTTCTCTTAACTGAATTGTCACGGTGAACAAAACTTTTTATTCAGTAAAGTTATAATATGTGTTTAAAATGATCTACAATAAAAATTGAAATAATTGAAAAAAAATGTAAAAAAAAAAAAAAAATCAAATTTTTGAAATTTTTTTAAATAAAAATAGTTATTATTTTCTAAATTTCTTACTCCATGAAGAGAGTAGTAGGCCATTTTGTGCTTCTACAAAGTCTATGCCTTCAATTAAAGTTTCATTAAATTCTATTCAGCCATTGCTTAGAAATTCTGCGCGCAAAGACGAAAATCACTGTTTTGAGAAATAGACTTTAAAAATCAAATTACCACTTGTTCATATTAAAAGAGCTCAAACTGTTTCAGTCATAACTTTCCTTCTAAAGCAAATTTTTGCGTGGGGGTTCCTTTTAAAATGTTCCTAAATATGTTCCTAAATAATAAAATGTAATTATAAGCTATTAAAAGTTTTTTTTGATTTTTTGACAATCACAAACGTCCCTGATGTCTGAACCTTTTCGGGGGCAACGTGTTTCTGTTAACACCATGAGAGGCGGTGGGATATATATCCCACCTAATTTTAATCAAGATTTACACCAGGACCTTTTAATTAAAATTTACCTTTCTAACTGCGTTGGAAAAAAAGTTGAAAAAAAAAATCCTCTTCTTTATTTTGAAACAATTTTTTTCGAATATTCCGGTGTGAGTTCAACATTACAGAAACGCAATTAGTTGCCTCGCAAAGGTTTAATACATTGTTGAAATGATTCATTGACACCAGGATTTACAAACAAATTTATTTGAAAACAAGTAAAAGCTTTTCTTCGCATGCACCTTATAAAAGCAAAATTGTATTTCAGAATTTTGGTGTGAATGTAGCATTTTGGAATAAAGGATATATTAGGAATAAAGGAAGGATATATTAAATCCCACCGTCCTTCAAGGGGTTAAGTGGAATTCATTCAACTTCTATTATTGTAAGGAAATCTCGTTTTTGCTCTTTCAGTGATTATACTTGTTTTGCCCTGATGAATAAGAATCATTACTTTGAAATACATTACTTTTAACATTTATTATGTATGTAATGAAATGCCGAAGGTTGCAATATCTGAAAGCAGTCTTTTCCTAATGCGAAGCCTCTCACTTGATACTTTTTTTAAATAAACTTCTTTCGAAGAAACTTTTCTTTTAGATTTTTCATTCAAATTTTGTAAAAACCTACTCTGAAAATAATTTTTGTTGCAAATGTTGTAAAACCTAATACGAAATATTTTCTTGAGAATTACAGGTAGTGAAAAATAAAAGGATTAGGGAGGGCCCTGTGTTATGTTTTATCTGTGAAGTTTTCTCTTTCTTGCTTTGATTATATTGTACAATAAGAAGCCAACTTACATTTCATTGAACTGAAGGAGGAATGGACTGTCTCTCTGAAGTGCTATGGACCAATCCGATTTCACGATGTCTTCTTTGGCAACGTACAAGTCGCATACAACTGGATTATCTGAATATTTCTGCATCAACTTCACGAGCATTGACCTGTGATAAAATATACAATAAAAGAAAATATACACTATTTAATAATCTCAGTTCAAAAAATACATCAGAAATATCTATTTGCGGCATTCTTTTGCTTTTAAACTTAATATAGAATTTATATTAATCGAAATTTCGTCAATGTTAATTAATTAACATTATATTGAGATGGTTTCCAACTCATGTACAATACTACATAATTTATTTATCATCACTGGAATATTAAAAAATAACAATATATTAATATCTGTTACTTGTAAAATAGGGTAACTTCCCCAGCAATTGGCACCTTAAGAATTTGTCCTTAAACTTACACCTGTTTTCATTACTTAGGAAAAAAATATTTACTTGCAAATATTTTTAAATCAAAGAGGGCATATCTGTGCATCTTTTTTGCCCACTAAAATCAAAAATATTTGAATAGGTATTTTTATAAAAAAATATTTCTAAAAAGCTACTATAATCACCAGTAATTGGCACCAAGTGCACCAGTGTATGACACCTTGTGATCCAGTGAATGGCACATGTGTATATGAGTAAAAAAACACTTTATTTTTTACTTTTAGATTATATGAAAAATATGACTATGAGAAACATATGACAGAAAAGATTAATTATATCATACTATAGGCAGAAAATCTTGGTTATAAGATAACATAGCTTGATAATATTAATTGTAACAACTTTATGCTGAAAATATTAGTCATCGCATAAGTAAATTAATGCAAATTCACACATCTTGATGTTGGAAATATATTCCAACTGTTTTAGATAAGTCTGTTTTAGACAAGTCTAAAACAGTTATAGTATTTCCAAATATAAAATAAAAACATAATTTGAAATGTTATATGGAAAAATAGTAATATAGAAATTAATTCTATTTTATCTGTCAGTATGCAGTCTTGATTTTTTGAATAATGGATGACTCTAGAGAAAAAAGAAAATTTCCTGATAATTTCAAGGGACAATATAAAATGAAACGATTCTCTATAGTCACTATATCTGACTTTAATGACCAAATATATTTGTTTTCCATTGTTTCTCATAAAAATTTAACGGTAGTTCTGCAGGATCAAATCAATTATATGACATCTATTTATATAAAATCCAAGTCTCTGTGTGTCCCTCACGATTCCGGTAGGACCGCCTCATTGAAATGAGTAATTGTTGAAAAATACTAATGCAGGGTTACCACAGTAGCGCCAAATGTTAGCCAACTTGGTGATAGCTGGCTAATTTGTCGAAATTCTCATTTAAAACCATTAATCTTTCATAAAGGAGGTCACCGAAATTTAATTTAAACTCCGTTCTTTTAAGATATTTTTTCAAAATCTATGAGTGAGAATTTAAATTACATCTTTACATCCTCCTCCCGATGCTACTAATAAAATAACCGCCAATAGACGACGCTGTACTATGTGACCTCCTAACTGCGCGATTTTAAAGTGCTTTAGTTTACTTTTCCAGTATTGAATTATCTAATCAATTATATCTATAGCCTTGGCGAAAAAGGAAATTTGGCAACATATTTTCCAGGAACCTATACACTGTTTCATTTTATGTACACACGCATTTTTTTCGATATTTATGCGATTTATTTTACATAAAAAAGCCGTTTCTCTAATTTTATACAGAAACAGATGTAATTTGTACATAAAAACATCAATAATATACATATAAAATAAACATATAAAACAAACAAAAACGCTCATCAAGTTTATTTTCATAGCTGTTTATATGATTTGACAACAAATCTCGATGTTTTCCCGTTATACGGACACCAAGCCAAAATGTATGCTAATGCGCCAATTATTTCAAAAGGCTAAAAGATATTTGTAAATTTTATGCTAGCATTTGACAACAAATATCGATGTTTTCCCGTTATACGGACACCAAGCCAAAATGTATGCTAATGCGCCAATTATTTCAAAATGCTAAAAGATATTTGTAAATTTTATGCTAGCATTTGACAACAAATCTCGATGTTTTCCCGTTATACGGACACCAAGCCAAAATGTATACTAATGCGCCAATTATTTCAAAATGCTAAAAGTTATTTGTAAATTTTATGCTAGCAGTTTAATATGAGTTTTATTTTATTGCTTTATTTTATAACACTTATTTGTTCACTTATTTTAAGAATATATTTGTGATTTAATGAAATAGTTCGTAAAAGTCTGGAATTTTCAAATGTTATATTTTTTAAATGCTCACTTTAGTATCGACAATGTTTTTTCTTTTATTTTTCAAATGCTTCAATTCACGTGATTTTTATTTTGCGCCGACTATTACGCTTGGCGACAATGGTATCCGTATAACGGAAAAGTACCCAAATCTTTATTTCTGATGCCCAATTTACACCAAGCTTTTTTTAAAAAACGCCAAAGCCCCTACAGTGGAAAAGTACCAAACTGTCTATTATTTTGCGCTATCTGTGTTATAGTTAGTACTACATGCAAGGGGGTTGGAGCGACGAGTTTAAACATTAAATATTAAATTTTCGGCACAGATGTCATATACGCCCCATAATGGCGCGTTTTTGTTTCTGACACCAATGTCATATACAAAACGGGTACTTAACTGGCGCCAAAGTTACGTTATTTTGCTTGATATGGTAACCCGGATGTTGTTGTTTATGCTGTTGATGTTTTCGCCAAATTGGCGTATATGACAACTGTGCCAAAGTTTCTATAAAGCAGTATAAGACTAAAAAATTAAAAATAAAATAAATGCAAAATAAGACTAAAGAAGAAAGAAAAATCGTGCGTTAAGCATAGAATATGAAACACTTTCCAACACATCCTGAATGCTTTAACAAAACTTCGTTATTTGGGGAAATAAGGTAAATAAGATTAAGTAAACATTTTAGAAGATGCATAAAAAATTTTAAAAATTGATTTCAGCAGTTACCGTCCATAGCCAATAGTATCGTTATTACATGCCACTATTTAGCTAAAATTTAATTTAAACTACTCTTAAAACTACTGACATGACATTTCCAGATATTATCATCCATAGACGGTTATGTATCCAATTCTTTGCGTGATCCTCTATATCATTTTATCTATATTCTACAAACATTTCTTAGTAAACTAAATGCAGTTCAGCATAAAAATGCACAACTCCTTTAAAAACCACCTTTAAGCAATTTACTCTCATACTCAGTAACCCTTACGAATTCTTTTGTGTAGCCCTGCATATGAACTGTAGCATTTATACACACAGTATAGTATGCATAAATGTAGTGAAACATAAAAGCGCATATCATAATTAAAAATGCATTTCTAGCAATGATTGCTTATTTACAATATTTCGGAGAAAAGTTTCTTGGCGAGAAAGAAGTTTGCCAACGTATTTTCTGACAACCTATTTACTGCTTCATACTCACAAGCAATTTTTTCCATATGTATGCAATTTATTTAATATAAAAAAAGCTATTTACCTATTTTTACAAAGAAACAAAAGTAATTTTCGCACAGATGTCATATACGCATCGGGGTTGGCGTGATTTTTCTCTGACGCCAATTTGGAAGAAATCTCGCTTTCGAATACCAGTTACTTATATATTTTTAAATTATTTGCTATCATTTTGAAAAGGAAATAACTATAAATAAATAAAAGTTTGAATAATAACTATAGAACAAAACATTTTATATAATTAAAAACAGAAAATAAAAGTAAATAAACAATTTATTGATAAATAAAAAACAATAGCCGGGTTAGCATAGCAGGCAAAATAACACCATTTTGGCGCCAGTTTGGTATCCCGGTTCATATCTGAAATCTGTGCCGTAATTTCTATATAAAAAAATATTATATATATTTAGAAACGATTTTTTTTAATGTATATAAGTGCATATATAAGCAAAAATAAAAGTTCATTAGATTTGTTTCCATAGCTGTTTATATATTTTGGCAACATATCTCACTTTCTGATGCCCGAAATCTCATTCCATAAACCTAAACAAACACAAGTGATTCGTTAAACGTAAAAAATATTAAATAATTGAGGTAATTATTCACAAAGTTCTCCAACAATCAATGGATAATATTCTAATGACGTCATAGTAGGTAAAATGGTGGCGGTATCGTTTGCTTATGGATTGAAATCACAAAGATTTAATTTTGCAATGTCTACATTATTTAATTTTGCAATTAGTTACATTATTTTATTGTCATATTTATGAGCTCAGAACAAAAGCATATTTTTTCATTATTTAGTTATTAAAGACGGAAAAAAATTATAAATGCATGATTTGAAAAATTTAAATAATTTTCTTTCTTAATAGTAAAAAATAACATCGGGAAGTAACAGCGGGTTTAAGTTTAACTGTTTAATTCTGTTGTAATATTCAAAATAATTGTATTTATTAGATTTCAGTAAACAACATCAGGGCCCGATTAAACTTTGAAGTTAGAGGAATTACAATGTCATTTCAGGACCTTTCTTTTGGATAAGATTTTCTAAATTCCACATATACATGGAAACTCTTTAGTGTTAGCAATATTATTCCTAGGACTGACATAACATGAGAACGGCCTGCAATTTTACACAAGTTTTTTAAAACTACTTTATATCAAAAATTTTACTAAAAACTGGTTACTTTTTTGTTATAGCGGCCCACACTATTAGGATTATGAGAAGTTGCAGCCAATTTCGCCAACGTCGTAACCAAGATCGTGAAGCACACACATATAATATCATATAATACCATTTCATGAAATCGTATACGATAATTTAATAGTTTTTACCTTACTTCAAGTGTGTAATTTATTTATTTTTAAGGCTTAACAATCTAAATTGTCCAATATATGAATTTAAAAAAATGTAAACAAAGATTGAATAGACATGACCGCAAAAAGCCTCAAATCTGCATAACACTTGGAACCAAACTGTGCAGATTAGTGGTCTTCTACTGTACACAGTTTTTCATAAATGTGTTTCGTTCTTAAAATGTGTTATTTTCATCTATCACTGAGGAACAAGCGAGAAAACTCATATTCTTGCGTATGAGTTGTATATATCTTTATATCTAAATTTCCGTCATTTTTGACGGGCTACCTTTCTAGTATATAATATTGTTCATCATAAAAAACTGCATAATAATGTTCTTTCAACAAATTTATTTCCTCTTTGATTTCTTTATCATCATCTCTAAGACTTCCCAAATTGATATTGTCACTATCTATTGAATCATCATATATTATTTCTCCATGAGACTCTGAATCTTCTGAATTATTGTTTCTAACTTTTTTCTTTTTCTGCACATTCTTAATTTTCGTTGAGTTTTTATTAAGAAGCAGCTCTTTTTTAGCTAGTCTTTTTTGTCTTAGCCCCTCTTTTTGCCTCTCTTTTCTTTATTTTCATTATCCTTCTTCTGGTAGTACTTTTGCCATTCACTGGATGTTGCAATTGATGAAATTCTTTCTTTGGGGCTCTAGTTTTTTGCATTGGTTTGGGCCAAAACAATACTCGCTTAAAAGGAGAACTTACTGTAGTATTAAAGACGTCAAAAGATTTAAATTCTATTGCAAAATTATTGTCATTTTTGAAGCATCAATTGCATTTAATTTTATATGTGAAAGTTGTGGTGATCTGGCTTCTAGATCTGCATGTTCTGCTTCAAAAGTATCAGAAATCAAACTAGAGGCAGGGTATTCAGGGTTACTAACTTCAACAGATATGTTAGAAGCAGCAAGATCAGGCACTGAAGTAATACCACTAGACGCTAGACGCCTTGGAAGTAGTAAGATTAGATACATTATTATTATTATTAGGAGCAGTAGAATCAGTTAACTTTTCAAATTAACTGTAATCAACTCCATCTGGATTAAAGGGATATAGGCCACAATGTCTAAAGCCATGTGAAATACGTTCAGAACTATTGATTCTAACAACAACTTCAAACTTTTTTTCAAATTACAAAAACGTAATTTTTGTAATAGCTCCATAACAGTTACTCTCCGTTCATGAACTAGGTGCTTCCACTTCAATTTCGTCACTTTGAACAAGCTGACATTGCATGGATGCATTGTATGTGTTGCTTTTGGGGGAGAGCAATCAATACTATAACTTGTTCAGCACACTAATTACTTAAATGCAATGTAAGGTGACTCTGGTGACCATCCATAAAAAGCATTAATGGTAAATCAATCTGATTTTGCTGCAGCCGTGGAAAAAATATATTAGCTATGTATTGATAAAATGTTTCACCATTCATCTAGCCACTTTTACTTTTCCCTGAACCCAAACTTTTAGGAGCATTATTGAGCCGATCTGGTGGCAATCTCACATAAGGATAAATGGTGGACAAACAACTCCATCAGCTCAAACTGTCATCAGTACAGTAAGAGATTCTTTGTCTGAGCCTTTCACAATTTCATAAACATCTTTGCAATCCTCTTTTCCAGTTTTGGGACAAAGCAAAAATGCAGCCTCATCACAATTATTGTATATTCTCTGGGGATCTTTGAAAAGCTCTTTAAGATTTTTTTTGCAAAAATAATCTTCCATTTCCTTAAACAATATTCGCAAATCTAACTCAGATAGTGTGGCTATTGAATGAGTAAGAGTTTCTGGAACGCTCACACTAATTTCAGGATGACAAGCTAAAAATAATTTAAACCATTATTTCCTAGGTTTATTATTTCTGAATGGAGCTTTCCTGTTTGACAGTTCAATAATTTTTTGAACTGTACACAATAAATCTTCTATTATCAAGGGAAAGCCAGCTTTGGCAATGCTCAAAATTCATTTTACTACGTTAACTTCTTCTGCTGCTGTAAGAATTGATGATGCTCTCATTCTTCTTTCTCTTGGAGTTTTCCCATTAATTTAGTTTTCTAAAGTATTATGAGTCACACCAAATGTAACATTGGCTTTATGAAAGCTCATGTGTTGAGTATGTGTAGCATGCATTGCATTCATCACTGCTTCTTCAGAATGCAAGAATTTGGGTTTAATCCCTTTCAATGAATTTACTGAAGATGAACATGCCATATTTCAGGTTTTTGAAAGAAAGAAAGCAGTTTAATTAGTTTGAAATGTGAACACTTTAAAAAAAAAACAATATATTTGTATTAATACCCAGTAATTGTCATGCCATCCCCAGTAATTGTCATATGAAGCTTTAATGCATGCCAATTACTGGTAATATTTCATATTTTCAAATAAAAACATTTGCTAAACAAAATTAGTTTATAACTTTAAAAGAACTGCCAAAATAAGTGGTTTAATCTCAAATTTTGTGATTCCCCAGTAATTGGCATATGTTCCAATTACTTGGAACTAGCAAAACTGAAGCACCATTAAATGGCACCTATCATTAATTCAAAAATCCAAATATTTATGTCAAAAATACTTTTATACAATTAAAGTAAGCCCTTTCAACTAAACAAAACTTTTGTCAGTCAAAATTTAAAATATAATTTAAATCAGATAATAATCAATTGATATGCATGCTACCTTGAGCCAGAGAAGAAGCATTTGCAACAAAAATGGCTAATTTGACACAAGCCATAATTGTTTCCCTTTCCTATGCACTATAGTTATCTAGTAGCATAAATCAAAGTTATAATCTTTAAAGGAAATGAACATATAGCTTGAATATGGTCTTGCATTTTTAAAAGACTGGATATCAATCTTATTTCAGGACATTTTTGTAGGATGTGCCAATCACTGGTGACCTGCCAATTACTGGGGATGTTACCCTACGTCTTATTTAAACATTTCACTCATTTTGTATAATATTGGCATAGCTGCCAACTTGTACGTATTTTTGTTTCCACTAAAATTTAACAGAAATTTTTATATTGTTTCATTGTCAAAAAATGTTAGAATTCGACGATTGTTTTTGATAAAATTTACTATTGCATTTTACTGGTAAGAAAAATCCGTACAAGTTGGCAGCTATGTATTGGTAGCGGTGTGTGAACATTCAGCAATCACTTTTTTTTGCCTATTTTTATGCGATATTTTTAAAGGATTCTTTTTACACAGGATATCTGCAGTCGAAGTCTAACGTTGTATACGACTCCCTTTTTTATAAAAAAATGTTGCAGTTTTATATTGAGAAAATTTTCAATTTAGGGAAAAAATTGACTGTTTGGTTCAGAAAATGACTTTATACTCAGATTGTTACTAAAACCAACATAAAAAAGTACAAAAATTCGATTTGAGATATCGATCTCACAAAACATTTGAAAAAATATTCTTTTAAAAATATTGAAATGCAAATGAGAAATTTACCCACGAAGTTTTCATTGGTTTAATATTAACTTGGGAAATTCGTCGGGTGATTAGCGCCTGCTCTTAAGACTTTAGCGGGTGGTGTAAACAAAAAAAGAACACCTCATTTTAAGAGTATTGACAGCCAGAATATTTAATTAAGATTTCCCTTTTATAAAGTACGGGGAAATAAGCATGTTTTTATTTTCTAATAAATTCATTTGTAAATTCCGGTGTCAGCCCAACATTTCATCCTTTTACAAACAGCATTACTCCGTGCAGGAAAGGGTTAATGCGTAAACTTGCCTGTCAGCAATCCAAACATAAGGTGCCTTGCCGTCGGGAGAATTGTGCACTCGGATCATGGTATCTTCAATGGTGACACCTCCAGGGATGACGAATTTTTGCATATTTTTCAACCAAACTTTCCTCCAGTACGGCGATTTCTTAAAAAAATAAATTATTAATTTTATAAAACATGTTAAAGACAATTAAACAAACCTCAAATACAACCAAATTTGTTATTATAGAACATGCACATAAAGACATTATCTAAAACTGTAATTCATCATGAATCCTGTGAAAAGAATATAACTTTACACAGTTATTTACCTTTTCAGGGGGAATGTGGATAATAAAAGAAGATTCTGGTTAAAAAAAAAAAAAAAAAAAAAATCATCTAAGGTAAGTTATGGAATTAATCCGGAAAATTACAACTGATAAAAGTTGATCTATGCATAATTATATTATTGTATATTTCGTTTTCGCGCCAAAAATGAAATTAATAGCTAAAGAATCTAAATTTTTATCTAATGCAGGGTTCATAAAGGTGCTTACATTTTTTTTTATTACCAATATTTCTATACGGAGAATTTCGTGAAATGTAATATTCGATTACTTACAACGAAATTTTCTTTATAGAAATACTGGTATTCAAAAGAAAAATGTAAGCACCTGTACAAACCAGTAATGATAATTTTAGACCTTGGACAGTATCCGAGCTTCGCGGATGATAACAGCATACATACTGGGCAAGAATTTAATCTTTATTAACCCTTATCGGAAGATAACTTTTTATACAGGATCTTATTTTTATATTCTAACTGCATCACTATATTTTTTAAATAAATTTTGTAGTATATTTGTTTTGCACATCCTCAGCTTTTCCTGCCCAAGTTTGGTGATAACGTATTAGGTTTGCGGCTTAAGAGGGACCTTAAAAAATCGTTAAGGTGATTTTAATACAGTGGTTAATAACCCGGTTAAGATGCTCACGGTTAATAGGCGATCCCACTTAATACGAGGATTTTTTCCGGTCCCTTGAATATCGCCCATAAGGCTAATGCATAGCTGCCAACTTGTACGGATTTTTCTCACCACTAAAATTTAATAGAAAATTTTATCAAAAACAATCGCCGAAATTGAACTTTTTCTAACGGTGAAACAATACAAAAATTTCTGTTAAATTTTAGTGGTAACAAAAATCCGTACAAGTTGACAGCTATGCTAATGTAAAAATATCACGTTTAGTACGCGAACGGTTAATACGCGATCCCGCTCAATACGCCAGAGATTTTCGGTCCTTTGAGTGATCAAGTTGCGAATTCCTTGTCTCTTTTTCAGTGTTGCCAATTTACTAGATTTTTTTATATTCAAATAAAAAACATTGCTTACGAATAGTAATATTTACTTTATTTAATAACAAATTAATTAAGACGAACATTACTAATCGAAAATAGTGACAGATGTTTGAATTTTAGAAACCCCGCAAAATTAGCAACACTACAATTCCGGGTTTGAATCCGCGTCCTAACATTCTTTTGTCTCTCGCTTCGTCTATGTTTTTACTGTAGTAGAGAGACATAGACGAATTCAGGATACTCAGATATGTCATGCAATTATTATGATTAGTATACCTATTGTTAGTGAGATTTTAAATGTACGTTATATCCCTAATATGTTTCATAATACGTAATATAGGCAAAAAATGAGACTCGTAAAGATTAAATAAATACGACTGCGGTTGTTTAATTCTTTTATGTATTCTTTACTCCTTGCTATGCTAACAGCGTTTTTTACACAAATACTATTAATAAGGATAGTTTTTTTCTTATAATGAAAAGAAGGACAGATTATAATTGTACTCATTATCCCAAGTACTAAATATGATTTTAAGAAGTGCATCAAAGGTTTAATATTTTATTTTTAGCTCTGTTAAAAAACAAAAATTAGTCTAGTAGGAAATTCTTATTCTTATTTTTGGTTGCAGCATATTAATCCATAATAAAGCCGTTTGAATTTACTTTTTATTGGTTCTATAAAAAGAAAATGATTTAAACCTAAATTCAATTCAATTTTAATCTAAATAAACCTAAAAGATACAATTTTCGACCGTAATCATATAAATGAAAGTTCTAAAGTTCATTTGGACGTTAGATGTTGTAAATAATGTTCCTGCAACATTATACAAATCACGTTAATACGCGATCCCGCTTAACCCTTTCCGGCGCAGTGTGTCCAGTCTGGACACACCTAATTTTAATTCCAACCTTGCAAATGGCAGCAAGAATATGTAACAGAATTTTGATTTTACAGTGAAAGATTAATTTAAGGAGTTTTTATTTTCTAAAAGAAATCCTTTGCAATTTCCGGTGTCAGTCAATATTTTCTCATTTTGCGAATAGAATTTGTTTGCGCCGGAAAGGGTTAATACGCGACTTTTGTCCAATCTCTTGAAACGCGTCTTAACCGGGTTCGACTGTACTTTTTAAATTATGTACAATTCTGAATGAGCAAAACAATGATAATATTCATATCCAATTTGATATTTAGAATATGTACATTAACGATTTCCAATTGACTTTTTGTCTGCAGACGTTTTCTTCAAAACCTATTTGTACGTGATTAAACGTGAGGTTAAACCACATTTTAACGTCAATAAATAAAATTTGCTTCGTTTAATTGACAAAGAATAGGGTGAAATGACCGGTATAACCATTTATATATGTTTGTTCAAAAGGAATGACATATCTGCAACCGATTTTTTACAGTGCACTATTCGCCGATGTAAAAACTGAAACTGTGCGATAGTTAGAAGATAAACTTGTGAACAAAAGAGAAATTCATAATTAAGTCATTGCCGCCGTCGTTATGACGTCAACAAAACTGATGATTCGTTTCATCTTTATAATATAAATTAAATTGAACCACTTCTGCAGGGTTCGTGCGGGTTCTCGAATTTCCAGACAAGGAAATTATTCGGTACCAGTATTTTCTAATAGAAAGACTCTCCTTAACCCTTTCCAGCACAGTGGTCTTACGTCGGGACCACCTAATTTTAATTCCAAATGTACAAACGACACCAAGAATATTTTAATAAAATTTTGCTTTTACAATGAAAATTTAAAATAACGAGTTTTTAATTTCTAAAAAAGACGTTAGTAAATTCAGGTGCCTGTCAATCATTTCATCATTTTACCAACAGGATTTTTCTGTGCCGGAAAGGGATAAATAAGGCGAAATTTTACGCGGTTCAACTAGATTTATTTTTTTATAAATAAAAAATTATGATATTTTACCTGGAAAATTAATGTACCCGTACGAACCCAGTTCTAATTTGAATGTTTTCATGCAATCCGATTCAGTAATGTATACACTTTTAAGAAATATAAAAACAAAAAATCATTCTTTTTAAAGTTAAAAACCTTCAATTAAAAAATATATTAGTGTCAATAAAAATCGCGAAATCTAATTGTAATTTTTAGCTTTTTAAAATAAGATTTCTCTAATTGTTTATTTTTTATGAACTTACATCTACAGTTCCGTTTGTCATCCTGAATACCATTGACTGAATACTATTTTTTTCTAACAGTAATGCAAATGTTGTATAAATATACCATAAATATTATTGTTTGGAAATAGCCGTAAAAAATGGTGAGGATCTAGAAATTCATATTTTTCTCGAAAATTAATTAAAAAAATACATATATTTTAAAAATAAACATGCGAAAAAAAGGAATTGTAACCTATGCATTTTTTACATAAACCTATTTCTTATTGCCTGGAATATTACATGATTCCAAAACTACAGCTCCTCCCACGCAATGTATTTTGAATTATACTTAAAAAACTACCTGCATTGCAATCGGTTTTCCAAAGATTAAAATGAATTTAGGTGTTTCAAATTTAAACCTGCTTAAATAATAAACTACTAGACCGAAAGAGTTTGCATTCGGTATCCAAAGATAAATGTATCAAATAGTCCAAATATGGCCTCAAAATGGTGTTGTTAATTAATATTTTAATGTTTGTTAGAATTTATATGTGTAGACGACCCGCTAAGGAATTATCGAGTATAACTTTAATTCGTGGATGTTATTACTAATCGATCAGTAGCACTCACATTTCTATACAATAATTTGCAGCAGAGTTAATAGACGGTGATACATTTTTTCACAGGCAGTTTTTACTAACAATAATGCATAAAAAATAATATTATTTTTATAGTAATACATTGCTATGTTGAATTTTTATATGTATTGGGTATAAAGCCTTTATACAAGAATATTAATACTAAACGTACCGATATTTTTTTATACCTCTTCCTACCAAAAGGGGTCAAATGACCCCTATATAAAAAAGTTATTTATTTTACGATGTTTTGCGAAAAATATACCAGTTAATACACATTCGTGTTTGAATAAAACATTTTTTTCAAATAATTATACAAATTGTTTATTTATTAAACTAAAAAAAATAAATATAATCACGAAAAAAAATTAATGAAACAATTATTTCAAGAAATTCGAAAATTTAATAAACAGATACTGTGCAAATTTGCTTTATATTCACCACATATTTTAACCCTAGAACTACCGGAAATTTTACTCAAGTTTTATAAAAACATTCTACACCAGAATTTTTACTTAAAACTATTTAATTTGTTTATTTAACTTATTATTGTCTGATTTATACATTTAGTTTGTTTTGAAGAAATTTTCTGGTTTGAATAGATATTTTGAATATACATGTCGGGTCCATTGGACCCTTCTGGTAGACAGAGGGTTAAGATTATTTCGTTCTCGCTATAATCTGAAATGTTCAAACTGGAATCTCGCCCGGAGTAAAGTAAATTTCTAATTACATAATCACACATTAACCCTTTCAGGGGCGGTGGTATGTTCATGAAATCACTTAATTTTAATTCCCAAACGCCACAATGACACCAGAATTTTGGTAAAATATTTTCCATTTAATATTTATGTGAAATACAGCCTTTTTTATATTTACAAATAAATTTGTTGGTCAATTCCGGTGCCAATTATTTACTTCAACACTTCAAAATACCTTGCCCCTGAAAGGATTAACAAATATGATGTAATACAGTAGAATAAATAATGTAATAGCAAAAATACGCAAGTCACTAATGTTCTTACAAAATAAAACATTTATACCTTTATGATTTAACATTAATTTATTCAGGGGTCAAATGACCCCTTGCGGTAGTTAAGCCTAAAATATTTTTTTTCTAGGGAAAAAAAAAAAAAAAAAAAAAAAAAAAAGGAGTTCGGAGATGAGGCATTTTATGGAATAATATGATAATATTTTTTAATACAAGTCGCGAAATATAAAGAAATTTCGTAATGTTTTAGTTTGAGAAATTCAAAAAAAAAAAAAAAAAAAAAAAAAAAGGAGTTCGGAGATGAGGCATTTTATGGAATAATATGATAATATTTTTTAATACAAGTCGCGAAATATAAAGAAATTTCGTAATGTTTTAGTTTGAGAAATTCAAAAAAAAAAAAAAAAAAAAAAAAAAGGAGTTCGGAGATGAGGCATTTTATGGAATAATATGATAATATTTTTTAATACAAGTCGCGAAATATAAAGAAATTTCGTAATGTTTTAGTTTGAGAAATTCAAAAAAAAAAAAAAAAAAAAAAAAAAGGAGTTCGGAGATGAGGCATTTTATGGAATAATATGATAATATTTTTTAATACAAGTCGCGAAATATAAAGAAATTTCGTAATGTTTTAGTTTGAGAAATTCAAAAAAAAAAAAAAAAAAAAAAAAAAAAGGAGTTCGGAGATGAGGCATTTTATGGAATAATATGATAATATTTTTTAATACAAGTCGCGAAATATAAAGAAATTTCGTAATGTTTTAGTTTGAGAAATTCAAAAAAAAAAAAAAAAAAAAAAAAAAGGAGTTCGGAGATGAGGCATTTTATGGAATAATATGATAATATTTTTTAATACAAGTCGCGAAATATAAAGAAATTTCGTAATGTTTTAGTTTGAGAAATTCAAAAAAAAAAAAAAAAAAAAAAAAAGGAGTTCGGAGATGAGGCATTTTATGGAATAATATGATAATATTTTTTAATACAAGTCGCGAAATATAAAGAAATTTCGTAATGTTTTAGTTTGAGAAATTCAAAAAAAAAAAAAAAAAAAAAAAAAAAGGAGTTCGGAGATGAGGCATTTTATGGAATAATATGATAATATTTTTTAATACAAGTCGCGAAATATAAAGAAATTTCGTAATGTTTTAGTTTGAGAAATTCAAAAAAAAAAAAAAAAAAAAAAAAAGGAGTTCGGAGATGAGGCATTTTATGGAATAATATGATAATATTTTTTAATACAAGTCGCGAAATATAAAGAAATTTCGTAATGTTTTAGTTTGAGAAATTCAAAAAAAAAAAAAAAAAAAAAAAAAAGGAGTTCGGAGATGAGGCATTTTATGGAATAATATGATAATATTTTTTAATACAAGTCGCGAAATATAAAGAAATTTCGTAATGTTTTAGTTTGAGAAATTCAAAAAAAAAAAAAAAAAAAAAAAAAGGAGTTCGGAGATGAGGCATTTTATGGAATAATATGATAATATTTTTTAATACAAGTCGCGAAATATAAAGAAATTTCGTAATGTTTTAGTTTGAGAAATTCAAAAAAAAAAAAAAAAATCAAAAAGGGTTATTTGACACCTCGCGGTAGTTTTAGTGTTAAAAGGTAGAAAATCAACGTTTAAAAATGCACAAATAATACACACACAAAAAAAAAGAACATGCCTTTCTTATATTAGTCAGACAAAACGTGTTCTTCTATTTCGTTTAAAAGAGAATGAAGGTTATGTTAAAAATCAGCTGCATAAACATTCTTCTATAAATTCATTCATTCTTCTGTTGCTCAACATTGTTGGTCTTTTCAAGTTAGATTCATCTTTTCCTGATCCACCATTATCCAAAAATGTTCTTCTAACATTGATCTTGATTTTTGGGAAGCTTACCACAGCATTAAATTTCTCACTGCTTACTCAATCATTTATATAGTACTTCTGATTTTTCAAGTATTTGGAAAGCACTAATATAATTTCTTTTTATTGGTTTATTTTGTTTTCTTTCATTCTCCGGTAGGTGTCTCTACTTGTCCAACCAGTTGTTTCATGCTGTTTTCTTCTCACTGGTTGTTTATGGCGCGTTCTCCAACCCGTATCGGGTGTATAAGCCACCGCTTCTCTGTCGTTATGCCCAGTTTTGATTTTTGTAGTACGCTTTGCCTTGGGCTTTGTCGCACTGAAAATGAATCTCACTTGTGGATTCGAAACAGCTGTTTGCTGCTTTCATTGTGTATATTTGTGCATTTTTAAGCGTAGTTTTTTCTGCCTTTTAATATATGTATTGGGTTTAAAAAAATAGTTAGCTGTATATATATGTAGGGGTCGTACTTGTCTGAAATTTCAAGCGCAGGAAATGCATCAGTACCAGTATTTTCTTATAGAAAATCTTTTCTTAACACTAGAACGGCGGCGAGGGGTCATTTTGACCCTTTCTGAGTGAATACATGTCGATTCGAACCAGAAATTTCTTTGTAATATAAGATTAATATATGCTGCACAAAAATAACTTAAATAAGTAAGTTAAATAGTTTTAAGTAAAAATTCTGATGTGAAATATTTTTTTAAAACTTGAGTAAAAATTCCCGCCGTTCAAGGCGAGATTTCGCGCGTTTAACCTTGATTTATTTTTCGAAAAAAAAATACTGATGAAAAGTTGATGATCATGATGATGATCATCATTTCAATGATCATGAAAAGTTCCCTGAAGCGTACGATCTCTGTATATGTTATAGATTTTTCCAACTGGATGTACGTTTCTGTTAGTGTTGGTTATTTTTAGAGTGGTAATATCGCGGTGATTCATTAATCTGATTAATCGAGAAAACTTTCTATAACTATGACGATTAAAAATGGTATAACAAATATGAAATCTCTGATAAATACTTACGCTAAAAAAAGTGTGAACCTGCGAATTATTTCTTAGGGCGAGCATAGCATTTGGATGTCTTTTTAGAAGTTCTTTCAGAGAGTCTGCAGGCTTTGGAGATTTATGCAAGCTTAATTTCGATGTAAGTCCTCCACCATACAAGGCACTTAAGATAAATGAGCCCACGAACCAAACACCTAATACGGTGCGCGCAGATATAGAGAAAGGGACGTGAATAACTCCTGCATAAAAAAATACAGTTAACATATATTTAAGAAAAAAAAACTATAATTTGTATACATAAAAAATTATATTTATGTGAGTTTTGTGCATACTATTTGATTTCTGGTTTGTTGTAGATTCACAAATCAAGTGTGCGAGTTTACGATTTAAACAAGTGAATGATTGAAAGGCTAATAAAAGAAATTATATATGCAAGAACTTAGGTATTTTTACTTTCTAAATAACATTTTATCAATCTTTCTAATAGCGGGTGACCCAAAAATGACTGATGGATTTTAAAATTCAGTAGCTTGCAATCAGTGACAGATATTTAAAAAATTCCTTCAGGAGTGTTACGTAAGATGTCAGGATTTTTTATGCTGCGATTTTCAGTTTTAGTTACAAATAGAATCGATAGATGGCGCTGCGAGCAATAACCGCTAAGTCCAGGCTAAATTTTTCGGCCTCTCTATTCTTCCAAGCGAAAAAAATATATTAAAGTGTATTGATTGGATCCCGAAGTACCAAAAATCGGATCTGGACTGATCACCTAATGCTCTCAGCTCCATCTATTGTTTGTATTTCGAACTAAAATCAAGAATCAGAGTAAAGAAACTCCTGACATCACACGTAACCCTCCTGCAAGAATTTTTTTAACCCCTTAACGCTCGAATTAAATTACAGTTGAAAAATTCAAATTGCTTATTTGCACCACTTTTATGAAAAAGAAATATTCACCTTATTTAATGACAGGTAAAACGATACTAAATTATAGCCAATTTCACCATTTTATAAAACTGGTGGAAATCAAACAATTTGAGTAAAAGTCACAGCCCGTGAAAATGACGGGAGCGAGAATTAAGGAGTTAATCTTCCTACCATGAATGGGTCTAATCGACCCATTTCTATAATTCATTTCATTCGATTCGAACCAGAAATTTTTTCGTAAAGTAAGATAAATAAAAAACACCGAAAACTAATACAAATAAATACATTAAATAGTTTTTAAAGAAATTTCTGGTGCGAAATGTTTTTATTAAGGATGAGTAGGATTTCAACAGGGTAGGAAGGTTAAATATCTGCCACCGTTTGCAAGTTATTGAATTTCAAAACCCATCAGTCATTTTTGTGACACCCGGTATTAAATATGGTGCTAAACCATGCACTAATGCAGCAATAATAAACCGTAGCGCAAGATTCTTATTTCTACAGGTATAGCAACCTTAAATTTTTCTACATTAAAAAAGAGAAATTACTCTTATAAAAATGCATACCTTTACCAAGAAGTCCTCTGTACAAGGTACTGATACTTTCATCTGCTGATTTGATGTACACTTTCGCAGTGTCTCTCACACAACGCCCCCACATTCGATGGAAGCTGAGAGAAAGAAAGTAGGCTGCAAAGGCAGCTACAGTTGCTGACATCATTCCAATCCAAACCTAATAAGAAATTATGAAAAAATCCCTAACTGAGAGCTAAAACTCTGTAAGCAAATTCAACTGCAGTCACTGATATCATAATTAACGTTATAATTATGCAACCTTCGTTATTATTGTTTAACCTTCGACTGCTTTCGGTGTGACAAACCGCTTTTATTTTTACCCCTTTCTCCAAATGAAAAATCTATTAACGACATCGGCGGCAGAAATGTACAACAAAATTTGTTTTGAAAAAGAGTGGTTCTAATAAAATGTAAAATTAATCGCCAGCGGTAGTGCTACCAGCTAGTTTCTGAAAACAACTCACTGTATCGCAAGAACCTTTCTGAAATTTTGTGATATTTACTGAAGTTATTATAAAAGTTGACATAAATAGCTGGTTGCTAAATTATTCAATACAAATTTTGAAATCTACTACGCATGCGCAGTTAAAAACTGTTTCATACAAATACACACATCTCTTTTCAAATATTCAATGTATCCATGTCATGATTACAGCATATTTTTTCTATTGTGTTTTGTCAAGTATTCGGAAAGTTGTGTTAAATTTGTTTGAAAACTCTGTATGCTATAAACACAAAATTTTTGAAAAATTCAGAGAAATGTCAACACCTTCACGAATATGAGTGACTATGCTTACGCAAATGCACCAAACGTTACACCAAACTCACTTAGTTGTTTAATACAGTAACAGACCATTTTGGAAAATTTTTGTTATATGCGTGATTCTAATTATTTATTTTACTGTAAATTTCTTATTAGCTCATTATTTGCAGTCAAAAAAAAGTCTCTGTATCTTACAGATGCAAGGATAATGATCGGGTGTTAATGAAAGAAAAGAATTAAAAAAAACCCCTAATCTTTGTAGATAAACACGATATGACGAATAATACACAAACAAGAAACAGTTAAGTACTCGAAATGTTTATTTTGTTTTGAGGACAAAAAAATCTTGAAATTCCTATATCAACCATGCCGTCGATAACTACCCAGGTAGTACAAAGATATCGGCCAATATCAAAATAAGATATTGGCCGATATCAAAATGTAATATTGGCCAACAGTAAATGCCCCCCCCCCCCCCCCTAAAAAGATATTCCACGAACATTATTTTTTGATATTTGGCAATGTTGGCCAATATTTCCCAACATCTCTGAATATTAATTTGTGACATTAAGCGATATCTTTTTCTGTCATTGCTGAATATCGTTATTTGACATTGAGTGATATATTTTTTCAATACTCCAGAATAACATTTTTAAATATTAAATTATAACTTTTCAGACATTACATTCTTTTTTAAACCCCAACGCGCCTATTCCGATCAAACGCTTTTCTCCCGTAACTCCCCTTTCCTCCTGGATTTGCGAGGCGCTTCTAAAATGACGAAACAGATCAAACGTGCGGACGGTTTCACTCTCGCAGAGCTATCGTAACTGAGGTTGTCACGTGATAACTATTTGCGGGAGATATAAAAGACTCGTAAGTAGTAAAAAAAGATGGCGGACTTTGGTAGCATAGCGTGCAAAGAGCCATGTGACGCTTGCAAAATGCTGTTATAGTAAATTTTGTGCTGCAAATAAATAACATAGATTTTAAAAATCACTTGTTATAGATAGGAGCTAACATCAAAACAAAACATAAGGGGAATACTCATTTAAAATACAGGTATGTGAAATGTTTTTTCCTTGTTACGGTACCTTTTGATATGTTGTATTATCGTGAAATATAGTTTTTTTTTTTTTGTACTACTATAAAACCTTTACTCTTTTCTTAGTTATTACCAAGATAAGTCATATATCATTAGAATCTTGGTATTGACAGTTTTGACTTTTATCTCGTGAAAGCGAAATGCTATCGCATCCATTAAAAAAATATTTGTTTACTTTTTGTAAAATTATGATATTTATTTAGTTTCTAACAATTTAGTAATGAAGTTTTTATATCTTTTTGTTACTAATCCCTAAGAATTAGATTTGATGATTTATAATAATAATAATAATAATAATAATGACACATGAACTGCTGTATTTAAACAATAAGTTTAATTTCTTATTTTTCTGCAGTAAGCAACAGACAATTTCCATGACTTGTGGATAATTTATTTTCGATAACTGTAACGTATTAATTGTTCAGCATTTTATCTTAATTTGTAATAAATTTTAAATGCACAGTTAGAAATAAAATTAATAAAATATAAATTTGTAAAGATACTTTTATTAATTAAATACTATTTATCATCGAGATTTTCATTTTTAAAGCTTATCTGTAATCGTGCAATGAAGAAGTAAAAATATATATGATTACATAGTATGAATTATTAAAAAATGATTAAATCATAATTCTTGAAACTATATTGTGACATTTATAAATATGTCTTATCTTGAAAATTGTTTTTACTCTTCAGTATAATACAACATGTTAATAATAACAAAACACTGAAAACATTTCACATTGTGACTGGTTGAGAGTATGTAAGGATGTATGATTGAGTATTTATTATGTGAAAGTATTTAATTCACAGAGATCAAGTATTATTACTTATTCAGTTTAAGGGGGGGGGGGGGCGGATAAACTACTCTATCTGCATTACATCTAAGACAAAATAATATTAATAGTAAAGATGATAATAAAACTAGTCAGTTTGCAGATAACAAATGTCTGTATTATTTTCAAACTGAAAAAATCTAATTACTTGAAAGTTATAATTTAATGATGTTTATTAACAAATTTCAGTTTTTAAGTTAAATGACTTCAACATTTTGGATTAAGATTAACATCTTAATCGGTATTTATTTCTCTAGTACTTGTTGGCTTAAAAAAAAAAAATAAAAGAAAATCCTGCTGTATAGTACATTTCTCAAACAGGGTAGATGTACCAGTAATAGACACCCTTAAGAAATTTCTTTTAAAATTATTTTTTATTAATAAATTATAATCATTATAGTCCAGTTTTTTCAATATTATATTAATCTATCAACAATATTTAACCATTCTGATAGTCTCATTTCCGAATACGAATAAAAACTCAATTTTAAATAACAGAAATATATCAAAACACCCCAAAAGTCCAGTAATGGACACTCTCTGTTCCAGTAATAGACATCCCACAAAAAGTAACAGATATAATTGTTTTTATGACTATTTAGAACCAGAATTTAATGAAAGCATATTAATGGAACAAAACACTGATTTTCAAATAAATTTAACAGTTAGGATGCCAGTATTTAACAAAATATTTGTGATTATCATTCACTGTTTGCATCAATTATTGTAATTGTCAGAAGATAGATATTTTAATTATTTTAGATGGATAGTTTAAAGTACTAAATATCAAGAAATTACAGCTGTCAGATTATTGAGACAGTGGGAGATTTAAAAGTTAATAATAATTTAAAAAAAAAAAAGTTTTTGAGTATTAGTGTATAGCAATAGCTTTGTCTCACTATTTTTAACAACTTCCAGAGACTACTTGATATATTACTTGTAATAATTAATATTACAAATATGAAAGAAATGATACTGTGAGTTGGATATTTTAAACACTAAATAAAATAATTCTCAAAATAAAACTGTAGAATTGACGTTTGAGGCCACTGATCTGCAGATTTACTAGTTTCATGATTACTATAACTTTAATTAACATTACAATAATATATATATTTTTTTCAGAGATGAATAAGGGAACATTTAAGACAGATTTTTAACAATTTCTGTAACTTAATTGTTTTTATTTAAATGGGGAGGGTTAAGCTCTATGAGCCCCTGTTTGACTACGCCCTTAAATTATATTTTCTGCTTCCTGACTGGTTTGATTGCCATATTATAAAAATTGCAAGTCAGAGTTATTATATACATTAAAAAAAAAAAGAATAAATTATTGAAATTTTATTAACCATATAAAATAACTTAAAAGCAGCTATTTATAAAAGTTTTGGTGTTATTACATTTTGGTAAGTGTAATTTAAAAATTAAATTTATTATTTAGGTCTTCAGTTAAGTCAATATTTTATGTAATATAAACATTACTGAAATTGCATTTTTAGCAATGTCTACACGGGGTGTCCATTACTGGAAAATGACTAATAATAATGCAAGATTATAAAATATGCAAGAGGAAGTTATGAAACAAATAATAAAAGCTAAATTTTTATTGGCTAATTTTTTTTTATATAAACCAAAACATTGAAGGGTGTCTATTACTAGCACATCTACCTTATATTAATTTACACAATAAATTATCAACTTTTAATTTAGTATAAATTTCGTCAGTGCAAATGAAGTATTGATAGGTCTATAGCAAAAGCTTTCTATATTAAGTATGTGTATAATGCTTTTAAGAGTTTTCTAACTTTTTCACTCTAAACAGTGTCTAAACAGTTTGTTTAAAGCTCTGAGCTTTTCAAGATTGCTAAATATATTGCAAAAGACACTAATTAAGAGACATTGATAAACATGTTATCATGAAATTTGATGTTTAAAAACTCTACACGTAGCATAAACGTAAATTTTCCCCCCTTCGTTTGTATTTAATCATTATAAATAATATGAAATGAAATTGTGTAACATAAATAAAAATAACAATTTCAATAATATTTGGTATTTTAATTTTCAGTTATATAAAAATATATGTACAGTTAGCCCAAGTAATAAGTGATTTTTAAAAGTGACAAAAATGTTAAATTGATTTAAATTGGGGGGGGGGGGGGCTCTTGTGAAAGAATACAATTGCATAGAAGTAGACGTTGTTTCGGTTTGAGCCTATATACATTATTCTTGTTATAAAATTCAATTTAAGAAGTATAAATTAATAATAATAATTAGTATAAAAGAACTTTTGTGATACAGCTAATTGTAAAAATAGAGTCTAGTATAAATAAGCTGAATGAAAAGAACAAGCAACCAAAATAAATTTAACATTGAGCTGCTTCAAAACTTTGCAAAAGGAGCCCGCCCCTTCTATAGTGATAAAATTAAAATAAAAAAAGAGAGAAAACAGGAATAACAATAACACACTCTGCTACTATTATTTCCCATTTTCTGTATCATTCTTTTGGCACTGAAGAAGGAAGCTTTAAAATAAATGCAAGAAAAAATTTCTCGAAATATTTCAGCTTTTCTTTGCGTTGATTTTTAAATATCACGTATTTATCGTAGCAAAAAAAATTCCATATGTATGTCATCAGTTTTTAAGTGCTCTCTCTGGTTTTTAAACTCTTAATGCCTCCTTCCTCCTTCAATCAGTTAGCCAGTATACATATATCTATACTTAAAATGAAATCGAATGTCTAAAAATCAAAGGGAAAAAATAATACAAAAGTTAATCATAGGAACTTGTAAATGCAAATATATATAAAACTGGCTGTAATAGAGTATATATATATATATATATATATATATATATATATATATATACACACCAACATATACTTTAAAAAATGCAGCTATTATGGCGCCTATATGTGGTACCTCGACTTTTAATTCGTATAATATTTTTTAAATATTTTATTTAGCAAAGTATATGCTTATCTAGCGTGAATGACATTCATGCATCCTGCATGCAGAACCAATTTAAGTCATTTTACAGTTCTGCTCCTGATTGCTTTTTTGGAAGTTCCAATCTATAAATCTATTCTTACTGTAATGTATCAATCTGTTCTTTATTTTTCTTAAATGTATTTAATTGTGAGAAAAAATACCATCATAGAAAAGCTGAGGCTTTAAAGCTAAAGTAAAAGGTTAACATAGTCCGTAATTTTAAATTAATAAATTTTAATTTGATAGGAAAATAGGTGATGCATTCATGGGAATAAGCTAGAGCAATAAAAATATTAATACGTAATATGAGCTTGTTATTAAAATAATACTCGGATATTAAGTATTTTTAAATTTAACATTTAAAAGAAATATTCTTCAACTGGTCAACTATTATTCAAAACATTATATTCTGTCCCTTTAACCCGTTAATAGTCGCGCGTTGGTCTTTTCCCCGCCCGAAATTCGTTATCTTCCTGTAACACATTTCCCGTTAAAGTTACGATAGCCAAATTCCGTGTAGCTGACCTTGAGTGTTCACACTCTTGTGTAGTAAAATTGTAAGTCATTCCTGCTGTTTCTTAGCATTTTATCACATTCTTAAGTTTCAATCGGTCTAAATGACCGCGTTGCGACCACTTGCGTTTGTTGAATTTCCCCCCTCATGTTCATCCTTTCCCATTTCCGCGAAATCTGTGGGGGAAAGTTTCTTCGAAGTACGGACTCTCTGCCTGTTGTTATTTCGTTGTTTCTTTCTTTCTGCTATTTTACCCGTTCATAGAGTACTTTTTTTTTACTTTTAGAATGTGACTTAAAATTGTTTTATTATATTAGTTGTGAAGTCAGTTCGCACAAAAAACTGATGGATAGTCACTTACATTTTTTTTTCATTGTCAAATATTGCGGGAATAAATTCTCAAATTGATAATCGTTTAAATATGGAAGAAAGGGAAATTCATCATCATTATTTGAAAGAAGTTGCTTTCCATTTATTACCGGAACATATAAATGAAAGAAAACAGACAATAACACTGCCAAACCATTAAAAAAGAGAGAAGAGAATTTTGTGGGAATCAGTAAAAAAATTGCCGTATCTCCAAAATCTGAAAAGTATCGTTTTTGTACAATAAAACAAATTCGAAAGATAAAACAATTTTCTGAGAAATGTAGTATGTATATCTGCGAAGAATACATATAATTTATTTGTACAATAAGAAAAATAATGAGAATTTTGTAGTGTACGTTAGAAATTACGCAAATAAAAATCTCTTTTGGATAATTCAGTGAATGTTTATACTATGATTTAAAAAAATATTTTAAGTATTTTTCTCAAATTTATCTATTTTTAAATTTTCATATTGTAAGTAAAAACATATTTTTTTTAACAATGCCGCAGAAAATGTTTTATTTATTTATTTATTATTATTGAAATCCAATAGAGGTTGGGTAGGTTACTAACAAATTTAAATTTTTTGTCCTTCATCAATTGTTAAAACTATTTTTCAGAACAATGTTTTCCAGAATACGAGAGAAAATTCATTTAAATAAAACTATTGCTGCGTATTTATAATTTTGGAGAAAATTTTCTTATTGTTTTTATTATTTTAATGAATGTTATTATAAAACAATAAATTATAAGATTAATACCTTATTATGAAATGTACAATTGAATATTTATTTGAATTAAATAGTTGCTGTAAAATACATCCCTATTAAGATGAACCTTTCAGTGATTATATTAATTAAAATAATTTATCCATCTTAGGATTTAAATCTGCAATTGCAAATGCATTTAAATTAAATATATAATTTCAATAACTTATTATTTACTTTATATAAGCGAGGTTCGTATCCAGAGTTTTTATTCAAGGGCGCTGCTCCCACCCTGAAATAAGTAGAAAAAAAAAACAAATCGTGCATTTTCATTTGAAAAATGGATTTAATCATAAAATCTCGAGAGCCCCCCTCCTCCTCTCCTCCCTCATACACACACAGACACCCCACAAAATAAATAAATAAAACGTAGTTACAACATTTACATTTATAATTTCGAAATTAAGTATTTTTTACCTTTTCCTTTATTACATATATGTATATATATATATATATAATATGCTGGTGAATTAGTGGTATTGTATTTGATTTTCTGTTGCATGTCATAGGTCCATAGCATCCATTTTTATTTTCAGTTTAATTGTTTAATTTAATGTCCGTGTAATATATTGATGCTAAATTTATTAATTTTATTTTATTAAATGGACATAGAGTGCCGGAGTATCATAAAAATCTACCTGACTCTGATTCTGTCCTTAAAAAAAAAAAAAAAAAAAAAAAAAAAAAAAAAAAAAAAAAATACCCCTATCACAAATTTAGATTCATATTCGTAAATGTTTTCCTACTAATTATTGATTCATAGTAACATCAGAAATTCAATCAAATCATTTACTATTTACTTTTAAGTAGCAAAACGGAGAAAGAGTTATTAAAAATATTTATCTAGATGCTAACTGAATATATACTTAACCGAAATAAATAATTTGCTGTAAAAGGTTGTAAAATGAATAATTGCTGTAATCTTTTAAAGTTCAGTCACTATTTTCACCCTACGTTATCCGTTTTCGATCATCTGATAACACCGGCAAGTTTCCCCTTCGTTTTCGGCCTGCTGGTAACGGCGGCAAATGGACCGAACGCGACTACTAACGTTCTAAAAAATGTCGCGACTACTCTCGGGTTAAAAGTTGTTGATGCACTCTCATTGGTTAATACATGCTAATGTTCGATTAAAAATCGATTCTCTTATTCTTAAATCGTACGTGACATCAGCAGTTGCGGAAGGTGAAAGATGTTTGTCAGGAATAGCGACTTTCAGTTCTTTTCCCCTTTCTCTCGTAAACCCTCCCTTTTGCGGAATAGCTTTCACAACTTTGCGGGCTTTGATCGGAATAGGCGCGTAACAACTGTGATTTGCAATTGTGGTGAACGTATAACATCTCACTGAGCTAGATGTTGATGCTGAAAGAGATTTTTAGTCTCATTAAAGATTAAAGCAGAAAACCTACTAAAATTTTAATAAGAAACTTTCAATAGAAAGTGGTGGGAGTAGTTTTTTCTGCTAGTGACGAAAAAAAATGTCTGACAAAATTATAATTGAATTATCTCATACTTTTTCAATCACAACCGATTTTTTTTTTTTACATTCTTTTAACATATATTTATTTAAATATCACTTTTTATTATTAAGTTTGTTAGAAATTTAAAAAGAAATTATGCTGAAAACTAATGACCTACTTTTGAAACTAAACTTGTATTCTTTCTATAATAAAAAATAAAATTATTTTAAAAGTCTGAAATTCGAGAGCATTTTAAAAAGATAAACATAGTATCCATTAAAAAATACATAAATCGATCTCTTTTTTATTAAAAAACCTTATGTAATAAAAAAAGCATCTTTCGTTTTTTATAAAAATAACAATGTTGTTATATTTTAACATCGTTATAGGCACTACGTTATTATTTTAAATAGAAATAATTCTAGAGCAATAATTACAGATTTCCTTATTAAGTTTTTATAAGCGCTATCAATAGATTTTAATACGGAATGCTTTTCTTGAGAAATTTTTCTATTTTGTAATCTCTATAAATTTCTATATAAATTGTACTACAGAAAAATTTCCATACTAATCTCAATAGATTTCTATGTATATTTTTTTCAAATATATACATATGTAGATTTCATATATATATACATTTCGTATAGATACATATATACATATATATACTATAGATTTCTAAAGAAAATTTGGTACTTTTCTGTTAGCCGGGCGCCAGTGTTATATATACATAAGTATGTATATCTATATATATATATATATGTATATTTATACATATATAGAATCTATATGTATACATATATATGTGTGTGTGTATATATACAATATATATAAATGTATATGTATGTATACATATATATATATAACACTGGCGCCCGGCTAACCGAAAATTTTTATATAACGCAAATTTCACGGTCAACGAAAACTAAAAAAAATGGGCGGTCCTTCAGAAATTTCCATTCACTTTGGTCAAGATTACAAACGTCGTCTGATATGCTAAATGTCCACAGATATCTTGAAACGTCTGAAAAATGATATTGTTTTTACGAATGTCGACAGATATCTCTGAATGTCGGAATACTAATACGTCATTTTTACGTCATTGGCCAATGTAAATAAAATATCAAAAATAAGGCATTAAAAGTACAAGTTTTCTAAAAATAGTAAATTTGTTAAATTTTATTGTTTAGAATACTAATTACGTATTATAATGTTATAAGTAATGCAAAAAATTCGTTTGGATGCTTTCTTTTAAAAACAAATTTTAAGTTACATCTGTGAATATCGGCAGATATTGTAAATTTGACGTTTGACATTCAGTGACTTTCCAGATATCGGCAGATATTGTAAATTTGACGTCTAACATTCAGTGACTTTCGAGATATCGGCCAATATTGATCGGGACATTGGCCGATATCTGTGTGCTACCTGGGTATTGTTTAAAATTTCTTAAAAATACCTCTATTTGAGTAAAGCGTGCATGTCACTTTTTATCAATCGCTAGCAGGACTGATTACGAATAATTATTTTATAAATTAAATACAATTTTTTTAAAGGGGTCTGAGGACTCGTAAAATTAGAAAAAAAAGAAAAAAAAAAGACACTTTTCAACGTTTAATATCTTAAAACGTTTATGATTTAAAAACACAAATTTTATTGGGATTAAAATATAGAAGTATGCTTTTCATTTCATATATTTAAAAAATTGCAAGATACAGCATTAGTATTTATAGGGTGTCCAAAGTGTCAGACATTTGCTCAGCAGAAAATTAGTATAACAACATACGCGCAGGATTACAAAATAAAATTTTCACCTAGAATGAAATTTTTTGTGCCTAATTATACTTTATATTATAATAATTACTCTGAACCTAAATAAATTTGTATTTAAAGCATTTTTATATTTTTAATGCTAAGTTGTATTTAGCTAATACAAAATTTTGGAAATTTCAACAGTATAATTGCATAAAAAAATTATATTTTTGAACAATAAAAATGAAAATTTAGGCTCAGTTTATACAGACTAACATGAAACATATATTTTGAAAATTTCATGAAAAAATATTTAGAAATTTTTGAGATATCCTGGGCGTTATACCCAAAAACATCATTTGGAGAAAAATGACTTCAATGTTTCGGAAACGCCGATTTAGCTATTGAGCGGGTATGATTCTAATAGCCATAACATCTGTTCTAATGGGAATTTCATTTATACAATCATCAAAAATATTCATAAAAGATAGAAGTTTAACGCCTAATAAAATTAAAATTCCGAAATTTTTGAAGCTTTAAGAGTCCAGAGACTCCTTAAATCGCTAGCAAAAAACTCTGCCTATTTAAATTTATATTAATATAATGTCTATTTAAATATGCATGACAAGAAATAGACAAAGATTTAAGTTTAATCAATTATTATAAAATGAGCTGGAATAATTTTCTACATAATATGTTGGACTGATTTTGTAATCTTTTAACTCATTAATGCCGTTTGGTACGAAAATCTGCCATTTAAGAAATACGAAAATTTTAACCTTCCTACCCTGTTGAAATTCTACTCAACCTTAATAAAAACATTTCCCACCAGAGTTTTCTTTTAAAACTATTTAATGTATTTATTTATATTAGTTTTCATTGCCTTTGGTTTATCTTACTTTACGAAAACATTTCTGTTTCGAATCGAATGAAATGAATTATAGGAATGGGTCGATTAGACCCATTCAGGTTAGGAAGGTTAAGTATGAAAACCAGGATTTTAGTAAGGAAATTTTCATATTACTCAATCTCAAACTTTGAGATATTAAATAAGTTAAAATGTACAATATGGGAAAACTGGTGTCAATTGATGTCGAGGTATTAAAAATGTGTAAAATGAACTCGGCATTAATGGGTTAATAAGCATAAGCTAAGCTCGAGTTCATATAAGATATAAGATACAATTTATCATAAAAAGGACTCAAATTAATCATTGAATTATCAGTTAACAGCTTTCACTTTATGTTGAAGTTTTCTGTAGAAAAGATGTCTCATTTGTAACCTCAGGTTCAACTCTCTGTTTCATTGTGGAAGTTTAATATTCTACAATAAGGCCTTTTAAGGGCCCTCATCAATTTTAAAACTTCAAAAAATCGATTTGTTTAGTTTTTTATATATTTATATATGTATATACAAATTTGAATGCAGCAAAACAAACCACAGGGAAATATTTAACCCTTCATGACCCAAATTATGAATTCATGAAAATTTTATCTTCTAAAGCCTTTTTCGAGAATTTTTGAAACTACATAGGAAGATTTACACAATCATATAATAAATTTTTGACGTATTTTGTTAATAAAAATTAATTAATTAATTAATTGGAATTTATAGGAAATTTCAGCAATATTTATAACGCCTCTGAAATATTTTATTTAAAATATTTTATAAATATTTTTAGAATTAGGAACTATACAAATATAATGTCTTACAATACAAATATAGAAATATTTCCGAACTGAAACTTTACTCCCAGAATATTTGAACGTCAAGAAAGTTGAAAAGATGCAGATCAAAAAGAAACCATCCATTTAAAGATATTTTTGTTTTGTGAAATCAATAATGCTTTTGGAACAAGATAAAGTAGAGTATCTATAACTCATTCTAAACTGTATTACTAGTAATTAATATTATAAATGAATTTTATAACGCGTTATTTTCATATTACTTTAAAGTACTGTTTGGGGCATAAAGGGTTAAATTAGAAACGGTGAATATGAAATGGAAATTATATACTTTAACACAGACTCCAATTGATTTTTAACATTACGTGTGTTGCTCACAATCTTGTTTTTGTTACTCCTACACACTGAAAAAATAGAATGATATTTTCTGTTGAACAAATATGTATAATGATTTTTTTCATAAATAAAAAAAATTATTAAAAAGATTGTACCTGCAATCTACAGGTGACAGCCTCCAACTAATCTTCCGTAATAAGTGAGTTAATATGACCCAGGTTTAACACGTTTCGAACCAGAATTTTTAGAAAGAAATGTAATTAAATAAGTTCCACGTAGAAACCCGAAATTAAATAAATAAAGGTTCATTTAATAAATTTTCTAGGTCGAAACTTCGTTAACCTGGGTCGAATTAATCCGCATATTACGGAAGATTAGCGGGAGGTTGGCAGCTATGACAATCTCTACTTAACCCTTTAACGGGCAATGTCCACGTCAAAGGACATCTAATTTAAAGGTTGCTAAAACCAGGAATATTTAATTAAAATTTTCCTTTTATAAAAAACGGGAAAACAAGCAGGGTTTTATTTCCTAATAAATTCGTTTGGAAATTTCGGTGCCAGTTTATCATTTCATCAGTTTACAAACATAATTAATTGCTCCGCGCCAATAGGGGTTAATCGTTTGTCAATTAAACGACACAAATTTCTTTATCTGTGACTAGACAGTGTTTTTTAACGTGCACCACGTTATCATATAGATTTAAATATATCTTCTTTTTGCGCATATTTCAAAAAAAAAAAAAAAATAAAACTTTGAAAGAATCAAGTTTATTAAATACCTTGGGATGAATGCCTTGAAACAGAATCCAGGTCCGACTGTAATAATCTGGAGCTCTGTAGATGAACGTGACAGTCTCTGGGAAAACCGGTTCTGTCAGATCTATCACCCTGAATCGTTCCATTGTCCATGATAAATCTCCAGCTCCTAAATCTACACTCTGAAACATATATGACATTCATGGTATCTCATTAGTTGTATGTATGTCCTTCAAAGTGATAAGAGCTAAATACGAATGGTGAACATCTAAAAAGTATCTTTAGCTCATATGAAAAGGATTTCTATGAAATAAGAAGTTTACCTTCTTTGTTAAAAATATCTCAACATAAACAAAATCTACATATGGGGCATCCTCACAATATTTTGACTTTTGGGGAAAAAAATCTGACAAAATTAAACTTGCTAAAATAACATTTTAATCTGATAGACGAATGCCTTGATGATTCAAAATAAAGAAAAAATGGTCAGCAGCGAAAAAAATTTATTTAACTGAGGTTTAAGTTAAACTTGCGAGTTCAATTTTCGTTACCATTTTACCGCAATAACTTTTTATTTTTTTCTAAATTTTTACTTGCAATGAATTGGCATAGTACCCACAGGACATTCAAATAAGAAATAGTAACAATGTAGTACTTTTAATACAGAATTTTTGTATAACATTGTCTTAAAGGGCTGTTAAAGAAGGGACGGTAAGGTAAAAAAAGGGGATGGTATTGGAAAAAAGGGACGAAATGGTAAAAAAAGGGACGGTAAAGAACGGTAAGGAAAATTACCACCTAGGCAAATCATGTTAAGACAAAGTGATGGCTACAATGTTCATTGATTTTTAGAAACAGTTGTTAACATTGGATTAAATTAATTTTGTTTTTTTAAATTTACCTCGAAAAGTGCAGGAATAAACCTTGGGGACGGTGAGACTACCAATAAAGCCGCGATGCTTGAAATTGATATTTAAATGCTGATTTAAATTCTACAGTAAATTTCCTGCCAAAGAATTTTAGACATTCTTTCTTTAGCATACTTCTGCATGAGAAAAAACTTGAAAAAAATTCTGTGGCTGCATCTGAAATGCTTTTCTGTATAATTTTAGAAGAGGGATGATAAGGAATCTAAAACCCAGGGACAGAGTTTAAAAAATAATAACAACCCTAAAAAATAAGTGCAGGTTAATTTTTAGCAACATATTTATATAAAACAACAGTTTCAGTTTCAGAAAAAAATTACATCGAATTATTTTTATTGAAACAATTTTATCCAGACAGCTCCAAACTTAAAAATCAGCATCAGAGACACGGGACGGTATAGGAGTTTTCCAGGTGTTTGGACCCCCAACATCGTCCAAAACTTTTTTATCTCGTTAATATTGTTGTGCAATCATGCAATGGGATGTTCCCCAGTATATGAAATAAAAAAAATACAAAAAAGTGTGTTAAAATAAAAATTATTATTCAGGGACATAAAAGTCAAAAGATTGTGAGAATGCCCCATATATATTACGCTATCGTATGTGGCACAGAAATCGCGATTATTTGTTAATTGTTTAAAGGCAATGCTCGAAAGAAACGCATCTCAATTGTTATTGAAAAGCATTTAATGCATCTCCATATCTATAAGGGGGAGGTTACCGTAGGAGGGATCCTGTTCTGTCGCCAAATGCTGCCAAATTTGTCACCAACTTGGCGGTATATCACCAAAAGTGTGCCAATAAAGTCGCTAAAAGTGACGCCAATTTGGCGATATCGCTAATATTTCGCCAAATTCCCACAGACTTCCATTGAAAACCAGTAGGGTTTAGTTGCTTACAGAAAATCAACAAATTGCATAGCTGCCAACTTGTACGGATTTTTCTTACCACTAAAATTTTATATAAGTTTTTGACTTATTTAAACGTTAAAATTGCTAGAATTTTGTGATTCAATTAGCTAAAAATTTCTATTAAATTTTAGTGGTATGAAAAATCCGTACAAGTTGGCAGCTATGAAATTGGGATATTTTAATGCAACAAAAACTAATATTAGCTGAAGGGATTATATTAATTTATTTAAGGGAGTCCCAGTAAATTAAATTATGAATAAAAGTAACATGATACAATGCTTTGCATGCTTTCCCGAACATAAATTTTAAGAGAGATCAAACTGGTTGCCAAGGGCGGCTAGTAATGTAAGAATCATGCGAGGAAATAATACTCTTAATTTTAAACCTCCTATTCATACACAAATTTCTCCAACTACAATGTTTGTCTAAAAAAATTAAATTTATAAAATAATGTAAAAGTCAATTTTTGCTAATAAAACATACTTCATCAATTAATTCCAAGTATAAAAATTAATGATTGACGTATAAATCTAGCAATTATACGGTTTTGGGCAAACACCTATAAAGCAGATAATGCGGCAGATAATGCGACCATTATTTACAAAAAATATATATATATTCGTTTTGCTGTCTTATATAACAGCGCTGCCGCTGGCGACTATTTTTATATTCTGTTGTACCACTACTTTTAAGAAGTAAATTTTGGTGAAAATTTCTCTTTCACTTATTATTAATGTGTATGTGAAAGATTTCTATTTTGAAAAATTGGTATAGGATAGAATTTTAAAATAGTCGCTTCGATATAATTTACAAGTTATGGGAGTTTCAAAGAGTTGTGGATTAGATCGACTACTAGAGAGTTGCCAAGTATCCGTCTTGTTGCATACCAGTATTATCTTAAAGGAAATGATGTTCTTTTAAATCGCTGAATGTTCTGATTACATAAAACAACATTTTTTTGTACTGTATATTTTAAAGTTATATTTCAATTAACTTCGATAGTTTAAAAAAAAATTAATCTGAAAGTAAACGAATGTTCTTTATATTATTCAGATCTATTACATACTTTTTTATTCCTTTAGTAGCAGAATAAAAAATAGGTAATCTCTTCAAGAACGTAATGCTTTCCAATGGGGTAATTTTAAATGTTTTCCCAAACAGCTGAATTTTTATAGCCTCAAACTCAAAAAGAAGAATGGGGCCCATTTAATAAGCAGTATACAGAAGAAATGACGACTCAAAATTATGGAACCAGAACTGCAAAACTCATTTGCAAGATTATTTTTTTCTCTCAATATTTTTAGTTTTAGAATATAACCAATATATATTTTTTTCTATAAAAGAAAAATAAATAAATGTAGAAAGAAGCAATTATTTTAATTAATTTCAAACCTCCTAATCCCCGATAAAACTTCTGCCAAGTTTCGTTGTTTCAAACATTTCTGGTTCCCTTAACCCTGTAAAGAACTAATTCATTACAGAAAACTAACATTTTCCACCGATAGATGGCGGTAGTCATCTGCCCTCATAGCATGCATGGTCACGGTGACCTCATTGTGACGTCACTGTAAGTCACTGTGGTCACGTCACATCTGTGACCAAAATGCCACCACTCAGTAACGTCACGTTGTGACTGAGATGTGAACTTCTTAGAAAACTTTAAAAAATTACAAAAATTCTTCAAAACATGTTATTTACTGTAAAATTATATATTTTTCTATCAATTAAAAGAAAAATTGAGACGTCATTGTTATGTCATTGCATGTAACGTACATCACGTCATATATGTGACCAAAAAAAAAAAAAAAAAAAACCCACCATATTGTAAGTCACAGTGTGAAAAAAATATGAACTTTTAAAATCTTTGAAAATGGAGAGAAATATTTTAAACAGTCCCGAGTTACAGCGGCATGAGGAATGAAAATATATTAGTGGATACCAAATGGTAAATTCTGCCACGAAGGGGGGGGGGGGTGCAAAATATATAAAGTGCACGATACAAGCATTAAAGCAATTTGGATAACATATTTAGAATTAGGAGTATTAAATCTGTACAGTATTTAGTTTGCAGAGAGGAAACTATTTTTTTTTCTTTTTTGCCAACCAGTGGTATTCGAAACACTTCTGTGGTTTCAAAATAAAAATTTTCTATTACAGTTAAGTCTGCAGCTTTTAATGAGCAAGTAGAAAGAGTCTTCAGAGTTTAGTCGGAGTTTTTTTCTTGAGAGAGTTTTTTTCCTGACAACTATTTAACTATTTTAAGTGAGTATTTTTGAAAAAATTCTACTTCTTTCAGACTTTACAAATAAATTAACATTTTCCGAAAATAAAAAAATATATACAAAATTTATGCAAAATGCATGATAATAATTAATTATTCGTATTTCAGATTTGTATTTTAGAGATACGACTTTTAAAAGAAGTTATTTTACAAATTGTTTTATTTTACAGAAAATTAATATGAAAAGATTGGCAGATTGACAAAGAATTCTTTTATTTTATCCTCGATAATCCTTTTTTATTTATTAAGAACATATCGCTCACCCGCAAGAAAAGTGACACATCTCGCAGAAATTCATTTTGCGTTTTATTCCACTAAAAGGTTTGTCATAGGTGCGTCTTGCTACACAAACAGTTTCATAAGTTTAGCTACATGGAAAATCACGTTATTATGCTATATGTCCATTTGTGACCAAAGAAGAGGGGTGGATTATGTAATGAGGTAAAATTATCCAACCTCCAAACCACATCCTACGTTTTCATTCTTATGTGCTTTACGCTTTTATGCACTTTTTAATTCTTGCATGCAAAGCTAAGAGCCTATAATTTCATGTTACAGTAAAATCATGCACATTTTCTCTTGCCTCTCCTGTGAAATTTACTTTTGTCGAGATGTGTCACTTTTCTTGCGGGTGAGCGATATTTTGTATTTATTACGTGTGAAACAATTTTTACTTTTAGAAAGGGGGGGTGGGGGTTCATTATTACCCTTAAATTGATAGTTACTCATTTTAAAAATTTAAACAAAGTTTTATCTAATAAACTCTTATTATTATTATTATTATTATTATTATTATTATTATTATTTACAAAAAAGAACCTTTACAATCCATTGTAACTTGAATTGTTTGGTAACCGATAAAAAGAAAAGATAAAATACATTGGAAAATTCTTCAAAAAGAAAATTTTAATTAAAGACAGTTTCATAAAATTATTGCGCATTTGAGTTCGAAATCTTTTGTATTCAAAAACAAATAACGGTAAAAAAGAACATCTGCTGAAAATCAAAATCGTCTGCTCACAGAAGAGGAGACGCCGGAAGTTCACTCTGTTTAGAACATCACGAAGTCTACAACACTTTTTTATAAAATAAGAGAAAGAAGCCCGCCATTTTAAAATATTACAAATACACGGATATTATAAATGGGACGTAAATGTAAGTCTTATTTAATTTAAATGTTTTATCCCTGTTTTGTATATTATGATGACTTAAATAGTTTTATGTTATATTAGTAAGGGACTGTTCTGCAATTGTTTTCAGAAACATTTTCCTATTCGATGCTGCGTTGAAAAATATCTTAATCTTCGATCACTTAAAAAGAAAAGAAAAAAAAACAGCTGCGCAGAGACTGATTCATAACTGCATTCATAGTGGAATTAATTTAAAGATTAATTTGCTGTTACTTGAGATTGAAAATATGTTGAGACAATGATTTGGAATTTTTTTCGGCTCCTTACTGTTTTGCGTTTCCTGATTGCTAACACTTACAGTAGTTATAGACGTTATTATTTTGGAGTTAAATATGATTTTCGATTATTATGATATTACGAAACTATTTCAGATTAGAAATTAGCATTATATTGGGAAAATGTATTTTTACGTATTACACTAGTGAAACTTTTCAAAGATTTTTCTTTTAGTGCTAATAATATTTTAAATTATTATTTAAAATCACAAATCTTCATACCAATGGTTTTCAGATTTAGCATTTGCCAAAATTATAAAATAATAGAAATTTCTTATAACATATGCAAAGATTTTTGAGATATTGTTAAATCTAATAATACATTTAATTCATCTATTATAATTTATTGTTGTTTAATAGTACAATTATAAATACTAATTATTATTTTTAGTGTTTTTCAAATTGGTATATTTAATTTTTTTTTAAATTGTATATAAGCATTTTTTTTTTGTTTGTGATTTTAATCTAACATTTAATTATAGACATTCTGAAGCGGTTATTAAATTTTCGTCTATTATAAAATTATTTTCTAAGTTTATGATATACGTAATTATTGGCACTAAAAGTAAAATATGATATTTAAACATTGAAATAAAAAGCTTTTCGTGTCTAATAGGAAGTTTATAGATTAAACTATTTTAGTATATATATTTTTTTAAGTCATATTTATTTACATAATATAGGAGTGAATATATTTTTAAAACATATTAACAGTGTTTAACTTCGGTTTGCCTGTCCGTTTTTTTGTATAGCCGTCTGTCCGCGCTCTAACTCTCGTAAATAAACTCGGATTGCCCTGAAACATTTAGATATTGACGTTTACCATAGCCCGTTCCTTATTTCTAATGAAGTTTGTAGCATGTTTAGTTCATTTACAGGGACAGTCAAAAGTATTCCGTTACATTACGGCCTATGGGAAAAAATCGTTTCAAAGGAATTTTAATGATTTTACACGCTTTCAAAAGGAGTAAAATTGATATGCATTTATGAAGCGCATTTAAATATGCATTCTGCTGAATATGCGATGCATAGAATAGTTATTGTTCATTTATAAAAGGAATTCCAATACATAATGATATAGGGGTGGAGGGAATTGTTTGTGGCGTACTTTAATTATGTTAATCTATTTCATATATAATGAAATTTATATACGTCGCTGAAGTTTACATACAATAAAATATTTCATGTATAATACGAAGTGCATATAGCATTTACAGGGACATACAAAATATTTCAATACTATATTGTATCCGAAGTACTGTTCATTAGCGATGATTGCTGGAAATGCATTTTTAATTATGATATGCGCTTTTCTTATTCACTATATTTATGCACAGTATATGGTGTATATAAATGCTACAATTCATATACAGGGCTACACAAAAGTACTCGTAAGGGTTACTGCGTATGGGCGCAAATTGTTTAAAGGTGGTTTTTAAATGAGTTGTTCTTTTTTACGCTGAACTGCATTTAATTTGCTAAGAAATGTTTGTAGAATATAGATAAAATGATATACAGGGTCACGTAAAGAACTGGATACATTGCTGTCTGTAAATCATAATTTCTGGAAATGTGATTTCAGCAATTTTTAAAGTGTCATAGTTTGAATTAAATTTTAACTAAATAGTGGCGTGTAATAAAGGTTCTAGGTAAACTACAGGATTGTACAAAAGTATTTAAGTATCTTTCTATTTATTAGTATAAATTGCTGAAAAAGAATTTCAACCTATTATGTTTCAATTGCTAAACTAAATTTCCCCATTATATAGTATATATATCAACCTACAGATAAAATACAGGACTGTTGAAAAGAATTAGAAAACATATTTGGCTATGGACGGTAACTGCTGAAATCAGTTTTTCAAATGTTTTATGCGTTTTCTAAAATGTTTACATTGTTATCTTATTTACGTTATTTCCCTAAATTACGATGTCTTGTTAAAGCATTCAGGAAGCATTGGAAAGTGTTTTATAATCTATGCTTAACGCATGATTTTTCTTACTTGTTTTTTCTTTTTCGCAGATCAGTCTTTTCCTATAAGACATACCAAATCTATTTAGGTCATATTCACAAAATACAATATACACGGGAATAAAAAATTTAAATAAATATGGCTTATCATGTCGTATTTAATAAAGCAATGACTAATCATAACACATTAAAATCTTACACATTCTTAATATCAAGCTTGTACTCAAGATCAAGCTTAGAACTTAATAAAAAAAAAGATGTTAGTTGATAAGCATTGTTTTTTAAGTGGAAAAAATTTAAATATTTTAGAAGAATAGGACTCCAAAATAGCGATATTTTGCTAAAAAGTGTGGTAAAAAGATAAGATTTTACATTTCAAACAAAACTTTATTTCCAAATTGTGCATTTTAAGATACATCACAGTGTTTATGACAAGAACCATCACAGTATTAAAACTTGGAAATTTTTCCAGAGAGAAACATTCGGCTTGCATACAATATTTCAAATGAAAATCAAATTTTAAATTAATTACTTAAAAGGTGCAAAGGCCAACATAGTGAAAAAGATTCCATGCCAGGACTCGAACCTGGGCCATCAGTATAGCGCAGTGACATTCTCCCGAATAAACCACATGGGGCGATACCCAGCCTGGAAAATTTCTCACTATTACATGTTGGCAAGGCTACAAAAGCAGCACAAAAAGGGATATTTATCGTGAGCCACCGAGATGGGGCAAACACGAAACTTAATTAAATCTAGCTTCGATTGAAACTACATTAGTACTTGGAAATTTTTCCAAAGAGAAACCTTCGCCTTGAATACAATATTTAAAATGAAAATCAAATTTCAAATTAAAACTGCCTTTTAAGCATGTAATTTGAAATTTTATTTTCATTTGAAATATTGGATGCAAGGCGAATGGTTCTCTCAGGAAAAATTTCCAAATATTAATATAGTTTCAATCGATGCTGGATTTAATTAAGTTTCGTGTTTGCCCCATGTCGGTGGCTCACGATAAATATCCCATTTTGTGCTGCTTTTGTAGCCTTGCCAACATATAATAGTGAGAAATTTTCCAGGCTGGGTATCGTTCCATGTGGTTTAGTCGGGAGAATGTCAGTGCGCTATACTGATGGCCCGGGTTCGAGTCCCAGCATGGAATCTTTTTCACTATGTTGGCCTTTGTGTCTTTTAAGCAATTAATTTGAAATTTGATTTTCATTTGAAATCATCACAGTGTTTATGACAAATTCGTCACAAATGACACATATTTCACAAATTGGTCACAATGTGACTTCAAAACATTGTCACATTCGTCACAGGTTCGTCACAAAATTAATGCCAAAATAGTCACAAATGACACACTTTTCACAAATTAGTCACACCGTGACTTCACAGAGTGGTCACAATGTGACGTCACAAACGACCTCTAAAACGGCCATAACGACCTCGCATTCTAGTCACTATGACGTCACATCGACGTCACGTGACGTCACATCGACGGTCACAAAATCACAGCGTGACTTCACAACGACGTCGCCGTGACGTCACCATGCCTTACGGGTGAGGATAAAAGGTTGTTCTATTTTTTCGAACTCCGAAGCGAGAAGCGGGAGTGAGAGCGGAGAGTGTTGTTTTGGTTGTAAAGGTGACTCGACGAGTAATGTAGTTAAAAAAGTAGAAATTGTTACCGCGATTATATTTTGTGTTTTGTGTTCGTAAATTTGTGTTTTGTGAATGTCATATTAAATCAAGAAAAACCATCCGATGGCCTCTTCATTTATCAACTGTGTTCATTGTTAAAGCATACCATAGTCTCCTACATTACACACGAGTAAAAATGGTGGCAGCCCGGTACGATTCCATGGTGAAATGACCAGTGTTCTTAAGTAAAGATGCAACTAGCAAGTAAGCCAGTTCCATATTTTTTTTGTATTTATTAGTACCTTGAATTATCTGTTATCGATTAAATTTCTTTTAATCTGGATTAACTAGATTTAATTGCTTGCGTAAATTAATTTCAAGTTTTAGAAAAAGCGCGGGTTAATTGGGCATATTTCAAGTGCTGATATATACTGAACTTATTCCCATCAAATCAAATAAAAAATTTGAATGATATTGCAAATTATTTCATTAAGCTGTTCTCTTTATAAAATATTGTGTTCTTAGGCATTTTATCTTAGAAATATTAAGATCTGTTCTTAAAGTTGAAATAATAATAAATAAATTTTATTTATATATTTTGGGGGATACTTATGATGGTGATAATTCTTTTGAATCAAAATGATTTAATATTAAATGGTATCATTTCATTCTTTAAAGGAACGAGATTTTGAAAAAAAAAAATTCCAATCTTAACATTTTGTTATTTGGATCAATGCCAAAATTACAAAGTTCTAAAGAAAAATTGTTGGAAAGCAGATGAATTCTGTTTTTTTTTTTTTTTTTATTTGTTATTTAGTTTATTCTAAAAATAGAATAGATGATATTTTCGTTCTTTGATTTCTGATCGAAAAATGAATGTGGATTTGATGTTTGTTTTGTTAATTTAAAAAAAAATGTTATTGAGTTTAAAACGGAAAAATAAATAATTCTGTTTTGTTTGTTGAGTTTATGTAAAAAAATAAAAACTTGATAAGTATCGAGTAAAAGATAAAAGTGTTATTTTCATTTGGAAAAAGAAATTGAGTTGAATATTTTGTAATTTACTCTTTTCATGTAAAGAAATTAAAATTTTAAGTGGGTTATTTTAAATATTTTTTTTGCGAGTAATTTGTTATGCTTGCATAAAAAGGGTTGAGAGTTAAGAAAAATTCTCGTATTTACTTAGTTTGATTGGTTTAATTTTAATTGCGTAATTTAATTATTGTTTTTGAAATAAGTGTGTTTATTGAATAAAATACAGTTCTGAATGTTGAAAAAAAATTCTGTTATCATCTTAATTTTATTTTTGACACAAATTACACATTTACTTATTTAATTTGCTTAAAAAGTTGCACAGTGTTTAATTTACTAAGAATTTGATAGAGGTGGATTTTAGAATTGCTTTATTAATTAAAATTTATTATATCGGCTTAAAAATTTTTGTTGCTAGTTTAAGTAGGAGACTTCTGAGTTCTATTAATTAGAAATTAAGCATTCTGATTTTGTTTCGGTTTATCTAAAATTAAGATGGCCTATTTCGCAAAAGCTAGAAGAGCAGACTTGTTGGAAATTTGTGATGAATTGGAATTAGAAGTTGATCTTTCGAAAAGGATTCCAGAAATTAAGAAAATGATTGTAGAAAGCGAAGTTTACAAGGAAGAAGAGGTTAGACTCATGTTAGACCGAGTAATAGAAGATAGGAAAACGAGAGAAGAGAGAGAGGAAGAAAAAGAAGAAAGAATTCGACAAGAAGAGAAAGAAGAACGTATGGCTAAGGAAGCTCATGAACATGAACTAGAATTAAAAAAAATGGAGCAATTGCAAAGAACTTCTGAACAGAACGATGGATCAGGAAGAAAGGTTGATGTCGGACCAAAAATACAGTTGGCACAAATTGTTCCGAAATTCGACGAAAAATCTGATGAGATGGGTCTCTTTTTAATTAATTTTGAGAGAAGAGCAGAGATGGCTAAAGTTTCGAAGAGTGAATGGGTTGCATACTTGTTAGCTGTTTTGCCCACAGAGGTTACAAACATGTTAGCCAGGGAATCGCCTGAAGATGCGATTAACTACGATTTTGTTAAAAATCTTATATTAGAAAGATATAAGTTGAATAGCGAGAAACTGAAGCAATGTTTTTATCGGCATCATAAAACGCCAGACAAATCTTGGAGGAATTATGCGCAGGAACTCACTAGTTATTTTACAGCCTGGATTACAGAATTAGGTGTTGAAAAGTTTGATCAACTTAAAGATTTAATTATTACAGAACAGTTAAAGTTTCGAGTGCCCGCGGAAACAAAAGAACATTTTCTAGACTTGATGGTTAAATTTTGTGACGCCTTTAGATTTAGCTAAGAAATTGGATGATTATGAAAGTATCAAAGAAAGTTTTAAAAAGAAAGAATTTCCCAAAAGACCATGTCTAATTTTCGACCCCAGTTTAAAAATTCGAATAACTTTGATTACAAGAAAGAAAGTAAGGATAATAAGCCTAAATTGCCAATTAAATCAGAATCATTAACTGGGAATCATAGAGAAAGAGAATTTGATAAGAAGAGAACGTTACGTTATTACGAATGTGGATCAAGCACTCATCTTCGTCCTCAATGTGATAAACTTAAGAAATCGCCAGAAATCATTTCTCATGTTAAGGTGGAAGTTGGGCAAGATTCGTCAATAACGCCTTATCTTAGTGTGGGGAAAGTAAACGGCGTACAAATGGAAATTTTGAGAGATACCGGTGCGACAATAGATTTAATTGCACAGAGGTATGTCAAACCGCATATGTATCTGAACGAAAAAGTGTGGGTACGGGTGCCCTTACACGGTGGTCTATTCTGTTTACCTCTTGCAGAGATTGAATTAGACTGTGAAATGGGACATGTGATAACTAAAGCTGTTGTCTCAAGAGACTCTGTAGATTTAGGAAGATATTTGTTAGGAAATAAAACAGCCGCTTTATTTGAACATTGTAAAGAAGAAAAGGCAGTGAAAGAGCATATGATTAATGCTGTTCAAACCAGAGCTCAGAAGAAAATTCTGGAAGCAGAGAAGGTTTCTCATGAAGAACCTGAAATGCACGAAATTTCTGATGAAACTGTAGAAAAGAATCATAGCAATAGTATAGAAGGAGAAAACAAAAAAATGGAAGCGAAAAAAGATAAAGATAAATCAGAAGAAGAGAAGTTAGAAAACCAAGAAGACCCAATTTTGCCAGTATGTCAAACTGTCTCAGTACAAGAGCTTATAAAAACTTCTCCTAAGACATTTTCTGAAGAACAAAAGAAGAGCAAAAAGCTGAAACCTCTTATCGAAGAAGCTAAAAAGAAAAATAGCAAAGATAGCAAATTTATTTTAGAGAAAAATATGCTTTTTTATAAAAGAAAAGATGGGAATGGTACTGAAAGAAAATTATTAGTTGTCCCGGAAAGGTTGCGTGAGCAGTTAAAAAAATTTTGTCATGAAACTGTTGCAACTCATTTGGGGGTAGCTAAAACTAAAGATGCTTTGTTTAAGACTTTTTATTGGCCAAATTGCTTTAAAGATATCGAAGATTATGTAAGAACTTGCGACTACTGTCAACGAGTTGGAAAGCCTCAAGACAAAAAGAAAGCACCTTTACAGATTGTTCCAGTTATTTCAGAAATATTTACAAAGCTAAATGTTGATGCTTGTGGACCTTTACCTGTCAGTACACTAGGGAACAAATACATAATAACTGTAATATGTTTAGCTTCGAAATATCCTGACTCGGTTCCTACACCTAATTTGTATTCTACGACGATTATTGATGCTTTATTGCAAATTTTCAGTAGGCTTGGATTTCCTCGTATACTACAAACTGACCAAGGAAAGTCATTTATGAATGTACTTAGAACGGAATTCTTAGAGAAATTTGGAGTTAGAGTTGTGCGAAGTTCGGTTTATCATCCACAAAGTAATCCAGTTGAAAGAATGCACAGGACTTTGAAACGGATACTCAGAGTACTTTGTTTAGAATCTGGAGCTGATTGGGAGAAAGTACTGCCTCCTGCCCTTTTTGCATTAAGAACTGTAACTCACAATAGCACTGGGTTCAGTCCAGCAGAATTAGTCCATGGCCAGAACTTAAGAACTCCAATGATGCTACTCTATGAAAAATTGACTGAGCAAGAGATAGAAGAAGATAGTGTGATATCCTATGTATTTGACTTAATGAACAGAATGAAGAAATGCCAAGAGCTCGCTGCAGAAAATATGGAAAAAGAGAAACATAACCAAAAATATTGGTATGATATAAAAGCCAGAAAACAAGAGTTTAAAGAGGAAGATAACGTTTTATTTGTGGCCCCATCCAAACCAAATAAACTGTCAGTTAGTTGGATAGGACCTGGAGAAGTAATGAAGAGATTATCAGAAACTAACTATGTTATATACGATCCAGAGAGAAAGAAGTCCCAAGTGTATCACGTAAATATGTTAAAGCCCTACCATCAAAGAAAAATTGAAAGTATAAATTTACTGACTATAAAAACAACCTCTAATGATGAAGAAGAAGATGAAATTCCTGAATTGGATGAGGAAAATAATGACAATGCGTTGTTAGAAGTATTGCAAGACATACAAAAAAACAACAGATTAAATGAAAGTCAACGAGAAGAATTAGGACAACTTATTGGAAAATATGCTGGCTCTTTTTCGACTGAACCAGGGTGCACGAATCTAGCTGAACATGATATTGAGCTGGAATCAGAAAAACCAATCTGCGCCCGGCCTTATAAAATGTCGCCTAGACAAACGGAAATCCTTAAGGCCGAAGTCGAGAAAATGCTGAAACTGGAAGTCTTTGAGCCAGGTGAATCTGACTTTGCCTCTCCGTTAATTTTAGTTGAAGTTCCAGGCAGAGAAGCGAGACCTTGCATAGATTATCGCCGTTTAAATAAAGTGACTCGCACAAAATTTTACCCTTTGCACAACATTGATCAGTTAATAGAAAAGGTGTCTTCAGCTAAATATATTTCAGTTTTAGATCGGACCAGAAGTTATTGGCAAATTCCGTTAACGAAACGTGCTCAAAGGTATGCAACTTTTGTGACAAATTTTAGGACGTACAGGCCTTTACGCCTTCCCTTTGGTTTAAAAAATGCTCCGTATGAATTTAGCCGACTTATGGCTGGATTACTTAGAAACTGTGAAGAGTATGCGGTGCCTTATTTGGATGATGTTGCTGTCTTTTCTCAAACTTGGGAAGATCATCTAAAGCACCTGGAAGACGTTTTCAAAAGACTGAGTTAAGCAAACCTGCATATTAAACCATCTAAATGTCAATTCGCTCAAGCTTATGTAAAATATGTTGGACACTTAGTGGGTCAGGGTCTTAGAACTCCAGGAGAACTGAAGGTTCAAGCCATAAAAGAGTTTCCAATTCCTACTACTAAAACTCAAATCCGATCCTTCTTAGGTTTAGCCGGATATTATCGGAACTATATTCCTAATTTTTCTGTAATTGCAACGCCTCTCACTAATTTATTAAAAGGAAAAGTTCGCAATTCAATAGTAAACTGGAATGACGACTGTCAAAAGGCATTTGATGAACTGAAAGGTAAACTCTCTGAAAATCCTGTCTTATATAGTCCTGACTTTTCGAAACCTTTCATCGTTCAGTGTGATGCTTCAAATTTGGGAATTGGTATAGTGTTATCCCAGCTGAATGAAAATAATGAAGAACATCCTATATTATATCTGAGCAAAAAGTTTTCAGACAGAGAACGAAACTTTAGTACCACCGAAAAGGAATGTGCTGCTATTGTGTTTGCAGTGCGAAAACTACGATGCTATTTGGATGGACATAAAAAATTTCAGATCCAGACGGACCACAACCCCTTAGTATGGTTAGATAAAAACAGCGGAACTAATCCTAGACTTTTAAGATGGGCCTTACTTTTACAGTCCTTTAATTATGAAATTGTTCATAAAAAGGGAAAACATCATCAGGATGCTGATAGTTTGAGTCGAGCCCTAAAAGCCTAAGTTTGATTAGAATGCTAATATGTAAATATGATAATTTGTATAACAGTTAAATTTGAATTTATTGTTTTGAATATGTGTAAATTGTTTTTCATTTGTATCTTGAGTATAATGTTTGAATATTTATAAATTTTATTTGTATTTTATATATTTATGTTTTCATGGTGGGAATAAGTCAGTTGTGGTTCACGGTACTAAATTTTGTTTGGAACTGGTGCTTGAAAGCAATAATTCACAAAGAAACTTTTCCCCGTCAACAGTGAAAAGTTTTCTCCAGGTGGGAAGGAGTCTGTAAAGAACTAATTCATTACAGAAAACTAATATTTTCCACCGATAGATGGCGGTAGTCATCTGAGGATAAAAGGTTGTTCTGTTTTTTCGAACTCCGAAGCGAGAAGCGGGAGTGAGAGCGGAGAGTGTTGTTTTGGTTGTGAAGGTGACTCGACGAGTGATGTAGTTAAAAAAGTAAAAATTGTTACCGCGATTATATTTTGTGTTTTGTGAATGTCATATTAAATCAAGAAAAACCATCCGATGGCCTCTTTATTTATCAACTGTGTTCAACTGTTGTTAAACTGTTGTTATCAACTGTTGTTAAAGTATACCATAGTCTCCTACATTACAACCCTTAAATGAGCGATTTTTTATTTTGTTTCGAAAAAATTACATATGATTCTCTGAAAGGTTTATTACACAGGAAAAAATAATGAAAAATATCAGAGATACATTTTTCATATAATACGTCAATCTGTTCTTCTTTTGCACATCTTCAATACAAGTAAAAACTACTGCCGTGTTTTGTACTGTAGTTTTACGTTAAAATATTGCAAATTAGTAAATATTTTAATAAGTACATCTCCAAATACCTTATTTTATATAAATATTTATTTTATAAAACTTAACCTTTAACCCTTTAATTCCCGTGATAAAAGACGTTCTAGAAATTACGTAGTTCAGAGAATCTGACTTCACACCAGAAAGTTTCAATGGTTAATTTCGCTTTATGTAAATACGGAATGTCTGTTATTAAATAAAGAAAATATTGCTATTTTAATTTTCTGGTGTGAATTAGGTACGTACGAAAAAAAAAATATATATATTAAATTTAAAATACTGTTGTTTGCATATATGCAAAGCTGCGCTCTAAAGGGTTAAAACTTTTCTCAATTCTTTCAGAAAATATTTCGTCGATATGTTATTTATTAACTTTAGCTTTATTTATTAATTATAGTTTTAAGATTAATTTATGAAGTATTCGTTGTTTCAAACATTCCTGGTTCCCCCAAACTGCATACGAGATTAAAGCATACCTTTTTGATAAGTTCCCCTATCATTCCGGACCATGTTCCATCTTCTTGAGCCATTCCATATACGCGGTTGTCTGCATCCTTTACAGTGTATCTGAGACAAAAAAATAAATGGACGTTATGTATGTGGTACAAATATGAAATATGTTTATGTAATTCAATTAGAAACCTTAGAATAAGTTTAATAAATATGTGACCTAGACACAAACAAGCTTCGGCTAGGAGTCTTGCGAAATCTAGAGATTTTTGTGTTCAGAAATTCAGAATTCTCACCAGAAAGTTTTAATATTTATTTTTAGCTTTTACAACAATACGGGATATTTCGTGAATAATAAAAAAACACTATTCAAAATTTTTTAGTATGAGTTTATAATTTCTGAATACAATTATGTCAGATTTGGCAACACTGTTGACTAGTAAGGCGCCAATATTATGCTTTATGGATTTACATTGAAAATATAATGACAGCATCGCTAATGTATACATTATTCATATATAAAATGTAAAATTAAAAATATCCTTATGAATTGGCGTTTTGAATATTTCATTGTACTCATTTCCAATATTGTGAAATATTTTAATAAACTAAGCTTTGCCAATCTCTAGAGATCATAGCATACAGTGCTCAACTTTGTTTTCTTTAAAATGGGTTACTTGGTGCTACATAACATATATACCGGTCAGGTGGATAATCTAACACGGGATTCCCAGTGTTTAGTTCAAAAGTAATAGACTAGGAGTCGGCAGCGCAGACAATTACCTCATCGAGTTCACGGCTGAAATTCCAGAATTAGTTAAAACTCGATTTGCTTATTAAAAAGCATTCGGTCTGCCAAGTGATATCTTGGGGGAAAACACCCTAAAACCCGATTTTAGCGGTTGACTCGTAGGTTTACACTTGTGTTTTCCTGGTCCCAGTCCTCCTTGTTTTTATGCCTTTGGGTGGAAGAAAACACAATGGTAAACCTACGAGTCAACCGCTAAAATACAGTTTTCAGCTGTTTTCCACCAAGATATGACTTGGCAGACCGATTGCCTTTTAATATGAAATTCGAGTTTTAGCTAATTCTGGAATTTCAGCCGTGAACTCGATGAGATGATTGTTTGTGCTGCCAGCTCCTGGTCTATAAGCTTGCTTCACATTTTATCGACCCCGAGGACATGTAAGGCTGAGTGCACTTTACCATGTTCGGAGTTAAACTCTGTACCTGTAGCATGGTAGCGCGACAAGGTGACCACTAAGCCAATGGGTTTTTACATATTTTAATAATATCGCTCACCCGCAAGAAAAGTGACGCATCTCGCAAAAATTCATTTTGCGTTTTATTCCACAAATAGTTTTGTCATAGCTGTGTCTTGCTACACGAAAAGTTTCATAAGAGTAGTTATACGGAAAATGGAAAATCACTTTATTGCGCCATATGTCCATTAGTGATCACAGAAGAGGGGGTGGATTGTTTGGGGAGGTAAAATGACCCAACTTTCCAAACCTCATCCTACGTCTTCACTCCTAAGGGTTATACGTTTTACGCACCTTTTTATTCCAGCATACAGAGCTAAGTGCTATAATTTCATGTTACAGTAAAATCAGGCACATTTTTCTGTTGTCTCTCCTGCGAAATTTACTTTTGTCGAGATGTGTCACTTTTCTTGCGGGTGAGCGATGTGATCAAAGCGTTATAAGTAAGCGAACAAACTTAATGCTGGAATCAGACGTAAATTAACACAGTTGCGCCACCTTGTGGACGGAGTGATAATTCACATACGCGGGCTTTTAGTGTGGTGCGTATTTTCTAAATCTTTAGTTACTCAAGGAAATTAACTTTGTTTGCCACATTTATTGCAAAATATTGGCGTAGCGATAGGGGAATCCAGATGTACTTCACACCACGAAGGTTTCTTCGCCTTGAAACAGCAATTTCGTTTATTAATCAAGCTGAAAAAAACTTTACAATTTTAGTGGTGTGAGTAAGAAAACAGTTAGGTGTTTACCTGTAGTTCACACTCCATCCACTACGTGGCGCATGACCTTGATTGATGTGACCTCGCTGTTAATCTTGCGGTTACTTCTCCCATTTAAGATAGGACGCTTACTTATATCGCTTTGATGTGATCGAAATAACAATAGAAAGCATTGTTTACATTAGGTGATCAAGTATGAAGCGTGTGATTACAAAAGGACCAGATTACCAACGGGGAAGTAGTAAAGTCCAACTGTAAATTTTAACACGTTGACTGCCACGTCAGTCACCGGTGACTGACACTTATAGATTGTGTAACGGGAATCTTATTTCATGGTCCGAACGGAAAGACAGACAAAATAGACTTGGCATTCAACGTGTTAACCTTCTCGCTACGCAGCCCGAGATATGATCGGGCATGCATTTTTCCGTTAAATTAATACTATTTGGTTATTCCCACCAGTTATATTTTAGCGAAAACTTTGCCTGATTTAATCAGGACATTTTACCCGAGTACCAAAGCGTTATAAGTAAGCGAACAAACTTAATGCTGGAACCAGTCGTAAATTAACACAGTTGCGCAACCTTGTGGACGGAGTGATAATTCACGTACGCTTTTAGTGTGGCGCTTTTTTTCTGAACCTTCAGTCACTCATGGAACCGAGTTTTGTTTGCCACATTTAATGCAAAATAATGGCGTAGCGAGAGGGGCATCCAGACGCACTTCACACGACGAAGTTTTCTTCGCTCTATTATAAGCACTTCAGTTATTAATCAAGGTGAAAAAAACTTTAAAATTTTAGTAGTGTCAGTAAGAAAGTTAGGTATCTACCTGTAGTTCACACTCCATCCGCTACATGGCGCATGACCTTGATTGATGTGACCTCGCTTTTAATCTTGCGGTTACTTCTCCCATTTCAGATAGGACGCTTACTTATATCGCTTTGCCCGAATACGATAGTAAAAAATTTCTGCTTTCAGGGGCAAGGCATTTCTGCTCTAAAAATGTTCAAATATTTAATTCATACCGCAATTTTAGAACAAATTTATTTGAAAATAACCGAACGCCCCCCCCCCCCCCCCACGTATATTATGAGATCGAAAGTGTACTAAAATTTTCTGGTCCCATTTGTTAATTTCGGCGTTAAAATTAACTGTTTGCAGACTGCAAACGGCGCCCCTCAAAGGGTTAAAGAATCGGTGATAAACGATTAAAAATTCTGTAAAAGACGCTCATCGCGAAGAATTACTTACGCAGTGAGGGGGTTAATAGAAATTTTCATCCTATATAAACCCCATATTCATGAAAAATTATTGTCATGAATAACACAAAAATTTCTATTCTTTTTTTACTTGTGGAAATTTGCCCTTTGGCAATTTGGCCTATAAGTTTCATACTTAATAACCTGATATATGTCATAAATTTAAATATCCTAATATAAACATTATGCTTTGCGAAACTAACCCCTATCATCTTAAAATTGGGTAGTTATTTACTACGTAATCGGATTCATCTCGAAGATTTAGTAAAAACACAAATTCAATTAAAATGACTCTAGTGTCAAAAACAAAGAAAACAAGTAAGAAAAATCATGCGTTAAGCATAGATAGCTTATGAAACACTTTCCAACACTTCCTGTATCCTTTAAAAAAAACTCGTTATTTAGGGAAATAATATGTATAAAAGAACTAAGTAAACATTTTAGAAAACGCATAAAAAATTTAAAAACTGATTTCAGCAGTCACCATCAATATCAAATATGTATTCCAATTCTTTTGAACAGCTCTGTATTTGATCTGTAGGTTGATATATATGCTATATAATGGGAAAATTTGGTTTAACAAGAAAACGAATAACAGGTTAAAATTTCTCTTTCAGCAATTTATACTAATAGATGTAAACATACTTGTATACTTTTGTACAACCCTGTAGTTAACCTAGTACCTTTATTACACGCCACTATTTAGCTAAAGTTTAATTCAAAGTAAAACACTCTTAAAACTACTGGAATCACATTTTCAGAAATTATCATTTATAGACGGCCATGTATCCGATTCTTTGCGTGACGCTGTATATAATTTTATCTATGTTTTATAATTTTATCTACAAACATTTCTTAGTAATCAAAATAGAGCTAGACTTAAAAATGCATAATTCATTTAAAAACCACCTTTAAGCAATTTATAATCATACCCAGTAACCATCACGAATTCTTTTGTGTAGCCCTGTATATTAATTACAGCATTTATACACATCATATACAATGCACAAATATAGTGAAACATAAAAGCGCATAACATAATTAATAATGCATTTCCAGCAATCATCGCTACCGTACAATACTTCGGATACAATATAGTATCTGAAATCTTTTGTGTGTCCCTGTAAATGCTATGCACTTCATATTATACATGAAATAAGTTATAGTAAACCTCAGCGACGTATATCAATTGCATTATACATGAAATAATTTAACATAATTAAAATACGCCGGAAAAAATTCCCTCCACCCATATATCATTATGTAACGGAATTCTTTTGTGTGGCCCTGTAAATGAATAATATTTATTCTTTGCAGCGCATGTTCTACGGAATGCAGATTTTAGTGCACTTGATAAATGCATATCACTTTTACAGGGTTTGCACAATTGTACCACTAAATTGTAACAGTATTTTCAAAGTATTTCACTTCAGAAAAATATTGCTAAATCTGCGAATAAAAGTGGTGATTGCGAATTCTGTGTTCTAAAAATTAAATGTAAATTTTCTTATCATTAATAGTGGTGTCAGAGTCCTTGGAAATTCCAAGGAGTGTGCGAACCTTGCTTTTATTGTCTTTGAAAGCGTGTAATATCATTAAAAATCATTTGAAACGATTCTTTCCCATAGGCCGTAATGCAACGGAAAACTTTTGACTGTCCCTGTAAATGAATAATATTTATTCTTTTCAGCGCATATTCTACGGAATGCATATTTTAGTGCACTTGATAAATGCATATCACTTTTATTGTGTTTTAAAGCGTGTAATATCATTAAGAATTATTTGAAACTATTCTTTCCCATAGGCCGTAATGTAACGGAATTCCTTTGTGCGGCCCTGTAAATGAATAATATTTATTCTTTGCATCGCATATTCTACGGAATGCATATTTTAGTGCACTTGATAAATGCATATCACTTTTATTGTGTTTGAAAGCGTGTAATATCATTAAAAATCATTTGAAACGATTCTTTCCCATAGGCCGTAATGTAACGAAAAACTTTTGACTGCCCCTGTAAATGAACTAAACATGCCACAAACTTCATTTGCAATAGGGTTCGTGCTATGGTAGAGGTCACTAACATCCAAAAATTTCAGAACGATCCGAGTATATTTACGGGAGTTAGAGCGCGTACAGACGGACAGACAAACCGAATGCATAAACACTTTTCAACTTTGTTGGAAAGTGTTATAAAGGAAAGAAATAAAAATAATAGAACTCCGAGCATATTCTGACGCAACTTATTTTTTAATCAATTCCACTTAACTTGATGTAGTACCTAGGGCTTGCAGCGTTTCTAAATTTTTCTACATTTCATACCTTTATTTTAAATAAGAAATCTTCGAGGTAGATTTCTTTAACGTTTGCAATAGGAATATTCAGTAAAGATTACTCTTTTACAGTGCTAGGGATGTGAGAAAATTTTAGAAACGCTGCGAGCCCTGAGTACCTCATATTTAAACTGATGTGATAATTATTTTGCTTTAGTTTATTTATTTATTTTTTATTTTTGCTTTTTAATATGCGTTGGGCAATCAATTGCCAAATAAGGTACATTTGCAACAAATTTTCAATGCAGACATATTTAAGGGTCTCAGAACTCTTAAAATTTCAAAATTTTCGAAATTTTAAATTTTTTTAGATGTTTAACTTCTATCTTTTCTTAACACTTTGATATAATTTTTTCCATGAAATTCCCATTAGAATGGCTTTTAGAGTTAGACTAGCTCAATAGCTGAAGCGGCGTTTCCAAAACTTTGAAGTCATTTTTTCTGGAAATGACGTTTTTGGGCATTGCAGGCTATCTCAAAAACGTCTTGATATTTTTTCATGAAAATTTCAAAATATGTGTTTCATGTTAATATGCATATACTAAACCTAAAATTTCATCTTTATTGTACAAAAAAAAAAAAAAAATATTTTGTTTAGGTGATTCTACTGTTGAAATTTTCAAAATTTTGTATTAACTAAACACAACTTTGTATTAAAAATATAAAAATGTTTTAAATACAAATTTATTTATGTTCAGGTTAATTATTACAGCCTGAAGTATAAATTAGGCACAACAAAATTCATTGTACTTGCAAAATTTATTTTGTAATTCAGTACATAAGTTGTTATGCCAATTTTCTGCTCGACAAATTTTTGCTGGTTTGAAGCCCCCTATAAATACTAATTCTGCATCTTGCAATTTTTTAAACACACGAAGTGAAAGAACATACTTATATCTTATATGACAATAAAAATTGCGTTTTTAAATATTATTCGTTGAAAATGGTCTGCTTTTCATTTTTTCTAGTTTAAGAGTCCTGAGACCCCTTAAATCGCAATGTTTGAAGACGCTTAATTAAAAAAAAAAAAAAAGCCATAAAAAACTCACAAAATTGAGCTACGATTTAAAAAAAATACTCTCGAAAGCCCATTTTTTCAGTACTCGCTGATGTAAAAAGTGAAAATATGCTATAATTAGAAGTCGTGTCAAAGCAGAACCGAAGGCTTAACCCGTTGGTTCCATTGCTTAATATTTGTAAAACTAGCAATATCGCTCAACGTCCATTCAAAAGTGAACAATAAATTTTTGGAGACAATTAAGGAATCCATTATAAAAAAAAAATATATATGATTTAATCGCTCAAACAAAAAAAAGTTATAAATAAAGAAAAGGGAACACGTAGTGTAAACAGGGTTCGTACGGATACCGTTATTTTCAAGGCCCAATATCAGAATTTTTTTCCAGAAGAAAATTCTGGTACAGAAGAATTTCTTAGTCATGAAATTCAAGCACCCGTACGAACCCTGTGTAGAGTTTACTAGTTGCGAGTGAAGTAATGGAGGAGATTGTCGCAAGATAGAGGTTGATTTTTTACATCGTATCAAAAGTTTCTGATTACCGCCGAAACAAATTTCCACTAGTAAATTTTGAATATAAAAATTCACGTTATTTTAACGGCCTATTCATCCAAAGTTTTTCTCACAAATATGGTAAAATTTTCTGTTCGTTTTTACTGACAGAAGTTGGACTTGGTACTATAATCTCTTTCATTGACATTGACGAGAAGTTGTCTAGGTTGTAACAATAGGACGGAAACGCAGGGCCTGACTACCTTCGAAGTAAAGTTGTACCAGTCAAAATGAAAATCTGCTTTTAGCCATAATTAAGACTGAAATTCTGCATTAAAAAGACGTTTAAATTAAGAGAAATTTTTCATAGAAATTTACTGCTGGAAGTTTTCCCCGGCGGTAATGAACCAGTGCGAAACCGGTTACACTTGAAGCTTCACCATTTAGAAGATATGTGAATTCTTCATTAATCATACTTAAAATACGCCAATTTGTCACAAAGCTAACTAGAGAAGATTAGCGATATATTTAATCATATTGTTGTTGATTTTAAGAAGCAAATTAATAAAAAATTTTGATGCTAATAAGGATAATAATTCTTACGAAAAATTGAAGACATCTGCCAAAGTGTTGATAATCTCAAAAATATAACCTGTCCAGCGATGTTCACCAAACTTTGGTGGTTTCCGTATAGGAGGACTCTATAAATATAAGATTTATCAGATGAATAACAAGTTTTCAACCAATAATAATTTAAAAAAGCAAAAGCAAATTTTGAAATTAAAAGGGAACTCGGTTAAATATTTATGCTCAAACACATTACTAAAGTTGTGATTTTGTTTTTACATAAAAAATAAATATTGTACATTAGTTTCACCTATTATCAAACACTTAAACGGATTTAATAATTAGGTAAGAACCGTGTTTCTATTTACAATAATGAAAATGAATTGCAGTATAGATTATTGTAAAACATTAATTTCTAAAACATTTATAATTAAACAATATGGAAAAGCGTTTTTTTTAATTCAGTGCTCATTTTGATCATAAAAGAAAAATAAATAATTATTAGAATGTCAATATTTGTTTTTAATGTTGAGATTAAAATACTATAACAGTGTCGTAATTGTTAAGTTGAATTATTAAGTAAAATGATAAATAGATTAAAAATATAATGCAAAATATTTTTCGATACTTAGCCTTTCCTGTTATAAAATAACACACAAATTGTCAATTCCGAGGGTGCCAAAAATGGAAACATTTATTTCGCATTCAATCGTACACTCTGGAATAAGAAAAACAACAACAGCAGCAACTACAACAAAAACGCACCTGAAAGATTTCGGTTTATTCTTTTATTTTTCACAGATCATATTTTTAAATATTCAAAATTTTTATTCGAGATTTAGCCACAATATTTATTCCAGGCTATTCGAGGATTTGAGTGGGATTTTTTTTTTTTAATTCGAAGAGAAGACCATTTTCTTTAAAGCTTAAAAAGGGCAATTGACGATTTACGAAAAAAAAAATTATGATTAAAAAAACAAACATATTTTGGTTTCAGCATTGGTAAAAAACAAACTTATTGTAAATGAGTCTTTTGTGAGATGATTTTCAGCAAAATTTGACATTTCAAAGACTTTAGAGAGAAAGTATAGCCCAAGAAGGTCCAATTTTTCGTCTAAAACAGAAGGTTGCGCTATAACGAAGTTTTGTTTAAGAAATCGGCTGATATACTTTCTCAAAGAAATGAAGAATAAGAAAAAACCTTGAGCAAATGAACTTTGCAAAATAAGGGAAAAGCGATTAATTGATACGGGATTAAGAACCTGCGAAGAATTTGGCATGACTAAAAAACCTGCCAAAGAAAAAAAGTACAACAGTGACAGAAAATGATTAACAAGACTAGAACTGGCGAAAATAATTATAGAAATTTTAATTTATTGCACTACTAACGATTATTCTCAAAGGATATTATCAGATGAATCGAAATTTAATCATTTTTGCTTTTGTTGGAAATCAGTTAGTAAGGCCTATAAAGAGCGAAAAATGCAATGAAAATTATACTCTTGAAACAGTCGTGCTTTCTCCTTATATTAATGCATGAGGGTACATAATTTATCATGAAATGGTGAAATATAAACTCTAAGATGATGATTAAAGACTAAAAAGTATTTAAACATTAAAAAAGAACATGTATATCCCATCCTATTTGAATGTTTTTCTATTGATTTGACAAACGGCTATTTTAAGTCTCTGATGGGTTTCGTTTACAGGACCCAGGGTTCGCAACGTTCCAAAAAATTTCACTCTTTGTTACCAGTATTTAAAATAAAAATTATTCGTGGTAGATTCCTTTTACATGTATAATAGAATTATAGAATAAAGATTATCGTTGTAAAAAAGTGGTAACAAAGTGCGAAAATTTTAGGAACGCTGCGAGCCCTGAGGACCTTTACGATAAAAATTTCTCAAATTTCCGGATAAAACTTATTAACTGATGTGAGTCATCATACATGACTACCAGCCGTTTGTTAAAACTTAGGTACAGTTTTATAAGGAACGTTGTTAATTTCAGCAATTAACATGAAGTAGTTGAGATTTAAATTCATTAAAAATGTATCAGCAGAAAAGGGAAAAAATCCGATTTTTAAAACCTGAAACGTTTTTAGAGTTGCAACCCCTTATTTACAGTGCATCTATAATAGAGAATTATCGTTTTAAAATAGTAGTAGCAAAGTGAAAAATTTATGGAACTCTGGGCCCCTGATTATTACAAAAACTACAATTATTATTTTTATTATTATTGCTGTTGAAGTTGTTGATGATGATGATGACAATGTTATTGTTATTATTACTACTGAAATAATCAAAATTCCCTGTATTTTCAATGTTTGGTTCCTGATTTAATTTTTTTTTTAAAGTTTGTACATCTCAATATTGGAGAATTTACAGGTGATATTAGCCAGAGGATTATGGGGCAACATCACATAAACGTCATATAATTTTAAGCAATTTGGGAATTTTTTTCTTAAAGAAATATGAAGAGTTTATAAAACTCAATTCACATTAATTTATTGTACATATATTAAAGAAGGGAAACCATTTTTTTTTGTTTTGTTAATATATAAAAAAGGGCGGCTAGACATCTGATGAGCGAGAGTGCTTCGAAAAAAAGGGGTTAGGTGGTGGAAGGTTAAACGCACCGTAAACTGTACCAAAACAGTATAAGGAAATAATTAGACTTATTACTCTAAAAGCAAGTGAAATACGAAAACATATTTTTAAGTATGAATTTTTAGTAAAATATTATCGATTCAAAATAAAATGTAAGTTTCAACCACAAATTTCTTTTCTTAAAATGACACAGAAACGCGAGATATCAATATTTCGAAAAACTCCTTCGCATTTCATTACTAAAATACGTGACAGTTAATTTTCAAAAAGAGGGAAGTTAACTGATTGGAAATTAGCGCAGGTACAGTATCCACTAGGAAAATGTTAAAAGAAAAAAAAAAGCCGCTTATTGTTAGTTGATTGAAAATTGGCGTCGGTAGAGTGTCCACCTTGAAAATTGTTTTTTAAATTAAAAAACAAAAAGTACTTAATATTTTTGTTATTTATTACCGGCTATGGCACGCTTTATTTCTACGGCTCCGAAATTACCCGTCCACTTTCGATATCGATTTTCAATTAATCAATTATATGACATTTGAGTATATAATGAATACTTTAAGGGACATTTTGTATTCGAATATTTGATACGGTCAAAATGTGAGCACAAATGTGAGCAAAACACTTTAATAGAGCATTACATCGGCAAATGTGGCTCTCAGTTTAGGATAATAAAAATCAACTCATCTCTTAACACCTTGAGGGACGGTGGGATACAATATATCTCACCTAATTTAACCACTTGGGGGGCACCGGTATATATTATATACCACCTACGATCAATGAAGTTTTACACCAGAAAAATTTTATTAAATTTTATTTTTCTAACTTTGGTGGAAAAAAGACCTAAAATTGCCTTTACTTATTTTGAAATAGAATTTTTCAAAGATTCCGGTGGGAATTCAGCATTTCACAAACGTAATTGCTTGCCCCTCAAGGGGTTAAACAAGATTCTCACCAGAAAATTTTAACTAAATTTTATACTTTTAACTTTGGAGGAAAATTGTTAGAATGTTGCTTTTCCTTATTTAAAAATAAAATTTTTCGATTATTCCGGTGAGAATTCAATATTTCGAGACATTTTTGCTCTCCCCTCAAGGGGTTAACACTTAACGGTCGAAGTAGTCCTAGCAAGCACAGCCATTTCTTTCGCGAATTAATTCAATTTGCATCACTTTTTTTAGGAGATATTTTTGGTTGCACTTTGTCAAGATGTGCAAGAAATTACTATAAAATGCATTTTTAACATATAGTGCTGCAAATTAATATATAAATATAATCTTAATATAAAAATAATATATCATAATATAAAAAGAATATAAAAATAGAATCATGTATGTCATGATTGTTTGTGTGGTTATTTTCCGACACTCAAGCACAAAGAGTTAAGTATCGCTTTTAACACTCCGCCTACCAGACGGGTCCAATGGACCCTACCGGTACATTCAAAATACTTATTAAAAATTCAAAAGACAAATTTCTTTAAAATAAAATTAATATATAAAACAGATAAAAATAAGTTAAATAGTTTTAATTAAAAATTCTGGTGTACAATATTTTTATAAAACTAAAGTAAAATGGCCTTTAGTTCTAGGTTTAAATTTATTGACGTTCACTTAAAAAGCATTTACCGCAAGAGAAGATATCTTCAGGGTCCGATCTTGAAAGTTTTTGAAAGGTTTTTGAAAAAGTTCCATAGGATCGCTTATGTTTCGGAAATCTTTCTTTTCAAAAAAGAAACTTCCGTTGCCAGGTGAACGTAAAGCCCACATGCTGACATCCTATAAAAAAAAAAAAAAAAAGAAAAAAATCAGAAATCGGAAACTGTTTGATTCTGAAAAGAATGAATTTCTTCAATCAGCTTAATTTTTAATTGAAGACGCGTGAACGAAAATGTCCTGTATCTTGTGTTGTCAGTCTGAAACTTTATTAAAAATTTAGAATACTTGATTGCTACAACTTTATTTAGATAATAATACATACTAGTATTATTTAATGATATTGAAATTGCACATTTTTCTTTTTTTTTCATTTTTATCCTATTATATAGTTAAAAAAAATCTGCTTTGCAAAGTGCCCCCCCCCCCTTTTTTTTAACACGTGGCTTTCGCCACCTCCCTCCAGCTTAGTCTGTCCTGCTCCTGGATATTCGTTTGGTAGCTTGTGCTAGCACTAATTTTCCACTTTAATTTTATCAATTTTATATTTACTTTATTTCAGTTGCTTAAATAACAACAGTCATGCCTTCTTAACTATAATGTAATTTATCTATTTTATTAGCGAATTATCGAAGCGGAATTTTTATTTTTCCTTTAATTTAATCTTTATAAATTTTCTAAAAAAAACCTCTTTAACTCCAATTTTTAATATTTGAATAACCTTGACAATTATTTTAACCTCTTTAAGTAGTTTTAAAATTACAATTTTTATTTTATCCAGTGACTCATATTAATTAATCAAAACCATTAATCCATAGACTGGGCATAAAGTTGCCTGCAACTGGGAAGCTTTTCAGCCTCGGAAGTCGTCATGTCTGTGTAGAGCGTCAAAATTAATAAATCAGAAAAAAACGCATTGAATGCAAACATACATACGGTTTGAATGCAAACATACATACGGTTAGTGACGCCATCTATGATCGAAATTTAGAACCAATTATTTCCATTCGCTTGAAGAAAACTGAGAAGCATTTTAGTCCAAATCGCACTCTTGTACGAAAACTACTTGCTTTTATATTCAATTTAAAAATTTGCCGAGGAATTTTCCAACACTCTGTTTAAATAATTCACAGTCACATTAATACTAAATTGCAAAAGTGTTAAAAAAAGTAGAAAATAAAATTATATTAATTAGATAGACATGTCATTAATTCTTTAAAAGTTTCGCTTTTTGAATTTTTGTACGATCCCGGTAGATATTTAGATATTTTGTACTAGGTATTTTCGTACGCCATTAAGGATGGTTTTGATGGATGTTTTATTATAGTGTTTAGAAAAAAAAAACTTTTTCAATAAACAATACCTCATGTTCTCTTCTCCTGTCGGTGGTAACTAAAGTTTCTTTCAAAACAGAGCATCTAGAATCAGTCGATGCGTTTCGAGCCAAAACCAAAACTCGATCTCCTTCACGGAGGGAACGCATGATGTTCGTCAAACAAAATGATCCTTCGATCCCTAGTATCCACGAACGCCTAGGATTCATAAGGTGATTCTCCTTGAATAGAAAAAAATCAAACTATGCCTTTTAATATTAAATGCAAAATTCTAGAAAGAATTGTGTTAAAAAAACATAAAATACAATTACAAGCTTATTCTAATTTGAAGTATCTTTTCATCAACATGATATTAATCTTAGGTTTAATTAAAAATAAAAATGTGCCTCTTCCTTCATAGATTTTAGTTTGGTGCTAAAGAACAAAATTACCGTAATTATTTATTCCAGCATTTTCTGTCCAAATGAACAGAGAAAGCAATGATTTATTTTATCTTAATTTACAACAACTGAAAAATAAAGAAATTCAAAACTTAACAAGTAAAAATACATCATTTATATCTTTATTAGATTAGGGCTGCACAACTAAAATAGTCTAAAATTGACTTATGTTATAGTTTCTTTCATTTTTAATTTGTTCTGTGCACTCCTTTGACAATCCTGATAAACCTGCCATTAGTTACATTATAGTATCAAACAAGTCACTCATGGGATAGATTTTTAAAACATCACGATTGAAAATTCTTTTAAAAGGCCTGTCACTAAATGGGACTACAGTTTTCAAAAAAAAAAAAAAATCATTCAAAATCAGATTTTTTCTATTCGATGAAGTGAAATTTGCAAAAATTGAATTTATGCTATTTTTATAAATGATCTACCAGCAATAAAAGTGAAATCCTTAGCGCAGGTCATAGCCTGTATTTTTATACATTTCTAGAAATAGCAACTGGTTTTTGGAAGCCACCCAAAATGGACTATTATTATTATTATTATTATTATTATTATTATTATTATTATTATTATTATTATTATGAAGACGACAGAAATGTTCGTAATGAAAGAGATAGAACTTCGTATATCTAAAAATTAAAATATATTAAATAGCCTTGATATTTTAAGGTAAACGTGAAGTTACAATCTGCTAGTAATAGCACAGAAATCTTTGTATGGCTTTATCAGCTGATTTGATGAGGCGAATCGGAATTCCCTTATTTGTAATCTTATCGAGGAGTTACAATCAGCTGGAAACAAACCAGCAAATATTTTTTGTATCATTCGTTACTCGCTTTATTTTTAGATTATTATTCCGATCACCATATTTACTCGTGTAATTCGCACATTGTTTAATTTCACTACTATTTCAGGCAATAGAGACCGTGTAGGGGCTCTACCTAGCAAAATTCATGGTAGTTCTGGAAAAAGGCTTACTATATGTTTTTTGGGTCGCTGAATCAGAATTTTTAACTTCCCACCAAAATTTCCCCCGGCAACCCCCCTAAATTTTGGTAAAATGCCCCCCCCCCCCAAAAAAAAGGTTTTTATTAAAAAAATCAATTTTTTATTGTTTTAGAGAAAAAGTATCCAGAAATTCAGAAAGTAGACAAAATTTGCTATAAATTAGATATATCACATTATGACTTAGGATGAAGGGGAAGGGGGGATCTGCCTCGGAGCATGCGCGCGGTGCTGCGTGAACTAAGTTGCGCAATTCCACTTAACCACTCACACGTTTACATTCGCCCTCCCATCTCCCCTCCGAACTTTCTCTATAAGGTTTACTTTAAGTTTTTTGGGTAGCTGAATCCGAATTTTTATCTTCCCCCCAAAATCCCTCCCCCCCAATACTTGTTTTTAACTTAAATGAGACTTAACTTAAATGGCAATGAGATTATTAATTATACTTACAAGTATATTTATAAAACAAAAAAAAATGAGAAAAACAAATGTACCGCACTCAGGTATCGAACTCGGGACAGCGGATCAGCCGGCAAACGACATACCAACTGAGCTAAGTAGAACCTGTCATTGCGGTTGCAAAGTAAGTACTTAAGTTGTGTACTATTATTAGACCCCCCGGTTTCTCAAGATCTAAGGAGCGTTGGATAAAATCCGTTGAACCTGACACTAAAGGGTCTCTACCCTACAACATATATTAAAATAATCAAAATCTGTGATTAACAAGGTTGGCCCTCTCCTTGTAAGTTATGAAGTCCAGGCAATAGGGGATTTTACCTAGAAAAATTAATACTAGTTCTGGATTTCGACCCACTTTATGTTTTTGGGGTCGCTGAATCCGAATTTGTAATTTCCCACCAGAATTTCACCCGGCAACCCCCCAAAAAATTGATTTTTTGAAAAAATTTGGTTTTTGAGAAAAGCGCGTGGGGAATGTTCCGAGGCAGCCCCCTCTCTCCCGGTTTATCCTACGTCATAATGTCATGTATCCTATTTGTTGCAAATTTTCTCTAGTTTCTGAATTGCGTAATGCTTTTCCCCTAAAATAATAAGAAATTTAAGTTAATAACAACTATTTTGGGGGGTTTGGGGGGGGGAATTTTGGGGGTAAGTTAAAAATTCAGATTCAGCGACCGAAAAAACTTAAAGTAAACCTTATAAGGAAAATTTGGAGAGGAGATGGGAGGGCGAATGTAAATGTGTGAGTTGTTAAGTGGAATTGCGCAACTTAGTGCACGCAGCACCGCGCGCATGTTCCGAGGCAGATACCCCCTTGCCCTTCATCCTAAGTCATAATGTCATACATCTAATTTGTTGCAAATTTTGTCTACTTTCTGAATTTCTAGATATTTTCCCCCTAAAACAATAAAAAATGAATTTTTTAATAAAAACCTTTTTGGGAGTGGCTTTTTACCAAAATTTGGGGAGTTGCCGGGGGAAATTTTGGTGGGAAGTTACAAATTCGGATTCAGCAACCCAAAAAACATAAAGTAAGCCGATTTCCAGAACTACCATTAATTTTGCTAGGTAAAATTCCCTATTGCCTGGACTATACATATACCTAGATGGATTTCTTTATACCTTTATTGAACTATTTTTTATCATATAAAAAGATACTCTATTTCAAAATAATTAACATCTGCGATTAATTATTTTATTTTCAAGAATTGTATACTTAATAGATATTTTTTTCTCAGGTTATCTCAGCACTTCTCCAGTAATACAAATAAAATAAATACTTTTAAAGAATATATTTAGAAGCTTGATAATTGTAAAACAATATATTAAACACGTATTTAAAAATAGATAAAGTATTTTCAAAAATATATCTATGTATTACAAAAATTCATGAAAATAATGTAATTACTCACAGATATGCAGTATTTTGAAATAGTATACTATACTTATAAGATAAAAAAATAAGTATTAAAAAGTATAAAAAAATTCATCTATTTTCGTATGGAAATTAAATATTTTCAAAGTATATACATTTGCAGGATGGAACTCACGAGACTGCATTAAAAAAAAAAGAATTTTTTTATAGATCTATAAATCAAATTGTCAATAAGATCTTTTTACTAATATGTGATTTATAAACAATGAGTACAAAACGCACATTACAAGTGAGATTGTGAATTTGTTCGGCCATATAAACGATACATGTAATCATTACAAAAGATGTGAATCGAAACATAAGTTCAAAACGAAAAGATGATAAGAACGTGTAAACAGTGCTATCTGTATCTCACTAATACTAGTGCATTATTATTTATTAATCAAATATCTAATAACTATCATAGATTTATGGACAAGAGTCTCTATTTCGAACGAGTTATTTAACTTTGTATGTGCAACAAACGATTAACAGTAAAATAAAACAGTAAACAAAAAAACGCTTGAAATTCAGTGTGATAATATTCATTCTTTTAAACAAGCATATTACTTTCTTCAATAAAAGTATTATAAAACATAGGGTAGACCGGGGCTAGTTGGCCATAGGGGCATGTTGGCCCAGTCGCAATATTTTTTTTAACTTTGCGTTAGATAACATTGTCAGTCCAGCCAAGTATGCGTTTCTTCGCTTTCCTCCTCCAACATAAGCACCATTGAAGTCGGAGCGTCCATTAAAGTATTATTGAGAATTTTCAAAATTTTGCAAAGGTGAGTAAATTTCCTCTCTTATAAATAATCGTTTTTTATTTGTTTGTAAATTACATTTTAGATTTTGATATATAATAATTCAGAAAAATAATTGTTCGTAGTTATTGTAGGGCATGTTTTTTTATTGAAATACTTTCAGAATAATTCGTTACAGTCATGAAAAACAAAAATGGCGATACGGGGTTAGTTGGCCCATTTGGCACGGGGCATGTTGGCCCACAACGGATTAAGGGAAATGTGATTTTTTTTCCCTTATACAACCTCCCTGCCCCCCCCCCCCACACACACACACACTTTTTTGTTTTTAATTTCTTTTTGCTGTAAGAATTGCTCCTATCAAAAGCTTGTCAATACAAAAATTGTGGATTTTTGATAGGATTTATGATAAACCGGACATGAAATCAACAGGATTTATGATAAACATAAGTGAATTTGATATCTTGTGAATTGACGAAATTTTTTATTTTAATTTAGGAGGCTATATTGTGTTTTCGTTCGAAAGAAATAAAAATTAAGATTTGGTAAAATTTTAATCATTTCTTAAACTTTTACACTATCAGAACATTAAAAAGTGACGTGGGCCAACTTACCCCGCAATCGGGGCAGGTTGGCCCAAGCGACTTGGTGTCAATTTGAGCTTCTAAATTAATACTTATAGTTAATATTTTCAAACTTTACTATTATTACTTCTTCCTGAAAGTACACTGATAGTGGTAACATAAAAAAATTTTTTAAATGTTGAATTGTAATTTTTTAAAAATTATTAGAAGAAAAAGCGGGCCAACTAGCCCCGGTCTACCCTAAATGTTTACTTTACTCAAAATATATGTTACGTCTTTTCGTTACTTTCAACAGTAGATTAATAAAAATTACATGATCATGACGTTGGTAGAATGTATTGGGCATGTTCAGTAAACCCTAGTATTCGCTTCAAATAATTTACACTGAAATGAGCTTAAAGTTTCCGACTTAATCAGTAACTCAAAGAGAATTCACAGTTTACACTACGTTTTGGGAAACGTTTCCGCTACGGAGTTCAAAGTTTCTAATTTTTTTTTTTTTTACAGTGTAGCTTCTTACTTTTAGGTAGCTTGCATTACAAAAAGTAAGAAGTTATTTAAAGTAATTTCTTATGGGAATCTATACACAAAGTTTATTTTCCCCCTTTTATTGTAACAAAACTAATAAACTAATAACAAAATTAATTTATATTAATTTTTTTAAAGTCATAGTTGTAAACAACAAATTCCCACCAAAGATGAAGACATGATTTATTTTTACGTAAACACGTTTTCTGCCATAGTACCTAAATATTTCACTTAGCATTCTGATAGAAATTTTTTAAGTATTTTTTATAGAAAATGCCTAAAATTTTTTTCTCAATTAGAAATCCTCGAAAATCTTGCGACGAGTATGCATTGCAGCTTTCTTTATGCCTCTACACTTGAATCAGTTTCACATGATGGTAACAGGGGTGACAGCGCTGCGCCAGAAATGGCCGATTGCAACCACTAAATTTTATTAGCATTCTTGTCCTTATACAATGTCATGAGTTCTGTCATTAAATAAGTCAAAAAATACTATTAAAATTTAGTGGTAGCAATCGGCCATTTCTGGCGCAGCGCTGGGAGTACTGAGCATGTCCACTTCTGCACTCGTGCGCTTTTTTAAGAACGCACTTACATCTTTCAAAAAATGTCTTAATCTATGGACTTGCATACATTTCTAAATCATCACAGTGCAGTGTTATGAAATCTGATATTTTTTTATCCGGAAATTTAGAATTTAAACCAGAAATATTGAATAGCAACTTTTTTTGTTTAATTCACTATTTTTTTTTGTTCATTTATTATACAAACGAAACGAAATATAACTATTTAAAATTTCTGACAAGGATATAAAATGTGTGCATGAGATATCCACCATATTATACGACATTGCAACTGAAGACTTCACACTATTTCTGCCGATGTCAAGCGATGCATTTTTAAAGTTTTGATTTATGTTTATTTTGCTGAAAGTTTTTTTAATGTAATAAGGATAAAAAAAACATGCATTAAAAATTATTTATAATTATTTCAATTTAAAAATTACCAATGAAAAACTATAAATCGAAATCTTTTAAAAGGTGTCATTTCAGGAGCTTGGGAGAGAAAAGGCAAACTCGAAAAATCGATTATTTATTTTTTGTTTTTTCCACGTCAGATAGATGTACGCAACTAATAGATGAGTCGTTTTGCTCTGGTTCGCCCTTAGTTTTCTCACAGTGTCAAGCTGAAGTGAGTAGTACCATATTCTATAATATTACTTGCAAAAACCTTGAGCTTGATTTCCCAACACCCAGTTTCTGGATTCGTCTTTCTTTTCCAATGTCCTTATTTGACTTCGGTAAAAGTAATGTTAACAACTTCGTTAAGGGTCAGGTCTTGAATATATACATCCCAGAGACTCTTATTTTATTCAGTTTGTACTGTTTTGTGCAAAATAAGCTCTGTCATACACTTATACTTGAATATTTTAAAAAGAAATCAACCAGGAAGATTTTTTTCTACAAATTGTTGTACGATTGCATTTAAACATTGTCGCTCGCCAGTCCTGACCCATTGTCAAAAGATTAAGGGAATCTAAATTAATTTTTATTTGTAGGTTATTTGGATGGAGATTTTTGTTTTCTACAAATTTCGATACAGTTTGTACACTCGAAAGACCGTAAGTGCGAGAAAATTTTATTAAACAATTCTATCTTTTTTAAAAAATAATTTACGGGCTAGTACTACATATCGCATACTTACATTACAAAGTATGTATTACTGAATTACCTGTAATAAATCTAGAATGCCAGTCAAATTTGTATTTTGCCTGGCCATCAGAATATACCCGTTCACTCGTGGTCGCAAACTGAGTCTTTCAGGCCAAGGATAATCTTTCAGTTCTCTATGTCCCACGACTGTTACAGGTCTCCCAGCATCATTCAACTTTTCAACTAAATAGTTGCTTCCTGTAAAATACGATAAAATGATATTGACTATGTCTTCTTTAGATTAGTGTTTTAATTTTGAACTTGTCGTTAAAAATCTCATCTGATCAAGTATTTCTGTGTGCTTTAGTTCATAATCTGGATGTTTTACATTCTTTCTTAGACACATAACGTCCATAGATTCGTATTCATGTGCATCCGCTTATGTTTTTCTGATCAGACAATTCTAAGTGCTTAATGAAGCAAGTTTTATATTTACAATTTAGCTGACTGTAGATTGAAAGGATGGATATAGATATCACAAAAGATCGTTAGAAGGCTAAAAAAAATTCATAGAAAAATTGCCCCGAACACGTGGTCATGTTTGTAAGTGAAACCCGAATCAATGTTTAATATATATATATAAATAAATGTGAGGTATTCATAATTAAATATCATCTGCTATAATTGCCCCTGTGTCTCTAAACAATATGAATAAAAATGCATCCAAAATGGAAATACAATCATTAACCCTCTTGCTGCGTAAGTAATTCTTCGTGATGAGGGTATTTTACAGAATTTTTTAATCTTTTATCACCGGTTCTTTAAAGCAGAAATTTTTGACTATCGTAATAGTTTTCGCTAAAAAATAACTGGTGGGATGGGGTCTAATTAATAGTATCAATTAGACAGAAAAATGCATGCCCGAGGATATCTCGGGTTGCGCAGCGAGAGGGTTAAGGGGCAAGAGAGATACAATCCCTTTTGCGTCTGGACGCCTAAAGTTTGGTTATCAGTTTCACTTCCAGTGACCGTTTCCTGTACATATCACTCACCCGCAAGAAAAGTGACACATCTCACAAAAATACATTTTGCGTTTTATTCCACTAATAAGTCTATAAAATGTGCGTCGTGCTACAGAAACAGTTTCATAAGTGTAGCTATGCGGGAAATCGCTTTATTACGCTATATGTACATTTGTGACCACAGAAAAGCAGTGGATTGTGTGGGGAGGTAAAATTACCTAACCCTCAAACCTCATCCGGCGTCTTCATTTTTAAGGGTTTTACGCTTTTATGCACGTTTTCATTCCAGCATGTAAAGCTAAATGCTATAATTTCATGTTACAGTAAAATCATGCAAAATTTCTTTTGCCTCTCCTGTGAAATTTGTTTTTTCGAGATGTGTCACTTTTATTGCGGGTGATCGATAGTCTGAAAAAAGATATCAGATTTCCAAAATATTATTTTTTTACGATTTCATTTGGATATTTTGAAAAATGAAAGTGACGATAAATAATACTACTATTATTTTTCCAGAAATTAATAAATGGATGCAATTTTTTATTACAAGATTGCTTTAGTTAGCTTATGGGAGAAATGTCTCCTATGCAGACATTCAAAATTTCAAATCCAAAATGCCAAATTACAAATCTCCCGAATTTTGAGTTCCAAGATTTCGTATAAAAAATCGTTTTACATAAATACAAATTTCTGTGATTAAATAAATCAAACATTCAAATTATGTGCGATCAAAATTTCGAGAGTTGGCAACAATCGCTCTGTATATTTAGGAAACGCCTCAAATAAAAACATATTTTGAGTTTGAAACAAATATTAATCTCTAATTAAATATAATTTAAAATTAAAAATTACATTTAAAAGTTAATTATTTAAATAAATGTTTATTTAATATAAACTAAAATTCAAATACATTTTTTTTCCGAATCTGATAGAGAGCAATATTTAAGAATAATCTATGTACTGAATGAACACTAATAATAAAACAGTATATTGAAACTATGTATAAGATTAATAATAAAATAAAAATTCGTCTCTCTATGCAAAAAAAAAAAAAAAAAAAAGAGTAAAACAAAACAAAACAAACTTTTAAAATAATACTGAAAATTTAAGATGGTAAATGCGTTAAACAAATATAATGTTTTCGTTTTATTAAAACTAAAATTATACATTCTAATTTTCAATCCTTAAATTTCATGTTCAGAAAAGTATATTAACCCTCGGATGACCAGGTGGAAATTTGAATCACGAAAGGAAATGTGGGGTCATTCAGTGATCTCAGAATTTAAAAAAAAAAAAAAAAAAAAAAAAAAAAAAAACATATTTATTTACCATATCAAAAAAATTCCAAAATTTAGCCTTTAAGATTAATTTAATAAAACTATAATTAAGATTAATTTAATAAACTGTTGAAGCCATAGAAAGAAAGAAAAAATGCAATATAATACTAATTATTATTTTTTTATACTGGCTTTGTTTGTGTGTCATGTCACGCCGCGGTATTGTGTGCTCATTAAAACTAGTCCATCTTGTGCTTCAGATGCAGACTTGCTAACATATGTGAGAAATGCTAAGCTGGCCATCGTCCTCGTAGCTTAAATGGTATAGCACTTGGAGCGCTATTCCAAGGGTTCCCGGTTTGGACATTTTTCAAATTGTTGGTTCTACGCTTCGTTAGCAATGTGATAAATCACGTATTATATATTCAAAAAATGCAATATTGTTGGAACAAAGGATTTAAAAAATAAAATGATCATTAATTCACATTAAGATGGAACTTGCTTTGGGTTCGAAAATGACCCACCTGGTCATCCGAGGGTTAAACATTTAGAAAATATATACCATTAATTGATAGATTTACTTCGCTAGACGCACCTGAATCTTTTATTATTTAGTTTTAAACGAAATCTATTATGGCATATTATGCATAAAATTGCAGTTTTCACTTGCTGCGTGAAGCTTGGAACAATGGTTTCTTTTAACCCTTTACGTACTGAATTATGAATTCATGTAAATTTTATCTTCTAAAAAGTTTTTCGTGAATTTTTGAAATTGCATTAGAATATTTACATAATCATTAAAAAAAATTAGAAGTATTTTCGAAGGATTGGAGGATTTAGAAGGATTAATTAAATTTGAATTTATAGGGATTTTGTGCAATATTTGTAACCCCACTCAAATCTTTTATTTTAAATAATTTTCTTAGCATTTTCTAGAATTAGGAAGTGTACAAACATAATGGTCTTACAATAGAAATATAGAAATATTTTCGATTTGAAAAATCCCTCCCCCCCCCCCAACGCCAAGAAAGCTGTAGAGATGCAAAGGCAAAAGAAATCATCCTTTTAAAAATATTTTTGTTTTGTGTAACCAATAGTGCTTTTGGAACAAGATAAAGTAATACATCTATAACTCATTCTAAACTGTATTACTACTAATCGATGTATTAAATGAATTTTACAACAATTTATTTTAATGGTACTTATAAGTACCGTCATTAGATAAAGGGTAAAAGTCTTATTTCTCAACTCTGACAGTTCTTTTTACTGTCTACTTACCCGCTGAACAAAAGCGACCTGTCAGTAACTCTTGATACTGAAGATAAAGAGAAATGTTTTGTTCACAGTCAAAAGGAGGTTCTCACTTGAGATATGCTATTGAATATTATACTACAAAAAATATCAATATTTTGTACAGCCTCCAATTTCAAACTCAAATTTTTTATTAATTAGCAAATTACTGAATTTGTGTCTGTACAATTCGCACCATGTATATGATAAGATGAAGAGAAAATAAATGTTATATCTCGTATATATATGCGCGGCTTTCTAATTTAATAGCAGAAATTTCCGAGTTTGCAATTAAAATTCTCCCTTCACAGCAAATAAATCACAAACAGAAAATTAGGGCATTTATTTGCGTATATTACGCAATAAAATGAATATTTTCTTGGTGATATAAAACGTTTCAAGAGTCTGGAATAGTTACCCGAAGGCATTTTTAATCAATGTAAAACAATCGTAGCATTCTTTCCAAATTTGAATGTAAATATTTTCAATGATTTTTTTGCATATGATAGCTGAGATAAATCTCTAATCGTGACCTTCTTTACTGTTTCGATTTTGGATGCACATTTTTTAAAACGTACTTTCACTTTTGAAACCGATTCTGAAATATAAAGTCACCACATAAAAAGTCTGAAAGAAAAAATAGAAAAAAAAAAAAAAAAAAAAAAAAGACCCATTTACAGCTCAGCCTCAACTCTCTTATGCAAAAAAGAAAACAAAATTGAAAATGTTGAAATTAAAATGAGTAATATGAAAGAAACGCCCCCATAGGTTTAAAATTAGCTTGGGAATTTCTTCTCGTAAGTAGAGTAGGATTTACGAACAGAAGCTAATATCGAGATATAAGTGGAAGCTAAAGATAAACCGGCAGCGTTTTACAGCATGATTAAAAAAAATCGAGACAATGGACTATTTCCTTAAATATTACCCCAAGACACATATTTCCAATTACAAAGTTTCATACAAAAGATGCAAAGTTAAATGATGAAAGTTGGAACACCTGGGGTTTTGTTTGAGAAAATACACTAACTAAATATTTATTCGGGCCCCTTAAGCTAAAATTTCCAATTACAAAGTTTTCCTTATACATTCCTGAGTGATACGCAAAAAATTACACCTTGATATCTGCAAAACTCACAGATATATTAAAATCCAAAATTCCCGACTTAAATTACAGTCCAGGCAATAGAGACCGTATAGGGGCTCTACCTAGCAAAATTCATGATAATTTTAAATATAGAAAAATGCATACTATATGTTTTTTGGGTCGCTGAATCCGAATTTGTAACTTCACACCAAAATTTCTCGCCGGCAATCCCCCCCCCCCGAAAAAAAAAAGATTTTTATAAAAAAAAAATAATTTTCTTTTATTGTTTTAGGGAAAAAGTATCTAGAAATTCAGAAAGTGGACAAAATTTGCAACAAATAAGATATATGAGATTATGACTTAGGATGATTGGGGAGGGGCGGAACTGCCTCGGAACATGCGCCGCGGTGCTGCGTCTACTAAGTTGCGCAATTCATTAGACGGATTTACATTTTTTTAAGTTTATTTTCGCAGTTTTCATGAGACTGTCATCCAGCATTGTAATCCAACATTATTTATGAGTAAGTGAATTTTTTTTCAAAACACCCATTCTTACATACAAAATGAACTATAACCTTAGCCTTAACAGACCAATGCCAACCACATTTATTCTCGGTACCAATTTCCTTTTAAGAAACACTTTTACTTGTAATTTGACAACATGTGCATAGTTACTAAAAAATTCACTTTAAAAATAAAGTGGTGCTAATAGAACAAAAAAATAAAATCATGTATTTTAAGCTATCGCCCGTTAAGGTTTAATATTATTTGAAGAGCTGAGTGGATGAACATGTTATGCCACATTTTCTAAAAAAATTGTTTATCTTCTGGATGAAAGCGTTATGAGGTCTTCTTGCTTTCCCCGTTTTCATGCCAGTTCTTCTGTCCCTGCTTTCTTTTCTGTTAGTTTTCCCGGGCCGTGCTTATCGCTGGGCTCTGGTCAGTCATGGCGGTAGTATGAAATACAGTAATTAGCAAATTAAAGAAGATTTACACACAGAAACTTAAAAAAGAGCAATACATATTGTGAACAAAGATAAATTAAAGAAATTATACGTGGCAGTTTTTTGAAAATAGCGTTTGAAATGAAGTTATGAGAAAAAAGGTAAAAATTAGACAACGATAGAAAATCCACTGAGAAATACTCCTTGAGTCTTTTAACGAAATTAGTAGAAAGCAGAACTAAAAACTACATAATCCAGTACAAAAAGTTTTGAAATACTCCCTATATTAAAGAACTTATGCTTAAAAAACGAAATTGAAAACACGCAAAAATCGCAGGTTAGCGGGAGTGACACAAATTTGAAAAAAGTTGATAAATGAGATATTAAGCCTTAGTTTCACAAAATAAGACATAGAATTGATTAAATACAAGAATTAGAGAAGAAAATACGAAGAAAAAATCATTAAGGAAGCATAGATTATGAGATTTTGGAAAAAGTTGAAAAATGGAAAAAATCTCATAAAATCAAAAATTAACATACGATATGGGAAAAAAACTAGCTAATCGGATAGAGTAACAAAAATTGAAGAAGGTCCATTGAGCAGAATTTTTGAATTGGAAGGAATAAAAATTCTGAGAAACATCTCGCAAAAGCGAAATTGCTAACGGAAATAAAGAAAAAATTAAAGGAGGTTTTCTCAGAAACTGAAATAGCCATCTTAAAGAGAATTAAATAAAGAGCAGAAAATCGCAAAAGAAGTTACAAAAATTTTAAAAATGAAGAAATTAAGAAAGAATTCGCAAAACTTTTGGGAAAAATAAAGCTATTCAGAAAAGAGAAATTTCTTAGAAAATTTAAAATTTTTTCAGGCCTATATGTTCCTTGTGACCGGTTGCCCATTTTGTATTGACCAGAATTTTGAAAATATCTACAGAATTTCTTATTTTTGAAGAAAATGTCAAACAAGGGTGCGTCTGATGGCGCGCAAGAACGAATGCATGAAAATACTTCCTCTGACGGAAATTTGCAAATAAACCCACAGGTTTTGCCTGAAAAGGATGATTTCACATCAAATAAATCAAATACTACTGGAAGTTATTCCTTCCCAGTCGTGGACACTGGAAAAAATGTAACTAAACAAGAAAAACAAAGTTGATCGATATGGGGAATCCCCGCCTCAAGTGCGGCCTCCGCCCAAAATCTGAAAGAGGGTCATTTGACGGCTTCTGAACTTCCACAAAAGACTGATAAAAATGTTGATAAAATGTCAAATGAGCCTCAAAGAGATAAGAAATCAGTTCTTAAACCGAGACGCGTGTTCCGGGACACCCGACGCCGCCGTAATAAATCGGCAAAGAGAGATAAAGATGATGGGCTTGGTAATTCAATTCCAGTCCCAGAAAACACACATGTCAAAAAAGAAATTACCATTGATTATGACTCTAAAACACTTAATGCAAAGGGAAAATTTGTAACTAAGCAAGAATCACAGACACATTTAGATAGAAATAAACGTGATTGCATTTCTTCTGAAGTAACCGATCCCGTTGACTCAGCCCCCGGTAGGATGGGAAAATGTGATTCGATAGAGGGTCTTTTGGAAGGCGAACAAGAGATTACTTTTGATTCAGTTTTTAGTGACCTGATGTCCCCGCCTGACTCAGATGAAATTATTAATGGTGTGGAAAACAATGACGAGATGAAATCTAACAAATTAAAGACAAAATCTTAGACCTCAAATAATAGAATGGAAAAAAATGAGTCTAGCGTGCCAGTTGATTTGACGGAGGATAATATTGAAACTATCAATAAGGAATCCCTGATAGAGGGTCATTCAGTAAGGGAAAGAAGTATTACACTAGTAAATCTGCAGATCAAGAGCCTCAACGTCATCTCTGCAACTTATTGTTTTTAGCAAATTTTGCTTAATATTAATCTTTCTACAAAAACAAAATTTAAACTTTTAAATTACACAAACATTTATAGAAGGAGAAAAAAATATTTCGATGGTTTCAGACATTAGAAGCGTTAAATTAAACACGTTGTTATGTAATGATATTCTGAAATTCTCACGAGCTACTTATTCTAGTAATTTTTATATAATAAAGCAAATTTCTTCAGGGGGGTGCCCCCACTGAACCCCCCGTTGTGTAATTTATTTTGCATTTGTAATTTTCTATTGATTGAGTTAATGATTATCCTATATCTTAGATTCATTTTTACACTGCGATTTATAAGGATAAGCAACAATTTGGTCAAGCATTTTACGTTATCCTAATATCCATACAGAAGTATTTACTTGCCTGCTAACCACAAACATCTGTATCTAATGGATAAAAAACTTTTGGAAATGTAAACTGAGACATCTAATTTAGAAATCTAATAATAATTTTGATTATCATTCTGCAATATTGATATCTAAGATCTAATCTAAATATCTAAAAATGTATTCGATAGCATTAACTTACTAAAATCACCCTAAAGTAGGGGGAGTTCTAAACCTAACGGTTAATAATTCATCATCGTGTCCACTTCCAATTGACTAAATAGATAAACGTGATATGGCGCCGTTAAGTATTTTTTGTGATAGCCTTTTAATAGTATCCACATTTAATTTAAAATCGTGATGTTACAAACACCGTTGAAATTTGATGCAGTGGTGGAAAATTGGCGCAGAGGAGGAGCCTATTGACACCACTAAATTTTAGTAGAATTTTTCGTCTTATATAATGACAGTTTTTATTAAGATGAAGATTACCATAAAATATTAGTGGTGTCAATAGGCTCCTCCTCTGCGCCAATTTTCCACCACTGTTGATGCACACCTGTGTTCAGGTCAAATTACGAAAGGTTAACTAACCTTTTATTTCCCTTAGCCGGGCATTTTGTTTCATTTTTCGTAATAGGGATTATTTTAATAATTTATTTTACACTCTACAAGCTGTTACACGGGACGTTGTTCACGTAGCATTAAAATAGAGATAAATGCATTAAATAAAACATTTCACTCAGCACCAGACATGGCAAGACTCAGGCTTTTTGCACAACACTATTACCTTACAGAAAATGTTGTTCTTTTAAATCGCGCAAATGTTTCAATTAAATAAAGTAACATTTTTTGTATTAAAATACTGGTATCCAGAACGCCGGAGGCTTGGCAGCCCTGCTCCTCTTAATAGAAACATATATAGTTAACCAACACTTTGTCACATTTTATAGGAAACAATACGGAATTTCTTATTTGTATGGCCTTACATATACCTCAGTCATAAAAATGTAAAATTTTGTGCCAATTAATATACGCAATTGCGAAAATGAAATCGCAACCAATGAGAAAAGGAAGGCCAAGTAAAATCGTGTAAATCGAGGAATCTTTCTTCGTAGTGTGGGAAAATACCACTACAAAAATTAATTTAAGTGGTATTTGGTGTGAAATGTTTATATGTATTCATTCCTGTCCTATTTATCTTTTTTATTATTTGTAATTTGCTGCATTTTCCCTTTGCACGTGAAAATCTTACAAATTAAAATGAACTCTTTGGGAGAAATTGTTATTCCCTTTTTTTTTTTTTTTTTGGCAACAATAAAGTTTATAAAGTTTAATAGAATAATGTCAGTTTATTCTGTATGAAAATAACGAACTTTTTCCTTTATAATCAAAATAGTTGAATACATAAATAAAGGTATTATTCTATATAGTATATAAATACTATTTTCATTTCTGCGTTTAAATCAATCTATATGCAAATATCTATAGAAAGGCATTCATTAATTCATTCCTTTTAACTTTGATTTGACTTTAAAAACCATACATACTTTCACATTTATGATATTTTTAGATGAGATATAGTTGCTACGCAACGGTTAAAAGAAAAAAAATGAAATATAAGTAAATTCATAAAATAAAATGTTTTATATTATTCGAACACATGTATAAAATTCCATCATAAGTTATACACCTAATTTAAAAGCTCTGACAAATGTTTTGACAAAATTGCAAACTATAGGAATAATTTACTACTCTTATTTAAAAATTTCAGAATCAAAAATTTACCATTTAAATCCAGTTTTTATATGAGCCATTTCTTTCAACAAATGAAAATTTTAAAATCGTCTGACTTGCCATTGAATAGCATTACAGAGCAAAATAAAATGTTCTATATTTCCCGAACGAATGAACCAAATTTAACCAAAAACCATACAGCTAAGTCCGAGTACCTCATCAACATGCCACATTAATTTCAAGCCGATCGGATGCTTTTTGCGGCAGTTATCGCGGAACAGACGGACAGACAGACAGACAAACGGAAATCAAAACTTTTCGTGTCTCCACAGTAAGCCTTCACTGACGTTTCGGCAACTAGAGACAAATATTGAATCTGAGGAGAAGGTCTTAAGCATAATGAGAACAAAACTACCAATTAAATGTAACTGTGATGAATGTATTAACCCCTTGGGGACGAGCGACACGTATACGTGCCGCATGAAGCTCTTAGAATCCTTGTGTTTCCTCACCAGTAAAATTTTACTGTAAAATTTGCCTTATTTAATCGGCGCATTTTCTCGATTCAAGAAGACTCAAATTTCTGTTTTTAAAAAACGGTGGCAAAAGATTAAAAATTCCGTAAAAGGCTACCGTCCCGAAGGGGTTAATAGGAGGAAAGAAGAAAATTACCCGCAAACTAAGCAAGTGCCACAAACGGAAAAAGTTACATTTAAAACTTGCTCTTCTTCGAGGTTTGAATGGAAAATTGGAGGAGTATCAATTGGTGATCTTGCCTCTAATGCGCTTGCTGCAAATGTTAATGAAATAGCTAAACGAATTAAACTAGCACACACCCATCAGGCAGTAGGGATCACACCTGACAAACCTACTAGTAAAGAAAAAATTAGTTATTCCCCGTCTGACTCAATTCAGCTGATGTCCCAAATGGATCTCCCATCAAGCTTTGCTTTAACGCAATCTGACAACGAAACTGACAACAACGAAATAAACACATCAGTAGCTGAACTTTGTGAGGACATGCGGGATTGTGTTCAGACTGTAAATGAAATTTTGGACAAGGTTTCCAAGAGTAATTCTAAAAAAGGGAATTTGACCTTGGCACAGCATAAACTATCTAGGGAGAAAAAATCACATATTCCTGTTCAACTTCCAAGCCCACCCAAGAAGTACAATTTATCTAAAACCTCAGAAGATGATTCCGAGTCGCCAATTAGTAATTATACTCGACTTAGTATTCTAGCTAAAGACTGGAAATTACAGCATCCCCCTTACTCAACCAGGACAGTAACTAAGGAACTTGAGGCAAGTGTTCCAATTCAGAGAAAATTAGATGCACTTGAAAAGGCTAAGACGCCTGTGAAACAAACACCGAGGAAGAAATCCACTCCTAAGAAATTCCCTCAAGCAGAGATTGCAAAATTTAATTTGACTCCCATACAGGATGTCTCTCGCCATTCCAGTTCCTCAAATTCGACTTGCTCTTCTCCAGTTTTTCGTGGGCCTCCCACTGACTTACGTGATTCATTAATGAAACTCATTAAAAGCACTCCTCCTCCCCCACCTGGGTTCCGACCGCTTTCGGTAGAGGGTCATTTGCAAACAGAAAGTTGCGGCCCTATGAAAGAGGGTCATTTACATGAATCTCCTGCGCTTCAGAAAGCACTCAAACAAGATGAAATTCGAATGAAAATAAATGAAATAAAGAAACAACATTTTATTAACGATGATCCCACTATTCCTACCTCACATTCCGCCTCGGATTCAGATGATGATGTTATAGTTATCAACACACAGCCTGAGGATTATGCGATCCTATCATCTCCACAAACTCCATCCTTTGGTTCCGATTTTATTCCAGAATCTCAGCTCATATCTACAGACTCTCCTCAAGTAATTGTTGAAAAAACAAATGACTCTGTGGATTGCTCTCTTCCTGCAGAACAAGTTCAAATTTTCTCAGAAACTCCTGCACGTTGCAAACATAATTAAGGAATCTACTTCCTCTGCTCCAACACGTGTTCAAACCAATGTTCCTGACCCGATTTCCTCGAGTCCAAACCCACATACTGCATTTCCGAAACGATCAAATACGAATGGAAATTTGCTACAGTTAATTATGCCCTTAACGGATTTTCCTCGTTGTGTGATCCCTGGTTGCAGATCTCAATTTTTTGGACAGACATTCACGAGAGCACTTACCTCCTTAAAAAACCATTTAAGAACAACACATACTCGAAAAATTGAACAAACAGAATTCTGGTGCAGCCTCTGCAATAATTATATGGTTAAAAATTCGCGATTCCATAGCTGTTTTCAGAACATTTCGATGTATAATGTGGACTTTACGAAATATGTTTTTCCATATAAATGTAACAACTGTCCATTTGGCTCCAAGACAATAACTTCCTTCAATAAGCACCAGTGTAGATACACTCCAATTCATGCTCCGTTTCCAAGCTCGGATACCAGCCTTACTCCACCTCATCGTGTATTTCAGGGCGTTGCCCCACTTCCTGCTGACTCCATGCCAAATTCTTCAGCTCCGCAGTCTCCTGCCGATACGCAAGTCTCAGCATCACCACCCAGTACTCTCTCTTTGGTTGACGAATTACCTGGTTCTTCAACTCCACAACAATCTACTTCTCCATCTACATTAAATCCATCTCCAGTTACAATTGACCATTTTCCTGGAACATATTGTAGAATACCAGATGATAACACATTGCACTTCGTTTTTCCTATTCGCAATTTTCTCGGTTGCACTGAACCAGGATGTGATGGAACCTTTATAAGCTTAAATTGGTCTAAGGCTCTCACTTCAGTCACAAGACATTTAACAAGTGTTCATGGATTACCTGAACCACAGCTCCAACGCTGGTGTGGAATGTGTAAAACAAGAGTTCCACCTGTTATTACCAGGCATTCTTGTCTTCGTAGGCATTACTATAAAATTCCACAGCAGGTTATCAGCTCCCAAGAGTTTGTTTATAAATGTATGAGATGTGACCTCTCTTTTCCCTCTGCCACTGGGCTTTCAAATCATAGTAGAGCGCATGACCGGCAGGATAGATATAATGAGGTCAACGCCACTACTCTTAAACAAAGTCTGAAAGCTAAAAAACTCGTCCCACAGGAATTACTTCCAGATGATAAGAATATAAGTGCTGCCCGACGCAGTCCATCACCAACCGAATCAACTTCGACAAGTGCTTCTTCCTCAACACAACATGAGGAAGTGATTGAGGACGAACCCATTACTGAAGATTCTCCCATCGTTTCTCAGCCAACAAATGGTAATGAGGACACTGTCACAAGAATTCTTAAAAATCCAGATGATCTTCCTCCATCTCATGATTTTTATCTAAAGTTTCAGCAAACTCTAAGTTCTGATGACCTTCCGAGCTGGGAGACTTTTCATGAGATGGTGAATGATTTCATCAAGTTTACTCAAGACATTGTTAAATTAAAGGATCCTCTCCCTAACACTGAATTCAAACAAGAAAATCCTGCAAACCCTAAATACATACAGGCCTCATACCGACGTAATCGTCGTAGAGCTGTTCGCAAAATAGTTGGCGAGGGTACTCGAGCATGTGATGAGGACCCCAACGCTCTGGCCGAACACTTTTTTAATAGCAATCAGCCTGACTTTGACTTAAGCGTTTATGACAACTGGGAGGCTGCCACCTCTCCGGTTAATTTGGAAAACTTCACACCTTCAGAAGTTCAGTCTCGACTGGCAAATGCAGAGAATACCTCACCGGGCCTGGATAGGCTTACGTACGAGCACTGGCGGTCGGTTGACCCTGAAGCGAATGCCCGTTGCAACCATCTTTTCAATTTGCATGAAATATCGAAGAGTACCAGATGCATGGAAAACGGCTAAAACAGTTTTCATTCCGAAAAAAGAAATTTGCTCTTCACTTTCCGACTGGCGACCAATCTCGTTGTGCAACACAATCTCGAAATTATTCACGGGTTGTGTTGCGAAGAGGATTATAAATTGGGCTACATCGGAAAATGTGCTCTGTCCTGCACAAAAAGGCTTCATGCCTTATGATGGAGCCTTCGAGAACAATTATGTTTTCCAGAATAAATTACAATTCGCAAGAAAATCTGGCAAGGTGTTCTGCGCAGCGTCGATTGACCTGACGAATGCATTTGGAAGTATCCCCTACCAAGGAATCTACACTGCCTTTCAGAAATCTGGTGCGGGTGATCTCGCTGAAGACATACTAAAGGAAATACTTGATGAAGCTTCGACGCTTATTCTATCCAGTATTGGTCAGGTTGGTCCGGTGAGGATTAGAAGGGGGGTCCGCCAAGGTGACCCACTCAGTGGACTTGTCTTCAACTTTGCATTTGACCCAGTCGTTCGTGCCCTTCATCAAATTAATGGTGTCACTGTTTTGGTATTTGCGGATGATATACTCATCATCGCAGACTCTCCTGAAATTCTACAAATGGCGCTTGCTGTCCTCCAGGCTCAGTGTGCCAAATTATCACTCACAATTAATCCTGCGAAGTGCCATACCATTCATATTGGTACTTCTCCAAGAGCATGTCTTCCTACTGAGTTTTTTATCAATGAAACTCCAATTCATTATCTTCTTGAGTTTGATGAACTCACCTTCCTTGGCAAACCTGTGGGTTTCCAACTAATCAACGACCACACTTCCATTAAAGAATTCTATGAAAAAGCTACGGTGCTGATTAATTCCGCCTTGACGCCGTGGCAAAAGTTGGATGCGCTCAAAGCTTTTTTCTATCCTGCCCTGCAATACGCACAAAGAACCAATCAACTTCAAAAAACCGACTGGGCGGAGCTAGATGACGAAATTCGTCGGCTCATCAAGAAGGATATTCTGTACACTCCTCCTCGTGCTGCAAATGAGTACATTTATGGAAGCTCTGATGACACGTTGTTTGGTGTCCCTGTTGCAGCCGAGGATTCTGATCTAGCGATGATTGATGGAGCGTTCAAACTCCTCACCTCCAACGATCCGATGGTGATGGAACTTGCATGGAAGGATCTTTGTGCTACAGTGACTTCTAGACTCCGCTCTGGTTCCCGTAAATCAGGGGTCCCTCCTCCTGACCTTACTATTAACCATTTATCTGCATACCTCTCAAGTAAAAGATTTCCTGGCTGTAATCCTAACACCACTATATTCATCAAAGCTAGAGTCGCATCCGACCACCTCGGGGTTACTTGGAATTTTAACACCGATAAATCCATTTCAGTCTCCCGCAGGAGTGTAACGGTAACTGATCGTGCAAAATTCTTCAAATCACTTAGAGAGAATTTACGAAAAGCTCGTACCTCTATTTTGAAGTCTAAAAAGAATCAGGGAAAAACTTTACACTGTTTTTCTAGAGATAAAGTTTCAGCTCACTACAATAAAACAGGAGATTTCATAAGATTCACAGACTGGCGCTTCATCCATAGGGCGCGCTTGAATTTGCTTCCCGTTAATTCAGTCGAGTATGGTGACTACATTAAATCCAGTGACCCTGACCAGAAGTTGAAGTTAGCATGTCGTCGATGTGGGCATCACTTCGAGGGTCTCCCGCACGTCTTATGTTGTTGTCGCCCTTGTCTGTCCAAAATTACTGAAAGACATAACGCCATCGTGGATAGACTCCACAAGGCATCAGAATCAAATTGGAAATTGCTTAAAAAGAATCAGCCACTGTTGGGGTCTTCTCTTCGACCTGATCTTGTATTGGCACGTGAAGTTGATAATGCAGCAATAATACTTGATGTTGCTGTTACATTTGAAAACGGACCTGACGCCTTTAAGGCTGTCCGTGCGGAAAAAGTTAAAAAGTATCAGCAAATTGCCACCTCTCTTCGTGCTCAATACAAGGAAGTCTCTGTTGAGGCTGTCGTTGTAGGTGCCCTGGGGAGCTGGGATCCTCCGAATGACCGAATTTGTCATAGGTTGTGTTCGAAGAAATACACGAAACTTATGAAGAAATTAATTGTCTCGGACACAGTTCGGCATTCTAGGGACATCTATGTCCAGCACATCACTAATACACCTCAGTCCCAGCCTCCCCGGTACACTCGTTTTCACAATGCAATCGCTGATCGCATAGTTTCCTCAGCTTCCTCCCCCCCAGTGGCTGCTCCTGCTCCTGTTACTGTTCCACTCCCTGCTCCCTTGCCTGCTGATTCTCAGGATGCTGCTATTAATTTTGATATTTCACTCACTACTCCATTGGCGGACTCTGTCAGTACATCTGCGTTAGTTGGAAATACTGCTCCTGCTTCCTTAGCTAACGCTAATACTCCCACAGGACTGTCGAGCTCTATTGCCGCAGCGGTGGTTTTTAGTGATAATAACATTATTCCTCCAACTGATCCCTCGCATGACTCACGTGCACCTTTTGCCACTGGACTGATTTCGCGCTCTATTGCCGCAGCAGTGGACAATTCCTCATTGGGATGTACCTGAGCGCCTTTACATCTGTAATACTAGCAATTAATGTTAGATTCTTTAATTAGTAATTTACTTTTAGTCTGTAAATAGTTATTTTTATTATCTTTAGTTTTAATTTTTAATTGGTTTAATAATTGTATTGTAATTTAATTAAATTAATCTTAGTTTAGTTGTTAAGATTTTTTTTTGTAGTGTTATTTCTTGTGTGCATAGGACGCGCCTTATTCTTTTGTCTATCCCTTCTTCAGATTGTAGTTGTGCTGTAACCAGCACTTGGCATTGTAATGATGGATCTTAAATCCATCTTCTAGGTTGTTGTAACCAACAACATTTTAGTGATGCTTAACAGCATCTTCTTAAATATTGTTTTCTTTTTCGGTTCAAAATTAATATTGAGTGGTCAGATTTGAATCACTCACAGTTTTTTGCATTCTTTGCTTTAATTTTTTATTAAAACTTTAAATTTATTTCCTTTCAACACTTTTCTATCTAGTTTTTTATTTGTAAGTTGGTATGAGTGACTTCGTTGCTCGTGCCAATGTTTTTCCTGTATTTCTTTGCTTTTTTGCCGGATGGGTTATGATGATTGCTAAAACTGCTTACTTAAATCAAGTGGTTTAACATGCTCTCTGAATCCTATCACATGGTGAAGCTAAAATACTAAGATTCCATTTATTCTTGAAGATTTAAGCCATTATTCATTAATATTTAATATTTTAATATTTAATAATGTCAATAATATTAATAATTTTTAATATTTTAAAATTAAATATGAATAAGTTTTTCTGAGAGAGTTTAGTACCATACCTGTTAATATTTTAAACACACGGTATCAAATACAAAATAAATCATTAAAATTTACAGCAAAAACTTTCACTTCAAATTTCTTCAAATGTAATTTTTGCTACTTAACATGTTCTTCCACTTAGCCCTTCATTTGATACACGAAATTGCTATTTTGACATATTCTATGAAGTCTTAACTGTCGCTATGAACAAAGACTTCATTTAACATCTTATTTATCTTCTTATCTATTTAACAAAACCATTTAAGCAGTCATTTTTACGCTCTATCTATTGATCAATATTAATGAACTATCATCAGTCACACTTTTTCAATAGAAATAAAATATACTACATACTTGAAATGTTTTCGTTTCAGAAGCATGACAGAAATATGTCTTTTGAAACATTGTATTAAAGATACTAGTCATGATGTCAATCTTCTGGACAATGTCTAATTTACACGTTCACTTTTATTCTGGTGTCGGTCATTATAGATTTTAACTTTTCTAGAACACCGCCTTTGAAGTTAAAATGCGTGTCTTATTTAAAACGATGATATCTATGAGTTCTTTAATACCAGTCGCAAATACGCCAAGTGTCATATTGAAAAAGGTTGTAAGGAAAAGTGGTATCAAAATAATAATAATTAGATACAACACATTTGGACAGAAAAAGTGGTTGTAGCAATAAAGCGTCATTCTTTCGTTAAGGCTTAAATTTTTTAATTTATTAAGAAATATTTCTAACATAAATTTATGCAGTAAAACACAAATTTAGTTCGCGGTAACTCTTATGAATATTAAAAAAATTCATGATTATCGTGAAAATAGATTTTTAGATAACAATAATATATTAATTTTAAGGGGACCGGGTAAGCTCTATCTCATCCATGTTAAAATACACCAACTTTATGTACCTTTTTCTCAGAAATGGTGAAAGAAATGGTGAAAGTCTAGATTTTTTAGAGTAGTTTGAATAACATGCTTTACGTATTTTAACAGACCATTTTCTTTCTAAATGAAACTGAAAATTAATTATTAATTATTCATCGAAAGAAATTTTTGAATTAGCATTTTTGTTAAGATTTCACTGCCTAAAATAAATAATTCTCATCAAATCATTAAATCCCTATATTAAAGTATGCACTGTAACACAATATATGTATTTAGAAAAATCTGAGTTCTTAAGTTTAATAGATATTGAAATAAAAGGAACACAAACCTGAAAAATCGAAGTTTTGAGAAAAAGCCAATTAAAGCTGTGAAGCAGCGTTTCCAGTGGACTATTTTTTTTTTTAATTCAGATTTTTTGATTGGCACCACTTTTTTGAAATAGTAAAATTTGCCTTATTTAATAACATATTAATTAAGGCGAAAACAATGGGAATTTTACCACTTCAGAAAAATGGCACCAATCAAGAAATCTGAATTTTAAAAAAGTAGCCCACTGCTGTGTGTGAAGTTCTATTAGAAAGAATGAAAAAAATCAAACACTTTATATCTATTTATATAAAATCCAAGTCTCTGTGTGTCCCTCACAATTCCGGTAGGACATCCTCATTGAAATGAGTAATTGTTGAAAAATACTAATGCAGGGTTACCACAGTAGCGCCAAATGTTGACCAACTTGGCGAAATATCGCAATAATCAATAATATACATATAAAATAAACAGAAAAACTCATCAAGTTTATTTTCATAGCTGTTTATATGATCTGACAAAAAATCTCACTTTCTGATGCCCAAATTATACCCAACTTTTTTTTTAAAAAAACGCCAAAGTCCCTATAGTGGAAAAGTACCAAATTGTCTATTATTTTGCGCTATCTGTGCTATAGTTTGTACTATATGCAAGGGGGAGGGGGAGCGAAAAGTTTAAACATTAAATATTAAAGTTTCGGCACAGATGTCATATTTTGGCGCGATTTTTTCCCGACGCCAATTTTGCGAAAACATTAACAGCATAAACAACAACATCCGGGTTATCATATCAAGCAAAATAACGACACCTTGGTTGCGTATGTGACATTGGCGTCAGAAAGAAAAAAATTGCGCCAATATGGGGCGTATAGGATATCTGTCCCGAAAAAGCTTTAAGCATAGAATATGAAACACTTTCCAACACTTCCTGAATGCTTTAACAAATTTTTCGCTATTTAGGAAAATAAGGTAAGTAAGATAACTAAGTAAACATTTTAGAAAACGCATAAAAAAAAAAAAAAATGATTTCAGCAGTTACCGTCCATAGCCAATAGTACCGTTATTACACACCACTATTTAGCCAAAATTACTCTTAAATCTACTGAAATCACATTTACAGATATTATCATCCATAGACGGTTATGTATCCAATTCTTTGCGTGACCCTGTATATCATTTTATCTATATTCTACAAACATTTCTTAGTAAACTAAATGCAGTTCAGCATTAAAATGTATAACTTCTTTAAAAACCACCTTTAAGCAATTTACTCTCATACTCAGTAACCATTACGAATTCTTTTGTGTAGCCCTATACATGAAATACAACATTTATGCACACAGTAAGCAGTATGCATAAATATAATGAAACATAAAAGCGCATATCATAATTAAAAATGCATTTCCAGCAATCATCGCGTTTCTATAGCACTTCAGAGAAAAGTTTATTGGCGAGAAATAACAAGAAACGACAAATAAAAAGTTTGCCAACGTATTTTCTGACAATCTATTTATTGTTTCATATTCACAAGCAATTTTTTCCATATGTATACAATTTATTTAATATAAAAAAAAGCTGTTTACCCATTTTTATAAAGAAACAGAAGTAATTTTGGTACTACTTGGTTATACCGTCGACCAAAAATCTATCGCCAAACTATAAGATTAAATGCCAATAATTGTTGATCATAAATATCACATTCACTTGACTTTAAGCAAGTTATACGTGTTTACGTCATCAACGGATTTCTATTTCGACATTTTATTTGTATTTTTATCAATGTTACATTAATTTATTTATACTTTCGTTATTTACGTCAATTTGTATAATTTTGCGATTTATATAATTTGACGAAATTGGTCGACGGAATAAAAAAGTAGTACCGTAATTTTTTCACAGATGGGCATCGGGTTTGGCGTGATTTTTTTCTGACGCCAATTTGGCAAAAATATAGCTTTCGAATACCAGTTACATATATATTTTTAAAATATTTGCTATCATGTTGAAAAGGAAAAAACAATAAATAAATAAAACAATTTATTAATAAATAAAAAACAGTACCCGGGTTACCATATCAGGCAAAATAAAGCCATTTTGGCGCCAGTTAGCTCCCCCCCCCACCCCCCCGGTTCATATATGATATCTGTGCCGTAATCGCTATATAAAAAATATAATATATATTTAGAAATGGTTTTTTATGCATATAAATACATATATAAACAAAAATAAAAGTTCATTAGGATTTTTTCATAGCTGTTTATCTATTTTGGCAACATATCTAACTTTCTGATGCCCGAATTGCGCCAAGTACTTTTTTTAAATGCAAAGTGCCCTATAGTGGAAATGCACCTAAATAAATAATTAATAATAATAAATACATGTATAAACAAAAATAAAAATTCATCAGGTTTGTTTTCATAGCTGTTTATATATTTTGGCATAATATCTCACTTTCAGAAGCCCGAATTGCGACAAGATTTTTAAAAAAATGCGCTACAATGGTAAAGTACCTAAATAAATAATTAATAGAAATAACCAATTATATAAACTAAAAAAATTTATTTCGACATCAAAGCATTGTTTTTAATTTAGATTTAAAAGTACATATATCCTAGGATAGCTTCAGTTGAAATTAGGTTGGCAGCTTAATATCTCATTCCATAAACCTAAACAAACACAAGTAATTCATTCATCGTGAACTGTAAAGTATATTAAACCATTGAAGTAATCATTCACAAAGTAAGCTCTCCAACAATCAATAGACAATATTCTTATGACGTCATAGTAGGCAAAATGGTGGCGGAATCGTTTCTTTATGGTTTGAATTCGCAAAGATTTTATTTTGCAGTCTCTTAGTTAAATTACTTTATTGTCATATTTATGAGCTCAGAAAAAAGCATATTTTTTCATTATTTAGTTATTAAATAATGAAAACAATTATAAATGCATGATTTGAAAAATTCAAGTATTCTTTCTTAATACTAAAAAATAACCTTCAAGTAACAATGAGTTTAAGTTAAATAAGTTTAACTGTTTAATTCTGTTGTAATAATCAAAATAACAGTATTCATTAGATTTCAGTAAACAACATCAGGGCCCAATTAAACTTTGAAGTTAGAGGAATTACAATGCCATTTCAGGACCTTCCTTTTGGATAAGCTTTTCTAAATTCCACATATTACATGGAAACTCTTCAGTGTTACAAATATTATTCCGAGGACAGACATAACATGAGAACGGCCGGCAGTTTTACACAAGTTTTTGAAAACTACTTAATATCAGAAATTTTATTAAAAACTGGTTACTTCTTTGTTATAGGGGCCCACACAATTTTGATTATGACAAGTTGCAGCCAATTTCGCCTACGTCGTAACCAGGATCGTGAAGCACACACGTATAATACCATTTAATATCATTTCATTAAATCGTAATATGATAGTTTAATAGTTTTTACCTTATTTCAAGTGTGTAATTTATTTATTTTTAAGAATTCTAAATTGTTTAATATAGGAATTAAAAAAAAAAAATTAAACAAAGATTGAATAGACATCACCGCAAAAAGCCTCAAATCCCCAAAACACTTGGAAACAAACTGTTCAGATTAGTGGTCTTCTACTGTACACAGTTTTTCATAAATGTGTTACGTTCTTAAAATGTGTTATTTTCATCTATCACTGTGGAACAAACGAGGAAAACTCATATTCTTGCACATGAGTTGTATATATCTTTATGTCTAAATTTCCGTCATTTTTGACGGGCTACCTTTCTAGTATATATATAAACACGTGTAATACATCGTTGAGAAGATAAAATTTTAAACTATTTAACGACATAAAAAAGTAAAAATCGATTTTTTCGTTGAATTTCGCTTACCCGGTCCCCTTAAAGAATATTAAATAATTCTATTGATTTCCTAAATGAAAAGTATACTTTACTGAACTTTTTCACAGGGAACAAGATTTAAAGATAAATTCTAACTGGAATTTTTATTTTTAGAAGTTAAATTAAAAATATCCTTTTTAGAAGCATTATTCAATTAATTTCGATAGTTCAAATATTTTTGCATGCATGTCAAACTGTGATTGAGTTGAATGAAAAAAAAATATTAAATAATTAGATTTTAATGCAATATTATCTGCGTACTCATTATGAATATTCCTTGAAATGTGTAGACAGCAGACAAAAATTTCATAGAACGTTTCTTGAAAGTATGAGATATTTTAAAGTAGCTCCATTCACACACTGCTCTTGCCATTATAGCAATTAATTTAAATTAATAAAATTAATTAATTTTAATAATTAAATTAATTAGCAATTAATAGCAATTAGCTTTTTAATACTGCTCTTGTCATTGTTTATCATTAATGTTCGGGATTAGGAGACCAGAGTTTTCTAGGAGATATTTTTCTCTAACTAGCTGCTGGTTAATCTCCAGGAAATATCCTGGAATTTGTATTACTTAATGCGTTCGTTATTAAATAAGTACATATCACCTATAGTCGTCGTCTGGTCCGAACGTTTGTCTGTCCGCATACAACAGCGCAAAAACTACCCAACTCAATGGTTTGAAATTTAATAGATTTAATTGCTGGAGAATTTTTTTTATTTAGTTCTTTCAAATTTTATGAAAATCGAATCAAATCTTAAAAAAATATTAGTAAAATTTCCTTCATTCTATTAAATTCTGTCATATTTAAATAATTCAGCTATATCCCGTAATGGGCTCACCGTGGCTGAGTGGATGAGGCACCATGTCGCTAATCACTTGAGAGCGTAGGTGGGGGCGGGTTCGAATCCCGCCGGCTCCGTTGCACACTCTTTGTGGAGCCCCCGAATGTAATTCTCTGGTGTTGTAGATTTCCTTGTGCTATCTCGTCCCTGTATATCGACGGTGACTTATAAGCAGGCCTTGGTGTCAAGCACACAAGTCTGATATATGTGTTCAATAAAACAAAGAAACATATTCCATGATAGGCAACGATTCTAGGTTAACATGGTGATGACATCCTATTTTAGATGGAATCCTATTATATCCATATTACTGAATTTGATATATATAATCGTAGCACATTTTTGCATAAGAGTGGAACAGATATTGTACCATGATTTGTATAGTTAAAAACTAGTAATTGTACGAACGCACCTCATTTGCCCCTTTACACGTACAATTTCCGACTTGTTTACAATGCTGCTCCTTATTTGTACATGAAAAGAATTTATAAAATTAAAAGAAGTAAAAAGGGTTATGTTTTTACATTCCTTCGCTTAATATTTGACCATCATTATATTCGTCTTGCATTTGGAAAATGGAAAAATGAATATTTGAATTTTTATTTTCAGCGATAAAATTGGCTGCATTATAAAATCGAAGATACAATGGAAGAACAGGCGGAATTCCGAAATTATTCTGATTTTGTTACAAGCGAACATCGGTCCAAAAATAGCAAAATCGCATTTACGACATCCCAAACGCTTAATCCTTAACTCATGAGGTGTGGTGTTTTGCACCCCGGCGAAATTGTATATGCGCTCTATATTTGCAAACAAAATTTGTGCGGTATTTAGATATTTTAATTAATATGTATATGTATATACACTTACAGCACTTTTTCAGTTGTTTTCATACAAGTAAATAATGGAAAATTCACAGGAGATTTTCTTCTTTTAATTCGCTAAATTTTAAGGAGTGCCCAAGAAATCAAATTTTGGGTTTACATACACCCACTTCCGTTATAAAAAAAATAATACTACTTAACGGTGAAACGTATCGAAAAATTTACCTACGAGGCTATACATATATCATTTTGTCAACTTTTTAAACAATTTTAGACCCCCTTTCCCCAAATACGATATCATACGTTATCATCGACACCGCCCCCCCCCCCCTCCAAATAATTTCGTTATCAGCGTCTAAAAGTTCTTTTTATTTTTTTAAATTTTTTTCTTTCGTTTTATTTTCATATGTTTGAAATGATATACAGACATGGTTATACATTTATTATTAGCATACTTCACTGATTTAAATGAAGAGAAGTTAATAAAATATTACTATTATATATAATATGAAATAACATTATATCAAATAACGCTTCAAAGAAATACTTGCCGTGAATAAAAAATTAAATTTAAAAAATCAAAAAACCCGATTGCGTAAAAAGCGAACTAATTAATTATTTCTCATCAATGTGAAACTATATTTTTTATGTTACATACCTATTATTATTTTTTTTTTACTTGTATTGATGACTTTTAAGTTCCGTTTAATTGTTAGTTTCTATCTATAAACACTGTTTTGATGAGGCCCATAGATGTCTATGATGGTTAGAGTTGCAGTAAAGCTAGAGATCCTACCTACACAACTTCCAGGTTGTGTAATATTTAAACGGAACTTCTGATTGTAAAATAATCAATGAAACATCGTCTTCATTTTGAAAGACATATCCAATGCTACGTCACTCAATAGGGTTGTGTACATTTTTTTTTTCGTCTCTACCGCCATTTTGCATTTTACGGCAGCTATTTTGAATTTATAAAAACAAAACCTAGCATATAATCGGACGGTTAAGATGAATCGATAGAGACCTCATTCATTAAAATTATCCAGGCGTTGGGATGTTTCGAGCGTATAAAGAAATCCACTTACCATGATACGCGTGAAACACATAACCCTTCTTTTCAGTCGGGTTAAAAGTTTTTATAGTAGCCGTTTATTGTATAATGCGTTGAACTAATATTGTCTTATTGCATTTGCTCACTGCACGGTGGTAAACAAAACTTATAACCAAAACAGGTGGACAACATTTTCCCCCATTTTTGACTAGTAAATATAACAATAAAATAATATAATAGTAAATATATTTCGAATCTGGTATCTCTAACAACGAATTGATTGTGCATATGGCAGAAGAATAGGAATGGCGAAAGTTGTATTATTCCATATTTTGGAATCAAATGATTTTATAATCGTTTAACCCCTTCAGGACCGGTGGCTCATTTTTGCACCACTTAATTTTAATCACTAAATTTCGATTTGGCACCAGACTATTGGAATGAAAATTTTATTTTTATTAAGTACGTGAACAAAGGCTATTGCCTAGTTTAAAATATATTTATTTGTAAATTCTGGTGTCAGTCACTCGTTTCAGAATTTTACAAATAAAAGCACCTTGCCCCTGAAAGGGTTAATGTTTTTAATAATAACTTCGTATTTTCATAGAAATAGGTAACATACTATACTAATGTAAAGAAAAAAAAATAGAAAATTTTCGTTGGATCAAAAGTTATAACGATATGAAAAGACACCTCCCCCCTAGAGATATCTTACGATATCAAGTGCTAGATCCCCCTCCACCTACCCCTTAAAGTGATAACGTTACATATGTCTAGCTTCTAATCTAATATTTTATTCTTAAGAACACAGAAAAAGTTTAAAAAAAAGAACCCCATAATTATCATATGCTGAGGGAAAAAGATCAGGTACTTACCTTCGTCGTTAGCGTTTATAAGCAAAATATTTTTCCAGTTTATTTGTAAAACAAGAAGAAAAATAGCTTCTGAAACAAGCATAGCCGATATATTTCTTCGAGTGCACTTATAGATACGACTTTTAAATTAGCAGTGAAAAAGAGTAAGTAGAAAATTTGAACATTTGATTAATAATCATCGATCTTTTATCTTTTTGTGGAAATGAGACTGGAAATAATTTTATTGGTTTTAGGACGAACCAATTACGTGAGGAAAGGTTGTTTAAAAGTTTCCATTGGATGAGTGAAACATCTTGATTTAGATCTCAGAAAATATTTTATTTTTGTTTTAGACAGTACGTTCTTTTCAAGCAGCAATTTATTTTAACAATAAAGTAAAATATTTTTATGGAAAGTTTCGCATGTTTAACACTAATAGATACGGCTTTTAAATTAACAGTGAAACAGAGTAAGTAGAAAATTTAAACAATTGATTAATATTCATTGATCATTTATCTTTTTTTGGAAATGAGACTGGAAATAATTTTATTGTTTTTAGGACGAACCAATTGCGTGAGGAAAGGTTGTTTAAAAGATTTCTTTGGATGAGTGAAACATCTTGATTTAGATCTTACAAAATATTTTATTTTTTTTTCAGATAGTACGCTCTTTTCAGCCGCAATTTATTTTAACAATAAAGTAAAATATTTTTATGGAAAGTTTCGCATGTTTAACGCCAATAATATCGGGATTTGTACTCAAGTTTTATAAAAATATTTCACACGTGAATTTTTATTTAGATCTATTTAATATTCTTATTCCATTTACAGTATGAAAGGATTTTAATTTAACCTTTTATTACATAATTTTTTCGTGTGTTTATATTTTATTTATTATATGAAGAAATTTACAGTTTCAATCGAACTATTTTCATTTGATAACATTTGGCAGTTTATTCAGTGTTAACTCTTTCAGAGGTAATGTACTTGTATTCATAAAAGTTGAAATAATTGAATTACACCAGAATTTATTTGTAAACAAGTAAAAGTATATTTCACGTGCTTAATAAAAGTGAAATTTCACAAAGGAAAATCAGATGCCAATGTGGCAATTAGGTGTTAAAATTATGTGATGCCATCGCGGCATCACCGCCCTTCAAGGGGTTAAATAAAATACATTTCTCATACGTGAAATATTGTTTAAAGCTATTATAAATATGAAGTTTTTATAGCTTATTAAACAGGAGCAGTTTTTATATTGTCAGCTCCCAGGACGAGATCTTTTTCAGTCCTGCCACAAGTGATAATTTCTAATGAAACTGCAGTAAGTCCTGTGAGACCTGAATCTGTCTATAACGGAATACTGCTTTAAGGGGGTCTTGTACCTTTTAAACGTGACGAAATTTAAAGAAAAAATTCAAAGTTTGATTTAATCTATCTTCAAAACCTTTTTAAGTATATACATGGAATTTCGGATATTGATTAAAAAGATTGTTCTTTGTAATATGCTGCCATTAGAAAATTATTATCCTTTTGCAGAATTTGTGTATTATTGAAATCGAAACAGCTCTTTTTTTACTCTATAAGTCATTGCGCGCATGATATCTTGAGAAAGTATGTATGAAATTTTGGGTATTGATTAAATAGATTGTACTTTGTAATGCTACCATTAGAAAATTATTAGCCTTTTGCAGAATTTGTGTATTATTGAAATCAAAATAGCTCTTTATTTTTTACTCCATAAGTCATTGCGCGCATGATATCTTGAGAAAGTATCTATGGATTGTCATGAAATTTGGTAAAGATACTAAACATATGTGTGTGTTTAAAATGAACTACTCTTAGGTCAAAATTGTTTCATTAACTATATGAGAAAAATATTTTTGTAAAAATAAAATAAAATAAATGTATTTTTAATGAATAAAAACAGTCATAACTAAAAATATTAGCATTGTAAATACTTAAAAGTAGTTAATTTTAAGCACACATATATGTTTAGTATCTTTACCAAAATTCATGACAATCCATATACATATTTTCTCAAGATATCATGCGCGCAATGAGTTATGGAGTAAAAAAAAGAGCTATTTCAACAATACACAAATTCTGTAAAAGGCTAATAAATTTCTAATGGTAGCATATTACAAACCACAATCTGTTTAATCAATATCCAAAATTTCATGTTTATACATAGAAAGGTTTTGAATATAGACTAATTCAAACTTTAAATTTTTTCGTTAAATTTCGTCGCATTTAAAAGGTACAAGACCCCTTAACTCTTTAAATTCCAAAATTTGAATTCATAAAATTTCATATTCTAAAGCATTTTTCGTCATTTTTTGAAACTACATTAGAAGATTTACACAGTCATTTAATAAATTTAACAAGGATTTTGCCAAATAAAACTAATTATTTATAGGGATTTGTGCAATATTTATAACTCGATATTTAGTACTAACTACATTTATTTTTTATTTAAAATGTATTTTTTAGTATTTTCTAGAATTAGGAAATGTATAAATATAAGTACAGCAGTACTTTTATAGTACAAATATAGAACCATTTCCGAACTGACCCCCCCCCCCTCCCCCAATCTTTAAACGTCAAGAAAGCTGAACAGTTGCAAATGAAAAAAAAATCATCCTTTAAAAAATATTTTTGTTTTGTGCAACCAATAATGTTTCTGGAACAAGACAAAGTAAAGCACCTATAACTCATTCTAAACTGTATTACTACCAATCCATGTATCAACTGTATTTTATAACAGGTTATTTTAACCCTAAAACTACCGGAAATTTTACTCAAGTTTTATAAAAACATTCTACACCAGAATTTTTACTTAAAACTATTTAATTTGTTTATTTAACTTATTATTGTCTGATTTATACATTTAGTTTGTTTTGAAGAAATTTTCTGGTTTGAATAGATATTTTGAATATACATGTCGGGTCCATTGGACCCTTCTGGTAGACAGAGGGTTAATGATACTTTTAAAATACCGTCGGGGCATAAAGGGTTAATACCGTGTTGCCAGATTGGGGACTTTTTAAATTCAGATTATTTGACTGTCACCACTTTTTTTAAAATAGTATAATTCGGCTTATATTTCAGAATTTTTAATCTAATTTTAAATAGGCCGAATATTTCTATTTCAAAAAGTCTTTCCGGCCAGTGCCGGGAGGGAGAGGTAGCTTTCATATTCCTTATTTTTAAAAAGCCAATTTATATTATTCAAACACAAGAAGCTCAGTTTAGTTGAAACCGAATATAGGAGATTCAATACTAATTTTTATCAATATAATGAATGAGAATTTCGCGAAATTAGTCAGCTTTATCCAAGCTGCTTTTCTTTAAAGTAACTTATATTTGGCTGCCAAATTCGGCGATTTCTTAAAGTGCCTGCCATTTTAAGACAACATGGTGGATGAGGCTAACCAGAGAACTTGGTCGAGACCTTAGTAATTGCTGTGCACATGCTCACTCACATCGGAAATCGGTTTATATATACGAGTGCTGTTGCAGACAAAAAATCAAATTTTTCAAAATGTCACCCACATTAGAAATTGAAACTGCTATATCTGAGCCATTTTTTAAGATAAAGACAAACAAAAAATGCTCCTGAATCCTTATATCAAGGTCAAATACTTAAGAAAGAAACCTTTTTCAATTTCTAATTTTTTTGCAACTCACTTTAAATGTAATTTTTTTTTAATTTAATGGCCGCCATTTTGAAACAAGATCGCTGATGAATCTGGCCAGCGAACTTGGTCGAGATATTGATGTATACTATCCACCAGAGCCTGATTAACCACGGGGCAAATTCCTACCACTAAAAATAAACAGAAAATTTTGCCTCATTCATGGCAGAAAATTTACATGAATACGGCGTTTAGATAAGACGAACTTTTCTTTTAAAATTTATTGGTGTAAGTTTGCCCTGTTAGTAATCAGGCCCTGCTATCCACATGCCTTCTTACATCGAAATAGGCGAATACGTGTGTTATCGTGTGACAAATACAAGATCGTTTCAAAATGTTAGCCATGCTAGAAATTCAAAGTCCTATAATTCAACCATTTTTTAAGATATAAACAAAAAAACAAATTTTCAGAAACAAAAACTGCTCCGGAATCTTTGTATCAAGGCCAAACACATAAAAAAAAATCTTTTTCATTTTCCAATTTTTTAATACATCATTTTAAATTTAAATTTAAATTTTTTTAAATGGCAACCCTTTTAAAACAAGATGGCGAATGAAGCTGGCCAACGAACTCGGTCGAGACATGGGTATGTACTATGTACAGACCAATTTACATCCAAATCGGTTCATAAATACGCCTGTTGTCGCGTGACAAAAATCAGGTTGTTTTAAAATGTCAACCACAATAGAAATTCAAAATGCTATAACTCAGCCATTTTTTTAGATATAGACGAAACAAAAACTGTTCCGGAATCTTTGTATTAAGGTCAAACACATAGGAAAAAAATCTTTTTCATTTTCCAATTTTTTGGTATCTTATTTTAAATTAAAATTTTTTTTTAAATGGCCGCCATTTTGAAACAAGATGGCGGATGAAGCTGGCCAACGAAATAGGTCGAGACATTCGTATGTACTATGTATAAACGAAGTTACATCCAAATCGGTTCATAAATGCGCCTTTTATCGGGTGACAAAATTCAGGACGTTTCAAAATGTCAGCCACGCTAGAAATTCAAAATGCTATAACTCAGCCATTTTTTACGATATAGGCGAAACAAAAACTGATCCAGAATCTTTGTATAAAGGTCAAATACATAAGAAAAAAATATTTTTCCATTTTCAGTTTTTTGGTACCACATTTCAAGATTTAATTTTTTAAAATTTTTAAATGGCCGCCATTTTGAAAAAAACGGCGGATGAAGCTGGCCAACGAACTCGGTCGAGACATTGGTATGTTCTATGTACACACCGAATTTTACACACCGGTTCATAAATACGAGAGTTACAGTGTGACAAAGGTCAGATATATACATACATATATATATATATATATATATATATATATATATTGAGCGGAGGGTGGTTTCGGTGTCTGGGGGTCATGATCGATGAAAATATACTAAAACGTTTTGAAATCGCTTTCCTCCGAACGGCTGGAATAGTAAACGGCTGCTTTTTGTAATGAAAGCTACCTAAAAAGCGGTGACAATCAACAATCTGGGGACAAAAAAATCCCAATGTGGCAACACTGGGTTAACACTAAACGTTCCCGGAATTGTACTCAAGTTTTATAAAAATATTTTACATCAGAATTTTTATTCAGATATATTTAACACTCTTATTCAACTTTCTTGATTAGCTTATGTTAATTTACTTTTTTATAAGTTAATGTTTACTGTGGTTTATATTTTATTTATTACTAGAAAGGTAGCCCGTCAAAAATGACGGAAATTTAGATATAAAGATATATACAACTCATGTGCAAGAATATGAGTTTTCTCGCTTGTTCCGCAGTGATAGATGAAAATAACACATTTTAAGAACAAAACACATTTATGAAAATCTGTGTACAGTAGAAGACCACTAATCTGCACAGTTTGGGTTCCAAGTGTTATGCAGATTTGACGCTTTTTGCGGTCATGTCTATTCAATCTTTGTTCACATTTTTTTTAATTCATATATTGGGCAATTTAGATTGTTGAGCATTAAAAATAAATAAATAACACACTTGAAGTAAGGTTAAAAACTATTAAATTATCGTATACGATTTCATGAAATGGTATTATATGGTATTATATGTGTGTGCTTCACGATCTTGGTTACGACGTTGGCGAAATTGGCTGCAACTTGTCATAATCCTAATAGTGTGGGCCGCTATAACAAAAAAGTAACCAGTTTTTAGTAAAATTTCTGATATAAAGTAGCTTTCAAAAACATGTATAAAATTGCAGGCCGTTCTCGTGTTATGTCAGTCCTAGGAATAATATTTCTAACAGTGAAGATTTTCCATGTATATATGGAATTTAGAAAAGCTTCTCCAAAAGAAAGGTCCTGAAATGACATTGTAATTCCTCTAACTTCAAAGTTTAATCGGGCCCTGATGTTGAGTACTGAAATCTAATAAATACAGTTATTTTGAATATTACAACAGAATTAAACAGTTAAGCTTATTTAACTTAAACCCGCTGTTACTTCCCGATGTTATTTTTTAGTATTAAGAAATAAAATTATTTAAAATTTTCAAATCATGCATTTATGATTTTTTTCCGTCTTTAATAACTAAATAATGAAAAAATAGGCTTTTGTTCTGAGCTCATAAATATGACAATAAAATAATGTAACTAAGAGACATTGCAAAATTAAATCTTTGTGATTACAAACCATAAACAAACGATACCGCGACCATTTTACCTACTATGACGTCATTAGAATATTGCCCATTGATTGTTGGAGAACTTACTTTGTGAATGATTACCTCAATGATTTAATATTTTTGACGTTTCACGATGAATGAATCACTTGTGTTTGTTTAGGTTTATGGAATGAGATATTAAGCTGTGAAACTAATTTCAATTGAAATTATCCAAGGATATATGTATTTTTTAATCGAAATTAAAAACAATGCTTTGATCTCGAAATAAAAAGTTTTAGTTTGTATAATTTGTTATTTCTGTTAATTATTTATTTAAGCACTTTTCCATTATAGCGCATTTAAAAAAAAAAAACTTGGCGCGATTCGGGCATCAGAAAGTGAGATATGTTGCGAAAATATATAAACAGCTATGAAAACAAATCTAATGAACTTTTATCTTTGTTTATATATGTACTTATATGCATAAAAAAATCGTTTCTAAATATATATATTTTTTTATATATATACAAATTATGGCACAGATTTCAGATATGAACCGGGATACCTAACTGGCGCCAAAATGGTGTTATTTTGCCTGCTATGGTAACCCGGCTATTGTTTTTTATTTATTAATAAATTGTTTATTTACTTTTATTTTCTGTTTTTTAATTATATAAACTGCTTTGTTTTATAGTTATTATTCGAACTTTTATTTATTTATAGTTATTTCCTTTTCAAAATGATAGCAAATAATTGGAAAATTTATAAGTAACTGGTATTCGAAAGCGAGATTTCTGCCAAATGGACGTCATAGAAAAATCACCCCAACCCCCATGCGTATATGACATTTGTGCAAAAATTACTTCTGTTTCTTTATAACAATGGGTAAATAGCTTTTTTTGCATTAAATTGTCGGCACAGATGTCATATACGCCCATATTGGCGCGATTTTTTTTTTGACGCCGATGTCATATACGCACCGGGTACTTAACTGGCGCCAAAATGTCGTTATTTTGCTTGTAATGGTAATCCGAATGTTGTTTATGCTGTTGAAGTTTTCGCCAAATTGGCGTCTGAAAAAAAATCGCGCCAATATACATATGGAAAATATTGCTTGTGAGTATGAAGCAGTAAATAGGTTGCCAGAAAATACGTTGACAAACTTCTTTCTCGCCAAGAAACTTTTCTCCGAAGTATTGTACATAAGCAATGTTTGCTAGAAATGCATTTTTAATTATGATATGCGCTTTTATGTTTCACTACATTTATGCATACTATACTGTGTGTATAAATGCTACAGTTCATATGCAGGGCTACACAAAGGAATTCGTAAGGGTTACTGAGTATGAGAGTAAATTACTTAAAGGTGGTTTTTAAAGGAGTTATGCTTTTTTACGCTGAACTGCATTTAGTTTCCTTAGAAATGTTTGTAGAATATAGATAAAATGATATACATGACAACGCAAAGAATTGGATACATAACCGTCTATGGATGATAATATCTGGAAATGTGATTTCAGTAGTTTTAAGAGTAGTTTAAATTAAATTTCAGCTAAATAGTGGCATGTAATAACGGTACTATTGGCTATGGACGGTAACTGCTGAAATCAATTTTTAAATTTTTTTATGCGTTTTCTAAAATGTTTACTTAGTTATCTTGGTACTTCTTAGTTATCCCGTCGACCAAATTACTGTCGCCAAATTGTAAGATTAATTGCCAATAATTATTGCCATTAATTAATTAATTAAATGCCAATAATGGCCAATAAAACCATTAATTCGACGTTTTATTTGTATTTTTATTAATGTTTTACTATTGATTTGGCGAAATTGGTCGACGGGATCTCTAAGAAGTAACGTTATCTTATTTACCTTATTTCCCTAAATAACGAAGTTTTGTTAAAGCATTTAGGATGTGTTGAAAAGTGTTTCATATTCTATGCTTAACGCACAATTTTTCTTTCTTCTTTAGTCTTATTTTGCATTTATTTTATTCTTAATTTTTTAGTCTTATACTGCTTTATAAAAACTTTGGCACAGTTGCCATATACGTTATCATATATTAGAGCGATTTTTTTCCGACGCCAATTTGGCGAAAACATCAACAGTATAAACAACAACACCCGGATTACCATATCAAGCAAAATTACGACACTTTGGCGCCAGTTAAGTACCCGTTGTGTATATGACATTGGAGTCAGAAAAAATCGCGCTATATGACATCTGTGCCGAAACTTTAATATTTAATGTTTAAACTCTTCGCTCCACTCCCCTTGCATATAGTACAAACTATAACACGGATAGCGCAAAATAATAGACAGTTTGGTACTTTTCCACTGTAGGGGCTTTGGCATTTTTTTTAAAAATGCTTGGTGTAATTTGGGCATCAGAAAGTGAGATTTGGATACTTTTCCGTTATGCAAACACCATTGTCGCCAAGCGTAATAGTTGGCGCAAAATCGTGAATTGAAGCATTTGAAAAATAAAAGAAAAATCATTGTCGATACTAAAGTGAGCATTTAAAAAATATAACATTTGAAAATTCCAGACTTTTACGAACTATTTCATCAAATCACAAATATATACTTAAAATAAGTGAACAAATAACTGCTATAAAATAAAGCAATAAAATAAAACTCATATTAAGCTGCTGGCATAAAATTACAAATATATTTTAGCATTTTGAAATAATTGGCGCATTAGCATTCATTTTGACATGGTGTCCGTATAACGGAAAAATATCGAGATTTGTTGTCAAATCATATAAACAGCTATGAAAACAAATTTGATGAGCGTTTTTGTTTGTTTTATATGTATATTATTGATGTTTTTATGTACAAATTACATCTGTTTCTGTATAAAATTAGAGAAACGGCTTTTTTATGTTAAATAAATCGTATAAATATCGAAAAAATGCCTGTATATATAAAATGAAACAGTGAATAGGTTCCCGGAAAATATGTTACCGAATTTCCTTTTTCGCCAAGGCCCCTATACTGGAAAAGTACCTAAAGCACATTAAAATCGCGCAGTTAGGAGCTCACACAGTACACCGTTGTCTATTGGCGGTTATTTTATTAGTAGCATCGGGGGGAAGATGAAAAGATGTACTTTAAATTCTCACCCAAAGATTTCGAAAAAATATCTTAAAAGAGTGGAGTTTAAATTAATTTTCGGTGACCTCCATTATGAAAGATTAATGGTTTTAAATGGGAATTTCGCCAAATTAGCCAGCTATCGCCAAGTTGGCTAACATTTGGCGCTACTGTGGTAACCCTGCATTAATATTTTTCAACAATTACTCATTTCAGTGAGGCGGTCCTACCGGAATAGTGAGGGACACACAGAGACTTGGATTTTATATAAATAGATGTGAAGAAATTTCTTGTTTCAATCAAAATATTTTCATTTGGTGACATTTGTCAGTTATTTCAGTGTTAAATAACATACATAGCTTTCTCATAAGTGAAAGAATGTTTAACAGGTTCATTGCCAAGCTGAAAATTGGAATTTCGTGTGGTGGCCATATTTTTTTCTATTTTTTTAATTTAGTTCTTTAGATTCCGAGTCACTTTCACTATCTACAAATTCGTAGCTTAAATCATCGAGATCACTCCCTGCATAAAAGTCGTCATCCGAATTTAAAAATAACTCTTCCACATCTGTAATTTTTAGACTTTTTTGCACGATCCGACATTGCACAGAGTCTTTTCGTGGGTCCTGGTTGGTCAATCATATATATAAAAAAAACAATACACAAAATAAATAAAAACCAAACTTCAAGCACGCTAAATAAATGAATAACTAAACAAAATCGTCGCGTCAAACGCTGTTCAAACCCTTGTTCAAACGCTGCCACTGTGCGCACTAGCTAACATAAACAATAGACAATGGCTGGTGGCCATCCCCACTCCACGAAAGTCGACTCCTTCCCTAGTGGCCAATCTTATAAATATTATGCAACGTTTCGCTTTGGCCGCTATACTATTCCGCTTAGAAACGTGATAGCGATAGCCACACAATAATGGGTGATCGGACGTTGGTTGAGAACTCGCGTCATGCGATATTGCGTGATTGGCAATTAACGTGTTAAACGCATTATAAATATGAAATTTTAGTAACTTATTAAACAAGGGTGGGTTTTGTATGCTTGGCGTCCTGGACGAGATCTTTTTGTGTCCTCTCACGAATAATAATTTCTAATCAAACTACAGCCAATCCTATAAAAATTGAATCTGTCTGTAACGGAATACTGCCTTACACGAATAAAATCTCGATCCCTATCGAAATAACTACAATCTTACCTTCTAAGACAGAAACCTGTCTAAAACGGGATTTTAATGCGGTGCCTTACGATTCCGTATTCACAGAATTTCTTTTATTCAGTATTAACCAATGATTTTTTTTTTCCTCCCACATTCTCTCTCGGCTATATCACAAAATATTTTATGACATAATTGTTTTGTGAATTCTTCCTATATTTCTCTATTCGCTCATCAAATCTCTAACTTATAATAATCCTGTAATATATAATTTTAATTAATTTTTCAATTAATTTTCAGCAGTGAATTTACGTTCGAAATTATTGAATATATAATACGTGATTTATCACATTGCTAACGCAGCGTAGAACCAACAATCTGAAAAATGTCCAACCCGGAAATTGAACCCTGACAGTTGAAGCCTTACCAAAATATATGGGGGGAATGCTAAGCCGGGCATCGTTCTCGTAGATTAATTGGTAGAGGACTTGTGGCGCTATTTCAAGGGTTCCGGATTCCATTCCCGGCTTGAACATTTTTCATATTGTTTGTAGAGATGGGCAACATCGTTCCTTTTAAGGAATCGTACCAGCCGGAATCGTTCACCGAAAGGAACGAGTTCTTCGGAGTCGTTCCTTTCGGAATCGTTCCGAAAAAAGGAACGAATCCGAGAAAAAGGAACGATTCCGAGAAAAAAGGAACGATTCCGAAAAAAATGAACGATTCCGAAAAAAATGAACGATTTTGAAAAATAAAGGATTCCAAGAGGAAAAAAACACTTTCAAGGGGGAAAAAACACTTCCGAGATAAAGAGAACTACATGCAATCCATAATATTTTTTACTAATTTATTTTCTTATGTACCCATCCATTTTCTTACGCATCCAGTCGGCTTAATTTTGTAATATTTTGGACAGATGATTTTGTTTTTAAGAGTTCATTTCATTGATCGGGGTGTGCAATTAATTTGCAGTTATTTCTAACTTTATGATTTATGGTATAAAGCATAAATCCTCTTGGAAATTTAAAGGCGGTGCAAGGTCTATTCGATTTTCAGTGTAATCATTGGTTTCTCTTGAAAATATGTCGTCAAATGACCGTCCATTTATATTATTTTATACAGTGTGTCTTTACTCTCAACGATGTTCAATGGCTAATTCCTAAACCGTTAGTCATAGACCTATAATTCCAATTACAAAAATGTTTTAAATAAGGTAAAAAATTATTCTGAAAGTCATTTAGATCAATAAAAATATTTCTAAAAAAGTTACGAAATTTAATTTTTTATACGGTCCCCCGGCCCTATAAGTGATATTTAGTAAAAATTTCCTGTTCTCTTAAAAGAAAGACAAAAAAAGTCCCATTCATCTAACACTAAAATTCATGAAGTTATACGAAACTTTGAACTGCAAGACTTATGCCACTTTTCTGCATCCGAATACACATGAGTTTAGCCATGCTTCTAGGGGTCGTAAACAAAGTGCTTAAAGTATTTGAAGGATTTATTTCATGTGTAGCTGCGATTTGAAAGAAATCGTATTACGACTGATTTTTGTAAGTATTTGAAGCTGTTTCTTTTCATGATTTTTTTAAAAAAAATTATGCTATTTTTATAAGCTTTTATTTAACCTATTAACTGCCAAAACTATAAAGTAGGAATTTTAAAATTTCTTGTTGAAAGTCGCTTGTCACCACAAATTCAGAAAGGTAATTTTCGCTTTATTAAAATATCAAAATTTCTGCCAATAAATAAGGCAATTTTTTTTATTCTAAAATAGTGGTAACAAAGTAATTAATTTAAGCATGCGCAATTGTTTTGACCGTTGCGTGAACGCAACATCAGCTGGTAATGGGTTAACTTGAAACGATCGTATGTATGTCTTTCCAGTTCAAAATTTGTACTCGAAATTCAACTTACTTTAAAATATGCGATCGAGGTTAAATTTTACATATTGACGTAAATCAGATGACAATGTAATATTATTATGATTTTCAGTGCTTACCATTATGTACTTATTTTACAGGGTAACACAAAAAATTTCGGATAGATTACTGCCAACAAGTTTACTAAAAAGTTTTAAATTAGATAACACAAGACTGCGATGGTTGTGTTTTTTTATTTTTTAAATTATGTATTTTTAAAATTGTGATTTTTATGTATTTTTTAGCGCTGAATCCGAAAATTATCTTCATTTTTAACCATCATGTCAGGATTTTTTGCAAATAGTAAATTTCAAAATTGAAAAAATAGCTAATACTGTAAAAAAGAGTCGATGGTTGCATTTTTTAACTTTTACGATTGATTTGTATGTGCTTTTTAGCCCTGAATGTAAAAAATACCTTCATATTTAACCATCATGTTAGACTTTTTTGCAAATGGTAAATTTCAAAGTTAAAAAATAGCAAAAATCTGATACTATAAAATGGATGTAAAACTAAATTTATTCAATTTAATTTTATTTAATTCAAGAATTTATTCAATTTTTGGCTTATACTGGGATTCTTACAGCTAAACAGCTCGGGGATCCAATGATGTGGGAAGGGAAGAGGTTCAATTAAAACTTTGAACTTTTAAACTTTGAAATTTACAATTTGCGAAAAATCCTGACGTGATGGTTAAAAATGAAGGTCATTTTCGGATTCAATAGTAAAAAATAGATAAAAATCAATTATCAAAAGTTAAAGAAATAACAATCACGTCTATTTTACACTCTCAGATTTCCGTAAATTTTTCACTTTTTAGATTTCAAATTTACGATTTGCAAAAAATCTGTACTTTGTGATAAAAAATGAAGGCCATTTTTGGATTCAGTGCTACAAAATACGTAAGAACTAATTATCAAAAGCTAAAACACATGACACAACACAAATTTGCATCCTAGTGTAATCTAATAACATTTCAAAATATGTGTCATTTTGCAAAAAATCGAGGCTGTTGCTTTTCAACATTTTATTTAACGAAAATTCTATTATTTTTTTCCTGTTATATGTTTAGTACAAGCTGTATATTTTGCATTAATATTTCAGAATGATTATAGATTTCAAATTTATAATGCAATGTTAATTTTACTATCAAATATTTTTTTTTATATACCTGAAGATTATTTATATTTCTAGTAAATTTGTAAATGACCCCTATTTTGCAGCAAAAAATGTGCTCCAACTTTAAACAGCCATTACTTCGGTCAGTTTTAATCTTAGAATAATAGGACTTTTATTTGTCTTACTTGTAAGTGTAATAGGAAAGTTTTACTAACTATAACTTGAAGGACCGGGGGACCGTATAAAAAATTAAATTTCGTAATTTTTCAAGAAATGATTCTATTGACCCAAATCACTTTTCAAATACTTCTTTGTCCCCATTTAAAACATTTTTTTAATTGGAACTATATGGCTATGACTAAAGGTTTAGGAATTAGCCATTGGACATCGTTGAGAGTGGTGGACATCCTGTATAGGAAATTTTATTATTGCTCTGATATTTGTCACCTGGGTCTAGGAATTTTTAGTCTCATAGATTCCTCTTCAAAATCTGCCTCTAGGTAATCCTAATTTCATTTTTCATTCTGAATCTCATTTTTCATTTGGATGGCCCTACTGGTTTGGATATGTAACTTGTTAAAATAGATTACATTTTTGTTCGTTTTGTTCCAGTGTCCGTACTTTCAATAACTTTATCCCATTTATCGTCTTTCTCCTCAGTTCTTTAACTTTACGCACACAGGATATTTGCATAATTCATCAACATTATTATCATTGCCTTCAGGATCTGGTTCAGAAGTGGAACATCCTATTCTATAGCAATCATCTTGTAGTACAATTCAGTGATATATATCAATTTTAGTGCATTTGAAATATCTTAATGTCATTAAAATGCACTGCAAACGACTTTTTCCCGTTGACCATAATGTAACGAAATACCTTTGAGTGCCCCTGTAAATGAACTATTAATGCTACACTCTTCATATTGAATACCAAACATCCCATGGTAAACATCATTAACATATATCAATTGCATGGGAATCCGAGTATATTTAAGGGAGTTAGGTATATCACACACTGAGACGACAGAACGACATAAAGCGCAAAATGAAGTGCAAAAACCGGTCGAAACAAAGAACGAAGTTGTTACAAACTTGTTTCAAACCAGTTTTTCTAGCGAATTCAAGCGACATGTCTTATGTGTCGCCTTAGTGTGTGACTTGCCTTAGAGCGTGAACAGACGGTCTGACGGACAGACAAACCGCATTCATAAACACTAACTTTATTGGAAAGGGTTAAAAAGTAAAGCACGTTTTTGCACACTGTCTTTCCTGAGTGACTGATGTATGTCTTGTCTTATACCATAACATCGCTATTTGTAAACTGCTGTTAACTACGTAGAATTTCAATAAACTTACAGCTCTTTTTGAATCTCCAATTTCACGAGAACCTACAGAAATTTCTCTAATTTCACACTCTCATCCGCCGTCACCCTCTCTCCACTTACACTGAACCCTAGTTCGATGTGAGTGAATTGCGATGCTAATATGTTTGTTTGGATTGGGATCTTTGGAGCTTCATAACTCATGAAGTCATGGAACACTTGTGTTACACGAAAGGCTAAAAGTTCCTTCAGATGATTTGTAAACAGATTCATTAACAGCATGGCTATGGCTAGTGATATTTATAAAATAATATTATATATATTAATATTATAATATGCATATATATATTAATATATATGATTTTATACATATATAGTACATATTATCTCCGCCAAAAGATATAGTGATTCACTAAACTTCAAAGTTCTATTTCTTTAAATTTGAAATTTGCTAACATTTTAACTGAAAAACGGTTTATTGGTTTAATTAAATTAAACAAATTAAAAGTATGTCTATTATTATTACAGAGTGTAGTACTATATAAAGAACTATCCTTTTGACGATGTTTCGGCCGTTGAATAAAAGACATATGTTGTAAACGTGTTAGATAATACCAACCTTAATTTTTTGAGAATTTGACTATTTTTTATTCGGAGTTAAACTTTTTACTGTCAAAACTATTTAAAATAGATAAAACATTTTGTTAAATTCTAACTTTTCAGAAAACTTTATGTAATTTAAAAAAAAAAAATGAAAATAAATAAATCTTCTAAGTGAAAAGAATAACAATAAGAAAGGAAAATACATAAAATTTAGTATCGCATTTGCAGTAAGTTTAACCTCAATAAAAACGGAAGTTTGGTATTAGGCTTGAAACATTAAATTTAGTTTTGCTTGAAGGGAGCCTTGCTTTGATCGAAATTAAACTCAGATATGTATTATCCATCACCACAGTAACAGGCATTAATCGTGGCATTGATTTCGGGATTTGCGAGTATCAATAACGATCAAGAAATCTGAATTATTATAAGAAATTATAACGATAAACGATTTTTTTTTGCTTTTATTTTACGTTGAATTAAAACAAAGTCACAGTTATTTAAATTCTAATTATTTAGCAAGAAATAGAAATAAAATAACAAATGAAAAAACTGTACAAAATCACAACGTGCATTCTTCGGAAACCAATAATTAAATTCGTATATTGTAAAACTTTTTAAATGCAATATTAACCCATTAAAGATTGACGTTGCGTTTTCGCAACATTATATTTGTGAATTTTTAAATTTTTTTGATACCAGCAAAAGAGAAAAGTAAAATGTGCCTTATTTAATTAGCACATTTCAGTGATTCATAAAGTAAAAGTAAGGGTTTAACAAAAAATGGCGCGAACTGAATAAAATTACTGTAAAACATGCTGGTCCTTAATGAGTTAACCTTCCGCATACCAGACCGGTGCAACAGACCTGATAGGTACATTCAAATTGATTTTTCACATTTAAAAAAATGAAAATTTTGTAAATATGCGACTTTTTCTGGAATGTTCTACTCAAAAGAATAGAACATCCCAGAAAAAACCCCCATATTTACAGAAATTTCAGTTTTTAAAATAAATTAGAAATGTCATTATAAATGTACCTGCCGGGGCCATTGAACCCCTCTGGTAGGCGGATGGTTAACATAAATCTATTAAACCGAAATAAGCATAAAATATGCAGCTTTACATATATGTCGCAGTGTTGGAGAAAATCCGATAATCTATATGTAGCACGTGATTTTTCTTTCCCGTTTTTATACTCAAAACGGCCATTAAGAGAGCGAACCGCGGTTAAATTATTTCAATCCCACCCACCACTGTTACTGTTATCTTATTATTATTATTAAACATTATGCTTTTTGAAATATTCATTATCTTAAGAAAGAAAGAAACGTTTTACAAAAATTCCTTGTTCTAACAGATCTATGTAATAAACCTCAATGTAAGTTGATTAAAACAACAATCTTCGAGAGTTTTGAGATTTTTTTAATAATCTTCTTCAGGAGAGAAAAACAAGACGCCAAACTGTGGAAATAAAGTGATACTCGAGCGCTCGTAGCTGGTCATACATTTCTTTTGACAAAGAGGATTCTCAAATTGAAATTATGTTTGAGGAAAAAACATGAAATAGTGAAATATGCATGAAAGTGCGTAACTCTACAATTATTAAAATAATGGAAAATCAGTTATTATTATCCCATTAAAATGCACTTTTTATGACCTAGTGATATATTTCTTATATTATTCAAAACAGTTTCTAATCAGATTTAAAAAAATATTTTTCACTATTAATTAAACAAGCTTTTTCTTTGTTTTTCTTAAGGCTGTTCTTAAGTGATCTGCTCAACAAGCGTAAAACGTTTTAACACATTTACAAATTCATTTTTTAACGGAAAGATATAAAATTGGAAAGTTTGACCATGGAAGCGATTCGGAATTGAACTGTGTTTTCCATCTTTTGATCAGTAAATTACCTATTGAGTTATAATCGATTTTGATCACGTGACAAACATGTTTTTCGTCCATTTTTGAGCGATTATGCCCCTTTCGCGCGGAAATTCGGTTCAAAACGTCCACTTTGACACTATTTTTTGAAAGATCTATTGCGTTAGCAAAAAAACGGAAAAAACAGCTCGATTACATAGTTTCTGAACAACAACATCTGCTCGTTTCATGCATTTCCAAATAATAATAAATTAAAACTTTTGGATTTGAGAACGGCCTTAAGAATCCATTTAGAAAAAATTCATTTTTTATGATACATTTACCAATTAGAAAAAGTATTAGTGTATTAAAGTACACATGGTGTTCCATTACCTTCGGGGTCCAGGTACTCAATCGGTAAAGCACGTAAAGTTTCTGGGTTAGAATCCCATCACGGACACTTTTTCACTCAGGTGGAAAAAATCCAATTCGTATAAAATATTTTTTTAATTATTTCTTTCAGATTAATTTAGCACAAGAAGATCAAATAGTAATGTTTATTAAACGCCCTACTCCGCCCCGCACTTCAATTTCTTTTTTCTTTCTTTCTTTTCTTTTTTTTGAGGAGGGGGGTGGGGGGGCACACACATTAGAAGGATATTTTGGCAATAAAGCCAGCTTTAATAGAATCAAAATCTGTTATTTTGAAATAAAATAGCGTATTTTAATTTATTAAAACTGACCAGTCTACAAGAAAAGAACCGATTCCGACGGAATCGTTCCTTTTCGGAGTCGGTACATTTCGGACCGACTCCGAGGATTCGGTCCTTTTCGGAGTCGGTACATTTCGGAACGACTCCGAGGAATCGGTCCTTTTCGGAGTCGGTACATTTTGGACCGATTCCGAGGAACCGTTCCAAAAAGGACCGAATCCGAGGAACCGTTCCAAAAAGGACCGAATCCGAGGAACCGTTCCAAAAAGGACCGAATCCGAGGAACCGTTCCGAAAAGGACCGAATCCGAGGAACCGTTCCAAAAAGGACCGAATCCGAGGAACCGTTCCGAAAAGGACCGAATCCGAGGAACCGTTCCGAAAAGGACCGATTCCGAAGAGTCGTTCCTTTTCGGAATCGTTCCGAAAAGGACCGATTCCTTTTTACAGAATGGATTCGTTCCTTCACTTTCACTGCCGGAATCGTTCCTTTGGATTCGTTCCTCAACAAATGACACATCTCTAATTGTTTGTCCTACGCTTCGTTAGCGATATGATATATCACTTATTATGTATTCAATAATTTCGAGCGTAATTTCACTGCTGAAAATTACTTGAAAAATTAACTAAAATTATATATGTGTTAACCGATGCTGCGTTTGTTTGGGTCTCATGTTTCGCCGCAGGATTGTGTGCTCATGAAGACTATTCCATCTTGTGCTGCAGTTGCAGCCTTACCAACATATGTAGGGGAGATTTTAAGCAGGGCGCCGCCCTCGTAGCTTAAATGGTAGAGCACTTGGAGCTCTATTCCAAGGGTTCCGGGTTCGATTCCCGGCTTGGGCATTTTTCAGATTGTTGGTTCTACGCTTCGTTAGCACTGTGGTAAATCACGTATTACATATTCAATCCTGTAATAATTATGCAAATTACATACATTTTTATGTTAGAGAACAATGAATTCCTTTTCTTTTTTTTTGTTTTTATAAAAAGTTCATTCGAAGTCGTATTGTGACATAGTTGTGAAAATTTTGTAAGAGTTGACTTTTAAATAAATTGGTGGTTGAGTAATAAATGTGATTAAAAATGTAAGCAGTCACCCATTTCCCTAATAGGAAAATATTGCAACAATACTGATTATATCTTGACTAAATACAGGTCCTAGGTTAAATATTGGTATGAAAAACTTCTCCAGCATTGAGCTGTTTATATTTTTGACAATAATGCACCAAAATTTATCGCAAAATGTTAACCAACTTCAGGGCTTCCATGTCCGACTATATTTATATTATGCTCGCACCACTGTATTTAAACTGTACATTTTGTAGTATATTTCTCTTCAAAATGTTCTCAAAGTATATGCAAGATATTTTTGTTTTTAAAAAGTGGTGAGAAATAGAACAAAAAAATAGTCGCCTGTGTGCAGCCCTGCAACTTGAAGAAAATAAAAAATATTTTTTGCAACATTAGCATTTCAAATATTTCCAACATCAAGCCAATAATTCTGCAATATCGGCACTTCATAATAAATATCTCCAACTTAAAAACAACACTGACAATATTCGCATTGGAAATATTACATTGGAAATATTCACAATGAATGCAATATCGTTTTATTAATTGGCCAATATTGATTTATTAATGAAATCGTTTATACAAAATATACATAATTCTTTTTTACACGAGTGTATGTTTAACCGCTTCCCTTACCATTTTTTTTAACTGCGAAAAATCACATTTTTTTTAATTCTGTTTTTAATTATAAGGAAATGAAACAAAATATAATATACAGCTTTTAAGTTAAATTTTTAATTTTTTACGGGTGTTAAAGCATTTAGTTTGATCATCAGTTTGTTATACCGATTGGCGACTATTTTTTAATTCTTACTGGCACCACTTTCTCAAAACAAAAAACTTTCCCATATACCTTGACACCATGTGCAACATAAAGAAATAGTGGTGCGTGCAATATAAAAATAGTAGCCAGTGGAAGCCGTGTACGTCCGAGTTTACTCGGAATAATAATTAATTGCAAAATATATTAATCCGAGATAACTCAGGATGATCAGGGATGCGGTTAAAGGTATACTAACTTTAAATGCCACTGTCTTTAATTAGAAATCTTCATCTTATTTAATCGCAGAATTCTGCAGTTAAATAAAACAAAGATTATTGTTAAAAATACGGATATTTAATTTCCAGAAATCTTTAACGCTATACATGCATAGTGAGGAATATATAATCAATTTAACTTATAAAAATTACATATTTAGTTCAAAGCAACACCTACATTTAACCCTTTTAGACGGAAAGCACTTTGATTGCTAAAATGTTTAAATGAATGAATGAATGACACCGCAATTTACAAACAAATTTATTTGGAAATAAGAAAAAAAAGCTACATTGCATATACGTAATAAACGGAAAATTTTATATTCAGAATTCTGTGCATAGTTGCCAACCTACCGATTTGTTTAATACCAGTAAATTCTTACAAAAATGTTCACTTTTTTTAGTTGCAGAAATTATGCGGTAGTATAAAACAAGTATTTCTGCATAAAAATATTGGTATTGAAAAAATCAGGAGGTTGACAACTATGCATTTTGGCATTTGGGAAATAAAATTAAGCGGTTTCATAAACGTAACCAGCGTTCGTACGGGTACTGGAATTTTCAGACAAAGAAATTCTTCTATACCAGTATTTTCTTATAGAAAATCTCTGCTTAAATACGGCAAAATTTTGCGAGTTTGCTCTAAATTTATTCTCTTATAAAACAAAAAGTGAAATTTTACCAGGAAAATAACGGGATCCGTACGAACCCTTGTACCATAGCCCTTGTAAATGTTAAATAAAAATAATCTACCTTAAGCAAAGGCGTCTGCTATTAAATAAGACTAAGAATTTATCTCTAAAATTTCTGGTACATGACCCTAAATATGAGTATACATACTTTTACAAAAAAATTCTTGCAGTGTATCGTTAGACATATGATTTTACAAAGAAAAGGAAATAGGTGAATAGTTTTCAAATTTCTCTATATTTTTTATATTTTTGTATTTTCTACTCATAAGTATTACTTCAGCTTTTCTCAGTGAATAATGGATCTACAGATACCTACGAAAACTTCAGAGGAGAGAATAAAGAGTACAGCTCAAGTATTGGAAATTCATTAGAAGAATTTTTTTTTCTTTTTTGTATGACATTTCAAAAGAAACGAGCAATCGTGATTCTGCTGTCTGATAGCGAAATAAATACTTCCCCTCCATTTATATATGTTGTAGATAGAAATAGGATCATTTTGACAAGCATTATCCAAATGGAATAGATGATTTTACCACTTCGGGATCATGGTGCTATGCATTTTCAAAATGTACATACGGAAATTGATTTTATTATCGGCAATAAAGAAAAGTAAAATGTACATTATTTCATTAAGGCATTTAGTGATTACTAAATATGTAAAAATAACTCACTTAAAAAAAGTTGTGGAAGTCGAACAAAATCCCTATATTAGATAGTGATCCCGAACGAATTACAGCAAATAAAACACGATAAATGATAATAACAATGAATATTCTTGGCAATATAAACTTCTGAAAAGCATTTATCAATAAAATTAATATTCGTGTTAAAAATGGTTTAAACTTAAGTGATAATATATCTATTAGCATTTTTAGGTTCGTCGACAACTTTTTTAAATTAATGTGGCTGTTTTGACATTTTTGTATAAACAAGTGCTGCACATACGTAGCAAAAAAAAAAAAAAAAAAAAAAAAAAAAAAAAAAAAACAACGTTAAAACATGCGTGAAGCATAGATTATGAAACACTTTCCAACACATTCAGAATACTATAGCAAAACTTCACACAAACTTCACAAACTTTAATAAGGCAAAAAATGATGTACAAAGCAAAATTTGTAAAAGACATAACGCACTTGAAAACACAATTTCAGTAATTACCATCAATAATCGGAACAATATCTGAATTTTTGTGCAGCCCAGTATATGGTCAATAGATTTATCATATAACACTTAGTATGCTAAAATTTATTTCAGTTAGGAAACGCACTGAAGAGTTGAAAATGCCCCTTCATCAATTTCAATTATAAAAGGAAAGTGTACTTTTGATGTTTTCCCTTTCTATGATCTACAGAATTTACCGGGTGTCTCAAAAATGATCGATGATTTTAAAATTCAATAACTTCCAAACGGTGACAGATATTAAAGAGTTTTAGTGCTAAAATGGGAGATTCAAAAGTACTGATTGGATCCCGAAGTACAAAAATCGCATCTGGACTGACCACCTATTGCTCTCAGGCCCAACTGTTGTTTGAAATTCGAACTAAAATAAATAATCGCAGTAAAAAAACTCCTGACTTTATACATAAACCTACTGCAGGAATTTTTTTAATGTATGTCACCATTTGCAAGTTATTGAATTTTAAAATCATCGGCCATTTTTGTGACACCCGGTACACGCTATGTACTATCCAAAAAACTGTTGGCTTTAAAAACGTATAGCACAATGGTAAATGTACCTCAAGCAATTATTATTCATAGATACAATTGTAATTGAATTATTTTGTGTGTCTATGTATATGAACGATGCATGCCATGCAAAACTTATCCGATAGTAAGTCTCTTGCTGCGCACCTCAGTGATATGTATTAATTTCAATATGTTTGAAATAGTGTAATATGAATAAAATACGTCGCAAACGAATTTTCCCCATAGACCGTAATGTAACGAAATTCTTTTGAATATCCCTGTAAATGAAAGGTGAATGCTACACATTTTATTTTAAATACCAAGCATGCCATAGTAAGTCTCAATAACATATATTATTTTCATGCTAATCCGACTAATTTACACGAGTTAGAGTACGGACGGACAGACAGACAGAGAATCCGAATTCATAAACACTTTTCAACTTTGTTGGAAAGTGTTAAAGAGAGCGAAAAAGTATGTTTTTGTTGTCACAAAAAGATGTTTTACTAAAAAATCATTTCAAAGTTAACCCTTTTATTCTCATGGTCGAATAAGTTCTAGAAATTCCTTAGTGTAGAGAATCTGCATGTATACCAGAAAATGTCAATGATAAATTTTGATTTATTTAAATATGGAATGTCTGTTATTAAATAAAGAAAATACTTCTATTTTAATTTTATGGTATGAATTTGGAATATTCGAATTAAAAAATCTACTAAATTCGAAACACTGCTGTTTGCATATATGCAACGCTTCGCATTAACCTTAAATGCGCGATTTTTTTTTTTTTTGGTTTTTGTTTCGAAAAATTATATATGATTCTCTGAAAGGTTTATTACACAGGAAAAATAATGAAAAAAAAAATCAGAGATACATTTTTCAAATTATACGTTAATCTTTTCTTCTGTTGCACATCTGCAATACAAGTAAAAACTACTGTCGTGTGGCTGCTTTACGCTAAAATATTACAAATTAGTAAATATTTTAATAAGTATGCCTCCAAACACCTTATTTTATATAATTATTTATTTTATAAAACTCACCCTTTAACCCTTTAATTACCACGATAGAATACGTTCTAGAAATTACGTAGTTCAACGAATCTGATTTTACACCAGAAAGTTTCAATGGTTAATTTCGCTCTATTTAAATACGGAATGTCTGTTATTAATTAAAGCAAATATTGCTATTTTAATTTTCACGTATGGATTTGGAATATCCCATTTAAAAATTTTACTAAATTAAAAACACTGTTGTTTGCATATATGCAACAGTGCGCATTAAAGGGTTAAACAAACGGAATAGCTTATTTAGATATCTACTGTATACACTAATTTGAAAATATATTTTCTGAAACATAAATATGTGGTGATGAGACTAGTTAAAAAAATTTGAAAAATTATGACTTTTTTCAGTTTTTCTACCCTTTTATCAGTTTGCACACAAATAAACAAATAAAGTTTCTAAATTAAAAAAAAAATTCTTTAATACGACGTAAAATATTAATTACGAGGGCTTTTCGAAAAGTAAAGATAGAATGCAGACGATAGGGGGGGGGGGGGGTATTTAATGAGCGCGTTGGCAACACAGATCGTAAACTTGATCCTTTGACATGTCCCTCGCAGTCATTCGTTAATTCTATGGTGATCCTGCTTCGTGTTGCAGATGCTCAGACTGCCTGCGTCAATTAAAAATCCCGCCAAATGTGAAGTTCGATCCGTCATACGTTTTCTTCATGCAAAAGGGAAGCGTCCAGCGGAAATTCACAAAGGAATTGTTTCTCTCTGTGGGAACATTATGAATCGACAAAATGCGACGAAATGGTGTTGTGCTTTCGCTAGTGGTAGGACCAATGTTCATGAAAAACCCAGACCAGGTAGACCATCTGTGATCTCTGATGCCCATCTTCACAGGACGGAGGAAGCAATCCGAGCAAATAGGCGTCTCACAATGAAAGAATTGCATAAAATGATACCTGAAGCATCTATGACACATCTTTATGAAGCTGTGGCTGTGACTTTAGGGTACCGTAAATTGTGTGCACGCTGGGTTCCGAAAATTTTAATGGAAGATCACAAAAAGAAGATAATGGGCTGCGCACTCGACTTCCTCACGCGCTATGCAAAAGCGGCTGATGAAATTCAAGTGGGAAGTTTTAAGCATTCACCATACAGTCCGGACCTTGCACCCAGCGACTTCCACTTATTCCTTTACCTGAAAAGACACCCTGCAGGGCAAAAATTCCACGACGATAATGAGATCAAAATTGAAGTTGAAATGTCACAACAGGCGGCAATCTTCTATGGCAATGGGATACAGAAGCTTGTACCCAGACTAAACAAATGCTTGGACAACGACGGCATTTGTGTTGAAAAATAAGGTATATAGCTGTACATAATTTTTAATAAACATTTTATCCAATAAGATTTTTTTGAGTGTGTATGCGGCATTGTATCTTTACTTTTCAAAAAGCTCTCGTATAATAATAACGATCAGCTCCTCCTGCCTGCAAAACAAATGTTTAATCTGATAACAATAAATTATCGCTTTATTACTGCTATAAAGAATTTCATTTTATATCTTTATTATTTACAGAATCTATCAATACTATGTAGTACATATTTCTAAATTTTATCGGTTAGGTAATCGTTATTCTATAAAATAACTAGTTAAACTATAGAATCCAACACTTTAACGGACTTGGTTAGTTATTTCATAAAATAACTAGGTATTTTATGAAATAACTGAATTATACGCTTTACCGGTAACATATACATATTCAATCATAATCGCAAGATTCACTTCCCAGCTTCAGAGATTTTAGGCATCGACCTAAGAACTTCGTTATAGGCTAGTTCCATGGATTTTTTAGTGTAAGTCACATAGCGTTATTTTTTAAAAGTTTGTTTCGCCGTATTCAATTAATGAGATATCTCCGATAAAATAAGCAACATTTTCCGTTCTAAAATACTGGTAGCTAAAAATCGTAGCATGTGACACTACAAGTACTCATGGAACTACCCTATACAGGTGCGGGATTAATTGCGACAAATCTATATATATCCTGATTGGTTGAATTCTGTTTTCGAGAGCATTCTATGGACTGTGAATGGTTGAATCATGTGTCGGCTCCTATTGGGGATGTCTAGAAAATTCCTTCAGATTATGCAAGCCAATGGTGCCTCCAAAATACAGTCATGTCGCCCAATAGCGCCAAACATGGCGAAATGTTGCCAACTTTCTGGCTTCTTTTACTGCTAACTGTTCAACAACTTAATAACTGTTTTGATTATTTATTCCCATTGAAATGCATTGACCTGTAGTGACCCCAAAAGTGACCCACTAATCGAATTTTCTCGAGTATGTGATCTAGCTTAATGGTCTTCTAGTATCGCAAAACGGTAGGGTACAAAATTTAGTCAAAATCGTTACAGCTGCTTTTTAGATAAAATTTACATACACACACACACATAAACACAAACAAGATTTGGTCGTATTATAATACATGATAAACGTTGGCAGCTATGAAATTACCTACACCAACAATATAGCCTAACAACAATTGATCCTGTATTTTTTTGTACAAATTTTATTCGTTTAAAACAATACGAAACACAAACTACGCGAATGTCAAGAATTGGCATCAAACTAATGTTTCTTTACCTTATTATATAACACATACGAAGATTCATGATTTGGAGAGTCATTGCATTAGTTAGTTGTTTGAAGAGTTAAGCTTGGTTTATGAACCAAGCTTCAATAAATTTTATCGTTATCTAATTAACTACTCGTTAAACTAAAATGTAAGCATGTTTGACATTTTATCACAAAACTTTGACTTGTAAAATTAGTTTATAGCGCTATATCAGTGCAGGGCTTAATCGTTGTTTTTAGTCTAAGGCTTTTTACTTTATTGCTTCACATAATATTGCTTGAATAACGTTTGATATATTAACTCAATATATTTAATATCTTTTTTGTTGCAAAAACCTGCATGAAATTTAAAAAATATAGTATGTAAGAAGATAGATCTAATTGAATCAAACCAGTTATCAGGAGTATACGATTAATCTTTCACCAAAGAAGATAGGACAATGCAGTTTTTTATAGGTATGACAAGCAGAAAACTTAAAACTAGAATCAAAGAACATATAGCAGATATCAAATACAACAGGAGAACTACAACTTTGGCCAGATTATGCAGCAAAGAACCTTTACAGATCGATTTAAAAAATAGTAGATTATTTTATCCATCAAGATTTTATTTACCATCCGTTATCCGGGAATCAATGGAGATATTTTTATGCAACGAGAATATTTGCAATTATTCAGTTTCCCTTGATTTATCTAAAATTTAGAATGAGATGCTACGCAATTTTAGTAAAAATAGTAAAAATTAATCCACGATCATAAATATCTAATTTAATTTAATTTTATATTTGCACTTATTTTCATTATGCATGATGTCTCGTGACACTGTTTACCAAGTTATTTTTTTTTAAATTTTGTGAAAATATTTCTATCTTGAATGACTTTGAAAATGTCGTCGTTTGTGCCATGAAACGTTCATCAATCTAAATAAAGATATTTTATCACTTTTTATAGCATTATTTAGCTTAATAATATTTCATTTATATTCGCTTTTTTATTTTATCTCTATGATGTCATTTCTTTTATTCGTCTTTGTTATAACGCAAAGAGTTTAGCTCAAAATTAAGGCAATTAGAACGCAAGAAAGTTCTGTTTAAATCATATAGTTATACGTTTCACATAATTCACGAAATGTCTTAAAATTTTCTTTAAAAATTTCTTTAAAAATATGAATATGGTGATAAATGTTTATTCTTCATTCTAAGTATTATGTAGCATTCCGTAAAACAGTACAGTTTAATGAGACTTAAAATTTCTGTAGTTGGAAACGCAGGAATAATGTTCAAGTAAAATAATTGCTTGCTTCAACGTGGCATTAAATGCAAAATCTCATGTAGCATAACACAAAATACTGTATTTTAATACGTCCACGCTTCCATTAAAAGTAATTCTACATCGTGATACTTTCTTGGTAAGAGATTATAACATAATTTTCTAACGGTACAATTTAACTTCAGTTTCTACCCCAGTTAGGGGATTTGGGGAAATGGATATATATGGATATGTCAACTTCCACACTTAACAGTATGCTTCAACACTCGTTTTGAAATGACTTGTTTTGAAATTTATTTAATGTTTTGCATAAATGTTTAGTGTTAATTATCTATTCTTTTGTACGTAAAATACATTTCGTTAAACTTTGTACATGAATTATATCTACTCAAACATTTGTTTTGTGATGTCAAAATTAAAATTTGAATAAAGGTGCAATCATACAAAAGAAAACAAAATAGATAGTGCGAACACCTCTTACTCACATTACCTCAAATCATTGTGTAAAAATGTGACTGGTACTATTGATTTCAAATAAAGTAAATGTCCACGTACCAGTAGTGAGCCACAAATTTTTAATGTTTAAAAACAAGCCCAAAATGCATTTCTGAAAATGACTGAAAGAAATCCGATTGACTAACATCCTTAAATGTTAACTTTCCATAAACTGTATAGAATAATTGTTTTTTAACTGCTCGTACATTTATTTATTTTCAAGAATGCCTTCAAAAATAGATTTTTGGCATTTTTTTTACAGATTTCATTAATAGATAAGTTTTGATTTAAAACATTATTTCTTTAATATTATGTTTTATTTTAAATTAAACTAATGTTTATATACTCTATTACATTGTAAATAGTTTGTTGGATAAGCCAAAAATTTAAAGATTCGTGCATCAGAAATTTACTAGGCCTACTGCTGGAGCACAGAGGAAAGTAACATTTTTTAATTTTTCATTTTTTCCAAAGAATATATTTTGAAACTTTGAATGTTTATACTGATACATGAAAGTTAGGACTAGGCTAAAAATATATATACCTTTTTGAATTCACTAACACTTTAATAATAATTAGATAAGTGTCTTTTAAGTAGCCCACTACTAGTAAGTTTACCTTATAACTATTTTTCAAAATAAATTTTAGAAAACAATATAAATTGTAACGAACGGAATTATATATATATTTTTTTAATCAGAAATCTATTTTAAAAAGCTTCAAATACGTGAATCCAAAATTTTAACTCCTGTATCCAAGTGATTTTTCGGTTATGCTTAAAAAAGTAGCTACATTGCAATATGTTTTGCATAGATTAAAAATGATTTTAAAATTAAGAGTTTCATTCTTTAAGCTTAGTAATTCCTAAAATACTCAACACAATGACTTTGATTGAAGTGTTTTTTATTTGAGGGTAAAATGTACTAAAAAATATGAATATCATATTAAAAATAGCTAAGAAAATAGTATTGAGCATTGTAACGTTTGAAATAATATCTATGCAAAGACGATCCCCTAAGCAGAATTTAAGTATGAGATTAATTAGTTGGAAGGTTTCCCTTAATCTCTCTCTTTTTTTGGACGACTGTATACTGTTGAAATATTATTTCAAGAACATCTTTCCGTTTACTGACACGACACCGTAAATCGTACATGAAATTTGTCCTTATCTCACATCGGTGCATGTAAATTGCATTAATGTATCTACACGTTTTTTCACTTACCGATTAGTTGAAGATTTTGTCATGATAGTGCATATGAATGTATTTTGCATTCAATCCATGTCGTATAACGATAAGCATGTACCATTTATGGACGTCGTGTTAATAAATTTAACAACTATACAACGTTAAACGATTCAGTAGAATAAAGTAATGAGAAATATTCCGACAATTTCACAATATCCGGAGAGTGCATTTATGTGACTTTTAACATGAAAGTTTAAATAAAACTAAACATTAACGATGTATCTTACAATGAACTATCCATGCATCGTCATATCTTACATTACACATTACTGTTGTCAACAGTACAATATCCATTTGGCATTTACAATTATCATTAAAGTAATTCATTAACGAAGAGATTTATTAATTTAATTATCGGATACATGAAGAGAGATTAACACTTTGCATTTCGAATAATTAATCTTGTATAATTATAGAAACATTACACGGCTTGACATTAATTAATGTTAATTAGAAATGTTTGTGGTTATATGCGCGATGTTGCATATAATTTTGTGATGCATAATTTAGAATATACATAAATCAACTATAGAAATACATTTAATAATTGTTGCATTTTTTAAAGATTTCAGCTATTTTAAAGAAAGAAATATAATTGATATATAATTACTCTTAAAGAACTTCATTGTGTGATAACGTTAAATAAAAGTTAAAAGAAAGAGAATAACATCATGCAATATTTTAGAAATACAAAAATAATTTTATTTTTAAAAATAACAGAAAAATCATGTTTTGATTATGAAATACTTACCAACAAATCCGGAATATAGTAACAGAAATTTACCAACTGGTAATGTGAAAGAAGACAGATAAATAAACTTTTAAGATAAGCATAACAAACACGCTTGAGAACCCAATTACGACCCAATAACAGTCCCAATACCAATTAGAAACCAGTCGGGTATTCGATTTGTTTTGTGCAGATATGTATATGATTCTCAGATATCGTGTGTTTTTTTTAGATTTCAGTTATTTTAAAGAACAAAATATAATGGAAGTATAATTATTGTTGAAGAATTTCTTTGTGTGATATTTAACGTTACGCAAAAGTAAAAAGAAGTAGTAACATCATGCAATAGTTTAGAAGCACCTAAAAATGTAACGTTTCAAAAAGAAAGAACTTTCATTACGCATCGATTAAACCTCTTGAAGGGCACCGGTATATTATAGATACCACTTAATTTTAATTCACAAATGACATAATGACACCAGATTTTAGGAATTAAATTTTGCATTGTACAATGTACGCGAAGAATAGCTTTTGCATGATTTCATATAAATTTGTTCATAAATCCCGGTGTCACTCAATCATTTTACATTTTAGCAACGGAAGTACTTTGCCCCTGAAGGAGTTAACCCTTTCAGGGGCAAGGTACTTCTATACACAAAATACTGAAATGAGGTATTGACACCAGAATAGATAAGCAAATTTATTTCAAAATAAGCAAAAACGTTTGTTCACTTACTTAATAAAAGGAAGTTTTTCATTCCAATATCGTGGTGCCAATGTGGCATTTAGGGATTAAAATTAGGTGGTCCAAAAATGAACCACCGCCCTTCAAGGGGTTGAGAAACACTTTCAAACACTGTCGGAATATCGTAATGAAATTTCTCCATTTGGTAATGTGAAAGAAGACACCTAAATAAACAATTAAGAAAAGTATAACACATTTAAAATTAAATTTCAAGGATTATTCCCCATGGTTAGTAAGGTATTCGATTTCTTTTGTGATGATCTGTATATGACATATAGATTCGTACACTAGACATAGTCTCATAAAATTTATTTCACTTTAAAAACTCATAACACATTTGAAAGTTCACCTTCAGCAATTGCCGCTAACAAACGAAAATCTACTAGCATTATTGTGTGTATTCCCCTTTCTCCTATATTATCTAATACATTTAATAACACCACTTATTATGTTAAGTATTAACCCTTAAATGCCTGGTGTGCTTTTCGTCAACATACCCAATTTAGGCTCTAAAATACTATTAGAATAATATTAAAGCTATAATGCCTAATATTGTCAATAAAATACATTCTGAAAATATTATTAAATCGATTTTCAACATGTAGATGGCAACACATGTGCTGTTTAAGAATAAAGATAGATTTATTTTTTCAATTGTTGCTAATTGTTCTTTTTGTTTTGTTTGGGAGCTTGCGAAATACCCTATTTTGACCTGCATTGAGCAAGTGAATTTTTTTTCTTATTATAGTTCCTAAAATTCTTGTGTGTTTAAAATTATAGAATTTTATCAAGGAAAATTATTTTTTCTATTAAACACCAGTATTGCCGATTAGTAACAAACTGTGTTTTAGCCGTAAACCATACTTAAAACAAAATATGATTTTGTTAATTATTTTTCCCATGATTTATTTAAAAAATAAAAGCCGAAAAACATAATTAGAATGATTTTTGAAAACTCTGGTATTTAAGGGTTAATTCAGCTAAAAAATTCATAACACAACTTAAATGTTCTTAAAGCAATTATCATTCATAGAGAGCAATTTATATAGTTGTTTGTGAAACTCTGTATATGAATTTATTTACATTCCATGAGCATCTCTTAGTATTCTAAAAATGGTACAGCTAAAAAATGAATAACTCAGTTAAGATTTACCTTTAAACAGTTGAAGATCATACAGGATATAGATCTCGAATTCTGTTATGCAGCCGTGCATATGATCTATAAAAATGACACCCATGGCGTGATATACAAGAATTGAATTAAAGTTAGAAACTGCAGCACAAATGAAAACGGTAAAAAACTCCTCTTTAATCATTCGCTGTTAGGCGTCCCTGCAAATAAACGATAAATATTATGTACTCCATATACAAAAGTAACCATCTTGTAGAGCACTTCAGTGATGTATATCAGTTTTAGTATATTTGAAATTGTGTAACAATAAAATAGACTTTTAATGATTTATCCCAAAGGTCATCATATAATGGAAACTCTTTCATGCGTCCCTGTAAATGAACTATAAATATTACTTACTTTATGCTATACAGAAAATATATTGCCGGCCACCTCAGTGACACATATCTATTTCAGTATGTTTGAAAATTTGTAACATTGTCAAGTTGTGCAAAGATGATCTTCCTCCTTACGCAACAGAATTCTATTGAGTGTTCCTGCAAACGAACTGTAAATGCTGTAAACATGATATTCAAGAGCTAACTATCTATTGTAAACTTCAATAGCGTATATTTTATATACAAGGCTGCCGCTGTCAACTATTTTTATATTAGCACACTTTAAACAAAACATTTTTTGTTATATTTTTTACACGTGCTATTAAAGTCGATGACTCTGAAAAGTGCTTTTTTTGTTTTGTAGACTTGTGACCTAGCCCCTTTCACATCATTGACTGCCCTGCCCTTACCAACTTTTATCGAGATTTACATTTTCTAAAATATACTTTATGTATATTACTTTAAACTTATATTCACTTTTTAAACTTTATCTTTTTCTATTTCTCCGTAAATTTCAAGCCTCTAAATTTTTAATTATTCTTTCACTTTATTACTATACCAACTTTTTATAAGGTATTAATATTTAATCTCATTATCCCTTTATCTACTGCAATTTTTTTCATGTTAATTTTTTTCTCAGTTACTACAATGAAAATTAAAGAATAAACATAAAAAAATATTCACTCGTGAGAAATTTAATTCCTTAGATGTAATTAATTAAAGTGGCACTTTAAAGAACCGTCAGTACAATATGACTAAAATATTTTCGAAACAGAAAACCCACAAGGTATTTCAAATGCCTCCATAATTGTGGTAAAATATTTTCGTTTTAATATGTATGGGAAATATAGCCTTTTCCTTATTTATAAATACATTTTTCGGCAAATTCCAGTGCCAATTATTTAATTCAACACTTTAGCATTGAAAATCCTCTGCCCCTGAAAGGGTTAAAAAAACTGTTCTTTCTTTTAGGTTTCGATCTTGTTTTTAGTCCTTTAGTTATGCGACGTCTCTATTCCAGGGACAACATGTTCTCTTGCATCTCCACATATTCAATATATGTATTTACATATGCCATTTCTAGGATAATAAAAAGAAGCGGCGCCACAACTTTTTCGATTTCAAATAAAAATAATAATGAAACAGAAAATAAATACTAGGAAAATGATTATTACACTACATTTTAGTAATTACATTTTAAAGCAGATGAAAACGATGGATAACTACACAGACGAAAAGTAAACAAAAAGTTTTTCTCCAACGCCCAGTATACTGACGGTATTTATAAGTACCACCGACTTATTCAAATGTTAAATCAAATACATACACCGTTCACCTAAAATAGCTATTCAAACTGTATTCTAAGATCATTAGGAACACATAAAAAAATACAACGCTCATCTTATATTCTTTACTGTGTTTGCAGCAATAAAAAGACGAGCCTGACAATCTGTACAAAATGTCGGCACAAAACACAACGACTGTTTCAAAGATAGCCTTCTTCCTCGCTAAAACTTAAATCTAGAACTACTGCTGCCAAGTATCCGGATAAAGTGGACTTAAAAGAGAGTTTTTGCGAAGTACCATTATAATATTAGTAATATTCACTATGAGATGAAAGATTAAAGTGAGTGGTACTTATAAGTACCGTCAGTAGATAAAAGGTTAAAGCCGGTTGGCAAGAAAACTTGCCACGTAAGCCGAACAAAACTTTAAAATTTGAATACCAGTATTTTAGTTTGGAAATTTTCACATTATCTAATCTCAAATTTTGAGCGATCAAATAATTCAAATTTACAATGTAGAAAAAACTGGTGTTGAAGAATTAAAAGAAGTGTAATAGAAGCTCGTCCTTAATGGGTTAAACTTAAAACCTTTGCGTAGTTTATGAACGACAGTTAGTCTTTTTATTCCCCAATGACCCCCTGATTATACAACAGTGAACTAAATTGCTGTCAACTCGAAAGCTCATAGAAGACTTTAACCCCTTAATTCTAGCTCCCGAGATATTCTCGGGCTGTGTCTTTTACTCAAATTCTTTGATTCCCACCAGTTTTATAAAATAGTGAAATTGACTGACTATATTTTAGTATCGTTTTTACTGTCATTAAATAAGGTGAATGTTTCTTTTTCATAAAAGTGGTGCCAATAAGCAATTTGAATTATTCAACCGTAATTTAATTCGAGCGTTAAGGGGTTAAACTGTTCATCACTGTCAAAGTGGATGTGAAAGATTTTGTTTTGAAAAGCGTATCGTTATAAAATTAAAAAATGGTCACTAGTGGCAGCCCTGTATATATGACAATTCGAGTACATTTACGTGATTTAGGGCACTGGCAGACTTCAAGCCAGCCAGAAAGACAGACAAACAGAAGTCATTATAGCTTTTTAACTATGTGTTAAAAATATACAAATTTAATTTAATTATTTCGTTTTTCTTGAAGTATTTGCGAATAGAACCCAATTTTTCTTAAATGTGCCGAATTTTCATTTAAATATGAAAAAAGCTGGGAGAAAATGTGTTTTATAGTTTCTAACAGAGGAAATACTAAATGAGAATTTAAAAATAAAAAAAAGTATGAAAATTAATATTTAATATGGAAAAAAAATAACAAATTATAATTGAAATGTACTGTTTAAACTACATATTATGAAAAATGAAAAGAATAACTTACTATTTCCTTTCTACCGCTAGATTTTAACATTTTTCAACTATTTTGAAAAGTGTTTATGGATCCGGTGTGATCTGTCCGTCTGTCCATGTTCTAAATCGCGTGGATATTCTCCGAATAACATGTAATTATTATACGAAGTTAATGTGATTCCTTAAAGAATATTCGCTATTGAAAGTTAAGTATGTAGTATTTATAGTTCGTTTTACAAGGACACACAAAAGTATTTTTTCTATTATGGAAGATAGGGAAAATTATTTTTGGTGCATTTTATTTGCATTGCTTACTTAGATAACTCATTTCCTTTTATGAGAAAGTTAACCCTTCACAATCTAGAGGTGATTATCACTCACCAATATACTATGCCAGGTATCCCGCGTTACTTGGGGCTCCAAATGCTCTGGATAACAGTATTTTAAAGTATTTCGCTTGACAACACCAGTGGTGAGTGACACTCATCTCTCAAAAGCAAAGGGTTAAATTTCTTAATAATATTCTGTTAGCGTTGGAATGTTCGAAGAAAGGTCAGTAAGCTTGTTACAAACCGATATGAGAGACTGGAAATTAGTAGAAAATTGTTTCTAAATAGGTCATTAGGTGGCAGCACTATCTAACTGCAAAGTTAAGTTCGAGTTTATGAAGCAACAGTTGTACAAGATAAGCAGGGGTGTTCAAAAGTTGTTGACGAAGAAGGGGTCGCCCTGTTGAGACTGCGATAGAAGAAACAGTGAGGGAGGTTGGGGAAATGGTTAGAGCTGGCAGGCGAACAACAATAGACAGCATAGCAAGTACAATAGGGAGCTCACATGCTTTCGCCCACAGACTACTGATGCAAACGTTGAATATGAGATACGTAGATGACTGAAAGAGCAGTCAAAAAATTTTTATGCAGAAGGAGTTGGAAAACTTATAAAGAGATGGGACAAATGTATCAATATAAATGACAATTATATCGAGAAATAAACGTGCTTTTCAAGTATGTATCTTGTTTCCCATTTTTTAAAAGCGTTTGTAACCTACTTACTGACTTGCCCTCGTATTTCATAATCTGTGCTTGATACATGATTTACCGTCTTCTTATTTTATATTATTTGTTTACATCATTATAAACTAACGCTTATTCTAACACATGCATATGTGCTTCTATACATTTCCAGTTGATATACCTAAGAACCTCCTTCTATAAAATGAGGAAACGTTATGTAGAGGATAGGCTCTCTACCTGAGCATTTACATCGCATGCTCGCTTTTTAACACCCTTTTTACTTGGCGATTCTGTGGACGTCGATTTGCCTAAAAAGGTCCAAAATCTTATTTGGAGCTTTTCCTACAAAATCTGTGAACCTTTCTTTTCTTTCTCTTGAAGAGAATTGTTTATTTTGATTAGTTGTGTTACCTTTTTTGTACAACTAACCTCCCTGTACATTATTTGTTCCTGTTAGCAAAATTTACTTTAAAAAGAAAAATACAGCTTGTTTTACAAGTTCTTCTAATACCTAATCTTGTAAACAAATTTATTAATATTTTTCATCTTATCATGCCTTACTGGCAAGCTCAAAATAGAATAGATATGAAAATCATTTGAGTGCATCGTATAAATAATGCAAGCATATAATTTTAACCGAATACTCAAATTTTGAATTTAGCATTAAAATGTGCTAAGCATTACTTTCTAAAGTACATGAGCAAATCTGCCATTGATTATCTCGTAAATTAATAACTAATAGATGGTAACTTATTCTAATACCATGGTTTAATCTGTAAAAACAACATACTACGCAAAAGTTTTCTTAAGATAGAAAATGCAATACTCCAATGCGGCTTGATACATAAATTTCGAAGAAACGATGAATCTTCACAAAAGTTAGAAGATATATGTACAGAGAAATTCGCAAGTAAGAAGATAGCCTGTTATCTTATCTGAACTCTAGTTAATATACTAATAGAAAAACATATAATATCAAAGAAAGCACAAATAAACGAAATTGATTCTGTGTGCTAGACAAAGTCATTAAATGATAAGCCTGATCAGATAAATGGAACAAATTTCGCATGTTGACAATAGAGCCCTTTAACGTCTGGTGTTCTTTTAGCATACTGTAAAGAGAAAAGTTTACTCCAGAAAAATTAAAAAGGAAATTATAAAATATTAATTTCTATTTTACACATCGACAGCAAGTTGGCACTACCGTATGCATATTGAACACGCTCAAACTGTAATCGCTGTGATGCCAGAAGTCTTCCAAATTTGGCCCCCTTGCCCGTCCCACCAAGCTACCACTATTTTAAAATTTAAAAAGCAACTTCTTTAATGACAGAAATTTTGCGATTAAATTATGGGAAGATTACATTACGTAATTTCTGATATCAAACGTCTTTCTGGCAAAAACGTTGAACACCCTTATTTTATGCAATTTTTGACATTTATGGACTTTGCTTTAAAAGCATTTGAAAGTCGCTATATAACGACTATCATTGTACATCGACCTATTAGTTTCACTTTTAATAATTAGTATATTCTACTGAACTGTTTACTAGTGCTAAGTTGTATTGACATATTTTTTATATTGTATGGAGCCCGAGGAATTGCAATGCATTGACAAACTCCAGCTACAAATTAAGATTTTTTGTCGCTTCTAATCATATTAAATGAAAGGTAAAAAAAAAGAACACATAAATAGATAGGGGAAGACGGGGTACAATGAAACAAAATTTACTAATTTTTTTTTCCTATCCACAATTTTGCATGCACAAAAATATAATTAATGCATATTTTTAATCTTGTATTTTCCCCATCTAAATAAATTTTTATTAGGTTCTAAACAATATCTTTATGCTTGAAAAATAACAAAAAATAAATGTCTTACAGTGTTTCATTGTACCCCGTATGCCGGGGTACAATGAAACACATACTGGGGTACAATGAAACACTCCAAATGATAGAAGCAATTTTCAACCAGTATAGTTTATTTTATGAAAAATGAGATAAATACAAAAACAAAACTTGATTAATAAGGAACTTGATAAAAATATTATAGTCTAAGATGAAAAATAAGAAAATTCTATTAGTTTAAGAAATACCTTTCATTTTACATTAAATTGGCGCAAGTCAGTTTCAAAAATTAGCATTTCTGTTTTTATTTCAGTTGATCCTGAAGGAATATGAGGTGGTAGTTTCAACAGAATGAGTTTTTTTTTTTTAATGTAAGTTTCTTAAAAAAAAAAAAAAAAACTAGATTGGAGTCTTTATATCAAGTATTTCACATTTGACTTCATTTAAATGTATGATTTCTCCAACAGTATATATTTCCTTATGTTTTCATTTATACTGCTTGTGCCATACATGTTGTGTGTACATCTCATTCTTAGTACCTCGATGACCAGCTGGGCCTGGAAAAAAATCTGGATCATCATCAGAGTCTGTAGCAGGCAGAGTTTGTTTACAAAACAATCCCTTCTTAGCTTTTTTTCTCTTTCTCTTTCTTAATTGCTTAACAAGAGCATTTTTTACTGACCTGGTTAGAACAAAACTCTTTTTTTTTTCTGTTTTCCTACTCTTACTTTTAGTATACTCTATTTACTACTTTTATTACTATAATAAAACATGTTTCATTGTACCCCGTCTGCAAGTGTTTCATTGTACCCCGCACTGAGGTTACTAAATAAAAATTTATTTTCAAACTTCTAATATTTATTTTTTTTTAGTTTGGTTTTGGAGGTATGAAGACAACAACCCAAAGATAACAATGTATAGAAAAAATAATTATTACATATAAAAACAAGGAAAAAGAAACAAAATTACTTTTAGTAAAGAAAGTTACTTTCAATGGCGTAAAAGCAATAATCTTCTATTGCTACTGTTGTAGAAGTGTGAATGTATCCAAATCACATCAGTAATTAGAACATATAGTTGTATAACATATATATAAACTGCAACTCTCTGTGACAAATTTGACTGATTTTACAAGTAATGTTTCATTGTACCCCGTGTTTCATTGTACCCCGTCTTCCCCTACAACAAAAATGTACTGTCTTAATGAGGTAAATATGTTTAACTAACTGAGTTACTTTCCAAATGGCCTGACGATAAGAAAAAAAATAGTTACAATTATAAGTACGCGATGTAAAAACTGGAAAAGGGAATATAACAAGAGGTATGAAAAAATACAAAGCTGGAGGTATAAATAGAGACGAGAATGTCTTCTTCTTAATATAAAATAATAAAATTTACACATGTCTTGCTTATTAAAAAAATACTAATATAATAGGTTCATATCTTAGCAAAGATAATGTTCTTTTCTAGATTTTTTTGTTACATGCATACCTGAAGAAAAAAGTTACATAATATGAGTCTATATAATAAGATTATTATAATATGATTAGCATTATTTTATCAGCTATTTTATTTGTCTAGACTTATTTTTACCATCAGTAAATTTTGGATTAATTAAATATTACCTAAAATATTTTCAAATATTCTTTGAGATGTCCTTTTTTAATTCTACTAATTATTTGCTGTTTTCTCATGTTTCAAATTTAATGATACAAACCTAGAAGCAGTTCTTGCACAGACTCTGTTCTGTTAATATGATTTTTTTTAATGAAACTGACATGAGCTGCTGGTATTGGGCCAAAACGTTTTGAATCACATTCTTCTAGAAGGAATGAGAATTATCTTAAATACTTTGATACTGAATAATATCTGAAATAAGTATGTTGGTATGGTATGTTACTTTTACATGTGTCAATAAAACAGAAAGTTTTACCTGTACATAAATTTTATTTTGTTTTATTTGCAAAATATGATTTGTTTCATATTTCCCTGTCTACTAAATTGGATATGATGATCTTCAACCTTTTAACGATAGATAACGATATATCAAAACATGTGATTGTTTTATGTAAGGTTATATTAAAAAACACGAATATCGTACGTTAGTGGCTAATAAAAAAGGGTTGAAAACAGGAAACAATGTTGAAATTAAAAACTTCCAAGTAGATATTCTGAAAAGTTATTGAAAAGAATTAAACTGTCGGTTGAATAATTTGCGCGTAAGAATAAACAGAAAAAAATAATATGACATAATAATAAATAAAAATTAAATAAATAAGAACGAGCTGTTTTGAGAAATAATAATAAAAAAGAATGTTAAGAAATACATAAGAATTATACTCATGTTGAATGTTCTTGATTCTAAGTCGATTTTCGACACTATTAAAATTTTACCACAAACTGTCAAGCCATTTGATCATTTTTACATAAAAAGTTTACGTAAACGTAATTTAACTCCAGTTTGACTATATAATTGTCCATATTATTGTTATTATGGTTATGTGACCGTTTTTTGTAAAAATGGTCAAATATGATATGAAGTTTGCTGCAAATTCTTAACAGTGAAAGAAGTACGATTAATTTGAACGGTCTTTTCAACGCTTGATTAAATTTTAGAAAAAGTCATTTGGGATTAAAGTTGTTAAAAAAAGAAATATACTTAAAAGAAATCTAAAGGATTTTATTGCATAGTTCGCATGTTCGCAGATCATACCTGATCTTCCAAGTAGTTCATGTAAAATCTGCTATTCACAAGAGCGCCTGGCCTAAAGCCTTAACCCCTTCGCGACGGGAGCCTTTTATGAAATGTTTATTACTTTGCTACCGGTTTTAAAAAACACAAGTTTGTGCCTATTCAAATCGGGAAAATGCTCGGATTAAATAAGGCAAATTTTACAGTAACATTTTACTGGTGAGGGTAAACGAGGATCCTTAGGCCTATTTCCGGCACGTATACGTGTCGCTCGTCCTTAAGGGGTTAACCTGGACTTTCCCTCATGTGCTTTTGCTCTACTAAACAACGATGATGATAAACGCCATGTTCCCAAAAATGGTCGTATGAAACACATTACTAAGCAGTATTTGAAAAGGATATGCATCGCATGCACTGATAATGATAAACGGATTTTTACAGAAAATGATCTTAAGGGGTATATTATTGCGCAATTAATTCAAAGGATTTGCATGCCATGCACTGATGATGATAAACGGAATGTTACCAAAATGATCTTATTGAATATATTACTACGGAGGTTATAATATATTACTACGGAGGCAAAGGTTATGCTTGCCATGCACTGATGATGATAAACGGATTGCTACCGAAAATGGTCTTATTGAACATATTACTACGCAGTATTTGTAAATGATATGACTGCAGTGCATTGATGATGATAAACAAAATATTACTGAAAATGGTCTTATCTCTTATGGAATATATTACTACACAGTTTTTGCAAATGATATGCATGCCGTGAACTGATGATTAAAAACGGAATGTTACTGAAAATGAATTTATGAAATATATTACTACGCAGTATCTGCAAAGGGTATACATGTAAGTGTTGCCAGTTTGGGGCAGTTGCCCCCGGCCCCAGATTGTTGATTGTCCCCAGATTGTTGATTGTCACCACTTTTTTGAAATAGAAATATTCGATCTAATTAAAAATAGATTACAAATTCTGATAAATAAGGCGAATCATAGGGTAAAGGGCCCATATTTCGCCCCCTCTCCTAATTTCGTCCCCTTAACTTCTCCGCTTATGCGAAAGAGGCGCCACTTATGACGCAAGGCACAGGGGAAGGGAGGTAAATGGGGTCCGTGTTTAAAGTTTCGTTCGCCAAGACGCATACATAAATTAAAGACGGCGAATTAGCTATTTTTAGAACACCTGAGTTCTTATTACGTCGTTTGTAGAACGTTATATACTGTACTGTAAGTATTTATTTCCTATTCATTGCATGTATTTTACGTTGCTAAGATGCTGACAGTAGAATACGGTGCGTTTTAGAATGCTCAGTTCATCTTACGGGAACTGAAGCTTCGTCATATTGGGAAGTAGCGTGGTCCCAATTTCGTCCCTCTTGCAGTTCTTATTTTCGTCCCGGGGACGAAATTAGGAAAGCTTTTTCATGACATTTTTTTCAATTTTTTCCTCATGTTTGAATGGCTAAAGTTTCGTTATGTTATTCTTCCACTGATAATTAGTACATTTCTTTGTGCCTTACTTTAATGTATATTAAATTACTTACTCACTTAGAAATAAATTTTGATTTATTTATAAGTTAAGCCTCGGCGTATTGGATTTCTTGGGGGGACGAAATTGGGACCATTTTTTTTTTTTGCATTTATTAGATACTTTTGAAAAAACAATTTTTCGCATTGTTAAAATTTTTTGTTCGATATTTACCTATGTTTCCATGTGCGCGCGTAGCTAGTCTATGTAAAATACAAATTTAGTAGATTTTCACTGAAAATTACTACTTCCTAGGGCCTAAAAGTGACTAGAGGACGATAATAGGGCACCTTACCCTACAATTTAAAAAACGTGGTGACAGTCAAATAATCTGAATTAAAAAGTACCCAATCTGGCAACACTGATACATGCTGTGCACTGATGATGAAAAACGGAATATTACCAAAAATGGTCTTATGGAATATAGTACTACTCAGTATTTGCATAGGTTATGCATGCTGTGAACTTATGATGGTAAACGGAATGCTACCAAAAGTAGACTGTTGGAATGTTTTTCTTTGCAATATTTGGTACATCTTATGGAGCGCTAAATATTGTATTAAATACTTATACCTATATCTGTTTCTAGCATTTTGTAAAAGTTTGAGAATCATGGTTTTGGATGTTCATTATGTATGTTTTGAATTGCTTATGTATATGTTTGTACTTTTCTTTGTGTACTTCTTGTATTTTTTAATGTTAATTTTTGTATATTATCGTTTGTATGTTTTTTGTAAAATTAGTGGTACAAAAGCGAAATATTTTTAATAAATAACATGATATGCATTATGTAAAAATAAATGCTGGTGAGCTATAGATTGAATGGGAAAAGAAATAAAGAAACATATATAATAAAAAGGATACACGATAAAATAATGAAAATTAATGATTTGGCCGAATAGCAAATTTTAATAACTAGTTCAGTCTCATATAACATTACTTTTAAAAATTTCTAAAACCCCATTTTTCCCATAAACTTTTTTGCCTTAAATATATGAGAGTAAACCGTATATAATATATCAGAACATAATTAATTACTTTATTCCCTTATGACTTTCTATTTTGATGCATGACTCTTTTAAAAGACTTAATTAACTATATACTCATTCTTGCTTCTGGGAAATCACGTTAAATTCCACCTACCCGAATATACTTTTGAAACCACATCTGTTATGTACAAGAAAAAAAAATGGGAACTTTTTTAAAGGTAACATTTCCTTGGATATCAGGAGTTTCATTAAGGCTAATCACGTTAAATCAAAGTAATTAATGGATATTTTAAAATGTATGTTAGATAAAATATAAGCTTCTACTTATAAAGGTTATAAAATTTGCTGTAAAAGATATATTTTTTTAAATATTTAAAACACTGAAAATCATTCTTTATTAAAAAATAGTTTATTACTTTCTTCTATCTTCAATAGTAGAAAGTATTGCAATCGAAATTTTTTCGCCTTCCGGTTTTCGACGGATTTACACGTTTTAGGGGTCAGAGATCCCCCCAAAAATGTTTATTGAAAATGTCTGCTGTCCGTGTGTTCGTCTGCCCATGTATCTTTCGCCATTGTACCATCAAAAAGTGAATGAAGTTATGCATAGAGTTGATTCAAATTTTCTTTTCAAGTTTTTGTTATGGCAAGCAGGTCCTTCCTTCATTTGGAAAAAATCCGCCGGAACGGGCGCTGTAATAGCGATTTTGTTCGATTTTGAAGTTATGAAGTATGCATAGAATTGAACTATTTTTTTTAAAGTTTTTGGCTATAGCAAGCAAGTCCTCCCTTAATTTGGAAGAAATCGGCCTGAAGGGGGCGCTGTAATAGCGATTTTTGAGCGATTTTGAATATTGTACCATCGAAAAGTGTATGAAGTTATGCATAGAATTGAACCAAAATTTTTTTTTATGTTCTTGGCTATGGCATGCAGGACCTTCCTTAATTTGGAAAAAATCCGCCAGTAGAGGGCGCTGTAATAGCGGGTTTTTTTTTGCCATTTTGTGCCTTTTTGAATATTATACCATCGAAAAGTGTATGAAGTTATGCATAGAATTAAACCAAATTTTTTGTGTATGTTTTTGGTTATGACTAGTAGACCCTACCTGAATTTGAAAGAATTCCGCCGATAGGGGACGCTGTAATAGCGATGTCTGTGCCATTTACATTATTGTACCATCGAAAAGTGAATGAAGTTATGCGTAGAATTGAACCATTTTTTTGTCTATATATTTGGCTATGGCCAGCAAGTCCTTTCTGAATTTGAATAAATTCTGCCGGAAGGGACGCTGTAATAACGATTTTTGTACCAGTTTCATTATTGTACCATCGAAAAGCGTATGAAGTTATGCATAGAATAGAACCAAATTTTTTTGTACGGTTTTGGCTATGGCCAGCAAGTCCTCCTTTAATTTGGAAATATTTTTCCGAAAGGGGGCGCTATAATCGCGATGTCTGTGCCATTTTCTTTATTGTGCCATCGAAAAGTGTAGGAAGTTATGCATAGAAAGGAACCAATTTTTTGTGTGTGTATTTGGCTGTGGCCAGCAGTTTCGCCTTGAATTTAAAACTATTCTTCCAGAAGGGGTTACTATAATAGCGATTTTTGCTCCCTTTTCTTTATTTTACCATTGAAAAGTGTATGAAGTTATGAATAGAATTGAACCAAAGTTTTTAAGTATGTTTTTGTCTATGACCAGCAGGTCTTCCTTGAGTTTGGAAATACTACGCCGGAAAGGGGATCTGTGATACCGATTTTTGTATAATTTTTGCGATTTTTCGTAGTTTTGTTGTCTATTGGTCGCTCGTTCAGCGACGGGAACTCGCGTCCTGGTAAGCCGGCTATTCGCAAACAGATGTTGTACAAAAGAATAACGAAAAACTATTGATTTTAATAAATATCATGATCGAGATTAATTCGCTTTTCACGCGTTTTGCACTTATTTGTAGAATTCAATTATAAATTAATAAATTAATTTCACAATGAAGAGAGGGAAATTTTTATTTCAACTGGATAAAAGGGGAGGACCAACTGCGGCACGCCTGATACCATTACTTTTTTCAAGAAAAAGCCAACTTCTTGAACCGCAGAGATTCGATGTTTAAATAAGGCAATTATTACTGTAAAAGTTTAGTGGTTTTCAGCATGTCACAGTTAGCCACCGCTGGGATAAATCATATTCAAGGTTGGAGTAGCTCAGTCGAGGTTTATCCCAACACAGCGAAAAATGTCCAGACCAGCACTCGAACCTGGATAACTTGATTTGCCGCGAAAATGCTCTGACTATTGAGCCATCTGGACGGTACCTAACTGACATAATTCACTCTTATTTGTTGGACAAGGCTGCAAAATGTCGCACTAGTTTCATCAATCCTAACTATAACAATAGCATTTACACAATGACATCATGTGATAACACGAAAACTCCAGTATACCTTTTAATTAGGTCATAATCAATTTAGTGAATTTTTATTTCAACTGTGTAAATCATATTCAAGGTAGGAGTAGCACAGTTCAGGTTTATTCCATCGGAGCGAAGTATATCCAAATCAAGGAATCCGCGTTAGCAGCCATATACAAGTAATAGGATTAAATTATATGAGCCATGGACCATCAGGATAGCTCAAAAGATAAAATATTGCCAAGGCAAGCCAAGGTATCCATGTTCGCGTTCTGGTCGGGACGTTTTCGCTGTGTTGGAATAAACGTCAACTGTGCTACTCCAATATTGAATATGATTTTTCCAGTTGAAATAAAAATTTCCCTCTCTTCATTGTGACCTATTTACATGGTAAACAGGACTTTCCGAGTTATCACAGTATTTCATCATGTAAATGCTAGAGTTATAGCTTAGATGAATGCAGTCAGCAGCCATTTCCAACAAATAGGATTGAATTATGTTAGACAAGTACCGTCCGGATAGCTCAAACGGTGGATCATTGGCACGGCAAGTCAATGTCAAGTTCATGTGCCTTTCTGGACATTTTTCGTTCTGTTGGAATGAGCCTCAACTCTGCTACTCCAACCTTGAATAAAATAATGTTAATTCATTTTTAGGTGCGTTCGTAATTATATAAATGCGTAGCACCTATAGTCGTCGTTCATTACGTCTGTCTGTCCGAATATAACAACGCAAAAACTAATCCAACTGAATCGTTTGAAATTTAAAATATACAATTGTTGCATAATTTTGTCGAGTCATTTCAAATTTTATGAAAATCGGATGTATAGTTTAATTACAGGGACAGCCAAAAGTTTTCCATTACATTACGACCAATGGGAAAAAAAATATTTCAAGTGCATTTTAATGATGTTACAGCCCTTCGAACAGAATGAAATTGATAGGCACTTATGAAGAGCACTAAAATATGCATTCAGTACAATATGCGGTGCAAAAAATATTTATAAAACTAGTTATAGTACAAACGCACCACATTTGCCGCTTTTGATGTGCAATTTCCAACTTGTTTGTTTAGTCTGGGGCAGTGCTAAATTACCAAATATTTTTTATGGTTAAAACAGTATACCAGTTACCACAACGATGGAATTAATGATGCGACAAATCACGCTGCCATTTGTCTGTGACACTGCAACGATGTAATTTTTTAAACTCTATAAAGTAAAAAATGAAATAAATAAATAAATAAATGAAGAGTGTAATATATTTAAAACAATGCATTTCATTTTTTCTGTAAAAATTAGTTGCTAAAGATTACATTAAGAAAAATATAAAACACAATATCTAAATGTAAATCACTATATCTCAAATCGTGTCATTAAAAAATCTTTTACGATATCTGTGTTAAAGAACAGTACATATAATATATCACGCCTTATGATTTTTATCCTCCATTAACTTTTAGAACACTTAATTAACTGCATGCAAGTTATTGTTTAGGGAAATCACGATAATTCTAATGTCCTATCCTTGTCGGATATGCTTGTGTTCCCACATCTGTGATACTCCAGGATTTGAAAGAGAAAATGATTTTCGTAAAAACTAACTTTTTCTAACTGTCAAGGATATTTAAACACGGTCTGCGAGTAAAAGTAATTAACTGAGATTTTTAAATAAAGATTTGATTAATTACGGTTTTATTTAATTGACGATTGTTTAAATTCATAAGTCAGCGTGTTTAATATGCATATTGTCTGCATGTTTAACAAAGTATCTGAATACATAAGTTTATAGTTGTATGAAATTCTAAAGAAAATAGTTTGTTTCAAGAAAAGAAATATTTTCATTATTATGCTACAAATCATTCTATAATAACGAAGTAGCTTTTAACCCTTTACACTCGAAGTTTTTTTCATTGGTATTACCAGCAATTCGAAGCGATTTTAGTAATATCTTATTATTTTTTTAATTCTTTATGAATACAAATGTTATGATATGAAAGTAATAATAATAATAATAATAACAAGTTGGAAATTGCTCGTCAAACGTGGCAAATGAGGTGCGTTCGTACTATAACTAGTTTTATAATTATTTTTTGCACCCCATATTGTACTGAATGTATATTTTTTTGTTATTTTTTTGCACCCCATATTGTACTGAATGTATATTTTTTTGCGCTTCATAAGTGCATAGTCTGTAACGTCATTAAAATGCACTTACAATAATTTTTTCCCCATTCCCCGTAATGTAACGGAAAACTTTTGACTGTCCCTGTAATAAACTATACATTCGATTTTAATAAAATTTGAAATGGCTCGACAAAATTTTGCAGCAATTATACATTTAAAATTTCAGACCATTCGGAAGGCTGTAAAATCATTAAAATGCATTTGCAATAATTTTTTCCCATTGGCCATAATGTAACGGAAAACTTTTGGGTGCCCCTGTAATTAAACTATACATCCGATTTTCATAAAATTGGAAACGGCTCAACAAAATTTTGCAGCAATTATATATTAAAAATTTCAGACCATTCGGAAGTCTGTAACATCATTAAAATTCACTTGCAATAATTTTTCCCATTGGCCGTAATGTAAAGAAAAACTTTTGACTGTCCCTGTAATTAAACTATACATCCGATTTTCATAAAATTGTAAATGGCTCGACAAAATTTTGCAGCAATTATATATTAAAAATTTCAGATCATTCGGTCGGGTAGTTTTTGCTCTGTTATATGCGGACGGACAGACAGACGGACGGACAGACGGACGGACAGACGGACGGACAGACGGACAGACAGACGGACTGAACGACGACTATAGGTGCTATGTATTTATATAATTACGAACGCACCTAATAATAAAATAATTAAAAAATATAAAATTATTACATTTTGTAATCGTTCAAAGAGTGATACCTCTCGAAGCAATTGCCAATATGTAATCTTGTCTTTTCTAGACAGGTATCACAAAATTATTTGCATTGTCTCTGTAGCGGAGCCCATGAGTTTGAAGACAAATTTTAAATGGCTCCGCTCCGGAGCCCTCGAGTGCAAAGTGTTAATATTCAGGGTGTCTATAAAAAATGTCCCAGTATCAATGGTATATTATAACAGTTTAATTTAGACTATTTACAACAAATCATACATCAAACTGAAGGTAAACTAATCTAGTTTTCCTTACAAGTGTTTAATAGGTGCAGATATAGTTATACGGTACACATCCAACCTAAAGACCAATTCTTCCTACACTTCGGCTAACAAGTCTGGAGTAATGGAAGCAATAGCTACTTCATTCTCTCAAATCTGGCAAATCATTAGGTAGCGGCGGAACGTAGACACGATTTCATATACAGCCCCAAAAGGAACAAAATCTCATGAATCTAACGGCTTTTAAATCCTCAGACCAGCTATAACGCTTTACGCTCAGGAGTCGCCATTTTGCGTAGGTGGAACTGCAAGCGATTAAATAACAAAGCAGTACATGCGCATGCAGGGATGCAAGTGCTGCGACGCAAATGTTTGATTTGCACCACTAAATATTAATAGTTTTCTTCGCCTTATTAAATTTCAGAAATTCTTCCATTAATCCATTCGCTGCCAACCATGTGGCTTTAATTTATTAACCCTCTCGCTGCGCAGCCGAGCTATGCTCGTGCAAGCATTTTCCCGTCAATTTAATACTATTTGGTTGTTCCCAGCAGTTATTTTTTAGCGAAAACTTTGATTTAATTAGAACATCTTCCTCGATTACCATAGTCAAAAATTTCTGCTTTAATGAACCTGTGATAAACGATTAAAAATTCTGTAAAAGACGCTCATCGCGAAGAATTACTTACGCAGTATAAAGTCTAAAGTCCGGAGTCTAAAGTATAAAGTCTAATTACTACAGTATAAAGTCTAAAGTCCGGAATCCTCGGGACTTTACCAAGTCCGAACTTCAGATTTTTCCGAATTTTGGGTCATCAAAAACACTACGTTTCCAATAAAAAGAAAAACAAATTTCACTACTTAAAAATAGAAAATATGACGTTCATATATTACAAATTGCGTATAACATTTATTAAAACAAAATTAAACAACCATTTTCATTAAATAATCATAACATAATATTAAGTAAAGCAAAAACCTTTATTTAAGGGAACATACAATTTAAGAACATATTCTAATTTACTTCACTATTGAACGTTTCAGTTAATGTGCGTTGATTTATTAACTAGGTTTCTCATTAAGAATTTTTTCTTTTATTCTGTTACATAGACATAAGTTCTTATTCTGTAATAAAACTACTTTACTCTAGATCTTTTGTTTGTTTGTTTGTTCAAACAATTTTTTCCCCTCCTTTCTTGAATATTGCCGCTGGGAAGTCCGAATTTTGGACAATTCTAAACTTTGGGTGTCCGAAATTTAGAGTGTGTATTGTATCATAATTTATAACTGGGACATTTTTTACGGACATCCTTAGTTGAAAAGTGATTATAAATTCAGTTTGTCTTTGCTCTAACTCACGTTAATAACAAAGCAGTACTCGCAAATCAGTTTATCTAAAACTGTTTGAGTTACTTCAGTAAACAAATAAATAGAAATGCTTAATTCATCTTTAAAAGTTAAACTTAAACTTATACTTGTGCAAAATTACTTAAAAGATGAGACGGTATTTAAAAATGTTAAATTACTTCAATACCTTAGTACTTTCAACTATAAAAACATAGTCTTCGTCAGAGAAATATGAGAAACACGACTGTTATTAACGTCTAATTTTCAAAATCCACGTAGATGGTGACGAAAAGAGTGTAAGTGGAAGTCAATTTTTAGATCCAGAAAATATTGGAAAATAAAACATGGATATAGGGAAGTGGAAAATTATTCGTTTTATGATTCTTTAAGTAAACTCTTTAAGTAAATCCCAGAAATTGGCTCAGTTTACTTAAAGAATCATAAAACGAGTAAATTTCCACTTCCCTATATCCATGTTTTATATTCCCAATGTTTTCCGGATATAAAAATTGACTTCCACTTTCACTCCTTTCGTCACCATCTACGTGGATATTGAAAATTAGACGTTAATAACAGCGGTATTTCTTATATTTCTCTGACGAAGACTATGTTTTTATAGTTGAAAGTATTGAGGTATTAAAATAATATAACATTTTTAAATACTGTCTCATCTTTTAAGTAATTTTGCACATAGTGTAAGTTTGAGTTACTGTTTATTTGTGACCTTGAATCATAACTCTACAAAGCTTACAGTTGATACTATTAAAATTTATAATGAATATAAGCCATCCTGCACTTAGTTGATTATACGCATGCAATTCCTCCTGAACAGCGTTTTTCAGGAAATCTATTGTGACCAAACGGTGGGTCGTGAAATGTTCAATTAAGTCACCAAAAAATGTTTCTAATTTTATCTGCACTTTAAAAAAGACATTTTTTAATCTACGAAAATATAATATAACAACGAAACAAACTGTACAATAACTTCCTGCAATTTACTCATATTTCCAAAAAACGTTCTTTATCTTTTGAAACCCCAGAAGCTTATTCATTATCGAAATTTCAAGAAGAATTTATAAAAACAAAGTTTCTTTTGCTGCTCTTGGGTTTTAGGAACGTTTCCTGATAGTTTTTATGGTCATCTGTTTTCAGAAACCAGAATATCTTTTTTTGGATGCTTTCAATTATCGATTAAACATTTTCAGTTACGAAATTAAATTTTTACATACCGCAGTAACAATATGACATTAATATATTAATTTTAATTGCTAAAATGTGTGAATTAAAACTTTAAAAACTGTAAAAATAAGTTTATTCAACCGTTTACATCAGGGGTAGCTAACTGTGTCACGCTGTACACCATTAAAATTTTATAGTAATCATTGCCTTATCTAATCATCGAATCTCTGCGATTCAAGAACTCGGCTATTTCTTTTTAAAAAGTAGTGGTATCAGACTTGCCACAGTTGGCCAGCTCTGATTTACATGTTTCAAGTCTCTTTTTCAAAACAAATATATAAAAATAATCTAAAATTGCACGATCTTTAAAACGCTATCTTTCAATTTTTCGCGTACTGCTTCATATCATGCACGTTATTTTTTACTTTACTTTGATGTGTATTTTTACTTTCTTAATTATTGAGTAATCCGAGCCATAGTTGTGGTAAGTTATTAAATGATGCTGTATTGTTACATATTGAATTTGTGCGTGTTACAATCTCTATGGTTTCTTTTATAATGTATGGATAATAGAGAATGAAAGGAAAAAATTGTTTTATTTATTTATTTGTTTGTTTTGAAAGGGTAAAGTCAAGATATTAGATGACAAGGGTCAATTACATGTAAACAGTTGAATTAACATAATTTGTACTGTTTTAAAAGTTATAATTCACACCTCTTAGCAATTAAAAGTAGTATATTATTGCAGGGTGTTAATTTCTTATATATTTAATATACAGTAACTTTAAGTATAATGTTAAGGCTATAAATTTATCATTATCTGTTGAACATGTTTAAAAGATGAAAATGTGTACTTGATAATAATATTCTGGAAACCAGTACTCTGGCTTATGAAATGTGAATGATGAACTATGAAAGCTACTGGGTAAATTTTCCTAAAATCATTGGCAGCAAAAGAAACTTTGTTTTTATAAATGATTCTTTGAATCTCGAAAATATATTGATTTCTGGGGTTTCTAAAGGTAACAAAAATTGACAAATATTGAGTTTAGTTTTGACCGAAACGGTGTCAACAAAATTGAGAGAGATAATATAATATAAGTAAAATCTTATTTTGTTGAATGTTAAAAATCCATGATTTAACGCAACTTCATTTAAATAAAATAAAATATAAACCACATATTGATAATAAAGCACTCCAATAATTTAACCCCGTGGGTACGGATTTATTTCAGGGCTGCCAGTGACATTTTTTCTTTTTTAATTAATCTCCTACCACTTTCTCTAAACAAATTTTTTTCTTAAATACTTTGATAACATTGAGGGTAAGGATTTTAGAAGGATTGAAGGATTTAGAAGGATTAATGAAGTTTGAATTTATAGGGATTTTGGGCAATATTTATAACCACACTCAAATCTTTTATTTTAAATATTTTTCTTCGAGGAAATGTACAAAGATAATGTTCTTACAGTAGCAATATAGAAATATTTCCGAATTGAAAAATTCGCCTCCCCCCCCCCCCCCCCCCCAACGCCAAGAAAGCTGAAAAGATGCAAAGGCAAAATAAATCATCCTTTTAAAAATATTCTTGTTTAGTGTAACCCGTAATGCTTTTGAAACAAGATACAGTAATGTATCCATGGTTCGTACGGACACCGTTATTTCTCCGGGATAACTACCAGTATCTTTTTATAAAAAAAGAAATCTAGATTAAAACCGCAAAATTTTGCATTCTTTTAAGAAGAGATTTTGTATAAGATAATACTGGTGCCGAAAAATTTTCTGGTCTGCTAAATTCAAAGAGGCGCACGAACCATGGTATCTATAACTCATTCTAAACTGTATTACAACTAATTGATGCATTAAATGGATTTTATAACGAGTTATTTTAATGGTACTTGTAAGTACCGTCAGTAGATAAAGGGTTTAAAAAAATAGAAGATAGGACATATCGATCTGTTTGCGCGCTTTATAACAAGGGGGATATTACATTAAAAAATCATCCAATTCGGGAGTACTTTTTATCTATACTAATAGCAAAAAGTTTCTAACTGTGTGTTTATGTATGTCTGCAATAGTTAGCGAAATCTACCGTGCGTACATGATTGAATATTTAAATGAGGGTAGTCCAATACATAACCTGATGCACCTGAGACTCAGAATTTCCACTTTTTCTTAATTATCGGATATATTAATGAATAAATTAAAAAAATCAAAAAACCCAACTGCGTAAAAACTTATTATTTCTCATCAATGTGAAACTATTTTTTATTTTACTTACCTATTTTTTTTATTTACTTGTATTGATGACTTTTAAGTTGTGTTTTATTGTTAGTTCCTATCTATAAAAACTGTTTTGATGAGGCCTATAGATGTCTATGATAGTTAGAGTTGCAGTAAAGCAAGAGATCCTGCCTACACAACTTCCAGGTTGTATAATATTTTAACGGAGCTTCTGACTGTAAAATAGTCAATGAAACATCGTCTTCATTTTGAAAGACCTATCCAATGATATGCCACTTAGTTTGGTGCGCAAAATTTTATTTTTCGTCTCTATCTCCATTTTGTATTTTACGGCCGCCATTTTGAATTTATAAAAAATAAAACGTAGCCTATAACCATCGGGCGGTTAAGACGAATCGATAGAGACCTCATTCATTAAAATCCATCCAGCCGTTGGGATGTTTACAGGGTATAAAGAAATCCACATATTCAGATACGCGTGAAACAAATAACCCTTCTTGGCAGTCGAGTAAAAAAGACCATGAACTCTCATCAAAAACTCATCTCTTATATTTCGAGCCGACAAAAATGCTGGCGCATTCCGAGAACCCGATATACACAGCGGAACGAAAAGGAAGAGCCCAACAGAGCGTCTTTGAAGGGTTCATCGTTATTTTTTGGTGCGTTCGTAATTATATAAATGGGTCATTTTTCAAAAAGTGTGCATTTTCAAAAAAAAAAAAAAAAAAAAAAAATCCGTAAAAAAATTTTGTTTTTCAAGACAAATGTTATCATTTCTAGAAACTTATCACTTACTGCAAGTAAAAATCAGCAATGGCCCAGATACATTATATTTATTTTTTTCAGAAACACAAATTTTTTATTAACATCATTCACGGAGGTGAACTTTATGCTACAGTTACGTTTGTGTAGTATAAATTAGTGTATACTTTATACTACATTTAATATTATACTACATTATTTTACAGTATATTTTGTAGCATAAAATTTATTTATTCTATTAGATATATAACTAAGAAACTAAGGTGCAATTGTATACAGGGTGCAAAGGAAAGTCCCTTTAACCTGAAAATATACGATGGAATGTAATAATTTTTTCCCTTTAATTAGTGGTATGAATAAAATAAAATAAGCGCCAATGGCCAAATGTATGACGAGACTCAGTCGTCAAATGTACCCAAGGGGTTAAAGATTTTGGGGGCAAATTTATGTAATAGGAATACATTTTTTTTTACAAAATTGTATAGTTTATTTAACCCATTATCTACTAAATTATGAATTCATGAAAATTTTATCTTCTAAAGCGCATTTTGTGAATTGTTTAAACTATATTAGAAGATTTACATAATCATTTAATAAATCGGGAGTACTTTTTATCTATACTAATAGCAAAAAGTTTCTAACTGTGTGTTTATGTATGTCTGCAATATTTAACGAAATCTACCGTGCGTACATGATTGAATATTTAAATGAGGGTAGTCTAATACATACCCTGATGCACCTGAGACTCAGAATTTCCACTTTTTCTTAATTATCGGATATATTAATTAATAAATTTAAAAAATCAAAAAACCCAACTGCGTAAAAACGACTAATTAATTATTTCTCATCAATGTGAAACTATTTTTTATTTTACTTACCTTTTTTTTTTATTTACTTGTATTGATGACTTTTAAGTTGTGTTTTATTGTTAGTTCCTATCTATAAACACTGTTTTGATGAGGCCTATAGATGTCTATGATGGTTAGAGTTCCAGTAAAGCTAGAGATCCTACCTACACAACTTCCAGGTTGTATAATATTTTAACGGAGCTTCTGACTGTAAAATAGTCAATGAAACCTCGTCTTCATTTTGAAAGACCTATCCAATGATATGCCACTTAGTATGGTGCGCAAAATTTTATTTTTCGTCTCTATCTCCATTTTGTATTTTACGGCCACCATTTTGAATTTATAAAAATAAAACGTAGCCTATAACCATCGGGCGGTTAAGACGAATCGATAGAGACCTCATTCATTAAAATCCATCCAGCCTCTGGAATGTTTAGAGGGTATAAAGAAATCCACATATTCAGATACGCGTGAAACAAATAACCCTTCTTGGCAGTCGAGTAAAAAAGAAAATGAACTCTCATCAAAAACTCATCTCTTATATTTCGAGCCGACAAAAATGCTGGCGCATGCCGAGAACCCGATATACACAGCGGAACGAAAAGGAAGAGCCCAACAGAGCGTCTTTGAAGGGTTCATCGTTATTTTTTGGTGCGTCGTAATTATATAAATGGGTCATTTTTCAAAAAGTGTGCATTTTCAATAAAAAAAAAAAAAAATTCCGTAAAAAAATTTTGTTTTTCAAGACAAATGTTATCATTTCTAGAAACTTATCACTTACTGCGAGTAAAAATCAGCAATGGCCCAGATACATTATATTTATTTTTTTCAGAAACACAAACTTTTTATTAACATCATTCACGGAGGTGAACTTTATGCTACAGTTACGTTTGTGTAGTATAAATTAGTGTATACTTTATACTACATTTAATATTATACTACATTATTTTACAGTATATTATGTAGCATAAAATTTATTTATTCTATTAGATATATAACTAAGAAACTAAGGAGCAATTGTATACAGGGTGCAAAGGAAAGTCCCTTTAACCTGAAAATACTTGCAAACGAAGAGAGTTATAGCTATGCAAGTGAGGTAACGGTATAGTAAAGCGACTACGCCCGACCTAATGCAAATGACAGCAGCGCCCCTAGTGGCGAAATTTGAAGGAAGATAGCCATTGGAAATCGAAAACGAAAAGAGATAGAGCAAAATTCCAATTAGAAAGCTTTACAGCATCAATTAATTAGTACGAAACGACATTTGGTTCACGCGGATAAGATAAATCGTCGCCTGTATATCCAAAAACGTCCAAAGTTGATGAGCGACGAATTTTACTTTGCATATTCACATTCCGGAAATGTAGCAATGCACAATTGCAGATTGTGATGGTGTATTGTGCTGTAATGACTGTAAAAATTTAATTTCCAATGCATTTAAAATTTTAGATTAACTCTGTCAGGGGCAGAAGAATTCTGTTCGTAAACTGATGAAATAATTGGAGACACCAGAATATTCAAATGAATTTCTTAGAAAATAAAAACTCGCTTATTTGCACTTTCACTAAGAAAGCAAAATTTTATTAAAATATTCTTGGTGCGATTTGTCTGTTTTGGAATTAAAATTAGGTTTCTAGACCGTCTAACCACCGCCCTCGAAAGGGTTAAATATATGTCGTCGCATTGAAGAGGCTTGTAATAGTTGCTCCATTCTGAGAAATGCGCATGCAGAATTACTCTCACTAATACAAACGTGTATCGTCAGTGATTGCAAACTTTTCGAACATACTGAATATTAACTTTTTACCACTGTGAGACAGTTTGTCTTTTTTGTTTTTTGTGTGATGTTATCAAAATGTATTGAGATAAGTACGTATTTATTCCATAAAAAGTGTGCGTATTTCTTCATACTTTTGACTATTCCATTCAAACGTTTACACAAAATGGAGTGATCGATTTCGGACACTTTTGGGTTTACAGTCGACGGTTTATCTTATCCAGGTAAACCAAATGTCATTTCCTACTAATTAATTGATGCTCTAAAACTTTCTAACTAGAACTTTTGCTCTATCCCTTTTCGTTTTCGATTTGCAATGGGTATCTTCCAAATTTCGCGACTAGGGGCGCTGCTGTCGTTTGCATTAAATAGGGCGTAGTCGCTTTACTATACCGTTACCTCACTTGCATAGCTGTAGCTCTCTTCGTTTGCAAGTATTTTCAGGTTAAAGGGACTTTCCTTTGCACCCTGTATAAGAATGCATAATCAATTAATTGGAATGAATATAAAAAAAAAAAAAAAAAAAAAAAAAAAACCACAAAAAAATCATCTCCCATCTGGAGCTTCTTTTCATCACCCATCTTTTACATGTCATTCCATTCTTCTCTTTTAAAATTTTGAAATATATTTTTTTTTTATTTACAGTCTTTCTAAATTCTTGCTAAGCATTTTTCTCTGAAATATACATTTTCAAAATTAAGAGATTCACGAAGGTGAGGAACATGCTCTAAATATTATCCTACATGTTTATTTTTTGAGAAAAATTATTTTTGTTCCTTAAATCAAAATCTGTTGATATAATTACATAAGCAGTGTATAAGCAGATATCTTAGTATTGATTTAGTCAACTTGAATTTTCAGTTTAAGATGTGAGAATCTCCAATAACCATGGTTGCTTTCTTATAACAAAATCTAATACATGACTATAAAAACAAACTTCTGACTTATAACTTAACAACAGCAAATATACTGGCTTACTGTAGCATCATGGTAAACAAAATCTGATGATAATTTTGCCATTTTTTAACATGAAAAAGCAACTTAATGTTTCATTCATGGGGGTGAGAATTTATTGTGTGACACTCCTTTCCATATTCAGAAAACAAACAAAATTAGAAAGAAAGTAATTAACTATGCTAAGTTATTTGCTCTTGAGATAGTAGTAGCTAGAAAAATAATTATTTAACTACAGTATGACTTCAAAAATCCCGCATTCACAAATTCGACAACTTCAAAAATCCGGCATCAAAACCGACTTATCCCTTTATTTTTCTTTTACTCTAAGTTAAGGGTGAAGAAAAATAACAATTCTTTATGAATTAAAAACTTCAAGATAGAAAGTAAAAAGGGAAAGAAAGAATATTTGACTTTCTTTTTCATTTGTCAGATGCGATTATTTTCTGAACAAATTTTCTGGGATCTGCACTGTTCCTTAGCAACGGGAACTTTGAGGTCAACTTTGGCGAATACATGGCGCAATATATGACCGGAGCGAATTTTCGGCAACGGCCACATCATGAGGTAGAATTTTCAGGCTATCACATTTCCCGTGAAAAGGACGCAATTCATGAGTTGATTTTACACGCAAAATCTGAAACTGCATAGAAAGCTATGAGTCTAAGCTAAGTGTCTAAAGAGGGATATAGATGACTGGCTATGAATTGACGAAAATGCATCAACAACGAACAATTTAACTGACAGTGAAATCGCTGACGCTGTGCTAAATAGAACCGCCGATAATGCTAGTAGCTCAGAAGACGAGGATGAACAACTGGCAGAAGAAAAGGTGTCACTGGAAAAATGCATAACTTTCACAGAAGAAATAATATATGCTTTATAGAAACAAGACTGTATTTCCGAAATAGATATTCTTCATTTGTATAAAATACAAAGAAAAAAAAAAGAAACTTGTCGGCCAGAAAATTTGAAGCACACAAAATTGACATTATTGTTTCCGGAATTACAAGAGAAGAAATAATTTCACTGTTTTTTTTTTTTTTTTTTTTTTTTCTGTAACATGCAGAAAATCAATTAAAATAAGTTTATTTTTTTTAAATTTAATTTTCTCTTTTTTTTCATAATTATCACTTAATAGTGAATTAAATTATGGCTAAAGGCCCCATTCAGAATATAGTACTAGTTTTGACATCCCTTCAAAAATCCGGAATTTTAAAAAATCCGGCATAGTCTCGGTCCCGATGATGTCGGATTTTTGAAGTTATACTGTATTTTGTTTTCAATTAAACAAATAATCAAACATTTTCCTCGGTAACATTGGGTGTGTGACATGACATTGAGGTGACTTTTCACTTATTGTGTACTAAGAAATAAAAAATATAAAATAATTATTAAAAATGTAAGCACACAACACGTTTAATCTTCTTTCACTTTCAACAGAAAACTTAAATTAATTCACAAATTTTCATGTCAAATACTGAAAAAGGCTTTGTGACTGGAATGTTACACTTTTTGAAGAATGACTCAAATACGCAGCACCTATAGTCGCCGTTCGGTCCGTTTGTCTGTCCGTTTGTTTGCCCGTCAGTCTGTCTGTCTGTCGTCCGTCCGCATATAACAGAGCAAAAACTATCCAACCGAATGATCTGAATTTTTAAATATATAATTGTTGCAAACTTTTGTCGATTCATTTAAAATTTTATGAAAATCGGATGTATAGTTTAACACTAGAACGCCCGGAAATTTTACTCAAGTTTCATAAAAATATTTGACACCAGAATTTTTATTTAAAACTGTTTGACTTATTTATTTAACGTAAATCTGCGTGGTTTAAATTTAACTTATTTTATGAAAGAATTTCTGGTTCCAGTTGACATTTAATCATATGGTCGGAGTCGAATCGACTCCTTCCGGGCGTTCTAGTGTTAAATACAGGGACAGTCAAAATTTTCCGTTACATGACGACCAATGGGAAAAAATTGTTTCAAGTGCATTTTAATGTTATTACAGTCTTTCGAACAGAATAAAATAGATATGCACTTATGAAGTGTACTAAAATATACATTCAGTACAATATGCGGTGCAAAAACATTTATGAAACTAGTTGTAGTAAGAACTTTGCCACGTTTCACGCGCAATTTCCAACTTTTTTAAACCTTGACCGGCCAAACCACTTGGTATAGATAAAAGACTTCTATGCGTAAGACTTATAATGAAATATCGTACTGTTACGTCTTAAATCCTGCAAACAGTTGGAAAAAACACCGTTGTTTTGAAAAACAAATCCTTTGAAAAACAAATTTTAAGAAGATTGTTTTCGTTCTCTTTTTCTCCCATACGGCATTTCTTCCTTGAGACGCAATTTCAAAAAAATATTTCAAAAAAAAAAAAAAAAACGCATATGTAAATCAGAGACTTTCTCCTTTTCGGAGGTGTAATCGGTTTTCAAAAATACGAATTTTAACCCTATAATAAATATTTTTTTTCAAAGGTTAAAGGGCCAAGACCTTTGTATTTTCTCAAGGTATCTCTGAAGACCAGATTTACGACAGCTACAAATTTTTCGAAATCTTCGGACGTGTAGAGGTATTTTTAACAAAATAAAACGTGTTCCATTTTTAAATCAAACACTAAAAACCGAGGTGTCCTGGAGCAGTTTCGGTCGATTTCGGCTCGAGTTTTCACTACTAAATATTCATATTTTTTCACGAAATTTTAAAGAAGAGTAGGATACAGTTTATATTTATAAATTATTAACGAATTTAGATTAAGAGAGATGCTATTAGAGAAATAGTATTAGGGAAATCGGATGATATAAAAATTTGTTTTTTATGCTAACGGAAACGAGCCAAAAAGATGAAAAAAAATCAAGAAGAAAATTTCTTACTTTTTCAACTACATATCGATATTTTTTCCCGATGTTCTCTTACAAGGTGCATCGTCATCATATTTATAACTGACAAAAATATCAATGAGTTCGGAGAACTAGGAAAATCTTTTGTAACTGCTGACATATACCAAATAAAAAAAACAGGTCTTCGTACAAGCCATTTTACCACTAAATATCAATATTTTTTTCTCGATTTCTTCAAACGGGCTACGAAAACATTATGTTTTTAACTCTGGAAAATTTCAAAGAGTTTGGACGATAACGACTATTTTTTAAAAAACATTTAAAATACCCGATGAACAACGCCCCTTCCTCTCGTTTTACGGCATATTTCAAAATTTCACATCGACTCCGAAAATCCAAAAACGCAGAAAAGAAAATGCCTGATACCATATATTTTTCAATTATATTTGCAACACTGCCAACCATTTCGAAAACTGTCTGCAAAAATTCATTCCCTGAAGTCACTTTCCGTTTTTCCCGCGCAATTTGCCGTAGTATTAACATTATACACATTTTGATTAAAACACGTGGGTAAGTGTGATCATAGATCGCACAGAGGGTTTCGTTTAATATTCCTTTCGAAACACTTTCTTTCAAAACGTCTAGTACATTTATCGCCATAGAATACCTTCTAAATTTTGGCAAACCCATCCTAAACTATCTTAAAGTTTCAAACATATTCTCCTTGTTATATTTCCTAATTTTGTTCGTGCCGCCCCCCCCCCCTCGAAATGCTAAAATATATAACATGACGGGTATCTGCCAAATTTAGAAAAGTGCCCCCTTGGGTGGGGGAAGTGGGCAGATGGTCACCATGATTTTTGACGCGGCCTGATTTTTAAAATTTTTGTTACGTTTTATAAGCTATATTAAAGTTTGAAACAGATCGTCCAGCTATATTTCCTAATTTTCTTCGCGCACCTCCCTCAAGCCCCCCTCGAAATGCGACGCGCCATTCTTCTTTAAAATGTTTTATCATGTGTTATAAAGTATATTAAAGTTTAAAACACACACATTGTTAGGTTCTTACTTTAAATGAAATCGCGGTCTGTTAGTTCCAGATTCCACCAACAGGGAGCGCACTCTATTCTTAACAAAAGCGTATCTGAACGAAACTCCTTTACACAATCTAACAGTAGACATGTTACTTGAGGGGCTGGCGGTCTTTAGCAAGAATTTAAGATATTTGTTGAAATTACTGTTCGGAAATAGTGGTAACTTAACTTTTGACATATTTACATTTAATAATTAGCATGTATCTGAGGACTCCGTCAAAAAAGCACCTTAAACGGTTTGAAACGCAAAGGTAAAAAAAAAGAAATATTTCGCCCCGCCCCCTCACCCCACCTGCCAGAAATTTCAGGCGCCATTTTTTATAAACTTTTTCTTATGTGTTATAAACTATCTTAAAGTTTCAAACATATCGCCTTGTTAGAATTTCTACTTTAAATGAAATCGCAGTCTGTTAGTTCCACATTCCACCACGAGGGAGCGCACTCTATTCGAATAAAAGTATACCTGAACGTAACTCCGTTAATCAACCTATCAGGAGATGTGCAAGTCGAAAGGGTGGCGGTCTTAATCACGAATTTAAGATATTTGCTTAAATTACTATTCGAAAATAGTGGTATGAACACTTATATATTTTTTTATATTGAATCAGTAATAGTTATCTCATCACGCCATCAAAAAACCGCACTCAAAACAGTACAAAAAGCCCTGTTATACTGCCTAATTTTGTTCGAGCCACTTACCCTTCCCCCCGCCCTCAACCGGAATGTGACGCTCCATTCTTTTTTATAATCTTTTAGTATTCGTTATAAATTATCTTAAAGTTTCAAACAGATCGCTTTGTTGGAATTCCTACTTTAAATAAATCGCGGTCTGTTCGTTCCACATTGCACTACCAGGGAGCGCACTCTATTCTTAACAAAAGTGTATCTGAACGAAGCTCCTTTACACAACCTATCGGTAGATGCATGGATCGGAGGGGGGGCGGGAGGGGGGCGGTCTTAACCAAGAATTTAATATTTTTGCTGAAATTACTATTCGAAAATAGTGGTATCAATACTTCTTAAATTTTTTCTGGCATAAGTAACATTTATGCTGTATTTTTAAAAATCGGACACCGTTCAGAAGAACGCTGCAATGAAACATCACGTGACTGCCTTTTAAAATAAGTATATAATAGAAATAAACCAATTAGTGAAATTAGCGCCCCTCCCCCTCATTACCAGAAATTTCCCGCGCCAATCTTTATTTAAACTTTTCTTATGTGTTATGAACTAACTTCAGTTTCAAACAGATCGACTTGTTAGATTTCCTAATTTAAATGAAATCGCGGTTATTGAAATCACGTGCCTTCATTCAGTTTTTTTTAATATACGTATTTGATAGAAATAAAACCAATTAATTAAATAATTATTAATATCTCAGCTTGTAATTAAGGTAGGAGTTAGAAATGGGCATCAATGAAATCAGCGAAGAATTTCACGCCGGGATGTCTGAAAATTTAATCTAAAAATTTAATATTTAAAAAGTTTAAATTTCATATTACAATATCCTACTATGATAAACCACCTGTCCCAGCGCTGTTTGTCTGGAGAGAAAAAAATATGGCAGGCCTCAGAAATCAAATCTGTGGACATCTGCTTTCGTAATGGAAGAAAATTAAATTTTTATCGATCGATTTTTAGAGGATTTTTTAACTTATACACACCGCAGAGAAACGATCCGGATACCAAATGAAAGTAGATTTTTTTCTGCGTATGTCTGTGCAAGTTAAAAATTTCTTACCCTAAAATTTTCTGAGAAACAAATCGATTTAAAAATGTCCAGTACACTTTTTTGCGTAAAGCTTGCTTTGGCAAACCTGCAATTTCGAAGCGCAGATGTGTGGCAACCCGGAGGAGAAATGAAAATATTTCAAGATTCCGTTCGTACCTGCATTCATTTTATACCCTTTCTTCGTTAATGAGACGTAAAATTGGGAGTTTTTAATTAATAACGTCCTTAATTACGGCTTTTTCAAAATGTTATGATTTGTCGTTTGATGTGAGGTGTTCGGCTATAAGTACCAAAATTTCATGTCTCCAACATGTATAGTTTCTGATAACGGGCTCTGTGACAGACGGACAGACGGACGGACAGACAGACAAGGGGGCGAGACGAATAAAGTTTCGTCAGATGAACGAAACCCTAAAAATACACTTGATTTTATACCATTGAAATTTTAATACCATATACTAATCTTTCGGCGAATGATCGAGTATCAATTTGGTTCAGGTGATCAATTTGATGAACAGTGAAAAAATTAGTTTGAAAATCAAAAAACTTCATTCAGCAATTCAATGTGAAAAAAAGGTTAGAACAGTGGTTTTTACAACTAAATCGCATTATGTTTGCAAGATAATTAGGCACAGTTGTCAAAAACATATTTATAACAGAAAATTTGGAATTTTGGTTCAGAAAGTATAATATATAGGAGAGAAATAATGAGTTCCAATTTCAAAAATTTTGCCATTATATATCCAGAAAAGAATTTAAATAAAAAAATGAAAAAAAAAAAAAAAAAAAAAAAAAAAAAAAAAAAAAAAAAAAAAAAAAAAAACCACTGCTTTTTACAATTCAATATCACTATCTTAGCATGAAAATTGTACACAGGGTTTGGATGACAGGAAATGTATTTTTTTAAACGTTGAATCGCCCTTCCCCTTCCGGTTGGAATTGTTTCGAACACTTCTACCGCTAAATATCAGTTTTTTTAAACCGATTATTCATGCTGTCAGCGGACATGCATTTCACATAACATATGTAAATTTTGAAGCATTTGGGTAATTGTAGGTAGTGGAATTTTTTACATTTTTGTGGCAAAGAATACTTTCTAACGAAAGGTGAAATCCTGTTATTCAAATGCGCTTTTACCACAAAAAAATATAAAAATTTTCCCGTGATTTTTTTCTTTTAAAAATATAAGACAAAATCGAGTATTGATAGTTACTGTTAGTTGCATACTAGTAGTTAGAGTTAAATCATGCCTATTTAAACTTCATTTAACGCTATTATTACGGACCAGGCAATACCAGCCGGGTCAGCTAATTAATAAATATAGAACCGGGTGCAAATAATTGTGGTGAAATTAATTATAATTGGTAACAAACCGCAATACAATGTCATATCTACTCAATATTTTTACATTTATTTTTCTAAAACCCCGTTTTTACTGTAAATTCCAAAAAGTTTAATATATACTAGTAAATATTTCCCAACCGTTTCGAATTATTAAGTGTCAAATAAGAACGATCAATAATTTACAGTCTTTTTATGTTTTGAGTAGAATTCTGTTAAAAAAATACATCAACAAAGCTTCATTTTAAAACCAGATATCTGTTTTTATTATGAGGTGCAAAAACATATCTCAGAAATCGATATATGTAGTCGATATATTCATTTCACAAAAATGAATTTTGCTTCACCGCCTGAAGGAAGGAATTGCTTTTGTTTAGATCTGAAGTCAGTAAATGATGGTGTACGAATGCAAGTACTGTAATACGATAAATGACTGTCATTTTATCCCTGTCAGAAAGCTTTGACAGATTTTGAAAGCGAATTCCTTTCTTTTGTAAGGCTATTAAGCTTGTTTTATGGATGGCTTTAGTAGTATATATTTTGCCTTCCAGACATTTAGAACATATTAGTTTATTTGTAAGAAAGAGCATAACAACGAAGTTCTTGTCTTAGTGTTTCTTATAAAAGTGAAAAAAAAATCGTCTGCCATACATTATTATTTGCGCAAGTAATGGTATCGAAAAATTGCCAAAATTCAGCAATTCAAAGTGAAATTATAATATAACTTTATAGCAAACATTCATAATGTTTGCATTATGAACGCGTTATTAGCATAGTAATTTGAATGATAATATATAACCATTATAGAATATTAAAAATCATCATCAATTTCAAATAAAATTTATAAATTGAGTTTCAAGACATGATACAAACATTATACATATTAAATATGACTCAACTAATCACTAATGATTTTCTTTTAAACTAGATCCAATCGCTCATAACTGACGTATTAAACAATTATCACATTTAAAATTGTCAAAGGGTCAATATTAACAGAAAGGTTAATGCATAAAAGAATAAACTAGTCGTTGGGGGCCACCGTAATACTTACCCACCATGGATATGCATAACATAAAATATGATAAATAAAACGTGTGTAAACTATTTATAAAATGCATTGCAATTCCAAAATAAATTTTAAACATATATTTTAATATTTTTAATACATAGTATTTCTCTATTACTGAATTGCGAGTACTACTTGACTATCCCGTCGACCAATTTCGATAAATTATATAAATCGCCAAACTACACGCAAAATTATACAAACTAGTCGCCCTTGAACACAGAATCAGGAATGAATCGAAATGAAAGGTTAAAAGGAGTTAACTAGATCTGGGTTAAAAGGGCCAAACTGGAAACACTGACTGTCATTGTAAATTGTATGAAAATGAACATAAAAGTTAAATTTCGGAATAATTTATAACCAAATTTCCACGCACAATATTTCACTGGTTATAAGTTAGTATGTAAATGTAAATAACAAATAAATTTTGTGTGTGTGTTCCGAAAATTCCCAGAATGATTTTATGCTACATCCCATTCCCTGTTTTCAATCAGAAAATTTTCTTAGTGAGTGAAATCAAATATGTGGCCACAGAGGAAAATGTAAAATTTTATTAAATAGAATTTCTAGACTAATGTAGGTTTATTGTTTCACGAATTATTCTAAAAGCGTTTAAGGGGACGGTGGAGCTTAAAATCCTTAAAAATAATTTTTTTTTATTTTTGTAAATTTTAACTTAAATATTATTCAAGGGTACATTATATACATTATAACATGCATTTATCCCAAAAAAATTTTAAAAAAAAATTACTTTTGAGAAAAAAAATGGAATTTTGCGCAGTCTTAGAAATCTTTGAAATGCCCCATGCGTCTTCCATATCAATGAAAATCCCCAATATTTTTTATAAAAGTTTGGTTTATATATAGAAATAAAATAGAGCATCGAATTTTACATATTTGAATTTAAAGGTTAAAAAAAAAAAAGTTGAAAAAAATTGAAATTTTTTCGAAAATTTTTCAAAATTTCAAATTTTTTCAATTTTTTTTTTTATTTTTTGTAAATTTCATCTTAAATATTATTCAAGGGTACATTATATGCATTATGGCATGCATTTATCACAAAAAAAGATTTAAAAAAATTTTATTTTTGAGAAAAAAATGGAATTTTACGTGTCGTCTTAGAAATCTTCGAAGTGCCCCCTGCGCATTCCATATCAATGAAAATCCCCAATATTATTTATAAAAGTTTGATTTATATATATAAATAAAATAGAGCATCGAATTTTATATATTTGAATTTAAAGGTTAAAAAAAATTTTTTTTTTGAAAAATTTTGAAATTTTTTCGAAAAAATTTTGAAATTTTGATTTTTTTTTTTTTTTACCTTTAAATTCAAATATATAAAATTCAATGCTTGATTTTATTTATATATATAAACCAAACTTTTATAAAAAATATTGGGGATTTTCATTGATATTGAAGACGCATGGGGCATTTCAAAGATTTCTAAGACAATGCGTAAAATTCCATTTTTTTCTCAAAAATAATTTTTTTTTTAATTTTTTTGTGATAAATGCCTGTTATAATGTATATAATGTACCCTTGAATAATATTTAAGTTGAAATTTACAAAAATAAAAAAAATTATTTTTAAGGATTTTAAGCTCCACCGTCCCCTTAAAGAACATTTGGACTGTGCCAACTATATATGATTAAAAATTTGCAGAAAATATCTCTTTCCTTAATTTAAGTATCTCACTAGTTGGATTGTATATAATTATATAAGAACAAAAATCATTAATATAAAATATACATTTGCATGCTAAAGTTTACTACAGCACATTTAAATATTTTAGAAACGTTTTCAAAACAAATACACTAGGTTTGTATAATTCGAATGATGATATTTTCAAAGTCTGCAAATAATAAATAAACATTAATGTTTATTTGAGGACATTAGTTTCAAAACTCGTCTTATCCAGAAAATAAAATTTTGGGAATCGCAAAAAACCTGTAACCGCCTCCGTTGATTTTAAATGTAAATCAAGATTTTACAATGCCAGAAATACAGGATAAAACGAGTTTTTTTGCACATTGTAGTTTTTTAGTTGCAGATTTACCAATAGAGTAGATCGATAGAAAAAATATGATATTTTAAATTTTGGATATTTTGGATAAGGCGAGTTTTGAAACTTGTGTCCTCCCTTACAATTAATTTTTAAGTAAATAAAAAAACCTAGAAGTCAAAGCATAAACCGTAAAAGCTGGAATCGTTCAAAACAATAACATGAGGAAATTAAGAAACATTGAATATATATGCATTGTAAAAAAAAAAAAAAAAAATCTTTATTTTAGAGAACAAAACTTTCAGTCGGGACATCGTAAAGAAAAAAATCTTTATTTTAGAGAAAAAAAACTTTCAGTCGGGACGTCGAGAAAAAAAAAAATATTTATTACGAACTTAGGGCAAAATCTCTTAAAAAAAAGAAAAACCGTAGTAAATGCAAGTTATTTCTGTATAAAAACAACAACTTTTTTTCTGGCGTCTTGGCTAACATATTTATTTTATTTTTTTTTTTTTTTTATTTTTTTTTTAAATGAACAATTTTTTTTTACAGTGTAAATAAGAAATATATTAAAAATTAATTTCAAATTAAGATGTATGTTCCAATTTCCTTAGTGTATTTATAGCAGAGTCTCAAACTTTAGTGACTTTTGTTTTATCCTTTATATTATTGATTAAATCATTTTCCAGTTATTTGTACACTAATAAATGCGTGCTTTTTAAAATTATATTTCCGTGTTTGTTTATTTTATTTTACTACAAATAAAACCACACTATTGATATTTAATCATTAAAATCAGACTTTCTTTCATCTTTTAAAGATTTGCATTTACTTTTATACAGCAACTTCATCTGTATACTAATAAAAGAAAAGATCGCTTTGTGAGTGTCTGTTGCCGATGGCAACGTACAAGTTTGAAAATATAGGTAAGAGTAGTCCAATGTGTTTTCTGATTCACTTGAGGCTCAGATTCTTAAGTTTAGGATAATTACCCAAGATATTGATTAAAAACTATAGAAAAAGCGATCATTTTTTGCAAAAATCGGATAAAGAGCGCACGCATGCTCAGAACCCGATTTTGCAGCGGAAAAAAAGAAGAACTAAATGCTGGAGTTTTTTTGGTTATTTATTTTAACCTCTATCGTCTAAACAGTTCTGGATGATGCAAAACGGAAGACATATTCTTAAAATTCATAATTTTACGTCTTTAACGTTGCAATCTGTTCTAAAGCATATCGTTTTTAACCTTTAAAAAAATTTTTAAAAAGGCTTTTTTCGTGATAGAAATCACCCCCCGTACGGAAACTCTGAAAAAAAATGTATGTTCTTAAAGATGAGGCCTCCTTTTCGACGGTCTAATAGGTTTTCAAAAATACAAATTTTAACCCTTCCAAAAAATTAACGACACAGGTCACTTTGCTCCCCACGGAGGCGATCCTTTTTCTGTGCTAAAAGTGATTGATTTTCTTTATTATTATTTATTATTATTATTTATTATTCCATATTTCGACAGAATCGTTTCGGATCATCTCTGCAGACCGGATTTAAATCGCCTACAAAAAATTCGAAATGTTCGGACCAGCAGCAGTATTTTTTACCCGACTACCAAGAAGGGTTATGTGTTTCACGCGTATCTGGGTACGTGGATTTCTTTATACCCTCGAAACAGCCCAATGGCTGAATGGATTTGAATGATTAAGGTCTCTATCGATTCGTCTTAACTGTCCGATGGTTATAGGTTAGGTTTTTTTTTTATAAATTCAAAATGGCGGTAGAGAAGCAAAAAAAGATTTTACGCACCATATTGAGTGGCATATCATTGAATAGGTCTTTCAAAATGAAGACGATCTTCCAATGACTATTTTACAGTCAGAAGCTCCATTTAAATATTACACAACCTGGAAGTTGTATAGGTAGGATCTCTAGCTGTACTACAACTCTAAACTTTCTATAGGCCTCATCAAAACAGTGGTTATAGATATAAACTAACAATTAAACACAAATTCAATTCATCAATGCAAGTAAATAAAAAAAAATAGGAAATTAATATAAAAAATAGTTTCACATTGATGAGAAATAATTAATTAGTTTACTTTTTACGCAGTCGGGTTTTTTGATTTTTTAAAAATTTAATTAATTTATTTATTACAAAATAAAATTTGTGAATATTTAGACGAAAACACTAAAATACAGGGTATTTCAGCGCGGTTTGGTTCGCGTTTTCTCTACTAAATATGCATATTTTTTAAAGAGATTTAAAAGGGCTATCATTATATTTATGAACAATTAAAATTTCAGAAATTATATTTTTCTTATGCTAATGAAAACGATGAGAAAACAAGAAGAAGAAGCGAGCAGAGAACATATTTCTTTTAGAACTAGATATAAATTTTTTTCACGAATTCATCCTACGAAGGTGCATAACCGTCATATTTATAACCGCTGAAAATCTGAAATAAGTCGTAAAAACACCTATTTTTTTAAACTACTGAAATAGAAGAAGTGAAGAAAAAATTGTCTTACGAGCTCTTTTATAGCTAATTATCAATATCCTTTTTACGATTTTTCCACACAGACTGCCAAACCATTATGTTTATAGCTTCTAAAATGTTTAAATAGTTTTACGATGACGATCACTCTTGCTCTCTTTTTTTCCGGCGTATTTCACAATTACGCATCGACTCCGAAAAACAAAATACGCAAATGAAAAATAACAAACTTCACCCACTCTCAGTTATCTTTCCAACACTGCAAATCAATAATAAAACTGAGAAAATTAACCATTTTATCATTCAACTCCCAATTTTCAATCGCTAAACTTGCTTTTTTTCTATGCATTTTCTCGTCTGATTAACATTGCACACATTTTGGTTTAAAAAATAGACTTAATTTCATACGATACCTGTGAAAATCTAATACTATATATTAAAATTTTATTTAATGATCAAGTATCGATTTGGTTCAAGTATAATCGGATTTAGAGGTGAAACAATTATTTAAAAAATTTATCAGTTGAAAATTCAATGTAAAAAATAAAGAATAAATGAGGAAATAAATAGTTACGTGTAAAATCCTGATTTTCTGTTTTTCCTGCTAAATCACACCTCGTCTCTCCCGATGCAGTTATTGCAGCTATTTCGAGCCCTTTACTAAATATCAGTATTTGTTTTATTGATTTTTCACACAAAGTCAGCGAACACATATTTTATATAACAGGAAAAAATCTTTAAGCCTTTATGCAATTATAGGTTAGGAAATTTATTATATTTTTCTGAAAAAGGACATGTTTAAATTAAAGGGGAAATGCTGTTATTTAATTTCGAACCAATCATTTATTAATAAAAACCTCTTTTAGTTTTCCGGCTAAAGTTCTCTATATTTTCTCACGAAAATTTTACACAGGTTGCAAAACCATTACATTTAAAACCGATAAAAAATTCAAAGAGTTCGGATAACAAGAACTTTTTTTTATTAACTTTGAAACGACTCACGCGAAAACTAAAAACAAAGTTCTTACGTATGCTTTTGCTACAAAAAATCAATATTTTTTCTCGATTCTTTCATTAAAAAATACAAATTTAGACAAGATCGGGTTAAATATATAAAATCAAACAAATTTAAGGTTCATTTAAGGCTATTATCAGGAACCCGCGAAAAGTCGGACGGGTTAGTATAAAATATTTAGCTAAGAACATTGACTTTGAAGCAGCTGCTGTGAAGATTATATTCTTAACTTTTATTTCATACTAAATCTTTTCCTTGTTCGCAAATGACTTAATGACTTTTCTGTAAAATTTACTTTTTTAAAACTCTATTTTAAATATATTTTCCATGCTCGAATCCTCAGAGGAAATAAGTTACCGTTTCTTTTCCAAAATGTTAATGTGAATCATTGTTAAGCAAAGTGTTTATAATTAACTTTATTTAAAATTATGAGCTAGGCTAGCTTAGTGTTCCAGTTGTATTAAAACAAAAAAAAAATTCATGCTACAAAGGGCTTTTCAAAATTGCTCATTAACTAGAATTTTAGTGATTTTCTGTGTCTTTTAAACGACAAATATTGCATATAACACTTTTACTACTAAATGAAAAAAAAATGTATTGCATATATTTTTTAAATAATGTTTAATTATAGACGTATTCTAAAGATTGTGTATGAGTAGTAATTTTCCCGAAAATGGATTTACAAAATATTAAAGGAAATAATAAAATAATAATAAAAATTTTTATTGTCAGTATAACCTGCAAAATCCGGTGTCCTCAAGACCGTGCTAAGCCGAATTTTTCAATATTCCGGATTTCTGAAAAAAAATATCAAAAATACTTTCGAAATTCTCAATGTTGCCTTTACTCATTGTTTATTTCATACCCAGGTGAAATTTATACGAAAAAATTAAGTAAATAAATTATTAAGTAAATATTAATAAGTAATAAGTAATTAAGTAAAAAAATACTTTAATTGCCTCCACTTTTTATTATCGGTCACAGTTCTTTTTATTTATTCCTCCAGCCACCATTTTCCTCCTGCCCCTTTTTACCTCCAGCCACCTTTTTCTACCAACCACCATTTTCCTCCAGCCTCCATGGTTTAATTATTCCCCTAGTCTCCAATTTTTTTCCCTCCAGCCTCCACTTTTTATTATCAGTCACAGTTCTTTTTATTTATTCCTCCAGCCACCTTTTTCCTCCAACCACCATTTACCTCCAGCCTCCATTTTTTAATTATTCCCCCAGCCTCCAATTTTATTTCCTCCAGCCTCCACTTTTTATTATCGGTCACAGTTCTTTTTATTTATTCCTCCAGCCACCTTTTTCCTCCAACCACTATTTTCCTCCAGCCTCCATTTTTTAATTATTCCCCCAGCCTCCAATTTTTTTCCTCCAGCCTCCACTTTTTATTATCAGTCACAGTTCTTTTTATTTATTCCTCCAGCCACCTTTTTCCTCCAACCACCATTTTCCTCCAGCCTCCATTTTTTAATTATTCCCCCAGACTCCAATTTTTTTTTCCTTCAGCTTTCACTTTTTATTTTCGGTCGCAGTTCTTTTTATTTATTCCTCCAGCCACCTTTTTCCTCCAACCACCATTTTCCTCCAGCCTCCATTTTTTAATTATTCCCCCAGCCTCCATTTTTTTTCCTCCAGCCTCCATTTTTTAATTATTCCCCCAGCCTCCAATTTTTTTCCTCCAGCCTCCACTTTTTATTATCAGTCACAGTTCTTTTTATTTATTCCTCCAGCCACCATTTTCCTCCTGCCTCCTTTTACCTCCAGCCACCTTTTTCCTCCAACCACCATTTTCCTCCAGCCTCCATTTTTTAATTATTCCCCCAGCCTCCAATTTTTATTATCAGTCACAGTTCTTTTTATTTATTCCTCCAGTCACCTTTTTCCTCCAACCACCATTTTCCTCCAGCCTCCATTTTTTAATTATTCCCCCAGCCTCCAATTTTTTTCCTCCAGCCTCCACTTTTTATTATCGGTCACAGTTCTTTTTATTTATTCCTCCAGCCACCATTTTCCTCCTGCCTCCTTTTACCTCCAGCCACCTTTTTCCTCCAACCACCATTTTCCTCCAGCCTCCATTTTTTAATTATTCCCCCAGCCTCCAATTTATTTTCCTCCAGCCTCAACTTTTTATTATCAGTCACAGTTCTTTTTATTTATTCCTCCAGCCACCTTTTTCCTCCAACCACCATTTTCCTCCAGCCTCCACTTTTTATTATCAGTCACAGTTCTTTTTATTTATTCCTCCAGCCACCATTTTCCTCCTGCCTCCTTTTACCTCCAGCCACCTTTTTCCGCCAACCACCATTTTCCTCCAGCCTCCATTTTTTAATTATTCCCCCAGCCTCCAATTTTTATTATCAGTCACAGTTCTTTTTATTTATTCCTCCAGCCACCTTTTTCCTCCAACCACCATTTTCCTCCAGCCTCCATTTTTTAATTATTCCCCCAGCCTCCAATTTTTTTCCTCCAGCCTCCACTTTTTATTATCGGTCACAGTTCTTTTTATTTATTCCTCCAGCCACCATTTTCCTCCTGCCTCCTTTTACCCCCAGCCACCTTTTTCCTCCAACCACCATTTTCCTCCAGCCTCCATTTTTTAATTATTCCCCCAGCCTCCAATTTATTTTCCTCCAGCCTCCACTTTTTATTATCAGTCACAGTTCTTTTTATTTATTCCTCCAGCCACCTTTTTCCTCCAACCACCATTTTCCTCCAGCCTCCATTTTTTAATTATTCCCCCAGCCTCCAATTTTTTTCCTCCAGCCTCCACTTTTTATTATCGGTCACAGTTCTTTTTATTTATTCCTCCAGCCACCATTTTCCTCCTGCCTCCTTTTACCTCCAGCCACCTTTTTCCTCCAACCACCATTTTCCTCCAGCCTCCATTTTTTAATTATTCCCCCAGCCTCCAATTTTTTTTCCTCCAGCCTCCACTTTTTATTATCTGTCACAGTTCTTTTTATTTATTCCTCCAGCCACCATTTTCCTCCAGCCACCATTTTCCTCCTGCCTCCTTTTACCTCCAACCACCTTTTTTTACTTTTTCCTACATTTTGTTATTTTTTTCCTTTTTTATCTTTTATTATTTTTTTTTTTTACTTTTTGAACTTTTATTATTTTTTTTTTCTTTTTGAATATTTTATACTTTTTATTCCCTTTTTATTGTTTTTTTGTTAAATTTCTTACGTTTTTTGAGATAAATTATTTTTTTCTGAATGAGCGAAATTTTTTTAGAAGCCAGGCCTTCGTTCTCGAATAGAATCCAGTCTTCTTTTTTTCTTGACTACCTACAAAGAAATGAAAAAAAAAATCAATGTCTGTATATTTTTCAATTCTTGCAAAAACTTAATTTTATATTTAAAAAAATATCTGATCAACATGTAGAAAAAAAAACACACGAAATCTGTTTGTACACGCGTTCTGAGCAACGTAGTTTTATCGTATTGTGTTTTGTTTGCTAACTCAAGTAAAACACTTAAGCTTTCATGGAACATTTGCGATTCTGGTCCTGCACCTGTTGCCTATAATGCTCCCCGGATTCAAGTATAAACCAAAACTGAAAGACTACCCTGTTTAAATGCTGCATTGAATGAATAGTCTGTAGCAATTAACTTTTCAGTGGTGAAGCTTATTTTTTTTTCAGGATTTGTCCTCTATACATTTTTTTTAAAAACTGTAGTTTCACCGTGACAATTGAAAAGTATTTAAAGTAGTAATGTGAGAAGAAACACAATTTAGATACATAATTTTTGTAAAAAATTAATTCTTATTTCGGAGGGTTATATTTTAATTGTTGTTTAGTGAGAGACTAAAGTGTAGAGTCTGCACGAGCCTGTATTGGCCGGGTGCTAACTGATTCTCTACCATTTGACAAAAAATGTGGACTGTCCTTAAGTTTATTTTATGCAAATCGTATCCTGCTGACATTTGTTTTTATTAAAATATTGATGATTTTGTTCATTTGTTTAGCGGAATGTTTTGACATTACTTTAATTCTATGAGTTACGAAAAAATTGTCATCAAAATCTGTTTTTCTTTCTTCAAAATTGGAATTTCACAATCGTCTTTTTTGTTCAGGATGAAATGAACAGAAGAAAATATTGTACTGAAGAAGAAGGATGTGCCAATGTTATCCCAAACACTAAGATGCATTACCTAGTCATTACCTAAGACATACCTCTGTATCAGAAGAATATCGTTTTTTTCTTACATCACAAAAGTCAAGGCTTAAAAAAATCCACTGTTTCATTGACTTTTATTTGCAATACCCGCATCCATTTTATAGTTTATTACTAAATAATAATATACACAATTATCAGAATATAGAGTATAATACCCTTTATTTTACAAAAGTCTCTCTATTTTTTTATCATTAAATTTCGCACTTGAAAAACACTTATGGATGAAAAAAAAAATGCATGAAAGAACATGAAAAAATATACCTGAAAAAAACGCAGCAAACTTATGCCTGAACTAAGTATGACAAGAAAAATATACTATATCGAATATCAGAATTTCAAAGTGCAGGAAATGGCGCTTCTAGAATTCATCGTAGTCACATAAGAATGCATTTCCGGAAAAGTCACAGTGCATGGGAGATAAAAACACATAAAGACAGAAGAAATGAAGGCGTGAAATGCGCTTTAAGAGTGACAGCTGAACAATGTGCCAATGACTATACGACGAAGGCTGTGGTTGCAACACGACGAGACAACCACTTTCATTTCTGACAGGCTCCTAAATATAGTCTGAATGATTATCGCTATTTATACACCCGTAACCAAAACCATGCCGAAACCGGTAACCGTTAGTCGATGAGGGAGAGCGACAAGGTTCTTTAAACACGGCATCCCCAGCTTTGGATTAGACTAATGCTGAACCAGGCCGCAAAAGGGCTTTTATTTTGGGCAAGAAGATGGATATGCGTCAGCTCCGGATAAAGACAGACAGCTATGACCTTAAATGCACGATTCTTCAAGAATTGGAGAATGGCCTTGGCCCCATCAATTCTTCCTTTGGGAGGGGAAAGGGCTCAAGACCATTGTGTACCTTTGAGTTGTTCCCTATTAAAATCTTATGCATACCATGTGTCACGTGTTCTTGCTTTGTCTTTGTGCCATTTTATTTTGCCTTTGGGGCATTTCCGGAAATGCATTTTTGTCTGGATAAATTGCTATCAATGTATTCTATATCCCTTCCGAAATTCTTACGCAAACGTCTTCAATCGCCCTGTATATGCATCATAATTTGCAACAGGTGCATTTAATTTTTTCACCTCATTACGCTAAATTCATTCGAAAATACGCGTCTGCATATATACAGTAGGAGAGAGACCAAAACATTTTTTACACATTAGCTATGAAAACTCTTGAGAGTACAAACAGAAATTTAGTGTCTATCATTTAATTTTTTTTTAAAGAATACATAAAAATATTTCTATAAAGGACTAAGTTTCAGTTTAATAAATAACTATTGCTATGTATTACCTGGTTTTTCTCGATGGCACACTTCTTCGATTCCTTGGATGTTTTTATCTTTTGCTCCTTCCGCAGGTACTTCGAAATTTTCGAGATTTATAACACTGATGCAGTCCTCAAGACCTGGCTTTTCCTCTCCGTCCCATGCTACTATTTTACCGGAAGAATCTACAACCACAGATTTTCCTTCTACTTCAGTCAGAGTTTCCTGATTTATAGCTACATTTTTGTCACTGCCTTTATCGAGATTATCCAAGACGACATTAGCTTGATTGGATGTTGACAAGCTTATAAACTGGTGTTTATCATGCGGTCTTAAAGGTGGCTTCAGACTGTCGGTCTCTGCTCTTCCTTCGCACCTTCTCCTTACATTCTCAAGCGTGTTATGCTGTTCTACAGTCATCTCTATGGTCACACAAGACGCTAAATAAAGAAAATAATTATTTTTAATTTAAATGGTTTTAATATTTCGATGATTATTTCTCGCACTATCTACACATTTTTTCTTATTCTTAAAAAAAGCATATTAAACTGAATAAATAAGATTAAACTATTTGTTTGAAATTTTACTCCATATACAGCTTAAAGACGGAACTTTGTTAGTCCATGCTGCGATGATTTTATGTTTAATGATATTATGGTTTATATTTTCGTAATAGTGTCCAGATAGTAATTCAGATTTGTTTTACACATTTTGTATTTTGTAACTAAAATAATACTAATACAAATTAAAAATTAATGCTGTCGGTATGCCATTCGATTTTGCAACACTTTATTATACAGAGTGTCCACTCTCAACGGTGTCCAAAGGCTAATTCCTAAACCGTTAGTCATAGATATATAGTTCCAATTACAAAAATGTTTTAAATGAGGTAAAGAAGTATATTAAAAGCGATTTGAGTCAATAAAATCATTTCCTGAAAAATTACGAAATAAAAATTTTATATGGTCCCCGGTCCTATAAGTTATATTTAGAAAACATTTCCTGTTGCACTGACAAGTAAGACAAAGAAAGAACCGTCATTCTGCGATTGAAATTGACCGAGTAACAGCTGTTTAAAGTTGGAGCAGATTTTTGCTGCAAATTAGGGGTTATTCACAAATGTAGTAGAAATATAATTTCGTCAGATATAATAAAAAAATGGTTGAAATTAAAATTAACATAGCAATATAACTTTGAAATCTTTAATCATTCTGACATATTATTATTATTATACATTCAGGCATATTGGGTTACGTCATGTTTTTTAGCTTTTGCTAATTGATTTTTATGTATTCTGTATCGTTGAATCCGAAATTGACCGTCACTTTTTACCATCATATAAAGATTTTTTGCATATCGTAAATTTTAAAGAAAAAAAAAAAAAAAAAAAAAGCGAAAATTTGATACAATAATAAAATAGATGTAATTGCAGTGTTTTTATCTTTTGAGAATCGATTTTTATGTATTTTTAACTGCTGAATCCGAAAATGACCTTCACTTTTAATCATAATCTTACGATTTTTTGAAAATTGTAAATTTTGAAAGTTAAAAAGTTCAAATTTAAAATTGAACATTCTCACCAACCTCATTGGATCTTGTGTTATCTAATGTAATTTTTTTTTTCTTAAACATCTTGGCGGTAATCTATCCGAAATTTTTTGTTTTATCCTGTAGAATAAGTATAAATGGTAACACCGAAAATCATAATAATATTAGGTTGTCATCGAATTTACGTCAGTATGTAAAATTTAATCTCGATTGAATATTTGAAAGTGAGTTAAAGTTCGAATAAAATTTTTGAACTGGAAAAACGTGCATACAATCGTTGAAGTTAGATAAAAAATTTTTGTTAAAAGAATTAATAAAAAGCAACAGTCTCAAATCCTTAAAAACATATGTTAAAATACAATTATTTTTGCCAATCTGAATCTTAATAAAAATTAGCTCAATAATAATACTTGAATGATTTTTTTTTAAAGCGCACAGACACACGAAAGAAGTTCTTCGAATACTTTAAGCACTCTGTATATGACCCTTCAAAGCTTGGTCGAACTCATTTGTACCCACATGTAGAAACGTGGTATAAGTCATACATTTTAAAAGTTTCGTAACTGGGTCAATTTTAGTGTTATATGAACGGGACTTTTTTTGTCTTACTTGTCAGTGTAATAGGGAACTTTTACTAAATATAACTAAGAGAACCGGGGGACTGTATAAAAATTTAAATTTCGTAGTTTTTTAAGAAATATTTTTATTGACCCAAATCGCTTTTAAAATATTTTTTTTTCCTCATGTAAAACATTTTTGTAATTGGAACTATATGTCTATGACTAACGGTTTAGGAGTTAGCCATTGGACAACTTTGAGAATGGAAACCCTGTATATATATTTATAATCGCAAAATATTGCGTTTTTGACGTCAAACAAACGTTATAAAAATAAGAATTATACACGTTCTGGAATTGAAAGTTCTATCTATAGTATATATTTTGCATATATCCTATGTACAGCGTTTACGAAATAATATCATGCACAGAGACCCGGAGCTGGAGCTGGAGCCCGAAGCCCGAGCACTCCGGAGCTGTGTTTTCCCTGGAGCTGGAGCTCTAAATTTTACCCTGCTCCAGGGCTCCTTTAGTTTTTAATATTCTTTTAAATCTTTTTTTTCAGTCTTTTAAATTTCCAGGCTTAAAATATTTTAATTACATCATTATTCAGTATTTTAATTATATCATTTTTTAGGTTTATTTTATTTTTATTAGAGATGGAAAACTTCTCAAAACATGGTAACACTACTTTACTTCTACTTTCTACTTGAGCTAAGTGACAACACTTTTTGAAAACAAATATGTCCGCCAGTTGTTTACACGTGTAGTTGTGCAATTTTTGTTGTTTGCAAAGTATTGAAGAAGAAATTTAAGATTTTTGTGTTTAAAATTCCACCAAATTTTCTATTTTAAAAGCAAAAGCTTAAAGATGTCATATTTTCTGAACAAGCAAGTTCAAGTTTGATGAGAAGAAAAATTCATTTTGTCAGATCTTTAATGAAGGTAAAGGAAGAAAGAATTTGTGAGCAAAAAATTAAATGTGCAAATTAAAATCTGCAACTCAAAAGCGCGAAGTCGGAGCCGAGTTGGAGCCGGAGCTGGAGCCACAGTATTTTATCCGTGAGCGGATCTGGAGCTGGAGCATCAAAAATTGTTCGGCTCCGGGTCACTGATCATGCAACTAGGGTAAGAGAAATTTTCAATGAAGCACTACAGATTTACAGCATATTGTGAAAGTAATTTTATGTTTGCGGTTTCACCTCGCAATAAAACATTCATATATCAATAACACTACCCATTCAACAACTAAAATTTTTCTACTGCAGAGTTTTGATACCAGTACTCCCTTAGAAATCGAACGAAACCTCATGCTTACAGTATGTGCACCCAATGGTGTTAGACAGTGTAGAATTGATTGCCCGATAGACAACTGAGTACAGACACATCTAAAATATCTAAGAAGTTACAATGCAGTTTAAAAAGAGGCAGCCTAGTCTTATGATATATAACACAGTTAAACTTATTCGTTTGTTTAAATTGAAATTTTTTCAAAGACCGTCTTAATTGATGCCTGTCCTATTCGAGAATCTAAGAAAGCCGACCACATCTACACTCTTTGCTGTATAAACTTATTTGACACATATTAGGCGGATAAATTTATGAAATACGTATGAGCAGTGAAACAGGAATGTTTGATATTACAGAAAGAAGAATTGTTAATAATACAAAATAAAGGAATAGCTATCTTACCTTTCTTTTTCCAGGCTGCGTCCGGTTTCGGCATGTACAGGCCCGAACACAGAAACTTGTGCATCTTGGCCTGTTCAGCGGATGGACGGTCCTCAGGCTTTAGAGACAGAAACATCTGGATAAAATTCTTTAACCGCTTTAAATCCAATGGACTAAGATCCATGTCTGGGAAGGAATTTTTTATGTGCCACTGAAGATCTTTAATCTGAAACGTCAAAAAAAGGGAGTAAAATTTCCATCCAAAGTTTGATGAAAAAGAATCTTTCCACAATATTAATGGAGATATTTTAACACTATTTTCAACAGACTTGTCTTTTTTTGTTTGAAGAGTGATGGCATTACAAAATATAGGGAAGTACAAAGTCAATAGTTCAGAGACATCGTGTAATCCCTGTGTATGAAAATATTGATTACCGAAATTTATATATTTGAATTGTGATATAATAGTACTGTTGTAAGATTATGAAGTCTAGAAGGGACTCAAGAAGTTATAAAGGAGGCCTAATCTATTCTACCTCTCTTTCTGGACCTGGTTATACCAATTACAGTTTAAGATACCCAGTGTCTAGGTCAGAGCTTTTCCGACCCCTTCGCGAGATTTCATTACGTTTCGCTCAAAGCAAGCAAAGACTGTTGATCATTCGTTAAAATACCTCTTCAATTTATGAACAAATCTTGGAAAAAAATGCATAAAGTGGGTTTATTAGGCAAATGTTATATTCAAATTAACAAAAATTAGACCTTTAAATGGAATGTGAGCGGTTTTTTTAGTTATTCTACAATATTTCCACAAAATTGACATTTCAAATTGCTCGGACGATAAAGAACCGAGATGAGTGTGCGTCTGTGAAAAACGGGGCAAGTGGTGGAGTTATAATAATAATAATAATAACAATAATAATAATAACAATAATAACAACAACGATAATGATGATAATAATAACATAACAATAATAATAATAATCATAGCTTAATTTTTAATATTGGCATAGTTTTAATAAATAGCTAACACAATTTTCCAGTTATTGAAAAGCAAAATGCATATATGATGATAAAGTTTAATTCAGTTTACGTTAAATATGGCCGAAAATGATTATACATGATTTAAGGGTTCCGTCGAATATCTAGAAAAATACTTAATGCATTCTTTTGGAATAAAAAGAACATGCTTGACCTCATATACATTATGGTAATTAGGGGACCCACTATTTTCGATCACACTGTCAAATAAATCTATAATTATAACACACGACTTTATAGATGTTTTCAAACATTTCAGTAAAGAATAGCGCACATTTTCATGGAGATATAGGAATTTCTTTTAGAAATCGCTGATTGTCTTTGCTATATTTTTCGTGAAAAAGAAAGCATTGTAACCGAAATCTTTTCCGACTTCCGGTTTTCGAAACGATTTACATGGTTTAGGCTATAGAGATTCCGAAAAATCATGTTTATACAAAATTTATCTCTGTCCGTGTGCCCCTGTGCTGTATATGTGTATGTCCTTTTTGTATCATATAAAAGTATATGCAGAATTGAAAAGTATACGCACATTGAATTGAATCGATTTTTTATGTATGTTTAGGACAATGTCCAGCAAATCCTCCTTGAATTTGAAAATAATACGCCGGAAGGGGGCGCTGTAATAGAGATTTCCCCCTCATTTTCTTTATTACATCATTGAAAAGTGTATTATGTTATGGATAGATTTGAACCAAATTTCAGTTGTATGTTTTTGACTATGGCTTGCAGGTTTCCCAATTTTTAATAGTTTTGTTGTACATTGGCTATTCTTGCAGCGATGAGCAATTGGTATCCAGCTAGTTTTCAAGCAGCGTATGTATAACAGAATTAAGAAAAATATTGATTTTATTAAATATTATGATTGACATTAACACGTTTTTAATCCGATTAGTATAAAATTAAGTAGAAACTTAAGATGAAAATGAAAGTTGATGTAGTATTACAGTAATAACACTAAATTATAACATATTTAAAAACTTTTTTAAACATTAATGTGTATGAGAAATTAGAATGTTTTGCGACTGACACATCTGGAAAGTTTATTTACAGCAAGCAGGATTTTCAATTCAATTTAACGACACTTTCATGAAATGTGACATGAAAAAAATAGAAATACACACAATCGAATATTATGAAATTCAGAAATGTTTCAGCGATTTGTGATTAAACTTACAATTACTTTCTAACAGTAGCTGGATTTTAGGGATTTTACACACATTGTAATTTATAATTTTCATTTTTAACACTATCCAATGCAGTTTAAAAGTGTTCAATAATTCGATTTTTCTGATTGTGATTTCTGACCTTATGAAAATCTCAAAAATATAAATGTACAATACTAACCTCTCTGAATATTTTCTGGTAGATGTATTTACTCCAGGGCCTCAAGTTGTTCCCTAGTTCGTCTTTCAGGATGTTGTTCGTGAATAAGCGGAGCGTCATAATGCCGAGGGACCATAAGTCCACTCCTAACGGATCGACTAGGACATCCTCTCCCCTGGAGTAACATAATTCTGGGGGATAATAGGGGAAATCAAGTCCGCACCTAAAAAGACATAAATAAAAAGACATTATTATTTCTTATCTATAACTTTTTTTCTTTCGACTAAAAAGCATATTATCATACTGTAAGGTGGTAATAAGACAAGCAAAAGAAACATGAAACAGCACTCTAGAGACATATATTTTTAAAATATATGCTCAACTATAGTTTTAACATTTAAATTTTTACTACCTATTCAACAAAAAATATGAAGATTTATATTAATCTATATCCGTTTTTGAAAAGTGCGTTCATTTTAAACGACTCGTAAAAAGTCTCAGAATTTTTCACAGTAGTAACCTCTTTATTACAGAGCAATTTTACAGAGTTCAATTTAAAATACGTTTCTAGGCCACTGATCTTCCTTAATTTGATCGATTATTGTTTCATTTTAATTTCATGAAGTTATTATTGAAACTCAGAAACTTTCAAAGATATTTAAGAGAGGCAACATCGCATTTTGCGTTCAAAAGACCGTATTGAAAAAAAAGTTATTCGCGCAATCCCTTCTTATGAAGTGTAAATCCTGAATTACAGGGAATTATTTGCGCTTTTATGAAGGAAAACTATTGCTTTTACCAGTAAAATGTTTATTATGGATATAACAATATTCCTACTGGATTTTGACAAACCTTAGCATAACATCCCATTGTTGAAGCGGGCAAATGTTTATTGTTACATCAGCATTGACAGATTTACATTTTTTTGCTTTAACAGTGTTTAAAAAATCAACAAAAATCAGCAAATTAAGTTATAATTTTTAAACAAAATTTATTTGAAAGTACATATTTTATTCCTTTTAATGTAGCAAAGAATGAGACGATGCGGTGTTTAGAAAGCAAGATGCGTGCTAGTAAAGAGAAAACGATACATGGATGTGGAGATAGTAAGCGTTTTACATTGTTGAATCATACAAATATTTATTCTTACATCAGCTTTAGAGATGGGAAAATCATTTAATTTTTGTTTATTGGTTTCGGTTTTACACCATTAGCTTGCTAACAAATTACAATAATCTATTAATTTTATCTCATTTCCAAAACCCAGAGAGTTGTTGAAATGTGCATTTTTTTTAGGAAATTTAATTTTTCAATCAGCAACAGCAATAATAAAATTATAGCAAACTGAAATTAATATTAGCAATATTTTCATCTAGATTTATAATAATAAAATCACAAGAAAGTAAACTACCAATAGAATTCTTATAGATTCCCTCTATTTCTTTAATTTTTGCATACCATAAAATATTTTCTTAACTCTGATAAATAGAGAAAATTTTTATCGGTTACAGTCATAAAAAAAGAAAGCAGTAGATGAAAATTTAATTAAAATAGAGATTTTCAGAATAATATCAGTAATTATAGCAATAAAGGTCACAGAGCATAGGAGATTACAAAATAGACTCACTCGCTGATAGGCTGCGTTGACGAACTGATAAATCTCAATCCCCCCAGTTTAGCAGTAGAATCATATGATACAAGGATGTTATTTGCATCAATATTGAGGTGGCACATATTCTGGCGATGAAGATATTCCAGACCTGACAAGCTGTCTTGAAGCCACCTTTTTATATCGAACATGTTGTTTTCGTCGTCTTGGAACCACCCTTTACGAACTATTTTTTCTAAGCTCATGTATTGTCTATTCATCAAAAAACAGCAGGCATTTAGTTCTGGCATTAGGATTGTTTTTGTTAACAGGACAATATTTTTATGGTTCATGAGGGGCCAGAACTGCAGTTCGTTTTGTTTTACTTGATCTTCACAAACTATTTTTCCTGCTGTTATTTCTCCGGGTGGTATATCGAAAAGCAGGACGTCACTGAATTTGCCTTCTGCTATACTTTCTCTGTACTCAAATCCTAACTGTTGTTGTAATATACACTGGATATTGCGTTTATGCATAATGGAGGTTTATTTAATTTTTTGAGTTAAACTATTTGTGCAAAATTGAATGGAACAATAATTTCAAAATTTAGGTTGAAATTTATATGCGTGTTGAGTGCTTGCCGAAAATTTTTGAAAGAGAATGTCTGGAAGCTTTTCGACAATAGCTTTTCACATCAACAATGTTATTGCATTTTAACTTCACATTGTTGTAGACTAAAAAACGTTTATTGTTACATCAGCATTTAATGTTTTAAGATTTTCACGCATGACTATTATTTAAAAAAAACACTGAAAATCAGTAAATTAAATTACAATTTTCAAATTAAATTTATTTAGAAGTACGCCTTTTATTCTGTTCGATGGAGCAAAGAATAAGACAATGCGATATTTTGAAGCCAAGATGCGTGCTATCAAATCAAAAGCAATAGCGTATGTCGAGATATTGAACGTTTACATTGTTGTAGCAAACAAATATTTATTGTTATGTCAACATTACAAATGAGAAAAATAATTACTGTTAATTAACTGGTTCCATCGTTACACTACTAAGAATTCGTATGGTTGCAATACGTTATTAGTTTTGACTTCATTACAAAATCCTTGGTGTAATGAAAAACAAAAGTTGTTAGAATTTGCTTTTTTTTTAATTTTTAATTTTCCTTTTTCTTTTCCATTTTTGTTCTTTAAAGGGCTTTTTTGGTTCTGAAAAAGCATCTAAACTCATATTAAAAGAGTAAATCTACAATTTAGGAATGATCAAACGAACTGTAAAAAAATTAGTTTTTTGTTATTTATTTTTTTCTTCAATTTTTTTAAATGGACAATGAATGATATTAAAAAATATATATAATTAATTGCATTATTTCTTTAGTATAGCTGATAAAAAATCCTTATTCGTGATTGAACACTGTCCTGTTCTTACAATATTTCCGTTTTCACTAATAAAATGAAGAAATATATCCATAAACTATAAACATCATCTGAAACCATGTGTATATAAATGAAAGCGACAGATGTTTTCATTTGTCTTTTCTCCCATTCGAAACGGTGATTCAAAATGCCACTTCAAATGTTAAAAACCAAATTCCTGTAAAACAAGTCTTAATTTTTTTTAGAGTGACAATTAATATATTCAGATAAACTTATATCGAACACAAAATTGAATGCTTAATAACTTCTTAACTGACTAGATTAAATGGACCATTAACTATATATTTTAATGTTACGGAATATAAATTACAGCCGAACCCAGTTAAGGGGGTCCGGGACACATTTTAAAATAAATTTTATTTATTGAGTTGAAATTTTGAATTTTTTTGTGATGGTTAACCATATCATTTGCAAACAAAATCACATGATAAAACTTCTCATAATTAAAAAAAAAAATTTTAGATTTAAAATTTATTGATTATGAATTATGAAATTTATTGATTATGAATTATGAATTATGAAAATAATATTAAAAAAATTATGAATTGCAACCTATAATTTTTTTGATGGATTCAGATTTAGCAAGTCCTGCTTTATGGAAATCCAAAATTTCACATTTTTCATTCAAGTATTTTTCAAATTATGTTTAATAAACGGCAAAATGATGGTTTAAGGGGCCGTCTATGATAGAAGTGAGAAACTATTTTGAAAATTCGTATGCTATCCTGTAATCTAACAGGCTTAATTGACTGCTTAAGGTGCCTTGATCAAGAAAGGAGCTCTCTCGGTTAACAATCGAGTACCGAACTTCAATTTGGATACAGCCCTTAAAATACGCTCGTTTTAAAATAATTAATTTCACGGAAACTTATGATACGAATTGCATAAAAATTTGTTTTTAGACTAATTGAAGGGTGTAGAGTTCATTTATGCTGTCAGAATTGTGTACTGCTATTGAAAAAAACAAAGTTATGGTTCGTTTTAATATGTAGATGCCCCCCTAAGCAAATTGTATATACGTCATTTAAAAGTAGTCTTTATTTCCAATCGTTCGGTACCAGTAACTTTCTTCTACGATAATTTGTTGAGGAGTTAGTAGGAGTGTTTACTTTTTTTTCCCACGACTGTACATATTTGAAGAAAACAAAAAACCGCTAAATTAGGGAAATTGCAATCTTTCTTTGATCCTTCCTCCTAACATTCTTTCACTCTCGCTCCGAGAATATTTTTACTGTAGTAGAGAGGTGAAAGTAAAGGTAAAGTTACTTAAATAAGTGATAAAACTTATTATGATGAGGGATGATCATACCTGTTAGTGGGGTTTTAAATGTACATTATATCACTACTATCTTTTATAATGCATATTATAGGCAACAAAATGATGAAATTTCTAAAGATTAAACAAATACGACTGCGAATGGAGAATTCTTTTATGCTTTCTTATTTTTTGCTTGGCTATTAATATAACACTATTTTTTACACTAAGGCAAAAAGGATATTTTTTTTTTACATTAAAAAGAAGGACAGATTACAATGGATAATTTATCGCCAGTATTATAAGTGTCAAATATGATTTTAAAAACTGATCTGTGTTTCAAAGGTTTAATATTTTATTCTTTCTGTTAAAAGATTTAGTCTAGTAAGAAAATGATTGTTTTTTTTTTTGGTTTATTTTTAGTTACAACGTACTAAGCGACAATAAAACTTATTTAGAATCCAAAATTATTTTCCGTTATTATTTCATTCTGGCCCGTAAAAAGAAAAAGGATGTTTAAGTGAAATGAAATGAAACTTAAATCTAAATATACGTAAAAGACACAATATTCTACCGTAAAAATATAAATGAAAGCTATAAATTTCATTATTTGATTAAATGTGAAAATAAAACCAATTCATGCAACATAATACAAATTTCGTTTAAAACGCGATATCCCCCCCCCCCTTTCCAAACGCGTCTTAAGGGGACCGTGAACTTTTATTTGAGCAAAAATCGACCCCAAAATCGACATTTCTTTTTGTGTATATTATTATTCTCAGATTTGTACCACGTCACTCCTGGAAAACAGCATGCAGATGGGTATTTTAGGCAAAGTTACTAGTGTTTTAATTTTGTTCACAAACTATTTTTTGGCATTTATCATACTTTAAATCCATTTTTCTCAATACTGATGTTTCAGCTTGTGTTTTTAATACAGTAAAACCTCCATAACGGACACCTCTATTTAACGGACAGTTTTCCAATCCCCACTCCCAAAACCTAATTTTTTGTATGTTTAACCTCTGAATAACGGACATTCCGAATAGCGGACAGTAATTTTGGTGATAAAGGATGAAATATTATTTTTTTACGAGAAAAAGAAATGGAAAAAAAAATAAAAAGGCCTCTAAATTTATCAAGGCAATGTGTCACGAATTTTGTGATCACACATAAATATAGAGGGCGGACTGGGGAAAATCCCCCTTCCCACGTCCAGAGTTAAAGGCAAGGAAGGGACATCCCCCCGGAGCATTGAAATGCCCCCCCCCCCCTTGAAGAAAAAACAAAACTTCATTTTAGTAGGGCTCGTTCGTAAAATTCAAAAAGTTACTAACTGGATTGCATTAATGCATAACATGGAACAGAGAAATCAGAGATGTCATATAATTTGAGCAAAAGAAAAATAATCGCTGAAACTTAACATACGATTTTATTTATTTATTTTTACTGTTTTATAAAACAAAGAAAAGAGTTGCTGAAAATTTCTTTAATATTGATGAAGAATATCTACTGAAGAAGAATCAGTTGAAGTATGCGATTATATTCATTCAGAATTTTCGACAAAAGCTGACTCTATTAGTGATGATGAAACAGATATTGAAGCTGGAGATGCTTCCTGAAATATCGAGAATTTACAAGAAGCGGTGAAATGCAGCGAGTAGTAGTAGTTGCACAATTTTGTTGTAAAAAAAAAAAAAAAAAAAAAAAAAAAAAAAAAAAAAAAAAAAACGCAGAAGGATTAAAATTACTGAAAGAGCTAAAACTTCACATTGAAAAACAAATTACAGGTAATCGCAAGCAAAAGCAAACTTTTGTAACAGGTTTTTTTCGTAAGAATGTAATAAACAGTGGATTAAGGTATGGTTAATTTTATTGCAGTTTTATTGCTTAAAAAATAATTTTAATTTCTGATTAATCATGTAATAGAGGTTTTAGGACATATAAAAGTCAATTAATGAAACATTAAACATTTCTTAGCGATTTTTGAAACTCTGAGCTTTACCCAATAGCGGACACCTCCGAATAGCGGACAGTTTCCGCGGACAGGTGTCCGTTATTTGGAGGTTTTACTGTATTTGAAAAGCTCCTTGCTGCTTAATTTTTGATCAAAATTCATGAAACTGATCAGGAAGAATCCTGATATAGCTTAAAAAGAAACTGTGTATGCATTTTAAAATTCGACTTCATTGAGACAGTTAAATTTGATTTTTCATTTCTTATAATGCGGAATTTCGATGAAAATCGATATGGAATGCATAAATTATCTCTAAAAATTAACTAATTAAGGGATTAAAAAACGATACACAGATTTGTTTGTAATAGTTGTTACGTGATTAAAATCGAATATTGAGGAAAAATCTAAAAAATTAAGACTCAAGGAGCATTTTTAATTTTGTTTTAAAATTTAAAATTTTTAAAAGATCATAAGATTTTAATAAGATTAGAATTTTCTTTTCTATTTACTTATGGTGAAATCTATATTTGCACAAAATTTCAAATCTCTATTATGAAAATTAAAAGAAATTTTTTTTAAGTCCACCTTTCTCTTAACCATGTTCGACCATATACAATTTATTAAAAAATCAGCTATCTTTAATAAATTCTTTTTGACAATTTAATTTCTTCTATCGTTACAAGAATAAAATATTGGATTCGGGAAAATTTTCGAATTCGGGTTTTTGACGGATTTACATCTTCCAGGAGTCAGAGATCCCAAAAAACATGTTTTTACAAAATGTCTGTCTGTGAGTCCGTGATTTTGTCTGTCTGTATGTATGTGACACAAATATTGTGGGAGCTTTATCTCAAGAACTAATGCACGGAATTTAATAAAAATTTATGCTCAGTTAGTCCTTGATATAAATTGGTTCTGATTAGTTTTTGGTGTAAATCGTTCAAAAGGTGGCGCTGCTATGCAGCTACACGGATTTTCATCAAACTTCAAATTCAGTTAGCCCTTGACATGAATTGACGTTTTATGTATTTTGCTGTAAATCGCTCAATAGGTGGTGCTGCTATGCTGCATGCATATTGTGTAATTTCCGCAATAGCACTATCTCAAGAACTAATGCATGGATTTTCAACAAATTTCAGATTCAGGTATACCTTTGTATGAATTAATGATGATTATGTTTTGGTGCAAATCGCTCAACAGGTGGCGCTGCTATGCTGCATTTTTAGAATTTCCACTGTAGCTCTGTCTCAATAACTAATGCACGAATTTTCATCAAACTTCAAATTCAGATACACTTTGATATGAACTGGTGCTAAATTGGTGTAATTTCTTGTACTATGTATGTTATGTACTTGTATATTTTTAAATGATTTAATTGACGTGATTTATATAGAAGAAAGTTTTGTGATGGCCACAACATACTAGTTTTATTTTGAAGAAATATTTTATTGATTAAAGTATTCTGTTCTGAAAATTAGAAGAATGAATAGTTACAAAATATTGTCGCTTTCATTTTTATAATTTATATTTACTATAAAAATTCCACTGCATCATATCTCTGAATATATTTTTAAAATTAGTTATATAACCTTAAAATTTAATAATATTGCGTAAACTTTGGAATTCCAGTTACGCATTTTGTTCGAATCCGAACAAGAAAATGCAGAATTCAATAAAACGTACCACTTAATTAAGGGTCTAAATTAAGTTCAGTTTTTTTCAAAATATAGTCTGAAAATTTTCTTTCGCTGAGGCGTTTAACCCTTTATCTATTGACGGTACTTTATAAATACTATTAAAATAACTTGTTATAAAATTCATTTAACCCTTTGAGCTCTGAGGGGAATTTTTTCAAAATGCCCAAATGTCACATTGGTACCAGTAGTTTCCAAAAAAAGATTTGGTTAATAATACATGCGGAAAAATGCATTAAGCTATTTTCAAATAAATTTAGTTTGATATTCCGGTGCCAATGTGACATTTGGAGATTAAATGTAAGGGGGAAGAAATTTACCCATTGGAGCTGAAAGGGTTAATACATCGTTTAGTAGTAATACAGTTTAGAAAGAGTTATAGATGCATTACTTTATCTTGTTCCAAATGCATCATTGGTTACACAAAACAAAAATATTTTTAAAAGGATGATTTCTTTTGTCTTTGCATCTTTTCTGCTTTCTGGGCGTTGGGGGGGGGGGGGAGTATTTTTCAATTCAGAAATATTTCTATATTTCTATTGTAAGAACATTATATTTGCACATTTCCTAATTCTACAAAATACCAAGAAAAATATTTAAAATAAAAGATTTGAGTGGGGTTATAAATACTGCACAAAATCCATATAAATTCAAATTTAATTAATCCTTCTAAATCCTTCAATCCTTCTAAAATCTTTCTAAAATTTATTAAATGATTATGTAAATCTTCTAATGGACTTTCGAAAATTCACGGAAAATGCTTTAGAAGATAAATTTTTCATTAATTCACAATTCATAATTCAGTACGTAAAGGGTTAGGTTGTTTTTTATATCGGAAACGGAAGTTTTATAAATATTATTGCACCCATGATATAAATACGCGAAAGTAGAGCGCCGATTATCGGAACTCCAGTTAACCGAACTTCCAATTATCCGAACAGCCTACTTCTTTCAAAAACTTTTATTAACCGAACTTCTATTTATCCGAACAGCCTATTTCTCTCATTTTATTTATTTTTTTTTAAATGATGATGAGATTGTGGATGAGATTTAAATTGAAAAAGAAATTGAAGAAAATGAAAACGAATTCTCTGAAGATAACCCAGGTCCATCACATAACGAAGCCTTCGAATGTTTGGAATCAGCTATGAAACGACTCGAATGGCAGAATAACGCTGATTCTATTCAACTAACGTATTTAAGAAGAATTCGAGATATGACAGCATTGAAAAAAACGTCTTCTTTGAAGCAAGCAACAATCGAAAGCTTTTTTGCTTGGAATGTTCCTGACTATACTAAAATTTTTACGCTTTATCCAGGTTTAGAACTAGTAGTACCAGTTAGTGCTAGCATGTTCAAAAACTGGTTTTATTTTTTATTTAATTTATATTTTTTGAATTTTCATTGTCATTTAAAATTTTCTTTTTCTCTTTTTATCATTTTCTGAACTCCAGAGATTATAATTTAAATTGTCTGTCCATTTATCTGAACTTTTGCTTGTACGAACTAGGGTTGGTCCCGGCTTGTACGGATAATCGGCGCTCTACTGTAAAAGAAAATGTACATAAGAAAACTACATATGATGTCATTTTATGATAAAATCTTTTTACACATATAGATTACTCAAAAGAAATCACTGAAATCGTTTTGAAATGATAATCATTTATTAAAAAAAAAAAAAATCAGTAATTTTCAAAATATTTTTTAAATAGTTACTAATTTTGAATTGTTCCTTTTCTGCAGAACCCATACTGAATAGTTAGCTTTGCATTTCTGTTAATAATGCAATTGCTTTATCATTACTGCTTTTACTACTGACGAACCTCTTTACTAAGTCAAGGCCTCAGAGCAGCTGCGAAGTTTGGCATCAGTTAATCGTTCTGAGTGGGATCATCATTATAATCAGACTCGTCGGCACGTTGTCATTCCTGTCTGTTATCCACCCTATAATATCCTCGCCATTTAAAAATACAATTAAGAACACGTATAGAGTTGGCTAATAACTGCACTTTTGCATTTTTTAATCGTCTCTTTAAATTTTAAGTTTTTCTTCCGAAACTGCGTGGGAAAAGTCACTTACCCACTTACTTTCAACAATGGAGTTATGAATAAAGTGGAGGTCACATATAGTATGTTGTCTAGTAGTTGCGAGTGAAGTAACTGAGGAGGTTGTCACAAGATGACTGCTGTTTTTTTTAAGCACATCCACAGTTTTTGATTAGCGGAGGTGAAAACTTCCACCAGTAAACTTGTATAGAAAAGATTGTCTTATTTAAGCACCTTATTCATGGAAAATGTCTCTCATAATTGTGGTAAAATATTTCTATTTTTTTTACTGGTGCCATGTATTGATGGTATTTGCCAGGTATTATTATAATATTTTCAATGACACTGACAGGAAGCTGTTTTGGTTGTCACAATATGGCGCAACTACTACTGCTGAAGTAAACCTCCACCAGTAAAAATGAATATCAGTTTTTGACATTATTTTTTACTGAAATATTCCATTAATAAGGCGTTTGACTAAAGAGAAAATTTCTGCTTAAATTTACTGGTAGAAGTTTTCGCCGGCGGTAATGAATCCTTGCGAAAGCGGTTACAGTTGAAGCTTAATTTTTTTAGGATATGTGAGTTCATCTTTCTTAATAGTTCCATACTTTCAACGCGACCATCGTAATGCACATAATCATTCAAGACAATTACATCCAAATAATTACAGTTAAGCATTTGAAGTTCTCAGCTTTGTGGACAGGTGGAGTTAAATGACCAACTCCAAATACTGCATTACGGAAACATCTATTGTAGGAGCCACTGTCTTTCATGCAGCGGCGATAAACTGCATATTCTAAGAAAGAGAAGAGTGGATTTGAGGCTACACTAGTCACTCGGAGAAAATCGAACCTTAATGTTAATCGTATGGGTGAATATGGGTATCCTATGCAAAATATATAATTCAAAAATATTAAAATGCGTGAGAGAAATCTGTAAAGAACTGTCCCATAGGATTAACACAAGTTTGAGCGTTTCTTTCAGTGACTGCACTGTAAAAAAAGAGGACCAAAAAGCGGAAATTGTACTGGCAATCGAGACGCCAGTACTATTTCCGTATTTTAACGGAAAATTTTCCAAGTAAATTGCGCAAAAATTTCAGTTTTTCTTAAATTTTCGGGGAGGGGGGGGGGAGAATTTCCGTGAAAATACGGAAATAGCACTGGCGTCTCGATTGCCAGTACAATTTCCGTATTTTAATCCGTTTTTTTTTACAGTGTAGTGTAAGAGTCTACAGTAGTTACATGAAAGAGCTGGAACGGTAATGTTAAACCTATGGTTTACAGATATCTCGCTTAAATTTTGATAATTTTAAATGATTTGTTTTGCATAGGATATCCAATGTCGATATCTATTGTGGCGCGTTTGTATTTGTTCAATTTTTGTTACAGTATTTTTTATTATGTGAACAATTTCTATTTTGGAACCGCTTCTGAAAGTGAAACTGTCTTATTTTTTTAAAAACCAAAATCAAATAAGTACAAACGCACAATGAAAGTCGTCGACTTCAGGTATTTTATGCAAAAGCAAAGCAAAACAAACAAACAAAAAATCACGAGTCAAGCAAAGACTATGAAACACTTTCATAATAGTTTGCAACGCATTCCTATTCATGTACCAAAACTACACCGTTTAATGAGTTGGAATAGGATCTCTAAATGAACTATTCGGCAACCCCTAACACATTTGAAAATCCAATCTCAGAAATTCCCATCTACAAAAAAAAAAAAAAAAAAAAAAAAAAAAAAAAAAAAAAAAAAAAAAAATCCTAATTCTTTGGGCAACCGTGTTATTAGATTATATCTATTAACTACATGCATGCAAAAGTTTAGCTCAGTTAGGAAATACATACCTCAGTTTTAAATAATCCATTCAACAATTTCAGCTAGTAAGGAGAATGGTACGTCCATTCTTTTGTGTAACCCTGTATACGAGATATATAGAATTTATACACAGCGAGTAACATACAAAAAATTAGTTTAACTTCAAAGAGCATACCGAATTTGGAAACGCTCTTCCAACAATTATTGCTCAAAGACTGTTCTGCAACCGATTTCTGTTGCGTGTTCTTCTAAATGAACGACAAATGCTATGAATGCCCTATTCTATAGGAAGTATCTTGTAGCGAAATTGAGTTATATATATCAATTTCAATACATTTGAAATAGCGTAATAGTGTTTAAATATTCTGAAAACAATTTTTTTCCTTTGACCATAATGTAACAGAATATTTGAGTAATCCTGTAAATGAACTATTAATGCTACACACTTCATATTCAGTACCGAACATGCCATGGTAAACATCATTAACATATATCAATTGCAGATAGTCCGAGTATATTTACGAGAGTTAGAACGTGGGCAGGACAGACAGACGGAAAGAGAACCCGAATTGATAAACACATTTCAACTTTGTTGGAAGGTGTTAAAAAATGAAATATTATGCTATTTCTTGCCAGCATTGATCCCAACACTGTAAAATATAAACATTACATTATTGAAACAACATTGAATGTTAATATTCGAAAAGAAATACTCAAGATTTAAGCCACTACAAACATATTGTACTAGTATAATTTTGCTATTGCAGATGACTAAAATAATTTTTAAAAATCTATAAATTTGTATGATTTTTTATTTACACTGTTCAACATAGTTGAAAAGTATTTATGAATTCGGTTTGTCTGTTCATCTATTTGTCTATCTGTGCATGCTCTAACTCTCTTAAATATACTTGGAATTTCATGCAATATATATATGTTAATGATGTTTACGATGGCATGTTCCTTATTGAATATGAAGCGTGTAGCATTAATAGTTCATTTACAGGGGCACTCAAAATAATTCCGTTACATTATGGTCAATGTGAAAAGTCGTTTGCAGAGTATTAGAATGGCTTTGCACTATTTCAGATGTATTGAAATTTATATAAATCACTGAATGTCACAACAAGATGATTACTTTTCAATAGGACATTTATGGCATCCGTCGTTCATTTACAGGGACGCACAAAAGAAATCGATTACAGTACTGTTTTTGAGCAATAATTGCTGGAAGTGCGTTTTAAATTTCGGTATGCGCTTTTAAATTGAATTTTTTTTTAAATTTTACTCGTTGTGTATAGATTCTACACCTCGTATGCAGGGCTGTACAAAAGAATTCACATACCATTCAACTTTATTAGCGGAAATTGCTGCAGGAGAATTTTCAACTAAGGAATGTATTTCCTAACTGAAAGGTTTTTTTGCATGCATATAGTTAATAGATCTAAATCTATATATCATATACAGGGCTGCGAAAAACGTTCAGTTAACATTTTGATTCAAGATGGGAATTGTTGAAATTGCGTTTTCTAAAGTGTTATGCGTTCAATAAAAATGGTTCAATTAAAAATTCTATTTCAACTAATAAAAAGATGCAATTTTGTTACATTATTCTGAATGTGTTGGAAAGTATTTCATAATGTACCCTTGACGCGTGCTTCTTTCTTTTTTCTTTTCTTTTTTTTTTTTTTTTTTAATGATAAGAGGATCAGTACAGATAAAATTGAACACGTGTTTGAAATTTAAAATGTAAATAACTTGGTTTTCCCATTAGTTGACCGAAATTTAATTATGGGAAAAATTTGAATAAACAGTTCTTTGGACAAAACCAGATGATATAGAAGCTATGAATTGTTGGAATAGTTGACAGCATTACCTATGTATATTTTTCAATTTTTAATCGCTCTATTCAGGGACTTCTGAAGTTGTTTCAATATCTTTTTTTATTGTTTTGATGTCATAACTAATATATAATTAGGCAGTTCATCCATAGTAATTAAATAATGAAGTAGTACCACAGTCTTGGAAACAAAAAAAAAATGTATGTTTTATGTATATTAATGTTGCTAATAAGTAACTTATTTTTCAGAGAAATCAATGAATGTAGTAATTTACAATCGTAAAACATATACAATTAAATTATTGAAACATATTCAGTGATTGCTGATAAAATTAAACAGAAATATCAGCAAGTTTTCATAGATTTCACAACTGTATATACACCCTCTCAAATGGTTTATGGAAAATCATGCTGCAATTTTAAACTTCCTTCATCTAATTCATTTAAACACAATAAAAAAATCTTTAAAGGCTATATATTTCAGACGAACGCTCAAACGCATTAAAATTGGCTTGCTTATAAAGAACAAGATTTTAAAAGTGGAAGAAAAACGAGAAATTTTATATGAAATTATACAAATAAAATTAACGGTAAAGGATAATATCGACGTTTCGAACTGCTTCTGCAGTCGTCTTTAGGATAAATATGATGTTGAAATGTATAAAATTCTAGAGATGAAAGCTTCCTGTGAAGTCTTGGTTAATTATACGAATGGATTATTCTATATTTTCCTTTGTGCTTACATTAAATTTTCACAGTTTAAGAAAAAGTTGTTATTTACAATGTATGCAAATGAACTGAACAAAGTTACTCGTGTTTTCTTCTTTTTTTAATAAACATACTTTAAAAACTGTTTTTTGAAATAAAAAAAATGGCATAAAATATGATGAAGAAAAACAACTCTCCTTTTAAAATGAGTAAAGATTTGAAAGAGTTTAAAATGAAAAAATGCTTAGAAACCTCGAAATAGTGTTACTCTAGATTCCTTATTATTATAAATTATTTTTCTACCCCAAACCTTATGCAGGATATATATGTTTTTGGAAAGAAAACAATAAATGTTTTTTTTCAGTAAGACCTGAGCATTATTAAATTTTATGTCTTTTTATGGAAAGTTTTTTCTTTTTCTTTTTTTTTTTTTTTTGTCAGGCAGTTGAAGTTTTTAATTTAAGTATAAAAATTTACATAACAATTAGGTTTTGTTTAGGGAAAAGAAATCAACCTTCTATAAGACGAGCTTTTTGGGTTTTTTTAATGATCAGATGTAAACGTAAGAGTATTAAAAACGTCCAAGAAATAAACATACTTAAAAGGAAATTAAACAGAATAAAATTTGACATTATAAAATATATTTGAGGGGCAATGTATTCCAAAGGGGTCATTTTAACACAGGGAGGGGTATCCACTTTTTTAAAACTAGGCCTAGTCGGGTATCTTTTATTACGTAATTTTTAAATTCTGAATTGAATGACACCCTCCGCAACTTATACGATAATTCATTTCAAAGTTATGGTAGATTTTAAGAATACAAAGTCAACAATTATACATTATTATGGAGAACAGATTTGTCACATTTATTTTACGTTTAAAACATGTTTTGTATATCACATCAAATAATCTCAAACTTATTAAATAAATGTCTTCAAAATAGGAATAATCAAAATCAGGATTATCTGAATCTTTTTCGAGGTCATTAAAGTTTTCGAAATTCGTGTATTCATAATTCTGTATTCATAAAACTATTCATGACTTTGTATTCATAAATGTTGCCTAACTTTGTAAAGAATGATCGTATCATTCGATATTGATCGACTTGCAGATGGTGCCATTCGATTCAGAATAGAAAAAATACTTAATAAACGATTCCCTATTTCACCTAATAAAACGATGTTCAATCCCCCCCCCCCCCACTGAGTTAAAGTGCCCCTTTTTTGCCCCAACAAAAACGCGGTACAACATCTTTATTTATTTATTTGTTTACTCAAGTGATCTTCATTTCTAGAGCCAAAACAATGTTCTTACCATAGTTTCATAAATGGTCATCAGTTGTTATTGTAAAAACCTAATTTACCTGCGTAAAGTATTAAGGGGACGAGGGACCTTTAAAATCACTTTTTTATTTTTTTTGTAAATTTCACTTTAAATACTATTCAAGGGTTCATTAGTTGCATTATGGCATACATTTATCTTTAAAAAAAAAATATTTTTTTGAGAAAGAAATTAATTTTTCGTAATATTTTAGAACTTTTCAAAATGCCTTGAGAACTGAATATCCATAAAAATCCCCAATATTTTTTATACAAGTTTGTATTATATATATATAAATAAAACTGTACATCAAATTTTATATATTTGAAAATAAAGGTAAGAAAAAAAATTTAATTTTTTTCGCATGAGGCATTTTGAAAAGTTCTATAATGTTACGGATAATTATTTTTTTTTCCCCAAAAATTATTTTTTTTTGTGATAAATGTATACCATAATGGCATAATGCATATAATGTACCCTTCAATAATATTTAAAGTAAAATTTACAAAAAAAAAAAAAAATGATTTTAAAGGTCCCTTGTTTCCTTAATGTCGACTTTGTATTCATAACACCTTCTAACTTTCTAAAAAAATATTGTATCGGCTTGCGGATGGTGTCATTCGATTCAGAATTGAAAGATATATAATAAACGATACCCTGCTTGACCTACTTAAATTTTTTTTATCTCTCCCCTCACGCCCCCCCCCCCCCCCCCTGAGGTAAAATTCCAACAACTTTATTTTTTAGAGACTCATTCGATATTTATTTCTAGTACCAAAACGAGGTTTATCTCAAACTTTCGTGAATGGCTATCAGTTGCATTTTATTCAATTTTTGGTCTATTTTACCTGTACCATAAGGCTGCAAAAAGTAAGCGCTACTGTAAGAGCTCGCTTATTTTCCAAATTTGTGCTCTTACAGAAATTTTACGCAATACCTTTGTTGTTGGCAGTTTAATACATACAAATTAAACTTTTTTAAACTAAAATAAATAAATAATAAACAAGTAAGAAAAATGCCTCAGGGCATAGGCTATGTGACACTTTCCAACACCATCATAACATTGTTAAGAAATTTTATTTTTTCATAGAATGAAATGAAATGACTTGTTAGACAATTTAAAAAATGCAAAACGCGCTAAAAAATCATTTTCAGCAATTTCTGTCCGTAGCTGCTAACGTGTGAAAATTATTTCTGCAAATATGCAGATTTTGTAGATCTCTATGTGATCTACACACCTCATTATACGCTACAAATTAATTAATTTTAAACCTGCATATGACAACAGAAATTGCACATCTAACAGTTATGGCATAGTCAGCTTTCTAACCAAATTATTTTGTGTGTCTGTGTTAATAAATTATAAATTGTACGCATTCTATAATCTATAGAAAACATATTGTAAAGCAACTCAGTGATGTATATCAATTTAATATATATAAACTGTACGCATTTTAAAACTTATAGAAAACACGATATAGTGCAACTGAGTGATGTATATACATTTCATGTATAAAAATTGTACGCATTCTATAATTTATAGAAAACACGTTGTAGTGCAACTCGGTGATGTATATCAATTCCATGTACATAAATTGTACACATTCTATAATCTATAGAAAACATGTTCTAGAGCAGTTCAGTAATGTATATCAATTTTATGTATATAAATTGTACGCATTCTATAATCTATAGAAAACATGTTGTCGTGCAACTTAGTGAAGCATATCAATTTCATTAAGTTTGAATTAGTGTAACATTAAAATACGCAGTAAATAATTTTTCCCTTTGATCATAATGTAATGGAATATTTTTGTGCGTCCCTCTAAAAGAACTATAAATACAGCTTACTATAAACTTTATAAAAATCATATTGCGTTTAACCTCAATGATGCATATCAGTTTCATTATGTTTGAAATAATGACACATCATCAAAACGTGTAGCAAACGATTATTCCCCATAGATCACAATGTAACGAAATCCTTCTGTGTATCACTGTAAGTGGACTGTAAATGCTACAGACTTTATTTTGAATAGCGATCATGCTACAGTAAATCGCAATGACAGGTATCAATTACATGGCAAATGGAATATATTTATAAGTGCTAGAGCACGGCCAGACAAACCGAAATCATAAACACTTGAAACTATGGTGGAAAGTGTGTCATTCTTTTATGGTATTTACATTTTTGTATTTAATGTGTTTTCTATTCAGTTTATTTACTTCGCTAAATAACTGGACTTAATATCTTTTATCACGTATTTTTTTGCACCGTAACTTATCTTTTTTCCTAAAAGATTAAATGAAAGAAGTAAAATATGATGTAGGAGAACAAAAAATAGAATTATAGGATTTTTAATTTAAAAAAGTATTTAGATGAGGAAATGAGAAGTTATAAATCTAGAAAGTACGCTGTATTTTGTTATTTTTTCACCTTAAACAATATGCAGAGTGGGCATATGTTTTACTCGAAACACTTAAATTGTTTTTGCCAAGACGAACAGATTCTAAAAGGAAGGTATATAAATTGGATGAAGGAAAAAATTATTACAAAAATTAGCACTTCTTATTTAAAAGGCAAAATATGCATAAGGAAACGAAATTTTATAAATCTAAAAAATGTGTTTCTCTTTTTTTTTTTTGTGTTTCCATAACAAGTTCGAATTATTTATGTTTTCAGAAAGAAAAATTAAGGGGGTAACGCACCTTTAATCTCTCAAAAAATCAATTTTCGGATTTTGTTTTATTCAGAATTTTTAAAAAATGTCTCAACAATAAGCAAAAAAAACCATTCAAAAATCTGTATTATTTTTTGAATTATAATCATTTATAGACGGCCAGTACAATTGAATGTCCGTTCATATTGAAACTTTAAAAGGCGTTTTCTCAGGTCAGTAAATTTGGAGTTTGCGGTCACTGTTTCTTTCAAACTATACACTGTAAAAGAAATCTGTGAAGTTACTAAAATTTTTCTAGGAAACTGGGATTCCTAGAACTATTTATGTAACGGCAACAACAAAAATTCATGCAACAGTAACAACATCTGTTAGATGAATTTTTGTTGTTGCCGTTACATAAATAGTTCTAGGAATCCCAATTTCCTAGAAAAAATTTAGTAACTTCATAGATTTTTTTTTATAGTGTACAAGATAAAGCTTTAAAAAATTAGCCAGTTATGTGTTCCTTTATAGTTTCCATGTTAAAACTAAAAAAGTGCACATATTTTGGTTATTTATGTTTTTGAACTTGAAAAACTTGAAAAACTTTTTGAAAATTTTGTATTTTTGTATATTTTGTGCTAAAATTAAATTTTAAGCAAAACTTTTTGTATATATTTTGGTTTTAACCTATAAGTAGGTGTGTTATGATACTCTTTTGTTCAGAAATTGTTTTCTATACGCATAACTGAGAGTGTTATCATGCGTGCAGCACTTAAGGATTTCAATTCATCCATTAATGACATAAAGTTTTTAATTTAAAATTTACATATAACTTTGTATATACAATATTTATATTTTCTGGCTAATATATCTAAGAATGTATATTTTAGGCAGAAAGAAAAAAAAACGATCTTAATTGCATATTATTTGTGTTTTGGTACTTTGGAAAAGGCAATGTTTTTAATCGTTTCGACAATTTCAAAGGTCCTGTGCCCAATTAAATATTTTCATTGATGAAAGCTGAGCATTAGTGAATTTTCATGTTTATATAAAACGGTTTTCTTTTGGTTCATTTGAAATTTTAATGTAAACGAAATTTTGTTTATAAAAACTTGCATATTTATTTATATATTTTAGAGATATAAATACATGCAAAACCTTATAAAACAAGCCTTTTAGCTGTATTATGGTTGCATATAAATTATATATGTATAAAAACATAGCTGGAGATATATCATGTTAGAAGGGATTTAAATCGAATAAAATTTTAACGCTCGAAAAAGAATTTGATGTTTTCTCTTATTTATTAGTTATAGATCTCAATCAATTTTTTCAAACCCATTAAAGGATTATTTGCGTCTGACTTATCTGAGGATTTTAATTTGTGATTTTTTTTAATATAATCTGGAAAGAAATTAACACACAAAATATTAACATTTTCTTTTTTATAAATAAAAAGTAAATGATCTCTAACATATAAAGCTAGTTCGAGTAACTGGGATATGATTTTACAATGTGACTCTGGAGCTTCTGACAATTCAGCTTCAAAAAGCTAATGTTCATTTCAATTAAAGTCTGAACTTCTGTAAATGTGTTCAGTTAGGTTCCCTCTATCAGACAAAAATGCTCAAAATTACATTTTAATATTTAAAAATATAAAAATATGCATATTTCATCTTTCTTTCCTCATGGGTCCAGTTGCTCCCAAAAATGGGGTAACTGGACCAGGGGGGGGGGGTCTATGTTCCACACGCGTTTATATTTTTTCATATCGGATATCAGGTCCTGTTTGAAAAAGTGTAAACAACTTAAAAAAATTTAAACCAGGCAGATAAATTCCAAAGAGCCAATAAATGGGGTAACTGGACCAGGGGGATCTATGTTCCACACGCGTTTATATTTTTTCATATCGGATATCAGGTCCTGTTTGAAAAAGTGTAAACAACTTAAAAAAATTTAAACCAGGCAGATAAATTCCAAAGAGCCAATAAATGGGGTAACTGGACCAGGGGGATCTATGTTCCACACGCGTTTATATTTTTTCATATCGGATATCAGGTCCTGTTTGAAAAAGTGTAAACAACTTAAAAAAAATTAAACCAGGCAGATCATGTAAATTATATGTCAATAACAGCGTTGTAAGGGAAACATTTGTTGTCAGTGTGCCTAAAAAAAGCACTAAAAGTGAAAATATTAGATTTATTTATACCAAAAATATAAAACTTAAGTAAGTACTTATGTACTTCAGTATAGATAATAAGTATAAAAGTCATATGGGTATTTTAAGGAAAAAATAGCAAGGTAAATCTCTGAACAAAAGGCTACGTAAGTATTTAAGTACTTTATCTTTATCCAGGGGTGGCATTATATAGGTAAATTTTATTGTTTTTTAAAGAAAGGTGCGATGAAGATATTACAGTCGGACCTCTATTTAACAAACCTCTATTTTGTGAATATCTCTATTTTGCGAACTTTTACTTGGAACCTAGAACATTTTGCAAATTTCTGCGTAAAATAACCTCCAAATAGCGAAGTGCATTCTCTATTTAACGAACATTTCCTTGGGATCTAATTTTTTCTTCTTCCTATTTCTTATAATATTACTGAACATTTCAAACTTATTCTTTCTCTTAACACATTTTATGATAATCAATGACCATGAACAGGTCTTTCCAGGCACCTAACTCAGCGGTAGCAGTAAAATTATTGTGATTCTTTCCTTTCCATCCAAGAAATGCAAACTTTCAATGTTCCCTTTTAACCCTCAATGGATCTGCTCCATGTCCTTAAACTATTGTTTCCTATCTTCTAGATTGTTGATCATAATCAATCGGGTTGATAATTTCGGTTCTTGTAGCTCAAAAATATCAAAGCGAAAGTGCTTGAGCATCAAAGGAAAAAAATTATTCTTGATGAGGTGGATAAAGGCGTGAAGAAAAAGAATACTGCTTTACAATTTGGTATTTCTCCAGACAGCTTATCAAACATAATAAAAAATCGTGATTTTAATGTAAAATTATTTTTTTTAATGAAAATACAGTGTATTTCCAGACAATGGTTTGTTTCATTCTTATTTCCCTTGCAGTTCGCTTTTTGATGGGTAAAATAAATAAAACAAATATATATAATTTATAAAAAGAGTGTGACTAATTACTTTTTTAATTATATTTAGTGCTTATGGACTTAAATTACGTTTTATGTAGTTTAAAGTATTTTAAAAAGTGACTCTATATTTAACGAATTTTCCATATAACGAACTTTTTTCGGGATTTAGCTACTTCGTTAAACAGAGGTCCGACTGTATTTTCAAAATAGTGGTAGGGACGACAAAAGATTCCCTGTAGCATAGCTGCCAACTTTTACGCTTTCCTCTTACCACTAAAATATTATAGTAAATGTTGTCTTATTTAATCGTCGAAATCTTATGATTAAACAAAATGAAAATCCCTATTAAATTTTAGTTGTAGCAAGAAAGCGTAAAAATTGGCAGCTATGCCTATAGAATGCGACCCCTGTGTATAGTACAATTTCAAGGTCTGGCTATCTGGCTTTCAGGGGCAAGGTACTTGCATTCGTAAAATGTTGAAATAATTTAATGACACCTATATTTACAAGAGAATCTGTCTGAAAACATGTAAAAGTACATTTTCGCGTACTTAAAAAAAGGTTAAATTTTAATTATAAAATTCGAGTGCCAATGTGGCAATTAGGAATTAAAATTAAGTGAAGCCATAACGGCATCTCCGTCTCTCAAGGGGTCAAGAAATTTGGTTTGATACCACTCAATATGCTTTTTTTAAAATTTCATTACATTATTTTAATAAAGTATTCTATCATTTTCTTTATTGTGAGCAAAAACCAATGGAGAAATTTATTTCCGGTAGTAAGAGAAACACAAAAAAATTATTTAAAACTATTGGGGTAATTGGATCCAGCATGGCCCAGTTACCCCGGATACATGCCCCAGTTACCCCATTCTTGAAACATTTATGGGGTAACTGAGACACCGGACTGACATGACGTAAATATGTATAGATACCTAATAATATTAATGTAGTTATATGTCTAATCTTTAAAAAAAAAAAAAAAGATTGTTTAATAAAAGTACTTACAGTATTTTAATAAAAATCCGAGGAAGTTAAACCATATTGACGTTGTTTTTTAAAAAAAGAAACGTAAATTTTTGACAACCTATCACAGCAAAGTGAGAGTTATGATTGAGTTGATACACGTTATTTTAGGAAGTATAGATAAAGGGGCATTGTTCACAAAAGCTAAAACTTAAAAAACACCAACAGATTTTTTTATAAAATAGCCTATGGCCCAGTTACCTCGTGGTTCCAGTTACCCCAACAAACATTAGCATTTATTTTTTTTTTAATGTCAGACATTCCAGACAGCATACCTTTTAATTTGAAGAAAGGCCCACATATGATGCAGGATTTGGAAAAAAAAAAAATTAAAATCATAAAAAAAGATAAAAAACAGAAACATGATAAACTGTAGTAAAAAAAAACTTTGTATCTTTATTTTTATATATTTCTCTACTTCAAAACCTTAGCAGAATTTCAGGTAAATTAACTGAATTTCGTTAAGGCCTGTCACTACAGAATTTTATACCTTTTTTTATGCAGGTTGCTTAGAACTGTACTACTATTTCCGAAGAGTAATCTTTGTCTTGTTTAATCACATAATTATAAGAATAAATAAGACGAAAATTACTATTCAGAAATAGTTCGTATTTCGAAATAAGCACCACCGTGTATCTTTTTTTGACAGAAAATTTTACATAAATCTAGATTTTCCTTTTGAGATAATATTAATGGCTTCATCGTGAAACAAAATTCTTCTGTGATTTTTTTTTTTATTTTATTAGATGTAAATTAAAACTATATAAAAAATTTCTAAAAAAAAAAAAGTTAAAATATTATTAAACATATTTACATATTTATGTATGTTTTTATTTTTGTTATTTGTTTCTTCTTCTCTCTCTTTCTTCTTTGCATTATTTAATTTAATTTAACTTGATTCATGTATGTAATGATGGAAATTTGCAATCAGTTTTTCTCTCACTTCCTAGCTAGGCTGGAATTGCAAAAAAAAAAAAAAAAAAAAAAAAAAAAAAAACCTTAGGTATGTTTAAGATGACAATAAAATATTTTAATATTTTTAGAACTTAATTATAAATTTATAAAATAGTCGTTTATAAATTCATCGTTATCTGGGCGCAAGGGATAAATCGCGAAATATCCTTTGGTATACGAGTTACACCAACGGTGGAATTAAAGATGACCAAACCTGACTCGCTAAAATATGCCTACTGGCTGTGAAACTGCATCAATGAAATATTTTTAACACTGAAAAATAGAGAATGAAAAAAAAAATGAAGATTGAAATATTTTTTAAAGAAATGCAATCTTGTCAATTAACTATGTCCGCTGCACTGGTTCATTTTCCAAATGAACCTTGAATCAAACGAAATGGTGAATTCGATCTTGTATTTTAAAGTAATATGGATTCACCTGGAAACTCTTTCCGTATTTGCTGAATACGATACGAACGCCATTGCTTTATTATATTATCTAATGCGTTAGACAAAATTAGGGCTTTTCAGAAGCAACCAAAAAGCCCTAGTTTTGTTAGTAATTTTAAAGTGAAGTGTTTGTGAGAGAAATGTGGCCGTTAAGACCATCTGAAATTAAAATATTCTCTAGCTACCACATTACTGAAAAAAGAGAGAATTACAATGACTGCAGAGATTGACAGTAGAACTTAAATAACATTCGGGCTATTCACTTACTTAGATAATGTTCGGGCAATTCAGTTTTTTTTTGTTTTGTTTTGTTTTGTTTTTGGCGCCTCAGCTTGGAGCTAGGTGCGGTTATGTTAGCTTAATTACAATCTCTCATTATTACTCTAAAATGATCGTCATATGGTGACTCCATTGGGAAGTCACTGTGACTGTTGCTTTCTGATGAGTCAATAGGTGACATTACAAGGAAGTCACCTTGTGATTCTCAACTGTCTGACATTTGAAGACTCAAATCTGTAGTTATCGTGAGGATTGAATTGTGGTGAAACACTGAATAATGTTACAATGAAGTCGCATGGTGACTTTCATGTGACCGAGGCTACTGAGAAGTCCCCATTGCGCTCGTTACTGAAAAGTCACCTAGTGATTTCTTTTCTGTCTCTTGGGAACTCATGAAAAACAGCTTGCATAACGACTTTACAATGGAGTCTCCAATGACGGTGACATGAGAGTCACAAGGTGACTTTATTGTAAGCTCACCAAGTGATTCGTCACAAAGCAGCAGTCATCGTGACTTCACAAAGGAGTAACCAAATGAGAATAAGAATGACTCGAACGATAGATATCGCATTTCAGTTAATTGCAGTGACTGTGACACTTGTGACGTCAAGAAGACTTCCGAAAGATTGACTGTGTTGTTAGTGTAGTCTGCAGTTTCTAAACTTGCTGTTTGTAGAATTTTTTTTTTAAATACTCAAGTATTTAGCTATTAATATTTTGTGGTTGCTCTTTAATTTTTTACACACTACTCGTGTGAATTTTTAGCTACAAGCAAGATTCACTTAAAAAAATATATGTCTCAAATAAATTTCCTTGTTTCTTGTATGCTTTTAAGGTGCGTTCGTAATTATATAAATATATATCAACTATAGTCGTCATCTGGTCCGTCCGTCTGTCTGGGCGTTTGTCCTTATCTAACAGCGCAAAAACTACACAACCGAATGGTCTGAAATTTAATACATATAATCGTTGCAGAATTTTGTCGAGTTATTTCAAATTTTATGAAAGTCGAATCAAAACTTTAAAAGATATTAATAAAAGTTTTCTTCGGAAAATTTAGTACTATCATACGTAATTATTCAATTATATCCCAAGAGAGGTAATTATTCTATGTTGCCATGGTGATTACATCCTATTTAAGGGAGTCCTATTATTTCTTTAGTACTGAATTTAATATATATAATGATAATTAATTTTGTATTCATGCATTTTTGCATTAGAGTGCAACAGCTATTGCACCAAGATCTGATTACTTAACTATAAACTTAATATAAAACTAGTTATAGTACTAACGCATCTCATTTGCCACGTTTAACGTGCGATTTCCGAGTTCTTTATTTTAAAAAGCAAATAAAAAACCTGAAAGTTGGCAGCTATGAAATTATTTTTATCTGACCTTCTATGAATAGTTTAATATGTGAAAATTAATTTCTCTCTAAGCTAAATAACCGAAAAGAAATGAACATTCTTTTTTTTCATTTTCATGAATAAATTTTACTTAACTTGCTAAATAGTGGCATTTAATATTTTTATCTCAAAGTTGCGGCAAAGTAAATTTTTCAAGATTAAAAGAAAGACGTAAAATATGATGAAAAACACAGCAACGGAATTAAGACATTTTATGTAAATGAAAAAATAAATATGTGAGGAAAAAAAAAACTTTTGAACCTAGAAAAACTATTTATTCTTAATAACTTTTCTACCTCAAACCACAAGATAAGGAATGTTTTAGGAAGAAAATGTAATGTTTTTCGTTTTGGCTTGTGAATAAGTAAATTTTATGTCTTTCTGTGGAAAGATTTTCTGACATTCCATTTGAGCTTTTAATGAAAATGTTAAGTTTTACATAACATCTCAATCATTTTAGCATAAAAAGCGCCTTTAGTCTTATATGAGTATATAGAACCTTTCTTATGTTTGTATAATTAGATGTAAATTATCGATTTATAAATAAATTGCCAAGAAAAACACATGTTGAAAGATGAGTTAAATAAAAAAGGAAACATTATAAAATGCATGTTTGTACATATATATTTATCTTTATTAGCGGATTCATCTACCTTTTCAAAGGCATTAAAAATATATATTAAAATGTATTTTCTTGGGCTGTTTAATGGATGTGTTTTTTCTGCAACCAAAATTATAAAAAAGAGCTAAAACCAAAACATGAATATTTTTAATTAAAATATAGAAAAAGCACAAATAACTGTACCAAAATTACTTGCAGGTGCATACGTTAAAGTATAAAGTTACTTAAAATACTTTAGAAATACATTAAAAATCCAAAATGTTTTCAGCCATCACCTGAAAAAAAAATCTGTAATTTTACATATGTAAAGTTATAGAAATCTGAATGCTTGCTAAAATTTATCTCTACGCTTTACAAAAGAATCTACTAAAGTTACAGTAATCTTACTAAAATTTTATCTGTAACCCGTCTTCAGTAACATTAAAAGTTCTAAGCATCCCAGTTTCCAAACATTCTTAGTAACCTTACAGATGTTTTGATTTACAGTGAAAAGGTGCATCTGTAACATGATTTTTTATTGTTGCCGTTACATAAAAGTTCTAGGAATTCCAGTTTCCTTGAAAATTCTCAGTAACCCTACAGATTTCTTGATTTACACTGCAAAAATATATATGTTACATGAATTTTTGTTGTTGCCGTTACATAAAAAGTTCTAGGAATCGCAGTTTACTAGAAAAATTTTAGAAACTTTACAGATTTATTTTTATAGTACTTCAGTGATTATATAAATGTTGTTTTTGTCTTTGCACTTATTCGAGAATCGTCTGGAAAAGATCATTATAATGCAAGGGTGATACGGCAAATATGATGTCAGAGAAAGGTATTCAAAATCCTAACAAAACAAACTTTTATCTTTTATGCAGCTATTCTTTCCAAACCCCGTGCTTAAAGCATGGAGTGCATCATTACAAGCTATATCTTTATTAGCAATTATTTCAATTAATTCTCTTATAATGGTTTCTTGGTAGTTATTTGTACGTAAGGTAACCTTGAATTTATTAAAATCTACTTTTACAGATTGAGTTTGAGCTAATCTTAATAAGTCAGTATCAGGGTTGGCTTTTTCCCGTCCGAAACTTGTTTTTCCCATCCCACCGGGAAAAACTGGTAAATACCGGGATAAAGTGGTAATATGTAAGAAATATTCTGATTTTCTGAATCTGATGTGTAAAATGAAAGTTGGAAATACATAATTATTACAAATTTCCTTTAGGTTTAAAATTATTCTGTAAGAAAGGAATACAGTAGAAGATCTGTATCACGAAAACCTAAAAATACAAGGTTGTGCATTATATGGGTCACATTTCGCACATCATTAAATTTACCTTATCCCTTTAAGACCGGGCAGCTTTTTTGTGTTTTTTTAAAAAACAATGATATAACTGAAATTTGTAACTGATAATTTACTATCTGTTGATAAAATTCATATAATATAGTTTCTGTTAACCAGCACAATCACTCGATTCTGGCATTTATGGTATAGATAATCCAGGAAGATAGAATTTTAGTTATTGCCTAATCCGCACGATCGTGCGGGTCCGGTCTTAAAGGGTTAGAAATAAGGCGAAATATGTCTGAAACATATATGAAAATATATTAGAGTATCTTTATACTGCATTCTTTGTCCACAGGAGTTTTCCAGATTATGAACTTTTTAATAACATTGATTATTCCACATATTGTTAAATATACTTTATAAACATGGTCAACTATACCTGAACCAAATCATTCATTAAACATTTTTGAAAATGAGTAATATATCGTAATAATACCATTTTTCTTTTCAGTAAAGTTCTAAATTAAGTGGATAAAGTTGAACTAATGTAACAAATTCATAATAATAATTAACAATAAAGATATTCTACTGCATAAATAAATAAGAATTATTGCATAAAACATCTTCAGGGATGTCCTGCATCATCAGCATCTTTGGAGCGTTTTTTTTCTAAATTTTCTTTCATCCAAAACAAGATTAGAAATAGACTGGGTTTACAAAAAGTCTCTAAATTAGTATTTTGTTATATGATGCTAAAATCCAATGAGGAAGACGAAGAATATGATTATGATTGATAAATGTTTGGGAATCTGTGTACTAGTGTGTGAATATTTAAATGAATACACTCCATTGTCTGTTTTTGTAGATCTTCCTTTTCTTTCATTTTTTTTTTTTTTTTTTTTTTTTTTAACCTTTCAAGCTTATTTTTTGGAACCCAATTTTGACATTTTTAAAGGTTGTTTTGAATTTATATTTATGTTTTTAATAATCAGTTTTTCCCATGTGGGAAAAACATAGTATTTCCCAAGACGGTAAATACCGGTTTTTACCATGGTATTTATTGGGGGTGGGAAAAACCTTGCCAACCCTGGTCAGTATGGATCTATTTAATCTGGAATCGGCTTCATCTTCTTTAATTCTATTTGGAAGTTTTCTCATCGTCATACCTATATAAAGAAAACAATTTCACTTAATTTTAGTACATTTATTTGTGCTATTTATGAATTTTAATAATTCACTCAATGTGAATTTAGCACTTTAACTTTAATTTCTTAATCTTATCATTTTCAGGAATAATCTTTATTTCACTTCGTTAAATAATCACATGTAATACTTTTTACCCGACTGCCAAGAAGGGTTATGAGTTTCACGCGTATCTGGGTATGTGGATTTCTTTATACCCTCGAAACATCCCAACGGCTGGATGGATTTTAATGAATGATGTCTCTATCGATTCATCTTAACCGTCCGATGGTTATAGGCTAAATTTTGTTTCTATAAATTCAAAATGGCGGCCGTAAAATACAAAATGACAGTAGAGACGAAAAAAATCTACGCACCCTTTTGAGTGGCATATCATTGGATAGGTCTTTCAAATTGAAGACGATGTTTCATTGACGATTTTACAGTCAGAAGCTCCGTTTAAATATTACACAACCTGGAAGTTGTGTAGGTAGGATCTCTAGATTTACTGCAACTCTAACCATCACAGACATCTATAGGCCTCACCAAAACAGTGTTTATAGATAGGAACTAACAATTAAACACAACTTAAAAGGCATCAATTCTAGTAAATAAAAAAAATAAGTAAATAATATAAACAAATAGTTTAAACATTGTTTAGAAATAATTAATTAGTTCGCTTTTTGCGCAGTCGGGTTTTTGATTCTTTTAATTTAATTAAAGTCAGAATTTTGGCGCTGCAAATTTTTCAATTTTGCTTTCAATTACATTATGGAAAGATGTGAGTCGCATTTCAGATTATTAACGCAAACTTACGTTAGACTTAAGAGTTAGGTGATTAAATATTCACCAACGTTCGAAATCGCGAGAATATGTAAGACATCCGTAAATTCTTATAAATCTAGAAAATATGTTAATTGTATTCGTATTGCAGGTCCTATGCGAATTACGAAATGAAAGGTAAATGAATACTTTTCGTTGCTGAAGGCTGAGTATTATTAAAATTTATGTTTTTATAATAAAAAAAAATCAGCCCTTTCATACTTGATAGTTTCATATTAGGAATTAACCATAAGAAAACTGTGCACAATTTGTTTTTCTCTTAAATAAACCTCATAATTTACTGACCCGCAAGAACAAGTCTGAAATAGTCCGTCAATCGTGGAATGTGAGATGCGTTTATACTATAACTAGTTTTACAAATATTCAAATACTGATACAATAGCTCTTGCACTCTTATGCAAAAATGCAGGAATACAAATTTTATTACGATTACATATATTATATTCAGTAACACGGATATAATAGGACTGCATATTGAATAAGACGTAATCATCATAGTAACCTAGAATCATTACTTATCATGGCATATCATTGAATTAATTATGATTACCATTTTCTCTCAGTTAAAAAGGAACATTTCCGCTTGGCTGTCCACGAAGGAATATTTCTTTTTCTGAGATTCATCGAGTAAGGGATAAAAAAAAAATCTTACAAATATTTAAAGGACAAACCGACTAATTTCATTCAGTTCTAACAATGAAAATTTTAAGATAGATAGATATGATTATTTTTTTTTATCTGTAACCTTTTTATCATATAACAGCAATTTATTTATTTAAGCAATAATAAATTATTCTTTTCTTATGTAATATGGTAGAGATTCTTCTATTTTTATTATTATTTTTAAACGGAATGTCCTCTTAAAATATAAAAACTAAATAATGAATTAATTAAAAATTAACTTTATTTAAATCATAAAACAATTATTGAAAAAAGAAAGACCGAATTCACTAAAGGTCCTATTAGTATCTAAAACGCTTTTTTCTCGTACAATATGAATGTAAATTAAATTTTGAGCTAATAATATGCAAAGAATTCTTTTTCCTCTAATAAATTTCCTTAATTTTTATTTTCCTGGACGGATGTTTATTTTACATAATTGTATCTATGAATATATTTCAGTCCTTGGATAATTTTTGTCTAAAAAGAATTAATATTATGATAATGAGCTATATATATTTTTTTAGTTTTATAAATAACAAGCCGCCTTCGCCCGCTACGCTGGTCGGTTTTTCTAAAGAAATCTTAAATGAAACAAAATATATCTGTGAATTTGTTCACGCGTTTTAAAGCAATATGGACATTTACCTGGCGTATCCAACCGAATTGCTGAAAGCAGTATGAATGTCATTACGCTATTATATCTTTTATTGAGTCATACAAAATTTAGACTGTTAAGGACCAATTTCTTTAGTTGGTCTGTTAGTGTAGGATTCGGTAAAGAACAATAGAACAATATGTAATATACTAAAAGCGTTCATGAAAAATTATCAATGCAAGTCTCATCAGAATCTGTTAATTGGACTTATTGAAAAGGCTGATCATTCATAATAATTGGGTTCGCTTGATTCTAGAACTTTCATCTATAATTTTACAATCAAGCAACCTAACAACCGAGCAACAACAAATGATATGTGCTTTATACTAAAACATTCACTGAAAAATTAACTAACCGATCAAGTTGCATCGAAATCCACTTAGCAGAATCTCTTAAACTGGAAAATATACTGAAACCTTCCCTAAAAATGATCTAATTAACAGTTTAAATCCCATAAAAATTCATCCAGGGGAACCTTTAAAAAAAGCAAATATTTCAAAATTGGGTTCATCTGATTTAGAACTTTCCCCATAATTATTTAACTATGCAACGTAGAACGTTATGTTTTATACTAACATCTTTTCTGAAAAATGATCTAACTAACAATGTAAGTCCCATCAAAATCTATTCAGCAGAACTCAAGATATAAGCGACCGGAATGAAATTTCTCTTGCATTATATATGTATTGAGATAGTTAAATATAACTTTCATAATCGCTTTAACCTGATTATAGAACTCTCTGGGAGGTAGGGGTAGGTATATACTGCATCACTTCTGAATTTTTTAAGGAACTCAGCTCTACTTCCATAACTATAGCATATATACTCTCTAGTATACCCTATCTCTGTAGCGTATATCTTCCAATTTTCTTTACTGTACCACTGAAAACTTTTCAGTATAGCTCCGTAACTAAACAACACAGAATATGATAAATATTGAAAAAAATCCCTGAAATATTATCTAACTTACTGTGCATTTAATTAGTTGACTTGGAATCTTTCATAATCGAGTTCACCTAATTTTAGAACTCCCGTAGCAACTTAGAATGATGGTTTTTACATTAAACCATTTATAAACCAAATTTACTATTTAACAGCGTAAGTTCTACAAAATTCTCTTCAGTAGTATCTGAGTTATAGTCATATTTACAATATTTATTGTTCATTAAATCTTTTTTCTTTACATTTGAAATAAAATCTGTAACCGTTTTGGTATTTCCCTGTTATGCCAACACCATTGTCACCAAGCGTAATAGTTGGCACAAAAATGAAATGATACATTTGAAAAAAATAATAATTTTGTTGATTAAAAAAATGAGCATTTAAAAAATGTAACTTTTGAAAACTACAGACTTTGACCTACCATTTTTTTAAATCAATAAAAATAATGGCACTACTTGGTTATCCCGTCGACCAAACATCTATTGCCAAACTATAAGATAAAATGCCAATAATGGTTGATAGTAAATGTCACATTCACCTGACTTTAAGCAAGTTTCACGTATTTACGTCATCAGGTGATTTTTATTTCAACGTTTTAAATGTATTTTTATTAATGTTTTACAAATTTATTTGTTCTTTCGTTGTTTAAAATAAAAATTATGTCAATTTGTATAATTTGGTGAGTGGTTTGACGATTTATATAATTTGGCGAAACTGGTCGACGGGTACCAAAATAAATACTTAAAATATAAGAATAAATAAATATATTGCAAGTAATAAAATATAGTCAATTTAAACTGCAGTCTTGAAATTGTAAATGTCTTTTACTACTGAAGCATGGCGTACGTAATACGTATGTCTCACATTGCAGTAAACGTTTCATTCTTTCAATGAAGACATTCATGGTTTTTTGAACAAAACACTTTTATATCTATAATTCTTAACTTTTGAAATTTTATTGTAGCTTTCTCATCATCAGATAACTGCGAAATGGTAAAATCTATATATTCACGTTCAATAATTAGCAAATGTTAATGTGTGGCACGGTTTGCAGTAAAAATCGTTTTCACGATTAGGGTTGAAATAAATGGCGCGATACCATACATTTTGGCATGGTATCGCGACGAAAATTAGAACGAAAAGTACCACAGTTTTTTTTATTATTATTATTTAGTTTTAGTTTTTTAGGCGTTTGAATTTTTTTTTTTTTCTAATTGACGAAGTTGTTTTTATTTAACCAAAAGAATTGGTTAAAAAATTATTCAGTTTGAATTTTTTCTCTTGCTGTATATAGTAACAGAATGAAAAGAATGAGTTTTTAGAAATTATCACTTTAAAAATTCAGGTTTTGGCGCCAAAGATAGTGCCAAATTAGAAAAATATGAAACATCTCTTGAACTATTGGGCTTAAAAGAATTTAGTTAGTACCATTCGATTCAGCATACAAAAATACACCAAAATATGTTATCAGTTGAAAAATAACTATAAAATCATATTTTTAAGGAATTTTTTAAAAGTTCGTTCTCTTTTTTACCTTCCTTAGGGGTGGAATTTTGAAAAATCCTTTTTTAGCGGCACTCTATATCATAAGAAGTATCTTTACCCCGATTTTCAAGATTTTAGGTTCAGTAGTTTTGGTTGCGCGTTGATTAATACAAAATCCAGACTTTCTTTTTTATATATAGACTAGCAGCCTAACGCCCGTACGCTGGTCACTTTTTCTAAAGAAACCGTGAATCAAAAGAAATATATATGTGAATTTGATTATCCGTTTTAAAGCAATATGGACATTTACCTGGAATGCCCAATCTAATTGGTGAAAACAATATGAACGTTATTACGCTATTATATCTTTTTAGCCATACAAAATTTAGGCTGTTGTGACGTTTTATCTGAGATCACGCAGACACCAGATGGCCATAACGTAATAAACATTCTTAATTAGGACCTCCAGATGCCTAACTATAAATTACATGTCAATGCTTCACAAAATCCAGATGTAACGTGTAAACAGATTTACTGATGCAAATATCTTGAGAAGTGCTGCGTAGCAATTTGTAAGAATTGAAACTTTTATACTAAAATGAATCAATGTATAACACGTGAGTTGGCTAAGAGATAGACTGCACCCTCTCGAAAAAGGGCCCCGTAGGAGAGATGCTGCTGTGACACGACCCAAGGCCGTCAGTTATCGGTTCTGCTGAAGGCGCGATGCGCTCCTAAAGGATAATTTTTTTATGTTAAGACTGTGTGTGTTTGACGATGTGTGTGTCCGTGTTTCGTCAATAAAAAACTCTAGAAAATGAACTCAAAGTTCTTTTTATTTTAGTTAAGAGAAATTCCTTAAGTTAGATTTTATTGGCGTTACACTGTTAATAGCCAACTTCTTTCGCTGATCATTTAGTGTAGTATTCGGTGAAGAACGATAGAACAATATGTAATATACTAAAAGGGTTCATGAAAAATTATCAATGCAAGTCTCATCAGAATCTGTTAATTGGACATACTGAAAAGGCTAATCGTTCATAATTTGGTTCGCCTGATTCTAAAACATTCAGCCTTAATTCTATAATGTAGCAACCTGACGACCAAGGAACACCAAGCGAATATGTGCTTTATACTAAAACTTTCACTGAAAAATTAACTAATCGAGCAAGTTCCATCGAAATCCACTTAGCAGGATCTTTTAACACGTTGAGTGACACGATGACTGACACTAAAGCGCTGAAAATTTGCAATGTTTAAAGAAATTTTTAAGAAAGTATAATCCTGTAATAAATAAAAGGTAGGTAAGTTTTAAATATTTGTTCAGTAATTATTTAAAACAATATATATTTTTTTCAGTTTTGTATCATATTTTAGATGTCAGCCATCGGTGAATGACGCGTTTTAAACGGAAAGTTCGCTGTCAGCCACCGGTGGTTGACGTGGCACTTAACGTGCTAAACTGGAAAATGTACCGAAATATTTCATAAAAATAATCTAATTAACAGTTTAAATCCCGTGAAAATTCATTCAGCGGAACCTTAAAAGAAAGCCAATCTTTCGAAATTGAGTTCATCTGATTTAGATCTTTACCCATAATTATTTAATTCAGCAACGTAGAACATTATGTTTTGCACTAACACCTTTTCTGTAAATTATCTAACTAACAATGTAAGCCCCATCAAAATCAATTCAGTAGAAGTAAATTTAAAAGCGGACGGAATGAAATTTCTCTTTGCATTTTATATACATTGAGATAGCTAAATATAGCTATCATAATCGCGTTAACCTGATTATAGAACTCTCAGGGATGTAGGGCTAGGTATACGTCGCATCATTTCTGGATTTTTAAAGAAACTCTGCACAACTTCCATAACTATAGCATTCTAGTATATAATCTTTGTCTGTAGCGTATTATCCTCCAATTTTATTTACTGTACCACTTAGAACTTTTTCCGCATAGCTACGTAACTAAACAATTTTGAAAGATATGATAAATATTGAAAAAAGTCCCTGAAACATTATCTAGTAACTGTGCAACTGTCATTAAAATCCATTCAGTAAAACTTGAAATCTTTCCTAATCGAGTTCGCCTAATTTTAGAACTCCCGTAACTATTACATAGCATCTTGGAACGATGGTTTTTACATTAAACTATTTATAAACCAAATTTACTATCTAATAGTGTATATTCTGCAAAATTATGTTCAGTAGAATCAGAGTTATAATCAGTCGGAATGAAATAGGAGTTTAAGCTTTACATATAGTAATAGAAGCCTTCGCCCGCTACGCTGGTAGGTTTCTCCAAACGAAACTTTAATCAAACGAAATACATCGGTGTATTTGATCATGTGTTTTATAGCAATAAATACATTTATCTCCAATGATCATCCGCGTTGCTGAAAACAATATGAACGCCATTACGTTTTTATATCTTCTAATGTCTCAGATAAAATTTGGACTGTTATGAAGCAAATCTTTTTGTTGATTATTTATAATTCAATATGAAAAAGAACGGAAGAACAATATGTAGCATATTAAAATCATCCCTGAAAATTAAAAAAATGCAAATCTCATCAAAATCCGTTCAGTAAAACATTCTAATAGAACTATTTTTTCATAATCGGCTTCACCAGATAATAGAACATTCAGCTATAATTCTGTATCAAAGCAATGTAGAACAAAATGTGTTATATACTAAAATCTTTCATGAAAAAATATCTAACAACAGTGCTAATTAACTCAGTAGAACATTTTAAAAAGGCTAATCTTTCGAAAAAGGGTTCACTGATTAAAGAACTTTCGCATATAATTCTATAACTGAGCAACGTAGAATAATATGTGTTATATATGAAACACTTTCTTGAAAATTTAACTAACAATGCAAAACTTCTCAAAATCCATTGAAAAGAACTCAAGTTATAAGCGATCGGACCGAAATTGCCCTTTTTATTTTATATTTAAATTTGATGGTTATACATATCTTTCATAGTCAAGTTACGTGATTGTAGAATTTTCAGGAATGTAACATAGGTTATACACCGTAGACCTTCTGGATTTTTTTAGAAACTCTGCACTCCATAGCTATAACATATAAACTCTCTAATATCTATCCAACGCCTGTAGATTTGATCCTACTTTTTTTTTCAACTACACCACTGAGAACTTTCCTCATAGTTTCATAACTAAAAATGTAGAATGACATGTCAAATATTGCAATAATCCCTAATATTACCTAACTGTGCAACTCCAATCAAAATACGTTCAGTAGAACTTTAAATAAAAGGTAATATTTCACATTCGGATCACCTAGTTTTGGAACTTTCTCTTGTAATCTAATTTTCTGCAATCTGATTTGTTGCTAAGTTTGTGCTTCAGAAAAACAATAACCCAGAAGAAAACTTCACTACAGAGAAGTACCAACCATCCACTAAAAATAATCTAACTAACAATGTAAGTAATACAGTAATGTAACAAAATACATCCAGCAAAACTCAAATTATAAATGGGTGGGGTGGAAGGAAAAGCAAATTTGCATTTTATATAATTACAGTAGATGTATCTTTCATAATTGCTTTCACCTTTCTGTATAGCTTTTCCAATAACTCTATAACTAAAACTAAGCAACGTAGAACACTGTGTGTATACATAAAAACCGTTCCAAAAACATTACCTAACTAATAGTGGCATATCCTATCAAAATATTATCAAGAATAGGAATAAAATGGAAATTTCCGTTTTAATATGTAGTAGATGATGATGATACGATTTTCTGTAATACATCATGAAGTTTTCGCTCCATACATTAACGATGCTTTTAACTTTTGTAATTAATACACCAATTACGGAAGATTAACCAGAAATTACATGAACAACTACCCAAAGAAAGGTGAATATATGGTTTTTGTGATACTTTTATGTTAGCCGGGCGCAAGTAAATAAATCAACAAAGATTGTTTCTATATCTTATTCTTATTTTATTATTTTCATTAAAAATAAAAACATTTCGCTTATTTCATTTATAATACATGCTTTACACTAATGTCATTGAAAAAGATGAAAAGTAAAACAATAGGAAATGCCATAGTTTAAAACAAAGAATTGTTTTTAATTTACATACGCGAAATGTAACTACTGTTATTGGCAATTTTAAAAATGCTAATGGCGATATTTACATACGAATACGGCTGACATAAAAGTACCCATTTTTTCTTCTTATACAGGAGCAAGTGATAAATCGCGATTATTATTTCAATTCCAATTTCGTCCATTGAAAAAACTAATACTTACGCATTATTCGGACCATGTGATATATCGCCAAAAATGTTTGACAATTGCCAATCTTGTTTATCGTTTGCCAATTACGTTCAAAAAAGTAATTTAACAACATTCTTAAATACATAACCTTGTTTAAAATGGCAAATTGTTTTAAGTCAATAAATAAATAAAATATATAACATAAAACTACATACTATAAACTATAATAAAAAAAATTATAATAATAAAATTAATTTTAAACTATACTAAATAAACTATCGAATGGACAAAAAATAACTGTTGCTGTAATTAATGTAATTGCCATGCTTTGCGCAGTTGTATCTGACATGGCCCGGATGTAAGTACCACAAAATTTTTAAAGTCGTACAAACATTGCTTTCAGTTTTAAATATTTTCGTTTTATAATGTTAATCTCTAAGTGGATCGCTTCCGTGTGTTTTAAATAAAATCAATGTATTTTTTCTTTTTTTCAAACTCATATAGCCGTTTTAATTTTTTAACCAAAGGAATTAACAAAAAGATTTAATTTGAATTTCTTCCGTTGCTACAGTAACGGATATACAATATGAATGAATATGGATGAATTATCACTCGTAATGTTCGATATTTCGAGGTTTTGGCGCCAAAGACATTGCCAAATTAGAAAATATGAAATATCACACGAACTATTGGACTTAGAAGAGTTTGGTTAGTACCATTCGATTCAGCTTACAAAAATACACCAAAATATGTCGTCAGTTAAAAACTAACTATAAAATCAGATTTTAAAGGAATTTTTTAAAAGTTCGTTCTCTTTTTTACCCACCTTAGGGGTGGAATTTTAGAAAATCCTTTCTTAGCGGCACTCTTTGTCATAAGAAGTATTTTTACCCCAATTTTCAAGATTTTAGGATCAGTAGTTTTGGCTGCGCGTTAATTAATACAAAATCCAGACTTGCTTTTATATATATAGACTAGCAGCCTTCGTCCGCTTCGCTGGTCTGTTTTTCTAAACAAACCATGAATCAAACTAAATATATCTGTGAATTTGATCATTCGTTTGGAAGCAATATGGACATTAACCTGGCATACCCATCCGAATTGCTACAAACGATATGGACATCATTATACTGTTGTATTTTCTATTGAGACAGACAATATTTGAGCTGCTACGGACCAACTTTTTTTGTTGATCCTTTACTGTAGGATTTGGTAAAGTACGATAGAACAATATGTAATGTACTTATACCCTTCCTCTGAAAACATATCAATGCAATTCTCATCGGATTCCGCCCAATAGAAACTATGAAAAAGGCTAATATTTCATAATTGGTCTTACCTCATTCTAGAACTTTCATCCAAAATCCTATAACTAAGCAACCTAGAACGATATGTGTTTTATACTAAAATATTCCCTGAAAAATTAACTAACTGAGCACGTTCCACCAAAATCCACTTAGCAGAATCTTTTAAACTGGCAAATGTACAAAAACGTTCCCTAAAAATTATCTAATTAACAGTTTGTCTTACCAGAATCCACCCAGCAGAACCTTTAAAAAAGCCAATATTTCATAATCGTATTCTTCTGATTTTGAATTTTCTTCCATAATTATTTACTATGCAACGTAGAACGATATGATGTACTATTTTTTTTTTGAAAAATTATCTAACAATGTAAGTCCCATCAAAAGTCTATTCAGCAGAACTCAGGTTGTAAGCGGCCCAAACGAAATTTCTCTTTGCATTTCATACATATTATAGATAGTTAAATTTAAATATATCTTCCATAATCGCGTTAACCAGATTATAGAACTCATAGCTATGTAGGAGTAGGCCTACTTTATATACCCACTGGATTTTTTAAGAAATCCTGCACACCTTTATAGAATATATATTCTCTAGTATATACACCTTCCATATAGCGTACATCCTCTTATAGTAATTTACTACACCACAGAGAACTTTCCGGCATAGCATCAAAATCCATTTAGTAGAACTTTACATTAAAGGTAATCTTTCATAATCGGGTTCACTTAATTTTAAAAGTCCCTACTTATCACTAATTCAAAGTAGAACATTTTTTTTTACATTAAAACACTTCTAAAACAAATTACCTAACCAACGGTGTACGTTCTACAAAATTATGTTCAGTAGAACCTGAGTTATAGTCAATCAGAATGAAATAAGATTTTCCGTTTTGTAAATATAGTAGATGATGATGAGTAAAATTTTAAGTATTGGTATTTGCGATTTAAAAAATGCTATTGGCGAGATTTATGCACAGCTAACATAAAAGTATCCATTTTTTCTTTTTATCCATAGGAGCAAATGACAAATTGCAAAATATTTTTCTATTTAAACCTTTGAATATGAACACTTTTTTAAACAGTACAAACATTGCTCTCATACTTAAATTAAATATTTACATTTTATAATATTTATTTCTTATTAAACCCTTTTTCTTTGTATTTTAAATAAAATCAGTAACTGTTTTGGTATTTTTCCGTTATACTAACACCGTTGTCGCCAAGCATAATAATTAGCGCAAAATGAAATGAAACATTTGAAAAAAAATATTTTTGTTGATACAAAAAAGAGCATTTAAAATATATAACATTTGAAAATTACAGACTTTCACCAACTATTTTTTTAAATCAATATAAATCAATACTTAAAATAAAAGGAAAAATAAATATTTTACAATAAAATAATAAAATGAGGTCAATTTAATCTGCAGGTTTCGAATTGTAATATCCGAATAATAATAACCAGGTTATCATTGTAGCGTGGCGTACGTAATAAGCATATCTGTCATTGCAGTAAATATTTAATTTTTTGAATGAAGACGTTCAACTATTTTAACAAAACATTTTTATAGGTATAATTCCTAAGTTCTGAAATAATTTTATTACACCTTCCTCGTCATCAAATAACTGCCAAATCGTAAAATCCAAGTCAGTGTCAGTAATAAATGTAAGTTATAATTTAAAAATAAATATTTTCTATTAAAAAAATAACAAATTAAAAAGTTTTACGAGATTACGATGGAATAATACTCATAAAAAATATTCACATTCGATAAATAGTAAATGTTAATGTTTGGCACGGTTTGCAATAAAAATCGTTTGCACGCTAAGTGTAGAAATAAATGGCGCGATACCATACATTTTGGCATAGTGTTGATAGAACGAAAAAGTACAACAGTTTTTTTTATTATTATTATTATTATTTAGTTTTAGTTTTTGAGGCGTTTATAATTTTTTTCCTAACTGACATAGTTGATTTAAATATTTAAGCAAAAGAATTGATTAAAAAATTACTCAATTTGAATTTCTTCCCTTGCTATAGTAACAGAATGAAGAGAATGAGTTTTTAGAAATTATCACTTGAAAATTTGAGGTTTTGGCGCCAAAGATAGCGCCAAACTACAAAAACATGAAATATCTCATGAACTATTAGACTTAAAATAATTTGGTTAGTACCATTCGATTCAGCATACAAAAATACACTAAAATATGTTATCCGTTGAAAAAAAAACTATAAAATCAGATTTTTAAGGAATTTATTAAAACTTCGTTCTATTTTTTACCCCCCCCCCCCTTAGGGGTGGAATTTTAGAAAATCCTTTCTTAGCGGCACTCAATGTCATAAGAAGAGTTTTTACCCCAAATTTCAAGACTTTAGGGTCAGTAGTTTGGGCTGCGCGTTGATTAATGCAAAATTCAGACTTTCTTTTATATATATAGATAATATGGAAAACAGGTTAAATGCTATAAAATCTTTTTTAGGAGTAATATCGTTTCTGCGTCTGGATAGAACCCGAAGAAAACGGATTTTGTGTTACATTAATGATGGAAATGCACATGCCCGTAAGGCATGGTGACGTCACGGCGACGTCGTTGTGAAGTCACACTGTGATTTTGTGACCGTCGATGTGACGTCACGTGACGTGGATGTGACGTCACAGTGACTAGAATGCGAGGTCGTTATGGCCGTTTTAGAGGTCGTTTGTGACGTCACATTGTGACCACTCTGTGAAGTCACCGTGTGACTAATTTGTGAAAAGTGTGTCATTTGTGACTATTTTGGCATTAACTTTGTGACGAACTTGTGACGAAAGTGACAATGTTTTGAAGTCACACTGTGACCAATTTGTGAAATATGTGTCATTTGTGACGAACTTGTCATAAACTCTGTGATGATTTCAAATGAAAATCAAATTTCAAATTAATTGCTTAAAAGGTGCAAAGGCGAACTAGTGAAAAAGATTCCATGCTGGAACTCGAACCCGGGCCATCAGTATAGCGCACTTACATTCTACCGACTAAACCACATGGAACGATACCCAGCCTGGAAAATTTCTCACTATTACATGTTGGCAAGGCTACAAACACAGCACAAGATGCAATATTTATCGTCAGCCACCGACATGGCGCAAACACGAAACTTAATTAAATCCAGCATCGATTGAAACTATATTAATACTTGGAAATTTTTTTCAGAGAGAACCATTCGCCTTGCATACAATATTTCAAATGAAAATCAAATTTCAAATTAATAGTGTAAAAGGAAATTTTAATTTGAAATTTGATTTTCATTTGAAATACTGTATGCAAGGCAAATGTTTCTCTCTGGAAAATTTTCCAAGTATTAATATAGTTTCAATTGATGCTGGATTTAATTAAGTTTCGTGTTTGCCCCATGACGGTGGCTCACGATAAATATTCCATCTTGTGCTACGTTTGTAGCCTTGCCAACATGTAATAGGGAGAAAATTTCCAGGCTGGGTATCGTTCCATGTGGTATAGTCGGTAGAATGTGAGTGCGCTATACTGATGACCCGGGATTGAGTCCCGGCGTGGATATTTTTCACTATGTTGGCCTTTGCGCCTTTTAAGCAATTTATTTGAAATTTGAATTTCATTTGAAATATTGTATGCAAGGCGAATGTTTCTCTCTGGAAAAATGTCCAAGTATTAATACTGTGATGATTCTTGTCATAAAAACTACGATAATTTTAAAGTAAAGTTTTGTTTGAAATATAAAATTTTATCTTTTTACCGTACTTTTTAGCAAGATATCACTATTTTGGAGTCCTATTCTTCTAAAATATTTTTAATGTTCCATTTAAAAAACAATGCTTATTAACTGACATCTTTTTTTATTAAGTTCTAAGCTTGATCTTGAATTCAAGATTAATATTATGAATGTGTAAGCTTTTTTTAATGTGTTATGATTTGTCATTGCTTTATTAAATACGAACATGGAGTCTAACGGACATTAATACGGCTGTTATTTATAGAACTACATGATAAGCCCTATTTATTTAAATTTTTTATTCCCATATATATTGTATTTTGTGAATATGAGCTAATTAGATTTGGTATGTTTTATATGAAAAGACTGATCTGGGAAATAGAAACAACAAGTAAGATATATCATGCGTTAGGCATAGATTATAAAACACTTTCCAACTCTTTCTAAATGTTTTAACAAGACATCTGGGGAAATAACGTAAATAAGATAACTAAGTAAACATGTAAACGCGTAAAACATTTGAAAAACTGATTTACGCAGTTACCATCCACTAAGGTGTAAAAAAATCATTTTTTTTTTTTTTTAAATAAAAAAAAATCGGATTTTTTTGATTTAAATCAGATTTTTATGATTTTTTTCCCAGCGTTCAAATACTGAATAGCTATCATGAGTTTTAGGTTTCCAAAACAATTATACCACTAATTGCTAACATAATCTATGTTTTTACACTTTAATTAATAAAATTATAATTGTTAGTTAGTAATTACAGAAATAAAAACTGCAAATTAATAGTTTCATTAGGTAGTATTATACAATAATGTTATATACATTAATATTGTAATAATTATGTAAAACTTTATAAATACTATTGATACTGAACATTTATGAAAATTATTAACTGCATTTTATATTAAATAGCTAACATTACTTCAAATTAATTATTAAACAATCAACTCTCTGATTAGGAACATACTATACATTTTTAAGCCTTAATTATTAAAATGATAATAATTCATTTTAGAAAGAAAAAGGGACAGGATGCTAGTTCAAAAAACGGGCACTATTTCATGAGGAAATATATTAGTAATGTGTTTAGTAATGATGTAAGGAAAAAAAAAAGAATATTTTTTAGCATTATAAGTAAAGTGCCCTTAATTTTTAATAATTTTATGAATAACAAATTGAAAAATACAATTAAATAACATACTTTAATAATATCCTGTTTTTTCTAAAGAAATAAAGTTCCATATTTTTGCAAGATTTTTTCCACATGAATTTAGAATACTGTTGAATGGGGAAGTTTTTTACCAGAAATCTCTGGCTACAACTACAGGTAAATTTCAACTTTTTTTTTTTTCTTTTTTTAAGGCAGGGTGCATTTTGCCAATTTCAAAAGTGGCATGGTGTGGCACCATTAAAAAAAATGGCCTAGAAGAAGCAGTATAAGTAATTACAGAATTAATAAAAACTGCAAATAAGTAATTTCATTAGTTAGTAGCACAAATAACAAAACTAACAAATATTATTTGCAGCTCATTTTGCATTTGTATTTAGGAAAATTTCTGTAAACCACCAAAATCTATACTTACACACATGTACGTGTATGCTAACCAAAAAAAAAAAAAAAAAGAAAAAAAAAAAAAAAAAGAAAGAAAGAAAAAGAAAATGAGTTAAACCCATTCATATAGAATAAATATAAGTTAGCCACTAATATCTGAAATCCTCAAAATATTTAACTAACAGCATTATTACCTCTATTAGCTTTCAATGGTTTAATTTTTTAATATATATGAGTTACAATAATAATAATAATAATAATAATAATAATAATAATAATAAACATTTATTTAACCTATACCAAAGAAGCTCTTGCTGTGCTTAGCATTTTTATACCAATTATTTCTTTTTCTCTTATGCATTCATTTACAATTTAGCTGCTGAGCAGATGTCATTCTTTCATTCTTCTTTAACTTGAGATTGCTATTAATTACTATTTATTCTTTTACTTGTAGAAATGTAATTATATTTGCTATGTGTATTTTATATAAAATAATGCATAAATTGATTACCTAAAGGGAATTATGACATTGCAAATTATGTTAGATTTAAATATCATTTTTAAATGAAACTGTTTTAATTTGGATAAAAACTTAAAAACAATGCTTTTTACAAACTCAACTGTTTTTAATTTTTTTACAATACTAATGAATTAAGCTTAGAAACAATTATTTAAAGCTTCTTTTTTGTTTATTCATAAGTCAAAATACCTGTAGAAACTTTCAAATTATGTTCGTGTTAGATTTTAATACTTCTTTTGACATTTTAAACATTTAGAAAATTTTTGATTTTAATCAATGATTTTTTTTTAAATCGGTTGATTAAAATCATGATTTAATCGCTGATTTAAATCAACCGATTAAAATCGTTGACACCCTACCATCCACAGCCAAATATGTTTTCTAATTCTTTTAAACAGTCCTGTATTTGATCTGTAGATTGATATATATATACTATATAATGGGAAAATTTAGTTTATCAAGGAAACGCATAACAGGTTGAAATTCTCTTTCAGCAATTTATACTAATATATGGAAACATACTTAAATAATTTTGTACAACCATGTAGTTTACCTAGAACCTTTATTACACGCCACTATTTAGTTAAAATTTAGTTCAAGCTAAAACACTCTTAAAACTGCTGAAATCACTTTTCCAGAAATTATAATTCATAGACGGCAACGTATCCAATTCTTTGCGTGACCCTGTATATCATTTTATCTATCTACTACAAACATTTCTTAGTAAATTAAATACAGTGCAGCGTTAAAATGCATAACGTATTTAAAAACCACCTTTAAGCAATACCCAGTAACCCTTATGAATACTTTTGTATAGTCCTGTATATGAATTATAGCATATATATATACACCATATACTATGCATAAATGTAGTGAATCATAAAAGTGCATATCATAATTAAAAATGTATTTCCAGCAATCATCGCTAATGAACAGTACTTCGGATACAATATAGTATCTGAAATATTTTGTGTGTCCCTGTAAATGCTATATACACTTCGTATTATACATGAAATAATTCATAGTATGTAAACCTCAACGACGTATATCAATTTCATTACATATCAGATAGATTAACATAAATAAAGTACGCCGCAAACAATTCCCTCCACCCCTATATCATTATGTATTGGAATTCCTTTTTTAGCCCTGTAAATGAACAATAACAATTCTTTGCATCGCATATTCTATGGAATGCACATTTTAGTGCGCTTCATAAATGCATATCAATTTTACTCTGTCTGAAAGCGTGTAAAATCATTAAAAATCATTTGAAACGATTTTTTTCCCACAGGCCGTAATGTAATGGAATACAATTGACTGTCCCTGTAAATGAACTAAACATGCTACAAACTTCATTACAAATAGGGGTCTTGCTATGGTAAACGTCAATAACATCCAAAAATTTTAGGTCAATCCGAGTATATTTACGCGAGTTAGAACGCGGACAGACGGCCAGACAAACCGAAGTCATAAACACTTTTCAACTTTATCGGGCATGAAAAACACTTTATTTCAATTCTTAAATATTATATTTTATTTTTTAATGCCAATAAAATAAATGTATCGAAAATGTAGGAAATGAGTTTACAATCAAAGAAAATTTAATAACTGACTCTGAATGTCTACAATTAAATGTTTGATTAAAATCACAAACAGTAAAAAAAAACGCTTAAATACAATTAAAAAAAATATAGCAAATTGAAAAACACTAAATAATTAGTATTTATAATTGTACTATTAAACAACAACAAACTATAATAGATGAATTAAATGCATTTAACAATTTCTCAAAAATCTTTCCATCGCCATATTGCTTTTGAAAGGAATACCAGACCAGTCTCATTGCATATGACATACAACTATTTAACTCATGTAATAATCTGTCAAAAAGGAACAAAAAATTTAAATTAAATAAGACATACCTTTTAAGTTCCATAAATATTTTAATAATATCCGTATTTTATCCTAAATTGTCAGGCATATTTCTGTTAGCTTAAAAAAACTAATTCTCCGTGTCAGAAGTTCTCTGATCCTTATTTTATTCTGCGGTTTTCATCGAGCGCAGACGATATTTGGCCAAGCAGGTGCTCCTACTGTATTATTATAATTTTTTTTGTACACAACAGAGTTTAAATGCACAGTAATTTTACCTTTATGAGAGTATCTGTAATGAAAATTTTCTATTTGAATGAAACACCTGCCTTTTTTCTTTCTTTTTTTTTAAAGTACAGTTTGTTTTACACATAATAAATAAATACGTATCTTCTTAATAAATGAAAAGAGAGTATACAGCATAAAAAAATTTTCTTTGTCAATATGTCATTTTTTTCATATTCATTTTCTGGAGAATAAAACAATTTTAAAATAACTTTTTTTAAAGTCATATCTTTAAAACACGAATTTGAAATACGAATAATTATATCATGGGTTTTGTATAAAATTTGTATACATATTTTTTCGGAAAATACTAATTTTATTTAAAAAGTCTGAAAGAAGTAGAATTAAAAAAAAATAAATAGTTATTTAAAATAGTTAAACCCTAACAGGAAAAAATATGACTTGAATGCAAATTCTAAAGTAAGAAATGCATATATGACTAAACTCTGAGTATTCTTTCTACGTGCTCATTAAAAGCTACAGACTTAACTGTAATAGAAAATTTTAGTTTGAAACCACAGAAGGGTTTAGAATACCACTGGTCGACAAAAAATAAAATAAAATAAAATAAAATAAAAAAAATAAATAAAACAACTTCCTCCCTGAAAACTAAATATGTAAAGTGTACAAATGTAATATTCCTAATTCTAAATATGTTATCCAAATTGCTCCAATACGTACCATTTTCCCGAGAAACATTTTTATAATAATAACAATCAGTGAAGGATTAAATTGCAATGGTAGATAAAATTGAAATCATAAAAAAGTATACTTTCACTGTCTTAACCCCTTGGGGACGAGCGACACGTATACGTGCCGCATGAAGCGCTCAGAATTCTTGTTTTACCTCACCAGTAAAATTTTACTGTAAAATTTGCCTTATTTAATCAGCACATTTTCTCGATTCAAGAAGACACAAATTTCTGTTTTTAAAAAACGGTGACAAAAGATTAAAAATTTCGTAAAAGGCTCCCGTCCCGAAGGGGTTAAATAAGAAATTGATAAAATATAGCTTGAAAATCTAGTTTGTTGATACTTCTACCGTGCATTTTTTTTCTGCCCCCCCCCCTCTTTTCGTGTCCGAATTTACTATTTTTATCCACTAATATATTTTCATTCCTTATGTCGCTGTAACTCGGGCATGTAATATTTCTGTTCATTTTCAAAGATTTTTGATGTTCATATTTTTGTCACACTGTGACTTACAATATGGTGATTTTTTTCGTCACAAATGTGACGTGACGTACGTTACATGCAGTGTCATAACAGTGGCGTCACAATTTTTTCTAATTGCCAGAAAATATAATTTTACATAAATAACATGTTTTGAATATTTTTTTGTAATTTTTCAAAGTTTTCTAAGAAGTTCACATCTCAGTCACAATGTGACATCACTGAGTGGTGGCATTTTGGTCACAGATGTGACGTGACCACAGTGACTCACAGTGACGTCACAACGACGTCACCGTGACCATGCATGCTATGAGGGTGGTTTTCTACAGAACATTTATGTTTTTCCAATTATTAGACTCAGGGGATTGAATCCAGGCTACCAGTTATACAGCATATCGGTCGGTATACAGGACGTAGGTAAAAATCGCTGGAGATTTAATATCTAATGTACTTATGTATATATTTTTTACATTTAATATGTTTTAGTTTGCCCATCAATTGTACTTGCTTCGGCAGTACATATACTAAAATTGGAAAGATACAGAGTAGATCAGCATGGCCCCTGCGCAAGGATGACGCGCAAAATCGTGAAGCGTTCCACATTTTTTTATTTTTTTTTTCTTCCCCCAGGGACTGCACTAAAACTCTAAAGCATTTGCTGGGTTTCCCTGGGTGGCCATCCTTCTTGCCCATCAATTACATTTAAAAGCATTTTTACACTCTTAAAAAATACATATATTTCTTAATATCTGAAAACATAATGTAACTATGAATAAAAATATGCAAAAATCTCTTCCGTGTTTGGCCTTAGTCGAAAAACACTGGTAGTTTTCTCAAAAAAAGGATGACAATTAATCATAACAGAAGAAATTTTATTGGTTCCCTCTAGCATACTACAGTTGAAAAGCAACCGCCATTAATCTTAAAACTTTAGACAATCATATCATGTCTTCACATATTACAATTTAGAACAAGATGCTAAATTAAAAAATTAATTTACTCCCGTGACTCTCTTCTAGACAGCAACGTAGTTCTAAAAAACAACAAATGCCACGAAAATCTGAGCTCCGTGCTCATATTTCAGGTTAAATAGTGAGACACGGAAGGTCTTCTGTGTTAATGCAGATACGAGAAACAACCAATCATAGGCTTGAAACAAGGAAGAACTACCCACGTAAGTTTTAGGACATGTGCATTGTATACGATAAGGGGTACGAAATTGTCTTTTAGAACAAAGTAAGTAAAAAGAAATGGTATAAAACAGATAACTTTAATAGAATAAATATCAGCAATTTAAGGTCGAGAAATAAAATGGTCTTGAAGAAAAATGATTACGGGGAAATGCTTCTTATTATATTTTTGAAGGAAATTAAATATGGGTTTTAAAATAGTGAATTTAAATGTACGGAATACTATTTAAGATAGGGAATGATTTAAAAACAAGGATTCCAGAATAAATCTAGGAGGGAAATTTTTATGGAATAATTTTAATAAAGCGCAAAAATTTAATTTTCGCAATATATATATGTATATTTTTTTACATTTCATATGTTTTAGTTTGCCCATGAATTACACTTAAAAGCATTTTTAAACTTTAAAAAAATAAAAATGTTTCTTAATCACTTAAAATATAATAAAACTATGAGTAAAAATATGCAAAAATTTCTTCCGGGTTACCAAACTTACCTGAAGCGTTCTTTAACTTAATAAACCCAATAAACAATATATTTTCGAGATTTGTAGAAGTATATATTAAAACAGTTTGTTTTGCTTACCCAGGTTTTCGGAAAGGTTTTCGAGCAGTTTTCATAGTACAGGCTGATTATAATTAAAGTTTTACTTCCGAAAGGCTGTAAAAAAGAAACATTGGTTAGAATGACTTGATATTTCTTGTGAGTATACGTGAAGCAATGAAAATTTGTTTACGAAAGAAAAAAAGTGGAAAATTTGACCGATAGGTGGCGCTGTGCAAATCATAAGATGCTAATTAAAAGACGTAACATGCTGTTGTGGCACTCTTTGTTCAAAGCATATCCACCATGACAAGATGGTGCTAAAGCTGATAGGAAAAAATCGATTTTTAATTGTCCCTAGTCCAAAAACCGTTGAAATAGCAGTAACGAAAATGAACACGTCAAATGACTTCGAATTTATCAATCAACTTCTTCAGACCGAATGCAGTCATCGGACCTGTTCCGCTTCTTAGACCCTTTAATGTTCGGAATTATGTTGCACAGTCACCCTGTAAAAAAAGCTTCACAAGCACAGCCCGATCGTTCAATGATAGAGTTATGACTACATTCTCAGACGCAGATTAACGCTTTAAGGGGCAGTGGTATGTCTATGAAACCACTTAAATTTAATTCCCAAAAGCGACAATGGCACCAGAATTTTATTATATATTTTTTTGTTTATTATGTATGTAAGAAATAGTTTTTTCTTATTTGTAAATAAATTTGTACGTAAATTCCGGTGCCAATCATTCATTTCAACATTTTATCAATAGGAGTGCTTTGACCCCCTAAAAGGGTAGGAGGAACTGCATCTTCCCCACCTTTTTTTTCACAAGTGTAATGTGCAGTGCGATTTTCACGTCCTTTTATAAGCATCTTATGACGAATAAGCGTCATCTTTCAGTCGTTTTTTGTACTATTTTTTTTTAGCTAAATAAAATCGCTTTGCTTACCGTATGCTCACATGAAATATCAGGTCATTCTGGCTAGTGATTATTTTTTTACACTCTTTTGAATGTGAAACTTTAATCAGAATCACCCTGTATATTAATTCCCTTTCCCAACACGATATAATTACGATAACACGATTTAATCCGTTTTTCCTACATGATGTATAGATTTTTCAGATGTCTCGGATTCTCAAGTAAAAACACTTGTAATAGGACGTCCAGTAATTAGGGGTACATTTTGAGAAAAACTTTGAATGCTTATATCAGACCCTTAAAAAAAAAAAAAAATATTTTTACTTTTATCAAGTTACTACCAATAGTGCCTGTTTCTAAATGTTAAGAATGGTCCAGAATTAATTTTCTCATGTCTTTCTGACATATAAATGATCTTTGAAAAGTATAGCGATTGTGACTTTTGCAGATTTCTGCCACTGGATGGATATAGATAATAGATTTAAATATATTTTCAGGAACATGAAAATCTCCAAATGGCAGTGTCACGAAAGGGTATTAGGATTTAAATATTTTTAATCTAAAAAGTTATTCTTAAATGAGAGCATTAATTGTGAAAGAATTTTAAAATGTTATAAAGAAATTTCTACTGCTTACTTACAATACCGGTGTCGAGCGGGACTGCGATCTGATGATACAAAAGTTTTCAGACTCGGGCGGGCTCGGGTTTCAAATCATAGGGTTCGGACGGACATGGCTCCAGAAAAAAGGCATAAACTAATCTCTAGTAAATGCGATCGAATTGCCAAAACTTTGAACTTATATCTTTCAATTGACTCGATATTTTAAATAAAAGATCTTTATGGTACATTTCGTAAATATAAATTACGGATTTTCACTAGTATAAGTTTTTTTTAATTATAGAAACGTTAAGTAAATAGGGATTTTTATTATATTTTTACGTATGTTATGACATTTTATTTATCTTTTCTTAAACTAACTTTATGGATACCTGTTCCTTAGAGGATGTAAGAAAAATAAGACAAAGAATGACAAGAACAATAGAGCAAAAAGTTCAAAATTGTGAGAGAAGGTTTGTTTTAAATTTTTCTTTAACATTTTTTAATTAATTTTGTCAATTTTTACAATCAGAATAGCGTATTTTCTTTATTAAATCGGTTTCCTACCTAAAATCACAAATGACCTGTCAAAAAAGTATAAAATATTCAAAAAATATTATAAGAAAAGTTATTGGAGTACAGAGGTTACCAAAACTCCTTAAATCGATGCATCAGTCGATCACTCAGTCGCTGTCAGACATTTTTCTTTTCAAAATTACAAAAAAGTAAAATTAAGATTAATTTTTCGTTAAAAAAGTAATTTGATTCACAAAGACAAGTATATAGATAGGATTACATGTGCGAATGAATATTCAAAATTTGAAAAAAAAAATATTTTTATATTTTAAACACTTTCTCTGATTTGTTACGTTGTTTTAAGACTTAGTTTATTGAACTAGAATAATGTATTTAACACTCGAATGTACACTGATATTTTTATTAGCGAAATGAAAATTTGTAAAACACGATTGTTTTAAAATAAGTAACTAATCAAAGAAATGTAACATAAAATGTGTTCTTTGTTTTAATGAATATGAAAGATTTCTAATTCCGAACTTTCTACGATTTTATGCGAAGATTACAATTTAATCTTAGAAATAAATCATGATTTTTAAAAATGCTATTAAAGAATGTCACATTTCATGGTGTAGTTTTTAAAAGAAATTTTCTGGTAACAGGGAAATAAAAAAGTTTCGAATCGTTCCTTTTTAAACAACAATATCTGTAATTTGGATATGGGATGCGTTTATAAGGAAAAAGTTGAAATACTGTGCTATTTTTTTTCTAAATTGTAAGGGAAAAAAAGGAAAATATGAAACTGACATATTAGACTTAAAAGTATGCTTATTACATCTTAAATGCAATATTATTCTTTAAGATTACAAAATTAATTATCTGTAATAGGAAAATTTTAATAATAATTTTGTTAATAATATATATTTTTATTTATTTATTTTTTTTTTTTTTTGTAGAAAACATTCCCGACCATTACTATAACTTTCAGTGCTAAACTAATCAAAATTATTAAGGTATTTTTCTGAAGACGTTTTCATCTATTTATTAAAACAATGCACTTTTTGTTAAACATAGTATTATAAGGCTATCCCAAATGAAAGTGACATTGCTGTAATAAATCCGCCATTTGAAGAGAAAGAAGACTGCGCATGCTCCTATAGAGGGCTGGAAATGCATACGATATCGTTAGATCACGCCAGATGCGTGTCTGATAGCATGGAAACACGTTAAAATGCATCGTTCGCATCATGGATGCCTCCGAACGGTGTCAACGCACGGTCATACAATTTTTAAGCGCGGAAAATGGGAGTGCAAGTGAAATCTATCATCGAAGAAAAAATGTGGGTGATATGGGCTGTATGTCACCACATCATCGGGCCCCTCAAGGAAGCTCTGAACGGACGACGATTTGCCGATGATAATGAGGTCCAAGCTGTCGTTGAAAATTGGTTTGCAAATCGTCGTCACTTCAGAGCCTTCTTGAGCGGAGCGAAGATGTAGAGCCATACACTCCGTGCTAAATAAATTTTACATTCGACGAAAAATTTCACGAGTACGCACATTTTCCGCTGTTGAAAATTCCACGACCGTGTGTTGACACCGTTTAGAGAAATCAATAATGCGAACGATGCCTTTCGACATGCTCCCAAGTTGTCACACACGCATCTGGCGGGATCTGACGATATTGCATACATTCCCAGCATTCTTTGCCCTCTATACGAGCATGCGCAGCCCTCTTTCTCTTAAAATGGCGGAGTTATTACAGCAATAGAACTTTCATTTGGACGACCATTATATAATTTACTCAAAATTAACAGATGTTATTTCATTAAAAATACTCAATAATCTGTCTAGAGAAACTGAATATATATTTTTATCATTTTAAAGAAAATGTAGCCCTAAAGTTTTTATTTTTTATGATAAAGACTTTGAAGTACTTCAGCAGAATAATTTTCTTGCGTGCATTAACGAAAAAAATGGTCAGAAAATATAAAAAGTACTGAAATCACAGTTTATGAAACACCCAACGATTTTTTTTTTTTTTTTTTTTGACGAAATTTTCGACTTTTGCAAGATTTCCAGAAAATTTTAACTTATATTCGCGGAAATTCGGTGATTTGAGGCTAAAAGAACGTACATAGAAATTACATTTCTGAAATAAAAAAGTGTTTGCAGCTTAATTGCCGGAACATCCCTGAAATTTACCGGAAATTCAGCTCATATTTGAGAAAAGTAATTTTTTTTTAGATCACTAAAGTTTTAGTGTTTTCCGAAAAAATATGCAAATCGAAGAAAACGAAACGATTAACGGAAGAAAAAAAAAAGAAAAGAAACTTCTATTCATGGATTTTTCTGAGTGTGTACGAACTTTAATGAAGGATCTAACCTCTTCTTTCTTGAAAGCTGCCAATCACGTTCTTGCTTAAAATTGTAACTCTTATTAAATCAAGTAAAACAATGTATACAATAATTTATTTCCTCGAAAAAGCATGTAATGCAGCGAAACAGGAGACTCATGACGTTCTTACGCAATAACCAATATAAGCGGATTCACTCTGTCAGAGAGTGATTTCCTTTTAGGTGCGTTAGTAATTATACGTATTTAGAATACTGGCCTAGGCATTTTTTACTCATTTGAAAATTACAACCTGCGTATTTATACGTCACGAGCCGACCACAGTAAGCTAACTAAAACAAACCAGCACAAAAATTACCTTGAAACTGAAATTCAGAAAGACATAATCGTACTTAAGAAAGTCAGAGAAGGGACAGATAAAGGTCTGTAGCAGGTCGACCAACAGGATCACAAACTAAGCTACAGTAAAAATCGAGAAGCGAGATACTGCCATAAACTAAACTTTTTCAAATTAGATTTTCAATTTTCGACAAAATTTTTTTTTTCATTTCTATTAGTTATTTAACGCTTTATGTACTGAATTATGAATTCATGAAAGTTTTATCTTCTAAAGAATTTTCCGTGAATTGTTTAAACTACATTACAAGATTTACATGATCATTTAAGAAATTTAGAAAAGGATTTTAGAAGAGTTGGAGGATATAGAAGAAGGATTAATAAAATTTGAATTTATAGGGATTTTTTGCAACATTTATAACCCCACATAAATCTTTTATTTTAAACATTTTTATAAGTATTTTGTAGAATTAGGAAATGTTCAAATATAATGTTCTTACAATAGAAATATAGAAATATTTCCGAGTTAAAATATATCCCCCCCCCCCCCCACCAACGACAAGAAAGCTGAAAAGATGCAAAGGCAAAAGAAATCAACGTTTTAAAAATATTTTTGTTTTGTGTAACCAATAATGCTTTAAGAACAAGATAAAGTAACGTATCTATAACTCATTCAAAACTGTATTACAACTAACAATGTATCAAATGAATTTTATAACAAGTTATTTTAAAGGTACTTAAAAGTACCGTCAATAGATAAAGGGTTAAATGATCTGTAATTAATATCTTAAAAATTCAGATTGTACATTGAATTCTTCTTTTTTATGTTTGCACCAATTACCTCTCCCAACCACCATTGACGAACCATATATACGCTTGACCTGCATACATCACACAACAAAAAAATTAATTTTTGAAGTGCACCAGTTTACTTATTTTTTTTCTTCAAACCAAGTTAAATATTTAGCGTTCTGTACCCGGCAATGTTCCAAGATTATTAAATTTTATATATTTTTCTAAAATGTTAGATAATGATTTGCCAAGAGCGGAAAAAATAAGCTTTCTAAACATATTTTAGGGAAATGAAATTTTTCATGGCGAAAATACTTAACCAAAGTTAATATTTTCAAGAAAAGCTTTATTTTTTAAAATTGAAAAGATTATTCGTCTTTCAGTTTTATGCCATCATCGTCCACTAAATTTTTTTTTTTCTGACAATATACCGGCAGCTGTTTAAAGTTTTCTTTTATATATCTTGGAAATTGGAAGCTCTTAGGGAATGATTATGGTGTATAGAAAACAAATATCTGCTTTTTGCAACAAAATTAGATAATTTTGCATGTTCTTCAACTTTTATGATAAAAAAGGCATACTGTTTTATAGGCACGTAAGAAAATCTTTTTTCATCGTAATTCAAAATGTATTCAAATTAAATTTTATTTTGTGAACAAAAAACACATGTAATTGTATAATCTTGAATTAATATCTTATAAAGTTGAAGACGTTAATATAGATTACAGTGATGAGAGATGTATTATATGGGTTTCATTTTAGCAATTATTTTTATTGCTGCCTTTATCTAAAATATTATACAACTCGTATAATATTACGTTTATCCATGCGATATGCATAATGAAACAAACAAACAGTAACAACGAAGATCCAACACTGTATGCAGCGACCCCAGTTCAGTGAATCCCCCGAAATATAAAAAAAATCGTGAATGCCGCAATTATTGCATCGCATATATGAACGTATCGCTCTCAAGAAAACACCGATGTCACCGGATACTAGGATTCAACCAAATTTGTGATTTATTTAATATTAACAATACCCGTGGCTCGCGTAATAATTGAAGTATGCCAAGTGATATTTGTATGTCTAATTTTTATTATAGTCCAGTAAAATTAGACCAAAAAAGACTTCGGCTTAGAAAGTTTTGGAAAGTTTTTTCACTTTCTTCCTTGATGTTTTTTGGGATCATGAACAAGATTTTCAACTTTGCCACCTCGTATCTGGTCGGCTTAAAAAGTTATAAGTGAAAAACCATGAAAAGATTGGGTTTTTCGGCTTTTCCGTTGTTTTCGGTAGAAGCTTAAATTTTTTTGAAAAACTTATTGCACCAAATTTAACTAGAGAAAATTTCCTACATTTTTTATGCACAATGTTTCTTTCTAAGATGAATAGTTTTGGCAATACGAGTAAAAACGTTTTTAGAAATGCATTATTGGATGTCAAAAAGGCTTAATGTAATGTTTTTATGAATACAAAACGAATGGTCGGATATCCTTCAAAGACTTATGATACCACGCACATGATATTACAATACCCCCCCCCCCCCCACACACACACACATTTCTCCTCCTCTCCCTCTCTTTCAGGACTTTTTTGGATAGAGTTGAAATTGAAAACTCTCAGTTTGTTTTTAGACGTCTTGTCGGTCGGTTATGAATTTGCCTTAATGGATGAGCAGTGTGCATTTAATTACAAATTATGTGTTTTAAAACGGTACTGTGAGACGCGAAGTCATAGCCATGATGATAGAGAAGTGTTTCATTTATGACACGGAGTTAGAGGGCGGAACTAAAGTAAAATAAGTGAAATCAAAAGGTGTTGAATACTTCAAATTAGCAAGTAAAAAAAAGAAGAGATGGGAAAAGGAATTTTTTAATGAACAAGTAGTCTCTTAGGATCGACATTTAAAAACCCGTAAACAGTGAACAAACGAAAAGCAGATTGTTGCCCACTTGAAGAGGATTTTCTGAAGGCGTAGAAAAACAGCCGTTCAGCCAGTATAACAGTTTTCGTATAAAATGCATTATTTTGTTTGAAGAAAAAATCTCACCATGCTACAAATCAAAATAAAATCATAAATCAAAAACAAAACGAATACAAGTGTACACTGTCCGTTCACTGACAGTCCTTTTAAAAGTTAAACAATATCCTGAAAATCATAATGATGAGCTGGGGCTTGCCTTAATCCACGGACTAGATAATGTGACTGGCTTGGTTACTGTTGATAGGTAGTCTCATTTTAAACGTATGAAAAAACTCTATAAGCTCGCAAAACTCACAGAGACGCAGGTCTAATAAAGAAAATGATGAAGCAATTCAAAACTATGAAGAAAACATCATAATCGCAGCTCTTGATAAATGTCTACGAAAGGATAATGTCTCCTTCAAGCTGCTGAAAGTGATGAAAGGAAGAAGGGGAGAAGCAACTTCACATCTAGTTCTCCAAATGCATGAAAGGGACGCATTGCAACTGCAATCGCTGAAACCGTGCTTTGGTTTTAACAGATGTACAGTAAAGCCATATATTCTAATACCACGTTGCTTCAACTGTCAAAGACTAGGCTACGTATCAAGAGACTGTACAAATGAACTAACCTGTGCTTATTGCTCAGAGAAACACCATGTAAACGAATGTACGGCGAAGGAACCAAAGTGTATCAACTGCATACAGGAAAACAGATGTAGAGAAGCTCCAGGAAAGGGCATTCCAACAAATCACACATGTTTCGATGGACGCTGCCCGAGATATATCAAACAACAACGAGAAGCAATAGCACAAAGGACACTAAGACTGCATAAAATTCCGTGCAATACAATGTAACCTACAGAACAGTAAGTCCAACACGGCAGCATTTATCCGTTTCATAATTCACGAAAAATTCTCACTGGCTTGCGTCCAGGATGCCTATCGCTTTAACAAACGCCCATCTTCTCTCCCAGTTGATGTTCCCTGTTACAGCTCTAGCTCCAACAATAGCCACATAATAATTTTGGATCAAAATTTAAAGCACTGTATCTCGGCAAAAAACGATCATTCCATCAATTTTATTCTGAGTATAGGCAGCCTGTACAGCCCTCCACGTTCAGATTTTGAGGTGGACGTACAAGACTGGCTGCGCTCCGCATGCCAGAGTGAGTACCAGCTAGTCCTGGGTGACTTCAATGCACACGACCAGCTCTGGGGCTATACTCGTGACGATGACAGAGGACGGCTACTCGTAGATTCTTTATTAGCAAATAACTTGATTGTCTTAAACTCACCATCCTGTACAACGACCTATGAGTCCGGCAAAAGGGAAGGGCGTCCTGACCTCTCAATTTGTACACAACCACTATTCAGCTACTTTCGAGGATGGGATGTCTTCCCTGAGCTTTTCGGTGACCATCGGCCAATCGTAACAGATCGTTTGCTTCCAATCCCGATCCTTCCGAAACGTCACTTCAGAACAAAAAATGTCCCAAACAAATTCATAGGCATGGTTGAAAACTTATGCTACTTAAATTCCGTAATTTTTTCTTCAGTAGACTCACGTCAGGCCTTTGACCTGACCTACAAATCTTTTCAAAATATTATTCAAAATAGCTCAAAAGCATCCTTTAAACTAAAACCTCCATTCAGACAGGTCAAGTTCTCCTGGTGGTCAACGGACCTTCGTTCTCAAAGAAATAAAGTAAAAGCACTTTATACAAGAGCTAAGAAGACGAACTTAGACTCGGTAGAATATCAAATTTACAAAAGAGAGCGTGCCAAATATCAGAAACTGATTCAAAGAGTAAAGAAAGACGCCTGGGTAAATTTTTGTAAGAAGCAAACTGACCCATTTGGCAAATCTAAAAAACTGGCTTTTCAGGACTTTCAAGACTGTCAGATTAGCTATCTGCCGGACTCGTCATTCCCAGCTTCCAGGTCCTCTTCTTTGTTTAAATGACAGAAAAAAATTTTGGTGCATCACCGGGATCACCAGCTCAGCCAAATATAGCAACCTCACAACAAACTCACGCAGACCAACCTAACTTTACAATAAAAGAACTGCGAAATGCAATCTACAGCTTTAACCAAAACAAAGCTCCAGGTCCCGACGGAATAGACCATCGGATGATTAGATCTCTCTTTTCTAAAATCCCCTTAACTCTTCTAGACATGTATAACAGTGCACTTCGTTTAAACTATTTCCCGGAGGACTGGAAGGTGGGCGAGCTAGTCTACTTCAGGAAGGAAGGTAGACCAGCAAATGAACACACCTCTTATAGACCAATAACGCTACTACCGATATTTGGCAAAATCTATGAAAAAATGTTCTTAAGACGAATTAATCATTCACTAACTCAAAGTAACGCATTAACAGGCCTACAACACAGTTTTACTCAATTAAAATCGACCGAAACAGCACTAGAACAGGCATTATCATACATAGATATTAACAAATCTAATAAAAATATACATCTTTTATTTCGCTAGATTTTATGGGGGCTTTTGATAATCTCCCATGGGACCTAGCACTACAGGCACTACATCATTTAAACTTATCACCTCAGCTAATTAATGTAATTGCCTCCTTCCGGTCGGGCAGGCGAGCTCTGGTGGACTGGCAGCTGCCAGATCTTTTGTATTTTTTCTCAAGGGGTTGGCCTCAGGGCTCCTGTCTGGGGCCATTTTTATGGTTGGCTCTCCTCGAGACTCTGCTGCGGACCTTCCTGTTTGATTTCTGTGCGATAGTCGCATATTCGGATGATGTTTTACTTATAGTTTGGGGCCCAGCAAGAGCGTTACTTGAACAACGAGGGAACAGAGTACCAGACTTTATTCAAAACTGGGTGAAAATTCAAAAAATAACAATTTCTTTCGAGAAGTCGCGCTCTATAACTTTTGGTAAACCGAAAATTCTCCAACGGGGCCCACTTTTTAAACTACATGGTAAAAATATAAAGTCAGAAAAAACAATTAATTATCTTGGAATCAAAATTGATCAACACCTCTCATTCTTACCCCACCTGGCATCAAAACGTCAAGAAATAATAAAAATCACGCAAAATTTATACAAATTCTCCTCAGTATCAGGTCGTTTTCCATCATACTTCTTTAAAGTCTGGTACTCATCCTTCCTACAGCGGCAACTGGCGTACGCTTGTGCAGTCTGGTTTCCGCGAATGCGGAAGTCGCATGGAGTTCGCCATATTTCAGCAGCTCAGAGAAGGGCACTTACTCCAGAGCCTATAGGAACACTTCAACCGCAGCACTTCAGGTCCTCACGGGTCTCCCTCCATTGGACATACAATTAGAAGCGGAGTCTGAGTTCGCTCGGATCACTCGCTTGGGTGCTTCTAATATTTCTTATTTTGCCCCAATGTATTCAACAAAATGTTCAAAGTATCAGATCTCTTCACTTTCAAACGGTATTAGTATTTGTGCAACAAAAGACTTTAACGGATCAACACACATCTTGACAGACGGGTCTAAAACAGAAGTAGGAACTGTGGCAGCTTTTTGTGCTTATAGGCAAAGCTCACACTTTTTTTCCTGGCGCGCAAGGCTTGATCCGGGGAACTCTGTCTTCCAGGCGGAGCTCTTTGCTATGAAGGAGGCGATTCGTTGGGCAGAAGAGGACTCTGACTCCCAATACTTAATTTCATCAGACAGTTTATCAGGTCTAATGGCCCTTTCAAAATTTGATAACAATAATCACTTAGTTCTAGCCATAACCTTACTCCTTCAGTCCTCAGAAAAATCGTTCTTCTTTAATTGGGTTAAAGGACATTCTGGAATAACGGGCAACGAACTGGCCGATCAGCTGGCGAGGTCGGCAGTAGATGATTTAACTTTACCACTAAAATTTCTTCCATTCCCACAATCAACATTGAAATTAGAACTCAAAAAACAAATGCTACACCGATGGCAAAAACGTTGGTCTACAGTGCAGGTGGGTCAATACACGCGTGACTTCATACCTAAGGTCTCACAAAACATTTTCATAAGTAACAGATACCTGTATCTCTTTCTCACAAATCATGGACCCTTCCAACAACACTTATATACCATAAATAAACGAGACTCACCTCTTTGCATTTGTGGATCCTTATCAACATCATTACATTATATTTTACATTACACATTAACGTCCCACTATCACATAAAAAAGCCACAACAGATGACACTGACTGACTGACTAACTTACCTGCTCGACCACTCAGTTCTCCTGCAACGTATAACGGATTGTATGAAATTTTTAGAAGACAACGAAATTATATTTACCAATCCCCTCCCTTTCTGAGCTAGCTGAGCAAACTCATTGTTTTTAGCACCCATTTCAGACAGGAGCCCCTGTTTTGTACATAAAGTAAATATTTGTCTTATTTCCTTTTTTTGTTTATTTAGTATTTTCATCAGCAAATGCATTTCACTTAAAATTTTTCAGCTCTAAAATTCAAAAAACATGTCTTGTAATTGTTTATGCATGTATACAACATAATGCAATTGCTGTCAATGTATGTACTGATGACACTTCTTGTGAGTTTCAGAGTCAAAAACAGCAAACTGAATTTATTTTTCTATACGTTATTAACTGTTTTAAAAATAATGTCATTGTTAATGTATCTTACCATATGCAGTGGATTTGAGTCTCCCCCCGGGATTGCACTTATACTCCAAAGCGAAAGCTCGGTTCCCGGGGCGGTCATCCCTGTCTATGTCTATGTCTATGTCCATTTCGTCTATGTTCATTTGCCTCTGACATAGACACAGTCATTCAAGTCATGTATTTTATCTGGAGGAAAATAAAGAACAATGCCAATTTTCTATAGAAGAATTAATAGACCAGACTAAAGCAGGTGAATATTGTCCTTCAGTGAAAACAGTTAAATCGCACCTTCTAAACAAGTATGAAGAAGATGTTGTTGTAACCCTCTGTAAACATTGTATCTGTTGTTTGCTTCAAGAACACAGGTCATAAGATTTTGAGTGATGTTTGATATCAACAACGATGCTCATCTCGCCAGGAAGACAGCGTTTTGTCCTGACTGCGGCTGAAGATATTCGATCTCAGGATTACAAATCTACTCAATATCCTCCTCCAGACGAGTTATCAAAGAGAATGAGTCTCTCATTACAAAAACCATAAAAAGTTTCATAGAAACTATATTTTTAAGAAAAAGAAAAGGAGACTAATAAATGATAGAAAAGGAGTACAGCACTAGCTCAAAGCATTATTACTGCAGTAAGACTAAGAATTTTTTTAAGACCGCTGCAAATATAGCATCGCTTCTTCCAACAAAAGATGCAACTCGATACCCATGTCTGAGTGTTTATCACTAGTACAGTTATGGTTAGGTAACTGTAAAATCCTAAGGAACGAGCTGGAAAAAAACCAAGAGTAGCACCACACCAATAACAACTGTCAAACCTCACGCACAAGAAGCTCTTCTGCAAAAAAATCCGACAAATGAAAAACAATCTGCAGTGGAAAGTGAGGCTGTAGGAATACAGGATTGTTTTGCTCACTCCTTCTTTTGAAATGCGATGTATTGTTCACAAGCAATTTCTTTTTGTGACATCAAAAATATATTATTTGTAAATGTTAAAAAGATAGGAACTTTTAACGTTAAGTCTAGGGCATTTTGTATCTAAAAGTATTCCTCAAGGTCTTTTGTCATTTGTTTCTGTGGCATAGAAACGACTGGTATTGCCGCTAAATAAACACCCCGAGTTAAACTTAGGTAACAATTTTCGCTTGTGTTTACAGCGCCACCTGGGATGATGTAGGGGGGAATTTTAAATGAAACTGTTTTTTTTTTTTTTTACATTTTACTCTATTACAGTTATATTGCTGTTAAATATTAGCAGCCAAGATTTAACACTATTTTTGCATTCATACTTTTCCCGAGTGGAAAATGGGGTAGCTAAATTTAAGTAAAATTGATTCTTTATCATTTTATTATAGATCATTTATGCTCAGATTCGAAGTTTTCGTCAAACTGCGACAACGTGCATTACTGCACTGATGAAACAATTTGGATTAAAAATTGGTAAATTACACCACAACTTGTGATCCGATGCCTTGTAAATCAAACCCTGATTATGGTACATTCCGTTAATTTTGAAATGAGTTCGTCTGAATGGAGAAGTCACTAAAAGTCTTGACATATTAAACAAAAATATAATTTGCAGAACAAATTAAAAAAAGAAAATTTATTTCCTACATTGTTAAATCCCGGCGAAGGTACGGATATTAAGATATTTCATTCAGTTAGTTCAACATTTAATGTTAAATTTTTGTAACAAATAAGTTAAACTAATTGAACATTAAAACATTAATGAAAAATTCAAAAAGTATGATACTTAAACACCCTAAAAAGTTAGATTCCGTTCAAACAACATCGAAATAAATCTAAGATTTTTTCGAAATTTAAATTGCAAATACATATGCTGCAGATTTGGTATTGTTTTTGCGACTGGTGTAAACAAAATGATAAGACATTCATAAAATACAAGCCTTTAGACATGTCTTCGTTTAAGTTTCGCAATCGTAGAAATCGTATTAAGTTTTAAATTATGAAAAGTATGAATCTTTTGAGTAACATAAGATTTTGAAAGAAAAATATTGTTACATTTAAAATAAAATATGTTAATTTATACAAAAGCTATTACATCTATTACAATTATTTAAAAAAAATTCTGTTAGTCTTCTACATCCTCAACTTGAAATTTACAACCACCCTTTCTTTACTTCACCAGCATAGAGAGTTTAGCTTTATATATGTATTTTTGTTAAATTTTGTATTCTATTTGCTACGTTATAATAATACTCAATAAATAATCTTCTACAATCTTCTACACACCAATTGCCTATGATACGATAGTACATGCTGTGTATAAAATCATTGTATAAAAATACTGTTTTTGTTTGTTGTAAATTTATTTTCTATATACAAGTATATAATTTTTAATGTGGTTGTTAGCAAAACTAAAATTTACAATAATCTATACTAATAAAAAAAGTTTCACTGTTTATGTATCTGCGATAGGTAGCAAAACTTACGGTATGTACGAGGCTAAAACCTTTTGTCACGATAGCCAAATTGTCTCCTAATGCATCTGAGAATCAGAATTTTATATTTCTAATGATTAGTTAATGTATTAATGAAATATCGTAACGCACTCTCATCAAAAAGTCATTTATTTGATCCTCAGTCAAGGAAAGAGCTTGCGCACGTGCACAAACCCATTTATGCATCGGAAACTAGCAAAAAGCCGATTTTAGATTTCTTTTCGGTCTTCTTTTCTTTTTTTAATATAATTGCTTTAAGCTAAATCGACTAAATGGCTCGATACAGTTAAAATTGAGACCTATTCCGAAAGATTGCACTTTTATGTCTCAAATGCCGCAATAAATTCAAGAAGATTGCCGCATTTAAAAAATTAAAAAAGGATCTTTTTTTCAAATAACCTTTCCCCCCATTTTGCAACACTCTTCCATGGCGAAATTTTACATGTCATGACACAGCAAAAATATATTATTAAAGAATAAATTTTCTTGTAATCAATGATATAATCGATTTTAAAAATACTTAAATTTTAACTATTCAAAATACACCGGCGAACGCAAGTTACTTCGCGAGTCACGGAGACGATATTTTTTCTACGCTAAAAGTAATTGAACGTCCGCATTTTAACACAATATTTTAGAGGATCTCAATAGACGAGATTTACATCACCCACAAAAATTTTGAAACGTTCGGACGAGTAGAAATATATTTTACAAAATAAAATGTGTGATAATTTCAACGAAATCTATAAAATGTTGTGTGTTTTATCGCGGTAACTCGCTTTCGGTAAGCATTGGCTCCAAAAATAAACTCTGCGAACAATAAAATGCCAAATAGCATATACTTTCAATTCAATTCTTTTTTTGCGATTTTTTTTTTCATTAAACGATATAAACTCAGAGAAAATGGAGTTAAAGGTACAAAATCATACAAATCTGAAGATCATATAAGGGTCATTCATCACGTGCCTGGCAACGCTGAGCGGTCAACTTGTAAAATAAATAATGCCAAATGCAACACGTTTATCAAATATGTAAATATAAGAAAATACTCCCTATTATTAATTATTTTGAATTCAATATAACTAAAACTTAAAAATTAAAAAAAAAATGTTAGCAACAGGACAAAACGAAGAAGACTAAGTTATTATTATAAAGGGGTGCGGCTGCTCCAGGCCCGTAGCTAGGTGGGGGCCAGGTCGGGCAAAGCCCGACCTGTGAAAGTTTTTGCCCGACTTAGCGCGAGACTGTGAATTCCGATCACAACAACATTAAATTTATAATTTTTACCCTCCTATTTTTATGCAACCTAGCATAAAACTTAACATTTCGATCACTTTATCACCCACTATTTCACTTTAAACAACTTTTATGTAATACAACATTATTAAATTTCCATTTTTATTCTATTTCATGCCAGACCTAACCAAAAAAACACCTCGCACCTAACCCTCTACCCCTCAATTTCGTTATTAAACTGGAAACAAAAATTTCATCTATAAACCTTTTCTCTCTCTCTTTGACAGAAATATCGGAGATTACGACATTGGGCATTCCTCGCATTTTTGCTTTGCAGAAATTATTCCATACTGCTGTATTAGCTTATATCCATAAAGCTTCCATTCTTTGTACAATTGTCACTATAAAAATTTATTGCAACATGTCGGTGTTGAAACGAAAGGCTTGTGAAATTAAAAGTGAAACAACCTACAATAGTGTTTCCTTAATTTGAATTTGCTGTACATGATAGTTAGCTGCTTCTTTCATGGAAACTTGGTTCGATTCCATGAAACAGCAACTATCAAGCGTTGGGATTTTTTTCTTTCTCTTTTGTAATTTTTACCCGTTCCACTCCTCTGAAATTTATAAAATTTGCACTTCTAAAATAAGCCAATCATTATTTCGCATTTAAATAGTATGATATGTCGGGTAGGATTTTTCAAATCCAAATTGGTTATTTACTTGTACATTCATAAAGTCATTTTTCTTTAAAAAAAAAAAATCTATAGGTTCTCTTAATTAGGAACAAAGAAATTGAATAGCGTTTTGCACTTTCTCGTAAAAGCAAATAAGTTTTCCGAAAATGTCGTCAAAGCTGCCGTTATAAACCAATGTTTTGGTAAAGGCCATCATAAGATAAAAATCGATTACAACTTATCGAAAAGTGAAAAAGGAATCACTTCAGTAGTAATGCCTGCAAAATATTTTTTTGTGTATAATTATGATACTGAGAATTTGTAAAAAAATTCATATTGCTGAGTCTGAAAAATAATAGGTAGATATAGACGTGTATACATTTGTTCCGCGCTAGAATTTAAAACTAATAAACACTATTTATACTGTTTGTTTAGCATCGAAAAGTATGTGCAAATATCAAATATTTTTTAAATATATATATACGCACAAAATAGCTTTACTTCCCTTCATACACGAATTTCCAAACTCCTCATTGATATACTAAATAATCGAATAGAATTTTCATTATCATAGGTGATGACTTCTTGAGCGAAGTCGATTTCTCCTTGATGACTAAATTACATTCTCACGCACACAATTGTGTCGGTCAGGTCCTAAAGGGTTAGAAGAACCCTTTTTTACTTAAGGTGATTCTTCGCGCACTCGAAAACACCCGCTCCGTAATGTTTCGAAACTCGAAGTACCTTTTTTTAAAAAAATCTGCAACCAAAATCGAAAAAGTAAAAAAGAGTCATATTAACCCCTTAATTCTCGCTCCCGTCATATTCACGGGCTGTATCTTTTACTCAGATTGCTTGATTCCCACCAGTTTTATAAAATAGTGAAATTGGCTATATTTTAGTATCGATTTTCCGGTCATTAAATAAGGTGAATATTTCTTTTTCATAAAAGTGGTGCCAATAAGCAATTTGAATTTTTAAACCGTAATTTAATTCGAGCGTTAAGGGGGTTAAAGATCGACCTCATCTAGCCTATGCAAAAAAAAAAAAAAAAAAAAAAAAAAAAAAAAAAAAAAAAATCGTTTAAAAATATTCAAATTGAAACGAGAAATTCAAAAATAACCTGCCCATAGGATTAACATTACGGAGCAGGTGTTTTCGAGTGCGCGAAGAATCCCCTTAAGGCTGTTTAGTGACTTTCTAGCATATCACTGGACCACCTGTGGCATTATCCTTCCTCTGAAATATTCTTTAAACTGCTCTGCTTAAGGGATTATTATTTTTTTTTAATAAAGAGGTAGTGTGGCATGTTTTCTAAAAGTTAGTTTTGACAATTTTACAATGGGACGATATAGATGCAATTTGTCATTCCTGTGATTATGACGACTGCGGGCCTGTGTTTGTGCAGAGCCGCCCTGAAAGCTTTTGTGTCCCTGTCAGAGATTTCGATGAATAGATTTAAGGATTCTTAAAACTCCGCTTCTGAAAATAATGCGTTACAGTTTTAGCTCAATCGCTGTGGATTTTAGTTGCTAATCGGTTTTTGGTGAGTGTGAAAGAAAGGGGGTTCTCCTTTTAAAGCTTAGTGCAATACTCGTTACTTGTTCTTTCCATTTTATTATTTTTTTAACATCTCTTTATTGTATGATGTATACATAATGAATCATAAGAAATTATACCTGAGAAATTATACCTGAGAATACTATACATAATAAATTATACCTGAATGTATCGATAACAGTATGCGTGAGTGTGTCGACAGTGTTCTGAAGAGACCGCTGGATGTAGACCTACGGAATTTGGTAAGAAGATACCTCTATGTATGAAGTTTGGCATCTCGAAGCACGGTTTTTGATTTTGTGGTGAGATTTCGTTTTTTCATTTTTAATGCGATCGCTTTTTCACGTTTCGAGGAGATTTTTCTACATTATTAAAAGAAATATGACTTCATTTTTTTTAACCCAATATCATAATTCTTATCCCCTTTTTAATAAAGTTTATTCGGAATTCGCACAGCAATTTCTGAATTTTTCGCGAATTTTTTTATTCGATTTTTAATGTTTTTTTCAATTTGCTTAGAAAATGCAATATTTTTCCAATGAAAAAGCCGAAAACTGTATAGATTTTGACCCTAAGCTAGGAGCGAGTGTAGCTTTGAAGAATGAAAATAATGATAGGGTTGCCAGAAAATCCAGGTTCCTAGATTGAATAAGACAGTCAGAGATTTTCAGACACATTCAGAAAACTGGGGTACGGATTAGAAAATTGGCACATATACACAAAATAATATTATATTTCAGAAATTCGAAAAATCTAATAAAATCCAGCAGTAACATTTTATTTTATCAAAAAACTGATTTTTATACGAAAAAATAAATGGTTCGGGTTCATTTTTAAAAGGATTTCTATTTAAAATTTTTAGCAATATGAATTTGGTTTCAAACTTTTAGACTAGTTTAGTCGATTCTTTATAGGGGATTTTTAATGCGGTTTTCAATGCAATTTTTAGTGATGTTTTTCGAATTCGGTGACGATTTTTTGGCATTCGGAAAAGAAATATCATTTTAACCTAATACATTAAATTTTCTCCTGTGCGGTTTTTGAGATCGTTCTATCGTGATTTTTAGTGTCTTTTAACGTTTCCGGGCTTTTTTTAGACGTTCATTTCAAACTTTTATCCTAATATGAATTTTTCCCTCGTCATTTTTGAAGTTTTCCGATTTTTACGTTTCTTTGCGATCCATGGCGATTTTTTGGCCTAATAATATAGTAAAATTCTGTTCTCTTTTCAACAAAATTTTTACTGATTTCGCATAGCAATTTTCGAATTTTTCCTGAATTTGTTAATATTAGTTCTTTTTTGTATTCTCCAGATAAAGTTCTAATTTCGTAGAAGAAATCCTGCTTTCAGCCCAAAATTTAATTTTTAACCTCTGCGATTTTATTTTAGTGATTTTTCGCGATTAGCAGCGATTTTTCCATATTAGTAAAAGGAATTTGGTTTCAATCTTCTAGCCTAATATAGTTTTTCTTTTTCTCTTCTTAATTAAGTTTATTCGGAATTCATGTAGGTATTTTTAAAGTTTGAACGATTTTTCTTTTTAGATTTTTGGAATTTTTTCGTGCCATTTTTTGACGGTCCCAGGCAGTGCCGGGCGTGTCAGCTAGTTATTAACATAAACAAACATAAAACATGCGTATATTTAAATTATTTAATTAAAAGAAAAACAACTTATTTGCATTATATCAAATATTTTATTTATCTTTGCTATATTTTTATTGTGTCTTGGAAGGAACTTTAAAATTTTCATCCTGGATTTTGAATGATCTTATGCTTTAAATGAAAAAAATTATACCCTATTACATATGCAGTACATATTTTTGAAGAACTACAGATAAGAGACAGAAAAAATTAAAGAAATGATTTGCCCCTCCTGGAAAAATATTTGCCCTACCTGGAAGTATGTTCTGGCTACGGGCCTGGGCTGCACAGACATTCACCTCATCGACTTGACGGCTGAAATTTCAGGATTAGTTAAAGCTCGATTCGCATAATAAAATGCAACTGATCTGCCCATTAGTATCTTGGTGGAAAACACCAGCACGCCCGATTTGAGTGGTTGGTCGGTAGATTTATCATTGTTTTTCCCATCAACCAAAGGAATGAAAACATAGAGTACTGGAAGAAGAAAAATACTATCGTAAACCCCCCCAGTGAAACACTAATATCGAGTTTATGGATGTTTTTCATTAATATATGACTTGGCAGACAGTTGCATTTTAGTATGCGAATAGAATTTTAATCAATTCTGGAAGTTTAGAAGCCAAGTCGATGAGGTGATGGTTTGTGAAAACACCCCACTGTCGATGCATAAACTAAATGTATCGTGGTATTCTTTCTGTATTTTATGCAGTATGAAGTTTCCTTTCTTTATACTAGCTCTATTTCTGCAACTTTTATTGTAGTTGTTAGCAAATCGAAAATACAAGTGATAAATTAAACAAAAGCGAATGCATCACGGGAATGAATAAATGCAGATTATTCGGTGAATATGTTTTTGTGCAAATTTTAATACTTTTTTCATTACTCTGTATCTTTCTAATTAAATTAAAATAAATCTTTCAATCAAATTAAGTTAGAATTTGAAATCCACCTTTAAGATCTACAGATGCATATAAATTTTTGTTACATTCGAAAAAAAAAATTAATCTGAGAACATTATATTATTATAGAGGAAGAAGACATTTTTAACTGATCGTCACTTTTTAGAATATTTAAAATTATTCTTTAGTTCTTCGTTTTAAATATCGTCCAATTCTTTTTTGCTAGGTGATTTAATAAATATACAAATATAGAAAAATATTCAACTGACTTCATTTTTTGAATTCTTTAACAAATGAAGAGCTGAGTGCAAGAACATGTTATGCAACATCTTCTTAAAAATTATTTTATATTTTGGACGAAGGTGTTATCAGGTACTCTATCACATGGTAAAGCTAAAATACTAAAGTTCTATCTAGCCTTGAAGATTTAAGACATTATTCATCAATATTTAATATCTTAATATTTAATAATGCAAACAGTATTACAATTTTTTAACATTTAAAAATTAAATGATGAATAAGTTTTTTTTTTTGACAACAGAGTTTAGTACCGCATCTCTTAATATTTTAAACACATGGTATCAAACAGAAAATAAATAAAATTGACAACAAAAACTTTCACATCAAATTTCTTCAAATGTAATTTTTGTTACTTAACATGTTCTTCCACTTATCTCTTCAAATATCACTTTAAAAATCATCTGGCAATAGAAGAAAAAATAAGAACTCTGTAGTCCTTATGTAAAAAATATCCCTTTGTATGTTATTTTTATGAACTTATTTACAGTACCATATAATTTTTATTCTGGTTATAGTCCAGGCAATAGGGAATTTTACCTAGCAAAATTAATGGTAGTTCTGGAAATCGGCTTACTTCAGGTTTTTCGGTCGCTGAATCGAATTTGTAACTTCACACCAAAATTTCCCCCGGCAACCCCCCCAAATTTGGTAAAAATCCCCCCAAAAAAATTTGTATTAAAAAAAATCAATTTTTTTATTGTTTTAGGGAAAAAGTATCCAGAAAGTAGACAGAATTTGCAGCAAATTAGATATATGACATTATGACTTAGGATGAAAGGGAAAGGTGGATCTGACTCGGAACATGCACGCGGTGCTGCGTGGAGTTGCGCAATTCCACTTAACCACTCACACGTTTACATCCGCCTTCCCATCTCCCCTTCGAACTTTCCTTATAAGGTTTACTTTAAGTTTCTTCGGTCGCTGAATTCGAATTTTTAACTTACCCCCAAAATCCCCCCCCCCGAAAACCCCCCAAAATAGTTGTTATTAACTTAAATTTCTTTTTGTTTTAGGGGAAAAGCATTACGGAATTCAGAAACTAGACAAAATTTGCAACAAATAGGATACATGACATTATGACGTAGGATAAACAGAAAGAGAGGGGGCTGCCTCGGAACATTCCCCGCGCGCCTTTCTCAAAAACCAATTTTTTTCAAAAAATCACTTTTTGGGGGGGATGCCGGGTGAAATTTTGGTGGGAAGTTACAAATTCGGATTGAGCGACCCAAAACACATAAAGTGAGTCGAAATCCAGAACTAGTATTAATTTTTCCAGGTAAAATCTCCTATTGCCTGGACTTCATAACTTAGTGCACGTAGCGCCGCAGTGCATGTTCAGAGGCAGCCCCCCCCCCTCCCCGTTCATCCTATGTCATAATATCAGATATCCTATTTGTTGAAAATTTTATCTTGTTTCTGAATTTCGTAAGGCTTTTCCCCTAAAACAATAAGAAATTTAAGTTAAAAACAACTATTTGGGGGGGGGAGGTTCGGGGGGAAATATTTTGGGGGAAGTTAAAAATTCGGATTCAGCTACCCAAAAAACTTAAAGTAAGCCTTGTAAAGAAAGTTCGGAGGGGATATGGAAGGGCGAATGTAAACGTGTGAGTGGTTAAGTGGAATTGCGCAACTTAGTTCACGCAGCACCACTTGCATGTTCCGAGAAAGATACCGCCTTCCCCTTCATCCTAAGTCATAATGTCATATATCTAATTTGTTGCAAACTTTATCTACTTTCTGAATTTTTAGATACCTTTCCCCTAAAACAATAAAAAAATTGATTTTTTTAATAAAAACCTTTTTTGGGGGTCTTTTTACCAAAATTTGGTGGGGGGCGTTGCCGGGGGAAATTTTTGTGGGAAGTTACAAATTCGGATTCAGCAACACAAAAAACATAAAGTAAGCCGCTTTCCAGAACTACCATTAATTTTGCTAGGTAGAGCCCCTGTACGGTCTCTAATCCGTAATACTAAAACAAACAAAACGAGAGTGTGTGCGGAGGATGGATAATTAGGGTTTAGTAAAAAAATATGTATTGAGTAAATCTTGTTGAATTTTCCGAATTTCTCTTCATTTTCCCTATTAAATTAGATAATCTTTGTTTATAGTTTCCTCATTTATGCAAATTCTATATTTATGTGCCGTTTTATTGTGTATCTATACATTTCTATGCATTTAAATAAGAAAGTACTTTGTTAATACAGCGTATACTTTAGTTTATACAATACCGTCAAACTGTATACGAACACTTTCGAATTTTATCGAAACAGCACTTCTATCTATTAAAAATATTTCGCGCATCGTAATAAAAATTTCGTATTAAGAATTAATTATTTTTATTCCTTTTTACTTCGAAAATATGTGTAATAAAGAAAAGTACTGTAGTCCGGGTAAAAAGCCAGCTATGGAAAAATTTGACTTATCTTTACATATTAAGACCCCTTGAAGTCTATTTCCCTATTTTTATAATGAGTTCATACACTGTAAAAAAATCAGAAACGTTACAGTACATAGCGAATAGGTTTCCGAACATTTAGCGTAAACTATGAATTCTCTTCAATTATTGATCATATCGGAACGTTACCCTCATTTCCGTGCAAAGTATAACCTGAGAAAATATATTTCTATCTTGAATATAAAATAACTATCAGCAGATATTAACTATTTTGATTTGCTTTCTAAAAGTAGTTGGATTTTAAGAAATTTTTTTATTAACTAATTTGCAACAAATATATATATAATTAACCTATGTTTATTCATAGCTTTTGAACGGATACCTCGATTTCGAGAATTAAGTTTTGTTGTAGTCTGTTTGCTCATATAGTTTTAGGTAGATTTCGTATGAAATACTACCTATTGGGATCGTTCCTATGTTGGAATTTCTGAAAATTTTTTGCAGATCTACACCGATCATGACCCATAGAACCCAAAACCACCCTCAGTAAAAAACTTTATCTATCTATCTATCTATCTATCTATCTATGTATCTATCTATCTATCTATATATATATATCACTTTCTTCTGGACACGATAACTTTCGTAATTCTTCACCAATCTCTTCCAAACTGATACAAAAAATCAACTGGCATAAAATCTCGGTCAAGTTCGATAATGGGCAAAATCGGACCAAGGGGATGGAAATAGGGAGGGGTTTTGTGAAAACCGAAAACCCCCCATAACTTCTTATTTTTTATACATATCAAATCACTTTAAAGTTTTTAGTACTTCTAAAAATAGGGCCAAAATTTTATGTATCACAGATTTTTGGTAAAGTTAAAAATTGGCTCAAGGGGCTCAAAAAATAGGGTTTTTGGGAGAAAAAAAATTCATAACTTTGACAATTCTCAAGATATCAATTCCAATTAATTTTATTATAAATCTCTTTAATATTATCTACAACTTTTCTATTCACAAGTTTTTCATGGGACCAATTCGTACAGCAAAAAAAAATTAAAAACGAAAACAAAAAGGGGTTTGAAGTAAGTAAAAAATCCATAATTCCGTTAATTCAAAAGATATAAAATCCCCATGAATTTATCATATATCTTCTTAATATTGTCTACAACATCTATATAGACAAGTTTTAGATAGGACCAATTCTTACAGCAAAAACAAATTAAAAATACATAGCGGTTGAAGAAAAAAATCATCTTATTAACGGTGTATTCAAATCCAAACTGCGTATTTTCTGACTCATTTTACAATACATTTTTGCTCTCAAAGGCTTCCAATTGTTACGTTTTCTTACTCAGAAACTATATAATATGCCGTAATGGTCTTTTTTTTTTTGATAGAGGCAGAATATATTTAAAAAACTGCTGTTAAAGTGGACATTTTGAACCGAATTTCCGAAGCGGATTGTGTTGGAAAAAGTCCTTCCGGCCAGTGCCGGGAGGAAGAGGTAGCTTTCATAATCCTTATTTAAAAAAAGCCAAATTATATCATTCAAACACACGAAGCTCAATTTAGTGGAAACCGAATATAGGAGATTCAATACTAATTTTTATCAATATAATGAATGAGAATTCCGCGAAATTAGTCAGCTTTATCCAAGCTGCTTTTCTTTAAAGTAACATATATTTGGCTGCCAAATTTGGCAATTTCTTAAAGTGCCTGTAATTTTAAGACAACATGGTGGATGAGGCTAAGCAGTGAACTTGGTCGAGACCTTAGTAATTGCTGTGCACATGCTCACTCACATCGGAATCGGTTGATATATACGAGTTCTGTCGCATGACAAAAATCAGATTTTTCAAAATGTCACCCACAATAGAAATGGAAACTGCTATATCTGAGCCATTTTTTAAGGTAAAGACAAACACAAAATGCTCCTGAATCCTTATATCAAGGTCAAATACTTAAGAAAGAAACCTTTTTCAATTTCTAATTTTTTTGCACCTCACTTTAAATATATATAATTTTTTTAATTTAATGGCCGCCATTTTGAAACAAGATGGCTGATGAATCTGGCCAGCGAACTTGGTCGAGGTATTGATGTATACTATCCACATGCCTTCTTACATCGAAATAGGCGAATACGTGTGTTATCGCGTGACAAATACAAGATCGTTTCAAAATGTTAGCCATGCTAGAAATTCAAAGTGCTATACTTCAACCATTTTTTAAGATATAAACAAAAGAACAAATTTTCAGAAACAAAAACTGCTCCGGAATCTTTGTATCAAGGCCAAACACATAAAAAAATCTTTTTCATTTTCCAATTTTTTAATATCTCATTTTAAATTTTAAATTTAATTTTTTTTAAATGGCAACCCTTTTGAAACAAGATGGCGAATGAAGCTGGCCAACGAACTTGGTCGAGACATTGGTATGTACTATGTACAGGCCAAGTTACATCTAAATCGGTTCATAAATACGCCTGTTATCGCGTGACAAAAATCAGGACGTTTCAAAATGTCAGCCACACTCGAAATTCAAAATGCTATAACTCAGCCATTTCTTAAGATATAGACGAAAGAAAAACTGTTCCGGAACCTTTGTATTAAGGTCAAACACATACAAAAAAAAATCTTTTTCACTTTCCAAATTTTGGTATCTCATTTAATTTTTTTAATTTTTTAATTTTTTTAAATGGCCGCCATTTTGAAACAAGATGGCGGATGAAACCGGCCAACGAACTCGGTCGAGATATTTGTATGTACTATGTACACACCAAGGTACATCCAAGTCGGTTCATAAATACTCCTGTTATTACGTGAGAAAAATCAGGACGTTTCAAAATGTCAGCCACGCTAGAAATTCAAAATGCTATAACTCAGCCATTTCTTAAGATATAGACGAAACAAAAACTGCCCCCGAATCTTTTTATCAAGGTCAAACACACAAGAAGAAAATATTTTTTCAATTTTTAATTTTTTGGTACCACATTTCAAATTTAAATTTTTCTTAAAAATTTAAATGGCCACCATTTTTAAACAAGATGGCTTATGAAGCTGACCAACGAACCCGGTCGAGACATTGGTATGTACTATGTATAAACGAAGTTACATCCAAATCGGTTCATAAATACGCCTTTTATCGCTTGACAAAATTCAGGACGTTTCAAAATGTCAGCCGCACTAGAAATTCAAAATGCTATAACTCAGCCATTTTTTAAGATATAGACGAAACAAAAACTGCTCCGAAATCTTTGTATAAAGGTCAAATACATAAGAAAAAATATTTTCCCATTTTTAATTTTTTGGTACCACATTTCAAGTTTTAAAATTTTTTAAAAATTTTAAATGGCCGCCATTTTGAAACAAAACGGCGGATGAAGCTGGCCAACGAACTCGGTAGAGAGATTGGTATGTACTATGTACACACTGACTTACATCCAAATCGGTTCATAAATACGCCTTTTATCGCGTGACAAAATTCAGGACGTTTCAAAATGTCAGCCACGCTAGAAATTCAAAATGCTATAACTCAGCCATTTTTTAAGATATAGACGAAACAAAAACTGCTCCGGAATCTTTGTATAAAGGTCAAATACATAAGAAAAAAATATTTTTCCATTTTTAATTTTTTGGTACCACATTTCAAGTTTTAAAATTTTTTAAAAATTTTAAATGGCCGCCATTTTGAAACAAAACGGCGGATGAAGCTGGCCAACAAACTCGGTCGAGACATTGGTATGTACTATGTACACACCGAATTACATCGAAATCGGTTCATAATTACGGGAGTTACAGTGTGACATAGGTCATATATATATATATATATATATATATATATATATCAATTTTGAACGGAGGGTGGTTTCGGGGTCTGGGGGTCATGATCGATGAAAATATACCAAAATTTTTTGAAATCGCTTTCCTCCGAACGGCTGCAATAGGTAGCTTTTTTGTAAAGAAAGCTACCTAAAATCATTGCATTAAGGATGCACTCAAAATCCAAACTGCTTATTTTCTGACTCAATTTTAAATTCATTTTTGCTCTCAAACGCATTTAATTGGTAGATTCGCTTATTCAGAAACTATATAATGTACCGCAATTATCGATTTTTTGATACAGGCAGAATATATTTCAAAAAATGATGTTAAAGTGGGCATTTTTAACGGAATTTCCCGAAGCAATTGTGTTATCACTTTCTCTGGACACGATAACTTCCGCAATTCTGCACAAATCTCTTTCAAACTGATACATGAAATCAAGGGACATAAAATCTCGGTCAAGTTCGTTAATGCTCAAAAGCAGACAAAGGGGACGGAAATAGAGAGGGGTTTTGTGGAAACCGAAAAAAACCCATAACTTCTTAATTTTTGTACATATCAAATAAGATTAAAGTTTTTATTACTTTTAAAAATAGCGCCAAAAATTCGTGCATCACAGATTTCTGATAAAATTTAAAATAGGCTCAAGGGGCGCAAAAAATAGGGTTTTTGGGAGAAAAATATTTCTTACTTCGTCAATTCTCAAGATATCAAATCCAATAGTTTTATTATACATCTCCTTAATATTATCTACAACTTTTATAGTCACAAGTTTTTGATAGGACCAATTCGTACTGAAAAAAAACAAACCCGAAAACAAAAAAGGGGGGAAGAAGAAAAATTTTCATAACTCCGTCAATTCACAAGATATAACATTTCCATGAATTTATCATATATCTTCTTAATATTGTCTTCAACATTTATATAGGCAAGTTTTTGATAGGGCCAATTCTTACAGCAAAAGCAAATTAAAAATACATAGCGGTTGAAGAAAAAAATCATCTTATTAAGGGTGCATTGAAATCCAAACTGTCTATTTTCTTACTCATTTTTAAATTCATTTTTGCTCTCAAACGCATCCAATTGCTAGATTCTCTTATTCAGAAACTATATAATGTACAGTAATGATCGATTTTTTGATAGAGGCAGAATATATTTCAAAAAATGATGTCAAAGTGGGCATTTTGAAGAGAATTCCCCAAAGCGATTGTGTTAGAAAAGAAAAATATTGCCCTACTGAGAAAATAATTGTTTATTAATCAAGTTTTAATTAATTGAAAGAAAAATAAAAACACAGGTCGCTTATAAATATTTTCAAAAATCAAGTCAGCATTTTTCATATTTTTTTTTAAATTAAAAATGAATCTGAAAATGTGCCAGAAAATTTCGAGTTGTTGAGTATGGAAAAATATTTTTTTTAATATCGCCTTAACATGATTCTGATAAAACCAGCTATTTTATAAAAAGGAAATAAAAACTCGTCAAAAGCAGACAGATAAAACTGTTAAAGTGGATTTATATCTAATAATGATTTAGTTTTTGTTGGTGAAATTAGTATACTTAACTTCGAAATCTACCTCTGCCTGTAGGCCGGGCCGGCAGGGATTTTTTTCTATGGGAAACTAAAACATCGACAAAACATAAGAATAAAAACAAAATGAAAAATGATTATTCGTGGTTAATTTTTTATCATCCAGCTATTTTTCAAATGCAACCGAAATTATTCAGCTCACTATATCACCAATTACTTTACGAATTTTTACAAAGTTTCACTGGGCTTTTTATGTGCGTTGCTCCATGGAGGAAAGAGATAGATGCAGATGAAGTATGCGGAGTAAAGAGATAGATGGAGATGCAGTATGCCGTAAAAACGGTTTGCAATATGATGCGCGTTATCTCTCAAATTTAAATGCTCTCACTCGGCCCAAATAAAACAAGCACCTGGAATAGGACCGAATTCTTTGACATCACCTGTGCATTTTGCTTTCTCTAAATGAAAGCGATATGCTTACTTGTAAGCATTCTAAAGCAGTATTCCATTGTATTATGAATTAAAAACTGTATTACTAAACGTTTTCTTCTTTTTTTCGTGAAAGAACGTGCTTGTGTTTCGGACGACTCTAGCTGATTTTAGGGTTACTCTTTTGGCGTCACCCCCAGCCACCTTACAGCATCTATATTTATCTCTTTCCTCCATGGTGTTTCCCTATATAATGAGCAACTGACTTATGCGAAAAAAGTTTTATTATCGTTCTCGCATGCGCAGTTAAAAATTACTTCTTATAATTGCGGATGTTTTATCAGATAGTTAATGTAGTTATACTCGGATTGTAGAATATTTTTTCTACTGTACAAGTTGTCTGAAAGTAAAATTCTGCATGAAACAATAAAAGAAAACCCAATCTTGAATATTTTGAAGAAATCTTCATATCGCCGTGAATATGCGTACTATTCTTACACAAATGAACGCAAACAATGAACGAGACCCACATAGTTATGTGCTACAATTAAAGATCATTTCGAGCCTTTACAGTGTGATCGCACCCCTTAATTTTAATTTTCTATTTGTGGTCGGTACGCTGGTTGTTCATGTGACTAGATCTTGGTTGAAAATTTTGGAGTAAAGCATGTTCTTTTCATCCGATCATTTCAAACACAATTCGTCAAGTAATGAAGCGTCTAAAGTAATGAAGTGTTCTATGAAGTGTCTAAAACGACAAAAGTGTATGCACTTTTGTAGTATATCTGCTATTAACTAATAAAATTGCAGATTTTATTATTCCTATAACTATTAGTTGTTATATTATAAATTTAAGCATAGATTGTGCTTCTTGATACCATCTAATTGAACATGCATAATTATTTTGGACCCCTACAAATCTTTGTAGGCATTTGCTTGCCTTAATGAGGAACAGAAATAATGATAATGCAGTTAAAATTTAAAAATAAGTCTATTTTTAGTTCATTTAAAAAAATTCACGATTTTTGTACAATTTAATGTATAGTTATTAGTTTAAGAAATAATGTATTTTTATATCCAATAAATGGCTTAAAAATTATCCACATATAAATATTTTGCACCACAATACCCTACTTCAATTTTCTCGTTATAAAACTTTAATATAAAATTTAAAGATAATAATCAAAGCAATAAAGACAAGTTATAGAAATTTTGCAAAAAATTTATTGAAGGAAAAGAAAATGATAGTACGTCAGACGACTTTCTGAGGACAGCACAAGGACGATCACGGGACAAGACAAGGACGCTCACGGGACTAAACATGGACGTTCACGGGACTAGACAAGGACGTTCACGGGACTAGACAAGGACGTTCACAGGACGAGTACGTTTTTTCATTCATAAGTTCATTAATCTGTGATCAGTCAACTAATCATCATCATTAATCAGTGACGGAAATCAGATTTCAGTTCGTCAAACACAAGAGCATTTACTGCAAACAGTTTTTAGGATCCTCTTCTTTATTGACCTAGAATGTAAGAAAACAACAATATTTCAATTATGTATTTTAACAACATTTGCATAGGAGTTTTTAAATTATAAACATTAAATTTTACACTTCTTTAAGTTTAACTTTTTAAATTCTAACATTATTTAAAAAGATAGGAATACGCTTTATGAGATGACTAGACTATTGAGTGTAATTAAAAAGTACACTTTTAACTGCACTATAGTTTACGGGAATAGTACGCGTGTAAAGTGTTCTTATGTAAACTTTTTTATGACGAAAACATTGGCATTTTCCTATTGTTTAGTAGAATGAAAAAAGGGCAGTTGTGCGTTTAAACTAAACGAAATTAACATAATAAAATTTTAAAGTTTATTTACACCAATAACATATCCATATGCATTCTTTATTATGCTATTGTCGTATAGCAGAAATACGTGATATCTTTGATATTTGAGTTTCAGCTTTATAAAACCATTAAAGTATGTACTACGAAAATAAAAAAAAGAATAATAGACTTCGCAGTAACACAATAAATTATTGCGCAGCACTATAACCTAAACTTTTCAAATAACAAAATAAAAATGAAGAATTCACAGCAAGCTATAATTTAAAGACATTATAGAGCAGTCAACATAGAACATCGATCTCCTGATAAACACAGACAATAACAAGACGAATTGGACATTATTTCTGCCACACAAATGTTTGTAAAATAAGGAATCAGTCAAAGCAGTTGCAAATAGGTGTATCAGAAAAGAAAATTCAAATAAATTATTGAATAAGTGTGACACGGTTTTCATGTATTTTTCAAACTAGAAATACTTTTTATAAAACGGAAGCCATGTCATAAAGGGGTACTAGCCAAATGAAACGTTTTAGAAGCGCGACCATTAAATTTAATATTTAAGAATGGCTCCACGAAGCGGAGAGTTGCAGTAATGCAGGGTCGCTTCCAAATGCCCCATTTTAAAATTTCTTTTTGACTGATTTATAATATATACAGAGGTGCCAAGTTCTCACTAATCTTCCGTAATGCGTGGATTATTTTAACCCAGTTTAACAACGTTTCGAACCAGAAAAAATATTTGATGAATCTTTATTTACTTAATTCCAGTGTTCTACGTGGAGCTTATTTAATTTCATCTCTGAAAAAAAATTCTGGTGCGAAATGTATTAAACCAGGGTTAAACTAACCCACATATTACGGAGGATTAGTGGCAACTTGGCACCTATGTATATATATATATTACTTTCGAATGTCTTAAAATTGAAATAAAAGTACAGGACAAGATTTTCTTTCAAGCAGAAAAAGTTTTTTCCTACTAAATCCCACATCGAAGTTAATTTTTATATTGTTTCTCTTTTTTACATTTAGAGATTCTAAAGGTGTCTTAAAAAGATGATTCAGGAATTCTGTTGGTAGGGACAGGAGGGGCACCTCGAATTTTATTTATTTTATTTATTTATTCTCAATTTTAATTTTTAAATAAGTTTCTCGAGTAACAAAAATTATGTAATCATTAGGCGATATGACATTAATCCAGAATATTTCATTCAAAGGGCTTTCCTTAAGCGAATTGGAATCAAAAGCAAATTGCCACCACCAAATTAATTGCCTCTCCAATTGTCGTCTGCGCAGATGTGAAATAGAGTTATTTGAATTCCAGCTAAATAACGTAATTGTTATAATAAATGTCTATAAAACCTTCATATTACTTTCCCAGAACAGGTTTTAGATTCGATTATAAAGCCAATGTCAGATGGGCGTCTTTTTGCCTGCTTTTTTGCTTACGTATTATCCATTCACAATGCTACAGCATTGTCAATGGATAATACGTAAGTAAAAGAACAAGCAAAAAGACGCCCGTCTAACATTGGGCTAATGCTTTAAGTGATTTCAATTAAATACCTTCAATCAAAATAACATGGAATGATTAAAAATAATATATTGGCCGTAAACTTGCAAAAATTATCGTGTATTGAAAATTTAAATAAATTACATATTTCTATTAAGGAACCCATAATTTTCATTTTCATACATAATATCTAAAGAAACGATCAAATTACCAGTATAATTCTAATTCATAAAAGGTTTTTTCTGTGTTTTTTCTTTTTTTTTTTGTATGTATTACAACTACGTAAATATATGTTATGTGAATGTAAATGAATCTTTTTTAAGTTCTTTTATTAACTACATAAGAATCGGAGGAATTATCAATATTTCTTACATATAATTTTATGTACTTGGACAACAATTTAATATATCATATAACTCTATATTAATAAGCAAAAAAGCGCCTTTTAAGCAAAAAAATAATTTGAAATTTGATTTTCATTTGAAATATCATATAACTCTAAGAATGTTTTGGATATTGAAATATATTTACTTTCCCGATCGAAGCAAAAAAAATTTCAAATTTAGCATTAACTTACCTTTTTCACGAAAAGCTTCCTTAGTTAAATATTATGCTGTTAAATATGTAAAATAACTAAAATACTTACGTTTTTCTCCAAAACTGTTCACTCAGTTCATTGGCTGTTTGAAGACAGTCTTCAAGTATGGCGAGCTCCAACTTAATTGAGTCACAATGGTGATTATCTTTCCATATGTAACCTGTGCGCAGGTACTCATCCAGTCGAATATTTAACGGACGAAGCATCAACTTATTTGATGTGAATTCAATGTATTTTGTTATTCGAAATTTTAATTCGTTCATTCTTGAATAATTCAAGATTAGACAATCAGCTCGTTCAAGTAAGTTATCTATAATACGAACACACTGATTTAAGTACCTGAAAAAAAAAAACATACATGTGTTACATGACATGCTTCTTCCGAAATTCTATGCATTTAATATCAGCTTTAGCTACATCTTTGCATGTATTTAAAAAAAGATTAAAGATAGCGTAATAATAATACATTGAAATTAGGACAAAACACTAGCTATACATTTATGATAAGCTAAAAATAATGAAAAATAAAGAAAGAAGAAAATTAATTATTTGATATAAATAAAACATACCATTCTACTTCATTCATTTCTGCCCGTTGTCTTCCTCTAATTTGTTCTTCTGTTTCAATATCATTAAAACACCGTCTGCAAAAGAAATAAACTGCTTTAAATATTAGATTACCCAAGAGATGTTAAGATTTATTTCTAAAGATTTGCCAACAGTTATTAAGGGGTCTCAGGCTCTTAACCCTTTCAGGCGCAAGAGATTTTTTCTCGAAAAATGTTCAATTAATTAATTCACACCGTAATTTAAGAACAAATTTATTTGAAAAAAAAAATCAAAAGCTTTTCTTTGCGTATATTATGAGATCGGAATTGTACTAAGAAATTACTGGTGCCATTTGTCAGTTTGTGCTTTAAAGTTAAGCGTTTGCAGATTGCAAACCACACCCATCAAAGGGTTCAAGCTTCAAAATTTCCGAAATATCATTCCTTTTATATGTCAAAATCCTATATTTTCTGAACATTTTGATATAAATGTTTCCTTGAAAGTCAAATTAGAACAAAAGTTATGGCTTTTAGAATATTACCAACCCAATAGTTGAAGCGGCGTTTCCGAAACTTTGAAGACATTTTACTCAAAATGACGTTTTAAAACAGGACATTTTTGGAAATGTTTCAAAATATATGTTTCATGTTAGTCTGTATAAATTGGACCTAAAATTTTCTTTTCATTGTTCAAAGAAATGTATTTTTGAGGTGATTATAATGTTGAAATTTTCTAAATTTCGTAATAGCTAGATACAACTTGGTATTAAAAATATAAAAATGCTTTAAATACAAGTTTATTTACGTTCAGGGTATTTATTGCAATCTGAAGTATAATTAGGCACCAAAATTTATTTTCCTTATCCTGCGCGTAAGCTGTCATACCAGTTTTCTGATCGAGAAGTGACTAAAAGTTTGAAGCCCCCTAAAATTATTAATTCTGCATCTTCTAACTTTTTATACATATGAAATAAATGAACATATATAGTATTTACTCATCTTAAAATTTTGATTTAAAATCACATACATTTTATGATATTAAATGTTTAAAATGCTTTTTTTTTTCAATTTTAGGGTTCAGCACTTAAAAAGTAAAAACGGAACCATTATGATATCACCCCTGAGTCTGTCTGTCACAGACATTTTACTCCGTAAATTATGCAACAGAGAAAGATAAAATTGGCTGAAGTAGTAAAGTCTATTAACCCACATATTTATAGATTGTTAACCATTTAGAAATATATTTAGTAAAAATGTAGAGGGACAAATTAAGTTACTTGGAAGAAAAATCTTTTCTTTGTGTATCCTCTGGCAAAGCGTGGGAAAGCGTTCGTAACGCCAAATTCTAAAATACATTTCTTTTTTAATTTAGGTATTATATTTTCAGAGATATCGAAGAAAATGTATAGAAAAAATATGTCCCCCCCCCCCCATTTATTTCCGAACCTACAAAAACTAAAATTATGAAAAAACTAGGAGAAATAGAAGTTAATTTAAATCTTGCAAGTAAACTCTAGAGATGACCTAGGTCAGATATTTTTAAAGAAAATCGCATTTTTTCGTTGCACACAAATTTCAATTTGCGGCCGTTCAACGAAGGAGCATAGGAGCGCTGGTGGTACCTATCGTTGCAGAAGTATAAAAGGATTGGTAAAAATGATTTTCGAAAAAAATTGTCCGTAACTATCCGAGATATTAATCCATAAACACACGGACGGTTTGGTCATACACAAAGACATTGGCGAGTTACTCTATGCTCCATCGGCTTTTAAAGCCTAGATAACAACTTTCAATTATATATTTGTGTAACGCAATGTCCAGTATAAAAACAGTAAACGTTAAACTGTTAAAAAAAGTCTAATTTAATTAGAATTAATCGCATAATTTTTTATAGTATTCGCGAGTAGATTAAATTGAGTGGCTCTCTCAATACTGCACCCGCCTTCGAAGCGCGATTATCACGAAGGCAAATTTAAAAATATTTGGAAAAGTGTTTTGTTTTAGATACGCTGTAAAAAGAAAAGATCTTTACTGCGCTGAATTTTGGTTTTGAAATGCCAAAGTATGTTTAAATAAGCACTAATTTCGTTGTCAGTACCGAATTACGTTTATCATAAATATATTAGGATAAGATAAGAAAAAAGGGGTTATACAGAATAGCAATATTTGATACTATTTAGGCTTCATATCTCTTTGAACTTTCTTGGTATATCCATTTATACTTTTCTAGTATATGCAACTACAAACAACACTACGTTATACAGTTTTTTACAACATCTTACTTTTCTGTTAGCAACGATTTTGTTTTGTAATAATGTAGTTACTAAATAATATATTTATTGTATGGAACCCAATTGATGCAATTAACTGTGGACAATTCAGAAAGTTTAAGATAGAAAAATGTCTGAAACCAAAATTTACGATATGTCATCCCCAAAATTAAATTTATATAATTGAAAAGACTTTTTATTAAGCTACTTACATATTTTCTATGAATCCTCGCCAACACTTTCTCATTCTATCCATTCTTCACAATAAATCAGGAAAATTATCCAAAGAGATAATAAGATAAGTATCAAAACTTTATAAAACGTAATTATGTTACTCAAAATAACAAGATTTATAAAGCACTCTCATAAAGCAATAAGCGATAAGTATAGTTTACTTCAGAAGCAACAATATTAAACTTTATAGTTTGCTATATTTTAAACAACAATACATAATTATGCATATTGTTAAAAATATTGCATGTTTATTGTTGTGGATATTGTTTAAAAATAGCGTGTTAATTTTAAACAATGTTTCTGTGTTACATTATATTATTGTGATCTATATAATTTTTGTTTGAAGTAATTTGATTGTTGGAAGTGGCTAGACGTCCGACTAATCGGACTTTTAACTATCTACGCAATCAACATTTTCATACATTATTATTTATTTAACCTTAATTTTTAATGTATATTTTTTAAATTTTCTTAATTTATATTATTTTGCCTATTTGTTTTGATAATTTAGTTTTCTTGACTTAATTTACTTTGCATTCATAATAATTTCGAATGCATTGCTGCTTTAAAATCAGTGTTTAATAACGTAAACAAAACAGTGACCAGAAATTTTCAAAATTCTAAAATCTGAATATCTGGTCCCATGGCATGCCGATTTACGGGAATCTACTATATTTTTTAAGTTTCCATTCCCAATTGTGTTTTGTTACAACATTTAGCTTTTAGAAAGTTTTGTTTGAGAAAAAACTATTATCATTTTTCATATGAATAAATTATTAAATAATCTAATACAAAACGGTTATTTTAAACTAAGGTTTTTTTAAATAACTTTTATATAAAGTATCAGCCTTTTTGTGTAGACGAAGAATGGTTTAATCTGAAATATTTTATGAGTTTTCCTTTATTAATTTAAAATTGTAACTTTCCTTGGAAGTAAGTAAGAAGACTGTATTGTATATGAATAAATAATGAAAAATATTCAAATGAAAATTTCATGTTTTCTTTGTATAAGAAGAAAAATTAAAGAGACGGCAAAGTAGAAATTCCCATTAGTTCACGAAGATCAACAAAATCGAATTTCTTTAAGCATTTGTGTTTCCTTTTACTTATTTTTTGTTCTATGTATGTTGCTCCCGTATCTGTTTAACAGTTCAAGTAAACTGATAGTCTTTGTTATTTAGACCAGGTAAGTGGAGAATATTTAAGGCTTAGTTTTTTATTTATTCATATTTGACTGCTGGGACTTTTGCACCCAAGGCAAGGTCAGCAACTTAAATAGAAGTATTGTAAGTCACATGGCATTATTGTTCACAGCGAAAACTGTAGTTTTCAAGTGTTAACAGATCTCATAGCCCCAGTTCTCTATTGTCTCATAAGATGCACCAGTAAATGCTAGCAGTCATATAAACTATCCCGCACTATTTGAGATACTTTTTTCTGTAACAGCTTTCGGTTAATAGGTTAATCTGTTTATTTTACACTGTTAAAAATTTGCAGCATTCTGGCAGGTCATTTGACCGTTTTTTCCGAAAACGGTTACACAACCGTGAATTTAACACTATTCTGACAATATTATTTGCCATTTTATGATCAGAATATAGTTAAATTAAGGTTATGAAACCGTTTTTTAAAAAAAAAAAACGGTCGAATGACCTGTCAGAAGGCTGCAAAATATTTAACAGTGTAGTTTTTTTTCCTTTTTTTCAAGTGTGTTATGAATTCAAGTGTATTCAGTTTTCGCCAAGGGTGTAGTGGGGCTGTTATAGGGAGGAATATGCTATATATTTTCTGAATTTTTTTAAAGCTCCCTATATTTTGGATTTCTCAAATAAAGCTTTTACATATACACTCTAGCCATGACCATTCATGATTTTAGTGTACATTTCCTGTTTTGTTTCCTTTTACGACTACAACACTGGCTTACACCATTTTTTGTTGTTGTGAAGTTTGTTAAGCACATATTTCTCTACATTTGATGGCTGAATAAAATCATATTAGAACCTCACAATGAAAATCAAATTTCAAATTAATTGCTTAAAAGGCAATTTTAATTTGAAATATTGTATGCAAGGCGAATGGTTCTCTCTGGAAAAAATTCCAAGTATGAATATAATTTCAACCGATGCTGGATTTAATTAAGTTTCGTGTTTGCATCATGTTGGTGGCTCACGCTAAATATTCCATCTTGTGCTGAGTTTGTAGCCTTGCCATCATGTAATAGTGAGAAATTTTACAGACTGGGCGTCGTTCCATGTGGTTTAGTCGGTAGAATGTCAGTGTGCTATACTGATGGCCCGGGTTCGAGTCCCGGCATAGAATCTTTTTCACTATGTTGGCCTTTGCGCCTTTTAAGCAATTAATTTTATATTTGATTTTCATTTGAAATATTGTATATAAGTCGAAGGATTCGCTCTGGAAAAATTTCTAAGTATTAATACAGCGATGAATTTTGAAATAACCTTTTGCTGTAAATATAAAATCTTATCTTTTTACCGTACTTTTTAGCAAAATGTCGCTATTTTGGAGTTCTACACTGTTAAAAATTTGCAGCATTCTGGCAGGTCATTTGACCGTTTTTCCGAAAACGGTTACACAACCGTGAATTTAACACTATTCGGGCCATATTATTGGCCATTTTATGGTCAGAATATAGTTAAATTATGGTTATGAAACCGTGTTTTCAAAAAACGGTCAAATGACCTGCCAGAATGCTGCAAAATTTTTAACAGTGTATTCTTCTAAAACATTTTAAATTTTTCCACTTAAAAAACAATGCTTATCAACTGACATATTTTTTTATTCAGTTCTATGCTTGATATTAAGTTCTATGCTTGATATTGAGTTCAAGCTTGATATTTAGAATGTGTAATTTTTTTAATTTGTTGTGATTTGTCATTGCTTTATTAAATACGAACATGGAGACTAACGGATATTAATACAACTATTATTTATAGAGCGGCATGATAAGCGATATTTATTTAAATTTTTTATTCCCGTGTCTATTGTATTTTGTGAATATGAGCTAAATAGATTTGGTATGTTTTATAGGAAAAGACTGATCTGGGAAATAGAAAAAATACGAGTAAGAAAAATCATGCGTTAATCATAGATTATAAAATACTTTCCAACACTTTCTGAATGCTTTAACAATACATCGTAATTTAGGGAAATGGCGTAAATAAGATAACTAAGTAAACATTTTAGAAAATTCATAAAACATTTGAAAAATTGATTCCAGCAGTTACCGTCCATAGACAAATATGTTTTCCAATTCTTTTGAACAGCCCTGTATTTGATCTGTAGGTTGATACACTGAGGAAAATTAAGTACTCAAAAATAAGTAAACCGACGTACTCATACTGAATTGAATATTTTTGGATCAAAAATGAACCCATGCTTTCTCTATTTTGAAACATCACATGTTATCAAACCCAAACAAACGAATAGTTTTGTACCCTGTAATGGTTCATTTCATTTATGGCGGCATAAATGATGTTTATTAATGTAAATATTAAATTATGCACAGCATTTTAAAAATAATTTAAAAGTGCTTGGAAATAATGCTCTTGTCATAAAAATATTCGATTTGAGTATCTTGTTAAGAATTTTGCTATTTTTCTTAATAAATAATCAATTAAACATTTCTTGTTAAGAACTTTGAACGGGAAATAAATGTCAGTACATTTTTACTTTAAATTTTAGGTTTTTCTTTTTTTTTGGGGGGGGGGGGGCAGTACATAACGATTCATATTTGATCACAACCAATGAATAAAAAATGAGTACATGTGTTTCTCAACTTTGAGTACATTTGGATCGGAGCTATTTTGAGTATGTGACGCATTTAAAACTGAGTACTTTTTACTCAATTTGGACTTCCCATTTTTTAAGTGTATATATACTATATAATGGGAAAATCTATTTTAGCAAGAAAACGCCTAACAGGTTGAAATTCTTTTTCAGCAATTTATACTACTTGAATACTTTTGTAACATACTTGAATACTTTTGTACAAACCTGTAGTTTACCTAGAATCTTTATTACACGCTACTATTTAGTTAAAATTTAATTCAAACTAAGACACTCTTAAAACTGCTGAAATCACATTTCCAGAAATTATAATTTATAGACGACCATGTATCCAATTCTTTACGTGACCCTGTATATCATTTTATCTATATTCTAGAAACATGTCTTGGTAAATTAAATGCAGTTCAGCAAAAAAAAGCATAACTCATTTAAAAAAAACCTTTAAGCAATTTGCGCCCATACCCAGTAATCCTTACGAATACTTCTGTGTAGCCTTGTATAGGAATTATAGCATTTATATACACCATATACTATGCATAAATATAGTGAATCATAAAAGCTCATATCATAATTAAAAATACATTTCCAGCAGTCATCGCTAATGAACAGTACTTCGGATACAATATAGTATCTGAAATATTTTGTGTGTCCCTGTAAATGCTATATACGTATTATTCGTATTATACATGAAATAATTCATAGTATGTAAACCTCAGCGACATATATCAATTTCATTATATATGAAATAGATTGACATAATTAAAATATGCCGCAAACAATTCCCTCCACCCCTATATCATTATGTATTTGAATTCCTTTTTTAGCCCTGTAAATGAATAATAACTATTCTTTGCATCGCATAGTCAACAGAATGCATATTTTAGTGCACTTCATAAATGCATATAAATTTTATTCTGTTTGAAAGCGTGCGTAAAATCATAAAAAATCATTTGAAACGATTTTTTCCCATAGGCTGTAATGTAACGGAAAACTTTTGGCTGTCCCTGTAAATGAACAAAGCATGCTACAAACTTCATTACAAATAGGTACCGTGCTATGGTAAACGTCAATAACATCTAAAAATTTCAGAGCAATCCGAGTATATTTTCGAGAGTTAGAGTGCGGACAGACTGCTAGACGGACAGACGGAGAGACAAACTGAAGTCATAAGCACTTTTCAACTTGTGTCCTATATTATGTATCCTGTATTATATGAACTTTTAAAAAATATACACTAAAACAGTTTAATCTATAACTTCCCATCAGGCATGAAAAACACTTTGTTTCAATGCTTAAATAGCATATTTTACTTTTTAGTGCTAATAATTACGCGTATCATGAACGTAGAAAATGAATTTATTATAGAAGAAAATTTAATAACCGATTCAGAATGTCTATAATTAAATGTTTGATTAAAATCACAAACAAAAAAAAATGCTTACATACAATTTAAAAAAATAAATATACCAATTTGAAAAACACTAAAGTATTAGTATTTATAATTGTACTATTAAACAACAGCAAACTCAATAGATAAATTAAATGCATTATTAGATTTAACAATATCTCAAAAATATTTTCATATGGTATAAGAAATTCCTATTATTTTATAATTTCGGCAAATGTTAAATCTGAAAACATTGGTTTGAAGATTTAAGATTTTGAAAGATAATTTAAAATATTATTAGCACTAAAAGAAAATTCTTTCAAATGTTTCACTACTGTAATATGTAAAAATACATTTTCCCTGTATAATGTTAATTTCTAATCTGAAACAGTTTCGTAATCTCATGATAATCGAACATCATATTTAACCCCAAAATAATAATAACTATAAGTGTTAGCAATCAAAAAATAGTAAGAAGCCGATAAAATAATTCCAAATCATTGTTGTTCCATACATTTTCAATCTCAAGTAAGAGTAAATTAATGTTTATATTAATTCCAGTATGAATGTAGGCATGCGCAGTCTCTGCGCAGTTTTTTTTCAAGCGATGGCAGATTAAGATATTTTTCTTTACAGTTATCGAATTTGAAAATATCGCTTCTAGCAGTTAAAGATCAGTCTCTCACAAATATAACATAAAACTATTTAACTCATATGTACAAATCAGGAATAAAATATTTAAATTAAATAAAACTTACATATACGTTCTATTAATATCCGTGTATCCTAAAATGGTCATTTCCTTATCTTAAAGTGTTGTAGACGTGGTGAAGGTGATGTTCTAAAAACAGTGAACTATTTATTTCCCGCGTCTTCTCATGTTTATTTTTTTGTGGGCAGACGATTTTCAAGCAGATGGTCTGGTACAGATTATTTGTTTTTGCATGCGAGAGATATGAAACTTGAATGCGCAGTAATTTTCTGAAAGTATGGTTAATTAAAATTTTGTATTTGAAGAAATGTCCAATGTATTTAACCTTTTCTTTTTATACTTACCAAATAATTCAAGTTAAAATGTATTGTAAAGTTCCTTTTTTCTAAATAATTATAATAATAATAATATTCATAATTAGAGTTTATTAGATATACCATTGTTTAAATTTTCAAAAGGTGTAAAAATAAATTTAATGGTAATAACGAGCCCCCTTTTTTTTTTCTTTTTTTTTTAAAAGTAAAGTTTGTTTTGCACAAATTTTGTATATTTCTTTTATTTTCGGAAAATGCTAATTTTATTTAAAAAGACTGAAAGAAGTAGAATTTATGACTTGAATACAAATTATAAAAATATTCTTAAGCAAGAAATGCATAGATGACTAAACTCTGAAGACTCTTTCTACGTGCTCATTAAAAGGTGCAGATTTAACTGTAATAGAAATTTTTTATTTTGAAACCACAGAAGCGTTTCGAATAATCCTGGTCGGTAAAAAAATAAATAAATAAATAAATTTCCTCCCATCAAACTAAATATGTAAAGTGTATAAATTTAATATTCCTAATTCTAAATATATTATCCAAATGCTAGATAAAATTGAAATCATGAAAAAGTATACATTCACTATCTTAGATATCAAATTGATAAAATATAGCCTGAAAATTTAGTTTATTAATGCTTGTATCGTGCACTTTATTTATTATGCCCCCCCCCCCCCCCCTCCCCTTTAGTGACAGAATTTACCATTTGCTATCCACTAATATATTTTATTCCTTATGCCATGCAACTCGTGACTGTTTAAAATATTTCTCTTCATTTTCAAAGATTTTTGAAGTTCATATTTTAGTCACACTGTGACTTACAATATGGTGGTTTTTTGTCACATATGTCACGTGACGTACGTTACATAGCAGTGACATAACAGTGACCTCACAATTTTTTTTTAATTGCCAGAAAAACATAATTTTACAGTAAATAACATGTTTTGAAGAATTTTCGTAATTTTTTAAAGTTTTAAAGAAGGTCACATCTCAGTCACAATGTGACATCACTGAGTGGTGGCATTTTGGTCACAGATGTGACGTGACCACAGTGACTTACAGTGACGTCACAACGACGTCACGGTGACCATGCATGCTATGAGGGTTTGCTCAGTAACACAAAACGGTTTTGCATCAAATCTCTATGAATATTTTATCAAATAATATTTGTAACTTTATTTTTGTCTTTTATTACCTAATAAATTAGCTAAGAAAGTATCGCTTATCTCTTTTTCTTTTGCTCAATTTTCACGTCAAACTTATCGCGTATCCTCTGTAGTTCAGGACTTCATTATACTTTTATTTAATAATCATAAAATATTAATAACAAGGTGTAACACATGTTATTGCTTAAACATTCAATTATGTTGTGTATTTTCTGCTCGGCACTAAGTTTAAAAATATATAGAAAAGTTTTCATAAGTATTTTACACATTTTAGAGCACCACAAAACAGCTCATTTCATTCTGGATTACATGGTTCAACTACATAAGAAAAAAAAAATTCATATACAAAAAAATTAATACGAAAATATAATTATAAAATATCTGCGTAACTAATGGGTTTATTAAAAGACATAAATTGTTATTTAGTTTAATGTAATTTAGTCCATAATAAAGTTTATTTATATCTGAAAAAAAAAAACCACTTCACTTAAACGTTAGTTATTATACACTTTAATTGCAATGTCCTTGTAATGTTTTTCCGCATTGAAAGATAAATGTTTATTTAGATGATTTGTTGGAAGTAATCAGGAAGTAATATTTCTTTAAAATGATTTGGGAATTTTGAGTTGTTGAGAGTTATTGATATTATTAAACACAGGATGTAATAATAATTACTTGAGGAGATTCATGATTTCTTTTCTCTGGAGAGATTAATATTTCTAATAAAAGCTTGGAAGTAAAATTCTGTTCAAGCCGAGGAATAGACTTTGATTTTGGGGAAAGGTAATTAAAAAAATTACCAAACATGCAAAATCTAAAATATATGGTGTTGTTTGAAATGTTCAAAAAAATATATAATTGATAGCAATAATTGATATTAGTGATAAAATTAATTTCTTAAATATTGTAAACATTTATTATTATTTTTTAAACAAATTGTGTAATATAAAAAAATACAAACAATTTATAATTGTTAATATTTATTATTAATTAATAAATTATGATAATTTTAAATTAACAATAATCAATTAATATAATAATAATAATAAATAATTATTAAGTTAAAAATATAATAATTATTAAATAATTAATACAGTTAATAAATAGTAACATTAATAATATAAATATAGAAACAAATATTTAGTGCACTTAATTATAAACATAATCTAAATTTAAAAATGCAGTATTAACTTCCTATAAAGTAAATTTGTACAAGAAGAAATAACTGTTTAAAGTTTTATATTATATATTAAGTACGTATCATTCACAAATTTACTAGTATAAATAATTGTCAGATATAAAAAAAAAATAATAATAGTCGACAATACAATTAACATTACTATATAAATTTGAAATCAATTTTATACGGAAATATTAAAGAAAACCATACCACTTGTGCTAAAAATATAAGTGAAATAAATAACACAATTTTTTTTAAAGAAATCACGAAAAGACACATCCTGATTTCCTTTTAAAATAAAACATAGTTAAAATACAATTATACTAACCAATCTGAAAATTAATTAATGAAAATTAACTTTATCGTAAAACTTGTACGATGGACATGAAATAAACTCTCCTAATGCTTTACTATGTGTGTGATCCCTCGGAGCATGACGCAACTCATCTGTGTTCAGATGAGTTGCAAAACTTGCTTGTTGATAGAAGCAGTGAAAAGGTTTTCAGAAAATATCTTATAAAAATATGTGTGCTAATCACTTATAATGAAACAAAGATAAAAAATGCTATAAAAGTCATATAATACCTTAATTTAGATTAACGCTCATTTCATCGCACAAACGGCTAAATTTTCAAAATCATTCATGATAGAAATATTTTTGCAAACAAATTTTTAAAATAATACTTGGTAAATAATGTCACGAAAGTTCATGCATAATGAAAAATATCAGGAGTATATGAAATACCTTTCACCAAACAAGATGGAGCAAAGCAGTTTTATATATGTATGGCAAGCAGACAACTTAAAACTAGAATCAAAGAACATATAGCAGGCTTCAAATACAACAGGAAAACCACAGCTTTGGCCAGATTACGTAGCAAAGAACCTTTACAGATCGACTTTAAAAATAGAATAATAATTTATCCGTCAAGATTTTATTTACCATCCATTATCCGGGAATCAATAGATATATTTTTACGCAACGAGAATATTTGCAATGATTCAGTATCATTGAGTTACCTAAAATTTGGAAAGAGATGCTATGCTGTTTTAATAACAAAAGTAAAAATTAATCCATGCTCACAAATATCCATAATATATTTCATTTTATTTTATGTTTGCACGGATTTTCATTATGCATGAAGTCTCGTGACATTATTTACCAAACTATTGTTTTTAAAATTTGCTTGCAAATTTATTTCTATCATGAATAAATTTGAAAATGTCGCCGTTTATGCGATGGAACGAGCGTTAATCTAAATAAAGCTTCATCACTTTTATTGCATTTTTTAGCTTTGTAGAAAATATGCTGCCAAATTATGTTTCTTCGCCAAGGCCATTTTCTCTAACCCGCCAAACTCCCTATACAGGAAAAGTATCGATTGTGCTTTATGAAATAATCTAAGAATCCTGTATTTAGCATGATGTTATATATATATATATATATATATTACCTTTGCAACTAACTTTTTTTAAAGTTAAAAGTGAGAAGAAACTCTCATATTAAATTCCTAGAATCTACGAATGACTTCTCTCTTGAGAAAAGTTCTTTGAAATGAAGTTAAAAATGAATAATCTAAAAAAATTTAAATGCCGGTCGATCTTTTTTTTAAATTCTCACCTCAGATGTAGTAGGAGTTTTTATTATAAAACTACGCGAATAGGATTTGCATTTTTAACTTATGGTTGAAGTACAAAGCATAATTTATGAATCTTAAAAGAATTTTTTTTTTAAAGTTTAATCTCTCACCTTTAATATCTATAAATATAAACAGCTTTTTTTCTTAAATTCATCCTCTGCTTTAGCGTTTCATTTTTTGTAATATTCTTGTATACATTCAGTTGTCTTTAAAAATACTTCTATTAAATACACAAAATAAAATATATACTATTGGGATTTTTCTTCGAAACTGCGATACAAAAAAATGAAAAAAAAAATGATCATTTCAGATGGAGTAGAAATTTTAATTCTAAGGCTTCATGAAGGAAATTTGCATTTTTTTTTATGTTTAGTTATATCTAAAGCATACAGAGATCTAAAGATGTTTCTAAAATTTAAATCAATACTTTTAAAAACTATAAATAATTATAATTATTCTGCTTTTCAAAACCGATTTACGTTGCTTGATTTCTTATATGGTTCTTGTAGACATCTGGATATCTTTTTAAAACTTGTTTTCAAGTTTATTTTTTAAACTATATTTTTTGATTAAACATAAGATAAAAGGGAGAAAGAATTTTAAAAAGAATTACACTTTTGCAAGAAATAAATTTCGCAAATAAAATGTGTATTATATGCAAAAAAGTGCACAACATATATAAAATTAAATTATATTTTTTTCTTAGGATTTACAAATCGAAAAATAATAACTGAAATTTTTTACATTGGTCTACACGATTTTCTGAATTAATAAATGAATGTTTTATAAAATATTTTTAAATCTGAAAGAAAATATCTAATTAAAAAATAACCTATCTAGTCACGTTTCCAAGTTATATGACTTAAAAAATTAGAACTGTAAGATTTTAAATAGATTAATTTCAAAACTTTAAATATTAATCAAAAGTATGCTACGCTTACTTAAATAAAAATAATATTTTAAATTAAACGTTTGTGCTTTCAATTTTAAGCAAAAGTATTATCTTATTAGCAGTTAAAACTTCTTTAAACATATAACATTTAGAAATGCACGCATATTTGGAATTCTTAAAAAATGCTTTTGTTTGCATATTTATTTGTATTTTTACTTTCTACAGAGTAGGGAAATTATAGCTTTCATGATAAAAACTCGATTATGGCTAATTTGATGTGCTAATTTCACTAAAATTGCACTAACAATTTTCAAACAAAATGTATATTTGGTATATATGTAGACTAATGCCTGGCATAAAAGAAAACAAAATTTAAAATTAAAACTGGCATTAATTTCGAAAACTTTCACTTATTTTCGAATCAAGTTTAAAAACAAACAAGTAACATTATGATGTTAAACAAGAGATTATGTGAAATCATGACAACACTTAAATAGGTTCTTGTTTATTATGTAGTGCCTCGAGACTAAACAGAATGTTATTTGTTTTTAAATAAATTCGAATTTTATGCCTAATTTATGTTGATTACGCTCATGTGTTCTCTAACTTGTTTGACTTCCATGAGAAAATCATCTAGGGCAGCGGTTCCCAACCTTTTTACTTGTGCGGACCACCAATTTTGTAAAAATATTTTTGAGGACCACTAACTACTTAATATACAAGTTAAAAATATGACAAATAGACACCCACATAGTTATAGTATATACACATGACGAATATATATATATATATATATTATGTCAGTAACTAGTAAAAGATGCTGTACATGAAGAGAAAAATATTTTTTTATAAAGAAAATAACTTTATTTATTGTATTCACTTAGCTATTACAATTATATAAAAACTCAAAAAAAAAAAAAAACAATGATAAAAAAACCCTTAATGGGATTTTTGACACGGTTTTTCCTCGACGAGAGTGTCAATATCTGGATTGAAACTGGATAGTTTTAGTTTCAAATCTCTCTTCGCATTCATTTTATTTCTATATTTATTTTTCAAAAAAAACTAAAGTTGAAAAGGCTCGTTCACATAGATAGGTTGTAGAAAAGACCATCAAGTGTCATTGCAATTTTGGCAATAGCTGGATAGTCTTGCCGAACTTTTATCCAAAATGAGACCAGTGGTGTTGTCTTAAAAATTGATTTTAACCCCTTGAGGGGCGGTGGGATAAAATATATCCCACCGAATTTAAATAAGATTCTCACCAGAAAATGTTTACTAATTTTTTTATTTTTAACTTTGAAGGAAAATCGTTAAAAAATTGCTTTTCCTCATTTAAAAATAAAGCTTTTCGATTATTGCGGTGAGAATTTAATACTTAGAGACATTTTTGCTTGCCCCTCAAGGGGTTAAAGTCTTGTCACATGATAGTTCAATTAACGAGTCTTCTTCATTTGAAGATAATTTTAATTTTTTTAAGTAATTTTCTTCAAAGGGGTTTCTGATCGATTGTATTTCATCTTCAATTTTAGGGAAGAAGTTCCTAAAAAGTATGAAAAGTCTTAATTACTGCTTCAGTTAGTGTTGGTAGATTTCTCATTCATATGAATGATTAATAAAAGTATAAGACAGGTAACTAAAATTTATTAATAATTTTATAAAGGTACTATTTGAAAAATTTACTAATTTTAAAAAAAGGTACTGTTTTAGGAAAATAAATGTTTTTATCTACGCTTATTAAAAATAATAGAATAAAATTAAGAAAAATAATTAACTTTAAATTACCTGAGGTTAGAGGCCAAAGATTCGAGGTGTTCTTTTATACTTGTCGTTGTAGTTTTATCAATTTTGACTTCTTTGGTTTCAAGAAAATCATGTAGGAGTGGAAATGCGTCGAAGGAATCTTGCTCCACTTTTTGAGCCCATCGTTGAAGTTTCTTTATCATTGCTTCTATTTTGTCTTGTACAAAAAACTTATGAGCGTCCTTGCCCTGCAGAGTTAAGTTAAGAACATTGAGAGAACCAAAAATATCCGCCAAATATGCCAACCGTTTCAACCAGTTTTCATTGGTCACACAGCCTAAGTAGGAATTTGCAAGTTTTCCATCATAATTTCCCTCCCTCAAGAAAACCGTGAGTTCATCACGGAGTTCGAACAATCTTGTCAACACTTTGCCTCTTAACAGCCACCGAACTTCGCAGTGAAGTAGAAGCTGTTTGTGTTTTCACTGTGTTTGTGTTGCACTGCCCATTTCATCACACAAAACACCAAACAGTCTGGAGTTTTTAGGTCTTGCTTTGATAAAGTTAACTATTTTTACTGCATCATGAAGAGATTTTCTTAAACTCTCGTCAAAATCTTTAACTGCAAGAGCTTCTCTATGTATGCTACAATGTGCCCATTGAACCAAGGAAGCGACTGATTCAAATAAAATTTTGGCGAATAAACCAATATGAATTCCAGACATAGCACGTGCCCCATCCGTTGTCACACCTACACACTTAGTCCAATCTATTTCATTTTCTTTTATAAAATTGTCAATAGATTTGAAAATCTCTTCGCCAGTTATTTTTGTCGACAAAGATCGACAAAACAACACTTCTTCTTCAATATTGCCATTCAACTCAAAACGACTAAAAGCTAATAAATTAGCTTCTACAGCAACGTCTGTACTCTCATCAAGTTGCAGCGAAAAATATTCACATTGTTTCATAAAAGTAATGACAGCTTTTTTCACATTTTCCGGCATTTCATCAATTCTTCTTTTAACGGTTGTATTTGATAACGGAATTTCGTTTTTTTTTTTTTTTTTTTTTTTTTTTTTTTGTACATTTTTCATCAAACAAAGCATTACTTATTATTTTTGCCGCGGGTATAATAAGTTCCTCTCCCACGGTGTGAGCTGAACCCTTCTTTGCGATTAACAAAGAAAGCTCATAAGAAACTCTGGTGCTTAGTTTGTTCTGTTTTGAAGATTTTTCCATGGTAGATTTAGACAGACAAAAATTTATTTTCTTGATTTCAAAGAAATCCAAAGACTTTTCTACACATTCAGGATGTTTAGTTGATAGATGTCTTTCAAGTTTTGGAAATTTCATACATTCTTTGGATAGCATTTCGAAACAAATCACACACCGAGGCATAGGCTCTTCCTCAGAACCAGAAAACACAAACCCACATTTTAAAAAATCAGGGTTATATTTACGAAAATATATTTTAGTTTTCCTTGCTATTTTTTACAACTTAGACTGGATTTCGCCTTCATTTCAAACTCACTATTTGTAGAAACAGATGTAGAAGTCCCTTCATCACTTGCCAACTTCGTCTTACGACAAGAGCCCGTCCGAAACCAAGCATCCATATTGACGTGAAGTAATATTAGCTCACAGCACACATAACGATATGATACATCAACAAAAAACCACAGCCACTGACAAAGGAGTCAATAATAAAAGTGCGGAATGCGGATGTGGTGGGGAGCAGGGTGAAGAATGTCGGAGGGAGGAGAGCGTTGACCTTGATGACTGACGAATGTAAGCCCAGCGATCAACAGCCAGTTGTCTCTGCTCTGTAGTGAATTGTCCCGGAAAACCGGTATTAGACACCAAGATTCTACGACCCAGTACCACGGTGCTCGCGGCCCACGGGTTGGGAACCGATCTGGGGAACCGATCTTATTATACCCACGGGTTGGGAACCACTGGTTGGGATCTAGGGATTTCAGAAAATTCGAGTTAGTTACTAATTAGACTTATTTCAAATGCGTAAAGTTCTTCAAAAATTTAAATTTCAAAAAGGAATTGTTTTTTAAGAGAATGGAACAAACGAGCATGTTTAAATATTTATTTGGTAATGGAAATTGCAAAGTGTTAGAAAGACCCGTTTGTTTCAAACAGTATATGAAGCTTTTGATATTTAAATTTGACAGTATATTTAGCTATGCTGAATATGCTTCTGTTCTAACACATTAGTAGGAAGGAAACACATATTGGTGCAAACTTTCATGAAGTCATGTATTTCATGCATCTTGTACACTTTTAAAAATGTTTTAAATAAAATATTTTCGTAAATAATGTATCTTCGAGAAGATAATTTTATAGAAATTTCGAGAAAATAAGATTGAAAACAACACCATCTATTGTAAGGAATAATAAAATTAAAAAAATATAAACATATAAAGTTATTAAAAACGTTTTCTATAATTCTTATATACCACCCATTTTTTAAAAATAAAAAAACATAATTAATAAATTATAATAGAATAATAAATAAGTAATAATATATAATATATAATTAATAATATATACATAATAATATTATTTATAATATATATAATAATAATATTGATAATATTAATAATAATATAATGCTAATAAATAATTAATAAAATTAAAAAAATGATTTATAAATAAGAATAAAAATATTAAATATTTAACAGTAAGCAATGATATTTCTTAATTGTTATTTCAAATGTGTTTTCAGTATTTAGAGATATTTAAAAGGAATATTTCTTATTTCACAACTTTTCAAAAAAAAAAAAAAAAAATGTGTTACCTTCCCCTTTTTATCTCACGTATGTTGCGAGAATACAAAATAATAAGGAAAGTGCATAGTTAAACTGATGGCATTGAGCTCACAGGCTATTCAGACTAATTGTATATTATACTCTTATTTCAAAGAATAATGCCCCTCGAAAAATAAATTAAGGGGGGATTAGCCCCTCCCTTTTCCCATCTTTATACTTAACCAACGAGCCTCCAAATCTCACCAGGGAAGCACCTTATCAGAATAAACCGGTATACCAACTTTGAAGCAAATCGGATAGAAAAACCATTTATCTAAATTAAGGGGGTATTAGCCTCCAGTTCCCCCCTTTATACTTAGCCAATGAATCTTAAATCTAATCAGGGAAGCGCGTTTTCAGAATTAACCGGTATACCAAATTTGAAGGAAATCTGATCACCCTGAATGAAACACCCATTTATCTAAGTTAAGGGGGAGGGGGGGGGGGTTAGCCCACGTTCCCTCACTGAAAAAAAGTAATTAAAATCCGTTCAGTTTTGAAAAAATATAAATGAATGATTTCTGATAAAACATGTAGCTATTATTAACTATATTTAATTTTAAGCAGCTATATTAATGTTAGAAACAAATGAAGGCCTGTGAATCATTAGAGAGACGATTTTTTTTGGTTGCGATTCTTGAATAACGTGGCTGGATTGTAAATGAGGAATTCTTCAGTGGATACATGTGGCATCATTTTACGTAAAATAAAAGAGTGTGTTTTAAGTCTTAAAACTGAAATATGTTTTATACTATCTATATTTATATACATTTTTCTTTCATCGAGGGCGACAATAAATTCTGAAAAAAGATAATTCCTATTTTCAATATTACTTTTTTTTTTTTAATCTATTTTAGTACCCAAGTTTAATTTGTAATCAGTAAATTTGCTAAAACAGATTTTAATTAATTACCATTATACTTAAAGGTTAGCTTTTTCAAACTTGACCTAAAAAATGTTCTTTCATTTTATGAATTAAATGTGTTTTTTTTTTTTTTTTAAGTTTCTAATTAATAAAGATTCGAAAATAACTAAACTGAAAACTAATCGCTGAAGCAGAGTTTTCTATTTAATTACTACCTTTTTATTTTGCGTAGGACAAAAGCAGGCCTAAAACACTAAAACAAAAATAAAATAAATAACTAATAAAACGTCAGGAATCATTTACTGTTCATAATTTTTTGAGTGGGAGACCTGGCAGAAAGCTAATAATGTAAAAATTAATTTTAACATGCAATTTTTAAGAGGAATGCAAATAAAGTTTTTTGATCTTTTCTCGAAGATTTTTGCTTCAACTTTTTCAAAGTGCAATTTTATTAAAAATGAAGTAAATATGCATCGTTTTTTCTATTCAATTTATAAACGAAATGAAACTATTATATAAGAATTTCTGTGAAATACTATAATATCCCACATACGCCAATAATATGCATAAAATATAACTTTTTATTAATTTTTACCAAATTTTTTATACTTATATTTATAATGCCTATGAAATATGATATTGCTTTTCAACAGAAATGCCTAGCAGTGAAAGGTACGTTATTTATTTGATGAGGTAATTTGGAAATAGAAAGAAAATTATTTTTAACAAAGCAAAGATATAAAGTATGTCAAAATACTTGTAAGGCTTTTCTCAAGCTATTTTGTGACACAGATATAAATTCATTTTTGTTCGTAACAGCATGGAATTGGCAGGTTTTCTTATCCAGAAACTATGTAATTGAATGATTTTTTTTTTTTTTGGTAAAGAAACATTATCTTTGAAAATGTTTTGTTAAAGTTGGCGTTTTGAACCGAATTATCGGACGCAACACCGCGGGGCAGGAGAAAAACCTGTCGTTACTTTACAACTATCTCTTACATCTCGATAAGTAACTTATTTTTCAAAAGAATAGAAAACGCCATTCAATCTCAAATTGCTTTACCAGTCAGGCCTGCCGATTTTCTGCCTTTATTTTACAAAAGAAATCAAAAAATGTGTCAGGAAGTTTCGTGAATTTCAGAACCGTCATAAAAACAAGGTAATAAAGTAAAAGTTTATAAGATAAAAATTACAGAGCATTCAGAAATAAACATGTTAATTACAATCTATTTAATATAATATCTATCACCCAGACATCGTTAATAATACAAGACATTCGTAGGAAATAAAGAGTGTAATATAAAAAAGATTAATACAATGGGACGAAAATGTGATGTTAATAGAATTTTCATAACTGAAGGATGGCAATTATCGTATGTCTCATTCAATTTGACGTATATATGGCGACCTGCGCACACGTCGTGCATCGGTTAGTGAGTTAAAAAATTTCAATTCATTGCTTCTTTTTAATTAGTATAAATTTCCCATTTTTACATTTTCAATAATGATCGATTTAAATAATTATATTTAATATAATAATTATATTTAATTATACAAAGGTTGATAATTCTTTTGCATTTAAAAACATTTATGTTTAATCGTGTTAGTTAGTTTATTATATATATATATATTTTAATTAAGCATCACGTTTGCTAGTTAGTCTGCCTTTAGAGAGAAAAACTACTTTAACCCCTTGAGACCTGAAATTAGAATTACTCTATAAAAATATTATCTTTTTAGTTCAAGTGATCGCCATTTTGACAAAAATCAACATTTTAAGCTTAATATTGGAATCAGATCCAGATTATTGAAGAGTTTGGTTACGAAATTCGTTTCAAATGCTTGTGACCGGTAAAAAATGATCGCCCTTGCGTTTAAGGCACAAACCTGTAGGTTGTCCCGGTCGCACAAAGGCGTATCATTCATTTTTTTTTTACCCACAAAAATTTTAAACATTATCTTTTTAGTTCAAGTGATCGCCATTTTGACAAAAATCAATATTTTAAGCTAAATATTGGAATCAGCTCCAGATTATTGAAGAGTTTGGTTACAAAATTCGTTTCAAATGTTTGTGACCAGGAAAAAATGGTCGCCCTTGCGTTCAAGGCACAAACCTGTAGTGTCCCGGTCGCACAAAGGCGTATAATTCATTTTTTTATTTTATTTTTAATAAAATCTAAATGCATATGTCAATGTGTATAATACAAGAAGTCTGAAAGTGGTACCTCTTTTCTTTGTAAGTGACAAAAAAATCGTAAAAATCACGTGAATTTCAGCTAATAAAAGTAGAACCTGCCATTCAGTAATGAAATGTTTTGTTTAAAATAAAAAATTTACTTAGATTTCATGTGATTAAAATAAATTATATGATTTTTATAACGGCAACGCATTTCACTCCCTGTTAGATAAAAAAAGCATATTTTGGCTGTTTTACCTGTTAACCCTGTTAACCCTAATTTTGGTTCTAGGTTAAGTCTGCTATAAATTATTGTGTCCACCGATTAACCCTCCTTTTTTTAGACTCTTTTGGCAAGTTTTCAAGTCGACATTTTTTAATATATCAAATAATAAATATATTTTACCTCTTTAATATATGCTTATTCAATTAATGTATAAATGCATTTTTACATAGGCTCGAAATTTCTTTTAAAAAAAGTCCCGAAAAATCCTTAAATTTTATGATGTCGCTCTTTTGTTACCCTATTTTTTTTTAAGTAATTATAATTACTTTTCTCTAAGACACTTACAGACGACAGGAATTTTTTATAGCTCTTAATTTTAATTAAGATTTTCATCCGATTTTTAAAATAAAACTTTACTTTTATTATAACTTTGGAGGATGTAAAAATGTGAGATTACATTTCCTTATTTTTAAATGACATTTTCGAAAATTCAGTAATTTAATCAGTTGGTCAGTTTAATATTACAGAAGTACATTTACTTGACTCTCAAAAAGGTTGCGTTAACTGATTGTTTTTCTCCAAATTATTCACACTAACTCGTTATTAACTCTGCTTAACTAGGTAGCTCAGCATAACATCACAAAATAATTTTAAAATTGTCTGTTTTACTCTACACAGCCGATATTTAACATAGATGTTTGTATAAATTTTTAGGTTTCTTTCTTTCCGCAAATCGTAGATCTGCTTGAAAGTAACAGCAAGACCTATACAGGGAGATACTGAAAAAGTAAGCAAAATTTTATTGCGTGATACAACGCTGCTATAAGAGCACCTTTCGTTATAAAACGTATGGTCGGAACGCATATTGTGAGAAGATAAAATGTAGTTTTCCACTGTCACAGCTAAGGAATTAATTCTCACCGCTTTCGTTCCAACCATACATTATATGATGAAAATTGCTCGTATAGCTGCGTCCTATCACCCGGTAAAATTTTGCCTACCTTTAGGTAGATTTCGTAAGAATTACTACCTATTGCAAACGTTACTATGGTGCGACAATTAAAAAATTCTTTCATAGCATTTCATCACATGACCCCAGGAACCCCAAAGCACCCACATATAAAATGTTTATATATAGAGAGAGATGTATGTATGTACTAAATTTTGTCCGCACGATAAAATCGCAATTATCACGGATCGTCTTCAAACTCGCCAAAAACAGTGAGATGACTAACATCTCGGCGAGGATTGCAAATGAGCAAAATCGGCAAAGGGGGTGAAAATGAGAAGGGTTAAAATTTTTGAATATCGCTTTAACATGATTCTGATAAAACCAGCTCTTACAGAAAAATGACAGGAAAAAAATAAGCATTTTTCATTATAGCAGTTGCCATTAATTAAAAAAATCAATAAAAATCTCACCACAACAATTACCTTTCTGTTGTAAGATTTCCGCGTGAAAAATGAAAATGAAATAAATAGTTTGACGAATTGAAAAAATAATGAATATTACGTCATAAGTTTTCTAGAGCAAGATTTCCACGTGAAAACTGAAAATGAATTAAATAGTTTGACTAATTAAATATATATATATATGTAATATATATTACGTCATGTAGGAAATATAATGAACGTCAGCAGGTGAATATGTAACGTCTTATGAGCTTGAAAAAATATGTTAAAACCCGACTATGGAAATATTAGCATATTTTAACATTTTGAGGGTCTCTGAATTTGTTTTCGCCATTTTTAAACCTATTCTATATATATATGCGTGTGCGTACTCGTGTATATTACAAATTTCACAAAACGTTTAGGTACCTACAGCTCATACATAGTGAAGAAACAGGGCTTATCTCTAATTTTGATTTAGGTTTTGTTGGTGAAATTAGTACTTAACTTCGAAATCTATCTCAGTCTGTAGGCCGAGCTGGCGGGGATTTTTTGCAGATTCACCCTGTATAGGTCCTGGCCATATTTTCAAGAACTACGAGTTCTTCTTGAAAGTAAGAGCACGAACTGAATATTTCTGATACTTTTTCCGTTCTTATAAAGGTAAATTGCCTCCACACAATAATAATAATAATTGTACTAATAATAAATCATTTTCATCTCTTAGAAAAAATGTAGCGCCATAATGTTCTCATATTTTCGTTAATGATTTGAATTTTAGAAAAAGTGGTTTGAACTAACAGTTAAATTATTTTTACCACATTTTTAAAATAAAAATTTCCTCTTTATTTAATCTCAGAGTAATATTACAGACTGTGCAATTCGGGAACGTAATTATAACGTCAGTCATTTTAATATTAAAAAGAAGGTTTATAATCAGAAATAGTACTGGATGTTCCAGAAAAATTTTATGGACTGTATGCACACTGCATAGCTGCCAACTTTTACGCTTTTTAGCTACCACTAAAATTTAATAGAGATTCTTGCTTTCTTGAATCGTGAGATTTCGATGATTAAATAATAAAATATTTACTATAAAATTTTAGTGGTAAGAAAAAAACGTAAAAGTTGGCAGCTATGACACTGTATGATTTTTTGTTACCTTTATGAGGATATTTCGTTTCAAACATTTTATACAAAGGAGGATTAATGAGCTTAACCCTTTCAGGAGTGCCATTTGCAATCTGAAAATGGTTAATTTTAATGCTATAACTGCCAAGTGGCACCAGTAATTTTTTAGTACATTTTCGATCTCATAATATATGTGAAGAAAAGCTTTTGATTATTTTCAAATAAATTTGTTCGTAAATTGCGGCGAGAATTAACTATTTGAACATTTTTGTAGCAAAAATGCTTTGTCTCTGAAAGGGTTTAATAGTGAACTTTTTTAATGTTAAGGTAAATGCACCTATAGTAGGCCATTAATTTTAATGTTAAAAAAAACACACCACAATTCATTTCTGAAAACAACTGAAATAAATCTGATTGACTAATATCCTTAAATGTTATCTTTCCATAAACTGCTTGGGATAATTGCTTTTTCCTGCTGGTACATTTGTTTATTTTCTAAAGTGTCTTCACAAACTTTTTTTTTTTTTTTGAGGGGGGGGGGGGTGTCAAATTCTTAGAGATTTCATTAAAAGATAGGTTTTTATTTAAAACATTGTTTCTTTAATATTATGTTTTCTTTTTAACTCCTGTTGATATACTCTATTACATTGTAAATAATTTGTTAGATAATTTGAAAACTTAAGATTCGTGCATCAGATATTGACTTGGAGCATAGAGGAAGGTAACATTTTTTTTTTTCCCTGAATATATTTTGAAACTTTGAGTGTTTATTCTAATACATGAAATTTAGGACTAGGCTAAAATAAGTACATATATTTTGGAATTAACTAACACTTCAATAATTAGATAAATTTCTTTAAGAGGTCCACTACTGGTGTGTTTACCTTAAAAGTATTAAAAAAAAAACTTTTTTTTCTATAATAAAATAAAACACCAAGAAAAACACCTAGTTTCCCTATTGCTTTTTAAAATTAAACTAATAGGATTTAAATAACATGAAGCTATCAAACGAACTACCGCAAATCATTGTTAAAATAAGAAATATACTCTTTCAAAAGGAAGAATTCTGTATAAAAATCTGTCATAACTTTGTGACAACGATAAAATGAGTGCCATTTATCATAATTCGGTATTTCCGTGCTAGTACGTAACTTATCAAACAAAAGCAACACATTCCCCGAGGCTTTGAAGAAAACTGATGTTTGTGAACTTAATAATGTAAGCTTATAAATATGAAAACTAACATTCTTTAAAAATCGTAATATGAAACAAACAATTTCATATAAAAATGAGGATTTAGCCATGTTGTTTCTGAACCTGGATGAAGTATAGATAGCATTATTCTTTGTTGAGACATCATTGTGCTAAAACAGAGCAAATATCTGTTATTACAAAACAAATTTTTATGAAACAAAATAAATGCCACTTTTCTGCATAATAGCACGTTTATTCAAACAAAATAACATAACATTATTTCTTTGTTTTTTTCAACAATTCAGAATCTTTCTTTGGATATTAATGAAAAAATAATTTAGTTTTTTTCTTTTAACAAATTAATTTCTACTCCTTCTGTTACACACTGCAATGTTAAACATTAATTATTTATTGAAGTACCATAATAAATGTTTGTACTTGATTGCATTAATTTCGCATTACGAAAATAAATATGTTACCTTATTAACTTAAACAATCATAATTTAATTAAAATCTTAATTAATCTGATACTTAAGAAAGCCTGCTAATTTTGAACCCTGACTCTATTTAAATGTTCTTGACTGCAAGGAAAGAAAAATCAATCTAAATTTATGTTGAAGAAAATAGTCCTTTTTTATATTTCAACATAAAAGATTCGGGAGCACAAACATATACGATATGTGTACGGTTTTGGATTTACAATGATTTCCATTAAGCTACACCATACATGTACTTAATTAAGTGTTTTACAACTTATTCGCGACTGAATAATTTCTTGAGGAAAGGTAAATATTATTTGACAAGCAGTAAATTTACAAAGTTATCATAAAAATTTTTTTTTAAATAGTCCGGTTTCAGAAAATTCTTTTTTATTAGTTTTTTTTATCTTTTCTGATTCATTTATATCTCAAAGCCTTGATAATGGTATATGTCAATTTTAACCCTCCAGCCGCGGGCGACTTTTTCAGTGGGTTACTTTTTTAAAATGAAGATTGATTCTCATCACATTTCGAACAAGAAATAGTCACTTTATTTAATTATAGATATAAAATGGGAGAATACTCAGAATTATACGCTTTTAAAAAAGTGATGGGAATCAAGCAATCTGAATTTTTAAAAAGTAGCCCACTGGAACGCGAAAATACTGTTTCCCGCTGCTGGAGTGTTAATTTCCGGACATATTTTAGTTACATTTGCATTAAACATTACGAATTATCTGCATTGTATATAGGAAAGGTGCATAAAAATAAGAATAATTTATTTATTTAGAGTTTTTTCTTTGCTCATTAAAGTTACATTTGTTGATGTTTGTTGTACATAAAACGTAGAATTATGGTACAACAAGGTTTTAACCCTTTCAGCGGCAAGGCATTTCTGCTCAAAACATTTTCAAATAATTAATTCACACCGCAATTAAAAAACAAATTTATTTGAAAATAATCAAAAGCCTTTTTGCACGTTTATTATGAGATCGAAATTGTACTAAAAAATTACTGTACCATTTGGATATTTAGGCATTAAAATTAAACGTTTTGCAGACTGCAAACGGCGCCCCTCAAAGGGCCAAGGTGTTGTGTACAAATAAATATTGTAGAATTATTATTATAATTATTATTTTATTATGGAACATATCTGAATTAATGTGTGTACTGTTTTTAAAAATATATCTAAAGAGTTAGGTGGTTTTCATAAGTTAGGATGAGAGTCACGGTGGTCCAGAAGAAGATCGTATCTGATTCCAGGAATCTTTTATGACCTAGGATCTGTGACCTAATGGCGAGGAAGGAACAATGAGATGGTCAGTTCTTGTCAGTCCAGATTTATTTCGGTATTTATGGACGTAATAACTGAGACCTCACAAGCGAGATCCTACGGGCAAGAGGGTACGAGGTATTAATTTGTATACAATTTTTTAAAAATATATTTAAAGAGTTAGGTGGTTTTCATAAGTTAGGATGCGAGTCACGGTGGTCCAGAAGAAGATCGCATCTGATTCCAGGAATCTTTTATGACCTAGTATCTGCGCCCTAATGACGAGGGAGGAACAATGAGATGGGCAGTTCTTGTCAGTTCAGATTTATTACGGGATTTATGGATGTAATAACTGAGACCTCACAAGCGAGATCCTAGGGTCAAGAAGGGACGAGGTATTAATGTGTATACTGTTTTTAAAAATATATCTAAACAGTTGGGTGCCTTTCATAAGTTAGGATGCGAGTCACGGTGGTCCAGAAGAAGATCGTATCTGATTCCAGGAATCTTTTATGACCTAGTATCTGCGCCCTAATGACGAGGGAGGAACAATGAGATGGGCAGTTCTTGTCAGTTCAGATTTATTACGGGATTTATGGATGTAATAACTGAGACCGCACAAGCGAGATCCTAGGGTCAAGAAGGGACGAGGTATTAATGTGTATACTGTTTTTAAAAATATATCTAAAGAGTTAGGTGCTTTTCATAAGTTAGGATGAGAGTCACGGTGGTCCAGAAGAAGATCGTATCTGATTCCAGGAATCTTTTATGACCTAGGATCTGCGCCCTAATGACGAGGGAGGAACAATGAGATGGGCAGTTCTTGTCAGTTCAAATTTATTACGGGATTTATGGATGTAATAACTGAGACCTCACAAGCGACATCCTAGGGTCAAGAAGGGACGAGGTATTAATGTGTATACTGTTTTTAAAAATATATCTAAAGAGTTGGGTGCCTTTCATAAGTTAGGATGCGAGTCACGGTGGTCCAGAAGAAGATCGTATCTGATTCCAGGAATCTTTTATGACCTAGTATCTGCGCCCTAATGACGAGGGAGGAACAATGAGATGGGCAGTTCTTGTCAGTTCAGATTTATTACGGGATTTATGGATGTAATAACTGAGACCTCACAAGCGAGATCCTAGGGTCAAGAAGGGACGAGGTATTAATGTGTATACTGTTTTTAAAAATATATCTAAAGAGTTGGGTGCCTTTCATAAGTTAGGATGCGAGTCACGGTGGTCCAGAAGAAGATCGTATCTGATTCCAGGAATCTTTTATGACCTAGTATCTGCGCCCTAATGACGAGGGAGGAACAATGAGATGGGCAGTTCTTGTCAGTTCAGATTTATTACGGGATTTATGGATGTAATAACTGAGACCTCACAAGCGACATCCTAGGGTCAAGAAGGGACGAGGTATTAATGTGTATACTGTTTTTAAAAATATATCTAAAGAGTTGGGTGCCTTTCATAAGTTAGGATGCGAGTCACGGTGGTCCAGAAGAAGATCGTATCTGATTCCAGGAATCTTTTATGACCTAGTATCTGCGCCCTAATGACGAGGGAGGAACAATGAGATGGGCAGTTCTTGTCAGTTCGGATTTATTACGGGATTTATGGATGTAATAACTGAGACCGCACAAGCGAGATCCTAGGGTCAAGAAGGGACGAGGTATTAATGTGTATACTGTTTTTAAAAATATATCTAAAGAGTTAGGTGCTTTTCATAAGTTAGGATGAGAGTCACGGTGGTCCAGAAGAAGATCGTATCTGATTCCAGGAATCTTTTATGACCTAGGATCTGCGCCCTAATGACGAGGGAGGAACAATGAGATGGGCAGTTCTTGTCAGTTCAGATTTATTACGGGATTTATGGATGTAATAACTGAGACCTCACAAGCGACATCCTAGGGTCAAGAAGGGACGAGGTATTAATGTGTATACTGTTTTTAAAAATATATCTAAAGAGTTGGGTGCCTTTCATAAGTTAGGATGCGAGTCACGGTGGTCCAGAAGAAGATCGTATCTGATTCCAGGAATCTTTTATGACCTAGTATCTGCGCCCTAATGACGAGGGAGGAACAATGAGATGGGCAGTTCTTGTCAGTTCAGATTTATTACGGGATTTATGGATGTAATAACTGAGACCTCACAAGCGACATCCTAGGGTCAAGAAGGGACGAGGTATTAATGTGTATACTGTTTTTAAAAATATATCTAAAGAGTTGGGTGCCTTTCATAAGTTAGGATGCGAGTCACGGTGGTCCAGAAGAAGATCGTATCTGATTCCAGGAATCTTTTATGACCTAGTATCTGCGCCCTAATGACGAGGGAGGAACAATGAGATGGGCAGTTCTTGTCAGTTCGGATTTATTACGGGATTTATGGGTGTAATAACTGAGACCGCACAAGCGAGATCCTAGGGTCAAGAAGGGACGAGGTATTAATGTGTATACTGTTTTTAAAAATATATCTAAAGAATTAGGTGCTTTTCATAAGTTAGGATGAGAGTCACGGTGGTCCAGAAGAAGATCGTATCTGATTCCAGGAATCTTTTATGACCTAGGATCTGCGCCCTAATGACGAGGGAGGAACAATGAGATGGGCAGTTCTTGTCAGTTCAGATTTATTACGGGATTTATGGATGTAATAACTGAGACCTCACAAGCGACATCCTAGGGTCAAGAAGGGACGAGGTATTAATGTGTATACTGTTTTTAAAAATATATCTAAAGAGTTGGGTGCCTTTCATAAGTTAGGATGCGAGTCACGGTGGTCCAGAAGAAGATCGTATCTGATTCCAGGAATCTTTTATGACCTAGTATCTGCGCCCTAATGACGAGGGAGGAACAATGAGATGGGCAGTTCTTGTCAGTTCGGATTTATTACGGGATTTATGGATGTAATAACTGAGACCGCACAAGCGAGATCCTAGGGTCAAGAAGGGACGAGGTATTAATGTGTATACTGTTTTTAAAAATATATCTAAAGAGTTAGGTGCTTTTCATAAGTTAGGATGAGAGTCACGGTGGTCCAGAAGAAGATCGTATCTGATTCCAGGAATCTTTTATGACCTAGGATCTGCGCCCTAATGACGAGGGAGGAACAATGAGATGGGCAGTTCTTGTCAGTTCAGATTTATTACGGGATTTATGGATGTAATAACTGAGACCTCACATGCGAGATCCTAGGGTCAAGAAGGGACGAGGTATTAATGTGTATACTGTTTTTAAAAATATATCTAAACAGTTGGGTGCCTTTCATAAGTTAGGATGCGAGTCACGGTGGTCCAGAAGAAGATCGTATCTGATTCCAGGAATCTTTTATGACCTAGTATCTGCGCCCTAATGACGAGGGAGGAACAATGAGATGGGCAGTTCTTGTCAGTTCAGATTTATTACGGGATTTATGGATGTAATAACTGAGACCGCACAAGCGAGATCCTAGGGTCAAGAAGGGACGAGGTATTAATGTGTATACTGTTTTTAAAAATATATCTAAAGAGTTAGGTGCTTTTCATAAGTTAGGATGAGAGTCACGGTGGTCCAGAAGAAGATCGTATCTGATTCCAGGAATCTTTTATGACCTAGGATCTGCGCCCTAATGACGAGGGAGGAACAATGAGATGGGCAGTTCTTGTCAGTTCAAATTTATTACGGGATTTATGGATGTAATAACTGAGACCTCACAAGCGACATCCTAGGGTCAAGAAGGGACGAGGTATTAATGTGTATACTGTTTTTAAAAATATATCTAAAGAGTTGGGTGCCTTTCATAAGTTAGGATGCGAGTCACGGTGGTCCAGAAGAAGATCGTATCTGATTCCAGGAATCTTTTATGACCTAGTATCTGCGCCCTAATGACGAGGGAGGAACAATGAGATGGGCAGTTCTTGTCAGTTCAGATTTATTACGGGATTTATGGATGTAATAACTGAGACCGCACAAGCGAGATCCTAGGGTCAAGAAGGGACGAGGTATTAATGTGTATACTGTTTTTAAAAATATATCTAAAGAGTTAGGTGCTTTTCATAAGTTAGGATGAGAGTCACGGTGGTCCAGAAGAAGATCGTATCTGATTCCAGGAATCTTTTATGACCTAGGATCTGCGCCCTAATGACGAGGGAGGAACAATGAGATGGGCAGTTCTTGTCAGTTCAAATTTATTACGGGATTTATGGATGTAATAACTGAGACCTCACAAGCGACATCCTAGGGTCAAGAAGGGACGAGGTATTAATGTGTATACTGTTTTTAAAAATATATCTAAAGAGTTGGGTGCCTTTCATAAGTTAGGATGCGAGTCACGGTGGTCCAGAAGAAGATCGTATCTGATTCCAGGAATCTTTTATGACCTAGTATCTGCGCCCTAATGACGAGGGAGGAACAATGAGATGGGCAGTTCTTGTCAGTTCAGATTTATTACGGGATTTATGGATGTAATAACTGAGACCTCACAAGCGAGATCCTAGGGTCAAGAAGGGACGAGGTATTAATGTGTATACTGTTTTTAAAAATATATCTAAAGAGTTAGGTGCTTTTCATAAGTTAGGATGAGAGTCACGGTGGTCCAGAAGAAGATCGTATCTGATTCCAGGAATCTTTTATGACCTAGGATCTGCGCCCTAATGACGAGGGAGGAACAATGAGATGGGCAGTTCTTGTCAGTTCAGATTTATTACGGGATTTATGGATGTAATAACTGAGACCTCACAAGCGACATCCTAGGGTCAAGAAGGGACGAGGTATTAATGTGTATACTGTTTTTAAAAATATATCTAAAGAGTTGGGTGCCTTTCATAAGTTAGGATGCGAGTCACGGTGGTCCAGAAGAAGATCGTATCTGATTCCAGGAATCTTTTATGACCTAGTATCTGCGCCCTAATGACGAGGGAGGAACAATGAGATGGGCAGTTCTTGTCAGTTCAGATTTATTACGGGATTTATGGATGTAATAACTGAGACCTCACAAGCGACATCCTAGGGTCAAGAAGGGACGAGGTATTAATGTGTATACTGTTTTTAAAAATATATCTAAAGAGTTGGGTGCCTTTCATAAGTTAGGATGCGAGTCACGGTGGTCCAGAAGAAGATCGTATCTGATTCCAGGAATCTTTTATGACCTAGTATCTGCGCCCTAATGACGAGGGAGGAACAATGAGATGGGCAGTTCTTGTCAGTTCGGATTTATTACGGGATTTATGGATGTAATAACTGAGACCGCACAAGCGAGATCCTAGGGTCAAGAAGGGACGAGGTATTAATGTGTATACTGTTTTTAAAAATATATCTAAAGAATTAGGTGCTTTTCATAAGTTAGGATGAGAGTCACGGTGGTCCAGAAGAAGATCGTATCTGATTCCAGGAATCTTTTATGACCTAGGATCTGCGCCCTAATGACGAGGGAGGAACAATGAGATGGGCAGTTCTTGTCAGTTCAGATTTATTACGGGATTTATGGATGTAATAACTGAGACCTCACAAGCGACATCCTAGGGTCAAGAAGGGACGAGGTATTAATGTGTATACTGTTTTTAAAAATATATCTAAAGAGTTGGGTGCCTTTCATAAGTTAGGATGCGAGTCACGGTGGTCCAGAAGAAGATCGTATCTGATTCCAGGAATCTTTTATGACCTAGTATCTGCGCCCTAATGACGAGGGAGGAACAATGAGATGGGCAGTTCTTGTCAGTTCGGATTTATTACGGGATTTATGGATGTAATAACTGAGACCGCACAAGCGAGATCCTAGGGTCAAGAAGGGACGAGGTATTAATGTGTATACTGTTTTTAAAAATATATCTAAAGAGTTAGGTGCTTTTCATAAGTTAGGATGAGAGTCACGGTGGTCCAGAAGAAGATCGTATCTGATTCCAGGAATCTTTTATGACCTAGGATCTGCGCCCTAATGACGAGGGAGGAACAATGAGATGGGCAGTTCTTGTCAGTTCAGATTTATTACGGGATTTATGGATGTAATAACTGAGACCTCACAAGCGAGATCCTAGGGTCAAGAAGGGACGAGGTATTAATGTGTATACTGTTTTTAAAAATATATCTAAACAGTTGGGTGCCTTTCATAAGTTAGGATGCGAGTCACGGTGGTCCAGAAGAAGATCGTATCTGATTCCAGGAATCTTTTATGACCTAGTATCTGCGCCCTAATGACGAGGGAGGAACAATGAGATGGGCAGTTCTTGTCAGTTCAGATTTATTACGGGATTTATGGATGTAATAACTGAGACCGCACAAGCGAGATCCTAGGGTCAAGAAGGGACGAGGTATTAATGTGTATACTGTTTTTAAAAATATATCTAAAGAGTTAGGTGCTTTTCATAAGTTAGGATGAGAGTCACGGTGGTCCAGAAGAAGATCGTATCTGATTCCAGGAATCTTTTATGACCTAGGATCTGCGCCCTAATGACGAGGGAGGAACAATGAGATGGGCAGTTCTTGTCAGTTCAAATTTATTACGGGATTTATGGATGTAATAACTGAGACCTCACAAGCGACATCCTAGGGTCAAGAAGGGACGAGGTATTAATGTGTATACTGTTTTTAAAAATATATCTAAAGAGTTGGGTGCCTTTCATAAGTTAGGATGCGAGTCACGGTGGTCCAGAAGAAGATCGTATCTGATTCCAGGAATCTTTTATGACCTAGTATCTGCGCCCTAATGACGAGGGAGGAACAATGAGATGGGCAGTTCTTGTCAGTTCAGATTTATTACGGGATTTATGGATGTAATAACTGAGACCTCACAAGCGAGATCCTAGGGTCAAGAAGGGACGAGGTATTAATGTGTATACTGTTTTTAAAAATATATCTAAAGAGTTGGGTGCCTTTCATAAGTTAGGATGCGAGTCACGGTGGTCCAGAAGAAGATCGTATCTGATTCCAGGAATCTTTTATGACCTAGTATCTGCGCCCTAATGACGAGGGAGGAACAATGAGATGGGCAGTTCTTGTCAGTTCAGATTTATTACGGGATTTATGGATGTAATAACTGAGACCTCACAAGCGACATCCTAGGGTCAAGAAGGGACGAGGTATTAATGTGTATACTGTTTTTAAAAATATATCTAAAGAGTTGGGTGCCTTTCATAAGTTAGGATGCGAGTCACGGTGGTCCAGAAGAAGATCGTATCTGATTCCAGGAATCTTTTATGACCTAGTATCTGCGCCCTAATGACGAGGGAGGAACAATGAGATGGGCAGTTCTTGTCAGTTCGGATTTATTACGGGATTTATGGATGTAATAACTGAGACCGCACAAGCGAGATCCTAGGGTCAAGAAGGGACGAGGTATTAATGTGTATACTGTTTTTAAAAATATATCTAAAGAGTTAGGTGCTTTTCATAAGTTAGGATGAGAGTCACGGTGGTCCAGAAGAAGATCGTATCTGATTCCAGGAATCTTTTATGACCTAGGATCTGCGCCCTAATGACGAGGGAGGAACAATGAGATGGGCAGTTCTTGTCAGTTCAGATTTATTACGGGATTTATGGATGTAATAACTGAGACCTCACAAGCGACATCCTAGGGTCAAGAAGGGACGAGGTATTAATGTGTATACTGTTTTTAAAAATATATCTAAAGAGTTGGGTGCCTTTCATAAGTTAGGATGCGAGTCACGGTGGTCCAGAAGAAGATCGTATCTGATTCCAGGAATCTTTTATGACCTAGTATCTGCGCCCTAATGACGAGGGAGGAACAATGAGATGGGCAGTTCTTGTCAGTTCAGATTTATTACGGGATTTATGGATGTAATAACTGAGACCTCACAAGCGACATCCTAGGGTCAAGAAGGGACGAGGTATTAATGTGTATACTGTTTTTAAAAATATATCTAAAGAGTTGGGTGCCTTTCATAAGTTAGGATGCGAGTCACGGTGGTCCAGAAGAAGATCGTATCTGATTCCAGGAATCTTTTATGACCTAGTATCTGCGCCCTAATGACGAGGGAGGAACAATGAGATGGGCAGTTCTTGTCAGTTCGGATTTATTACGGGATTTATGGATGTAATAACTGAGACCGCACAAGCGAGATCCTAGGGTCAAGAAGGGACGAGGTATTAATGTGTATACTGTTTTTAAAAATATATCTAAAGAATTAGGTGCTTTTCATAAGTTAGGATGAGAGTCACGGTGGTCCAGAAGAAGATCGTATCTGATTCCAGGAATCTTTTATGACCTAGGATCTGCGCCCTAATGACGAGGGAGGAACAATGAGATGGGCAGTTCTTGTCAGTTCAGATTTATTACGGGATTTATGGATGTAATAACTGAGACCGCACAAGCGAGATCCTAGGGTCAAGAAGGGACGAGGTATTAATGTTCATACTGTTTTTAGAAATATATCTAAAGAGTTAGGTGCTTTTCATAAGTTAGGATGAGAGTCACGCTGGTCCAGAAGAAGATCGTATCTGATTCCAGGAATCTTTTATGACCTAGTATCTGCGCCCTAATGACGAGGGAGGAACAATGAGATGGGCAGTTCTTGTCAGTTCAGATTTATTACGGGATTTATGGATGTAATAACTGAGACCTCACAAGCGACATCCTAGGGTCAAGAAGGGACGAGGTATTAATGTGTATACTGTTTTTAAAAATATATCTAAAGAGTTGGGTGCCTTTCATAAGTTAGGATGCGAGTCACGGTGGTCCAGAAGAAGATCGTATCTGATTCCAGGAATCTTTTATGACCTAGTATCTGCGCCCTAATGACGAGGGAGGAACAATGAGATGGGCAGTTCTTGTCAGTTCGGATTTATTACGGGATTTATGGATGTAATAACTGAGACCGCACAAGCGAGATCCTAGGGTCAAGAAGGGACGAGGTATTAATGTGTATACTGTTTTTAAAAATATATCTAAAGAGTTAGGTGCTTTTCATAAGTTAGGATGAGAGTCACGGTGTCCAGAAGAAGATCGTATCTGATTCCAGGAATCTTTTATGACCTAGGATCTGCGCCCTAATGACGAGGGAGGAACAATGAGATGGGCAGTTCTTGTCAGTTCGGATTTATTACGGGATTTATGGATGTAATAACTGAGACCGCACAAGCGAGATCCTAGGGTCAAGAAGGGACGAGGTATTAATGTGTATACTGTTTTTAAAAATATATCTAAAGAGTTAGGTGCTTTTCATAAGTTAGGATGAGAGTCACGCTGGTCCAGAAGAAGATCGTATCTGATTTTAGGAATCTTTTATGACCTAGGATCTGTGACCTAATGGCGAGGAAGGAACAATGAGATGGTCAGTTCTTGTCAGTCCAGATTTATTACGGTATTTATGGACGTAATAACTGAGACCTCACAAGCGAGATCCTACGGGCAAGAGGGTACGAGGTATTAATTTGTATACAATTTTTTAAAAATATATTTAAAGAGTTAGGTGGTTTTCATAAGTTAGGATGCGAGTCACGGTGGTCCAGAAGAAGATCGTATCTGATTCCAGGAATCTTTTATGACCTAGGATCTGCGCCCTAATGACGAGGGAGGAACAATGAGATGGGCAGTTCTTGTCAGTTCGGATTTATTTCGGTATTTATGGACGTAATAACTGAGACCTCACAAGCGAGATCCTACGGGCAAGAGGGTACGAGGTATTAATTTGTATACAATTTTTTAAAAATATATTTAAAGAGTATTATTGAAGTACCATAATAAATGTTTGTACTTGATTGCATTAATTTCGCATTACGAAAATAAATATGTTACCTTATTAACTTAAACAATCATAATTTAATTAAAATCTTAATTAATCTGATACTTAAGAAAGCCTGCTAATTTTGAACCCTGACTCTATTTAAATGTTCTTGACTGCAAGGAAAGAACAATCAATCTAAATTTATGTTGAAGAAAATAGTCCTTTTTTATATTTCAACATAAAAGATTCGGGAGCACAAACATATACGATATGTGTACGGTTTTGGATTTACAATGATTTCCATTAAGCTACACCATACATGTACTTAATTAAGTGTTTTACAACTTATTCGCGAGTGAATAATTTCTTGAGGAAAGGTAAATATTATTTGACAAGCAGTAAATTTACAAAGTTATCATAAATTTTTTTTTTTTAAATAGTCCGGTTTCAGAAAATTCTTTTTTATTAGTTTTTTTTATCTTTTCTGATTCATTTATATCTCAAAACCTTGATAATGGTATATGTCAATTTTAACCCTCCAGCCGCGGGCGACTTTTTCAGTGGGTTACTTTTTTAAAATGAAGATTGATTCTCATCACATTTCGAACAAGAAATAGTCACTTTATTTAATTATAGATATAAAATGGGAGAATACTCAGAATTATACGCTTTTAAAAAAGTGATGGGAATCAAGCAATCTGAATTTTTAAAAAGTAGCCCACTGGAACGCGAAAATACTGTTTCCCGCTGCTGGAGTGTTAATTGTCTGAGCGAAGCGAAGGCTAATACTCAGCGAAATATTACTGTCCGGACACTTTACTACTACGATGGATATTAACGCCATGTCCTACTAAAAAAAAAGCCTAATAAAAACTTTTCGTCAAGCATAACTCAAAAAATATTTGTCGGATTTCGTTTCTGATTGCACCAGAAGGTACCTATGAGGGTCGCCTACTGAATGCACCTACTATGAAAAATAAGTTCCAAACCGTTTAAAAATTATATAGAAAAAACTCTTAAAAAAGCACAATTTATCTGCATACGTCACAGAAATTTGGTGTGCGTCACTTTCACCGGTTGATGTTTTCGTAGACAACTGGTTTGAACACATGGAGCAAATTAAAAAAAATACGCACGCATTAATATTGAATAGATCAGTTTCAACCACGGGATCACAAACCTTGCAACAACCCGTGGCAACCAATTTTGGTGGGCAAACAAATAATAATACAGTATTCCGTACCACGGTGACCGTTATTAGCCTGTTGTATAAAATCTGGTATGTTGTATAACATACAATTGTGGATGATTAAAACAAAAGACATGAGTGTTTATTGATCCGGAGGTTATCTTTCTCTGGATGTCTGTCTGTCTATCATACAGCATGCAATTTTCTTGTAAAGGATGATATTATTATGCAGTAAAACCTCCATAACGGACACACCCCGATTAGTGAACACCTCTATTTAGCGGGCATTTTTTCGATTACCAACCCTTAAATAACTGTACATTTTTTACTCTCAGTAGCGAACACCTCCAAATAGAGGACAAATTCTGCCCTCCCGAGGTGTTCGCTATTCAGAAGTTTTACTGGTAAAACCTCCATAGCGGACACACACGATTAGCGGATACCTCTATTTAGCGGACATTTTTTCGATTACCAACTCTTAAATAACTGTACATGTTTTACTCTCAGTAGCGGTCACCTCTAAATGGAGGACAAATTCTGCATTCTCGGGGTGTCCGCTATTCAGAGGTTTTACTGTATATAATATTGATAATTATTTTACAGGGCCGCACAAAAGAATAAAAATATATAAAACGAATATAAACTAAATTCGGGATTGGTAGATCGCTGATGGTAATGTAATTTTAGGATGTTGTTACAGTCATCCACAGCATGATTTTAGAGTTTCGTCCATCTAACGAAACCCTACCTGTCTTACTCCTTTGTCTGTTTGTTTGTCCGTCTGCCACAGAGACCGTTCTCCGAAACTATATATGTCGGAGACTTGAAAATTTGCATACTTATAGCTGAACACCACACATCAAACGGCAAATAATAAAATTTTGAAAAAGTCTAATATTTAACCATCTGGGCTCTAACTTGTGTATTTTAAGCAATTTTTCTAACTCTGCCCGTAATTTAATTAAGTTGGAGACAAGAAATTTTGCATACTTATAGCTGAACATCTCACATCAAACGACAAATAATAAAATTTTGAAAAACGCTTAATATTTAACCCTTTGGGCTCTAACTTGTGTATTAAAAGCAATTTTTCTAACTCAGCCCCTAATTAAGTTGGAGACATGAAAGTTTGCATACTTATAGCTGAACACTTGCGATAACACGATAAATCATAAAATTTTGAAAAAGTCATATTTAACCCTCCGGTCTCTAACTTCTGTATTTTAAGCAATTTTTCTAACTCAGCCCCTAATTAAGTTGGAGACATGACATTTTGCATACTTATAGCTGAACACCTCACATCTAACGACAAATAATAAAATTTTGAAAAAGTCTATTACTTAATCCTCTGGGCTCTAACATGTGTATTTTAAGCAATTTTTCTAACTCAGCCCCTAATTAAGTTGCAGACATGACATTTTGCATACTTATAGCTGAACACCTCACATCAAACAACAAATAATAAAATTTTGAAAAAGTCTATTATTTAACCCTCTGGGCTCTAACTTGTGTATCTTAAGCAATTTTTCTAACTCAGCCCCTAATTAAGTTGGAGACATGAAATTTTGCGTACTTATAGCTGAACACCTCACATCAAACAGCAAATAATAAAATTTTGAAAAAGTCTAATATTTAACCCTCTGGGTGTATTTAAACTTGTGTATTTAAAGCAATTTTTCTAACTCAGCCCCTAATTATGTTGAAACATAAAAATTTGCATACTTATAGCTGAACACCTCACATCAAACGACAAATAATAAAATTTTGAAAAAATCTAATACTTAACCTCTAATATTTTGTCTCGCGCAATTTTTAAATTTAAACTGTTTTGCAATACTATTTTTTGTTCATTTTGCATAATAAGTGTAATGTGACGTAATTTGTTCTATTTCAGATTTCTAACGCATGTTAATGAATTTATTTTACAATATCCTTTCTCTTTTAAAATTCACATGTAAATATAGTTTTTATGGCGTAATTTCCAATAAGTGCCTGCTTTTTATACCTAATTATTTAATTGTAATTTGAAGGTTTTTTCTGTTTATAATAGTAACGTGTAAATATTTTTTTTTATTTGAAGCAAACATTATTGTTTGCGTTGTTTATACAGTTGGCAACAGTTTAAATTAATACCATTTTCTAAAATATGTAAAAAATATCTGTCAAAATGCTGAATATTTGAATTTAAAATAGAAATAAAACCTCAAAAAATGAGTCAAATTAAAAAAAAAAAATTAATGAAATCTGCAGACCGGGATCTTCTATTGAATAAAATGATCTAAAAATGATTAAATTCCCATGTATAGCTTTTGCTCTTATAATTTTTTTTAATGGAACGATTTTGTCCAACTTTAGCATTAAATAGTTCTTAAAATAATTCTTCGATTTGAAAACTGTATGCATTAGTGTGTTGATCAAACATTTCGCTATAATACCACCGATTTTCATATATTTGTATGCAATAGTTTTCTTAATATTAACGAAGAAAGACCTCCGGTCACAAAAAATTCAAAACCGGCGGCGGCGGCGGTGACAGCGTTAGTTACTTTTCATAGAATAGAGAGATATATAAAAATGAAAACTTGTCTATCTGTCTGTTTGTAATTCTATAAAAAATCCACAATTTGGAAGTCAAAATTGTGAAGAGATACGTACATGTGTATTAAAACATGGCCGAGACAACTAAAGTAATCCGGAATCGAAATAACTTATAGTTAATTTTTAATTAATAAAAAACCACCAATTTAACAGCAATTTCTTATCAAATTTAAACATTTTTCGTTATAGCAGTTGCCAACAATTAAAAAACACAATAAAATTATTACTACAACAATTAATTTTCTACTGCAAGATTTCCACGTGAAAAATGAAATTGAAATAAATAGTTTGCCGAATTTAAAAAAAAATGTGAATATTACGTCATAACTTTTCTATTGCAAGATATTCACGTGAAATATGAAAATGAAATAAATGGTTTGACGAATTTAAATGAAAGTGAATATAACTTCATAACTTTACTATTTCAAGGTTTCCACGTGAAAGAGGAAAATATTGCGTCATATTGGAAATATAAAGGGCAGGGTGGATATAGTATAACGTCATATGAGTGTGAAAAATGTATTGAAGCATAATAAAAACCCGATTAGGGAAATATTGGCGTATTTTAACATTATTGCTCCAATTATAAATTGAAATAAGTTCATTTATAGCTGTATTCTTTTACGTCTGTTATATACATTTATACATTTTTATGTAGCGTTTTCATATGATTCATTCAACAACATTTCGACTGCTTTTTTTAATGTTTGTTTAGTGTTGTATGTTAAATTTTGAAATTGATTTTTCAGAACAAACATCCTTCAAATTCTGGGCAACGCCGGCACTTTAGCTTGTAACAGATAAATGGCTTTTGTATCTGTACATCTAATGCTAATATTATAAAGCGTTATAATATTATAAAGTATATAATATTATTAATGCTTGTACGTTTGTGAGGTGTTATCTCTGAAACTAGATAGCCAACTTAAAAAAATGTTGGTGGCCATCTCTGCTGAAAAAAAGACTATTTTATGTCAGTGCAAGAACCTACATCGCTGCATGAGCAAAAAAGTCTAAAATTGTGATTTCTGCGATATTGATTGGGTTAGAAACTTTAAATTTGGTGCGGTAGTTACTTTTAAGATGTAACTACTCGTGATGAACGCTCTCTAAGAGGTTCAATTTGACGGATAAACGTAAAAATTTCTAGGAAGGTTCTAAACTATGATTTATTTGGAATACTGAAATTTTTGGTATACTATTGGGATTAGAAACTAGAACTTTGGCATGGTAGTAATTAATAAGATGTAAATGCTCGTTGTAGAACGAATTCTACAAAATAGAAAGACTAAACAAAGAGGAAAAAGATCTAAAGATGATCTAAGTAACGAAGAACATGGAACTGTTAGGAATATAAACATGAAAATTGGCATGGCTGTATTTATCATGACGTAAATTCTCGCAATAGAACAATTTCTAAAAATGTCGCTATAAAAAACAGTGCAGAAACAAAAAACTTTCAAAAATTTTCTATTTCTCTGTTACTGCTGAGCCCAAAATCTTGAAATTTTGCTTCGGGTTAGTTTTAAAATATGCAATTGTCTCTATGAATGGTTTCTAAAAAATTTAAAATTTAAAAAGATGAAATTAACGGAAAGCGATCTCAATTACCATTAATTTGGAATTATTAGGTACAGCAACTTTAAATATTTCATAATGCTACATTTCCTCCGCAAAACATGCGATTTAAATGCAACAAAACTGATAGATACCCACCTAGCATTAAATAAATTGTGTAAATATTGAGTTGGGTTGGGTTGATTTTTGACGGCCAATTATCTACACGAGGGATATAGGCCCGGGGGGAGTGCCCTCCATGGGTGTCTTTCTAAGGGAACCTAATCCGTATTAACGCATGGAAGATCCACGGCTCGAAGAAAACCACGAAAACTCCGAACGATTAGGCCGACGGGCGCGATTGGGATCGAACCCAGCACCTCCCGTCTACCAGCTTCGAGAGCAGAACCTCTCGGCCACTGGTGGGGCGTGTAAATAATGAATAAAGACCTGTATGAAATAGTGAATAGGTTGCCCGAAAGTACTTGTTAAAGTGTTCCTTCTCTAGGCTTTTCTCTCTCTCGCCAAGGCCACTAACAGAGGGAAGTGCCGTTTTAAATGTGATATGAATTTTTTATCGATTCATTTTTCTAGACATTTTATCATAAGGTCATATTCTCAATTATCATTAGTAGATTTTTTATATATTAACTTATTCTGGTGAAATTTTGTAATCGGGTTCATATTGGCGTATGTTAGCTTGCATGATTTTCTGAATAAATATGCATGGATTTGTAAATTACTTCAAATGACACTTTGACAGCTCAAAAGTTATGCAGACGATATATTCAGATCTTATGTCATATTTTATGTTGTAATCATTGCCGATTTCTTTTATTTAATACATGCTAAAGACAGCTCAACTTGTGCAGAATATGTTTGAAAACAAAACAATACAGCGTATGTAGTGGCCAGCATACACTCATCATTTTAATCCGATCGAGTATATCTAAAACACACTCTAACGAAGCATTGCATGCCACTTTTGATGTATTCGGTACTTTGATACTATATTAGATTTTGAGAAGAGAATTCCTTAAATGTTATCGACAACCTCATTGCATCCGTGGAAAACAGATATTGTACAATATTAACTATTCCGGGGGAGCACACACCATATAAAGTATAGTCCATTCTTTTTAAACATCATATATTTGTCATTTAAAGTTACTCAAATTGGTGAGGAGCGTCTGATTATGCTCTTGACATCATTTTATACAGTTAAAATTCGGATATAAGTAAATTAGTGTTTCATTTTCTATTTTACTTTTAATATATTGCGTACTTTCAATTTTATATCCATGCATGGCTGTCTTGAATGGTTTGATTTCCCATTTTTTTAAACAGTGTATACGAATTTATATATAAGATTTTGTAATTCTACAATTCGTTTATTTTCATCATTTCAATTTTTCGCAGTATATGGACAATTAAATATAACATCTCATTTTCTTTGCTTCCACATGTTATTATTAAATCTATGTTCTCAGTAATATCGCTCAGACTAATCCCTCTCAGGGAAGTCCTAGTTTCCGGACATATTTTAGTTACATTTGCATTAAACATTACGAATTATCTGCATTGTATATAGGAAAGGTGCATAAAAATAAGAATAATTTATTTATTTAGAGTTTTTTCTTTGCTCATTAAAGTTACATTTGTTGATGTTTGTTGTACATAAAACGTAGAATTATGGTACAACAAGGTTTTAACCCTTTCAGCGGCAAGGCATTTCTGCTCAAAACATTTTCAAATAATTAATTCACACCGCAATTAACAAACAAATTTATTTGAAAATAATCAAAAGCCTTTTTGCACGTTTATTATGAGATCGAAATTGTACTAAAAAATTACTGTACCATTTGGATATTTAGGCATTAAAATTAACCGTTTTGCAGACTGCAAACGGCGCCCCTCAAAGGGCCAAGGTGTTGTGTACAAATAAATATTGTAGAATTATTATTATAATTATTATTTTATTATGGAACATATCTGAATTAATGTGTATACTGTTTTTAAAAATATATCTAAAGAGTTAGGTGGTTTTCATAAGTTAGGATGAGAGTCACGGTGGTCCAGAAGAAGATCGTATCTGATTCCAGGAATCTTTTATGACCTAGGATCTGTGACCTAATGGCGAGGAAGGAACAATGAGATGGTCAGTTCTTCTCAGTCCAGATTTATTTCGGTATTTATGGACGTAATAACTGAGACCTCACAAGCGAGATCCTACGGGCAAGAGGGTACGAGGTATTAATTTGTATACAATTTTTTAAAAATATATTTAAAGAGTTAGGTGGTTTTCATAAGTTAGGATGCGAGTCACGGTGGTCCAGAAGAAGATCGTATCTGATTCCAGGAATCTTTTATGACCTAGTATCTGCGCCCTAATGACGAGGGAGGAATAATGAGATGGGCAGTTCTTGTCAGTTCAGATTTATTACGGGATTTATGGATGTAATAACTGAGACCTCACAAGCGAGATCCTAGGGTCAAGAAGGGACGAGGTATTAATGTGTATACTGTTTTTAAAAATATATCTAAAGAGTTGGGTGCCTTTCATAAGTTAGGATGCGAGTCACGGTGGTCCAGAAGAAGATCGTATCTGATTCCAGGAATCTTTTATGACCTAGTATCTGCGCCCTAATGACGAGGGAGGAACAATGAGATGGGCAGTTCTTGTCAGTTCAGATTTATTACGGGATTTATGGATGTAATAACTGAGACCTCACAAGCGAGATCCTGGGGTCAAGAAGGGACGAGGTATTAATGTGTATACTGTTTTTAAAAATATATCTAAAGAGTTGGGTGCCTTTCATAAGTTAGGATGCGAGTCACGGTGGTCCAGAAGAAGATCGTATCTGATTCCAGGAATCTTTTATGACCTAGTATCTGCGCCCTAATGACGAGGGAGGAACAATGAGATGGGCAGTTCTTGTCAGTTCGGATTTATTACGGGATTTATGGATGTAATAACTGAGACCGCACAAGCGAGATCCTAGGGTCAAGAAGGGACGAGGTATTAATGTGTATACTGTTTTTAAAAATATATCTAAAGAGTTAGGTGCTTTTCATAAGTTAGGATGAGAGTCACGGTGTCCAGAAGAAGATCGTATCTGATTCCAGGAATCTTTTATGACCTAGGATCTGCGCCCTAATGACGAGGGAGGAACAATGAGATGGGCAGTTCTTGTCAGTTCGGATTTATTACGGGATTTATGGATGTAATAACTGAGACCGCACAAGCGAGATCCTAGGGTCAAGAAGGGACGAGGTATTAATGTGTATACTGTTTTTAAAAATATATCTAAAGAGTTAGGTGCTTTTCATAAGTTAGGATGAGAGTCACGCTGGTCCAGAAGAAGATCGTATCTGATTTTAGGAATCTTTTATGACCTAGGATCTGTGACCTAATGGCGAGGAAGGAACAATGAGATGGTCAGTTCTTGTCAGTCCAGATTTATTACGGTATTTATGGACGTAATAACTGAGACCTCACAAGCGAGATCCTACGGGCAAGAGGGTACGAGGTATTAATTTGTATACAATTTTTTAAAAATATATTTAAAGAGTTAGGTGGTTTTCATAAGTTAGGATGCGAGTCACGGTGGTCCAGAAGAAGATCGTATCTGATTCCAGGAATCTTTTATGACCTAGGATCTGCGCCCTAATGACGAGGGAGGAACAATGAGATGGGCAGTTCTTGTCAGTTCGGATTTATTTCGGTATTTATGGACGTAATAACTGAGACCTCACAAGCGAGATCCTACGGGCAAGAGGGTACGAGGTATTAATTTGTATACAATTTTTTAAAAATATATTTAAAGAGTATTATTGAAGTACCATAATAAATGTTTGTACTTGATTGCATTAATTTCGCATTACGAAAATAAATATGTTACCTTATTAACTTAAACAATCATAATTTAATTAAAATCTTAATTAATCTGATACTTAAGAAAGCCTGCTAATTTTGAACCCTGACTCTATTTAAATGTTCTTGACTGCAAGGAAAGAACAATCAATCTAAATTTATGTTGAAGAAAATAGTCCTTTTTTATATTTCAACATAAAAGATTCGGGAGCACAAACATATACGATATGTGTACGGTTTTGGATTTACAATGATTTCCATTAAGCTACACCATACATGTACTTAATTAAGTGTTTTACAACTTATTCGCGAGTGAATAATTTCTTGAGGAAAGGTAAATATTATTTGACAAGCAGTAAATTTACAAAGTTATCATAAAATTTTTTTTTTTAAATAGTCCGGTTTCAGAAAATTCTTTTTTATTAGTTTTTTTTATCTTTTCTGATTCATTTATATCTCAAAACCTTGATAATGGTATATGTCAATTTTAACCCTCCAGCCGCGGGCGACTTTTTCAGTGGGTTACTTTTTTAAAATGAAGATTGATTCTCATCACATTTCGAACAAGAAATAGTCACTTTATTTAATTATAGATATAAAATGGGAGAATACTCAGAATTATACGCTTTTAAAAAAGTGATGGGAATCAAGCAATCTGAATTTTTAAAAAGTAGCCCACTGGAACGCGAAAATACTGTTTCCCGCTGCTGGAGTGTTAATTTCCGGACATATTTTAGTTACATTTGCATTAAACATTACGAATTATCTGCATTGTATATAGGAAAGGTGCATAAAAATAAGAATAATTTATTTATTTAGAGTTTTTTCTTTGCTCATTAAAGTTACATTTGTTGATGTTTGTTGTACATAAAACGTAGAATTATGGTACAACAAGGTTTTAACCCTTTCAGCGGCAAGGCATTTCTGCTCAAAACATTTTCAAATAATTAATTCACACCGCAATTAACAAACAAATTTATTTGAAAATAATCAAAAGCCTTTTTGCACGTTTATTATGAGATCGAAATTGTACTAAAAAATTACTGTACCATTTGGATATTTAGGCATTAAAATTAACCGTTTTGCACACTGCAAACGGCGCCCCTCAAAGGGCCAAGGTGTTGTGTACAAATAAATATTGTAGAATTATTATTATAATTATTATTTTATTATGGAACATATCTGAATTAATGTGTATACTGTTTTTAAAAATATATCTAAAGAGTTAGGTGGTTTTCATAAGTTAGGATGAGAGTCACGGTGGTCCAGAAGAAGATCGTATCTGATTCCAGGAATCTTTTATGACCTAGGATCTGTGACCTAATGGCGAGGAAGGAACAATGAGATGGTCAGTTCTTCTCAGTCCAGATTTATTTCGGTATTTATGGACGTAATAACTGAGACCTCACAAGCGAGATCCTACGGGCAAGAGGGTACGAGGTATTAATTTGTATACAATTTTTTAAAAATATATTTAAAGAGTTAGGTGGTTTTCATAAGTTAGGATGCGAGTCACGGTGGTCCAGAAGAAGATCGTATCTGATTCCAGGAATCTTTTATGACCTAGTATCTGCGCCCTAATGACGAGGGAGGAATAATGAGATGGGCAGTTCTTGTCAGTTCAGATTTATTACGGGATTTATGGATGTAATAACTGAGACCTCACAAGCGAGATCCTAGGGTCAAGAAGGGACGAGGTATTAATGTGTATACTGTTTTTAAAAATATATCTAAAGAGTTGGGTGCCTTTCATAAGTTAGGATGCGAGTCACGGTGGTCCAGAAGAAGATCGTATCTGATTCCAGGAATCTTTTATGACCTAGTATCTGCGCCCTAATGACGAGGGAGGAACAATGAGATGGGCAGTTCTTGTCAGTTCAGATTTATTACGGGATTTATGGATGTAATAACTGAGACCTCACAAGCGAGATCCTGGGGTCAAGAAGGGACGAGGTATTAATGTGTATACTGTTTTTAAAAATATATCTAAAGAGTTGGGTGCCTTTCATAAGTTAGGATGCGAGTCACGGTGGTCCAGAAGAAGATCGTATCTGATTCCAGGAATCTTTTATGACCTAGTATCTGCGCCCTAATGACGAGGGAGGAACAATGAGATGGGCAGTTCTTGTCAGTTCAGATTTATTACGGGATTTATGGATGTAATAACTGAGACCTCACAAGCGACATCCTAGGGTCAAGAAGGGACGAGGTATTAATGTGTATACTGTTTTTAAAAATATATCTAAAGAGTTGGGTGCCTTTCATAAGTTAGGATGCGAGTCACGGTGGTCCAGAAGAAGATCGTATCTGATTCCAGGAATCTTTTATGACCTAGTATCTGCGCCCTAATGACGAGGGAGGAACAATGAGATGGGCAGTTCTTGTCAGTTCGGATTTATTACGGGATTTATGGATGTAATAACTGAGACCGCACAAGCGAGATCCTAGGGTCAAGAAGGGACGAGGTATTAATGTGTATACTGTTTTTAAAAATATATCTAAAGAGTTAGGTGCTTTTCATAAGTTAGGATGAGAGTCACGGTGTCCAGAAGAAGATCGTATCTGATTCCAGGAATCTTTTATGACCTAGGATCTGCGCCCTAATGACGAGGGAGGAACAATGAGATGGGCAGTTCTTGTCAGTTCGGATTTATTACGGGATTTATGGATGTAATAACTGAGACCGCACAAGCGAGATCCTAGGGTCAAGAAGGGACGAGGTATTAATGTGTATACTGTTTTTAAAAATATATCTAAAGAGTTAGGTGCTTTTCATAAGTTAGGATGAGAGTCACGCTGGTCCAGAAGAAGATCGTATCTGATTTTAGGAATCTTTTATGACCTAGGATCTGTGACCTAATGGCGAGGAAGGAACAATGAGATGGTCAGTTCTTGTCAGTCCAGATTTATTACGGTATTTATGGACGTAATAACTGAGACCTCACAAGCGAGATCCTACGGGCAAGAGGGTACGAGGTATTAATTTGTATACAATTTTTTAAAAATATATTTAAAGAGTTAGGTGGTTTTCATAAGTTAGGATGCGAGTCACGGTGGTCCAGAAGAAGATCGTATCTGATTCCAGGAATCTTTTATGACCTAGGATCTGCGCCCTAATGACGAGGGAGGAACAATGAGATGGGCAGTTCTTGTCAGTTCGGATTTATTTCGGTATTTATGGACGTAATAACTGAGACCTCACAAGCGAGATCCTACGGGCAAGAGGGTACGAGGTATTAATTTGTATACAATTTTTTAAAAATATATTTAAAGAGTATTATTGAAGTACCATAATAAATGTTTGTACTTGATTGCATTAATTTCGCATTACGAAAATAAATATGTTACCTTATTAACTTAAACAATCATAATTTAATTAAAATCTTAATTAATCTGATACTTAAGAAAGCCTGCTAATTTTGAACCCTGACTCTATTTAAATGTTCTTGACTGCAAGGAAAGAACAATCAATCTAAATTTATGTTGAAGAAAATAGTCCTTTTTTATATTTCAACATAAAAGATTCGGGAGCACAAACATATACGATATGTGTACGGTTTTGGATTTACAATGATTTCCATTAAGCTACACCATACATGTACTTAATTAAGTGTTTTACAACTTATTCGCGAGTGAATAATTTCTTGAGGAAAGGTAAATATTATTTGACAAGCAGTAAATTTACAAAGTTATCATAAATTTTTTTTTTTTAAATAGTCCGGTTTCAGAAAATTCTTTTTTATTAGTTTTTTTTATCTTTTCTGATTCATTTATATCTCAAAACCTTGATAATGGTATATGTCAATTTTAACCCTCCAGCCGCGGGCGACTTTTTCAGTGGGTTACTTTTTTAAAATGAAGATTGATTCTCATCACATTTCGAACAAGAAATAGTCACTTTATTTAATTATAGATATAAAATGGGAGAATACTCAGAATTATACGCTTTTAAAAAAGTGATGGGAATCAAGCAATCTGAATTTTTAAAAAGTAGCCCACTGGAACGCGAAAATACTGTTTCCCGCTGCTGGAGTGTTAATTTCCGGACATATTTTAGTTACATTTGCATTAAACATTACGAATTATCTGCATTGTATATAGGAAAGGTGCATAAAAATAAGAATAATTTATTTATTTAGAGTTTTTTCTTTGCTCATTAAAGTTACATTTGTTGATGTTTGTTGTACATAAAACGTAGAATTATGGTACAACAAGGTTTTAACCCTTTCAGCGGCAAGGCATTTCTGCTCAAAACATTTTCAAATAATTAATTCACACCGCAATTAACAAACAAATTTATTTGAAAATAATCAAAAGCCTTTTTGCACGTTTATTATGAGATCGAAATTGTACTAAAAAATTACTGTACCATTTGGATATTTAGGCATTAAAATTAACCGTTTTGCACACTGCAAACGGCGCCCCTCAAAGGGCCAAGGTGTTGTGTACAAATAAATATTGTAGAATTATTATTATAATTATTATTTTATTATGGAACATATCTGAATTAATGTGTATACTGTTTTTAAAAATATATCTAAAGAGTTAGGTGGTTTTCATAAGTTAGGATGAGAGTCACGGTGGTCCAGAAGAAGATCGTATCTGATTCCAGGAATCTTTTATGACCTAGGATCTGTGACCTAATGGCGAGGAAGGAACAATGAGATGGTCAGTTCTTGTCAGTCCAGATTTATTTCGGTATTTATGGACGTAATAACTGAGACCTCACAAGCGAGATCCTACGGGCAAGAGGGTACGAGGTATTAATTTGTATACAATTTTTTAAAAATATATTTAAAGAGTTAGGTGGTTTTCATAAGTTAGGATGCGAGTCACGGTGGTCCAGAAGAAGATCGTATCTGATTCCAGGAATCTTTTATGACCTAGTATCTGCGCCCTAATGACGAGGGAGGAACAATGAGATGGGCAGTTCTTGTCAGTTCAGATTTATTACGGGATTTATGGATGTAATAACTGAGACCTCACAAGCGAGATCCTGGGGTCAAGAAGGGACGAGGTATTAATGTGTATTCTGTTTTTAAAAATATATCTAAAGAGTTGGGTGCCTTTCATAAGTTAGGATGCGAGTCACGGTGGTCCAGAAGAAGATCGTATCTGATTCCAGGAATCTTTTATGACCTAGTATCTGCGCCCTAATGACGAGGGAGGAACAATGAGATGGGCAGTTCTTGTCAGTTCAGATTTATTACGGGATTTATGGATGTAATAACTGAGACCTCACAAGCGACATCCTAGGGTCAAGAAGGGACGAGGTATTAATGTGTATACTGTTTTTAAAAATATATCTAAAGAGTTGGGTGCCTTTCATAAGTTAGGATGCGAGTCACGGTGGTCCAGAAGAAGATCGTATCTGATTCCAGGAATCTTTTATGACCTAGTATCTGCGCCCTAATGACGAGGGAGGAACAATGAGATGGGCAGTTCTTGTCAGTTCGGATTTATTACGGGATTTATGGATGTAATAACTGAGACCGCACAAGCGAGATCCTAGGGTCAAGAAGGGACGAGGTATTAATGTGTATACTGTTTTTAAAAATATATCTAAAGAGTTAGGTGCTTTTCATAAGTTAGGATGAGAGTCACGGTGTCCAGAAGAAGATCGTATCTGATTCCAGGAATCTTTTATGACCTAGGATCTGCGCCCTAATGACGAGGGAGGAACAATGAGATGGGCAGTTCTTGTCAGTTCGGATTTATTACGGGATTTATGGATGTAATAACTGAGACCGCATAAGCGAGATCCTACGGTCAAGAAGGGACGAGGTATTAATGTGTATACTGTTTTTAAAAATATATCTAAAGAGTTAGGTGCTTTTCATAAGTTAGGATGAGAGTCACGCTGGTCCAGAAGAAGATCGTATCTGATTTTAGGAATCTTTTATGACCTAGGATCTGTGACCTAATGGTGAGGAAGGAACAATGAGATGGTCAGTTCTTGTCAGTCCAGATTTATTACGGTATTTATGGACGTAATAACTGGGACCTCACAAGCGAGATCCTACGGGCAAGAGGGTACGAGGTATTAATTTGTATACAATTTTTTAAAAATATATTTAAAGAGTTAGGTGGTTTTCATAAGTTAGGATGCGAGTCACGGTGGTCCAGAAGAAGATCGTATCTGATTCCAGGAATCTTTTATGACCTAGTATCTGCGCCCTAATGACGAGGGAGGAACAATGAGATGGGCAGTTCTTGTCAGTTCAGATTTATTACGGGATTTATGGATGTAATAACTGAGACCTCACAAGCGAGATCCTAGGGTCAAGAAGGGACGAGGTATTAATGTGTATACTGTTTTTAAAAATATATCTAAAGAGTTGGGTGCCTTTCATAAGTTAGGATGCGAGTCACGGTGGTCCAGAAGAAGATCGTATCTGATTCCAGGAATCTTTTATGACCTAGTATCTGCGCCCTAATGATGAGGGAGGAACAATGAGATGGGCAGTTCTTGTCAGTTCAGATTTATTACGGGATTTATGGATGTAATAACTGAGACCTCACAAGCGACATCCTAGGGTCAAGAAGGGACAAGGTATTAATGTGTATACTGTTTTTAAAAATATATCTAAAGAGTTGGGTGCCTTTCATAAGTTAGGATGCGAGTCACGGTGGTCCAGAAGAAGATCGTATCTGATTCCAGGAATCTTTTATGACGTAGTATCTGCGCCCTAATGACGAGGGAGGAACAATGAGATGGGCAGTTCTTGTCAGTTCGGATTTATTACGGGATTTATGGATGTAATAACTGAGACCGCACAAGCGAGATCCTAGGGTCAAGAAGGGACGAGGTATTAATGTGTATACTGTTTTTAAAAATATATCTAAAGAGTTAGGTGCTTTTCATAAGTTAGGATGAGAGTCACGGTGGTCCAGAAGAAGATCGTATCTGATTCCAGGAATCTTTTATGACCTAGGATCTGCGCCCTAATGACGAGGGAGGAACAATGAGATGGGCAGTTCTTGTCAGTTCAGATTTATTACGGGATTTATGGATGTAATAACTGAGACCGCACAAGCGAGATCCTAGGGTCAAGAAGGGACGAGGTATTAATGTGTATACTGTTTTTAAAAATATATCTAAAGAGTTAGGTGCTTTTCATAAGTTAGGATGAGAGTCACGCTGGTCCAGAAGAAGATCGTATCTGATTTTAGGAATCTTTTATGACCTAGGATCTGTGACCTAATGGCGAGGAAGGAACAATGAGATGGTCAGTTCTTGTCAGTCCAGATTTATTACGGTATTTATGGACGTAATAACTGAGACCTCACAAGCGAGATCCTACGGGCAAGAGGGTACGAGGTATTAATTTGTATACAATTTTTTAAAAATATATTTAAAGAGTTAGGTGGTTTTCATAAGTTAGGATGCGAGTCACGGTGGTCCAGAAGAAGATCGTATCTGATTCCAGGAATCTTTTATGACCTAGGATCTGCGCCCTAATGACGAGGGAGGAACAATGAGATGGGCAGTTCTTGTCAGTTCGGATTTATTTCGGTATTTATGGACGTAATAACTGAGACATCACAAGCGAGATCCTACGGGCAAGAGGGTACGAGGTATTAATTTGTATACAATTTTTTAAAAATATATTTAAAGAGTATTATTGAAGTACCATAATAAATGTTTGTACTTGATTGCATTAATTTCGCATTACGAAAATAAATATGTTACCTTATTAACTTAAACAATCATAATTTAATTAAAATCTTAATTAATCTGATACTTAAGAAAGCCTGCTAATTTTGAACCCTGACTCTATTTAAATGTTCTTGACTGCAAGGAAAGAACAATCAATCTAAATTTATGTTGAAGAAAATAGTCCTTTTTTATATTTCAACATAAAAGATTCGGGAGCACAAACATATACGATATGTGTACGGTTTTGGATTTACAATGATTTCCATTAAGCTACACCATACATGTACTTAATTAAGTGTTTTACAACTTATTCGCGAGTGAATAATTTCTTGAGGAAAGGTAAATATTATTTGACAAGCAGTAAATTTACAAAGTTATCATAAAAATTTTTTTTTTAAATAGTCCGGTTTCAGAAAATTCTTTTTTATTAGTTTTTTTTATCTTTTCTGATTCATTTATATCTCAAAACCTTGATAATGGTATATGTCAATTTTAACCCTCCAGCCGCGGGCGACTTTTTCAGTGGGTTACTTTTTTAAAATGAAGATTGATTCTCATCACATTTCGAACAAGAAATAGTCACTTTATTTAATTATAGATATAAAATGGGAGAATACTCAGAATTATACGCTTTTAAAAAAGTGATGGGAATCAAGCAATCTGAATTTTTAAAAAGTAGCCCACTGGAACGCGAAAATACTGTTTCCCGCTGCTGGAGTGTTAATTTCCGGACATATTTTAGTTACATTTGCATTAAACATTACGAATTATCTGCATTGTATATAGGAAAGGTGCATAAAAATAAGAATAATTTATTTATTTAGAGTTTTTTCTTTGCTCATTAAAGTTACATTTGTTGATGTTTGTTGTACATAAAACGTAGAATTATGGTACAACAAGGTTTTAACCCTTTCAGCGGCAAGGCATTTCTGCTCAAAACATTTTCAAATAATTAATTCACACCGCAATTAACAAACAAATTTATTTGAAAATAATCAAAAGCCTTTTTGCACGTTTATTATGAGATCGAAATTGTACTAAAAAATTACTGTACCATTTGGATATTTAGGCATTAAAATTAACCGTTTTGCACACTGCAAACGGCGCCCCACAAAGGGCCAAGGTGTTGTGTACAAATAAATATTGTAGAATTATTATTATAATTATTATTTTATTATGGAACATATCTGAATTAATGTGTATACTGTTTTTAAAAATATATCTAAAGAGTTAGGTGGTTTTCATAAGTTAGGATGAGAGTCACGGTGGTCCAGAAGAAGATCGTATCTGATTCCAGGAATCTTTTATGACCTAGGATCTGTGACCTAATGGCGAGGAAGGAACAATGAGATGGTCAGTTCTTGTCAGTCCAGATTTATTTCGGTATTTATGGACGTAATAACTGAGACCTCACAAGCGAGATCCTACGGGCAAGAGGGTACGAGGTATTAATTTGTATACAATTTTTTAAAAATATATTTAAAGAGTTAGGTGGTTTTCATAAGTTAGGATGCGAGTCACGGTGGTCCAGAAGAAGATCGTATCTGATTCCAGGAATCTTTTATGACCTAGTATCTGCGCCCTAATGACGAGGGAGGAACAATGAGATGGGCAGTTCTTGTCAGTTCAGATTTATTACGGGATTTATGGATGTAATAACTGAGACCTCACAAGCGAGATCCTAGGGTCAAGAAGGGACGAGGTATTAATGTGTATACTGTTTTTAAAAATATATCTAAAGAGTTGGGTGCCTTTCATAAGTTAGGATGCGAGTCACGGTGGTCCAGAAGAAGATCGTATCTGATTCCAGGAATCTTTTATGACCTAGTATCTGCGCCCTAATGACGAGGGAGGAACAATGAGATGGGCAGTTCTTGTCAGTTCAGATTTATTACGGGATTTATGGATGTAATAACTGAGACCTCACAAGCGAGATCCTGGGGTCAAGAAGGGACGAGGTATTAATGTGTATTCTGTTTTTAAAAATATATCTAAAGAGTTGGGTGCCTTTCATAAGTTAGGATGCGAGTCACGGTGGTCCAGAAGAAGATCGTATCTGATTCCAGGAATCTTTTATGACCTAGTATCTGCGCCCTAATGACGAGGGAGGAACAATGAGATGGGCAGTTCTTGTCAGTTCAGATTTATTACGGGATTTATGGATGTGATAACTGAGACCTCACAAGCGACATCCTAGGGTCAAGAAGGGACGAGGTATTAATGTGTATACTGTTTTTAAAAATATATCTAAAGAGTTGGGTGCCTTTCATAAGTTAGGATGCGAGTCACGGTGGTCCAGAAGAAGATCGTATCTGATTCCAGGAATCTTTTATGACCTAGTATCTGCGCCCTAATGACGAGGGAGGAACAATGAGATGGGCAGTTCTTGTCAGTTCGGATTTATTACGGGATTTATGGATGTAATAACTGAGACCGCACAAGCGAGATCCTAGGGTCAAGAAGGGACGAGGTATTAATGTGTATACTGTTTTTAAAAATATATCTAAAGAGTTAGGTGCTTTTCATAAGTTAGGATGAGAGTCACGGTGTCCAGAAGAAGATCGTATCTGATTCCAGGAATCTTTTATGACCTAGGATCTGCGCCCTAATGACGAGGGAGGAACAATGAGATGGGCAGTTCTTGTCAGTTCGGATTTATTACGGGATTTATGGATGTAATAACTGAGACCGCATAAGCGAGATCCTACGGTCAAGAAGGGACGAGGTATTAATGTGTATACTGTTTTTAAAAATATATCTAAAGAGTTAGGTGCTTTTCATAAGTTAGGATGAGAGTCACGCTGGTCCAGAAGAAGATCGTATCTGATTTTAGGAATCTTTTATGACCTAGGATCTGTGACCTAATGGTGAGGAAGGAACAATGAGATGGTCAGTTCTTGTCAGTCCAGATTTATTACGGTATTTATGGACGTAATAACTGAGACCTCACAAGCGAGATCCTACGGGCAAGAGGGTACGAGGTATTAATTTGTATACAATTTTTTAAAAATATATTTAAAGAGTTAGGTGGTTTTCATAAGTTAGGATGCGAGTCACGGTGGTCCAGAAGAAGATCGTATCTGATTCCAGGAATCTTTTATGACCTAGTATCTGCGCCCTAATGACGAGGGAGGAACAATGAGATGGGCAGTTCTTGTCAGTTCAGATTTATTACGGGATTTATGGATGTAATAACTGAGACCTCACAAGCGAGATCCTAGGGTCAAGAAGGGACGAGGTATTAATGTGTATACTGTTTTTAAAAATATATCTAAAGAGTTGGGTGCCTTTCATAAGTTAGGATGCGAGTCACGGTGGTCCAGAAGAAGATCGTATCTGATTCCAGGAATCTTTTATGACCTAGTATCTGCGCCCTAATGATGAGGGAGGAACAATGAGATGGGCAGTTCTTGTCAGTTCAGATTTATTACGGGATTTATGGATGTAATAACTGAGACCTCACAAGCGACATCCTAGGGTCAAGAAGGGACAAGGTATTAATGTGTATACTGTTTTTAAAAATATATCTAAAGAGTTGGGTGCCTTTCATAAGTTAGGATGCGAGTCACGGTGGTCCAGAAGAAGATCGTATCTGATTCCAGGAATCTTTTATGACCTAGTATCTGCGCCCTAATGACGAGGGAGGAACAATGAGATGGGCAGTTCTTGTCAGTTCGGATTTATTACGGGATTTATGGATGTAATAACTGAGACCGCACAAGCGAGATCCTAGGGTCAAGAAGGGACGAGGTATTAATGTGTATACTGTTTTTAAAAATATATCTAAAGAGTTAGGTGCTTTTCATAAGTTAGGATGAGAGTCACGGTGGTCCAGAAGAAGATCGTATCTGATTCCAGGAATCTTTTATGACCTAGGATCTGCGCCCTAATGACGAGGGAGGAACAATGAGATGGGCAGTTCTTGTCAGTTCAGATTTATTACGGGATTTATGGATGTAATAACTGAGACCGCACAAGCGAGATCCTAGGGTCAAGAAGGGACGAGGTATTAATGTGTATACTGTTTTTAAAAATATATCTAAAGAGTTAGGTGCTTTTCATAAGTTAGGATGAGAGTCACGCTGGTCCAGAAGAAGATCGTATCTGATTTTAGGAATCTTTTATGACCTAGGATCTGTGACCTAATGGCGAGAAAGGAACAATGAGATGGTCAGTTCTTGTCAGTCCAGATTTATTACGGTATTTATGGACGTAATAACTGAGACCTCACAAGCGAGATCCTACGGGCAAGAGGGTACGAGGTATTAATTTGTATACAATTTTTTAAAAATATATTTAAAGAGTTTGGTTTTCATAAGTTAGGATGCGAGTCACGGTGGTCCAGAAGAAGATCGTATCTGATTCCAGGAATCTTTTATGACCTAGGATCTGCGCCCTAATGACGAGGGAGGAACAATGAGATGGGCAGTCCTTGTCAGTTCAGATTTATTACGGGATTTATGGATGTAATAACTGAGACCTCACAAGCGAGATCCTAGGGTCAAGAAGGGACGAGGTATTAATGTGTATACTGTTTTTAAAAATATATCTAAAGAGTTAGATGCTTTTCATAAGTTAGGATGAGAGTCACGGTAGTCCAGAAGAAGATCGTATCTGATTCCAGGAATCTTTTATGACCTAGGATCTGCGCCCTAATGACGAGGGAGGAACAATGAGATGGGCAGTTCTTGTCAGTTCGGATTTATTACGGGATTTATGGATGTAATAACTGAGACCGCACAAGCGAGATCCTAGGGTCAAGAAGGGACGAGGTATTAATGTGTATACTGTTTTTAAAAATATATCTAAAGAGTTAGGTGCTTTTCATAAGTTAGGATAAGAGTCACGGTGGTCCAGAAGAAGATCGTATCTGATTCCAGGAATCTTTTATGACCTAGGATCTGCGCCCTAATGACGAGGGAGGAACAATGAGATGGGCAGTTCTTGTCAGTTCGGATTTATTACGGGATTTATGGATGTAATAACTGAGACCGCACAAGCGAGATCCTAGGGTCAAGAAGGGACGAGGTATTAATGTGTATACTGTTTTTAAAAATATATCTAAAGAGTTAGGTGCTTTTCATAAGTTAGGTTGAGAGTCACGGTGGTCCAGAAGAAGATCGTATCTGATTCCAGGAATCTTTTATGACCTAGGATCTGCGCCCTAATGACGAGCGAGGAACAATGAGATGGGCAGTTCTTGTCAGTTCGGATTTATTACGGGATTTATGGATGTAATAACTGAGACCGCACAAGCGAGATTCTAGGGTCAAGAAGGGACGAGGTATTAATGTGTATACTGTTTTTAAAAATATATCTAAAGAGTTAGGTGCTTTTCATAAATTAGGATGAGAGTCACGGTGGTCCAGAAGAAGATCGTATCTGATTCCAGGAATCTTTTATGACCTAGGATCTGCGCCCTAATGACGAGGGAGGAACAATGAGATGGGCAGTTCTTGTCAGTTCGGATTTATTACGGGATTTATGGATGTAATAACTGAGACCGCACAAGCGAGATCCTAGGGTCAAGAAGGGACGAAGTATTAATGTGTATACTGTTTTTAACACTAGAACGGCGGTAAATTTTAGTCAGGTTTTATAAAAAATATTTCACATCAGAATTTTTATTTCAAACTATTTTACTTATTTATTTATGTTATTTTTGTGCAGCATATATTAATCTTATATTATAAAAAAAAATTCTGGTTCGAATCGACATGTATTCATTCGTCAAGGGTCAAAATGACCCCTCGCCGCCGTTTTAGTGTTAAAAATATATCTAAAGAGTTAGGTGCTTTTCATAAGTTAGGATGAGAGTCACGGTGGTCCAGAAGAAGATCGTATCTGATTCCAGGAATCTTTTATGACCTAGGATCTGCGCCCTAATGACGAGGGAGGAACAATGAGATGGGCAGTTCTTGTCAGTTCGGATTTATTACGGGATTTATGGATGTAATAACTGAGACCGCACAAGCGAGATCCTAGGGTCAAGAAGGGACGAGGTATTAATGTGTATACTGTTTTTAAAAATATATCTAAAGAGTTAGGTGCTTTTCCTAAGTTAGGATGAGAGTCACGGTGGTCCAGAAGAAGATCGTATCTGATTCCAGGAATCTTTTATGACCTAGGATCTGCGCCCTAATGACGAGGGAGGAACAATGAGATGGGCAGCTCTTGTCAGTTCGGATTTATTACGGGATTTATGGATGTAATAACTGAGACCGCACAAGCGAGATCCTAGGGTCAAGAAGGGACGAGGTATTAATGTGTATACTGTTTTTAAAAATATATCTAAAGAGTTAGGTGCTTTTCATAAGTTAGGATGAGAGTCACGGTGGTCCAGAAGAAGATCGTATCTGATTCCAGGAATCTTTTATGACCTAGGATCTGCGCCCTAATGACGAGGGAGGAACAATGAGATGGGCAGTTCTTGTCAGTTCGGATTTATTACGGGATTTATGGATGTAATAACTGAGACCGCACAAGCGAGATCCTAGGGTCAAGAATGGACGAGGTATTAATGTGTATACTGTTTTTAAAAATATATCTAAAGAGTTAGGTGCTTTTCATAAGTTAGGATGAGAGTCACGATGGTCCAGAAGAAGATCGTATCTGATTCCAGGAATCTTTTATGACCTAGGATCTGCGCCCTAATGACGAGGGAGGAACAATGAAATGGGCAGTTCTTGTCAGTTCGGATTTATTACGGGATTTATGGATGTAATAACTGAGACCGCACAAGCGAGATCCTAGGGTCAAGAAGGGACGAGGTATTAATGTGTATACTGTTTTTAAAAATATATCTAAAGAGTTGGGTGCTTTTCATAAGTTAGGATGAGAGTCACGGTGGTCCAGAAGAAGAACGTATCTGATTCCAGGAATCTTTTATGACCTAGGATCTGCGCCCTAATGACGAGGGAGGAACAATGAGATGGGCAGTTCTTGTCAGTTCAGATTTATTACAGGATTTATGGACGTAATAACTGAGACGTCCCAAGCGAGATCCTATGGGCAAGAGGGGACGTGGTGAGTTCCAGACAGAGAAGGAGGAGCGTCTTAAACCCCGGGTGTAACGATCTTCGAAGGGCAAATCTTATAGATCGAGAAGAGGCGTTAAAAAGAACCGGAGTGGTCAGAAAATCAACAGAGGGACCCAAGTCCAGCCCTGTATCCTTCATGTCAGAAAATATGAGTGAACAACAGTTAGAGAGGGTTATATACATAGTTACATTCAGAGAAGGAGTTCAAGAGTTGCATTGATTAACACTAGAAAAACCGAGAATTTTACTCAAATTTTATGAAAATATTTCACACCAGAATTTTTATTTTAAATTATTGACTTATTGATTTAACTATTTTTTTCTTTGTAACTTTTTAATTATTTAAAAAAAAAAATCTGTATCGAACCGAGATATATTCATTTAGTAGTACTCAAAATGATTGCTCGCGGGCTTTCTAGTGTTAAGATTCATCAGTTCAGCAGAAGTCGAGTTTAAGCAATGATTTTCCTGAGTCCCGATAAAGAGGTGAAAAAGCACTTATAATCGGCGCGGACCTACTCTAAGTCTAATGCAATCTTCGAATCGATCAGGCTTGAGGCAAAGTCATTTGATCCTTCGCAGTAACTCGTTGAAGAGTTAGCCAAGTGTAATTACAATTCGATTTAAATATAATTTAAATATACAGTAGTAGATTATGAATAACTGAGACCTCACAAGCGAGATCCTACGGGCAAGAGGGTACGAGGTATTAATGTGTATACAATTTTTTAAAAATATATTTAAAGAGTTAGGTGGTTTTCATAAGTTAGGATGCGAGTCACGGTGGTCCAGAAGAAGATCGTATCTGATTCCAGGAATCTTTTATGACCTAGGATCTGCGCCCTAATGACGAGGGAGGAACAATGAGATGGGCAGTTCTTGTCAGTTCGGATTTATTTCGGTATTTATGGACGTAATAACTGAGACCTCACAAGCGAGATCCTACGGGCAAGAGGGTACGAGGTATTAATTTGTATACAATTTTTTAAAAATATATTTAAAGAGTATTATTGAAGTACCATAATAAATGTTTGTACTTGATTGCATTAATTTCGCATTACGAAAATAAATATGTTACCTTATTAACTTAAACAATCATAATTTAATTAAAATCTTAATTAATCTGATACTTAAGAAAGCCTGCTAATTTTGAACCCTGACTCTATTTAAATGTTCTTGACTGCAAGGAAAGAACAATCAATCTAAATTTATGTTGAAGAAAATAGTCTTTTTTATATTTCAACATAAAAGATTCGGGAGCACAAACATATACGATATGTGTACGGTTTTGGATTTACAATGATTTCCATTAAGCTACACCATACATGTACTTAATTAAGTGTTTTACAACTTATTCGCGAGTGAATAATTTCTTGAGGAAAGGTAAATATTATTTGACAAGCAGTAAATTTACAAAGTTATCATAAAATTTTTTTTTTTAAATAGTCCGGTTTCAGAAAATTCTTTTTTATTAGTTTTTTTTATCTTTTCTGATTCATTTATATCTCAAAACCTTGATAATGGTATATGTCAATTTTAACCCTCCAGCCGCGGGCGACTTTTTCAGTGGGTTACTTTTTTAAAATGAAGATTGATTCTCATCACATTTCGAACAAGAAATAGTCACTTTATTTAATTAGATATAAAATGGGAGAATACTCAGAATTATACGCTTTTAAAAAAGTGATGGGAATCAAGCAATCTGAATTTTTAAAAAGTAGCCCACTGGAACGCGAAAATACTGTTTCCCGCTGCTGGAGTGTTAATTTCCGGACATATTTTAGTTACATTTGCATTAAACATTACGAATTATCTGCATTGTATATAGGAAAGGTGCATAAAAATAAGAATAATTTATTTATTTAGAGTTTTTTCTTTGCTCATTAAAGTTACATTTGTTGATGTTTGTTGTACATAAAACGTAGAATTATGGTACAACAAGGTTTTAACCCTTTCAGCGGCAAGGCATTTCTGCTCAAAACATTTTCAAATAATTAATTCACACCGCAATTAACAAACAAATTTATTTGAAAATAATCAAAAGCCTTTTTGCACGTTTATTATGAGATCGAAATTGTACTAAAAAATTACTGTACCATTTGGATATTTAGGCATTAAAATTAACCGTTTTGCACACTGCAAACGGCGCCCCTCAAAGGGCCAAGGTGTTGTGTACAAATAAATATTGTAGAATTATTATTATAATTATTATTTTATTATGGAACATATCTGAATTAATGTGTATACTGTTTTTAAAAATATATCTAAAGAGTTAGGTGGTTTTCATAAGTTAGGATGAGAGTCACGGTGGTCCAGAAGAAGATCGTATCTGATTCCAGGAATCTTTTATGACCTAGGATCTGTGACCTAATGGCGAGGAAGGAACAATGAGATGGTCAGTTCTTGTCAGTCCAGATTTATTTCGGTATTTATGGACGTAATAACTGAGACCTCACAAGCGAGATCCTACGGGCAAGAGGGTACGAGGTATTAATTTGTATACAATTTTTTAAAAATATATTTAAAGAGTTAGGTGGTTTTCATAAGTTAGGATGCGAGTCACGGTGGTCCAGAAGAAGATCGTATCTGATTCCAGGAATCTTTTATGACCTAGTATCTGCGCCCTAATGACGAGGGAGGAACAATGAGATGGGCAGTTCTTGTCAGTTCAGATTTATTACGGGATTTATGGATGTAATAACTGAGACCTCACAAGCGAGATCCTAGGGTCAAGAAGGGACGAGGTATTAATGTGTATACTGTTTTTAAAAATATATCTAAAGAGTTGGGTGCCTTTCATAAGTTAGGATGCGAGTCACGGTGGTCCAGAAGAAGATCGTATCTGATTCCAGGAATCTTTTATGACCTAGTATCTGCGCCCTAATGACGAGGGAGGAACAATGAGATGGGCAGTTCTTGTCAGTTCAGATTTATTACGGGATTTATGGATGTAATAACTGAGACCTCACAAGCGAGATCCTGGGGTCAAGAAGGGACGAGGTATTAATGTGTATTCTGTTTTTAAAAATATATCTAAAGAGTTGGGTGCCTTTCATAAGTTAGGATGCGAGTCACGGTGGTCCAGAAGAAGATCGTATCTGATTCCAGGAATCTTTTATGACCTAGTATCTGCGCCCTAATGACGAGGGAGGAACAATGAGATGGGCAGTTCTTGTCAGTTCAGATTTATTACGGGATTTATGGATGTAATAACTGAGACCTCACAAGCGACATCCTAGGGTCAAGAAGGGACGAGGTATTAATGTGTATACTGTTTTTAAAAATATATCTAAAGAGTTGGGTGCCTTTCATAAGTTAGGATGCGAGTCACGGTGGTCCAGAAGAAGATCGTATCTGATTCCAGGAATCTTTTATGACCTAGTATCTGCGCCCTAATGACGAGGGAGGAACAATGAGATGGGCAGTTCTTGTCAGTTCGGATTTATTACGGGATTTATGGATGTAATAACTGAGACCGCACAAGCGAGATCCTAGGGTCAAGAAGGGACGAGGTATTAATGTGTATACTGTTTTTAAAAATATATCTAAAGAGTTAGGTGCTTTTCATAAGTTAGGATGAGAGTCACGGTGTCCAGAAGAAGATCGTATCTGATTCCAGGAATCTTTTATGACCTAGGATCTGCGCCCTAATGACGAGGGAGGAACAATGAGATGGGCAGTTCTTGTCAGTTCGGATTTATTACGGGATTTATGGATGTAATAACTGAGACCGCATAAGCGAGATCCTACGGTCAAGAAGGGACGAGGTATTAATGTGTATACTGTTTTTAAAAATATATCTAAAGAGTTAGGTGCTTTTCATAAGTTAGGATGAGAGTCACGCTGGTCCAGAAGAAGATCGTATCTGATTTTAGGAATCTTTTATGACCTAGGATCTGTGACCTAATGGTGAGGAAGGAACAATGAGATGGTCAGTTCTTGTCAGTCCAGATTTATTACGGTATTTATGGACGTAATAACTGAGACCTCACAAGCGAGATCCTACGGGCAAGAGGGTACGAGGTATTAATTTGTATACAATTTTTTAAAAATATATTTAAAGAGTTAGGTGGTTTTCATAAGTTAGGATGCGAGTCACGGTGGTCCAGAAGAAGATCGTATCTGATTCCAGGAATCTTTTATGACCTAGTATCTGCGCCCTAATGACGAGGGAGGAACAATGAGATGGGCAGTTCTTGTCAGTTCAGATTTATTACGGGATTTATGGATGTAATAACTGAGACCTCACAAGCGAGATCCTAGGGTCAAGAAGGGACGAGGTATTAATGTGTATACTGTTTTTAAAAATATATCTAAAGAGTTGGGTGCCTTTCATAAGTTAGGATGCGAGTCACGGTGGTCCAGAAGAAGATCGTATCTGATTCCAGGAATCTTTTATGACCTAGTATCTGCGCCCTAATGATGAGGGAGGAACAATGAGATGGGCAGTTCTTGTCAGTTCAGATTTATTACGGGATTTATGGATGTAATAACTGAGACCTCACAAGCGACATCCTAGGGTCAAGAAGGGACAAGGTATTAATGTGTATACTGTTTTTAAAAATATATCTAAAGAGTTGGGTGCCTTTCATAAGTTAGGATGCGAGTCACGGTGGTCCAGAAGAAGATCGTATCTGATTCCAGGAATCTTTTATGACCTAGTATCTGCGCCCTAATGACGAGGGAGGAACAATGAGATGGGCAGTTCTTGTCAGTTCGGATTTATTACGGGATTTATGGATGTAATAACTGAGACCGCACAAGCGAGATCCTAGGGTCAAGAAGGGACGAGGTATTAATGTGTATACTGTTTTTAAAAATATATCTAAAGAGTTAGGTGCTTTTCATAAGTTAGGATGAGAGTCACGGTGGTCCAGAAGAAGATCGTATCTGATTCCAGGAATCTTTTATGACCTAGGATCTGCGCCCTAATGACGAGGGAGGAACAATGAGATGGGCAGTTCTTGTCAGTTCAGATTTATTACGGGATTTATGGATGTAATAACTGAGACCGCACAAGCGAGATCCTAGGGTCAAGAAGGGACGAGGTATTAATGTGTATACTGTTTTTAAAAATATATCTAAAGAGTTAGGTGCTTTTCATAAGTTAGGATGAGAGTCACGCTGGTCCAGAAGAAGATCGTATCTGATTTTAGGAATCTTTTATGACCTAGGATCTGTGACCTAATGGCGAGAAAGGAACAATGAGATGGTCAGTTCTTGTCAGTCCAGATTTATTACGGTATTTATGGACGTAATAACTGAGGCCTCACAAGCGAGATCCTACGGGCAAGAGGGTACGAGGTATTAATTTGTATACAATTTTTTAAAAATATATTTAAAGAGTTTGGTTTTCATAAGTTAGGATGCGAGTCACGGTGGTCCAGAAGAAGATCGTATCTGATTCCAGGAATCTTTTATGACCTAGGATCTGCGCCCTAATGACGAGGGAGGAACAATGAGATGGGCAGTCCTTGTCAGTTCAGATTTATTACGGGATTTATGGATGTAATAACTGAGACCTCACAAGCGAGATCCTAGGGTCAAGAAGGGACGAGGTATTAATGTGTATACTGTTTTTAAAAATATATCTAAAGAGTTAGATGCTTTTCATAAGTTAGGATGAGAGTCACGGTAGTCCAGAAGAAGATCGTATCTGATTCCAGGAATCTTTTATGACCTAGGATCTGCGCCCTAATGACGAGGGAGGAACAATGAGATGGGCAGTTCTTGTCAGTTCGGATTTATTACGGGATTTATGGATGTAATAACTGAGACCGCACAAGCGAGATCCTAGGGTCAAGAAGGGACGAGGTATTAATGTGTATACTGTTTTTAAAAATATATCTAAAGAGTTAGGTGCTTTTCATAAGTTAGGATAAGAGTCACGGTGGTCCAGAAGAAGATCGTATCTGATTCCAGGAATCTTTTATGACCTAGGATCTGCGCCCTAATGACGAGGGAGGAACAATGAGATGGGCAGTTCTTGTCAGTTCGGATTTATTACGGGATTTATGGATGTAATAACTGAGACCGCACAAGCGAGATCCTAGGGTCAAGAAGGGACGAGGTATTAATGTGTATACTGTTTTTAAAAATATATCTAAAGAGTTAGGTGCTTTTCATAAGTTAGGTTGAGAGTCACGGTGGTCCAGAAGAAGATCGTATCTGATTCCAGGAATCTTTTATGACCTAGGATCTGCGCCCTAATGACGAGCGAGGAACAATGAGATGGGCAGTTCTTGTCAGTTCGGATTTATTACGGGATTTATGGATGTAATAACTGAGACCGCACAAGCGAGATTCTAGGGTCAAGAAGGGACGAGGTATTAATGTGTATACTGTTTTTAAAAATATATCTAAAGAGTTAGGTGCTTTTCATAAATTAGGATGAGAGTCACGGTGGTCCAGAAGAAGATCGTATCTGATTCCAGGAATCTTTTATGACCTAGGATCTGCGCCCTAATGACGAGGGAGGAACAATGAGATGGGCAGTTCTTGTCAGTTCGGATTTATTACGGGATTTATGGATGTAATAACTGAGACCGCACAAGCGAGATCCTAGGGTCAAGAAGGGACGAAGTATTAATGTGTATACTGTTTTTAACACTAGAACGGCGGTAAATTTTAGTCAGGTTTTATAAAAAATATTTCACATCAGAATTTTTATTTCAAACTATTTTACTTATTTATTTATGTTATTTTTGTGCAGCATATATTAATCTTATATTATAAAAAAAAATTCTGGTTCGAATCGACATGTATTCATTCGTCAAGGGTCAAAATGACCCCTCGCCGCCGTTTTAGTGTTAAAAATATATCTAAAGAGTTAGGTGCTTTTCATAAGTTAGGATGAGAGTCACGGTGGTCCAGAAGAAGATCGTATCTGATTCCAGGAATCTTTTATGACCTAGGATCTGCGCCCTAATGACGAGGGAGGAACAATGAGATGGGCAGTTCTTGTCAGTTCGGATTTATTACGGGATTTATGGATGTAATAACTGAGACCGCACAAGCGAGATCCTAGGGTCAAGAAGGGACGAGGTATTAATGTGTATACTGTTTTTAAAAATATATCTAAAGAGTTAGGTGCTTTTCCTAAGTTAGGATGAGAGTCACGGTGGTCCAGAAGAAGATCGTATCTGATTCCAGGAATCTTTTATGACCTAGGATCTGCGCCCTAATGACGAGGGAGGAACAATGAGATGGGCAGCTCTTGTCAGTTCGGATTTATTACGGGATTTATGGATGTAATAACTGAGACCGCACAAGCGAGATCCTAGGGTCAAGAAGGGACGAGGTATTAATGTGTATACTGTTTTTAAAAATATATCTAAAGAGTTAGGTGCTTTTCATAAGTTAGGATGAGAGTCACGGTGGTCCAGAAGAAGATCGTATCTGATTCCAGGAATCTTTTATGACCTAGGATCTGCGCCCTAATGACGAGGGAGGAACAATGAGATGGGCAGTTCTTGTCAGTTCGGATTTATTACGGGATTTATGGATGTAATAACTGAGACCGCACAAGCGAGATCCTAGGGTCAAGAATGGACGAGGTATTAATGTGTATACTGTTTTTAAAAATATATCTAAAGAGTTAGGTGCTTTTCATAAGTTAGGATGAGAGTCACGATGGTCCAGAAGAAGATCGTATCTGATTCCAGGAATCTTTTATGACCTAGGATCTGCGCCCTAATGACGAGGGAGGAACAATGAAATGGGCAGTTCTTGTCAGTTCGGATTTATTACGGGATTTATGGATGTAATAACTGAGACCGCACAAGCGAGATCCTAGGGTCAAGAAGGGACGAGGTATTAATGTGTATACTGTTTTTAAAAATATATCTAAAGAGTTGGGTGCTTTTCATAAGTTAGGATGAGAGTCACGGTGGTCCAGAAGAAGAACGTATCTGATTCCAGGAATCTTTTATGACCTAGGATCTGCGCCCTAATGACGAGGGAGGAACAATGAGATGGGCAGTTCTTGTCAGTTCAGATTTATTACAGGATTTATGGACGTAATAACTGAGACGTCCCAAGCGAGATCCTATGGGCAAGAGGGGACGTGGTGAGTTCCAGACAGAGAAGGAGGAGCGTCTTAAACCCCGGGTGTAACGATCTTCGAAGGGCAAATCTTATAGATCGAGAAGAGGCGTTAAAAAGAACCGGAGTGGTCAGAAAATCAACAGAGGGACCCAAGTCCAGCCCTGTATCCTTCATGTCAGAAAATATGAGTGAACAACAGTTAGAGAGGGTTATATACATAGTTACATTCAGAGAAGGAGTTCAAGAGTTGCATTGATTAACACTAGAAAAACCGAGAATTTTACTCAAATTTTATGAAAATATTTCACACCAGAATTTTTATTTTAAATTATTGACTTATTGATTTAACTATTTTTTTCTTTGTAACTTTTTAATTATTTAAAAAAAAAAATCTGTATCGAACCGAGATATATTCATTTAGTAGTACTCAAAATGATTGCTCGCGGGCTTTCTAGTGTTAAGATTCATCAGTTCAGCAGAAGTCGAGTTTAAGCAATGATTTTCCTGAGTCCCGATAAAGAGGTGAAAAAGCACTTATAATCGGCGCGGACCTACTCTAAGTCTAATGCAATCTTCGAATCGATCAGGCTTGAGGCAAAGTCATTTGATCCTTCGCAGTAACTCGTTGAAGAGTTAGCCAAGTGTAATTACAATTCGATTTAAATATAATTTAAATATACAGTAGTAGATTATGAAGAGATGTGCGCCGGTGATCCAAGGATTACTTTTTGAAAGAACTTTTGTGTATCTAAACCGTTGGACCACCACTTGGTAGTGACATACTCATCCTTCCAATAGATGCATCCAGGTATTCTTCCCTTATATTCTGCTCCAATTATGTTAAAATGTATTTGTACACTATGTACATTAGGGTATAGCATTACCGATCGTAATGTAAACTACAAATGGTCGGATGCGAATAGGTTAAAATTCTTTAACTTAAGGGAAGTAAATGTTACTAATTATTCCTCGCGGATGTGCGAGATTTACCTTTTGTTTAACTGTAATAAGTTGTAAACATGTGGAAGTCTGTTAATAAATGTTTCGTATATTATTTCTTAGTTATTTTTTTCACATCATGAGTCTAGTTTATTTAGCTAATTATCTTGTTTATTTTGCAGCGTATTTTAATCAAATGATTGGTAATTTTATATAGTACTAGGTTTATTATAGGTAGAGAGGTGCCTTGGGTGGTGCATTTTGGCATAGTAATACACGCATTGTTGTGGATCCATAAGCTAGACTTAACTCGTAGAATCACACAACGCCCTGAGGTGGTTGAAGTGTTCTTCCCGCGTTCTTTTATGATAATACGGTTTTATTATCGGAAGGACTAGCTAAGATCGTAAGGATCATATAATGTTTCATTAAATATTGTAATTACATACTATGAGACTATAGTAAAGAGTATTTATACTCACAGGGTGATTAGATTTCAGGATATTTCAATTCTCCCTCTTGTAAGTTGAATTTTTCCCACTTGTTCCCCATTTACCCAAAATGCCCCCCCCCCCCAACTGTATTATTGTGGTGGGTAGTTAAAGGGATAAGGGCCAGTTTTATACGTGGCCTTATATCCCCACAACAAAGTTTCAAATCATAATAAAGTGTTTTCATTGCGTATGTGGACATAAAAATTACCGTGCCGCAAAAGACTAAAATAACCGAGAAACATATAGTGACGTAAGAATCCGATATAACTGACATAAGATATCATTCGCATAGTTTAAACAGCGCAACGTCTAATTTTTAAACTATTTGGAGAAAATAATTCCGGAATGTGCAATTGCTCAAAAAGAGAGAAGGCGTCTAATAGATTTATACCGCCCAAATTGTCGCAAAGAAAAACGAGAACGGCGATTCTATTGGAAATTACAGGTCCACATTAGTTTTTTTTTTATATTCTATTTGAACCACTATTTAAAAAAATATTTTTGGTATGTTTTTCTTGCACACGTTGTGAAAGTATGTGTAAATGTTTTTTATTCAGAAAAAGTGGTACAATTAGAATTTTAAAAAAATGTTTGTTACAGACAACCCTAAATTTACATCTTCTTTCAGTTTAGCTTAACTCTTTCATTACCTCTTTACCATGGGATACCAAATTGAAAGTAATTCGAAGTTTTAAAAAACGTCCAGTGTGAGTATTACTCGCGCTCAGATGGTTCCGTACAATAAATATATGAATTATTTACTGTATTATTAAAAAAATCGTTGTTAACAGAATAATAAAACTTAGTAAAAAACTATACAACGTAGGGTTGGATATAGCTGCATATACTAGGAAAGTAAGAATGGACATACCATAAAAGTTCAAAGAGATATGAAGTTTAAATAATATAAAATATTGCTATTCTGTATAATTCTTTTTTTAATCTTATCCTAATCTGTTTATGATGAACTTAATTTGGCACTGACAATAAAAGTGTTGCATATTTAAACTTCATTTGGCATTTCATGAAACTAAATTCAGCGTAGTAATAAAGCTTTTCTTTTTACAATGTAGCTAAAACAAAACCCTTCTTCAAAGATTAAACTTCGCTTTGTGCTAAGCGCGCTTCGAAAGGAACGCCGCCTTCTTCCGTGCAGCGTTTTTCCAGATATGTCTTTTAACTCAAAACTTCAAGTCACGATTGTCAGCAACATTTTTATGTGAACAGACGCACTCTTTACTTGAGATTCTAATCACAATTCTGGAGAGTAAAAAATTTCCGTAATTTATGTTTTTTAGACTCATTTGTGTTAAAATGTTTAGTTTTATCTAAAAAATGATCGTTTTTTTAAAAATAGGACTTATTTTTCCCTTAAAATAGGACTTATTTTTCCTCCCTAGGTATTTCGCCTAATGTCTGAAACTTAGTATTAGTACACATGCAGAAGGAAAAACAATATAGAAAATGTATGAGAAAAAATGCGTGTTTTCAAAAGCAGTATGTCATTTTCCGTTATTATGCCCCTAATGGAATTTTGCGACACTAAACCCTATACAACAATTTTTATTAACAATTTTGAATTTTTAACAGAAAATAGCATGAATAAAGATAAAAATACCTCATTATTTCTCTCTTGTCTGCAATAATGAAAGCTGTCTAATTTTCACCATATTGAAGAAATTTCATAAAATGCTTTTAAAATTAAAATATAAAAGTGGGGATATTAAAAAAAAACAGTGCGATCACATCTACAAATAAACGGCTTTCAGTTTTAAAAAATATATATAAATTAGTAAAATTGGTTCAGCAGAAAGATCAGGGCTGATGACTGAAAATACACTTGTGTTTTAAATATTATATAAAAATATTATATAAAATTATAGTATATATATATATAATTATGAAAAATTAAATTAAGCAAATTATGTTATTTTGATAAAATGATAGTAGAATGTCCTAAAGAATAGCATTAAAATTTTATTATTCGAGAGAATTTTGGACAAAAACTTCAGGAACATGATATTATTTTAAACCACGAATTATTTGTTTGCTTGTCTAACTCGGCGAAGCGAATTCATCCAGGCGAGAATCATCAATTTCTGTAATATAAATCGCTATAATTTGCATGTCACCTCTCTTTTATAAAGACACTCTAAATTTTTGTAAAACATTGCGTTTTATTAGTGTGCGATTTCGATTACATTATTTTCAAAAGTGAAGCATTTTCCCCTATGTAGAATTTGAAAGCAGCTGGCCTGTGAAAATGACGCACTTCTACAAAACATAATTCAGGTTTAAGAATTAAAATACACGATTTTTTTATAAAATGACGTCATTTGCATCCGTTAATGCAATCCACTTTTACAATCCCAGTATTAAACTTCCTCTATTGAAAAGTATGCATATGACGTCATTATCACGTAATAAAAGACAATATTCTTGACGTAGCCCATATTTTAATTTCAACTTTTTTTTTTCATGTTTTATAAGAATATAGCAACAAAAGGTATTGTATCTCTTATTTTCGACTATTTTCCGTTTACTTTCAACGACTTTCAATACAAATGAGTACTTTTGTTGCCACGATAAGAAATATGGTATTAAAAACTACAAAAAAATTAATATCTCAAAAATAAATTTAGATACAGCTTTCAAACAAATTGCATTTAAAAGAGCATTTTTTTCCTTATATGGCGGTGTAAAAATTTAAAATGTACTATGTTTAGAAGTTTAAAAATTTTTCAGTAGAGAAAATTGCAAAACCAAAATTTTATTTCAAATTTCAAAGTGTTGCCATTCGCAAAATGACGTATGCGTTACGCACAGATGTGTTTGTCCTTTATAATATACATACAGTAATTCGGATGCAATATAGTATCTGAAATCTTTTCAAATACACCGCAAACAATTCCCCCTATATAATTATGAACGGAATTCTTTTGTGTGGCCCTGTATATGAACAATAACTATTCTTTGTACCGCATATTAAATAGATTGCATATTTTAGTGCACGTCATAAATGAATATCAATATTTCTATGTTTGAAAGAGTGTATCAACAATAAAAATCATCTGAAACGATTTTTTTTCCATTGGCCGTAATGTAACGGAAAAATTTTGACTGTCCCTGTAAATGAACTGAACATGCTACAAACTTCAGTTGAAATAGAGAACATGCTATGGTGGAGGTCACTAACATCCAAAAATTTCAGAACGATCCGAGCATATTTATGAGAGTTAGAGCATGGACAGACGGACAGACAAACCAAAGTCAAAAACACTTTTCAACTTTGTTGGAAAGTGTTAAAAATATAAAATCCGGAGATATGAGCCGTCAAGTAGAACTCTCTTTTTAAAATCCTTCCTGTTGGCGTAATTCCTTTATATGTGAGGCCTCGTCTGAAAACTAATAATAATATTTTTACTTATTTAAAAATATAATAGCTAAAATGTAGCACAAGAAAAAATTATTATTATTATCAATTAATTTTATTTTATTATTTATTTATTCATTCATTTATTTATATTTCAAGAAATGACAGTTGTTTGAAAAAAATAATTTTGATCTTTATCAAAATTTTGAGATTTAAAAGTTTATAAAAAATTAACTTGGCATCGAAGAGAAAAATGTTATGCTACATCTTAGATAATATTAGAAGGAATATGTGATTCAAATTTCATTAATATCGATTAAGTAGATCTTGATATATCTTGTACAGCGAGTTTTCGAGACAAACGCAAAAGGAAGAAAAAGTACTACTGCGTCAGCGAAATCAAATATTTTTTTAATTATTTACAATATGCGATTCCTGGGCGTCTTTCAATACTGCCAGGATGTCCTCCGACTAATTTTTAACAGAATATTTTAATTTCCTGGCCTTTTTAGTCTCTTGTTGGCCTCAAAATTGTTTTGCTCAAAATTTGACTTGTTACATACCTAACATTTTGAGTCATAAATTTTGAGCAAACACAAACCGAAGCTGTTTATCCGATAAAAAAAAACAAACAAGTAATATAAAAATTTTGTTTTTAAAGTCAATTCCTACTTAGGTCATCAAAGAAAATTGTAATATAATCTATTGGCCTCTAAAGGCCAGATTAATATTAGCTTAAAAGCTAATATTAAATTTTGTTGCATTAAAATATCTCAATTTGTTGATTTTCTATAAGCAAGTAGGTTTACAATGGAAGTATATGGGAAATATTATTTGGCGAAATATTAGAGATATCGCAAAGTTGGCGTCACTTTTGGCGACTCATTTTGGTCGCCAAATTTGGCGATATATCAGCAAGTTGGCGACAAACTTGGTGGTATTTGGCAACAGAACAGGGCCCCCCCTATGTCCCCCCCCTTATAGATATGAAGATGCATTAAATGCTTCAATAACCAATGGCCGCCATTTTGTTTCTCATGTAAAACTAAAATTAATTAATTAAAATTTAATTAATGAATTAATATTTTAAAAAACTGTATTACCATCAATTGTCATCCAGTACAAGTTAAAAAAAATTATTTCAACTTGATAGGATGAATAATAAGTATTTGATTAACAATTGAAAATTCGAACAATATATATAAATAAATAAATAAATAAATAAATATAGGGAGAGTGTGAACTAGGGATGAGATTTCCGCTTTTTTGCACACCAGTATTTTGTTAGAAAAAAATGTTACATTATTTAATCGGAACATTTTTGCGATTTAACTGAACAACATTTTCTCTAAGAATCTACTGGTGTGGAAAAAAGCGAAAATCTCATTCCGGGTGTGAACTAGTAGTAGGAATTGAAAAAAAAAAAAAAAAAAAAAAAAATAACCGCCATCTTGTTACTACCTTCTCAGTTACTTTACTCGCAACTGGTAGACAATACAGTATATATCACCTCCGCTTTATACGTAACTTCATTGTGTAAGGTTAATTTTTAAAGTGCTTGAAAAATTCGTACAAGGCAGCGTTAATATTTAAAGTGTTCGTAAGATTGTAGGTGTCCGTAAGCTACAAGTGTTTCTTCGAAAGTCCAGAATAGTGCGAATTACAGTACAATTTAGTAAGCTGTATTTTGTGTAACACAAAAGAGATTTTCGATTTTGTGTGTACAATTATCGTATTTCTGAAAATTAATTACTCAAATTTGAGAATTAAAACCTTAAATAGATTTCAGGTATTTAATTTTTTTTTAATGTTAAAATAAATTTGCACTGGAATTTCGTTAGGAAAAACAAATGTTTGCAATAGAATTTTCTTATAATTTTACAGTTTTTTAAATTTTGCAAAAATTGATTGGATAGAAACTGCTTCTAACTTCAAGAACAAAACATTTAAAAGCACTCTAATCGTGTTATTTGCAAATTTGTAATCAAGTTTAAAGGTACTTTACTTATTTTCATTTTGCAATGTATTTCTTCAATGACGATTTGACAAATATAATCCTAAATTTTGTTTTCTTGGATTTGTATTTTTTAATTTTACATTTTTTTTTAGTTTTGCGAAAATTTATTGGATAGAAAATTGATTTTAACTTAGGATACGGAATAATTTTAAGCTTTCTAATGTTGTTATTGGCAGATTTTTGATTACAGACACTTTAGGATTGTTATCTGTTTTACAGTCTATTTCTTCAATGCAGATTTCACGAAGATAACCCGAATCTTCGTTAGAAGGATTTCTGTTTCCTTTGATTTCGTTTAAGTCTAACTTGGCTATATTTATTTATTGTTCTATCCATGTAGATTTTTGATTATAAACTACTGCGTGTAATTCGATGTAGTTAATGCTTTATACTCAAAAATACTCCAAACTTTATGATCGACGTTATCGTTTCTTATTCGTTTTAGAAATTCCAACATTCAGACATGCCAAAATTCTATTGCATTTAAAAATGTTATTACACAAAAGCATCAAATAACCATGTTTATAGGCGATACTAGTAAAAATATTCAAAATAATAAATTTAAATATACATATAATAATAATTTTAATTAGTTTAATAAGTCCTTATATTGAAAACTATCTGCGTATGGAATACAGTTTAATCCATCGATTTTGAAATACTCCTGTTTAAAACAAGTGAATAATGCATGTAAATGCTTTTAGCCAAGAGCTCCGTTATTACAATAGCTGCACATGGGTTGTGATCATTCAATATTTATTAATGTTGCTGTTGATAGGAAGACCTGATAACTCCAAATGAATGGTTCTATTAAATTTTAGTTTAGTTAATGTAACGATAATAATTTGAATAAGTAATAAATATGTAGCTCAAAAATAATTAACCATAATAAAATAAATTTATAAATAATTTTAACCCATTACTCGAAGGTGTTGCGTTGACGCAACGGTAAAAATATAACAACTACTTAAATTAACGGCTTAAATTAACAACTACTAGTAATGCTACCACCATTTTTGATTCAAAAAATTCGCATTATTTAATAACAGGAAATTTAACCAATAAATAAAATGAATATTAACTTTCTAAATTTTTGGTGGCAAATGTTTTTCAGAAAAACTTTGAAGACCCTTTAGTTCTGGCTAAACTAACCCGTTAACTCACAATTTGTTTTTAAATTTAATTTAAGCGACATTTTTTTAGAATATCTTTATAACATAAAAAATTAAGAATTCTTGTAGTTTTTTTCTCATAATATTAAATCAAAGCACTTCTAAAATAGACTATAGAAAAAGAAGCTAATGCAACGTGTTTCGAAAGAAATACGCTTTTTCATCACACGCAAAAAAAAAGACCCAAGATATGAGAAGTAAATCTTTTTTTCACTCTCGGTGGTAGTAAGTACTACAGGTCAAACATCCACATCAATTGTACACTTTATATGGAAAATATATCGACCTTCCATAATCAGAAAAATGTCATTTTGTAGGCTCAATCTGATGGCTCGAAAACCTGACTATATTGGTCGCCACAGTGGAATGGAAGAGTGGAAACAAATGTTGTGATACAAACACGTGCGCATAAGAACCAATAGGTCTCATTAAATGATTACATTGAGACAAAATGAAACTGATCTATTTATATGATGCTGGGTATAAACGGTTTAACATAGGTTTTTAAATGTACTATTCGATCATATATTTTATTTTACAATTCGGAATGTGTGCCCTGTGCCCATAAATCCAACATCGGTTTTCTTCTTTCGAAAGATTTGTTCATATCGTTGAACAACTAGAGCGAATTTAATCTTCTTCCGGAGGTTTCAGAATTTTTAATTTCGCTCTCTCTTTCTTATTCTTCATTTAATTACGTTATATTTCAACCAATAATTATGACTTGACTTCAATTATTTTCACGATAATTGAAATTTTATTTTTTTTTCAATTATCTAAATAAACAAAGGACATTATAAAAAAAAATCCTAAAAAATGTTCTTTAATGATACATATTTTTTCGGAAATCGTAATAATATAAAGAGTGTTCCAAAAAGATTGAAACGCGCTTTAGATTTTATTTCTAGAAGGTACGTAGGTAATGTACATTTTAACAATGTTAAAACGGCAAGACAACCTTAAGATAATGTTGATCAAATACTCAAATATATGCACGCATTTGAGGAATTTCTCTTTTATTGGGAAATTCCAAATTCTCACGAGAATAGCAATTTTTCTTTTAGCTAATCAGATGCTTTGTGATTACATAAATTAAAAGTTTTTTTTTCAGAATTTCCGCTATGTGTTCGAAGTTTCTGAATAAAAAGAAATTTCTGAAATGCACCCATATATGTTCTAATACTGTAAATGAGTTCATTTTGTTATCTTTTTCAAAGAATATGCTTAATATTTTTAACAGGTGGTACTAAATTTTATTTAAAGAGAGCATAGAAGTATTTAATCTTCAAATATTAAAAAAAAAGATTAATATTTAAATGATTAAGCATTAAAATATTAAATATTGATAGATAATGTCTCATCTTTTCAAGAGTAGCTAGATCTTAATATTTTTGTTTAACCGTATGCTAGAATAATTACAATGCCTTACTTTTACACTTTTTAATACTAGAACAGGGGTGGCCAACTGTGGCCCACTCGACACCACTAGAATTTTATATTAATCTTTGCCGTATCTAATAATCGAATCTCTGCGATTCAAGAAGTCGGCTATTTCTTTAAAAAAAATAGTGTTATCAGGCGTGCAACCTTGCTCCAGAACGACTGCAAAAAAATATTTTTAAAATTTTTAAATTTTATTAAAAATATTTTGTCACCAGAATTTTTATTTGAAACTATTTAAATCCATTTTTTAACTTATTTCTCCGTGATACTTATATACCATACAGAGGTCAAAAACATCGGTATGAGCTGGGCGTGTTCGTTTCAGCTATCGTATGACGGCATTTTTGCGATGTCGTTCGGCGGGTGAGTGTGGTTCGTTCTGAATAGCTGTTCATCGCTGTTTGATGCTGCAGTATGTCATCGATGGATGATACACTAATACATATTGCTATTAGAACTTTAAATTCTAATTTTAAAGATCAGTTTGATGCCATTTCTTCACATTTTGAGGAATTTTCAAATGAAATACTCTGTGCTTTCTTCACCTTCATGGATAATTAAGCTTTAGATATCAAATCTAAAGACAATAATACCGGTTCAACTGAGGACCGCGACGGGGTAAGAAGAGCTTGCCTTGAGACTTTTTGTTTGCTTAGGGAATCACATTTTGATAATCTGTTAAACTCAACTACTTTTAGCTTTCTTTTTGTTCTAATAACTTACAAGAAAACCTCCCATGCTGTAATAACTGGCTCTAATCTTAAACACGAACTTTTTACTTCTATTAAAAATGCGTTAAATATCAATTAATCAAGGAGAACTCTTCTATCCCATTAAATGACAAATATAAAAATCTTCATACCGATATTAATCTTAGCGACTATGCTTTTATGGATCAATCCCCTACTACTGAAAATAATGACCAAAATCCTGGTAACTCTAAACACAGTGTTAAACATTTCTACATCGAAATAGATGAAAATTGGGCGATTCTAGCCCAAAATAACAGAGATTAACTCTGAAAAACCTGCACTTGCCCTCAAAGGCGAGCACCTTGCCATATATTGCAAAAATGGCGTTGATTGTAGACAAACTCAACGCTGGCTAGACCAAAACATGAAAAAAATTACTACACTCGACCCAAGAGATCTAAGGCCCCCAAAATATGTATTAGAGGTCTTCCTTGCTATATCGATACCAAAATTATTGTTGATAGCCTAAATGAGCATGGTTTCATAGTTACTATGTGTGGCTATTACTTTCATAGCCACATAAAGAGTGGCTATGTTTTAAAGCTACTCCTTAAAACATAGAGTGGCATGTTTTAAACATGCTTTAAAATCGCAAAACTGGCAATCCAATGCCACTCTATATGGTAAATGTTTTACCACGAAAAAACTTCGAGGAAATATACCAAATGAAACTTATTCAATATATTTCTATTTAGATTGAGGTTTTTAACAGCAAACAAAGAATCAATGCTACCGCTGGCAGGGATTTGGGCATGCCTCCGAGGTATGCGGCTTCGACGCTAAATGACTTAAATGCGGTGAGTTGCACCCCAGAATAGATTGACCTTCTAAGGGCCGCATAACTCACCAAATGTGCCAACTGCGGGTTAGGTCATCCTGCTACACACCGAGGCTGCCCTAAAATCACCTATAGACTCGAAAATAAAACTAACCGCAACTCTAACAAAAATAGCAATAACTAGGTTACCAAAGACACCCAATTATTTTCTGAAATCTTAAAAAAACTTCTATTAAAAAGAAAAAGGATAATGAACGTTCTGTTAATCCACAAATTTTAAACTCCGAAGTTGCTGTTAATGAAACTGCGAATACCCCTTCCTCCTCTACTTCCGAAAATTCCAACAATATTCTAAATCCTCCTAATTCTACCAAAATTCCACCAAATTACGCTAGCAACATCCAAGAAATTTTTAATACATTTAATGATACTAAAGAAATCCTTCAAATAAAAAAATTTCTAAGTTGTATTAAAATATTTTAATCCAAACCCAAAAACTAAACTAGTATCCGTCAGGCCGAAATGTCGGTGCATGGAGTCGTATAAATTGAACACATAACATTTTAAAATTTAAAAAAAGTTTAATTTTCATGATTACTGTTTAATGGCACAAAATTTAATTTGAAATAACACCCGTTGAATCCTCATTTTCTAGTGTTTCATTCAGCCATCAGTTGCCTCAGGTAATGCTCAAATGCTAATTTGTGGCATGATAATCAACAAAACGAACCATTACAGCCGGTGGCAAGCCTGGTGGTTGAAATTTTGTGTCATAGACAGTACCTTTTACTGTACTCAGTATACCTGTTATCAATCCCCACTCCATCCATAATTGGTATGTAACATAACTCTACATCCAACTGCTGAAAACGTTCAGCCTGAAGACCAAACACGTGATCATCTTCACTACATCTTACTTTTAATTATTGTGGTCTGCTAACATTCTTGCCATTGACGACTTTGATTTAAGAAGTACTTCTTGATTATGTTCTTTCGCTTGCTTGTTTTTGGAAAAAAGACATATAGCATCTTGAAATCATTCAAGTTGAGCCGGAAGCAATGTAGCTTTCCACCATTGCATAAGGGATGAGAGCAGTCTGAAACTTGACCCACGCAAAGCGAATATAGAGTCTTTCGAAACTGTCTTTGCTGATCGTCATTTTATCTCAATTAGTTTGTTAATAAAAATATGAGTTTGTTAATGTGAAGCAATGTTCAAAAGCTCTAAGCATTTTTTGTCTGCGAATAGCCAAAATGTCTTTTATAGAATGTCTCTTATACGGAGGGATGTCTTTTACGCGATGTAACTACCTAATACCTCCAAGGATTTAAACAAAGTGCCTTTGCGACATCTTTGTTCAAGTTCAGCCATAAGACGACAATTGAAAATTCGTCAATAAAGATAAATAATACTGTATCCATGTTGAGCTGTAGATTTCTTTCTGCCTGACTTTTTAAATCAGCGAACTATTTAAAACACGGTGGTTTTTTAATCACTGAGTGAATTAACTTTCCTTCGACATTAAGCGCAGCAGTACCTGTTAGTGCCAAAAGGATGACAGCTTCTGATCCTAACTGCTCTATGATTGTTTTACTAATTTCTTTGATTATCCTACTTTTTACAGCTCTTGCTTTTCCAATAATAAAAGTTGACTTAGGGAAAATTGCAACTTTTGTTTGCAATGACGAAAGCTGTTCTGTGCATAACTAAAGTACTTTTTGCTGCTCATCTGTAAATCTGATGTCAGAATTATCAAAATTTTCATGCAGCGTGATTTGTAGTTCTTTAAAATAATTCAGAAATGTTAAAAGTAAAGATAATTCATTGAATAAGAGAGTCTACGGTAAAGAGAAAGAATAACCACCGGGGATGTGTTGAACGATTTTGATTTGTTTATTGTAGCTCCGATCTTTGAGAAATCAAAAATTGGAACTGGATCCATCGAGCTAACGGCAGAAAACTTCAAAGCCTCTTCAAAGACTTGCATGTCTGGCATAGCCCAGGCGTATTTAATATGGTATAAGGGAAAGGTTTGTAACACGTATGTAACACGCACACATGGGTAATCTGCTAAACTCCTCTATCAAACATGATACTTTTGTTCATCTGAATTATTGTTATATCGTTATTCGCGCAATTACTCGTAGGCAGCTGGGTTATTTTTATTTGACTTTTCCACATAGAATTACGCTGAATAATTCTTTGAGGAGAGTTGTGAGAGAGAGGTTTTTTTTATTTATTTTGGTAAACTAAGAATATGTGTTTGTTATTTTGTTTCATTTAAATGTTTTAAGATTTCAATTTTTGTGGCCATCAGCAGCGTCTAAATTTTCTTCTATGGCTACCATTGCATTGTAAAACAATTTTATGGGGCCTCCGTGGCCGAGTGGTTAAGGAACCACGTCGCTAGTCGCTTGAGAGCGTAGGAGGATTGTTGGGTTCGACTCCCGCTGGAACCGTTGCACACTCTTTGTGGAGCTCCTGGATGTAATTCTACGGTATTGTAAATTTCATGGTGCTATCTCGTCCCTATATATCAACGATGACTTATAAGTGGGCCTTGATGTCAAGCACACAAGTCTGATGTATGTGTTCAATAAAACAAACAAATTATTTTATCTGTGTACCGGATGTAAAGTTGCAAGGCAACTATGTAATCCAGAGCACATCTACATTGTTCCATTATGCATAGTTAACTTATTTTAGAAAAAAAAAATTCTTGTGCGAATCGAAATATCTTTATTTTGCTTCGGTTAAAATGACAACTCTAGGTCATTCTATGTCTGAGGTCGATCTTGTATTAACACTAAAAAGACCGTGACTATTACCATATGAATATATTTCGGTTCGAACAAGAAATTTCTTTGTAAAATAAGTTTAAAAGATATAAAGAAGAAAAAATGTTAAATAGATTTAAATAAAAATTCCGGTGAAATATTTTTATAAAACTTGAGTAAAACTTCCGGTCGCTTTAATGTTAAGTACAACTAGTTTTCAACAGAAATCCGTTATGATCGTTCTAATGTCAAATACTGCTAGTTTCGAACAGAAAATATTATCCTTTAAAATATTCAAATTTAGGTTAAATAGCATACTTTTTTTCTATTTAAAAATAGTTGTAAGAAAGAAGCGTAAAATTTGGCAGTTACGCATAACATGGTCTTCTAATAAACAATTAAATTTAGAAAATCAAAAACCCGGCTGCATAAAAAGCGAACTAATTAATTCCTTCTCATCAATGTGAAACAATTTTTTAATTCCTATTATTAGCTCACACTCTCACGACACATATCTTGTTCAAATTTTCAATCGTTAATAAAATACTTATTATTCATCCAATCAAGCTCAAATAATTTTTTTAAAACTTGTAGTGGATGGCACATGATGTTAATCCAATTTTTTTCAAATATTAATTAATTAATTAAATTAAATTGATTAATTTCCAATACTCGGGAGAGCTCTCTTCTTGATCACGGTTTTTTAAGACCGAGAGAACCCTCTTCCTGATCAAGGCATTTTAAGCGCCACTCAAAAGGAATGAAGAATGGGAGAAAAAAAATTCTCTTATTGACCTAAGTAGGAATTGACTTAAAATATTTTTTTATATTACTTTATTTACTTGTATTGATGACTTTTAAGTTGTGTTTAACTGTTAGTTCCTATCTATAAACACTGTTTTGATGAGGTCTATAGATGTCTATGATGGTTAGAGTTGCAGTAACGCTAGATTTCCACAATACATACACAACTTCCAGGTTGTATAATATTTTAACGGAGCTTCTGACTGTAAAATAGTCAATGAAACATCGTCTTCGTTTTGAAAGACCTATTCAATGATATGCCACTCAATACGGTGCGTAAAAAATTTTTTCGTCCCTACCGCCATTTTGAATTTTACGGCCGCCATTTTGAATTTATAAAAATAAAACTTAGCCTATAACCATCGGACCGTTAAGACGAATCGATAGAGACCTCATTCATTAACACCCATCCAGCCGTTGGGATGTTTCGAGGGTATAAAGAAATCCACATACACAGATACGCGTGAAACACATAACCCTTCTTTTCAGTCGGGTAAAAAAGCCTTCATTTGACAAGAAGTTTTAGCGCGCCTGAAGTACTAATTATGTTTCCTTATTATTCTGTCATTCGGTCAAAAAATTGATTCTTTTATTCTTTAAAAACTTTTTCGTCCCAAGTAAATTCTATAATTAATGAATATTAATGGAGAAAAATTAACCTTTACAAAATTTCTTTCGATAATATACACATTGAAAAATTAAATATTTTTACGTAGGTTATTATTTTATGCCGGAATTAAATTAACTTAATTTTTATTTTAGAATCTCAGTTAATTACTTTGAGTTACATGCTTGACTTTCATTAATTATTCTTGTCGTTAAGGATAAAGTTGGAGTTAAAAAATTTCGCTTTATAATGGTTCTGCGTAACAGATGTGGTAATAGAGGAATATTTCGCTTGTATGCGGAGTTGAAATTATCGTGTTTTCCCAGAAGCAATTGCGGGAGTTTAGTTAATTAAGAGTTTAAAAAGAGCCATAGAGCAAAAAATGCCAACAGGGGAAAAAGTCATTTGTTATGTTGTGATACATAGATCAGACGAAATGTTAAATTTTTATCAGCAAAGTGTTTTATGAAGAAAATATTTGCTTTCATAATATTTTTTTTTTAATTGATGTTTGCTTATATTATCCAATTATTAGAAGTCTGATATTATGGGAAAACCTGGGGTATATTAACATGTAATGACTGGATTACATAAGATTCCTTTTTTTTCTTTTGTCTGTACGTCCATTCATGAACATCAGTGTTACACGTATATGTCACATTAGTTAGAAACATATAAACAAAATATTCTTCATCAAATAACAAATGTACAAATTAAAATACAAAGATACAAATACAAAAAATAAACTAACTATAAATACGGGTAAAGTTCATATTGTCGTCATTTTTTGCCAAATGAAGGTCCGCTTAAAAAGAAGTAAAGTTTGAAAAACTTAAACAAATAAATTATACATGTAATCATGTTATACAAAATCAAGAATATAAGAACTGCTTAGGAAATATAAACAAATAAAATATAAATATTAATTATATTACACAAGCAAAGAAAAAAGCATTTCCTTTTAGATATATCACAATTTTTCTAAAAAGAAAATAACTAACTGGGGTAATATAGAATTATATTATGATTTTTTTTTTCTTAAAAGATATTTTTTTTAACATTCCTGAAAATGGGAAATTTTCTTCCGTCTATGCCGGAAGCTTTGTAATCATTTACTGTTTTCTAGTTTTAGTTTTCTTCACTTGTTTAGAATTGGAACCATTTCAGATGCTAACGCAATTAGTTAAGTATTTTTTGTTGCTGTTCTTGTGCTTTCTAGATACATGTCCGTTTCACTATCTTGAGATGATTTTATATTACGATTAGAAGAGAAACAAATATGCAACTTGTAACTTAATTTAATAATTAAAAAATATGTCCTCAATACTGATACTTTAAGACCAATACCACTTAGCGTTAGTAAGCATTTCGATAAAATAATAATTATTAACTAAGCACGTTTCCCCGTACACCGTAGGTACAAGAAAAGTTTGCTTGTTTCGTTTTAAAAATCTTTCGATACTACTAAATTTAAATTGTAATATTCGCTTTATTTAATGGCAAAATTAATTTGCTTAAATAAGGTAAATACTTTGGTATAGTTAAAACAAAATAAGTTGGTATAATATGATTGTTGCGATGTAGTATAAATTCGCACTCCTACGAGAATAGATGTGTTGCATAAATTTCAAATGAAAAAAAAAAAAATTACTCATTTTTCTTTTGCATGTGTATATTTTCGTAATATGTTATTGTAAATGTTATCCATATAGTATAACTTTTTGTTGCTTCATTTGACTATACATAATTTTTTTATTGTAATAGAAGAACACATATTGTTATGGAATCCGTAAATTTATGTTGGGATAGATTATTGCATTTTTAATACTTTCCAACACAGTTCAAAAGTGTTTATCAATACGATTTGACTGGCCGTCTGTATTTTGCCATGTAATTTATATAGGTTTTTGAATGCTATTATTGTAATGTTCTGTATTGAAATTGGAGTATGTAGCATTTATAGTTCGTTTACAGGACACTCAAAAGAATTCCGTTAAAATATGGTGTATTGTGAAAATCGCCTACTATGTATTTTAATAATGTTATACTATTTCAATAACGTTGAAATAAATATACACATCTGATGTACAATGCAAAATACTTCTGTAGAATATGTTTTGCACAAAATTTATCGTTCATGTAGAGGGAAACACAAAACAATTCGGCTATTTTACTGTGTACAAGCGATAATTGCTGGAAGAGCGTTTTAAAATGTTAAGCGCTATAAATTGAATTCTTTTTTTGCATATTACTTCTTGTATAAAAGTTCTATAAATCATATACAGGGTTACACCAAAGAATTAATTTTCGTTTGTTAACAGAAAATACTGAAGGTGAATTATGCGTTTCCTAATTGAGGTACAGTCGCGGAAAAAAAAGTAAACACCCCCTACTAACTCCTCAACAAATTATCGTAGAAGAAAGTTACTGGTACCGAACGATTGGAAATAAAGTCTACTTTTAAATGATGTATATAAAATTTGCGTAGGGGGCCATCTACATATTAAAACGAACCATAACTTTGTTTTTTTCAATAGCAGTACCCAATTCTGACAGCACAAATGAACTTTACACCTTTCAGTTAGCCTAAAAACGAATTTTTATGCAATTCGTACCACAAGTTTCCGAGAAATTAATTATTTTAAAACGAGCGTATTTTAAGGGCTGTATCCAAATTGAAGCTCCGTACTGGATTGTTAACCGAGAGAGCCCCTTCCTTGATCAAGGCACCTTAAGCGCCACTCAAGGAGTCAATGAAGCGTGTTAGATTACAGTACCGCAGAATAAATTTCAAAATGTCTACTCCCTTCCATCATAGACGGCCCCTTAAACCGTCATTTTGCCGTTTTTTAAGCATAATTTGAAAACTACTTGGAAGAAAAATGTGAAATTTTTGAATTTCCATAAAGCAGGACTTAATAAATCAAAATCCATCAAAAAAATTGTAGGTTGCAATTCATAATTTTTTCGAATATTAATTTCATAATTCATAATTCATATCATAAAATTATAAAAATTGCAAATTCAGCTTATTTATGTTTGGGTATATTAGTATTATTACTACAAAAAAATTAGCACATTAGGAGCATAATTTCGGGAGATATAAATAAAAATATGAAAATGTAATTTAACATTAGAAGCACTAAATTTTGAATGTTTATAATTCAAAAACTTATCATTCAAATGACTTGAAATTTGGTGTGTAGGCGTAGTTTGAACCGAAGATTTGAAATATCTCGTTAAAATTGGGTATTGCCACTGAAACAAATGAAGTTTGGATTCGTTTTAATATGTAGATGACCCCCTAAGAAAATTTTATGTACGTCATTTAAAAGTAGACTTTATTTCCAATCGTTCGGTACCAATAACTTTCTTCTATGATGATTTGTTGAGGAGTTAGTAGGGGGTGTTTACTTTTTTTCCACGACTGTACATCTTAGCATATTATATAATATATTTAAAACTAAAGATGATATACTAGGCTCCACTAAGGAATTTGAATGATTTTCCTATCATAGATGGTAACTGCTAAAATCGGCTTTTCAAGTTTCTTATGGGTCTTTCAAAATGTTCACTTGAATATCGTCTTTCATCTTATTAACTTTAGAACCGCGATGACAGGTCATTTTGACTCGTACCAAATTAGTAGGTGTCAATTGAAGCGAGAAACCATTTGTCGGAGTGGGTTTGGCATTTTGTAGCACAACACATAGTTTAAATAAATAAGTTTAGGTAACAGTTTTAAATAAAAATTATAATGTGGAATGTTTTTTTTTTTTTTTTTTTTTTTTTTTTTTTTTTTATAAAATTTGAGTAAAAGGGTCCAGCCGGATAAGCATAGTATAATGGAACACATGGCCGATGTATGAAATAACATGTGTGGTAACGTAGCTTACCGTGTGAATAAAAAATTAGTGTGTTTTTACTAGCTTCTGACCTTCAGATAATCGGGGTAGTACCCTCATAGCATGCATAGTCACAGTGACGTCACAGTGACGTCACTGTAAGTCACTGTGGTCACGTCACAACTGTGACCAAAATGCCACCACTCAGCGATGTCACACTGTGACTGTTATGTGAACTTCTTAGAAAACTTTTAAAAATTATAAAAATTCTTTAAAACATGTTACTTACTGTAAAAGATAATTTTCTGTCAATTAAAAAAAATTGTGACGTCACTGTTATGTCATAACATGTAACGTACGTCTCATTATATGACAAAAAAAAAACCTACCATATACTCACAGTGTAACTCGCAGTGTAAACTCGCAATAAAACAAAACATATGTTAAGATTAAAAGTTTCCACATCAAACAATAAAAATAATTCAGTGTTTGTTTCCGACTAATATTTCACAACAAAATTAAAAACTTCACCAAAAAATGTACATAAATAAAACACACAAATTTAATAGACATGTAATCAAACTGCTCGCTTAGACTACTAAAACTTTTTGAATTAAAAAAAACTGTTGTAGGTAGTAAAATATTTTACGATATTTACGACTATTAACTCTTGGAATGTTGCTAATATGAAAGTATAGCTATTGAATTTTAAAACTTTATTTGAATACATAATTGATATTTTTCATATAAAAATGTTTTTTGGTGTTATTAGTGGTCAATCTAGAAAAATGTATTAACTGTAGAGATTTCAATAATAAGAAAATGTTTTCTTCCTGCATTCTATAATCCGGGAAAATGGTTTTTATTTATAAATTATTGTATGTATAAATTGTGTGTGGGTATGGGAAGGGACGGAGTTTTGTAATAAAGCAATGCTTTATTATAAGAAATAAAAACACTTGCATATTTTCAGTAATAAATTTTTCTGCTAGTGTTTAATTATTTTAAGTTATTCTTAAAAAATAAATTTGGCTACTTGTTTCACATTTTTTAAATAATTTAACTTTTTCCGAATATAAAATAAAATACAGTAAAACCACTTTAAAGCGACCACGTTCCGTTCAAATAAAAATTGGTCGCTCCGGCAGGTGGTCTTTTAATAGAGGTCACGTTTAAATCTAGATTTTAATTGTTAAAAAAAGGTAACAATTAATGTTACTAAAATTTATTTTTCACATTTTGAAAAATATGAAAATTTAGGTTTCAAAACAAAAGTTAATTACATAAGTTAATTACTGCAGAGTATAAAAAATGAATATATTGACGTTTTTTGTGATTTTACGATTTTATCTTTTATAGATTTTATTTCCAAGTCCTTTCGAAGTTCAGTAAATAAATGCATTTGTTTTTCTTTTTTTGGACGGGAGCAAATAATGACGATTTCATTAATTTATCTATTTTTTTGAGAATTTCTTGACAGAATGGTGTCATCAGAGTTAAATGCATTGCCTAAAGAGGCACAAAGGTGTTTAAACACTTAAAAGTTATCGGAATAAAATATTAAAAAAAAAAATTCTAAACTAACTTTAGAAGTTTGATGAATAATGCGCTCTCAGGAATTAATTTTCTAATAAAACTTTCTTCAAGCGACCAGGAAAAAGCGGAATTTATTTCATTTTCGTCAAAGAAATTGGTCGCTCATGGAGGGAGTTCAACTTAAATGGTCTTTGAATGGAGGTAAAATTAGTATTGAGCCTATGGGAATAAATTTCGTTCTATGACAAAATGGTCGTTGAGGGAGGTGGTCGTTTAATGGAGGTGGTTGCACAGGGAGGTTTCACTGTATACAAAATATATGTAAAACTCATGGCGTAATTAATTATTCACATTTTTTTTTTGTTTTGCAAAACTTAAATAGCTTTACAAAACTTAAAACTTGAACTATTTTGAAACACATAAAAAAAAGTTAAATGCATCAAAAAATTCTTCAAACAAGAAATTTTAATTGGAAGTAAGTTTATAAAAATATTATACCATATAAATGTATAAAAACGGAAAAGCCATCTGTTCTTGCTTTGATAAACAAAACAGTGCTAACCGCAGACGATAAAACTATTAAAAACAACATATTGCGTTTAACCTTTGGAACAGGCAGATGGAGTTTTTTGCTGGACAATAGGTCGCGTTATGAACATGCAGTCTGTCAGATAAAAACATTTAACCTAAAAAATTCATAGGAATAATCATCCCAAGGTAATACTTTAGACGAAAATATGAGTTCGAGATATTTACACTAGCTTTGGTGTGGTTTAAATGATTCCCATCATTGCTAGTGTATGTATTATTGACATATTTTCTACTGCCAAAATTTGTTCTTCCTAAAACATGGATTACATCGGAATTTAAAGAATGACGTTAAGGGGGAAAAAAAGGTATGAAAAAATATTTTATTCCAGAGTTTGCTTTTCTTTAAATTATAGCGCTTTTAGTATTTTCTTATAAACATTTCATTAACCTAATACAGTTTAGTAGATTTATTATTTAATTTATTGAAATAAATAACTGTCTCAACAATTTTAATCAGATGATTAATATCAATTATATAAATTTATTTTAATCAGATTTGTTTTCTTTTAAAATATTATAGGTTAAAATCACATGTTTTCTCAAACTTTAAAATGACATATAAAAATATTATAATCAAAGTTTAACATAATTAGCAAATATTTAAATGTATTTAACGTACTAAATAAAAAGGCCTTTTTATAGAATAAAATTTTTTGATTGTCTCAAACAATTTGCGTTGCACATTTTTATTTAAAAATTAATATATATTCGGAAGAAAAGAAGATTGTTTATTCTATTTAGAAGAAATAGGAAATTTTTACATAATGGAGAAGTACTATTTAAAGGATGTCATACATATGTAGTATTAAGAGTGAAAAATCAGTGTCAATGAGTATTATTCGATGTGAAAAAAGTTATAAAAAATTATAAAGAGATATCCTTAGCTGGTAAGAACTTTTCAGTTAGACATTATAAACAAAAAGCTTTGAAAGTAAACCGGGGTCTTAATTTGTTGACAAATATAGAAATTATGCAACCCAGTGAGAATTTAAATTTGGTTATATTGAAAGATTTTAATTTTTAAAACACATATCCATGTACTTGAATGAATGAAACTAAAATGTAAAATATATTTCATTATTTTTTTTCTAGACACTTTTAATATTTTACTTTTTGAATGATTTTATACGCATAAACTTCAAAATATCTATACTATACACTCTATTAGAAAACAGACTGATTAAAGGGGGCTTGTTATTTATGATTATCCTCTAATCCTGTAAATAAAATAATAATAGTAATAATGAACCAATGTGTGCTTCTATTTTTTGCTTATGGTTTGAATTTTTATACTTTATTCACATAAAAATGACTAACTATTTTACATTATTTTCATTATTTTTTATTTTACTGTGTCATACAAAAGTAAATATGATTACCTGCATTTGTAACAGACTGTATATATAAAATTTTCACCACACGTTATTCTAAAACCTTTATAACAAATTAAAAACGTCATCAAACATTGTTCATAAATACAACACAAATTTAATAAACATGTAATCGAACTGCTCGCTTAAACTACTAAAACTATTAGAATATTAATAATAATTTTAAAAAAACTGCTGTAGGTAGTAAAATCTTTGGCGATTTCTTCGACTATTAACTCTTGGATTGTTGCTTATATGAAAGTATCGCTATTGAATTTCAAAACTTTATTTGAATAAATAATTGATATTTTTCATATAAAAATGCTTTTGGTGTTATTAGTCAAATGCATTAAAAAGAGATGCTAGTTCATAAAAACAGAGCATGATGACAGAGCTTCATGAGTAAATGTAATATAGTAATGTGTTTCGTAATGCTATAAGAAAAAGTATATAATTTGTTAATAAGATAAATAAAGTGACATTAATTTTTAAGGATTTTATGAATTACAAATTGAAAAATACAATTAAATAACGACATGATTTAACAATATCTTGTATTTTCTGAAGAAATAAAGTTCTATAATTTTTGCAAAGTCTTGGACACACTGATTTAGGAATACTGTTGTATGAGGTAGTTGTTTAGAAGAAATTTCTGATTGCAACTAAAGGTGAATTTCACTTTAAAAAAAAAGGATGTATTTCGCCCATTTTAAAAAGAGCAGGGTACTGCAACTTTAAAAAATGGCCTAGATTGAACAGTAAGTAATTGCAGAATTAATAAAAACAGCAAATAAATATAATTTAAGGTTGTATTCCGATCCAAACTGCTTATTTTCTAATTCATTTTAAAATTCATTTTTGCTCTCAAAAGTATCAAACTGGGAAATTCTCTTATTTAGAAACTACATAATGTGACGTGCTTCTCAATTTTTTGATAAATGCAGAAAATACTGTATTAAACGCTGTCAAAGTTAGCGTTTTGAACCGAATTTTCCGAAGCGTGCAATCTGGGAATGAAAAAAAGGGTCATACTGAGAAAATAATTGTTTAAAAATCAAATTCTAATTAATTGAGCTGAAAATGAAATCACACGGCACGTTAAACATGTCTTCAAAAATCACTCCTAGCAAGTTTCATGTTTTTACTTTTAAAAATGAGTCTGAAAATGTCTCAGAAAATCACTCCTAGCAAGTTTCATGTTTTTACTTTTAAAAATGAGTCTGAAAATGTCTCAGAAAATTTCGAGCTGTTGAGGGTGGAAAAACATTTTTTCGAATATACCCTTAATTAGTGGCACAAACAACAAAACAAGCAAATATGGTTTCCAGCTCATCTTGCATTTGTACAATGGAATATTACTATTAATCTCCGACGCTTTGGACGGAAGCAAAGATGACATTTTATGGAATGACGGAGATTCTTCATACACCGATTCATATTACAATAGTGGTACTGCTACCTTCAGTGAAAGTGATTTATTATGAGAATTTTTTGTCAAAATTTTCACAAAGATTATTTGTAAATTTTACGTCTATGAAAATATTACTATAAAAAGAAAAATGGTATTTAATAAACAGCATATAGTTTGGAAACATATGATAAGTTACTAATTTTATTATAATGTGTTTTTTTATACCAGTAATGTTTTAGCATTAGAGTGTACAATATTGTGTAGTAGATTTCCCCGCATAATAGTCGCACTTAGACTTTCACAATGAAAAATTGGCAAAAAAGTGCGACTATTACGCGAGTAAATACTGTAGTTGTTAGCTCCAATTTGCTGTAAATTTATTATTGCAAAAGCAGAATGAGAAAATATTACCTAATTATTCTTTTACTCTCAAAAGTTTTTAATACTTGCTGTGATGTTTATAGAAAAGAAAGAATAACTTGATTGATTAAAGATGAATTTCGTAAAAGCATCGCTAAAAAAAGCAAATTTCGTCAAAAGATCATGAAAAAAAGCGAATTTAATCTAAGATTAGCAAATTTTGTCAAAATATTGTAGAAAAAACGCGAATTTCGTCAATGGACCGCATAAAAGGCGAAATTTTTAAAATAAATTGCGCAAATAAGGTGAATTTTGTCAAACGATCGCGAAAAAAATTCTAAATTTCTTCAAAAGGTCGTGGAAAAAAACGTGAATTTCATCTAAGAATCGCAATTTCGTCAAGAGATTGAAAAAAAAACGTGAATTTCGTCAAAGGATCGCGAAAAAATGCAAATTTCGTCAAAAGATCGTGGAAAAAACGAATTTCGTCTAAGAATACAAATTTTGTCAAAAGATTGTAGAAAAAACGCGAATTTCATCAATGGACCGCATAAAAGGCGAAATTTTGTAAATAAATCGCGCAAATAAGGCAAATTTTGTCAAATGATCGCGAAAAAAATCTAAATATCTTCAAAAGGTGGTGGAAAAAAACGTAAATTTCATCTAAGAATCGCAATTCCGTCAAGAGATTGAAGAAAAACGTGAGTTTCGTCAAAGGATCGCGAAAAAATGCAAATTTCGTCAAAAGATCGAGGAAAAAAAGCGAATTTCATCTATCAAATTTTGTCAAAAGATTGTACAAAAAATGCGAATTTCATCAATGGACCACATAAAAAGCGAAATTTTGTAAATAAATCGCGCAAAAAAGTGAATTTTGTCAAACGATCGCAAAAAAAATCTAAATTTCTTGAAATGGTCGTAGAAAAAAACGTGAATTTCATCTAAGAATGGCAATTTCATCAAGAGATTGAAGAAAAAGGTGAATTTTGTGAATTTCAAAGCATAGTGAAAAAAAGCGAATTTCGTCAAATGATAGTGAAAAAACATAAAATTTTGTCAATAAATCGTACAAATAAGGTGAATTTCGCCGAAGGATTTAAAAAAAAAACGTAAATTTCAATAAAGTATCGTGAAAAAAACATTCTGAAATTTTTCTGTGAACTTCAGAATTTTTTTTACTCATAATCATTCCTGCTTTCATTGCCATGGTGCATTGATTGAACTCGAATAGCGATTTCATTTTTCAATAAATATATTGCATCTTAACGCTGTCACAACATTGTCATTGTAGTCACATATTCTTCACAAAGTTAATGACAAAATCGCCACAAATTACACAATTTTCACAAAATTGTCACAATATGACTTCACAACATTGTCACTGTCGTCACAGAATCATCACAGTGTTAATGACAATTTCGTCACAAATGACACATATTTCACAAATTGGTCTCACCGTGACTTCACAAATTGGTCACAATGTGACGTCACAAATGAGCTCTAAAACGGCCATAACGACCTCACATTCTAGTCACTGTGACTTCACATCGACGTCACGTGACGTCACATCGACGGTCACAAAGTCACAGTGTGACTTCACAACGACGTCGCCGTAACGTCACCATGCCTTACAGGTATGCGCTGGCGCCTCTATTATTCAAATACGTTTTTCCTAAAAAGTATACAAGTTAAAAAAAAATGAAACTAACACCAATTATGGAAGAATATATTAATTCATATTTTATATTTTTTCCAGATTTTTACGCAATTTTTAACTTCGAAAAATAAACAAAACTATTTAAAAAATATATTGATATAGTAACATTATACTTACACCAACCCAAAAATTGCGCAATTCTCAAGGTATGTATTTAAACCAATTTTTTAAACATCCGTACTGAAAATTTGTTATTTTTGAGATATGTCATTTTCTATTAACCCCTCGGTTGCATTTGACGACTCGTCATGCATTGGTCCTCTTATTTTTTATGTTCTATTCATACCACTATTTTAAGAAAAACTTTTTTACAGTTCATTTCTTTCCCACGTGTTGTAAAAGGGTATATGAAAACTTTTTGATTCGACAAAGTGGTGCGAGAGGGAATTTAAATTAAACAAACGCCAGTGGCCAACCTTAAGGGGACCAGATAAGCGAAAGTCAACCAAAAAATCGATTTTTACTTTTTTGTATCATTAAATAGTTTAAACTTTTATCTTTTCAACGATGTATTACCCATGTTTATATATTAAAAAAAGTGTTGGATTTTTTCATTCTTTCTAAGAGCCCTTCACAGCAGTGGGCTACTTTTTTAAAATTCAGATTTCTTGATTGGCACCACTTTTCTGAAGTGATAAAATTCCCATTGTTTTCGTCTTAATATGTTATTAAAAACGGAGAATTTTACTATTTCAAAAAAGTGGTGCCAATCAAGAAATCAGGAATTAAAAAAAGTAGCCCACTGGAAATACTTTAAATGTCTATTAAACTTAAAAACTCAGATTTTTCTAATTAGTTATATTATGTTGTATTGTATATTTTAACACAGGGTTTTAATGATTTGATGAGAATTATTTATTTTGGGCAGTGAAATTAACCAAAAATGCAAATTTAAAAATGTCTTTCAATAAATAATTAATAATTAATTTTCAGTTTCACTTAGAAAGAAAGTGGTCAGTTAAAATACGTAAATTGTGTTGTTCTAACTACTCTAAAAAATCTAGACCTCTATTTTTCACCATTTCTGAGAAAAAGGTACATAAAATTGGTGTATTTTAACATGGCAGTGATAGAACTTACCCGGTCCCCTTAAACAAATATGTATCCAAGGGGTTAGACGAGCGAAATAGCTAATTATTTACTGAGTGTTAGTGTTATACACTTGGTGAGCTAACAGTTCGTTAAAACTTTAAAAACGCTTAAAAAAGGAAGTAATTATGATAAAGGAGTGCGGTTTGCAAGAAAGGGATCACAAGGTAGGCAGATTTTTTTAGCAGAAAAAAAAAAGTTAAGAAATCACATGAAGACGCTGACGACCGGAAACACAATGAAAAGGACAACAATACGCTCCATGCATTTGTTCTTCCAATAACAATTGTTCAACATCACCTTCAGAACATTCTGTCGTAGTATCTGTTCATTGTGTTTCGGATCGTCAGCACCTTCTACATGAGATTTTTTAACTACAAGTTTTTTTGCCGCTAAGAAAAATCCGACAACCTTGTGAGCCCTTTCTTGCAAACTGCACTCCTTAATCATAATGTCTTCCTTTTTTTAGGTGCGTTTGTAATTATATAAATACGTTGCACCTATAGTCGTCGGTCAGTCCGCCTGTCTATCCATCCGTCTGTCTGTCTGTCCGTCCGCATATAACAGAGCAAAAACTACTCAACCGAATCGTTTGAAATTTAAAATATATAATTGTTGCATAATTTTGTCGAGTCTTTTCAAATTTTATGAAAATAGGATGTATAGTTTAATTGCACGGACAGTCAAAAGTTTTCCGTTACATTACGGACAATGGGAAAAAATTATTGCAAGTGCATTTTAATGATGTTACAGCCTTCCGAATGGTCTGAAATTCTAAATATATAATTGTTGCAAACTTTTGTCGAGTCATTTCAAATTTTATGAAAATCGGATGTATAGTTTAATGACAGGTACAGTCAAAAGTTTTCCGTTACATTACGGCCAATGGGAAAAAATTATTTCAAGTGCATTTTAATGATGTTACAGCCTTTCTTACAGAATGAAATTGATAGGCACTTATGGAGTGCACTTAAATATACATTCAGTATAATATGCGGAGCAAAAAAATTTATAAAACCAGTTATGGTACGAACGCACCTCATTTGCCATGTTTGACGAGCAATTTCCAACTTGTTTTCCGTTGTTCCAACTTGTTCCGTTTTTAAAGTTTTAACGAACTTTTGGCTCACCTGGTATTTACTTACAAAATACTTATTGTACTTGTTATGTAGTCAAATAAAAGGCACGCAATTCTACAAATTCTAACAGGAAAAGATAGGAACGTTCTAATAATTTGCTAGCATTAGTTTTGTTATAACTCAAAAAGCGCTTTTTCGATTTTAACGAAATTATTTTTGGTGTACATACCTATTACATTATTGTACAATTTTTTGGTTGGTATAAGCGTAATATTACTATATTAACATATTTTTAGAATATTTTTGTTTCTTTTCAATGTCAAAAATTGTATAAAAATCTGGAAAAAATGTATAATACGAAGTAATATATTCTTCAATAATTGGTGTTGGTTTCATTTTTTTTAAACTTATCTACTTTTTCAGAAAAAACGTATTTGAAAAATAGTGTCGCCGACGCATACTTCCATGATTACCTCAAGGACAGTTCAAGGTCACAGGCTAAAAACACACTCTATTGTATTCTCACAGTAAGCCTTATTATTACACATGTTATTTCAATCATCGGGCGTGGAGGACAGTTTGCTATGCTATCCGCCTAGATCCTTTCCTGCGGTTCTAGAGTTAAACGGAAAGTTTTATTGCTGTATTCTGAATGTGTTCGAATGTGTTTTATAATCTGTGCTATAGGCATGATTCATATTTTGTTTCTCTTAACCCTTTCAGCTCTGCTGGGTGAATTTCTTCCCACATAATTTTAATCTCCAAATGTCACAGTGGCACCAGAGTATTCGACCAAATGTATTCGAAAATAAATTAATGCATTTTTTCGTGTATGCAATAAACCGAATTATTTGTTTGCAAAATACTGGTGCCAATGTGACATTTGTGTATTTTAAGCAATTCACTCGGCAGAGCTTAAAAGGTTAAGGAGTCTTAGTACTCTTAAGGCTTCAAAATTTTCGAAATCTTAATTTTTTTAAACGTTAAACTCCTATTTTTCTGAATATTTTGATACAATTGTTTTCTTGAAATTCCCATTAGAACAGAAGTAACGGCATTTAGAATTATCCCCTCCGAATAGATGAAGCAGTGTTTCCGAAACTTCGAAGTAATTTTTCTCCAAATGTCGTTTTTCGGTATAACGCGCAGGATATCTGAAAAACTTCTGAATATTTTTTCATGAAATTTTCAAAACATATGTTTCATGTTAGTTTGTATATACTAAACCTAAAATTTCCTTTTTATTCTTCAAAAAAAAATTTTTTTTACGTGATTATACTGTTGAAATTATCAAAATTTTGTATTAGCTAAATACAACTTGTTATTAAAAATATAAAAATGCATTAAATACAAATTCATTTAGGTTAAGGATAATTATCATAATCTGAAGTATAATTAGGCAAATAAATTTCATTCTAGTTACAAAATATATTTTGTAATCCTGCGCGTAAGCTTTTACATCAATTTTCTGCTTGGCAAATGTCTGACAGTTTGGACCCCCCTCTAAATACTAATTTTGCATCTTACAATTTTTTAGATACATGAAATGAAACGACATAGGTATATCTTTCATTCCAATAAAAATTGTGTTTTAAAATTATATACATCTTAAAATATTAAATGTTGAAAATTATTTTTTTCCCATTGTTTATAATTTTAAGTCATGAGACCTTTTTAAAACTGCTTTTGTCTTAACTCCAATTATTCGCAGGTCATCTTTAATTATAAACAAACTATAATAAATTATTGATTAATTAGCACTATATGTAATACCAGAAACCGAAATCTGTGTAGCATAGCGACGAGATTACGGTATTTCAGTTTCAGAGATTAGAGAATTAAGAGATTATTAGGGTTACGCTTAAGGAGTTTTAATGCCACAGAACATTTTTAGAAGCTTATGTATTCTGTATAATCTATATACCTGGATGCAACGAATGAGGCTAACAAGCATCAGTAGTGTTTAGAACTCGATTTTATGGCATGGTTGAGTTTATATCTTTACTAAGCATTTATAAACTGGTAGGTTAATTATTATTCATTCTGAAAGCTAGTAAAATAATTGTTGCATGCTTTAGTAAGAAAGCATTATCGGCAGACGAAAATAAAATGCATTTTTGTGATATACAGGGTTACATAAATGAAACATCGGGTTTCAAGACTGTTTATTTACAAGTATACGAAGTAAAAAAAAAAAAATGGGTGATACGTGTAAAAAAACATATACTCACCAAGTTTCTGATACATATTACAAATGTTCAATATGTGTGCCCTTAGTCACCCGGCACATATCCCAAATGTAATTTACTCACATTTATATATTCAATAGCATTTTTCTGACAATATCCGTGACAACAGCAGAAGTGCGTTCCTGCACGCAAGTCACGAAGGGGAGCTTTTAAACTTGGTGAGTGTATGTATCCTGTCATTTATCCCTCGTCTTTGTAGGTCGTATACCTCTCAATACACAGTGTTTTGAAATTCTTTGAATTAGTTAGGCTGATCTGTATTGTACAGCCCATAATCCAAAATTACATTTACTTTTTAAATTTGTAGTTATTACTTCCTATTTATTGCACTACAAATCGTCAGTAGACAATATTGATTTTAAAAGTAGTTTTATATTTTGAATGTATTTACGTACATTTTTATTTAGTTTTATTCAAAAAACTATTGTCATGTCAGACTACATTGTTACCAACATTTAATGGAATATTTCGCCTTATTTTATTACGTAAATATATTACAGATTTCTCTTCAAAGAAAAAATGCACAAGTTTTCAAATATAAAATTATAGTGGAACAGAAATAGACTATAAGGGAAATACGGCAAAAAATCATCGGTTGTTTTATGGTCGAGAATATCCCTGATTTGCGTGACCGCTGCTTGAATATCTGGTACAATCTGTCTCCAGCCGTCTACGAAAGAATTGTGGAATCCATGCCAAGACAGGTTGCAACTGTTTTGCGGGCCAAAGGTGGGCTAACGCTTTATTAGGTAGGTGGTCATAATGTTTTGGCTCTTCAGTGCAGTTATAATATTATTATATTATAAAATTGCATTATACTTTTTCTTCTGTTGGTTTGTTTATCACGCAGAAAAACAATCTAATCTTCATCCATTTGTTACCCGACTGCCAAGAAGGGTTATGTGTTTCACGCGTATCTGGATATGTGGATTTTTTTATACCCTCCAAACATCCCAACGGCTAGATGGATTTTAATGAATGAGGTCTCTGTCGATTCGTCTTAATTGTCCGATGGTTATAGGCTAGGTTTCGTTTTTATAAATTCAAAATGGCAGCCGTAAAATACAAAATGGCGGTAGACACGAAAAAAAAAATTACGTACCCTATTGAGTAGCATATTATTGAATAGGTCTTTCAAAATGAAGACAAGTTTCATTGATTATTTTACAGTCAGAAGCTCCGTTTAAATATTACACAACCTTGAAGTAGTGTAGTTGGATCTCCAGCTTTACTGCAACTCTAACCATCATAGACATCGATAGGCTACATCAAAACAGTGTTTATAGATAGGAAATATCAATTAAACGCTACTTTAAAGTCATTAATAAAAATAAATAAAAAAATAGGCAAGTAATATAAAAAATAGTTTCATATTGATGAGAAATAATTAATTATTTCGCTTTTACGCAGTCGGGTTGTTTGATTTTTTAAATTAAATTTCATTATTTTTCTCTCTATTCTAAAAAGAAATAACTATTGCTATCACCACTGCCGAAATAAATGAATTTTTTGTGACAGGTCTTTCTTCACCAATATTAGGAAAACTACTGCATACAAAAATAAGTAAATTGGCAGTATTATACAGAATTGTTAGATAAACCCACTGAAGCAAACAGTTTTAAAATAGAAGAATTAATTTAAGCAATATTTATTGTTATATGAGATCAAAATCGTAAAATTAAAAAAGTGTTATCCGAGCAAAATCTATGTGTGGGAATTTAAATGTGTTTTGAAATGATATAAATTAGAAACTCGCGGTGTGTAGACTACATTTATTTTTTTATTTGACTGATTTTTAGAGCATTTTTTTTAAATTTGCAATTAAAATTTTCAGCATTTAAAGTTATATTTCACATATTTTAGGAATTGTTACTTTTTTGTAATTGTCACCCATTGTTAAAACAGCACAAAGAATAATATTTCCTTTAATTAATATATATATACATATATATGTTATATAAAAAATTTTACTTTATTTAAATTATTCTAAATTGTCGGCATATTCCTTATTTCCCCTTTTTTAATACGTTCTATTATTTATTTCTAGTCAAATTCCTATAAATTTAAAACGAGTATCTTAATAATAGATTTATTCCAAAACGCAGTTACTTATTTTTCGAATGTTTATCAAAACCATTTTTTACATGTTTATTCTATTTCATCTCATTTTCCTGCCAGCTGGGCGACCGCCTTTTTCATCGAAATCCTTCCATTAGCGGCGCCGGGATTCTTCTCTGTGACGATTCTCGATCGCTCTCCATTGGCTGAGTGACAGATCGCAGTTTCACTTCGAGTCTCGTTCGTGATTTTGTTTGGCTAGCCAGAAGTTTTCATTTCAATCGGATTTTCCTCCGCGCATTCTAATAAATAGCTAGAGCATGAGCTCAGGAGTAGATTTTTTTTGTGCTGTTTGATTGTTTACATAATCTGTTACCTGGTGTCCTAAGCCATGTAGAATATTCATTTCGTGAATTAACATCTATTTCGCATGACTAACTAGTTCATGCTCGAGTGGAATGCTCTGATTTCTCATCCTGTGGGAATTATTTAATGTTGGTATGTTCTGATGGAATAAACAGTTTCCTATGACTACGTTTCCATGTTTTTAGTTGGGAAACCCCAGATTTCTTCATACGCCTTTTTTCACCACTCACGCGGCCTAATCTGCCTTGTCTTCATCATGAATAAATAAGAGTTTGATTGGACTCTACGAATGTTATCATCGCTCTACAGCTGCTAAATATTCACAGAGTTGACACCTCCACTAACGATGCTTATGCTAAATGGTATGATTGCTATACAACATTACCAACGGCGGATTAATATGTGGTACTAATCCAGAAATATGTCATAAAAAACACGACATGATTGTTCGACTTAACCCATTAAATTTTTTCGTAATAAGAAGCTGGCAAAGGATTATGTTTACCTGTTCTACACCACCTTATGATACCTTCAATAAAAAGTGTTCCTGGGATTGTGAAACCAATAGAAACCTTCGATGACACCTGGTAACCACGATTTGATATTCTACGTTTACCCTGAATGTGCGTCTATATAGATGAAAGTCATTTTGTTTTCTTTTAATAAAAAGTTATAGGAAAGAAATAAAACTTCGATGTTTGTAAACAACCCAAGGTCTTAAGTTTTGAAAGATTTATTATTTATTTATTTGTTTATTTTATAGTTCACCATTTTTCCTTATTTACATTTGTTGTATTACAGTTATTATTTATTAGAAAAGAAAGTATTTACATTTGTTACTTAATTTAAAGTTTATTTACATAGTTTATTATGATATTTCTTATTTTCTTATGAAATTAAAAGTAAACTTGTGATAGTCATGAAATTGATAAAGAATATGTAAATTCAGTTGACTATAATAGATTGTTTTTATCCAGAAAATGGATTGAGTGCTTATTTTAAATGGTGTAAATTTCATTTATTGTTTAAAGCTGTATATTTTAAAGATAAATTAAAAAAATATAGTTTTGTTTGATAGAATTTCTGGTTGCAGTACATGTTAATTCCCAGTTTCTTATAATTTACATAATTCACTAAGAAAAGATGGAATTAGCGAAACTTGTGCTAGAATTTTGTCAGATAAATTATAATTTAAAATGTCATTAAATTTGTAAATTAAATTAAGCTAGCATACAATTTAAAATTTTTAAAATATATTTATGAATTATAAAAGAATTGGTTGAGTTTAAAGAAATATATATAACTGTTATACTTAAGTTTCTATGTTTTTATTGAGTAGAATTTCTGGTTAAGGTTAGTTTTTTCTCAATTTCTTCTAATTTAACTAAATTCAGTGGGAAAAAAATGGGATTGAGCGAATCTTTTACTGGGATTTCGACAAAAAAAAGTATATAATTTTAATTATTCTTAAGGACCAGTAAAAACTTGTTTCTCTATCAAATTCTTAACAAATTATCTCCTGTAAATGTTCGAATTGATAGGCAAATTCAAAATAGAAATACGGAAGTTGTCCATGTATCTAAATTGCGCCCCTACTTTTCACCAGATCAATTGAAATTATCCCATGAGAATTCACAAAAAACTAATGCCCTGGCTTAATATTAAATTTAGAATAGTCATAAATTAATAAAAAGTAACTAAATAAATTATAATTAATCAATCAATGCTTTTCTATATAACAGTGTGTTCTCGAAGGATCCACGAGAACATTACTGCTGAAGTTTTACTTGAATTAATTGTTTACGCGGGCGTAAATGGGTTGATTTGAGTTAAAAATTTCTTATATTGAATTGAATTAAATTAGAATATTAAATAAATTTTAAATTTATATGTAAACTATGAATAAATGTTAACTGGATTAAAATAACTTAATATATATATATATATATATATATATATATATCAATTATTGAACTATAATGATTAATACTAAAACATTATAGAATTTATGCGAATAATTGTTGATTATGCAAGTGTCCTGGATTTCAAACCCAACTTGTGTTTCTCTTGCTTACTTATTTATTTATTTTTTACTGATTGCGTAACCATGTAGGAAATGAACGAAATATTTCGACACATATTGAAAAACACCTGTTACGGTTTTGTTTCAATGATATTGCTGGAGAATTTAAGAATTTATTTATTTTTTATTTATTTATTTATTTATTTTTTTTGACTTGGTATAATTTCATTTCTTATTGAATCTAGTGTTGACAGGAGATTACTTTTTATGCTATGTAACTTTTTACCCAGCCAATATCATTGAGTGCAATAATCTCTTATTATTATTTACTGAAGTGATGAATTAAAATATAACTTTGAAATTATTGATGAGAAATTTGAGTTATTGTTATTATTGAATTAAATTTCCTATTGCTAGATCTTGTATGATGGAAATTATAGATAATTTATTACTGAATATTGAGATAAAAGAAAGGTAATAAAGAAAAATAAGTGTTATGAATTAATGAAGTCAATGTATGAGATATCTCAGAATACTCATAAATTAAATATTGTGATAACATCTGAACATAATGAAAGTAAAATACTTACTGGAGAATTTATGGAAAAGTGGTAATAGTATGGTACCGCTATTATCATAACCATACAATACTATAGAGTGCATATGGCACTAGCTTTTTGACAGTTTTTCTTGTGTCAAAAATGAGCAATAATTGAATTTCAATGGACTATAGCATAGTATCAGGACAATATATCATCACAGTTAAAAAACTGTAGGAGATTGATACTCAGTTGAAATTTTTGTACATAAATTTTAAAATTATTATATTAATGTTTTACCTTTTGTTTATATAACTTGTGAATTGTACGGAAAATTTCTACGTTATGGATTTTAAGTTATAGAGATTAAACTAATGTTTAATCGTGATGTGGAAAGAATGTAAATTCCTAAGAAAACTCCTAGACAATTCTAATATTGTCAATATCTGTAAATATTGTAATCAGTTGTTAGTAAAACAAGAGGAGATTATTTAGAATATAATTTACTCCATGTCGGAAAAATATTTATATTATCTTTGTAATTTAAAAAACAATTCCCACAGTTTCGCGTTTAAGCAGTAACTTATTGATTTGGTTTTTGACAGAATTGGAGAAAAATTTTCAGACTACCGGGTAACACTATTGTAATCCGAGTTAATGTTTTTCCCCAATGAACTTGTGGGTCACGGAGCCACCTGTTCATCGGTTTTTAGGGAGGAAGGATATTGTTATATAAAAAATTTACTTTTACTATTCATTTAAATTATTCTAAATTGCCGGCATATTCATTATTTCCTTTGTTTAATACGCTCTGTTATTTATTTCTAGTTAAATTCATATAAATTTAAAACGCGTATCTTAATAATAGATTTATTCCAAAACGTAATCTAAACTTTTAATCCCTTCATTAAATTTTATCGTCTACCAAACTGTAAAGTTCTGAACGCAGTTACTTATTTTTCGAATGTTTATCAAAGCCATTTTTACATTTTTATTCTATTTCATCTCATTTTCCCGCCAGCTGGCGACCGCCTTTTTATATCGAAATCCTTCCATTAGCGGCGCCGGGATTCTTTTCTGTGACGATTCTCGATCGCTCTCCATTGGCTGAGTGACGGATTGCAGCTTCACTTCGAGTCTCGTTCGTGATTTTGTTTAGCTAGCCTGAAGTTTTCATTTCAATCGGATTTTCCTCCACGCATTCCAATAAATAGCTAGAGCATGAGCTCAGGAGTAGATTTTTTTGTGCTGTTTGATTGTTTACATAACCTGTTACCTGGTGTCCTTAGCCATGTAGAATATTCATTTCGTGAATTAACATCTATTTCGTATGAGTAACTAGTTCATACTCGAGTGGAATGTTCTGATTTCTCATCCTGTGGCAATTGTTTAATATTGGTATGTTCTGATGGAATAAACAGTTTCCTATGACTACGTTTCCATGTTTTTAATTGGGAAAACCCCAGATTTCTTCATACGCCTTTTTTCACCACTCACGCGGCCTAATCTGCCTTGTCTTCATCATGAATAAATGAGAGTTTGATTGGGCTCTACCAATATTATCATTGCTCTACAGCTGCTAAATATTCACAGAGTTGACACCTCCACTAGCGATGCTTGTGCTAAGTGGTATGATTGCTATACAACATCACCAACGGCTGATTAATATGTGGTACTAATCCAGAAATATTTCATAAAAAACACGACGTGATTGTTCGACTTAACCTATTAAATTGTTTCGCAATATATATATATATATATATATATATATATATATATATATATATATATATATATATGACACGTGACTATTATAAACAGGAGAAGAAAACTCCTAAATTAGATTCAATTGATTACGTGCTAAAAGAAGGAAAATAATGAAAATTACGTCACAAACATCGTATTTATACGTGAATATTAAATAAGAAAGAAAACTTAAAAATAATTAATTCATTAATATATGTTAAAAGGGGGAACACATATATAATATATATATTTAAAAAGTTCAAATAATAAAATTACCAAACAGTTTAAATTAAAAAATGTATTTACAGGAGACATTTATCTCTTATTTCGAGATGATCTTTTTAACTATTGTTGCCAGTTCTAAGGCAGCGCAAATAATATTTCCTTTCTAACAATAAAATTATTTTCATGTGAATACTAAAAAGAGAAAGGCAACTTTAGTGAAGATTACTTCAGATTTAAAACGAAGAATTGTAAATTAAGAAATGTACAAATATAATGTTGTTAAAATAGAAATATTTCCGAATTGAAAAATCCTCCCCCCCCCCCCCGAAGGTCTAGAAAGCTGAAAAGATGCAAAGGCAAAAGAAATCATCCTTTAAAAAACATTTTTGTTTTGTGTAACCAATAATGCTTTTGGAACAAGACAAAGTAATGCATATGTAACTCATTCTAAACCGTTTTACTACTAATAGATGCATTAAATTAATTTTACAACGCTATTTTAATGGTACTTATAAGTACGTCAGTAGATAAAGGGTTAAACATCATATTTCAACTTATCAAACAGTGAAGTTTTGTGTTAAATTACTCTAAATATGGGAGAAGGTGCTTCATAATGTACGCTAGACGCATGATTTTTCCTTTCTTGGTTTCTTTTTTCATTTTCTTTTTTTTTTTTACTTTTAGCATACAAATGTTATGATATTTCTTTGCACACGAAGATTTAATTACACAAAAATACCTCATAATCGTATTTATTGAAAATAATAATAAATGACGTTAGATATTCTAGATGATATCCTTAATTGTCTGAGAGAAGCGAAGGCTAATACTCAGCGAAATATTACTGTCCGGACACATTACTACTACGATGGATATTAACGCCATGTCCTGCTTAAAAAAAAGTCTAATAAAAACCTTTCGTCAAGCATAACTCAAAAAATATTTGTCGGATTTCTTTTCTGATTGCACCAGAAGGTACCTAAGAGGGCCACCTACTGAATGCACCTACTATGAAAAATATGTTCCATACCGTTTAAAAATTATATTAAAAAAACTGATAAAAAAGCACAAGATATCTGCATACGTCACAGAAATTTGGTGTGCGTCACTTTCACCGGTGGATGTTTTCGTAGACAACTGGTTTGAACACATGGAGCAAATAAAAAAAAAATATGCACGCAGTAATATTGAATAGATCAGTTTAAACCACGTAATCACAAACCTTACAACAACCCGTGGCAACCAGTTTTGGTGGGCAAACAATTAATAATACAGTACGGGCTAAATCCGGCTAAAAACTCAGGTTAAAAGATAGTTGTCAGTCTATCGACTGGAAATTAACAGATTTTTTTAATACGCGTATAACGAAATTTAGAAACGATTGTGGATGATTAAAACAAATGACATGAGTGTTTATTGCTCCGGAAGGTTATCTTTCTCTGGATGTCTGTCTGTTTATCATACAGAATATTATGCAGTAAAACCTTCATAACGGACACACCCGATTAGTGGACACTTCTATTTAGCGGGCATTATTTTCGATTACCAACCTTTAAATAACTGTACATTTTTTAATCTCAGTAGCCGACACCTCCAAATAGAGGACAAATTCTGCCCTCCCGAGGTGTTCGCTATTCAGAGGTTTTACTGGTAAAACCTCCATAACGGACACACCCGATTAGCGGATACCTCTATTTACCGGACATTTTTTCGATTACCAACACTTAAATAACTGTACATGTTTTACTCTCAGTAGCGGAAACCTCCAAATAGAGGACGAATTCTGCATTCTCGAGGTGTCCACTATTCAGAGGTTTTACTGTATGTATATATTATTGATAGTTATTTTACAGGGCCGCACAAAAGAATAAGAATATATGAAACGAATATAAACTAAATTCGGGATTGGTAGATCGCTGATGGTAACGTAATTTTAGGATGTTGCTACAGTCATCCGCAGCATGTTTTCAGAGTTTCGTTCATCTAACGAAACACTACCTGTCTCACTCCTTTGTCTGTCCGTCTGTCACAGAGCCCGTTCTCAGAAACTATATATGTCGGAGACTTGAAAATTTGCATACTTATAGCTGAACACCACACATCAAACGGCAAATAATAAAATTTTGAAAACGTCTAATATTTAACCCTCTGGGCTCTAACTTGTGTATTTTAAGCAGTTTTTCTAACTCAGACCCTAATTAAGTTGGAGACATGAAATTTTACATACTTATAGCTGAACACCTCACATCAAATGACAAATAATAAAATTTTGAAAAAGGTCTAATATTTAACCCTCTGGGCTCTAACTTATGTGTTTTAAGCAATTTTTCTAACTCATCCCCTAATTAAGTTGGAGACTTGAAAGTTTGCATACTTATAGCTGAACACTTGCGATAACACGATAAATCATAAAATTTTGAAAAAGTCATATTCAACCCTCCAGTCTCTAACTTCTGTATTTTAAGCAATTTTTCTAACTCAGCCCCTAATTAAGTTGGAGACATGAAATTTTGCATACTTATAGCTGAGCACATCACATCAAACGGCAAATAATAAATTTTGAAAAAGTCTATTATTTAACCTTCTGGGCTCTAACTTGTGTAATTTAAGCAATTTTTCTAACTCAGTCCCTAAATAAGTCGGAGGCATGAAAGTTTGCATACTTATAGCTGAACACTTGCGATAACACGATAAATCATAAAATTTTGAAAAAGTCATATTTAACCCTCCGGTCTCTAACTTCTGTATTTTAAGCATTTTTTCTAACTCAGCCCCTAATTAAGTTGCAGACACGAAATTTTGCATACTTACATCTGAACACCTCACATCAAACGAAAAGTAATAAAATTTTGAAAAAGTCTAATATTTAACCCTCTTGTCTCTAACTTGCGTATTTTAAGCAATTTTTCTAACTCAGCCCCTAATTAAATTGGAGACATGAAATATTGCATACTTATAGCTGAACACTTCACATCAAACGGCAAATAATAAAATTTTGAAAAAGGTCTAATATTTAACCCTCTGGGCTCTAACTTGCGTATTTTAAGCAATTTTTCTAACTCAGCCCCTAATTAATATGGAGACGTGAAATTTTGCATACTTATAGCTGGACACCTCACATCAAACAACAATTAATAAAATTTTGAAAAAGTCTAATATTTAACCTCTAATATTTTGTCTAGCGCAATTTTTAAATTTAAACTGTTTTGCAGTATTATTTTTTGTTCATTTTGATAATATGTGTAATGTGACGTAATTTCTTCTATTTAAGACTTCTAACACATGTTAATGAATTTATTTTACAATATACTTTCTCTTTTAAAATTAACATGTAAATATAGTTTTTATGGCGTAATTTCCAGTAAGTGCCTGCTTTTTATACCCAATTATTTAATTCTAATTTGAAGGTTTTTTCTGTTTATAATAGTAACGTGTAAATATTTTTTTTTTTATTTGATGCAAACATTATTGTTTGCGCTGTTTATACAGTTGGCAACAGTTTAAATTAATACCATTTTCTAAAATATGTAAAAAAATATCTGTCGAAATGCTGAATATTTGAATTTAAAATAGAAATAAAAGTCATAATGACTCAAAAAATGAGTCAAATTTAAAAAACAATTAATGGAATCTGCACACCGGGATCTTCTATTGAATAAAATGATATAAAAATGATTAAATTCCCATGAAAATTTTTTGCTCCTATAAAACTTTTTTTAATGGAACGATTTTGTCCAAATTTAGCATTAAATATCTCTTAACATAATTCTTCTTTTTGAAAACTGTATACATCAGCGTGTTGATCAAACATTTCTCTATACCACCGATTTTCATATTTTTGTATGCAGTAGTTTTCTTAATATTAACGAAGAAAGACCTCCGGTCACAAAAAATTCAAAACCGGCAGCGGCGGTGACAGCGTTAGCTACTTTTTTTTTTAGAATAGAGAGATATATAAAAATGAAAACTTGTCTATCTGTCTGTTTGTAATTCTATAAAAATCCACAATTTGGAAGCCAAAATTGTGAAAAGATACGTACACGTGTATTAAAACATAGCCGAGTCAACTAAAGTATTCCAGAATCGAAATAATTTATAGTTAATTTTTAATTAATAAAAAAACCACCAATTTAACAGCATTTTCTTATCAAATTTAAACATTTTTCGTTATAGCAGTTGCCAACAATTAAAATACACAATAAAATTATTACTACAACAATTAATTTTCTACTGCAAGATTTCCACGTGAAAAATGAAAATGAAATAAATAGTTTGCCGAATTTTAAAAAAAAGTGAATATAACTTCATAACTTTTCTATTTCAAGGTTTCCACGTGAAAGAGGAAAATATTACGTCATATTGGAAATATAAAGGACGTGGTGGATATAGTATAACGTCATATGAGTGTGAAAAATGTATTGAAGCATGATAAAAACCCGATTAGGGCAGTGCCATCGCTAAGACTTTTTATTGGTGGGGGAGAGAACCTTAAATTGCCAAGTCAAATTTCAGCATTTGCCAACTCGTTTGATAATTTTTCCAACTTACCACAGTTAGAAAATGTAATATAGTTCTTATTTGTTAAAAGTTTAATAATATTCCCAATTAGTTTTGTAATTTTTGCCAAGTCTATCAGAAATACAAAATATATTATAGTTTTTATTAAAATTTTAAACAAATTTGCCAACTAAGTTTGTAAATTTGCCAAGTGTAATAACATTCGCAAATGTTATTACACTTGGTAAGGGGGGGGGGAGGCTCCCCCCGCCCCCCCCTTACCGAGGCCCCTGGATTAGGGAAATACTGGCGTATTTTAACATTATTGCTCCAATTATAAATTGAAATAAGTTCATTTATAGCTGTATTCTTTTGCGTCTGTTATATACATGTATAGATTTTTATGTAGCGTTTTCATATGATTCATTCATACAACATTTCGACTCCTTTTTTTTAATATTTGTTTTGTGTTGTATGTTAAATTTTGAAATTGATTTTTCAGAACAAACATCCTTCAAATTCTGGGCAACGCCGGGCACTTTAGTTTGTAACAGATAAATGGCTTTTGTATCTGTACATCTAATGCTAATACACTGCTCAAAACAATTAAAGGATATTGCAGTTTTAGGTGGATTTTGTATCTGGTAAACTGTTTAGCTGATTGATACATGATCGACAGGCATAGCAGGTTATATGAGAATAAATTACACATGTTTGGCAGAAAAAAATGCATTTTATTGCGCATTTGTGTACTAAAGGAAAAAAACACAATTTGTGCATATGAGAAAAAAAGAATAAGAAAAGGTGTTTTCTTCAAAGAAAATCATTTTCAGTAGGGGGTATGGTTTCCACGGGCGGCCAGCAACGTTGAACACCTTTGAGGCATGAACTCAATGAGGCTATTAATGACGAGTTGGGGTATTCTGCCCCACTCTTCCAGAAGAGCTCTTTCCAGTTCTAGGAGAGTTTGTGGGGGTTGTTGGCGGCCAGAAACTCGTCTTCCTAGAGCGTCTCAAACGTGCTCGATTGGATTCATGTCTGGAGAACACGCTGGCCATTCCATTCGAACGATTCCTTCCTCGAAAAGGAAATCCTCCACCAGGTTTGCACGATGTGGCCTGCAGTTATCGTCCATTAAAATGAAGTTATCTCCGATTGCTGCAGCGTAAGTGACTACAATAGGTCTGAGGATCTCATCCCTATATCGGCGACCAGTCAGAGCTCCATGTCGAATGATGTAGAGGTCAGTGCGCCCGTCAATGGAGATGCCACCATACACCAACACTCCTCCACCGCCAAATCTGACACTTTCGTGCACGAACGCAGGATTATTCTTACTGCCACGGTCCCTCCAGATGAAAATACGCCTATTATCCGGATGCACAGAAAAACGGGACTCGTCAGAAAACAGAATATTGCTCCATTCATTTCTCCTCCAGTTGACATGCTCGGTTGCCCATTCCCTGCGGTCGCGACGATGCCTTGATGTTAATCTAACACATACCATCGGTCGGCGAGCATACAGACCTACAGCATGGAGCCGGTTTCGGACAGTCTGAGTTGAAATCGTGGTGCCTGTAGCCGAGTGAAGGTGTTGTTGGAGAAGCGTAGCGTTCATGGTTCGGTGTCTCCGAGCTGTTAACGCTAAATACCGATCTTCATTGGGCGTTGTTGCCCGTCTACGACCTTGCCCTGGTCTTCGGCCTGCACATCCACTCTCCAAAAAACGGTTCCAGATCCTGAAAATGACACTTTGTGGCACTCCAATGGCTTGCGCTACTTCGGCTTGAGTTTGGCCCCCTTCTAACCTACCAACAATTCTCAAAGCTTCTGAATCTGTCAAATGACTTCGCTGAGACATCGTACTCATCGAAACAAAGCAATCACTGAATGCCGATCATCCTTGTCTTCATTCCCTTTTATCCAGTTGAAAGTCAAATTTCATTCGCTGCCGCTTAAGCGACGTTTTTGACGTCGAACTCAAAATTTGCATACTCCACAGTTTGAAAACCAGAAAAATTTGCATTTGTGATTTCCTTCTTCTATTTTCTGCAAAAAAAATTTCGTTTATATCTTTATTTTATATAAAACTTCAAATATCCTTTAATTGTTTTGAGCAGTGTATTATAAAGTGTATAATATTATTAATGCTTGTACGTTTGCGAGGTGTTATCCCTGAAACTAGATAGCCAACATTAAAAAAATGTTGGTGGCCATCTCTGCTCCGAAAAAAAGACTGTATTTTGTCAGTGCAAGAACCTACATCGCTGCAGGAGCAAAAAAGTTCTAAAATTGCGATTACTGCGATATTGATTGGGTTAGAAACTTTAAATTTGGTGTGGTAGTTACTTTTAAGATGTAAATACCCGTAATGAACGCTCTCTAAAAGGTTCAATTTGACGGATAAACGTAAAAATTTCTAGAAAGGTTCTAAACTATGATTTATTTGGGATACTGTTGGGGTTAGAAACTAGAACTTTGGCATGGTAGTAATTTATAAGATGTAAATGCTCTTTGTTGAACGAACTCTAAAAAATCGAAAGACTATACAAAGCGCAAAAAGATCTAAAGATGATCTAAGTAACGAAGTACATGGAATTGTTAGGAATATAAACATGAAAATTTACATGGCTGTATTTATCATGACGTAAATTCTCGCAATAGAACAATTTCTGAAAATGTCGCTATATAAAACAGTGCAGAAACAAAAAACTTTCGAAATTTTTCTATTTCTGTGTTACTGCTGAGCCCAAAATCTTAAAATTTTGTTCGGGTTAGTTTTAAAATATACAATTGTACCTATGAATGGTTTCTAAAAAATTTAAAATTTAAAAAGATGAAATTAACGGAAAGCGATCTCAATTACCATTAATTTGGAATTATTAGGTATAGCAACTCTAAATATTTCATAATGCTGCATTTCCTCCGCAAAACTTGCAATTTAAATGCAACAAAACTGATAGATACCCACCTATCATTAAAAAAATTGTGTAAATATTGAATAAAGACCTGTATGAAACAGTGAGTAGGTTGCCCCAAAGTACTTGTTAAAGTGTTCCTTCTCTAGGCTTTTCTCTCTCTCTCCAAGGCCACTAACAGAGGGAAGTGCCGTTTTAAATGTGATATGAATTTTTTATCTAATTCATTTTTCTAGACATTTTATCATAAGGTCATATTCTCAATTATCATTAGTAGATTTTTTATATATTAATTTATTCTGGTGAAATTTCATAATCGGGTTCATATTGGCGTATGTTAGCTTGCATGATTTGCTGAATAAATATGTATGGATTTGTAAATTACTTCAAATGACACTTTGACAGCTCAAAAGTTATGCAGACAATATATTCAGATCTTGTGTCATACTTTATGTTGCCGCATAAAGTATAGTCCATTCTTTATAAACATTATATATTTGTCATTTAAAGTTATTCAAATTGGTGCGGAGCGTCTGATTATGCTCTTGACATCATTTTATACAGTTAAAATTCCGATATAAGATAATTTAATGTTTCATTTTCTATTTTACTTTTAATATATTGCGTACTTTCAATTTTATATCCATGCATGGCTGTCTTGCATGGTTTGATTTCCCATTTTTTTAAACAGTGTATACGAATTTATATATAAAATTTTGTAATTCTACCATTCGTTTATTTTCATTATTTCAATTTATCGCAGTATATGAACAATTAAAGATAACATCTCATTTTCTTTGCTTCCACATGTTATTATTAAATCTATGTTCTCAGCAATATCGCTCAGACTAATCCCTCTGAGGGAAGTCCTAGTTATATATATATTAATATTAATTTTCATTGATTTATTAAAACGTATTCGTGTACCAAACAGTCTTCTAGCTATCGCTTAAGTAAGGTTGTTAAATTTCTCCTGGGGATAAACATTGAGTATGGCATCGAAATGCTATTAGCCCCATCACTGCGGAAGCTGTTCATTGAATGGGTAAATTCGAGATTCCCAAACGCAACGGTTGATAGTAATATCTGATAAAATCATTAATTAATGTTAGTATCAAACGTTTGTTTTGCTAATCTTATGGAGGTCGTACTATTTAATCAATAAATTAACAAGGCGTAGTTCAAATTTATATAATATATATATATATTTCACTTGAAATTTTCATCTAAAATTTCGTGGTTAGGAAATTTCAGCATTATTAATTAGAAATTAAGTTTTACATAAAGATTAAATTAAGAGAAAAAATCAAATAATTAAATTTATAGAGAAAATAATAAATACAATCAAATCCACTTAAGTGTATATTGATGCGACCACAATATTTTGTACACGAAAGCGATTTGTTTAGCTATCAGTACCTTTTTAGTCAAAACGTCTTAACCCTTTGAGGGGCAAGCAATTGTGTTTCTGTAATGTTGTATTCCCACTGGAAAATTAGAAAAATTTTAATTCAAGATAAAGAAAAACAATTTTTCAGCTCTTTTTCACCAAAGTTATAAAAGTAAAACTTAATTAAAAATTTCTAATGAAAATCTTAATTAAACTTCGGTGAGATATAATATATCCCACCGCCGCTCAAGGGATTAAATGCACAGAGCTGTCGAACATTACGGATTTTGCTTACCATTATATGTAATTATAAAATTTTTCTAGCTTAATTGCAGAATACCTAAGATTAAGTAGGGTAAATTTTAATATATAGTTAGTCATTCACTAATTAGATTTAGTTATTATTTTTAATGTTTATGGTCAGATATTTAATCTTAGATTTTCTGCGACTAAATAGGGAAAATTTCACGTTAGAAAACTTTTTGTATCAAAAATCTGTAATAGTTATCAGCTATTCATAATGACGGGGCACAGTATGTGTATAGTCGTTTTTATCTCGTATTGTTGAATTTAAAAAACCCAAATAATATATCCAACTGCTTTTCAACTGAAAAATATATTTACATGAGGATTTAAAAAAAAATCTTTAAAATGATTAAATTATAAAGTGTGAAAAGCATTTAACGGTGAAAATTACGTAGGTTTTGAAGGAATGTATTTATAGTCCATGAGCCGACAGCACAAAAACCTATGTTATCAAGCACAAGAAAAAAACCTTTATTTTATGGAAGAGTAGAAGTAAGGTAATCTAATGATCCATGTCTGCCGGAAGTGAAGTGGTGCATAAGCCAAAAATTAATACCACTAGTGGTTGACTCGTAGCTTTATCATTCTGTTTGTCCTACAAACAAAGATATGAAAGCATGGAGGACTGGGAGCAGGAAAAGGCACTCGCGGAGACGGTGCAAGAAGGCACACACGGCAAGCCGCAAGTAGTCCGCATCGAACCGTTTCATTCACGTGTCAGAGCAGCTCTTAAAGAAGCGATAATCTTCTGAGGTTTAGCACAGGTTTTTGCTTGCAACACTCCCCATACTGAGTAATCAAGTGGATTGAAATTCGGACTATTCGGTGGCCAATCTTGGGAAGAAAGGAAATTGCGAAGATTTGCTTGGCACCACTGTTGCGTTTGGCGAGCCTTATGGGCTGGTGCTGAATCTTGTTAAAACGCATATGGATTGTTTCCAAAATGTGAATTTTGCCATAGAAGGACCTCCTTTATCAGAATATCGTTGAGATAATTGTTCTAATTATTCTTGACACCAGCATGAACAAAGACCAAAGGGGATTTCCCATTGCATCTCATTTCATTTCTTCCCAAGACTGGCCACCGATTAGTCCGGATTTAAATCCACTTGATTATTCAGTATGGGGAGTGTTACAAGCAAGAGCCTGTGCTAAACATCACAAGAATATCACTTCTTTAAAGCTGCTCTGACAAGTGAATGGAACGGTCTCGATGCGGACTACTTGCGGCGCGACGTGGATGCCTTCCTGCGCCTTCTCCGCGAGTGTATCAAGGCAAAAGGAGACCGAATCGAAAATGGATGATAGAATATGAATTGTTCTTAGTTGGTAAACTTACACAATAAAAATTATTGAAATAATTGTATCTATGTCGTTGTAGTAGAGATTGATTTTACTATCAATACATTCTCCGCACCCTGTATGTTCAACTTACGTTTCATACACGGCCAAACTCGATTCTTCCCCTGCCTTATACGGCCTTCACAAATACCCCTTAGTTTTGGAATCGTTGAATGACTACAGTCGCCGCCAGATGGCGCGAATACCTACTATGAATAATGCTTATTAAGTGCTACTTTCATACATAAAAATACGAAAAACGTTTCTGTATATGCGTTATAAAAGGTATAGTAATATACGTATATTTTTCCTCGGCGTTTCTTATACTACAAACAGGAAAACTGAAGGACTTGAAGATAAAATGAATAAATACAATGCAACCATAAGCAACTAAAAATATATTAAATAACACGCTACTACAACACGGAAAACAAAGATTATAAGTAGTCCAGGCAATAGAGACCGTATAGGGACTCTACCTAGCAAAATTAATGGTAGTACTAGAAATCGGCTTTCTAGATGTCTTTTGGGTCGCTGAATCCAAATTTTTAACTTCCCACCAAAATTTCCCCCGGCAACCTCCCCAAAGTTTGGTAAAAAGCCCCCCAAAAAAGGTTTTTATTAAAAAAAATCAAATGTTTTATTGTTTTAGGGAAAAGTATCTAGAAATTTAGAACGTAGACAAAATTTCCAACAAATTAGATATATGACATTATGACTTAGGATGAAAGGGAAGGGGGGATCTGCCTCGGAACATGCGCGCGGTGCTGCATAGACTAAGTTGCGCAATTCCACTTAACCACTCACACGTTTACATTCGCCCTCCCATCTCCCCTCCGAACTTTCCTTATAAGGTTTACTTTAAGTTTTTTGGGTCACTGAATCCGAATTTTTAACTTACCCCCAAAATTTTCCCCCCCGAAACCCCCTAAAAGAGTTGTTATTAACTTAAATTTTTTATTGTTTTAGGGGAAAAGCATTATGAAATTCAGAAACTAGACCAAATTTGCAACAAATAGGATATATGACATTATGTCGTAGGATAAACGGGGAGAGAGGGGGCTTTTTCGGAACATTCCCCGCGCGTTTTTCTCAAAAAACAAATTTTTTCAAAAAATCAATTTTTTGGGGGGGTTGCCGGTTGAAATTTTGGTGGTAAGTTACAAATTCGGATTCAGCGACGCAAAAAAACATAAAGTGAGTCGATATCCCACCAAAATTTCTGTCGCGGACAGCTCCCCCTGTATCCCTTTGCAGTAACAGTGACACCTGAATTTAAAAACTTTTACGTACCGAAGTGAAGTGAACAGAAACTGAAAAAACTTTTTAGAATAATTCTTGTTTTTGTGAACGGAGTTGCGCCTCCGTGATGTTCCGATTGAAGTTAAAGCATTTTAAATGTTCAAGACCTGTATATAGTTTGTAATATGTTGTAAATAGGTATTGTAGATTAACGGAGTTATGTCTTATTTTAGTTGAGTCAGTTGTTAACTAGAATTAAGTCATCAAATGCGGCAGTCCGAACCAGAAGCAAGTGTTGAGAGCTTACCTGAAGGAAGGGGTAAGTTAAAGATTCCTGACATTCTTTTGTCTATGTGAACGCTTGTTTTTATATTTTTATGGCGCCCAGGAACAGCGACGCCGTTTTGATTTGATCTTAATTGAATGAAAAATTATTTATAGACGAAACGAAAGTTTTGAATATTTAGTTCTATTGAAAAGAATATTGTTGATGATTTGTTTGACCTTGGATATAATGAAGAATTGAGTATAAAAATAAATAAAAGTCTTGAATGCTTAATTCTGTTGAAGATAATATTATTAATAATATTGATTGATAGCGTATTTTGAAAACAGGATTATTTTGAAAGTTATTGAATATATTTTGAAAGTTATTGTTCTTATATTAAGTTGTTATAAAATTAATTATATTTAAAATTACGGATTAAACATGTCTGATATTGAAAAACTAAAGAAGAAACGTGCTGTTTCTAGAACGGCGACTACGAAATTAATTAATACTTGTGAGCTGTATCTTGCAGAATCAGTACAGGAAGTTCCTGTTCTTACGGAACATATTGATCAGTTAAACTCAAAGTATAATAATTTAATAACTTTAGATGAGCAGATCCAAAATTTAATGGATGATGACGGCGAATTAGAAACTGAATTTGAAACTGCCGAAGGTTATGCTGAAAAAATAATTTCTATGAAATCGAAATTAACGTATGCTTTAAAAATAAAAGTTGAACCTGAACGTTCTATTAAGAAAACAAATTCGGTTAATGAAAGTATTTCAACAGAGAATTTGACTTCTTGCTCTCATTCTAAAATTAAATTACCGAAATTGAGTATTAATAAATTTAATGGAGATCCTGCTTATTGGTTATCTTTTTGGAACCAATATGATAATGCGATACATCAAAATGATAGCTTAACTGACATTGATAAATTTAATTATTTGCATTCCTTCCTTACTGGAGTTGCTTCTAGTGCAATTAGTGGGTTTTCGCTATCGAGTGAAAATTATATAGCAGCTATTGAACTACTCAAAAAGCGTTTTGGTCGTAAAGACCTGATTATAAATGCTCATATGGGAAAATTATTGAATTTAGAAACAGTTAAAAATGTAAATAATACTTTTGCATTGCGAAAGCTGTATGATAACATTGAGACTCAAATAAGAAGTTTAAATTCACTTGAAGTAACTTCCGGAACATATGGTACGTTACTAACGCCAATTGTGCTTAAATTAATTCCCAATGAGTTAAATTTGGAATTTCAACGTAAACGGAAAACTCAGGATAATCTTTTTGAAGTTAACGAACTGCTTGAATTTCTACGGGCAGAAATAGAATGCAGAGAAACTGCGATTCAAATACAAGATAGGGTTATCGTTCAAAATTCACCGCAAGTGCAGAGGGAGAGAAAAATAAATAAGTTTACAGTTCCTACTGCTGCTTCATTGAAGGTTTCGATAAATCATTGTATTTTTTGCGGAGATTCCGATGAATCAGTTAATCACAATTCTGCAGCTTGTTCTAAGTCCGTCGCAGAAAAACGAGCACGTTTGAGAAAAAACGGAATGTTTTATCTCTGTATGAAAAAGGGAAATCATTTAGCAAAAGACTGCTTTTCAAAAATAAGATGTCAGTTTTGCAGTGGAAAACATAATTCTTTAATTTGTGACAAGAGTAATAAAGTAGATGAGAAAAAACAAATTGACGATAGAAATGTCACTTTAACAAATAAAACATTCACACAGAAAGTTTTGTTACAAACTTTAATTGTAAAAATCTGCGGAAATAGTGAAGATAAGTTTGTTAGGTGCTTAATCGATACTGGATCGCAAAAGTCGTATATTTCGAAGTTTGTTGCTGAAATGATGCAATACAAAATTATAAGTGAGAGCAACATTATTCATAGTCTATTTGGTGGAACGGAGGTTTCTGAAATCCATAAACAATTTATTGTGAATCTTAGTAATGTAAAGGGTGATTATAAATGTAATTTTAAGGCCTTTGATCAAACTAAAATTTGTTCAGATGTACCACAAATAGAAATAAAACCCATATTACATGAGCTTAAAGAACATAGAATATATTTGAATGACACTAGCCGTATGAAGGAAAAATTGTTGTTTGAATCATCCCCAACTGAAATTCATATTCTTATTGGAGCGGATATTGCAGGAAAATTACTCACCGGTAAGATAAGAAAACTAAAATGTGGTTTAGTATGTGTCGAAACTTACTTAGGTTGGACAGTTATGGGGAAAGTTCCTTTGGAAATAGAAAATAAAACTGACAACTCATTTACATTTTCGATGCACGTATCAGATTATAAAATTTCTGAATTGTGGAATCTTGATACTCTAGGAATTTTAGATACATCCGAAAATGAAACTAAAAAAGAGTTGCAAGAACAAACACTGCAACATTTTCTTTCAACGGTTAAAAAGGATAACGAAGGCAGATTTGAAGTCTGTTTACCTTGGATAGATGGCCATCCCCCACTCCCTAATAATCTAGAGATCGCTGAGAGAAGATTAAAAAATACAGTAAAAAATTTGAAAGACAAGGGTTTCTTAGAAGATTATGAAGCGGTTTTCAAATCTTGGGAGGAAGAAAAAATTATAGAAATTGTACCTGAAAATGAATATAATAATTCCTGCCATTATTTACCCCATCGTGCCGTTATTAGAATGAATTCCACAACAACAAAAATAAGACCAGTATTTGATGGGTCAGCGAAAATTAAGGGGTTTCCGTCAATAAATGATTGTGTAGAAAAGGGGCCTAATTTGCTAGAAACTATTCCTGCAATTATCAACAGATTTCGAGAAAAATGCATCGGTGTAAGTTCTGATATCAAAAAAGCTTTTCTTCAAATAGGACTTAATCCGAATGATAGAGATTTTTTGAGATTCTTATGGTGGGAACAAGGTAATCCGGGACATTTTAAGATGTATAGACACAGGAGAGTCGTTTTCGGAATTTCCAGTAGTCCCTTCTTATTGAGTGCTAGTTTAACTGAGTTACTAAATGACGTACCTGAACATCTTAGATCAACGGCAGAAAAAATTTCTGAAGCTTGGTATGTTGACAATTTAATTACAAGTGTAAATAATGAAGAAGAACTGCGAAAACTTAAAAGTGATTCTGTTGAAATTTTAGCGAATGCTAAATTTGAGTTGCAAGATTGGGCTTATAATTTGCCAACGAAGAACGAAATTACAGGTAATGACACTTTTTCGGAAATTTCAGTGTCCGAAAATTCAAATAAAAGGAAAACGGTTTCTATTCTTGGCCTTATTTGGGATTTAGAAGAAGATACATTAAGTTGCGACATTAAAGGAATAAATGAATCCGATAACCAATGCATTTCAAAAAGAGTGATCTTATCAGAAGCACACAAAATTTATGATCCAATAGGTTTTACATGTGGTGTGACACTGACTCCAAAACTCTTACTACAAAAGTGTTGGGAGCTAAAAGTTACATGGGACGAAGCTCTTCCCGACAACATAAGTAAAAAATTTCTTAAATGGGAAAAAGATTTGTGTCATTTGGCAGAGTTGAAAATTCCCCGGTATATGATGCTTAATCCTAATTCAAATACAGATTTGTCTTTTCATGTCTTCTGTGATGCCTCCCAAAAGGCATATGCCACATGCATTTATTTAAGATGTAAAAACAGTGATGAAGTATCGTGCCAACTTGTACAAGCTCGTGCAAGAGTAAACCCCCTGAAACCTACAACAATTTGTAGACTTGAATTGTTAGCTTGCGCTATCGGAGTGAGACTAATGAAAACGGTTAAGCAAGATTTAAAATTGGAAAATATTCCTATATTCTACTGGACGGATTCGATGAATACCTTGTATTGGATTAAAAATACAGAAAATTGGGGTGTATTCGTGATGAATAGGGTCAAAGAAATTAGGGCACATAGTAATCCGGAAAACTGGAAGTTTGTTCCTGGGAATTTAAATCCCGCTGATATTATTTCAAGAGGATGTTCCGTAGAAACACTTAAAATTAAGAAATGGCATGAAGGTCCGACGTGGCTGAAACTTGAGCCAGATTTTTGGCCAGCCTTTGATATAACTCCGAAAAAGGATGAGGTTGATAAAGAAAAGAAGAAGACAGTTATATCTTCTTTGATTTCTCTAGATGAAGAATTTCCATATTTTTCTCGAGTTTCACAGTTCAAGAAGATAATTAGAATCACTGTTTGGATAAAGAGATTTATTGACAACTGTAAAACTAACAAAAGGGAACGAGAATTTGGGAATTTAAAAATTGAAGAAATTAAACGAGCTGAAGTCATTGTATGGAAAATTGTGCAAAAAGGTTGCTTCAAATCAGAGAAGGATGAACGCTTACGTCATTTAAAACCCTTCGTTGATCCATATGGACTCATAAGACTCAAATCCAGAATAATTATGAGAGAAGACTCGGAGGATTTCAGATTACCTATAATTTTGCCATCTGACCACCCAGTCGTTACGAAACTAATAATTGAGAAACATAATCAATCACTACATTGTGGAGTTCAAACATTAATGGCAGTCTTAAGAGAGAAATACTGGGTCTTAAAAACTAGTAAAACGATCCGGAAAGTTCTGAAGAATTGTGTAAGATGTAAGAAGATTGATGCCAAACCCCACGATGTTGAAATACCACCATTGCCAGAAGATAGAATTAAAGACTGTTCTGTATTTCAAGTCATAGGTGTCGATCTGGCTGGACCTTTGTTTTTGAAGAATGGGTCAAAATCTTGGATTGTCTTATTCACCTGCGCCGTATATCGAGCTATTCACCTCGAACTTGTCACTTCATTATCCACTGACAGCTTCTTGCTTGCATTTCGCCGATTCATATCACGACGTGGAAGACCTCAGATTGTCTATACAGACAATGGAAGCAATTTCCTTGGTTCAAATTGTTTATTGAAGAAAATAGATTGGGAAAGAGTGATTAAGGAACATACCGTAGAACGAATTACTTGGAAATTTATTCCGCCTGCATCCCCTTGGCGGGGAGGATTCTGGGAACGTATGATAGGATTGATGAAGAATATTCTCAGAAAAATTTTAGGAAATGCATCATTGAAATATGAAGAAATTAATACTATTCTTTGCGATTGTGAAAATGTTGTAAACTCCAGACCGTTAACATACATATCTGAAGATCTCGAACTAGAACCCTTAACCCCTGCCATGTTTCTTCGTGAAATTAAAGAAGGTGGTGTTCCTGATCTGGACAATATAGATGCAAGTTATCTTCAAAGAAGATATGAATATCGGATGAAAATTCGTGAAGATTTGAGAAAACGTTCTCGACTAGAATATTTGGGACAGCTGAAAAATTATCGTAAAAAGTCAAACAGGTATCCTGAACTCTCAGTTGGAGATATTGTTATAATTAATACAAAAGAAAAAAGAATGAATTGGCCTCTAGGAAAAGTCATCCAGTTGTTTCCAGGTAAAGACGGCATAGTACGATTGGCAAAGTTACGAACTAAGTTTGGTGAGTTGCTTCGACCAGTACAAAGGTTGTATCCGATGGAAGCGAATTTCCAGGCAAATGACTTTTCTCCGAAAACCATCGAGTCTGCTCACCTTAAAGATTCTCCTGGTTCTGTTGAAAAGGATTCTCCTAGAATGTCTAAATTTGGACGCGTGATACGAACACCAGAACGGTTGGACCTCCTAAACTTGTCCACGACTGTGGTTGAGTTTGACCTGGCAAAACTCAACGGGGGGAGTATGTCGCGGACAGCTCCCCCTGTATCCCTTTGCAGTAACAGTGACACCTGAATTTAAAAACTTTTACGTACCGAAGTGAAGTGAACAGAAACTGAAAAAACTTTTTAGAATAATTCTTGTTTTTGTGAACGGAGTTGCGCCGCCGTGATGTTCCGATTGAAGTTAAAGCATTTTAAATGTTCAAGACCTGTATATAGTTTGTAATATGTTGTAAATAGGTATTGTAGATTAACCGAGTTATGTCTTATTTTAGTTGAGTCAGTTGTTAACTAGAATTAAGTCATCAAATGCGGCAGTCCGAACCAGAAGCAAGTGTTGAGAGCTTAACTGAAGGAAGGGGTAAGTTAAAGATTTCTGACATTCTTTTGTCTATGTGAACGCTTGTTTTTATAATTTCACCCGGCAACCCACCAAAAAATTTATTTTTTGAAAAAAAAATTTTTTGAGAAAAGCGCGCGGGGAATGTTCCGAGGCATCCCCCTCTCTCCCCGTTTATCCTACTTCATAATGTCATATATCCTATTTGTTGCAAATTTTGTCTAGTTTCTGAATTTCATAATGCTTTGCCCCTAAAATAATAAGAAATGTAAGTTAATAACAAGTCTTTTAGGGGGGGGGGGGAGGGAAATTTTGGGGGTAAGTTAAAAATTAGGATTCAGTGACCCAAAAAACTTAAAGTAAACCTTATAAGGAAAGTTCGGAGGGGAGATGGGAGGGCTAATGTAAACGTGTGAGTGGTTAAGTGGAATTGCGCAACTTAGTCCACGCAGCACCGCGCGCATGTTCCGAGGCAGATCCTCCCTTCCCCTTCATCCTAAGTCATAATGTCATATATCTAATTTGTTTCAAATTTTGTCTACCTTCTAAATTTCTAGATACTTTTCTCCTAAAACAATAAAAAATTTGATTTTTTTTAATAAAAACCTTTTTTGGGGGCTTTTTACCAAAATTTGGGGGGGGGGGGTTGCCGGGGGAAATTTCGGTGGGAAGTTACAAATTCGGATTCAGCGACCCAAAAAATATCTAGAAAGCCGATTTCCAGTACTACCATTAATTTTACTAGGTAAAATTCCCTATTGCCTGGACTAAAGTAAATTTATGCATTTAATTACATTTAAATTATTAATTGCTTGAAACATTCTGACAGTAGAAGCATAGTTCAAGTATGTAGAAAAATAACAAAATTACATATAAAATTAAATACTCTATACACCTCATCGTATAAAACTATATGATACAATTAAAAGGATATTTGCATGTTTCATAATATCACCAAAATAAGCAAGCCTTTTTGCCAATAACCGGCAATCAACTCATTCAAGCATACAGAAAAATTACAAAATTATATATAAAATTAAATACTCTAATTCTGGACAATCGTGGTATAAAAGTATAGGATTAAAATAAAAATATATTTACATGTTTCATAATTTAAAAAAAAAAAAAGTAAATCTTTTCGACAATATCCGGTAATCAATTCATATCGATTTTTTTTTTCAAAACATGGATATTTACATAATTTTTAATTATTTAGAAAATATACATATCAGTACATTGCGAACGATTTTCAATACATTTAAACTTTATATGGGCTATACAAGCATATGGAAAAATTACAAAATTACATATAAAAATGAATATTCTAATTCTAGACAGTTTGCGTATAAAAGTATACGATAAAAATAAAAATATATATCATGTTTCATAAAAAAAAAGAAAAAAAAAGCATGTCTTTTCGCAAATATCTGGCAATCGAATCATATAGATTTTTTTTCTTTTCTTTAAAAAAACAAAAAATCATGGATATTTACACGATTCTTAATTTAGAAAAATATCGATATGCGTACATAGCGAAAATTTTTCAGTAAATTTAAATATTATAGGCGCTAATCATGAAATACGGGGAAACAAATAATAAATAATTTTTTTTCAGGTTTCATTATTTTAAAGAGTCAACATTTCTTTTTTTTTTTCTTCTTCTTTCAACAATTTGTACTCGAAATTTGAAGGAAATTCATGAAAATAAATTTTTGGAATTTTTTGAGTGAATCGTAAATGCAGTATGGAACACGGCAACGAACCGGTTTTTACTAAAAAATATCAAAAATCGCAATTTCAGCTAAATTATACTTAACAAAATACATTCTTCATTAGACACAGTACGTAAAAGCGCCCCCTACAATTCTCCGGAGGGAAACTCTGATTCCCCGAAAACAAAGGGATTTCGACTTTTTTTTACGGCCGTATAATGGGAAGGGAATCGAGTTTCGCCGTGATTTGATATAAGAAAATATCTTTTGTCCAAAATCAGTTTTCAAATTTTATTAATTTTTCTTCGCTTGTTATTTTGAAAATTGTTATAGAATATATTCTTCTCAAAAAATTTAAAATAACTAACCCTTTGTGTACTGAATTATGAATTCATGAAACTTTTATCTTCTAAAGCATTTTACATGAATTTTTGAAACTACATTAGAAGATTTGAATAATCATTTAACGAATTTTAGAAGGATTGGAGGATTTAGAAGGATTAATTAAATTTCAATTTATAGGGATTTTGTGCAATATTTACAACCCCACTGAAATCTTTTATTTTAAATAATTATCTTAGTGTATTGTGAAATTAGGAAATGTACAAATATAATGTTCTTACAATACTTACAATAGAAAAATAGAAATATTTCCGAACTGAAAATCCCCCCCCCCCCCCCAAACGTCAAGAAAGCTGAAAAGATGCGAAGGCAAAATAAATCATGCTTTTAAAAAATATCTTTGTTTTGCTTAACCCATAATGCTTTTGGAACAAGATAAAAATAATGCATCTATAACTCATTCTAAACTGCATTATTACTAATCCATGTATTAGATGAATTTTATAACAAGTTATTTTAATGGTACTTAGAAGTACCGCCAGTAGATAAAGGGTTAAACACTACAAGGAGTAGGAATTGTGAATTTTCATCACAGTGTCAGAGTCCCTCTACCCCACCCCAACCTAACCTAGTTAACCCATTAAACGCCGGTATATATATTAACCGATTTTTTTATGGAATCATTGCTTTTTCTTAATGAACAGGATGCCATTAAAGAACTTCTGAAAGAAAAATTAAAAAAAAATTGATTATTTATGAAAATCATTATGTTCCCGAATGGGAGCAATTGCGCTTAGTGGGGGTATTTTTTTTTTCTACAAAAATATACTTTTGCCTCCGTGTAGTTATAGCAGTTATTTTTTAATTCTTTAGAAATAAAAAGGACTATGTCATACTGAAACAGACATTTTATGAAAATTGAGATAAATTACATCTACAATTATTGTAAACATCTACATTTATAATAAAATGAAATAAATGAAATTACCTGTTCATAAGCATTTTCATTATATATCTCTTTATGTTTCATCATTACATTATCCTTTCTCTCTATTTTACATGAAAGACGACTGAACAATTTTTATACATTGCACTTTTTACAGGAAACTACAGTATTTTTTTTTTACTTGCTTTACACCTAGATTGTTTCCCAGCATTTTCTGGAAAATGGTTCACGCCATCAAAATGCTCGTCATTTGACAGAAATCCAGAAAAAGCCCGAACGGGGACGTTATTATATATTTTTGTTCTACTTTCATCAATGACGAAACAAATTAACGGAGAAATTCTATCTAAGTTTTCCTTTGCATTCCTTATGGATTCGACAAGCTGTTACAACTCCCATATTTAGTGTGTTGGTGAGAAATGGCCACCACCATTGCTTCCCTCTTATTTTTGGGCGATAAATACTCAAAAAACGATCAAGCAAATCGATATCTCCCATGTTTTTGTTATAAGACTTTATAAAATGGGGCTGCGGTATCTAAAATCTGCCATGCTCCATCTTTTTGGTCCAACTTACTGGTTCTATAGGTTCAAAATTTAAATCCAGACAAACAACCTGATTGTCTTTCCATTTCACAATGCTAATTGATTCCGTAGAAATAGAGCCAAATGTTCCTCTGTCATTTTTCTTCAAAGCTTTGGACAATTCAAAGGACAAATCAAAGGACAATTTTGTAATCTGTTCTCCTGAATTGTCCCAGTGGTCCGAAAATTCCGATTTGTTCATACTTTTGCTTGTACTTTCATCTATAATATCATGTCTGCGTATATATATATATATTTTTTTTTTTTTTTTTTTTTTTTTTTTTGGCAAATCACATATTTCTTCGTTGACTTTTGATTTGGAATTTATGGAAAGCTCAATCTCACCAGATATATCAAGGGTAAACCGTCGCAAGGGTATATCCGTCAAGGGTAAACCGTCGTAAAATAAATTGTTTTTTTATTACATCTTCTTCATCTTTTAAAATTCCGGGATCAGATGACAATAAACATTTCCTGATCATTCGAATAATCAACCGGATCAAATTGTTCCAAATAATCCAAAGCTTGAGACACAGTTAAAAATTTCACAGATATATTTTCCTTAAAAATCGAAATATATTATATGAAAAAAATAGAAGAAACTGCTAAAAATATAGTATCTTTTAGCAAAAAGAAGACATCTAATAAAGTAAGAAACAAATTTTAAGAGTAAGAGTTCCAAGAAAAGTTTGCTAAGAATGAAAAAAAAAAGCATTTCCAAAACTTCTATACAGATTATTTTCGCTCACATAATAAAATCACCGTATTGGGTCTTCCTAATTTGAGGCGTTACGTCAGGCATTGAAAACTAACGAAAGCGCCATTGCTCCCGTTACGGGAGCAACACGTTCTTTTATGAATTATGATTAATCTATTCTACTTATTAACTACGGATTTATGTAGTATCAGACACTAGACAGTTATAAACATATTTTAAATAAAAAATATAATTTTTATTAATAAGTTATTTAAAAAAAATATTTCCTGCGAAAGCGGTCATAAAGCTAAATTTCGCCTTTTTAACACGTTTTAAAAAATGGAAAATGCAAATGAAACTTTTAAAAAAAATTATAGAAGTCATCTCATATATTTAAAATATAAATAACATAAACTTTTTGACAATACATAAAATACTCCTTCTGGAAAAAAATTCCTAAAATAATGTTCCCAATGGCGCTTAATGGGTTTTAAAACAATTCTTTATTATTTTTTCATTTACTTTCATGGAATTAACAATTATTTTAAGCAGGGTTTCAGAGGGCAGAGACCCCCTCCCCCATCTCTAACCAAAGGAAGAAAAATAATAATCTCTTCCAATTCATCAATTTTAAAACGTGTTGTTGGATATTTAATACTATATTTCTATAATGCGTTTTATGTTAACATACTTAAAAAAAATTTTTCACGTGAGTTTCTGATTAAAAACATATACCAGTTTAATTATATAATTGTTCTCTATTTAAAAGAGGATTGCAGTTACTTGACGTTTGTTATCTTGGGGTCATCCTTGATTGCCGTTTAACTTGGGGCAAGCACATTCATTCTATTAGAGCAGTGGTTCCCAACGTGGGACGTACGCCCCACAGGGGGGGCAATATGACTTTTGAGGGGGGCAATTTCAGATTCCTTATTAACAAATTTTCTGTCATATTTTTCTTTTTCTTTAAATAAAAGAATTGTTGTTGTCTAAAAATAGAAATAATATTTGAAAAATAAAAATAACTGAATAATAATTAATTGTCAAAACGTTCTCATTTAAAAGTTTAAAATACACTGGTACCGGAATAATTATACGATTTTTTTTAAATATTTTAACACTTTTTACATATTAAAAATTCATTTTAATTATTCTGGTTTTAATATTATTTCAGTAAAACATACATTTTTTTTTTTTTTTTTTTTTTTACTATTTATTAAAAAAAAAAAAAAAAAAAAAAAAAACTCGTGCATCTATTCCTAGTGCAATATGCCCCATGATGGATCTTTTACATATGAAATTTTGAAGGGTATATCTAAAATTGACTATTTGGACACGTTTAATGTAAAAAATATTTTGTATTTTCAAAATGGGGCACTACTTTGCTGAAATTAATAAATCTCTTTGCGTATCACGGAAGGAAAGTAAACTTCCTATGGCTCTTCTGCAGACCTCATACACAAAACATAAGCATACTTCATGACATATGCATTTTAAAATTTAAAATTGAAGAAAACATGCTGGCTAAATAATAATTATGGAAAAAAGAAAGCCCACTATCAAAGAAGTATGTTATGAAAGGGAATAAAAATAGTTAATTAAAATGGATAAAAGCGCAAATCCGAAAATATTACTTGTGAATTATGTTATCCACATATTCTGGACGATAAACAAATATCACTTGATCTTAATGAAGTACTATCCATTGTAAAAAGCATACATTCTATCAGATGTAATACAAAACCTGACAGATATTTCAAGAAATTTTGCGAAGATAAAAATGTGGACTATTTATCACATTTAAATTTGAGGTGAGTTGCAAAAAAAAAAAAAAAAAAAAAAAAAACAATAAAACTTTTGCAATGTAAAGGCGAAGATCCATGGTCTCATTGTATTCATAGAGTTATGTTAAAAACATACCTGTAATAAGAAAAATGATTTTGACTTATAAGAGTTAATGCTATTTTTAGATCCTTCAGGGAAAATAGAAGTCTATTTTTTATGTAATAAGATTTATATGATATATAGAATGGGAGGGGGGGGGGCATCATGATTTTAGAGATGCTTAGGTGGGGTACGGCCTAAAAAAGGTTCGGAACCACTGTATTAGAGGGAAAGTCGCTGGAGCTTTCAACTCAATTAAACCTCTTCTAAACTGGTGGATATTTAGTTCAGCTGTAGTCAGCCTTTGTGTTTTCGCCACGTTGTGACAACGTAAAACAACCTTCTGTTAGTGTCAGTGAAAGAGATTTAATACCCGGGCAAATTCCACCAAACAAAACTTAGAAGTTTGTTCAAATTTGGGAGAGAAGGAGATATTTTCTATTCAAAATTTACTGTTGGCAGTTTGGTATGGCAGTATTCACAAACTGTTGATCCTATATAAACTAGTCCGATTTAGCAATCCCAAAACTTTCTTCTATCTCTTAGATGTTAATACTTGTTAATACTGTTAAAAATGCAGCATATAAGTACCACTGTTTAGATGATTTACACCAAAATCTAATTATCAACAACTGTGGCAACTTCTAACTAAAGTTTCATGAAAATGCCTGCATTAATTTTTTAGATAGAGATATTGCGGAAATTGTAAAAAATTGTGCATAGCAGCGGCACCTGTTGGGCGATTTACACCAAAAACTAATTAGGACCAATTTGTAACAGGAAATAACTAAATCTGAACCAAGGTCAAAATTCTTGCTAGTACAAGCATCAGAAATATGCTAGTTTTTGCTATGTATCGCTTCGTCTGCTAGATTTTCATGCTAGTATATGCTTTACAATGCTAGCCAGCAATACATGCTATATAGCTAGGTTACACAGCAATAGCATGACAAGCTATATATAAGCATTTTATGCTTGTGTGCTGTTTAAGCTTCTTCCAAAGCATGGTGTGGTAGGTACCTTACCGTGCTATTATATGCTTTTTTATGCTTGCCAGCATAATATGCTATGCAGCCAGCTTAGGCAAAAATAGCATGACAAGCTATGTACAAGCATTTTATGCTTGTTTGTTGTTTAAGCTTCTTTCAAAGCATGGTGTGGTAGGTACCTTACAATGCTATTATATGCTTTTTTATGCTTGCCAGCAAAATATGCTATGCAGCCAGCTTAGGTAGAAATAGCATGACAAGCTACGTACAAGCATTTTAAGCTTGTTTGCTGTTTAAGCTTTTTTCAAAGCATGGAGAGGCACATTAACGTGCTATTATATGCTTTTTTATGCTTGCCCGCATAATATGCTATGCAGCCAGCTTATTGAGAAATAGCATGACAAGCTATGTACAAGCACGTTATGCTTAGTTGCTGTTTAAGCGTCTTCCAAAGCATGGAGAGGTAGGTACATTAATGTGCTATTTTATGCTTTCTTATGCTTGGCAGCATAATATGCTATGCAGTTAGCTTATTAAGAAATAGCATGACAAGTTATGTACAAGCACTTTATGTGCTTATTTGCTTTTTAAGTTTCTGTCAAAGCATGGAGAGGTAGGTACCTTAACGTGCTATCATATGCTTTTTTATGCTTGTCCGCATAATATGCTATGCAGCCAGCTCAGGAAGAAATAGCATGACAAGCTATGTACAAGCCTTTTATGTGCTTATTTGCTTTTTAAGCTTTTGTCAAAGCATGGAGAGGTAGGTACCTTTACATACTATTATATGCTTTTTTATGCTTGCCAGCATAATATGCTATGCAACCTGCTTTGATAGAAAACAGAATGACGTACTATGTGCCAGTAAGATATGCTAATATGCTACACAAGTCTCTTCCCAGTAATGATGAGGTAGGTACTTAAATGAAGAATTGTGTGCTTGTTATTGCTTGGCTGCATCAAATGTTTATTAATATTTTTTAATTAATTAATTTATTTTTGTTTTGTTTTAGTTACTCGGAAGTATAAATTTGACTATGTTTTTTGAAAATAGAAGAAAAGGAAATTTTAATTATAAATTGAATAATTTCAAATCCAGGGAGAGAGAATAGCTCCCTTTCACCTCCATCCACCCCCCCCCCCCAAACAGAAAATTCTTAGTTTCTCTTTTATTATAAGCTAAGAGAAAAGATTAAATTTCAAATTGTTTTTCAAAATCGCAGAAAAAAATTAGTTACATTTCAAATTCGAGGGAGTCTTAATGGATCACCTAAGCCCTCTTCCCCTAACGGAATATTCAGGAGTTTGTGTTATGGAGGTTTCACTGTACATTGCAATTTTCCAAGATGTAAAATATAACTTCTATTTTTTAAATTAATTTCTATGGGGGTGGGTTAAATTCTATGATGGATTTAACTTATATGAGAGTCTTCTAGAGGAGCCCTCCTCTTCCCCCCCCCCCGCCGCCTGTAAAAGAATTTTTTCTTCTGTTTCTTAGAATTCAAATATTCTAACTTACGCGAAAAAAAATGCAGTATATCTTTAAAAAATATAGAAAAAGAAAATTTTGTTCATTAAAATATAAAATACGGTCTGGCCCTCTCCTGAATTCAATACTGTCTTAAATCACCCATTTGAGATTAGTTTTTAACATCTAAATATCAAAAGAGACAGAACTAAAAATTAATTACCAAAGCGGATACAGAAGAGTAACTCCCCCCAGCAGAAAATTTTAAACTGATCTTCCTCTTACTGTTAAATTATTTTAGGTTACCTGTAAATTATAAATTTTCTATATCTTTAAAAATGGGAGAAAAATAAAATTTTGTTTATTAAATTTCAAAAGCTGGGAGGAGGGGAGGTCTGTGTCACCGCCACCAGAATTAAATACTGCCCCTTGAACACGTTTGAAATAATTATTTAACACATAAACTTAAAAAAAATTAACAAATAATTTCCATGGTATACTTAACCCCGAATTGGAAGAAAATTCCTCGCTGCACTTTCTCTTAGTATTTAATTCTGTTAAGTTTCTCGAAAAGATTAAATTTGCTATGTTTATTAAAATCAGAGAAAAAATATTATTTTGTTAAATTTCAAAATCCAGGGGCGGTAGATTTCCTTTTTCGAACCACTACAACGTAAATTCAATACTGCCTTCGTCCACCCGTTTTAGATAAAATCTAAGCACACAAATCTAAAAAAAACTGAAGATTAATTTCTATAAAGGATTTATTGGGAAAAAGCGCCCCCCCCCCCAGGTTTAGATAAAATTTTAACGCATAAATATTTAAAAAACTGAAAATTAATTTCCGTGAAGGTTTTTTGGGAAAAAGCGCCTCCCCTCCACTCCCCCATCATAAAATTGTTAGCTGTTCATTATCTTAGTTTTTAATTATTTCAAATATACAAAAAAAAAAGAAAAAAAAAAGAAAAAAAAAGAAAAAAAGAAAGAAAATCCGTGCTTTTTAAAAAGATAATTTAGTCAATTAAATTTCAAAATTCAAGGAGCACTGTTTCATGCAAGAAATAAGTTCATAACAATCGAATTGAAAATATGTACAATTGACCCCCCCCCCCTCCAATACGGATTAATTTTAAAATCTTAACCCCATCCTAAATTGATAAATTCTATCCTAAATACACTTCAAAATCTTTTTTTTTCTGCAACAAATAATTATGACCATATTCAACCCATTAATTAAGCAAAGAAAATTCCACTAATGAATTATAATAATCAAGCCATATTCAAAATTATCCATTAAACATAGAAAAAAACCCTAATAATATATTAACCTTATTAATTGAAACTTGGAGGATAACAGCATCGGTAAATTCTATGTCTTATGAATAATCTTATAATAATCGATAAACCTCTGTCTTATAAAAATATCAACACACAGCAGAATCAGCTCTTCACCCATTACCCGAATTTAAAATCGTTTATAAACACGACCCCAGTGGCGTAGTAAGTAAAACATCTGGCTTCCAAACCGGATATAATGAGTTCTGTCCTTCTCAGAGGAAAAGAAAAGCAGACTTAAGTTCCCCTTCTAAAAGCTGTAGGTACTTCAGAAATTCTCCAAAGATGGCGCCACCAGCGTCATTTTTTTTTCAAACCGGGAGAATAGCAAAAAATAAAAGCAAGTGATGCTAGAAAAATAATGCTAGAATAGCAAAAATTAAAAGCAAGTGATGCTAGAAATTTAATGCCAGCATAGCAAAAATTAAAAGCACGTGATGCTAGAAAATTAAAAGCAACTGATGGTAGAAATGTAATGATAGACTTGCAACAAAAAAAAGTTTCTGTTGCTGGTGAATTACTGCTAGAAAGCAGAAATTACAAGCAAGTGGTGGTCTTGATTGTTGCTAGGCCAGCAACGTATTCAAGCAACACAAGCTGGAATATGTATGCTGGCCAAGCAGTAAGGTGTTCCAATACACACCATGACTTGCTGGGAATTATGGTGGAACCAGCAAATGTGTTATGTTAGTTTAAGATAGTTAACTTTGCTGGGATACAGCATTTAATGCTTGTCTAGCAAACAAATACCAGCATGAATTTCGACCTGGGTCGTCAGTCAAGAATCGAGAATTTCGTTGATCGGGAGCGGAAAAATCATGAATTGCGTCAATCAAGAGGGGAAAAATCGCAAATTCGTCAATCAGTCACGAAAACGCATGTTTTCTCGATCGGGCTCCGAAAAATCGCGAATTTCATTGGTCGGGTACGAAAAAAATCGCGAATTTTGTCGATCAGGCGCATGAAATTTAAAAATTTCGTTGATCAGCAGCGTAAAATTCGTGAATTTCATCAATTTATCGGGAGAAAAAAATGCGAATTTTGTCAATTTGCCGCGGGAAAAAATTGCAAATTTCGACAGAGTCAGTTAAAAATTGCAAATTTCGTCGATCGGGCATGGGAAAATCGCGAATTTCGTTAGTCGGGTACAAAAAAAATTACGAATTTTGTCGATCAGGTGCGCAAAAATTAAAAATTTCGTTGATCGGCAGAGAAAAATTCGTGAGTTTCATCAGTTTATCGGGAGAAAAAAATGCGAATTTTGTCAATTCGCCACGGGAACAAATTGCAAATTTCGACAGAGTCAGTTAAGAATTGCTAATTTCGTTGAACGGGTGCAAAAAATATCGCAAATTTCGTCGATCAGACACGTAAAAATTGTGAGTTTTGTCGATCAGGCTCCGAAAAATAGCGAATTTTGTTAGTCGGGCACGAATAAATGGCGAATTTTATGAATACGGTCGGAGAGATAGCGAATTTCGCCGATCAGGCGCTGAAAAAACTGAATTTTTCGATCGTGTGCGGTAAAAATAGCGACATTTGTTGCTCGGATGCGAAAAAATCTCGAATTTTGTCGATCGGCTACGGAATACTTGCGAATTTTGTCGACCAGGCGCAGAAAAATCGCAAAGTTTTTTGATCAGGCTTGGAAAAATCGCAAATTTCGTTGATTGGCTCCTTCTCTCCTCTTCGTTCATGAAGTTCACATTTTTTTTTCGGCACTAGCCACTTCCATCCCTATGTTTCTTTTTTTAGCACTTATAATAAAACAAAATTTATTCCCCCGAATAAAATCAAGGAATATTACCAATTCTTGAAAACAGTCCTTGCTATATCTGTGTCATAGCTATATACAAACGTAAGCTGTTGATATTTCTTTGCCAACTGAATTGGATATGTTGAGTGGGTAAGGGAACCTAGAGGGGCAAAACTCCCCCCCCCCTTCCCCTCTGAAACCATGTTTATATCTGATTATAGGCCACATATCACCTCTCCGAAATAGAATTCTCTCCGTATTACTGATGTGACCCGCGACAACTCAGTCATTTTCGTAAGTGGCCCTTCTCCAAAAACGGTTGTGCACCCCTAATTTACAGGGTCGCTCAAAAAATTCCATTACCTTATGGTCAAAGGAGAAAATTTGTTTGCAGAATATTTTAGTACTTTTACGCTATTTCAAATATATTGAATTTGATATAAATAGCTGAATTTCCCTACAAGATGCTCCGTATAGAATAGAGCATTCATAGCATTTGTCGTTCATTTACAAGGACACGTAACAGATATCGGTTACAGAACAGTCTTTGGGCAATAATTGTTGGAAGTGCGTTTCCAAATTCGGTATGCTCTTTGAAACTAAACTAATTTTTTGTATGTTACTCGCTGTGAATAAATTCTATATACCTCGTATACAGGGTTATACAAAAGAATTGACGTACCATTCTCCTTACTAGCTGAAATTGTTGAATGGATTATTTAAAACTGAGGTATGTATTTCCGAAGTGAGCTAAACTTTTGCATACATGTCGTTAATAGATATCATCTAACAACACGACTGCCCAAAGAATTCGTATTTTTTTTTTTTTTTAACCATTTGGAAATGCTTGTTGTTTTCGGTCGAGGATGAACCCAAATGATGCTCGCATTTTATTTTTTTAACGAAATTCCACGATGTTCTTTACTTTTAGAAGAATTTTCATTAGAATAGGTAATAGAAAGGCATAAAATCGTTAACAATTGAAAAAGTTATAAAATGGGTAGCCGCAAATTATCAGATATGGAAAAATCCAAAGCAAAAGAGCGAAGCCGAAATGAAAAACGTCTTACAAAGCAAAAATCGAGATCTTCAACTCATTATGTAGGCCATGAAAATCGTGGTCTTCAACTGATTATGTAGCCCAAGAAAATCGATTACAGAATAAAAGACGAACGCGAAAAAGGAAACCATCTAATGTTTAATCGATTGATAGTAAAAGGACATGTCTCGATGGGCTCCAATCCACTAGCCACGGTGTTTTACAATCGGTCGATTCTAACGGGGGAAAATTGAGCTCAACGTAAGTAATTTGTCGAATTTGTCGCAATCTGTGGATGATTCGGTGGAACTGCTTTCGATTTGTAAACTGTTTTTCTTCTCGAAACGGGACTTGGAGAGTTTATCGATAAAGGTTTTGGTCGTCTGAAGTTTGATCTTATCTTTGCGATCTGTTGTTGAAGAGGATGCGACGGAAAAAAAAATTCCAAATGGTCGTTGTAATCCATTAAATTGCAATTTTATTTATTTATTTATTTATTGTAGATGGGAATTTTTGAAATTGGATTTTCAAATGTGTTATGAGTTCCGGAATGATTGAGTTAGAGATCCTATTCCAACTTATTAAGCGGTGTAGTTTTCTTACATGATTATGAATGTATTGTTACATTATTATGAAAGTGTTGCATAATCTATGCTTGACACATGATTTTTTGTTTGTTTGTTTTATTTTGCTTTTGCATAGAATACACCTGAGGTCGACGTCTTTTGTTGTGCGTTTGTACTTATTTAATTTTGGTTACAATTTTTTTTTAAAGAGAGTTTCACTTTCAGAAGCGGTTCCAAAATTGAAATTGTTCGCATAATTAAAAAAAAAGTAACCAAAATTGAAAAAACAATAACGCGCAACAATAGATATCGACATTAGATATCCTATGCAAAACAAATCATTTAAAATTATCAAAATTTAAGCGAGATATCTGTAAACCATAAGTTTAACATTAGTGTTCGAGTTCCTTCGTGTGACTATTGTAGACTCTTACACTAGACACTGAAAGAAACGCTCAAGCTTATGTTAATCCTATGGGACAGTTTTTTACAGATTTCTCGCTCGCATTTTAATATTTTTGAATCATACATTTTGCATTGGATACCCATACGCTCCTATACGATTAACATTAGGGTTCGATTTTCTCCAAGTGACTAGTGTAGGCTTAAACTTAATCTTCCCTTTCCTAGAATATGCAGTTTATCGTCACTGTACGGAAGACAGTGGCTTCTACAATAGATGTGTCAGTAATGCAGGATTTGCAGTTGGGTATTTAACTCCACCTACCCACAAATATGAGAACTTCAAATGCTTAACTGTAATGATTTGTATGAAACTCGCTTGAATGATTATGTGAATTACGATGGTCGCATTGTAAGTCACTAGGTAAGTAAGTGAATTTGCCCACGCAATTTCGGAAGAAAAAAAATTTAAATTAAAAAAATTTAAAGCGATAATAAAAAGTGCAGAAGCGCAGTTATTAGCCAACACTATACGTGTTCTTAATTGTATTTTTAAAGGACGAGGATGCTATAGAGTGGATAACAGGCAGGAATGACAACATGTCGACGAGTCTGATTGTAATGTTCCTATTCAGAACAATTAACCGATGCCAAAATTAGCAGCTGCTCTGAGGGCTTGACGTAGTAAAGGGGTTCGTCAGAAGTTAAAACAGTAACGATAAAGCCGCTGCATTATTAGCAGAAATGCAAAGCTAACAATTGAGTATCTGTTCTGCAGAAAATTCAAAATTCAAAATTAGCAATTATTTTTAAAATATTTTGAAAATTGCTGAATAATTTTTTTAAATAAATGATTATCATTCCAAAGCGATTTCAGTGATTTTTTTTTTTTGGTTAATCTATATGTGTAAAGCGCTTTTATCATCAAAAAAACATCATGTGTACTTTTCGTATGTACATTTTCTTTTATTCTGTTCCATTTCCGCTAATTTATATCATGGATGCAGTAATATTTACAAATCTTCCGTTTTCAATATAAAAGGCAACTTAACCCTTTATGTACTGAATTATGAATTCATGAAAATTTTATCTTCTAATGCATTTTTCGTGAATTTTTGAAACTACATTAGAATATTTACATAATCATTTAATAAATTTTAGAAGGATTAATTAAATTTGAATTTATAGGGACTTTGTGCAATATTTCTAACCCTACTCAAATCTTTTATTTTATATATTTTTCTTAGTATTTTGTAGAATTAGGAAATGTGCAAATATAATGTTCTTACAATAGAAATATAGAAATATTTCCGAATTGAAAATCCCCCCCCCCCCCCCGAAAGCCAAGAAAGCTGAAAAGATGCAAAGACAAAAGAAATCATCATTTTAAAAATATTTTTGTTTTGTGTAACCAATAATGCTTTTGAAACGAGATAACGTAATACATCTATAACTCATTCTGAACTGTATTACTACTAATATATATATTAAATGAATTTTATAAGTTATTTTAATGGTACTTATAAGTACCGTCCGTAGATAAAGGTTAAACGTCTCAACGAAAGAAACTTTTCACGATATATTTTCAAAAAATGGTTGCGGTAGATCCTTAATTAAGTTGTAAGTTTTACTGAATTCTACATTTTGTTGTCCGGTCTCAAGAAAAATGGATAACTGGAATTACCGCTGTATCTGCGTATTATTTTAAGGTTACACAACTAATTTGAAAAAAATATATTCAGAGATATCATGCAGTGGAATTTTGACGGTAAATATAAATGATAAAAATGAAAGCGACGATATTTTGTAGCTATTCATTCATCTAATTTTAGAAGAGAATATTTTAATGAATAAAATATTTCTTCAAACTGAAACTCGTACGTTGTGGCCATCACAAAACTTTCTTCTATATAAATCACGTCAATTAAATCATTTAAATAGTACAAAAAATTACATCAATTTAGCACGAATTCATATCAAAGTATATCTGAATTTGAAGTTTGAAGAAAATTCGTGCATTAGTTATTGAGATAGAGCTATAGTGGAAATTCTGAAAAATGCAGCCTAGCAGCGCCACCTGTTCAGCGATTGCCAACAAAAAATAAACAGCACTAATTCATATCAAGCTATAACTGAATCTGAATTTTGTTGGAAATCCATGTATTAGTTCTTGAATCAGTTAGTCTCTAGCACTATTGCCGAAATCGCACAAAATGCAGCATATAGTGCCACCTGTCTAGCGATTTACACAAAAAATGTATAAAACGTCAATTCATGTCAAGGACTAACTGAATCTGAAGTTTGATGAAAATCCGTGCATTAGTTCTAGTGATTGAGCTATATTGTGGAAATCATGAAAATGCTGCATAGCATCGCCACCTGTTGAGTGATTTACACCAAAACATAAACAACACTAATTCATATTCAGGTATACCTGAATCTGCTGTTTGTTGAAAATCGAAACATTAGTTCTTGAGATAGAGCTATTGTGGAAATCGCAAAGAATGCAGCATAGTGGCGCCACCTGTTCAGAGATTTACACCAAAATATATAAAACGTCAATTCATGTCAAGGACAAAATGATTTTGAAATTTGATGAAAATCCGAGCATTAGTTCTTGAGACTGAGCTATTGAGGAAATCGTGAAAAATCCTCCATAGCAGCGCTACCGTTCGAGTGATTTATACCAGAAACTGATTAGCACCAATTTATATCAGGGACTAACTGAATATAAATTTTTATTAAATTCCGTGCACTAGTTCTTGAGATATAGCGCCCACAAAATTTGTGTCACATACATACAGACAGAGTCACAGACTCACAGACAGACATTTTGTAAAAACATGTTTTTGGGGATCTCTGACCCCTAAAACATGTAAATCCGTCAAATACCGGAAGTCGAAAATTCTCATGAATCCAGTACTTCCTTCTTGTAAAGATAGAAGAAAGTAAAAATGTTAAAAAGATTTTATTAAAGAATGCAATTTTTTTAATAAATTGTATATGGTCGAACCTGGTTACGCCGCGCTTCGAGGGGGTGGAGAAATATTGCGTTTTAAGCGAGATCGCGTATTAAACGAAATTTGTATTATATTGCACGAATTGGTTTTATTTACACATTTAATAAAATAATGAAATTTATAGCTTTCATTTATATTTTTACGGTAGGATATTGTGTCTTTTACGCATATTTAGAATTAAATTTAATTGCATTTTACTTAAACATCATTTTTCGTTTTACGGTACATCATTTTACTTTTTGCCTTAGTGTAAAAAATAATAACGGAAAATAATTTTGGATTCTAAATAGGTTTTATTATCGCTTAATGCGTTGTAACCGAAAAAAAAAAATCGTTTTCTTACTAGACTAATTCTTTTAACAGAAAGAATAAAATATTAAATCTTTGAAGCACAACTCAGTTTTTAAAATCATGTTTGACACTTGTAATACTGCGATAAATTATACCATTTTAATATATCCTTCTTTTTAATGTAAGAAAAAATATTCTTATTTATTGCCTTAGTGTAAAAAATATTGTTATATTAATAGCATAGCAAAAAGTAAAAAAAGCATAAAAGAATTCTCCATCCGCAGTCGTATCTGTTTAATCTTTAGGATTTCATTTTTTTTTTTTTTTTTTTTTTTTTTTTTTGCCTATATTATGCATTATAAAAGATAGTAGTGATATAATGTACATTTAAAATCTCACTAACAGTTATGATCATCTCTAATCATAATAAGTTTTATCACGTATTTAAGTAACTTGATATTTACTTTCACCTCTCTACTACAGTAAAAATATTCTCGGAGCGAGAGTCAAAGAATATTATGAGGAAGGATCAAGTTTTGCTAATTTAACGGTTTATTCAAATATGTACCTCTATTTCCATTAGTAATCTTCGCCTTAAATTATATATTATTAAATAAAGTGACTAAAACTTTTCGGAAACAGTACTTTTTATTTGAATATAAAAAATCCCCTAAATTTGCAACACTTAAGATGGGGGCACCACGGGAGATGGAATTTGTATATGAATAAATTCGCATCTTAACCCTCTAAGTGTTTGGGGCGTATTATTCCGTTCACTAAGCTCCAGGTTTCACAGCACTACAAGTATTATTTAAGATAATATAATTCTATAGATTTATGGAATTTAAAATACATTGAAGAATGATTAATACACTTAAGGATTACATTCATATTCGTAATTGAGTTTTTTTTATAATGTTGAAAGAATCATATTTTATTAGCATTTAAAGCAAAATGCAAAGAAAACAACATTACAATTTTACCCTTTTGCAAGACGCTCGGAGGGTTAAACATGATTTTTCTTCAAACGACCGAAAATTTATTGCGTGTTAAGCGTTATTCCGTAATAACCGTTCGCGTACTAAATATGATATTTTTGCATTAGACTTATGGTCAGTATTCAAGAAATCGCAAAAAGTCCGCGTATAAAATAGGATCTCGTATTAAGCATGAGCGTCTTAACCGGGTTTGACAGCATTTTATATTCCGGAATATTAAATACATAGTTAATGATCAATCTTTATATCTAGTCAGTTAAGAAATTATTAAGCATACACTTTTGTGTTCGATATAAGTTTACCTGAATATATTAATTTTCATTCTAAAAAAATCAAGACTAGTTTTACAGGAATTTGCATTTTAACATTTGAAGTGGCATTTTGAATCACCGTTTCGAATGTGAGAAATGACAAATGAAAACATCTGTCGCTTTCATTTATATACACATGGTTTCAGATGATGTTTGTAGTTTAAGGATATATTTCTTCATTTTATAAGTGAAAACGGAAAAAAATGTGAATGTGACTATTAAATCTAGAATAAGGAATTTATATCAGCTATACTAAAGAAATAATGCAATTAATTATACGTTATTTTAATACCATTGTCCATTAAAAAAAATTAAGGAAAAATAAATAACAAAACACTAATTGTTTGACAGTTTGTTTGATCATTCCTAAATTTTAGCTTTACTCTTTTAATATTAGTTTAGATGGTTTTTCAGAACCGGAAAAGTCTTTTAAAGAGCAAAAATGAAAAACGAAAAAAAAAAAAAAAAAAAAAAAAAAAAGCAAATTCTTTCAACATGTTTTTTATTTCAACAAGGTTTTTGTGATAAAGTCAAAACTAATAACTTATTGTAACCTTACAAATACCTAGTAGTGTAACGATGGAACCAGTTAATTAGCATTTAATTATTTTTCTCATTTGTAATGCTCACATAATAATAAATATTTGTTTGCTATAACAAGGTAAACGATCAATATCTCAACATACACTATCGCTTTTGCTTTGATAGCACGCATCTTGGCTTCAAAACATCGCACAGTCTCATTCTTTATTCCATCGAACAGAATAAAAGGCGTACTTTTAAATAAATGTAATTTGAAAATTGTAATTTAATTTACGGATTTTCAATGTTTTTTTAAATAATAGTCACGCATGAAAATCTTAAAACATTCAATGCTGATGTAACAATAAGCACTTTTTAAGCTACAACAATGTGAAGTTAAAATGCAATAGCATTGTTGATGTGAAAAGCTATTGTCGAAACGCTTGAAGACGTTCTCTTTCAAAATTTTTCGTCAAGCACTAAACACGCATATAAATTTCAACCTAAATTTTGACATTATTGAATCTAAAATATTTTTTATATCCATAGTTCTCCATTCAGTTTTACATAATTAGTTTAACTCTAAAATTAAAATAATCCAGCATTATGAATAAACGCCAAATCCAGTCCATATTACAAAAACAGTTAGGATATGAATACAGGGAGAGTTTAGCAGAAGGGAAATTCAGCGATGTGCTCCTCTTCGAAATGCCACCCGGAGAAATTACAGCAGGTAAAATAGTTTGTGCAGATCAAATAAAGCAAAACGAACTGCAGCTCTGGCCGCTCTTGGAACACAAAAATATTATCCAGTTAACAAAAACCATATTGATGCCAGAACTAGATGCCTGCTGTTTTTTGATGAATAGGCAGTACATGGCCTTAGACAAAATCGTTCGTAAAGGGTGGTTCCAAGACGATGAATACAACATATTTGACATAAAAAGGTGGCTACAAGACAGCTTGTCAGGAGTGGAATATCTTCATCGCCGTAATATGTGCCATCTGAATATCGATGCAAGTAACATCCTTGTGTCGTATGATTCTACAGCTAAACTGGGGGGATTGCGATTTATCAGTTCGTCAACGCAGCCTATCAGCGAGTGAGTCTATTTTGTAATCTTGTATGCTCTGTGACCTTTATTATTATAATTACTGATATTATTCTAAAAATCTATTTTAATTAAATTTTCACATGCTGCTTTCTTTATTTTATTATTGTAACCAATAAAAATTTTCTCTATTTCAGAGTTAAGAAAATATTTTATGGTATGCAAAAAATAAAGGAATTGATGGATTCGATAAGAATTCTATTGGTAGTTTACTTTCTTGTGATTTTATTATGATAAACCTAGATGAAAATATTGCTAACATTAATTTCAGTTTGGTATAATTTTATTATTGCTGTTGCTGATTGAAAAATTAAATTTCCTAAAAAAAATGCAAACTTCTACAACTTTCTAAGTTTTGGTAATAAGTTAAAATTAATAGATTGTAGTAATTTGTTAGCAAGCTAGTGGTACAAAAATGTAACCAATAAGCAAAAAGTAAATGTTTTTCTCCATCTCTAAAGCTGATGTAGCAATAAATATTTGTCTGATTCAACAATCTAAAGGCTTACTTTTCGGGTATCGTTTTCGCTTTACTAGCACGCATCTTGGTTTATAAATACCGCATCGTCTCATTCTTTGCTTCATTGTAAGGAATATAATATATACTTTTCAATAATTTTTTTTTGAAAATTATAACTTATTTCGCTGATTTTTGTTGCTTTTTTAAACACTGTTCAAGCAAAAAAAAATCGTAAATCTGTCAATGCTGATGTAACAATAAGCATTTGTCCGCTTCAACAATGGGATGTTATGCTAAGCTTAGTTAAAATCCATTAGAACATTGTTATAGCCATAATAAACATTTTACTTGGAAAAGCAATATTTTTACTTCATAAAAGCGCAAATAATTCGCTGTAATTCAGGATTTACACTTCATAAGGAGGAAATGCGTGAATAACTTTTTTCAATACGGACTTTTGAACGCAAAATTCGATGTTGCCTCTCTTAAATATCTTTAAAAGTTCGTTAGTTTCAATAATAACTTAATGAAATTAAAATGAAACAAGAATCAATCATATTAAGGAAGATTAATGGCCCAGAAACTTATTTTAAATTGAAAGATTGATTTACAAAAAGATTAATTCTTAGTGACAATTGTTGGAATTTTCCTGGGCGAAGAAACCATATGACATAAAAAATTAACGGAAGTTACATTTATTAACATTTTACTGGGCGGTGTCCCCCAAAAAGAACACCAAATTTTAATTCCAAATCTGTCAAATAGCACCAAGAATATTTAATTAAAATTTTCCTTTTACGGGAAAATAAGGAAGCTTTTATTTTCTAATAAATTCGTTTGTAAATTGTGGTGTCAGTCCTTCATTTTACCATTTTACAAACAGACTTACTCCACGCCGGGAAGGGTTAACTGCCAGACCCTTTAACTTATCATTATCGGTAATAGTATAACTCTATATATATTGTGTAACTCCAGCAATTTTTAACTGAGAAAAATGACTGTATTTAACACGGGTATTTGCTTAACGCATAACGCACTAACTCTGAAATATTGCGACTTTTGGAATCACTCTCTATAACTATAATTCACAAATTTCCTACAAATAGTTTATATCAATTAACATTGTTTTTGTATCTATTGGACGATACAGAAATATAACGGATTCATTGAAAAAAAGGCGTTCTCAGAACGTCATAAAAAAGCTGCGTGAATCGTACTTCAAAACGTTTTGAACAAAATCATATTTTGTGTTTTATCACTAGTGTAATTTTAACCACTTATCTTTAATTTCGTTATTAACAGATTTAAAAATTTTAAATTCTATACAGAAATGCCGTTTACCAATATGTACGAAAAGTTCCAAAGTGAAAATAAATAAATATACATGTGGAATATGTGAAAAATATTATAGGAACAAATAAGGGTTATTTTACATAAACAATGTAATTATAGTTGAGACATCTAACCACTCATTACACATAAAATAAGGACAAATGCGACAATAGAAAACAAGGCTTTAAGTACATACAGAAAGAAATACATTTCAAAATTTAGAAAATAATCTTATTAATAAAAAAATAGGGCAATTGAATGTCTTAAATTGTAATTTATTTTACACTATGATGTTCGATCGTCTTCGTTCCCTGGGTCCACATATGTGGACCTCTATTCTTTCTCTTTTTATTAAGGATACTCAAGTATAATTGCAATTTTGATCTTACAGTGATATGCATCGATATCTAAGATTCGAAATAATACAAATATACTAAATCTCTTGCTCTGAAGTCAAACCGAAGGAAAAAAAAAACTAGAAAACAGGAATTCTGCTTTTTCAGAATTTAGTGTCGCCCCTGATGAAAATAAATATATGTATATATAAATAGTACAAAACATATTTCAAGTTTAATACTTAATGCACAAACTTTTATTTTATGTAAAATGACGTCATTCGCATCCGCTTAAGAATTCCACATTTACGATCCACTCTTAAATATCTACAGTAAAGCATGCATAAGATGTCACTATCTCAAAATAATACACAAATGCAGAAAAAAGATGCCGTCATTAAAGAAACTGGGCAAAAAAAACAAAAACGGCTAACTATTGATTCACAGGCATTCATTAGTTTATAACATTAATATAGACGATTTCAGTCGTGACGTCAGTCATTACTTTTTCGTTGGAAACTGACTCCAAACAAACGGTTGCTATGTTGTATTTTCTATTTTGTTTGTGTGTTGCAACTATATCTTATATCTATATCTCACATCTAAGTGTTTTAATACTTGATATGCACTGGTAACATTTTCCACGATTTATATTTAAAAGAAATGACGCATAGCAACCGTTTGTTTGGAGTCAGTTTCCAACCAAAATGTCATGACTGACGTCACACTGAAAGGGTCTACAGATACTTAAAATTAAATATAGTTTATAATATGTTTTATTATTCTTAGAAATTATTCTTTTATATTTTTTTCAAAATAGCACGTATTTTAATTACGTTTTCTTTCGGTTGTTATGAGAAATTGGCAACAAAAAGATATAATTGCTATTTTTCAAGTATTTTCCCCTTACTTTCTATATAAATGGAGTACTTGAGCTGCCAAAATTAAACAAATGGTGCTAAAAACTACAAAAAAAAAAATATTTCAAAAATAAAAGGAGATACAGTTTTCAAACAAATTGCATTTAAAAGTATTTTTTTCCCCAATACGACGGTATAAACATTGAAAATGTGCGATGCTTAGAAATTAAAAAAAATTGCTATAGAGCATTTAATTGTACAATGATACATCTACTTTGTATATTGCTAGCGTCTGTAAGGTAACGTTATTTTTTGGAGACAAAATAAGCTGAGAAAAAGAAATAGCATACCGTTCCTAGGGTTAAAACATTCAGTAATAATCAATAATACAGCATTAATACTCAGTAACAAAGAGGTTACTATTGTGAAAAATTCTGAAAATTTTACGAGTCGTTTAAAATGAACACATTTTTAAAAAAATCGATATAGATGAACATAAATCGACATAATTTTTGTTGAATAGGTAGTAATAATTTAAAGGTCAAAACTATAGTTAAGCATATATTTTAAAAATATATGTCTCTAGAGTGCTGTTTCATGTTTCTTTTGCTTCTCTCTTATTATCACCTTACAATTTCATAACATGCTTTTTTCAGTCGAAAAAAAAAAGTTATAGATAAGAAATAAAGTCTTTTTATTTATGTCTTTTTAGGTGCGGACTTGATTTCCCATATTATCCCCCAGAATTATGTTACTCCAGGGGAGAGGATGTGCTAGTCGATCCATTAGGAGTGGACTTATGGTCCCTTGGCATTATGACGCTCCGCATATTCACGAACAACATCTTGAAAGACGAACTAGGAAACAACTTGACGCCCTGGAGTAAAGACGTCTACCAGAAAATATTCAGACAGGTTAGTATAGTACATTTATAATTTTGAGATTTTCATAAGGTCAGAAATCACAATCAGAAAAATCGAATTATTGAACACATTTAAACTGCGTTGGATAGTGTTGAAAATGAAAATTATATATGACAATGTGTGTAAAATTGCCTAAAATCCAGTTATTTTAGAAAGTAATTGTAATTTTAATCACAAATCGCTGAAACCTTTTTGAATTTCACAGTACAGTAGCCTCTCGCTTAACCAGCCTAAACGGGACTGAGGGTTAGCCGATTAAGAAAAAACAGGTTTAACCGGAGAAGTAAAAAATTAAAAAAAGTAACTGCTTATTTAATTAATGAAATGCGTGGGATGCATTTTGTTTTTTAATTTGTGTAGTTTTAAAAAGTACATATTTTCTATATTTTCTGAAATGAATACTAGTTGTAATTAACTGAATTGAAATAAAAATTATCACTAATAACGAATAATGAACTATATTTAATACAAATTAAATTATTGAAAATCTTTTCACATACCTTTATAAGCAGTTGAAATTATTCTACATTATGTAAATTTGAGTTAATTAACCATAAAGAAATGAGAACCAAAATTTCCCTATCTGAATTTTTCCTGATGTTGTGAAAAAAGTCAGGGATTTCCGGTTAAGAGGAGGCCCGTTAACAGGAAGGCTACTGTATTCGATTGTGTGTTTTTATATTTTTTTGTTGTCACTTTTCTTGAAAGTGGTGTTAAATTGAGTTGAAAATCTTGCATGCTGTAAACAAACTAGCCAGATGTGCCAATCGCAAAACATTCTTCTTTCTCATATACGTTAATATTTCAAAAAGTTTTTACACATGTTATAATTTAGTGTTATTCCTGTAATACTACATCAACTTTGATTTTCATCTTAAGTTTCTACTTAATTTTACTAATCGGAGTAGAAACGTGTTAATCTTAATCATAATATTTAATAAAATCAATATTTTTCATAATTCTGTTATACATCAGCTACTTGAGAATTAGCTGGATGCCAATATTCTCATCGCTGCAAGAATAGCCAATGTAAAATAAACTATGGAAACTGGAGAAACCTGCTGGCCATAGTCAAAAACATACAACTGAAATTTGGTTCAAAGCTAACACTTTTCAATGATGTAATAAAGAAAATGACTGGGAAATCTCTATTAAAGCGCTCCCTTCCAGCGTATTATTTCTAAATTCAAGGAGTACCTGCTGAACATAGCCCAAAATATATAAGTATCGATTCAATTCAATGTACTTATACTTTTCAATTCTGCATATACATTTATATGATACAAAGCGGAAACACAAACAAACGGCACACGGGCAGACATAAATTCTGTATAAAAATGTTTTTTTCGGAATCTCTGTAGCCTAAACCATGTAAATCGTTCCGAAAACCGGAATTCGGAAAAGATTTCGGTTACAACACTTTCTTTTGCGCGAAAAATATAGCAAAAACAATCAGCAATTTCTAAAAGAAATTCCTATATCTCCATGAAAATGTGCGCTATTCTTTACTGAAATGTTTGAAAACATCTATAGAGCTGTGTGTTATAATTATAGATCGTTTCATGTAATTTATTTTACAGTGTGATCGAAAATAGTGGGTCCCCTAATTACCATAGTGTATATCAGATCAAGCATGTTCTTTTTGTTCAAAAAAATGCATTAAGTATTTTTCTAGATATTCGACGGAACCCTTAAATCGTGTATGATGATTTTCGGCCATATTTAACGTAAACTGAATTAATCTTTATCATCATATGCATTTTTCTTTTCAATAACTGGAAAATTGTGTTAGCTATTTACTAAAATCATCCCAATATTAAAAATTCAGCTTTGATTATTATTATTATTATTGTTATTATTTTTATTATTATTAGTGTTAGTATTATTATTATTATTGATGTTGTTATTATCATTATTATTATTATTATAACTTCATCACTCACGCCGTTTTTCACATACGCACACTCATCTCGATTCTTTATTGTCCGAGCAATTTGAAATGTCAATTTTGTGGAAGTATTGTAGAATAACTAAAAAAAAACGCTCACATTTTGTTAAAATGTCTAATTTTTGTTAATTTGAATATAACATTTGCCTAATAAACCTACTTTATGTATTTTTTTTTCAAGATTTGTTTATAAATTGAAGAGGTATTTTAACGAATGAGCAACATTCTTTGCTTGCTTCGAGTGAAACGTAATGAAATCTCGCGAAGGGGTCGAAAAAGCTCTTACCCAGACACTGAGTATCTTAAACTGTAATGGACGACAAGCATTCCTGACGTCATACAACGTCACGACCGATTATAGCTAATCAGCTTCTCGATTTTTCCCACAAGTGTTAACCAAAAGCCAATCAAATGCCACAATACTTGTGGGAAACATTGCGAGTTCCGCCTATTGCGTGTGGTCAATTGGTATGACCAGGACCAGGAAAAGAGGGAGAATAGATTAGACCTCCTTTATAACTTCTTGAGTACCTTCTAGACTTCGTAATCTTACTACAGTACTATTTATATCACAATTCAAATATGTAAAATTTCTGCAATCAATAGTTTCATACACAGGGATTACACGATGTCTCTGAAAGACTCACTTTATACTTCCCATATTTTTCTTAATGCAATCACTCTTCAAACAAAGTAAGACAAGTCTGTTGAAAAAATTGTTAAAATATCTCCATTAATACTGTGGAAAGTTTTTTCCCCCCCTTAAACTTTGTATGGAAATTTTACTGTTTTTTTTTTTTTTTTTTTTTTTTTTTTTTTTTACGTTCCAGATAAAAGATCTACAGTGGCACATTAAACATACCTTCCCAGACATGGATCTCAGTCCATTAGATTTAAAGCGGTTAAAGAACTTCATCCAGGTGTTTCTATCATTAAAACCTGAGGACCGTCCATCCGCTGAACAGGCCAAGATGCACAGGTTTCTATGTTCGGGCCTGTACATGCCGAAACCGGACGCAGTCTGGAAAAAGAAAGGTAAGAGAGCTATTTCTTTATTTTGCATTATTAACAATTCTTCTTTCTGCAATATCAAAAATTCCTGTTTCACTTCTCATGTGTATTTCATAAATTTATCCGCCAATTTTGTGTCAAATATGTTTATACAGCAAAGAGTGTAGTTGTGGTCTACTTACTTAGATTTTGGAATAGGACAGGCATCAAAATAAGACGGTCTATGAAAAAATTTTAATTTCAACAAACGAATAAGTTTAACTGTGTTATATATCATAAGACCAGGCTGCCTCTTTTTAAACTACGTTGTAACTTCTTAGAAATTTTATTTTTTACAGATATCCGAGATGATCATTAACTTATAAGATCTGTTCTCAGCTGTCTAGCGGGTCGTATATTCGACACAGTCTAACACCATTGGGTGCACGTACATAATACGTAGAAAATCCGCAGTGCTTCATTTAAAATTTCTCTTACGCTAGTTGCATGATATTATTTCTTAAACGCCGTACATAGGGTATATGCAAAATATATATTTTAGATAAACTTTTCAATTCTAGAACGCTTATAATTCTTTTTTCATAAAATTTGCTTGAGGTTTCGATTTCTAAGGGAACACTGGTATCAAAAGTCGGCAGTAGGAAAATTTTAGTTGTTGAAGGGGTAGTGTTATTGATATATGAAAGTTTTATTGCGAAGTGAAACCGCAAACATAAAATTTCTTTCACAATACCCTGAAAATCTGCAGTGCTTCATTTAAAATTTCTCTTACCCTAGTTGCATAATATTGTTTCTTAAACGCCGTTTAAGCTGTTAAACGTTTTAAGCTGTATATGGAGTAAAATTTCAAACAAATAGTTTAATCTTATTTATTCAGTTTAATATACTTATTTCTAAAGAATTAGAAAAAATGTGTAGATGGTGCATGAAATAATCATTGAAATATTAAAACCAATTACATTAAAAATAATATTTTCTTTATTTAGCATCATGTGTCGATTGTTAAGGGAGAAATGGTATCAAAAGTTGGCATTAGTGCAATTTTAGTCGTTGAAGGGGTAGTATTATTGATATCTGAAAGTTTTATTGGGAAGTGAAACCGCAAACATTAAATTTCTTCACAATTGATTATAAATCTGGAGTGCTTCATTTGAAATTTCTCTTACCCCAGTTACATGTTATTATTTCTAAGAAATCGTAAATAGGCCATACACAAAATATATAGTATAAATAGTAACTTTCAATTCCACAACGTTTATAATATTTATTTTCATAAGGTCTATATGACATCGAAAACGCAATATTTTGTGATATTCAAAATCTATATATATATTTATTAAAATAAATTGTGTTGCAAATTCGACTTGCATGCCGATAGCATTCATTTTTAATTTGTGTTACTATTATTTTAGTTACAAAATACATAAAAGTCTGAAACTAATTTAAATTCTTTTCTGGACACTTTTACAAAAACGTAAACGATTTTATCGTTAAACACAAAACTGTGCCTTTGAGCGGTATGTGGGGGGAAATTTCAAACAGATTGTTTAATCTTATTTATTCAGTTTAATGTACTTTTTTTAAAAAATTGTGTAAATTCTGCAAGAAAAATCATCCAAATGTTAAAATCAGTTAAATTAATAAATAATTATTTTCTTTGTTTAGCTTCCTGTGTAACCATAGAGATGATTATAGAACAACATAACACGCTTGAGAATGTAAAGGGAAGGTGCGAAGGAAGATCAGAAACCGACAATCTGAAGCCACCTTTAAGACCGCATGATAACCATCAGGTTATAAACTTGTCAACATCCTGTCAAGCTAATGTCGTCTTGGATAATCTAGATAAATGCAGTGACAAAAATGCAGCTGTAAAACCGGAAACCCTGCATAAAGTAGAAGAGAAATCTCTGGTTGTACATTCTGCCGATAATTTAGCAGCATTGGACAGAGTGGAAACGCCAGGATTTGAGGGCTGCATTAGAACTACAAATCTAGATAATTTCGAAGTATCCAGGAGCGGAGTAGAAGATAGACAAAGAATTGAAGAAGGGAGCCATCGCGAAAAACCAGGTAATACATTGCAATTGTTATTTATTAAACTGAAACTGAATCCTTAGTAGAAATATTTTAATGTATTCTTTTTAAAATAATTTTTTTAATGACAGACATTAAATTTCTCGTTGTACTGTCGGGAGTTTTCATAGCTAATGTGTAAAAAATGTTTTGGTCTCTCTCCTACCGTATATATGCAGACGCGCATTCTCGAATAAATTCAGCGTAATGAATTAAAAAATATATATAAATGCACCTGTTGCAAATTATGATGCATATACAGGGCAATAGAAAACGTTTACGTAAAAAATTTAAAAAGGGATATAGAATACATTGATGGCAATTTATCCAGATAAAAACGCACATCCGGAAATGTCACAAAGACAAAGCAAGAACACATGACACATGATATATTTATAATATTTTAATAGAGAGCACAAAGTTGCCTCCCCCGCTCTTAACCCCCCTCCCTCCCAAAGGAAGAACTGATGAGACTATTCCCCTGTCTAGCACATCCAAACCTCAATTCTGGAAGATCCGTCCATTTATAGTCAAACCTGCGTGGCTTTATGCGGAGCTGACGCGTATCCATCTTGTTGCCCAAAATAACAGCCCTGTTGCGGCCCAGTTCAGCAGTAGTCTAATCCAAATCTGGGGATGACGCATTTAAAAAAACATGTCGCTCTCTCCCATTGGCTAACAGTAACCGGTTACGGCATGGCTTTTGGTCAAAAAAAAGTATTTAGACTTAATAAGCTAAAAACAGTTCTAAAACGGGGGGGGGGGGCGGGAACCTAAAGGCAGACAAATGAAATTGGAACGAAAAGGTAATAATCTAAACTATTTAATAATATAAAAAATTGAGCTTAATCGTGCTTTATAATATAACGTTTTCTATATTAAAACTGAAACGTTGTAAAAAAATAGACATTTTTTACATTAAATATGAAATAACAGCTGATATGGTCAAACTTTACGCACATAAATCCGATAAAATAAAGTCCATATTTTGTTTGGAAAAGAGCAGTATATTTTGGAATAGAGCAGTATATTTTATTCCGCTTCAAGTAATAGATTAAAAAACAATACTCAAATTGAATGATTCATTCCCAACTAAGAAGCACTAACTTTGCGCTAGTCAATGGACCATACAATTATATTTATATAAAAACAAAAAGCAGGGTACAACGTCCTAACTATTGAGCTATAACAAGCAAAAAAATAAATTACGCTAGGATAAACTTTTAAAAATCGACTTTTGGCCAACTAGAATCGCTAAATCACCCACCGTAGAATGTGTGTAAAAATAAATTTCTGTGTATTTTTTTCTACATTTTGATCAGATATTTTTGTAATATAAAATAAAGTTTATGATGCAAGAATTTAAAAAAAAAGACATTGATATCATTTTTTTTTCTTTATAGGTAGAGAAGAAAAAAAGAAAACTGGATTCTATTCACGAACGAAGGCCTGGCTTCTGAAAAAATTTCCCTCATTTAGGAAAAAATAATTTATCTCTACAAACTTAAGAAATTCAAAAAAAAAAAATGAAAAGAAATAGAAAAGTATAAAATATTCAAAAAGGCAAAAAAAATAATAAAAGTTAAAAAAGGAAAAAAAAAATAATAAAATGAAAAAAAGGAAAAAAATAAAAATAATAAAAAAGGTGGCTGGAGGAGAAAGGTGGATGGAGGAATAAGTAAAAAATGGTGGCTGGAGGAATAAATAACAAACTGGTGGATGGAGGAAAAATGGTGGCTGGAGGAATAAATGAAAAACTGGTGGATGGAGGAAATAGGTGGCTGGAGGAATAAATAAAAAAATGGTGGCTGGAGGGAAAAGGTGGCAGGGGGACTAAATAAAACACTGGTGGATGGCGGAAAATGGTGGCTGGAGGAATAAATAAAAAACTGGTGGATGGAGGAAAATGGTGGCTGGAGGAATATATAAAACTCTGGTGGATGGAGGAAAAAGGTGGCTGGAGGAAAAGGTGGCTGGAGGAATAAATAAAAAATGGTGGATGGAGGAATAATTAAAAAACTGGTGGATGGAGGAAAATGGTGGCTGGAGGAATAAATAAAAAACTGGTGGATGGAGGAAAAAGGTGGCTGGAGGAATAGATATAAAAATGGTGGCTGGAGAAATAAATAAAAAAGTGGTGGATGGAGGAAAAAGGTGGCTGGAGGAATAAATAAAAAACTGGTGGATGGAGGAAAAAGGTGGCTGGAGGAATGAATAAAAATCTGGTGGATGGAGGAAAAAGGTGGCTGGAGGAAAAAATAAAAAAAATGGTGACTGTAGGAAAAAGGTGGCGGGAGGACGAAATAAAACACTGGTGGATGGAGGAAAATGGTGGCTGGAGGAATAGATATAAAAATGGTGGCTGGAGGAATAAATAAAAAAGTGGTGGATGGAGGAAAAAGGTGGGTGGAGGAATAAATAAAAAACTGGTGGATGGAGGAAAAAGGTGGCAGGAGGAATAAATAAAAAACTGGTGGATGGGGAAAAGGGTGGCTGGAGGAAAAAATGAAAAAAAAATGGTGGCTGGAGGAAAAAGGTGGCAGGGGGACCAAATAAAACACTGGTGGATGGCGGAAAATGGTGGCTGGAGGAATAAATAAAAAACTGGTGGATGGAGGAAAATGGTGGCTGGAGGAATATAAAAAACTCTGGTGGATGGAGGAATAAATAACAAACTGGTGGATGGAGGAAAATGGTGGCTGGAAGAATAAATGAAAAACTGGCGGATGGAGGAAGTAGGTGGCTGGAGGAATAAATAAAAAAAATGGTGGATGGAGGAAAAGGTGGATGGAGGAATAAGTAACAAACTGGTGGATAGAGGGAAAAGGTGGCTGTAGGAATAAATAAAAAATGGTGGATGGAGGAATAATTAAAAAACTGGTGGATGGAGGAAAATGGTGGCTGGAGGAATAAAAAAAAACTGGTGGATGGAGGAATAATTAAAAAACAGGTGGATGGAGGAATAATTAAAAAACAGGTGGATGGAGGAAAATGGTGGCTGGAGGAATAAATAAAAAACTGGTGGATGGAGGAATAAATAACAATCTGGTGGATGGAGGAAAATGGTGGCTGGAAGAATAAATGAAAAACTGGCGGATGGAGGAAGTAGGTGGCTGGAGGAATAAATAAAAAAAATGGTGGATGGAGGAAAATGTGGATGGAGGAATAAGTAACAAACTGGTGGATGGAGGGAAAAGGTGGCTGGAGGAATAAATAAAAAATGGTGGATGGAGGAATAATTAAAAAACTGGTGGATGGAGGAAAATGGTGGCTGGAGGAATAAATAAAAAACTGGTGGATGGAGGAAAAATGTGGCTGGAGGAATAAATAAAAAACTGGTGGATGGAGGAAAAAGGTGGCTGGAGGAATGAATAAAAATCTGGTGTATGGAGGAAAAAGGTGACTGGAGGAAAAAATAAAAAAAATGGTGACTGGAGGGAAAAGGTGGCGGGAGGACTAAATAAAACACTGGTGGATGGAGGAAAATGGTGGCTGGAGAAATAGATATAAAAATGGTGGCTGGAGGAATAAATAAAAAAGTGGCGGATGGAGGAAAAAGGTGGCAGGAGGAATAAATAAAAAACTGGTGGATGAGGAAAAGGTGGCTGGAGGAAAAAAAATGGTGGCTGGAGGAAAAAGGTGGCAGGGGGACTAAATAAAACACTGGTGGATGGAGGAAAATGGTGGCCGGAGGAATATATAAAACTCTGGTGGATGGAGGAATGAGGTGGCTGGAGGAAAAAATAAAAAACTGGTGGATGGAGGAATAAATAACAAACTGGTGGATGGAGGAAAATGGTGGCTGGAGGAATAAATGAAAATCTGGCGGATGGAGGAAATAGGTGGCTGGAGGAATAAATAAAAAATGTTGGATGGAGGAAAAGGTGGCTGGAGGAATAAATAAAAAAATGGTGGACTGAGGAAAATGGTGGCTGGAGGAATAAGTAAAAAACTGGTGGATGAGGAAAAAGGTGGCTGGAGGAATAGATATAAAATGGTGGCTGGAGGAATAAATGAAAAAATGGTGGCTGGAGGAATAAATAAAAAAGGTTTGGATGGAGGAAAAAGGTGGCTGGAGGAATAAATAAAAAATGGTCGATGGAGGAATAATTAAAAAACTGGTGGATGGAGGAATAAATAAAAAACTGGTGGATGGAGGAAAAAGGTGGCTGTAGGAATAAATAAAAAATGGTGGATGGAGGAATAATTAAAAAACTGGTGGATGGAGGAAAATGGTGGCTGGAAGAATAAATAAAAAACTGGTGGATGGAGGAAAATGGTGGCTGGAGGAATAAATAAAAAACTGGTGGATGGAGGAAAAAAGTGGCTGGAGGAATATATAAAAAACTGGTGGATGGAGGAAAAAGGTGGCTGGAGGAATGAATAAAAATCTGGTGGATGGAGGAAAAAGGTGGCTGGAGGAAAAAATGAAAAAAATGGTGACTGGAGGAAAAAGGTGGCGGGAGGAATAGATATAAAAATGGTGGCTGGAGGAATAAATAAAAAACTGGTGGATGGAGGAAAATGGTGGCAGGAGGAATAAATAAAAAAGTGGTGGATGGGGAAAAAGGTGGCTGGAGGAAAAAATAAAAAAATGGTGGCTGGAGGGAAAAGGTGGCAGGGGGACTAAATAAAACACTGGTGGATGGCGGAAAATGGTGGGTGGAGGAAAAAATAAAAAACTGGTGTATGGAGGAAAAGGTGGCTGGAGGAATAAATGAAAAACTGGCGGATGGAGGAAATAGGTGGCTGGAGGTATAAATAAAAAAATGGTGGATGGAGGAAAAGGTGTCTGGAGGAATAAATAAAAAAATGGTGCACTGAGGAAAATGGTGGCTGGAGGAATAAGTAAAAAAACAGGTGGATGGAGGAAAAAGGTGGCTTGGGGAATAGATATAAAAATGGTGGCTGGAGGAATAAATAAAAAAGCGGTGGATGGAGAAAGATGGTGGCTGGAGGAATAAATAAAAAACTGGTGGATGGAGGAAAAAGGTGGCAGGAGGAATAAACAAAAAACTGGCGGATGAGGGAAAAGGTGGCTGGAGGAAAAAATAAATAATTGGTGGCTGGAGGAAAAAGGTGGCAAAGGGACTAAATAAAACACTGGTGGATGGCGGAAAATGGTGGCTGGAGGAATAAATAAAAAACTGGTGGATGGAGGAAAATGGTGGCTGGAGGAATATATAAAACACTGGTGGATGGAGGAAAATGCTGGCTGGAGGAATAAATAAAAAACTGGTGGATGGAGGAAAATGGTGGCTGGAGGAATAAAAAAACTGGTGGATGGAGGAAAAAGGAGGCTGTAGGAATAGATATAAAAATGGTGGCTGGAGGAAAAAGGTGGCGGGAGGACTAAATAAAACACTGGTGGACGGAGGAAAATGGTGGCTGGAGGAATAGATATAAAAATGGTGGCTGGAGGAATAAATAAAAAACTGGTGGATGGAGGAAAATGGTGGCTGGAGGAATATATAAAACACTGGTGGATGGAGGAAAAAGTTGGCTGGAGGAATAAATAAAAAACTGGTGGATGGAGGAAAATGGTGGCTGGGGAATAAAAAAACTGGTGGATGGAGGAAAAAGGAGGCTGGAGAAATAGATATAAAAATGGTGGCTGGAGGAATAAATGAATAAATGGTGCTGGAGGAATAAATATAAAAGTGGTGGATTCAGGAAAAAGGTGGCAGGAGGAATAAATAGAAAACTGGTGGATGAAGGAAAAATGTGGCAGGAGGAGAAAATAAAAAACTGGTGGATGGGAGAAAAATGTGGCTGGAGGAAAAAATAAAAAATTGATGGCTAGAGTAAAAATGTTGCAGGGAAACTAAATAAAACACTGGTGGATGGCGGAAAAAGGTGGCGGGAGGAATAAATAAAAAACTGGTGGATGGAGGAAAATTGTGGCTTGAGGAATAAATAAAAAAACTGGTGGATGGAGGAAAAAATAAAAAACTGGTGGGTGGACGAAAATGGTGGTTGGAGGAATATATAAAAACTGGTGGATGGACGAAAAATGTGGCTGGAGGAATAAATTAAAAAATTGTGGCTGCAGGAAAAGGGTGGATGGAGGAAAAAGGTTGCTGGGGAAATAAATTAAATATGGTGGATGGACGAAAAAAAGTGTTCGAGGAATAAATAAAAACTGGTGGATGGAGGGAAACAGTGTCTGGAGGAATAAATAAAAAATGGTGGCTGGAGGAAAAAGGTGGCTATAGGAATAATTAAAAAAATGGTGTCTGAAGGAATAAATACAAAATGGTGGAGGTAGGAATAAATAAAAAACTGGTGGATGGAGGAAAATGGTGGCTTGAGCAATAAATAAAAAATGGTGGCTGGAGGAATAAATAAAAAATGGTGGCTGGAGGAATAAATAAAAATGGTGCATGGATGAAAAATGTGGCTGGAGGAATAAATAAAAAGCTGGTGGATGGAGGAAAATGGTGGCTGGAGGAATATATAAAACACTGGTGGATGGAGGAAAATGGTGGCTGGAGGAATAAATAAAAAACTGGTGGATGGAGGAAAAAGGTGGCTGGAGGAATAGATATAAAAATGGTGGCCGGAGGAATAAATAAAAAATTGTGGATTTAGTAAAAAGGTGGCAGGAGGAATAAATAAAAATCTGGTGGATGGAGGAAAAAGTTGGCTGGAAGAAAAAATAAAAAAATTGCTGACTGGAGGAAAAAGGTGGCAGGAGGTCTAAATAAAACACTGGTGGATGGAGGAAAATGGTGGCTGGAGGAATAAATAAAAAACTGTTGAATGGAAGAAAATGGTGGCTGGAGGAATAAATGAAAAACTGGTGGATGGAGGAAATAGGTGGCTGGAAGAAAAAGGTGACTGGAGGAATAAAAAACTGGTGGATGGAGGAATAAAAAACTGGTGGATGGAGGAATAAATAAAAAAATGTTGGATGGAGGAAAATGGTGGCTGGAGGAAATAAGTAAAAAACTGGTGGATGGAGGAAAATGGTGGCTGGAGGAATAAATAAAAAACTGGTGGATGGAGGAAAAAGGTGTATGGAGGAATAGATATAAAAATGGTGGCCGGAGGAATAAATAAAAAATTGTGGATGGAGGAGAAAGGTGGCAGGAGGAATAAATAAAAATCTGGTGGATGGACGAAAAAGGTGGCTGGAGGAAAAAATAAAAAAATTGGTGACTGGAAGAAAAAGGTGGCAGGAGGACTAAATAAAACACTGGTGGATGGAGGAAAATGGTGGCTGGAGGAATAAAAAACTGGTGGATGGAGGAATAAATAAAAAACTGGTGGATGGAGGAAAATGGTGGCTGGAGGAAATAAGTAAAAAACTGGTGGATGGAGGAATATGTTGGCTGGAGGAATAAATAAAAAACTGGTGGATGGAGAAAAAGGTGTCTGGAGGAATAGATATAAAAATGGTGGCCGGAGGAATAAATAAAAAATTGTGGATGGAGGAGAAAGGTGGCAGGAGGAATAAATAAAAATCTGGTGGATGGAGGAAAAAGGTGGCTGGAGGAAAAAATAAAAAAATTGGTGACTGGAGGAAAAAGGTGGCAGGAGGACTAAATAAAACACTGGTGGATGGAGGAAAATGGTGGCTGGAGGAATAAATAAAAAACTGTTGAATAAAAGAAAATGGTGGCTGGAGGAATAAATGAAAAACTGGTGGATGGAGGAAATAGGTGGCTGGAAGAAAAAGGTGACTGGAGGAATAAAAAAATGGTGGATGGAGGAATAAATAAAAAACTGGTGGATGGAGAAAAATGGTGGCAGGAGGAAATAAGTAAAACACTGGTGGATGGAGGGAAAAAGTGGCTGGAAGAATAGATATAAAAATGGTGCCTGGTGGAAAAAGGTGGCAGGAGGACTAAATAAAACACATGTGGATGGCGGAAAATGGTGGCTGGAGGAATAAATATAAAACTGGTGGATGGAGAAAATTGGTAGCTGGAGGAATATATAAAACACTGGTGGATGGCGGAAAAAGGTGCTTGGTGGAATAAATAGAAAACTGGTGGATGGAGGAAAATGGTGGCTGGAGGAATAAATAAAAAACTGGTGGATGGAGGAAAAAGGTGGCTGGAGGAATAAATAAAAATTGGTGGCTGGAGGAATAAATAAAAAAACGGTGGATGGAGGAATAAATAAAAAAGTGGTGGATATAGGAAAAAAGTGGCTGGAGGAATAAATAAAAACTGGCAGATGGAGGAAAAAGGTGGTTGGAGGAATGAATAAAAAACTGGCGGATGGAGGAAAAAAGTGGCTGGAGGAAAAAAAATGGTGGCTGGAGGAAAAATGAGGCAGGAGGACTAAATAAAACACTGGTGGATGGCGGAAAAAGGCGACTGGAGGAATAAATAAAAAACTGGTGGATGGATGAATAAATAAAAAACTGGTGGATGGAGAAAAATGGTGGCTGGAGGAATATATAAAAACTGGTGGATGGACGAAAAAGGTGGCTGGAGGAATAAATAAAAAAATTGTGGCTGGAGGAAAAGGGTGGATGGAGGAAAAAGGTAGCTGGGTGAATAAATTAAAATATGGTGGATGGACGAAAAAAGTGGTTCGAGGAATAAAAAAAACCTGGTGGATGGAGGGAAACAGTGTCTGGAAGAATAAATACAAAATGGTGGAGGTAGGAATAAATAAAAAACTGGTGGACGGAGGAAAATGGTGGCTGCAGGAATAAGGTGTCTGGAGGAATAAATAAAAATGGTGCATGGAGAAAAAAGGTGGATGGAGGAATAAATAAAAAATGGTGGATGGAAGAATAAGTAAAAATCTGGTAGATGGAGGAAAAAGGTGGCTGGAGGAATAGATATAAAAATGTTGGCTGGAGGAATAAATAAAAAAATGGTGCTTGGAGGAATAAATAAAAAAGTGGTGGCTGGAGGAATAAATAAAACATGGTGGCTGGAAAAATAAATGAAAAAATGGTGGCTGGAGGAATAAATAAAAACTAGTGGTTGGAGATATAAGTAAAAAACTGGTGGATGGAGGAAAAAGGCGGCTGGAGGAATAACTAAAAAATGGTGGCTGGAGAAAAAAAAATGGCTGGTGGAATAAATAAAAAAATTGTGGCTGGAGTAATAAATAAAAAAAAAGGTGGCTGGAGGAATAATTAAAAAATAGTGGCTAGAGGAGTAACTAAAAAACTGGTGAATGGAGGAAAATGATGGCTGGAGAAATAAATAAAAAATGGTGGCTGGAATAAAAAGGTGGCAGGAGGAATAACTAAAGAACTGGTGGATGGAGGAAAATGTTGGCTGGAGGAAAAAGGTGGCAGGAGGAATATATATATATAACTGGTGTATGGGGAAAATGTTGGCTGGAGGAATAAATAAAAAACGGGTGGATGGACGAAAAACGTGGCTGGAGGAATAAATAAAAAATGGTGGTTGGAGCAATAAATAAACAAATTGTGGCTGGATGAAAAATGCGGCTGGAGGAAATAGGTGGCTGGAGGAATAAAAAAACTGGTGGATGGAGGAAAAAGGTGGCTGGAGGAATAAATAAAAAATGGTGTATAAAAATAGCAAATATAGCCTTTGGGCAACAATATTAAAAAGCACAAAAAACAACGTTTAAAATGCACAAATAATACATGAAAAGCAGAAAACAGCTGTTTCGAATCTTCTAGCGAGATTCTTCTTCAGTGCAAGATAGGGAATAAGGAACAGCGTCCTTGAAATTAATGCTGAGCAAAATCATAGACAGGGACGCTCTGGCTTATATACCCTATGCGGCTATCGAAGGAGCCAAAACAACCAATGAGAGAGAAGCAGTGGAAGCAACTGGGTGAACAAGTAGCGACGTCCACCAGAGATGGAGAGAAAAAGAAACCATAAAAGGGAGAATTAAATTAATGTTTTCCAAATACTGGAAAAATCAGGAGTACTAGATAAGTCATTGACTAAAGAGTGAGAATTTGTAATGATATGTTAAGCTTCCCAAGAATCAAGATCAAGGTTAAAAGAACATTTTTGGATAATGATGGATCAGGAAAAATCGAACCTATGTTGAGAAGACCAAGAATGTTGAGCAATAGAAGAGCGTTTGAGCTCCTGATTTTTAACATCACCTTCATGCTCTTTTAATCGAAATCTAAGAGCACATTTAGTCTGGCCAATATAATAAAGGCCACACTGGCAACGGATTTGGTAAATGCCCCAATTATCTTCTTCCATTATTACCGCTAACTTCTAGAAGTCCCTTATTCCGTCTATTGCGCATTGTGCCAGGTTTTATGCTTTACCTAAGGTCCATAAACCTGACATTCATTTTAGACCTATTGTCTCTCGTATCGGTACAGCTTCTTATAAGCTTGCCAAATATTTAGTTTCTGTTTTTCCCCACTTTTGAGCAGTAACTGTTTCACTGTTAAGAATTCTTTACATTTTGTTAAAAAACTGCATAATTTTGAGCCGCAGGGTCACATGATGGTTTCTTTTGATGTTAAATCATTATTTGCAAACGTTCCGGTTGAGGGGGCTTTAGATTGCCTCAAAAAAGGCCTTTGTGAGTTCCATTTCTCTTATTTTTAAATCGAGGAGCTTATCCTTCTCACTCGCGCTTGCTTGTCGCAAAATACTTTTGCTGTCAATGGTAATTTCTTCCGTATGATTGACGGTTTGGCTATAGGTAATCCTCTTAGTCCAATTTTATGCGATATTTATATGCACTATTTTGAGGTCAAACTTTTTGAAATTTTAAAATTTCCGTTCTCTGTTCGTTATGTTGATGATATTTATGTCCTGGTTGAAATGAATTCAGATATTAATCATTTTCTTTCTATTATGAATTCCATTGATCCCTGCATTCAATTTACCTCTGAAATTGAGACCAACAACTGTCTTTCTTTCCTGGATGTCCTTGTTATTCGTTGTGAAAATGACTTTCAGACAACCGTCTTTCGTAAACCGTTTGCTGTCAGTCTCCCACCTCGCAGGTATTCTTCTCATCCCCCTAACCATAAATTCGCTGCTTTCAATGCTTTTTTTCGGGCTACCAATATTTGTTCCACTCCTCAGTTACTAAGTACTGAACTTAATTACATCATAGCTATTGCTGTTGATCGTGGTTATTTCTCTAATATTATTGATTCTATTTATAAGAAATTGACGTTCTCAAAATCTTTCTAATTCCACCTCTAATACCTCAGTTGTGTTACGATTTTTTCCTAAAACCAGTCAGCAAGTTGCTAAAATTCTAAGAAGGTTTGATTTTAAAGTTATTTTTTCTCCTGTTAATAAAATCAGTTTTTCAAATCTCAAACACCCCGTTGATCACCTAGATAATTGGGGCATTTACCAAATCTGTTGCCTGTTTGGCCTTCCTTATATTGGCCAAACTAAACGTGCTCTTAGATTTCGTTTAAAAGAGCATGAAGGTTATGTTAAAAATCAGGAGCTCAAACGTTCTTCCATTGCTCAACATTCTTGGTCTTCTCAACATGGGTTCGATTTTTCCTCTTCCATCATTATCCAAAAATGTTCTTCTAACCTTGATCTTTATTTTTGGGAAGCTTACCATATCATTAAAAATTCTCACTTTTTAGTCAGTGACTTATCTAGTACTCGTGATTTTCCAAGTATTTGGTAAACATTAATTTAATTCCCCCTTTTTGTTTTTCTTTCTCTCCTTCTCTGGTAGATGTCGCTACTTGTCCACTCAGTCTTTTCCACTGCTTCGCTCTCATTGGTTGTTTTGACGCCTTCGCTACCCGCATAGGGTAGATAAGCCAGCGCGTCTCTGTCTATCATTTTGCTCAGCCTTTCATTTTGTAGCACGCGGTTCCTTTTTCCCGATTTTGCACTGAAGAAGAATCTCGCTAGTAGATTCGAAACAGCTGTTTGCTCCTTTTCATATATTATTTGTGCATTTTAAACGTTGGTTTTTTTCTGCTTTAAAAAAAATGGTGGCTGGAGGAATAAATAAAAATTGGTGGCTAGAGGAATAAATAAAAAAAATGGTGGATGGATGAATAAATAAAAAACTGGTGGATGGAGGAAAATGGTGGCTGGAGGAATAAATAAAAAACTGGCGGATGGTGGAAAAAGGTCGCTGGAGGAATAAATAAATAAATGGTGGCTGGAGGAATAAATAAAAAATAGTGGCTGGAGGAAAAAATAAAAAAATGGTGGATGGAGGAATAAATAAAAAATGGCGGCTGGAGTAATAAAGAAATGGTGGCTAGAGGGAAAACACTAGTGGATGGAGGTAAAAGGTGGCTGGAGGAATAAATAAAAAACTGGTGGATGAAGAAAAAAATTGGCTGGAAGAATAAATAAAAAAACTGGTGGATGAAGGAAAAGGTGGCTGGAGGAATAAATGAAAAATTGGTGGCTGGAGGAATAAATAAAAAACTGGTGGTTGGAGAAATAATTAAAAAATGGAGGATGTAGGAATAATTAGAAAAATGATGTCTGGAGAAATAAATAAAAAAATGGTGGCTGGAGGGAAAAGGTGGCTGGTGGAATAAATAAAAAACTGCGGATGGAGGAAAATGGTCGATGGATATATTAATAAAAAACTGGTGGATGAAGGAAAAAGGTGGCTGGAGGAACAAATAAAAAAATTGTATCTGTAGGAATAAATAAATAAATGTTGACTGGAGGAATAAATAAAAAAATAGTGGCTGGGGGAAAAAATAAAAAAATGGTGGCTGGAAGAATAAATAAGCTACTGGTGGATGGAGGAAAAAGGTGGCTGGAGGAATAAGTAAAAAACTGGTGGACGGAGATAAAAAGTGGTTGGAGGGATGAATAAAAAATTGGAGCACGAGGAAAAAAGTGGCTGGAGGAATAAGTAAAAAAATGGTGGCTGGAGGAATAAATAAAAAATTGTGGCTGGAGGAATAAATAAAAAACTGGTGGCTGGAAGAATAAATAAAAAATGGTGGCATGAGGAATAAATAAAACACTAGTGGATGGAGGAATAAATAAAAAACTGGTGGATGGAGGAAAAAGATGGCTGGGGAAATAAATAAAAAATTGGTGGCTGGAGGGAAAAGGTGGCTGAAGTAATATATAAAAAAATAGTGGCTGGAGGGAGAAAACTGGTGGATGGAGGATAAAGGAAACTGGAGGAATAAATAAAAAACTGGTGGATAAAGGAAAAGGGTGGATCGAGGAATCAATAAAAAACTGGTGGATGGAGGAAAAGGTGGCTGGAGGAATAAATAAAAAGTTTGTGGCTGGAGAAATAAATAAAAAATTGGTGGTTGGAGGAATAAATAAAAAACTGGCAATGGAGGAATAATTACAAAATGGTGGCTGGAGGAATAATTAGAAAAATGGTGTCTTTAGAAATAAATAAAAAATGATGGCTGGTGGAATAAATAAAAAACTGTGGATGGAGGAAAATGGTGGCTGGAGGTATAAGTAAAAACTGGTGGATGAAGGAAAAATGTGGCTGGAGGAATAAATAAAAAAATGGTGGCTGGAGGAATAAATAAAAAACTGGTGGCTTAGGAATAAATAAAAAAAATGTTGGCTGGAGGAATAAATAAAAAAATAGTTGCTGGAGGAATAAATCAAAAAGTGGTGGATGGAATAAAAAGGTGGCTGGAGGAACAAATGAGAAACTGGTGGATGGAGGAAAAAAGTGGCTGGAGGAATAAATAAAAAATGGTGGCAAGAGGGAAAGGTGGCTGGAGGAATAAATAAAAAACTGGTAGCTGGAGAAAAAAGTTGGCTGGAGGAATAAATAAAAAACTGGTGGTTGGAAGAATAAATAAAAAAATGGTGGCTGGAGAAAAAAGGTGGCTGGAGGAATAAATAAAACACAGGTGGATGGCGGAAAATGGTGGCTGGAGGAATAAATAAAAAATGGTGGCTGGAGGAAAAATGTGGCAGGATGAATAAATAAAAACTGGTGGATGGAGGAAAATGGTGGCAATTTAAATATACGTGAATTTTTTAAAAAGAAAAATTCGTCCGGGACAAATTTTATTGTTATTTTTAATGGACAGGCCAGAGCCATGCCGGTCCAATGGATTTCATTTGAATTTCTTGAATTTCATTGAAACATGTACTGAAAATTTCTGACTGCTCAGAGCTCAAGAAGAATGCAGTCCAGCAACGACTTGATCAGGAAAATAAATCCATTCCCGGTCTATCTTGGTCCGAACCTCTAGAAAAAAGAATCTCCGAAGACCGATTGTCGGGAAGGAAAATTGGCCCGGCCCATGAAGACCCTTACATCGAATAACCAAAAGATTAGTTCACAAAATTTTGTAAATTTAGCGACAAATTTCTAATATATTCAAAAAAATTGAAAAAAACAAGTTTTTAGTGAACATTGCTCACTTTCACAGATGAGTTTGAGTTGAGCGAGTTCGTTTGAAAAATTTTGCATTTGAGCGTGAACTTGACTCATTTTTGAGAAATTTATTTTGAGTTTCAATTAGTTTTTGTGTGTGTGTGTGTGTGTGAGCGTGCCCAACACTAATTACCATCAATACTCGTAAAAAATCTTTTCCGAATTCCTTTTTGCAGCTCTGTAAGTGTACTACAGATTTGTATATATATAACACAGTATGTTAAAATTTCGTTCATTTAGGAAACGAATAGCACGTCAATGAACGAAAATGTATTCGATACCTTTTGTGCGGACCTGTATATGATCTATAGAATGCATATAGAAATATTCAAAAAGTTAGTTGTATTTAAAAACACGTATTGCAACCGAAAACGTACTTCCAGTAACTACCGTTCATAGGTAGTACAGTAACCGACTTATTTTGTGTACCCCTGTAAATGAACGATGAATACTTTGCACTTACTGTTCTATAATATGCATCTTATATTGCACATCAGCGATATAAATCAATTTCAATATGTTTAAAATTATGGTATACTATTAAAATATTCCGCAAACGATTTTTCTCAATCGACCGCTATGAATACTTCTGATTGTCCCTGTAAACAAAATATAAATGCCACATACTTTATTGTCAAAAACGAACGGCGCATACTAAAGCAGAATAACATGCATTCATTTCACGGAAATCTGGGTTTATTTACGTGAAAAAGAGTACGGAAAGACGGTACACATACAGACAGACAAACCGAGTTCATAACCACTTTCCAACTATGTTAGAAAGCGTTAAAAAGATACCCTTCCACTATGAAAGCAGATGGAAAAAAGAAGCAGTAACGATGTCTTTTTGCTCACGCAGTGTTAAACTCTTTTTATTACCGAATTAACTGTATTAAAAACATTGGCAATAAGTATGTTTCAATTTTAGCTTTACATATATCATCGGTACCATGTCAAACTATCCAATGTAAAAACAGTGAGCTACTATTTTTAAATTCAGATTTCTTGATTGGCACCACTTTTCTGATATGGTAAAATTCCCCTTGTTTTCGCCTCAATTAATACTTCATTAAATTAGGTTAAACAATGCAAATTTTACTATTTGAAAAAAAGTGGTGCCAATCAAGAAATCTGAATTTTAAAAAAAGTAGCCTAATGTTTTCACATTGGATAGTGTGACATGGTATCGACGATATCGTTAACTCCTTTAAACAAAATCTGTGAACCTTACAATCCGCCTTGAAGCATATTTGAATTTATTAAAATGTAACCTTTAAATAAAGCTTGGAAATTAACATTTAATAATGTTTAAAAAAATTTCGAATGTTTAAAAATATTTAAAAACCTTTAAAAACTTTAAAAAAATTTAAAAACTTTTTTAAATCTAATTTTGAAATTAACTTTTTCAATTAACCTTTGAATTAATTAAAATTAATTTCCATTTTATAACTATATTTAAATAAATATATTCTCTTTATGCAATCACAAATGCCTGCTATGAAATAACGCAAAGAAATGCACTTTTAAACTCCTGGTATAAATATAAATATGCAAAAAAGTATTTCCAAAAGGAAAATTCTGGCGGCGAAGGGTTGAAAATGCAATTGCCTTCAGAGCGGCTAATTTTCCTGTTTTATCCAATCAAATAAAGATATATCAACCAGAAATTCTATTTAGTGAATGAAAAGATACAGCCACTAAATAGAAGGAAGTTAACAATTAATTTTTTTTCAGATTCAAAATTACATCTAATTTAAAAAAAAAATCGCTTAATTCGCAACTAGTAATTGCTTGCATAAATTGCTCACATTCTAGAAAGAATTTTTCACATCTTCATCCGCGTTTTGTGTATTTTTAATGGTTCAACTTAATGAATTTTATCCTCAGTTTACAAAATATGAAAACTCCGTAATTAACATACATTCAGAACATTTTCACTTTTGATGATTAACACTTTTGAAGGCAAAAGTGAGGAGAAACTTTCGCACGTAACTTGGCAGGACGGGCGCGGATTTTTTCGACACCCCACGCCCGAAAATATTCGTCTGCTGTCTCTCACTATAAACCGAAGTAGTCGGGTCCAACAGTACCTACTTCCAAAGTCATCTTAAATCCATAGCATATAAAACGGCGAATTCAGACTTTTTTCTTGTGTTGTAGAATTATAGAAATTCGTATAGAAATTGAAACTATAAGTAAAAACTGCAAAAAATCTAAAGTTTCTGATCCATATACACCCTAATTATTATGAAAATTCATAAATCTTAGTATTTTTATCCACAATAATGTATAACTTTATTATAATAAAAATTGTAAAGAAAAATTTAGTTTTTCGAATAAGGAAAAAAAAGATGAGTGCGTTTAATTTATTGTTTATTAATTCTTAAAATTAACGATAATTTAACATTGCAGTTATCATATTTCACGAGAAAGAGCGTAATTATTACGAAGATCACTAACAGATAGAATTCTAAAGATTTTTTTCGTATTTATGCCATTGAATATGTTTGGGGTGTGCTGACAACCCATGCCCGTTCTCGTGTTACATTTCACGGCGCCCGTCCAGCGGGGTAATACCTGGAGTAAAAATATATTCTCTGAGGGGAAATCTCTAAAATGTAGCGGAAAATGAATATTCTTAGAAATCTTGCAGGTCAAACTTTTATAAATTTCTGACCTTTAAAGAAAAGATTTAAAAAAATTATTTTAAAAAGCATATTTTATAGGAAACATGTCATAGTAAACCCCAATAACATATGTCAATTCCATGGCAACCGGACTATGTGATTTGATATTTATGTGAGTTGAGCACAGACAGACGGACAGACAGACAGGCGGACAGATGGACAGACAAACCGAATTCATAAACCTTTTTAAACTATATTGGAAAGTGTTAAAAACATAAAACTTTCTTTCTTTTATGCGTATTTCATCAGTGCTTTAAATATAGAAATTTTATCCACAATTTCTAAAGTATGAAAGCACTCCGTTTAGCATAGTCTTAACCCCTTCGCGACGGGAGCCTTTTACGAAATGTTTATTGCTTTGCTACCGGTTTTAAGAAACAGAAGTTTGTGCCTATTCAAATCGGGAAAATGGTCGGATTAAATAAGGCAAATTTTACAGTAAAATTTTACTGGTGAGGATAAACGAGGATCCTTAGGCCTATTTCCGGCACGTATACGTGTCGCTCGTCCCCAAGGGGTTAATAACAGCTTTCGATAATTAACATTTTTGAGGCTGAAGGTGGATGGAATCTCTCGTATTAAATAATACAATATACTCTGGGAGGAAAATCTTTGAAGTGCAACTGAAAAGGAATAATATAAGGCAAAATAAAAAAGCTGACCAATCTGTTGACCTTTTTAATATGGAGTAGGAATTTTATTTACAAAGTACGCGAATAAAATTTACACTTTTAATTCGGCTAACTGGAAAGTATACCAAGTTTTTAAAGAACTTTTTATTATAAATGTTTAACGATTCATAGTTTGAAAAAATAAATAACTATAAAAAAAGTTAAACTATGTTATACGGATTTCATCACTGCTTTAATCTTATAAATTTCATCTTCAATTTCAAATGCATAAGAGGTTTGCGTTTAGCATAGTCTTAATATAGCTTTTGATTATTAACATTTTTGAGGCCAGACGTGGGTGGAATCTCTCGAATTAAATTTCTGGAGAAAATAATAGATACTCTGGGTACAGGGGGGAGGTTTTAGAAATGTAGCTGAAAATGAATAATTTAACGTAGAATATGAATTCAGGTCGGTCTTTTTTAAACATCTGACCTTTTAAAAATGGAATAAAAGTTTTGATTATAATGTACGAGAATAAATTTTATATAAATATGGATGTTTACTACTTTTATACTGCGACTGTAAATCGCATTAACACTACAACCGCCATTAGGGATCATTTGAACACTTTCCAAATTTGTAATATTCGATTCGAAACAGAAATTTCTTCATAAGATATATTAAATGTACGCAGCACAGACATAGGCTAATTAAATAAGTTAAATAGTTTTAAATAGAAATTCTGATGTAAAACACTTCTTATAAAATTTGAGTAAAATAGCCGTCTGTTCTAGTGTTAACCCATATTGGACCACTGTCCTATAAATAGGACAGCTAATAAAACATTTTTTTAAATAAAATTGGTAAGAATTTTTTGGATGCATTTTGTTATGTCGTCTTTAAAATACATGAAAATATAACATATAAACAAAAAAACAAGTAACCAATTAAAATTTAATTGAAAAAAATCTATTTAAAAAATTCTTTAAGAATTGTGATCTTATAACCTAGAATTTTACCATTATTATTCTCTTTTTATTGGAGAAATCATAGAGTATTTTTGTACAACATAAACAGCATTTTTAAAGTAAAATAAAATATTTTCTCAAAAAATTAGTTTATGTATGCATTTTATATGTCCTTAATAAGTGTCCTACTAATATGTCCTGTTTATAGAACAGCTAGTTACTTAAAAAATTAAAAACTTTTTTCAAAATTTTGCTAGTATTTACTTAATTACACCATATTAATGATATAATTGAAGTTTTAAATTTTTTCAAAAATATTTAATCGGTGTGATCCAATATGGGTTAAATAAGAATATTATTAAAAGAGAAGTTTTATACTTTAAAAGTGCTTGACGTAGAGAGTACGTGTTCTGTGATTTTATGTAACTACAAATAATTCGGGTTCATTCAAAATTGTATAAATGTAAAAAATAAAACATTTTTTCCTATGCGCTTGTTTAGATCCAAGAGCAGAATTTTTTTCAGAAAATCTTCTCTCGCGTAAAAAAAGAAAACACTTAAGAATTAGATAGTAAACAAAAAGAAAAGTTGACATCCTTCATATTTCATTCAATATAACAAAGGCGAAATATATTTCAAAAGAAAACCCACCACGTAAATTCGAAAACCTCTTATTTATTGAGTCGATCAGAAAATCGCGTCGTGTAGGTAAAATCAATTCGTACCGAAATTTTCTGCCCGGTAATTATTAGACATTAGATATCGGAGTCAATGCGTAATGATTAAATGATAGAATTTTCCGGTACGAATTGATTTGAAAATGCAGACACGACACGATTTTCCGGTCGACCCAATATTTTTGCAGAAAATATTGGGTCAATTGCTATCACAAACGAAAAGCACTATTATTCTGTGAACATGCAGATGCTGTTGAAACATGTCATTCTCTAAGAAACGGACTTGTTATCATTATGTGAGCACTTGATTTTAAAAGTGGGGGAGTCTATTTTGTGAAGAAAAAGTAGTTAAAGATACATCTTAATACACGTTAACATAAAATATATGTTTTTAATCATTTCGCAGTAAATACCTTTTAATATTGTTATAAATTTCTTATTAGTAATTCATTGGAATAACGATATTTAAATGCGTTGATTTTAAAAGTGAGGGAAATGTACTTTGAATAAAATTTTATATATGTTGCGTAATATTAACAAGCATAATCAGAATTTCATCATGAATTCTTTAAAAATTCTCACTATCTAAATTAAGGATTTTAATTATTCCTTTATGTAGTGAATTAGGAATTCATGCAAATTTTATCTTCTAAAGCATTTTTTGTGATTATTTTGAAACTGCATTAGAAGATTTACATAATCATTTAATACATTTTAGAAGTATTTTAGAAGGATTAATTATATTTCAATTTATAGGGATTTCGTGCAATATTTATAACTGCGCTCAAACCTTTTGTTTTAGATATTTTTCTTAATATTTTGTAAAATTGGGAAATGTACAAATATAATGTTCTTATAATACATATATTTCCGAATTGAAAAATCCTTCCCCACCCCCCTGAAATGCCAAGAAAATTGAAAAGATGCAAAGGCAAAAGAAATCATCCTTTTAAAAATATTTTTGTTTTGTGTAACCAATAATGCTTTTGGAACAAGATAAATTAATGCATGCATAACTCATTCTCATTCTAAACTGTATTACTAATAATCGATGTATTAAATGAATTTTAGGCTTAGATGCTTTATGTTCCTTCAGCCGTTGTTTTGAATTGTTTGGCGATTTTTTGTTGGCCTGTTGGCGGTGTTTATGGATATGACAACCTCGATATGTGGAACCCCGTGTGACGTGTGTATTTTGACGTGTTGTGTTATGGCAACCCCTGAGAAGCTCATTTTAGCTTAGAATTTTGTGGATGTATTTTGATATCGTGTTGTATAGTTCTGTCTTTTTATTTTTACGTTAAATTTATTGGATGTATTTGATTGACTAAGGTTTCTGTAGTCCGTTTAAACGCTCTTGCTGAAGTAATTAAGAAATATGAGGAAATTTTATCAAAAAAGGAGGTTTGTTTATAGTGTGTCAATGCGTAGTCATAAGCCAATTTTGGAAAATGACGGTGATGTTATGAGAGATATTTCGTGCTGGAGCTTTCAAGAAAGCAGATGTCTGTTATGTTGATAATTTTATGTATATTTTCCTGCTTTAAGAGTTTTTTACATTTTGAAATTGCTACAAAGCGAGAACTGCTGAATTTTGAAAATGCTACACCGCGAGAACTGTTGAATGAAGTGATGTTTTTCTTTTTGTTAATGTGCGCGAAGCGCTCATACAACGATTACTTATTGCCACTTTACCGAGTTTCGTTTTTATGTATATTTTGCTGCATTAAGAGTTTTTTACATTTTGAGATTGCTAGAAAGCGAGAACTGCTGAATTTTGAGAACGCTACACAGCGAGAACTGCTGAACGTAGTGATGTTTTTCTTTCGGTTAATGTGCGCGTAGCGCTCATACAGATTGCCACTTTAGCGAACTTTGTTTATTATTTACATTTTATTTTCGTTAAGCCAATCATGCGTATAAACCGGTGCTTGGCGACATTTACTACTTGGCGGAAAAGGGGTTTTCACGCCAAGAAAAATTCCAAGATGGCGGCCCCGGGAACTTATGACATCTGTTCCCTATTTTATAACAAGTTATTATAATAGTGTTATAAATACCGTCAGTAGATAAAATATTATAGTCAGACATCTTATTACTGTAACACCGTGTGTGTTACCACCTCTCCTGAGAACTGAGCGGAGCGCCATCTGGTTTGCGACGAGCCTCGATGCAGTCGTCGGCTGAAATGTCGGGGGAGGCGTCGGCAGGTAATATGTCTTTTTGTTCGGGATCTAAGGGCATGATTTTTAAAGACAATCTACAGGCAATCCCACCGGGATCTGATTTAGCAAATTTTCTTAGCATTAATAGTGAGATGCTTGAGGTTGGTTGGTTGGTTGTATTTATGTCGGCCAATTATCTGCACGTGGGATATGGGCCCTAAGGGGGGGGGGGAGTGCCTTCCGTGGAGGTCTTTCTAAGGGAACCTAACCCGTATTAACGCTTGGAGAACCAAGGTTCGAAGAAAACCACGAAAACTCCGAAAGATTAGGCCGACGGGCGCGATTGGGATCGAGCCCAGCACCTCCCGTCTACCAGCTTCGAGAGCAGAACCTCTCGGCCATTGGTGGGGCCGAGATGCTTGAGGATTCTGATTATGAATTCCTTGAGGAATTTGACGGAAATGGGATGTGGGAGGCTAGGAAGCAAACAATTGCTTTTATTGAGAATAGTGCGGCAACCGCAATGAACCTTCCCGTTGAGCAACGGGAAATTTTTTTGATGAAAGTTGAGCAGGGCAAAATTGCCATAAATTATAAAAACTGCAACAATTTAGATGATAAATCTTTTAACACTAATGAGTTAGGCGCGCAACCGCCCGCTAAAAAGAAAAAAAAGAAAAAAAAGGTAATAATAAAAATACTCCGAGTATCTCAGCTGGTCTAGTTGTACCAAACTCAAAAAAAAATGAAAACGGAGTCTCGTGAGGCAAATTTTAAAATTGAACTGGAAACTGCAGCAAATGTGGAGCTACCCTCTGATTCGGAGGATATGGAGCATGATCACCAAATTATGCCGGTAGATGGCGACAGGAGTACGGTCGAGGACCAAAATATAAACCAAATTGTTAACAACCAGGAAACTAAAACTACCGATATCCAACCAAGCAAAACTAAAGTTAAGCCTCCAAAACCAATTATGGTTAGGGATATTAACGATATCGTAGAATTTACTACTAAAATTGAAAAAGCTTGCGACCCGGATTTTTCTGTAGAAGTTTCGGGTAGGTGGGTAAAAGTCTTAACCCAAACCTTTGCAAATAAAAATAAACTAGTTAACTATCTGAAAGAGGGAAAATTCCAATTTTATGTTGTCCCTGACACGGACGCACCGATGAAAGGGGTGATTAGGAGCCTCCCGAAATCAGTTAAAACCGAAAATATAGAGCAGGAACTAAATAAAAACGGTTATGATACCATCAAGGTGGTGCAAATGATAAGCAGGAAGGACTCTAGGGTTCTCCCGCTATTTCTTTTGCATCTACCGAAAAATGCAAATTCCAAAAAAATTCTAAACCTTAAATCTTTATTCAAGATTAGGATTGATGTTGAAAACTACAGGGGACCCAGAAAAGCTGCGCAGTGCTGGAATTGCCAGGGGTTTTTCCATATCTCTGCGCAGTGCTTCATGGACCCTAAATGTGTAGGATGTCGCAAGGGCCACAAGTCCCCAGATTGCCCCAGGAAAAATGAAAAACCACCCGAGAATAATAATGTGGACTCGGCCCGACTCTGTAAAACCGCCGCCGTTGTGTATTAATTGTGGATCTGATCACACGGCAAACTTTAAGGGCTGCAAAAATACCCCCTAAAGCCACAATTTAGGAAAAGTTATGCGGAAATAGCGAAAAATAAGAAAAAAATAAAAAAACGAGGAGAAAACCAAACCAGACAAAAAGAAAGTCGCACAGGCGGAGCCAAAAACAGCCCCGCCTTCCCCGGTACAACTCTACCAGCTGAGCGAATTGGAAAATGGTGTAGTCAAAATTGCAGAAATTCTCGAAAGAATTAAAGCAGAACTAAAAGTAGAGTCATTTCTTCACTTAGCAAATAAACTAGAAAATATTTATGAGAAAATAATTGAACATAAAGATGTCGCATATAAAACTTTAGCCTTCATGGACGGAGTTTCAAAAATTCAGAGGAAAGAAAATAACTGTAAATATTAAATTGTAATTTTGTACATAAATCCTTTTCGTAAATTGTTAGCATAGTGTAATTTAATTGTCATTGTAAAATAATGCTTTAACGTAATGTAAAAACATATGTGGAACTGAAATTGGGCCTTTTTTTGCAAGGGTTGCCTGGTACGAACTTGCCTGAACTTTTCCTTAATATCCCTTGAACGTCCGGACATATGTCTTGGCTCCCCGGGGATCCGGTCCCGGTTGGGTGTTCTGCGATGTGGATCGGCCCTTTTCAGGGCTTGGATGAAATACTCCAAGTATCGCCATCGGCACTCAGCTGTTCGCGGGTCCTGGCGGGTGAGAAAGACTAAGGTCGCTCAACACTGCACGCATGGACTGTCGTCCCAGACGGAGGGGCTTAACGGCTCTGACCAATGGGAAAACAGTCACCAACATGCACTTCCACCAACACTCCATCCTTCGAAATCCATCTTTAGTTGCTTTTCAAGTTCGTTGGAGATTTAGCGGGAAGTATTTACTTCCTGTAGGCGCTCTGTAAGCTCAGTGTTGACTTGATCTTATTACTGTATAAATTTTTAATCATTCTCCCGCTTTTCCTATAAAATTAAAATTACTTTTTTTATCGTAAATTTTCTAAAGAAGAATGAAATATTAAAATGACATAAATATGTAGATAAAATAAAATATTGATATTTTCATTACTATATTTATGTTTCAATAAAAGAAAATCAACATTTCCAACAAATCATTCCTTTCGAAAGTCAAGGAAATCCACCGGCTTAAACCAACTCCATGATTTCTATTTTCAGATAACACGGATAACTATTGTTGTATAAATAAATTTAATGCAAAAAGACCACAATAGATATAAAATAAGCCTATTACTGCTAACGAACATTTTAAAACCGTTTTATAAATAGCTAGACATAACATAAAATGGTCTCGTCCGCTTTCAAAATCAACGGGAAATATGGTGCGTTCAAGTTAAACTTAATGCCATTTGTTTTTATAAATTTAATTTTATTTCTAATTCCCGCTGATTACGCTTATGTCTAGTCAAATTGGTTTGATTTGCATGAGAAAGTCATCTAGAGAAATTTTTCGAAATCCGACTTAGTTACTTTTTAGTTTCATTTCAATGCGTTAAAATTCTTAACTAATTTAAATTTAGAAAGGAATTTTTTTAACCCCTTAACAGTCGCATTAAGTTACGATTTAAAAATTCAAATCGCTCATTGGAACCACTTTTTTCAAAAAGAAATATTCACCTTATTTAATGACAGGTAAAATGATACCATAATAAAGCCAATTACACAATTTTATAAAATTGGTGGGAATCAAACAATCTGAATAAAAGACACAGCTCGTGAATATCAACGGATCGAGAATTAAGGGGTTAACCCTTTGAGGGGCGGTGGTATGTTTATGAAACCACATAATTTTTATTCCCAAACGCCACAATGGCACCAGAATTTTAATGAATAATTTTTAGGTTTATTATATATGTGAAATACAGCTCTTTCTTATTTAAAAATAAAATTTGTTGTAAATTCCGGTGTCACTCATTTATTTCAACAGTTTAGCAGTGAAAATGCTTTGCTCGTGAAAGGGTTAAGGAAAGAAAGCAAACACACTTTAAGTATTTGTACGGTAATGAAAGTTCTAAGGTTAAAGACCCATTTCTTCCTCATGGATAAAGCACTCTTGACTGATTTGTTATTTAAATTTGACAGTACACTTTGTTATGCTCACAAGTATTACTATTAAAAAATGATTTCAATAGCATTTTCTTGTTTATTGCACTAATATTTACTGTTTGCTCTCCAGTTGACATATCTTGTCAAAGTGGTTTAATTTGTCACATTCGCCTTAAATCACGTAGCTACCAATATTGGCATTCGGATGCTCAACAGAATCTCATATATTAAACATTTTGATGTTTCCCTGTAAAAAACATATACAGTATAGTAACTATTTTTAAAAAGCATGAGATAGCATTATGTACTTTCACAACGTATTGAAACTTCGCAGCGAATGGCTAATTTTTACTGAAGTTACAAAGAGAAAAAAGTAAATAAAGGCAGACTGACATTCTTGACTTTGGTGAAATTTATAATTGGACCACCTCCAGAATGAGCCATTTCTAAAAAAAATTATTAAAAGTTATATGTATATTCAAACGTTACGTGTAATCATACAATATAAATGGAAAAAAATTTAAACATTCACAAAAAATTGTATAACATTCTTTGCTAGAAATCCTTAAAAAGGAAACATTCATTTTGCTGTTAAAATAAACATCTTATTGAAACATGTCATTTTCATTTAAAAAGAAAAGAATTATTATATTTAGAAAAGGGATTAAAAAAAATACAATTTAAGTATTTGTACGATAATTGCAATTGTTGCTTTCACGTAGATAAATGGCTCTTAACTTATTTTGTTATTTAAATTCAACAGTATGTTAAGCTCACCAATAATGTATTACCCAGTTAGTTTCTAATTTGTCCCATTTTCAATGCTTAAAGTTAATAAATATTTTAAATTTACCAAAGTACTTGTTTTTAACAGAATAGAACAAGCATAATTTAAATATTTGTTACTCAATTAACCCTAGATCTACCGGGAATTTTATTCAAGTTTTAATAAAACGTTCTACACCAGAATTTTTATTTAAAACTATTTAACTTATTTGTTTACCTTATTTTTGTCTGGTTTATATACTTAGTTTATTTTAAAGAAATTTATGGTTTGAATGAATATTTTGTATGTACCTGTCGGGTCCAATGGACCCGTCTGGTAGACGGAGGGTTAAAATTGCATGGCGCTACAAAACGCGTTTGTTTCCACATAGACTTCTAAAGGCTTTGTCTTTTAAATTTGGCGACATGATTTGTTATGTTCACAGATAAGACAGAAAAAAATAATAAAACCAACTTCAAAGGAATTTTTTTACTTTATCGCATTAATATCTGCTCCCCAGATGGTATATTTTAGTGAGAATGGCTTGGCAGAATACATTGTTTTGTGACAACAGTTTGTGTTATCCTAAACTTTGTTGCTACCAATAATGCTCATTTCAACTCTCAGTAGTGATTATATATTAAAATTTGTGCCGTGGCTTGACAATAAAAGATATGAGGTAGTTGTGTACCTTAACAAATCTTAAACTTTTGCGGCTAATTTTGAAAATGCTGCAACCTACGAGGGTTATTTTTAAATTAAGGTCCTTTTTGGAATAAAAAAGCAAATACAAAGTACATTTAGAAAAGAAATGGACCAAATTTTTCATACCTCGTTCTACTTTTATACATTTTTTTCATGTCTGTTGAAACATTTGTCGTAACGCCCCACGAGTTTTGTAAAACTTCCTCGTTTAATGCAGCCGCCCGTAATGAAAGCTATACCTTAACCTCCATGTCCTCTTACCTCTGTCCATGTCCTCTTACTTTTGAGTTTTCTGACAGAACAGAGCAGGGGAATTTATTGGCCGTCATTCTTAATTTGTCATCAGAGTTAAATTCATTGCCTAAAAAGGCACAAAGGGGTTTAAACACTTAAAATTCTCCGTAATAAAGAACAATTCTAAACTTAGTTTAGAAGTTTGATGAATAATGCGCTCTCCGGAATTATTTTTCTACAAAAACCTTCTTCAAGCGACCAGGGGAAAACGGACTTTGTTTCATTTTCTTCAAAGAAACAGGTCACACATGGAGGGGATTCAACTGGGATGGAGGTAAAATTAGTATTGAGCTTATCGGAATAAATTTCGTTCGATGAAAAAATGGTCGTTAAAGTAGGTAATCGCTTAATGGGGGTGGTCGCACAGGGAGGTTCTACTGTAGATCTGAATTTTATGCTTAATTTATGCTGGTTACGCTTACGTGCTCACACATTTGTTAGATTTCGATAAGAATGCCATCTAGAGACTTCTCAAAATTCGCGTTACTTACTAATTAGTCTCATTTACATTTCATAAAGTTCGTATTTAATTCAAATTCGACAAAATAATTATCTTTAAGAGAATAGAGAAACATAATTTAATTATTTGTTTCGTAATACACAAAATGTGACAGAAACGAAGTACATTTCGAAGCACATTTCTGTCTTAGAATTTCTGTGTCTCAATTTCCCCGCTCCTAAATAAATAATCAAGGCTAGAAATTGGCATGGACCATGTAATCCATTACCTTGACTTTACAAATAAGGGGTAATAATGAAGCTATGAATAATAAAGAGAAGACAGGCAGAGTGCCGTGTCGAGCATTTGGGAGTTAGGTAACTGAGGATGGTGTCACAACATGACGGTTATTGTTTGTTTAAACCAGGTCAACAGAGCTGATAACCGCCGAGAAAACTTTCACCGGTAATTTTGAATAGAAATTTTTGTCTTAGTTAAATGCTTTATTTATGCAGAATATTTTTGTTTATGTTGTCACATTATGGCAGAGCGGCAGGACCTCACTACTGTTGGAGCTAACATCAACAAATAAAAACGATATTTTTGCCTTGATTATAACAAAGAATCCGCACACATAAAAAAAATAAATAAGGAGTAAATTTGTATCCCAATTTACAGAGCCTGATTACCCACGGGGCAAATTCCTACCACTAAAAATAAACAGAAAATTTTGCCTCATTCATGGCAGAATTTTTACATGAAAACGGCGCTTAGATAAGTCGAACTTTTCTTTTAAAATTTATTGGTGCAAGTGTGCCCCGTTGGTAATCAGGCCCTGCCAATTTACTTTTGAAAGTTTGGCCAGACGGCAATTAGCCCTTGCGGAACCGGTTACAGTTGAAACTTCACCATTTTGAGGATATGTCAATTTATTTTTATTAGCAATTCCATGTGGGCCACATGAGGTAATTATTGATTGCGGGTGTAATTAATTTTAAAAATGTAACAATTATAGTAAATAACAATAATAATAATAATAATAACAATAGTAATAATGAATGCAGAATCGAAAAGTATTCAATACTAAAAGAATTACAAAAGTTTAAATATCAATGTACTGTGCTTCAGACAGGGCTTATTTTTGCTAAACAGTTGTCGTCACATGGTTACACGCATATGAAATACAGTGAACTCCCATAAGTGCGAACTCCTAACGAATGCCATTTTTTGTTTGCATTAATCGAAACACACACTAAAGGATGTAACTAGAAAAAAAAATCATGCCTGAAGCATCGATTATGAAACACTTTCTAACACATTCAGAAGAATGTAATAAATTAATAAGTTGAAATACGATGTCGAATTGGACCATTTGGGAACACATTAACACATTTGAAAACCCAATCTCAGCAATTCCTATCTATAGTCGGAAAATTATGCGAATTCTTTGAGCAGATACGATATATAGATTTGTATCTATAAACTGCATGCGCGAAAAATTTAGTTCAGTTAGAAAGTACATACCAGAGTTAAAAATTCCTCTTTAGCAGTTTCAGCTAATAAGGAGACTGGAATGTGGTGCATCTCTGTATAAGCAGTATAAAATGTATGCTCAAAGAGTAACATGCAAAAAGTTACTTAAATTTAAAAGCGCATACCGAAATTGAAAACGTACTTTCAGAAGCTATTGCTCAAAGGCAGTACTGTGACATGCATCCTTTGTGTGGCCCTGTAAAAGAACAGCTAATACTAAGAACCCCGTAATTGTATAGTAATCATCTTGTAGTGGAATTCAGTGATTTATATCAATTTCAGTGCATTTAAAATAGCTTAATGTCATTAAAATACACTGCAATCGAATTTTCCCCATTGACCCAAATGTAAGGAATTCTTTTGATTATCCCTGAAAATGAACTATTAATGCTAAACACTTCCCAATGAATAATAAACATGGCATGGTAAACATCATTAAAATATATCTATTGCATCAACATCCGAGTATATTTACCGGAGTTAGCGCGTGGATAGACAGACAGACCAACCGAATTGATAAACAATTTTCAAAATTGTTGGAAAGTGTTGGTTGGCTGTTTGGCGAGCAGCTTGAGACTTTTGCTACGCCACTGGCGGAATTGTCTCGAATAATCTAGAGGAGCTGGGGTGAAGGGCACACGGACAGATGGGCAGACAAACCGAATTCATAAACACTTAATAAAAATGCGAAAAGTGTACCTTAATCTTTTTCGTTGAATAAATTCAGTTTTTAAAAGAAATTAAAGCTAAAATAAATAACTTGATATTTAAGTTAACAATTTTTGTTACAAGGCAAGTTAGTGATATTTTGTTTAAACAAAAAACAAATTACTGTTTTAATATAAGTTAATACGCGATATTGGAACAGATTATTTTTGTAATACACAATTATCCACTTTTGCGACACTCGAAATGTGGTCTTTTGTAACACATTTTGATTAGTAATACCGTCGAAGAGTCATTAGCGTTACTGAGGACGAACAAATCAGCAAATTATAATGCCCTAATTGCATAATTTAACTTTATTTAAAGTCCTCTCTCATTTTTCTTCGCGATATTTGAACATATGATTTTTGTAATACACTATTAACAAGTTCTGCGATTTACTCGAAAATGCGATCGTTTGTAACACATTCTGTTTGGTAATACCGTCGAAGAGCCATTAGCGTTACTGAGGACGAACAAATCTGCAAAGAATAAATGCCTTAATTGCATAATTTAACTTTATTTAAAGTCATCTCTCACTTTTCTTCGCGATATTTGAACATATGATTTTTGTAGTACACAATTAACCAGTTTTGCGACTTAGTCGAAAATGTGGTCTTTTGTATCGCATTTAGATAGGTTACACCATCGAACAGCTATTAGCAATCTCCTGCGTTTTTGGTGGTAGAATTTTTTTTTTCCTTAAGTTTCTCACTGGCAATTTCTTGTTAGCTCGTTAAGCAGAGTTACATAAAAGTTGCCTTTTAACAACTAATGTACAGTCATGGAATAAAAAAGGAAACACCCTCAGCTAACTCTGCATTAAATTATAATAGAAAAAATTTACAGGTACCAAACGATTGAAAATAAAGTCTACTTTTAAATGATGTATATAAAAGTTGCTTAGGGGGCCATTTACAAGCCAAAACCATACCAAACTTTTTTTTTTCAATAATGGCAACACCCAGTTTTGACACTATATTTTAAATCTTCGGTTCAAACTATGCCTGTAAATGAAATTTTAAATCATTTGCATGATAAGTTTTTGAATAATAAACATTCAAATTTTAGAGCTTTAAATGTTCAATTACATTTTCATATATTAATACATGGAAATTATTCCAGAGAGAAACATTCGCCTTGCATACAATATTTCAAATGAAAATCAAATTTCAAATTTCAAAGTAATTGCTTAAAAGGCGCAAAGGCCAACATAGTGAAAAAGTTTATTAGGTATCGTTCCAAGTGGTTTAGTCGGTAGAACGTCAGTGCGTTATACTGATGGCCCGGGTTCGAGTTCCGGCTTGGAATCTTTTTCACTATGTTGGCCTTTGCGCCTTTTAAGCAATTACTTTGAAATTTGAAATTTGATTTTCGTTTGAAATACATTTTCATATTTTTAGTAATATCTTCTGAAATTATAATCCTAATGTGTTAATTTTTTTGTTAAATTATAATACAAAAAAAAAAATACATTGAATTTGTTATTTTAAAAAAATTATAATATAAATATGAATTATGAAATTAGTATTCGAAAGAAATATCAATTGCAACCTACATTTTTTTTTATAGATTTAGATTTATTATATCCTGCTTTATGCAAATTCTCAATTTCAAATTTTTCTTCCAAGTAGTTTCGGAATCATGAGTAAAAAAAGGTCAAAAGAACAGTTTAAGGTGCCGTCTATGATGTATAGAAAAGCATAATTTGAAAAATAATTATATTTTACTCATTTTAATGAAACATTTCGGCTGACAATACTTGAAACACATTAAGCGAGTGAGATGTTTATATTGGCAAGAAATAATACATTAATAGAAGTGATATAGTCATTCTGTAGCAAATCAACAATCGAGTACCGAACTTCGATTTGAATACAGTCCCTAAAATAGGCTCATTTGAAAATAATTAATTTCTCGGAAACCAATGATACGAATTTCATGAAAATTTGGATTTAGGCTAATTGAACGGTGTAGAATCTATTTAAGGTGTCAAACTTGGGTATTGCTATTTAAAAATATAATGCTTACGCTCCATTTGATACGTAGATGGCCCCCATAAGCAACCTTTATGTATATCATTTAAAAGTAGACTTTATTTTCAATCGTTTGATACGAGTTACTTTCTTCTACAATAATTTGTTGCAGAGTTAGTAGGAGTGTTTGCCTTTTTTCACGACTGTACAAACGTAGTTTCGTTTCTGTTCGGCCAGTTTGAAAAATAAATTCCGCATTATCTGATTACGCTTTAACGCAGGGGTGTAACAATCAAAGCTCCAGCGGGCAGTTACTATTGTAGTCTTAAAAGTTTCGGGCAGTTTTAAAATCACTAAATTTTAGTCGTTATTTTCCGTCTAATATTTCTACTAAATTTTTTGTAAAAATGCTAATAAAATTTAAGCGAAGAAAACTAATAAAATTTAGTGGTGAGAGACTGCCCGCTGGCGCCTTGTAAATTTTGGAGTCAGTCAATAATTACATTATTTTATGAATAGAATTTTAATATGGCAAAAAGGATAAAGTGATGCCTTTAACATTTTATAAATAGAAAATAATCGTGAAAACACGTCTGTGTGCATTATCCTGAGCGGTGGGTTTTAAGTGGAGAAGCATTAACCCTCTCGCTGCGTAAGTAATTCTTCGCGATGAGTGTCTTTTACAGAATTTTTTTAATCTTTTATCACCGGTTCTTTAAAGCAGAAATATTTGACTATCGTAATCGTACAAAATGTCCTGATTAAATCAGACAAAGTTTTCACTAAAACATAACTGGTGGGAATAACCAAATACTATTAATTAGACGGAAAAATGCATTCCTGAGAATATCTCGGGTTGCGCAGCGAGAGGGATAATACCTTCTGGACGAGTGTCTTTTACAGAATTTTTAATTTTTTTTCACCACTTTTCCAAAGCAGAAATTTTTGCCTAATTGAATCGGGAAAATGCTCGGACTAAATAAGCATAATTTACAAGACAAATTTACTGGTGTGAATAATCACGGATTCTGAGCACCTGACGCGGCTCGCATACTTGCCACTTATCCGCAAGAAGTTAACAAGTGATACCACAATTTACATTCGCATCCGCCACCTTAAAGCAGCAGTTCGCCTGGAACAAAATTAACAGGTTTAGAATAGAAATACTGAAATTGTTTCATTTGTAAACACAATTAAACTAAATATGTTAATTTTTCCGGTGTGGAAAATTATTCATTCATGACTTAATCTAGATGATAGGAAATGCGAATTTCCCAAGCAATTATTTTGAGTAATCGGTAACTTTTTCCCCTCATCATTTTCTAGTTTTTAGACAAGTTGGAAAATATGGTTCAGGCTTCTCAACGTTCTTAAAACTTCTTCTCACGCTGGAAAATATCTATCTCAGCGTTCTTAAATTTTTATACATTTGCCATCACTATTTCAAATCAAAATTCTGTGTGGTAGATTTTTTTAATACCTGTGATAGAAGTATACAATAAAAAGTATCGTCTTAAAACAGTATTGGCAAAGTTAGAAAAGTTTATGAACTATGATTACCCTGTATGATTTCTTATATCACAGTCTGATTGCTAATATTTGCAAATAAACAACTTTTGAACCTCTTATACTTTTGGCGGTAGAAAGTTTTCTTTTTCTTCAGAACTGTCACTAATAATTTCTTGTTCTCTTAACAGCCAAAATTATGTCAAAACTGCTTTTGAAAAAAAATAATGTCAATAACCATATTAATTTGTGCTCGGTGAGTTATAAAATAAATCTTTACACTATCCGATGAATAGTAATCTTTAAACAAAGTTTTTAACATTAAATTGCAGATATAAAATGTCGCGGAAAACGAAATTCTCATCAATAATGGAAATAATTCTTACACTAAGACACATTAACGAGCGTCATTACATTTTGTTTCTTAAATATTTGAAATTTTTTGATATTATTACAAAATATTGCATAATTTCGTCTTTGTTTAAACATCTCTTATATCATCATAAGCCGAAATGCAAAAATCTACTTTGAGTTAATCGTAAAATATAAGAGAAACATAAAAGTTCATCATTTTCTTAAGGGGCCTCAGGACTCTTAGAATTAGGAAAATAAAAAATAAAAACACCATTTTCAACCTTTAATATCTTAAAATGTACATGAATTTAAAAGACAACTTTAATTGGGATGAAAGATATAAGTATGTTCTTTCATTTCATGTACTTAAAAAATTGCAAGATGCAGAATTAGCACTGACAGGAGCTCCAAACTATCAGACATGTGACGAACAGAAAATCGTTATAAAAATTACGCGCAGGAATTAAAATAGATATTGGAACTGGAATAAAAATTTTCGTACCTACTTATACTTGAGATTGTAATAATTACCCTGAAACTAAATTTGTATTTAAAGCATTTTTATATTTTTAATACAAAGCTGTATTTAGCTAATACTTTTTTTTTTTAATTTCAACAATATAATCACCTAAAAAATTGTAGGAAATAAAAAGGAAATTTTAGCTTCAGTTTATACAGACTAACATAAAACATACGCTTTATAAATTTCATGAAAAAATATTCAGAATGTTTTGAGATATCCTGCGCGTTATGCCCCAAAACGTCATTTGGAGAAAAATGACTTCAAAGTTTTGGGCACTCAGATTCAGCTAGTGAGCGGTAAAATTCTCTAAGCCAAAACTGTGTTCTAATAGGAATTTCAAGGAGACAATTATTTCAAAATGTTCAGAAAAGGATAGGGGTTTAACATCTAAAAAAATTTAAAATTTCGAAAAATTTGAAGCTTTAACCCTTTAGTGCACAATTTCTGATTTTTTTTCATTATTTTTCCTGTGTTTCCTTTCAGAGAATCATATATAATGTTTTCGAAACAAAATAAAAAATCGCGCATTTAAGGGTTAAGAGTCCTGAGACCCCTTAACCCTTTCAAGGGTAAACGTCTTCTATTGGTAAAATGTAAAATGATTGACTGACACCAGAATTTAAAAACGGATTTATTTAAAAATAGGTAAGAGCTAAATTTAAATATTCATTCCAAAATTCTGGTGTCAATGTCGCATTTCGCAATCAAATTTAAGTGGGATATAATATATCCCACCGGCACTCAAGGGGTTAAAAGGTAGCCATAAACAATATAAATGTTAAAAGTTTATAATAAAACGTTTATTTTAAACTTTTAACAACAATGCTGTTACCTTTTAACAACTTTTAAGTACGGAATGAACTTTTAAATTTCACATATTTTATGATACCTCATATCTTTATAAAATCCTGGCTGTGAAAAGTTATCTGATCTTACCTTAATGCTATGTTAAGGAGTTAAGAATGCAAAAACAGTTGCGAAATCTTTTTTAAAACAGCTAATATTGAGCCACATTTTTCTAGGAAGTAATTCAATCCATCGAGAGATTTCATTTTTTTTAAGTTCTTGGTATTATAATTATGTATATTTTGATTGTTTTGCTTTATTGGAAAGTCAATTCCTTTTTAATAACGACTATAGAAAAAAAAAACTATACCCTTTTTTACTTGGAAAATCGTGTAACTATTTTCTTCTCGCCGAACGATCAATTTATAGTGGTACATTTATATTAACTGGGCGCAGCTCATAAATAGTCAAATATCGTTCCCATTTTTATCATCCGTATTGCATTCATTTTATTTAAAATATAAATATTTTACTCATTCAATTAAAAATACATGTATTACACAATATTTGATGTAGATGCCTTTCAGTGAATTCATTTAAAATGAAAATAAATAATCGAAAAAAGAACATCATAAACAAGGACAACTGATTTCGACATTAAAGCATTCTTATTAATTTTTTCAAGCGAAAATTAAATGCTGTATATAGCTAGAAAAATAATTAGCAAGATTTTCAACCGGCAAACATAAAAGTACTTTCATAGTTCAGTTACTACCAAAACTATTTTTTTAATATTATTTGATGAAACTGCTTCACTAGTTCCTAAAAAAATTTACTTTAATATCAGCCGTTTTCTGCAGAATTGTTCCCAAACAAATTAAAGAATATCTGTTACTGATTCCATTCTTTACAATATGACGTATTATAAATACTTTTATAATTACTTTTAACCCGGGAGAACGCGCGCATACCCAGTTTATGAATGTTTTTTACTTTGTTACCAATAAATACAAATCATAATCGTTACCTTATTTAGACGGAAGACAATTTTGCGATAAATGAAGTTGAAGATTACTTTAAAAAGATAGTGGTGACAATTGTAAAAACCGTACGCACTCCGAGTCCATCAGGCCCGGCGCGCGTCCATCTTGGTTAAATTGTTCTTCGATATCGCAAATTGATGACTTTCAAGCTTAAATATCCAAGCAAAATAAATTAAGAAAACAAAATTCCAATCTTTGGTCTCTATCCAAATTAAGAGCTTTTTTATTGTATAGTTGTGTGCTTCCTTATTAACATGCTGTATACAGGTCTTAAAATGAACAACTAAAGCAGAAGGGCCACAGATTTCATATGGCTCAATGGCAAATAATACAAAATCTCGCTCTACCCTCCGACTGTCTTGGAAAAGGGCAAAATTGTAATGTTGTTTTCTCGGCATTTTGTTTTAAATGCTAAAAAAAAATGATTCTTTGAACATTTTATAAAAAAAACTTAATAACCAATATGAACGCAATCCTTGTAATTATTAATCATTGTTGAATGTATTAAAAATACAAAATCAATAGAATTATATTACTTTAAACATTGCTTGTATTGCAGTGAAACCTGGAGCTTGGTGAACGTATTAACACGGGCTTGTCAGTGAGGGGGTTAAACAGGGCTACCATAGACGACTATTTTAATATTCTGTCCGCACCGATATTTTTAAACAATTACATTTTATAATATAATTCTCTTGCAAAAGTCCTTGGAGCGTACGTAAAAAAAAATTATTTTTTAAAGTGTTGCGAAATAGAATTAAAAAATAGTTGCCAGTAGCCTTGTTTATACAAAAAGAAAACCTGAGAATAGCGGAGAAATTATGGTGACCGATAATCACAGGTACACATGTGTAAATATATAAGTGTTGATTTCCAACGTGTCCTCTAAACAGAGGTATATTATGAAAGGGATTTGGGGAATATTTTCATATGGTTATTTTTTTAATACATGCACAACTAAAACTTTTTTAAAAAGTTATATAAGTACAGAATTTCGTTTCAAAATAAAATCCCTTCCTTATGTGCAATAATGAATGATTTAATGACGCTGAAAATCACTGAAATCCAGTTAATGAGGAATTTTGATAAGCCCTTTGTGGCATAAGATGTTTGTTATTTTAATATACTGAGATATTAACTTAATCTACCTCATAATTTTAAATAAGGTTAATTAGAAACACCCCGCTTAAGATTGCTTCTCATTAACTTTTTAGAATAGAATGTTTCATATAAATATTTCTTCAAAGGAATCCAGCGTATGAAATATCTTTAAAATAAGGCTTTATAAAAAGAAAACTTAACAAAAGATAAGAGCTATTTTAATGTTGTAAAGATTCAGTCGCGAAATAAAAATGAAGTTTATTATATTCGTTGGTTTTTTTCGATAATTTTCTTGACCGATTGGCGACGTTTTTTTTTTTTTTTTCACACGACTGGTCCACGTATTTCGTGTTTTTTACTGACGTTCCATTTTTTCTTGCGACAGATTGGAAATAAATACGCTATGTGAAGATAATATGCAAAAGGAATTGCTGACTTTCAAATCTTCAAACTTCCCGTTTTAAGAATTAGACGAATGTATAGAGAAATATGAATTTAATCTAAATAAAATGATAGCAATGATTTAAAAGTAAGAAAATTATCATGGTTTTCTTTTTAAATTGAAAATATTATATGCAGAATTTAGTGTTTAAGTGTCGCAAAAAATCTCGAAAATTTATTTAAGGGGTCTCAGGACTCTTAAAGCTTCAAAATTTTAGAAATGTTGCTTTTTTTATGTTAAACTGTGAGATCATCTTTGCGCTGTTTTTGTTTTGTCTTTCATAAGCATGTGGGGGTATTTTTTACAAGTTACTTTTGTTATATAGTTAAGGAGCCTCAAGAATCTTAACCCTTAAATGCCTGATTTTTCAAAAATCATTGTAATAATGTGTTTCGGCTTTCATTTTTTAAATAAATCATGGGGAAAATACTTAAAAAATCATATTTTGTTTTAAGTACGGCTATAAACAGTTTGTTACTAATCGGCAATACTGGTCTTTAATTGAAAAAATAATTTTCCTTGATAAAATTCTATAATATTAAACACACAATAATTTTACGAACTATAATAAGAAATAAATTTTACTTGCTCACTGCAGAACAAAATAGGGTATTTCGCAAGCTTCCAAACAAAAGAAGAAAAAAACAAGTAGCAACAATTGAAAAAATAAATCTATCTTTATTCTTAAGCAGCACAAGTGTTGCCATCTACATGTTGAAAATCGATTTAATAATATTTTCAGAATGAATTTTATTGGCAGCGTTAGGCATTATAGCTTCAATATTATTCTAATAGTATTTTAGAGCCTAAATTGGGTATGTTGCCAAAAAGCAACACCCGGCATTTAAGCGTTAAAGATTCAAAATTTTTGACATTTTAATTTTTTTTAGATTTCAAAGTTTTATCTTTTCGGAACATTTTGGTATAAATGTTTCCTTAAAATTCTTATTAGAACAGAAGTTACGGCTTTTAAAATTGTACCCGCTCAATAGCTGAAGCTAAAATTTAATTTTTATTGTTTAAAATATATATATTTTTTTAGGTAAATACTGTTGAAAATTTCCAAATTTTTTATTATCTAAATACATCTCTCTATTAAAAATATAAAAATGCTTTAAATAAATATTTAAGGAGTAAATTGCGCGAAATAAAGAGTATTTACGACTATCTGAAGTATATTTAGGTACGAAAAAATTCATTCTGGTTGCAAAATGTTTTTTTTATAATCGTGCGCGTAAGCTGTTACACAAATTTTCTACCCGAAAAATGTATGACAGTTTGGAGCGAATACTAACGAATATAATAGTTTGCCAATTTTTAAATACATGAAATGAAAGAATTTACTTATATCTTTCATCCCAATTAAAATTGTGTTTTTAAATCAGATACGTTTTCAGATATTAAATGTTGAAAATGTTCTTTTTTTTTTCCTTTTTTCCAATTTTAAGAGTCCTGAGGCCCCTTAATAATTGAGTTAGACGACAATTTGTAGCTTGAAAAGCGGTAGTTTAATGTTAATAGGCATTGATTTGTTTTATTTATAACTGTACGCTGAAAAAAAAAAGACAAATGTTCTTTAATATAGGAAAATATAATATAACCCAAAACAAAAATTACATTAATCTCTTCCGATTTACGCAGGTTTCTGAAAGCTCTTTTTTTATCTTAAGAAACTTCAGAAACTGATATATTTTCACGATTGAATGAATTATTTATATAATACAATTTTCTGTTACTGTCACTAATTTTCGGAAGCGTTTTAGAGTAATTTTTACAGTAAATTGATCAGTTGCCTGAACCTATAATATAGGTTTTTTACAGGGTGTTATCGATTCTCAAATAAACAGTTTCATGTTTATCGAGCAGGTTTTACAGAAAAACATGATAAATTAAAAGCATTAACTTTAACATTCGAATGGATATTGTCTTGTTTTTCTTACATGTATAAATTCTGTTACGCAGATGAAAATGTTTTATTAACCCCTTGGGGACGAGCGGCACGAATACGTGCCGCATGAAGTGCTCAGAATCCTTGTTTTTTCTCACCAGTAAAATTTCACTGTAAAATTTGCCTTATTTAATCAGCGCATTTTCTCGATTCAAGAAGATGCAAATTTCTGTTTTTAAAAAACGGTGACAAAAGATTAAAATTTTCGTAAAAGGCTCCCGTCCCGAAGGGGTTAAGATCTGATAGCATCCTAAAAACACATATTCCAATTTGAGAGAATTCATTAATACACTAGAAAAAAAAAAATATTAGAAAACACTTCCGAAATTCAGTGGAATCAGAAGAAATTCAGTTCTTTTTTTTGTAAATACATTTTAAATATCGAAAAAAGTTTTACAAAGTATTAAAAGTATTAAAAGTGCCTTTCTAAAGCCAAAGATAGCTTTTTGGAATCATGGGTAACTTGAAAGACGTTATTGTATATTTTCATCACTGGTTATAATATGCTTTTGCAGATAAAGAACTTTTTTTTTATTACGGTCCACATAATCAACCATAATTCATACAATTAAGTAAGATACACAGAGGGAAAACAAATTAGCTGCATAACTTCCTTAACTGTTTTGCAAAACTATAAAAGGGAATCGTACTACTTATACACAATTTTTAGAATACCTATAATTAAACAATATTAAAAAATATAGAGTGTGACCTCTAAAATCAGGCTTTAGTATATCCGCAACTTTAAAAATCCGTTACCATCCCCTCCTTTTTTTATACGGGAGAAAGTAAAATAACAATTGTTTACTATTTAAAAACTCTGAGATCTAAAGCTACGGATAAGCGGTAAGCGACATCATTGACGTTTTGCTAAATAGAACCACCGATAATGCTAGTAGCAGCCCAGAGAAATGAGGACCAGAAGCAGAAGAAAATTGCTATCTTTGGAAAAATGTATAAATTTGGCTGGAAATTTATATATGGTTTAGAGAAACAAGGCTATACTTCCGAAATCGATATACTTCACTTGTATAAAATCCAAGAAAACATGTTAAAAAACGGCCGACAAATTAGAAACAAATAAAAATGACATCGATGTTTCGGAAATTACATGAAAAGAAATGACTTCACTGTTTATAGATTTTTTTTTTTTTTTTTGTAACATAGAAAATTTGATTTAAAGTATTTTTAAATTTAAAAAAAATTAAAAATATAAAAAAAATAATGATATGTTTAAAAGTGCTTTTGCTCATACAAATTAAGTTTTTGTGCAAGTAGTACACAATGTACAAAGTTTGGCTGAGACCAACTCCCTAATCAACTAACTTATGAACAGATTACAATCTAAAGCGATGCATGCACCATTACAATATTTATCACATACCAATAATATTTAACAGTTTTTATATTTATAAATAAAGTGCTGGTTACGTAGCTCTTAGCATTTTGATGATTATAGATTTTCTGGAACAGCTGAAGACGTTTTATGATCTTCAGCTGGATATTAACATTAGAATTAACCAAGCGCTTCATCTATATTTTTTCACATTCAGTATGATTTCACGATTTTTTTCTTTTTATCTGATCTGTTTTACAAAATAAAACTGAAAGTTTTTGATTTTACTTAAATACTCAGTTTATTGCATCAAATCTATTGTCCCTGCAGACGAAAACACTCGCGAACTAATGCTAAACATATGCGAGACAATTTCGCATTTGCATATTTTTGAATTTTTCTTTTTTCACTTTTGAGATCATAATAAAGGGTGCCCGCTGTTTAAATTATCGATTTTTGTTGTTGTTTAAGGGGTTTTGTACCTTTTAAAAGCGAGGAAATTTAACGAACAAATTCAAAGTTTGAATTAGTCTATCTTCAAAACCTTTTTATATATAAACATGAAATTTTGGATGTTGATTAAACAGATTATGCTTTGTAATATGCTGTCATTAGAACTTTATTAGCCTTTTACCGAATTTGTGTATTGTTGAAATCAAAATAGCTCTTTTCATTACTCCATAAGTCATTGCGCGCATGATATCTTGAAAAAGTATGTATGGATAGTCATGAAATTTGATAAATATATTAAACATATATGTGTGTTTAAAATGAAGTACTCTTAGGCGAAAATTATTTCATTAAATATATAAAAAAATATTTTCGTAAAAAAAAATAAATTTTTTATATTTTTAATGAATAAAAAGTCATAACTAAAAATATTGCCTTTGTAAATACTTAAAAGTTGTTCATTTTAAACACACATATTTGTTTAGTATCTTTAAGAAATTTTATAAAAATCCATACATACATTCTCAAGATATCATGCGCGCAATGACTTCTGGAGTAAAAAAAAAGAGCTATTTTGATCGCAACAATATACAAATTCTGTAAAAGGCTAATAAATTTCTAATTACGTAGCAAAATCTGTTTAATCAACATCCAAAATTTCATGTTCATACATAAAAAGGTTTTGAAGAAAGACTAATTCAAACTTAGAAGTATTTCGTTAAATTTCGACGCGTTTAAAAGGTACAAGACCCTTTAATTATGATATGACTTACAATTTTGGAACGTGAAAAACGGAGGTGTTTTCCATTCAAAGCTATGTAAAATGTTATCTATGAAAGATTCTGAAAATTAAAACAATACGTACCCTAGCTCAAACCTTAAACTTTTCAGATAATTTTTTTTCATAATTTTATACAAATTAGGGAATGTAAAACCGATAACAAAATCTCTAAATACTCAACCTCCGATAGGTTCCGTCTATTTGACCTTGATTGATGAGAGAGCTCCCTGTTCCAAATCTGTTTGTAAAAGGGCGAAAGCGACTTTTCAACTTGCACATCTGTTTCTAATACTGGACAACACTGTAACGGTATCTCAAAGCAAAATAGCAATTTATATATATATTTTTCTATATATAATGCTTTTTGCATCTTTGTAACTGTTACGTTTAAAATTTTTTACTGAAAAAGGCAGCTGTTTCTTATGGCGATTTCATATGTAGTCCAAGCAAATGTATTGCGATCGATATTTTCCTAGTTAAAATTATGAAATCAAATTCAAATTTTCTATTCATATCTTCATTCTATAACTTCATCTATTCATTCATTTCTATTCTAATCATTTCTATTCTATTAATACCACTATTAAAAAAAAAGAAACAGATTTTGTAGTATATTTCTCTTGCAAATGTTCTCGAGGAGGAGGTCAATAATTTTTGTTTTGAGAAATGGTGTGAAGTAAAATTAAAATGGTCGCCTGCGGCAGTCCTAGGGATGCCGGGAAATTAACAGATAGCTTTAATACTCGCACATTAATCGGAATCTTGCCAAAAGAGTTTTCATTTTTGTTCAATAGACTGTTTTTTTTCTATTTCAATTAGTATTTTCTTAGTAATTGGCAGCTTACTCTGTCTTGTAGAAAATTAGTTTTCCTAAATGCTATAAAAAATTACTGTTTAACTTTTTGCTTCACTCATTTCAGATTTCAATTTCTCTGGTGTGGCAACTCTAGCACAAAGGCTACTTCATTTTTGAATACTAGGGTATCTTTTATTATCTTTTTGTGGTTATCTTTTTGGAAACAACAGAGTAACCTTATTTGGATGACCATCTGGGAAAAAATTGAGTTTTTAAAAAAGCTTATCTTTTAAAAAACACCGGGGTAATTATCAGACAGTCTTCGGGGTAATTTCCAGACATTAATAGATATTACACAATGTGTTTTGAGTGATCCTACATCGGAAATTAATTGTTTGCGAGTGGCTTAAATAGGGTTGCATATTAAAATATTATAGCTTCAAAAGGCCATATGTATTTTAATATAAAAATACTTGGGTGGAGTTTAAGATAAAATGGGAGATTTATGAAGAAACATACAAATTTATGAAGAAAGTGAGAGATGCCATTTCAGAATCAAATATACAATATATGCTGTATAGTATGACCAAACATTATATCTGGGACAGGTACAAAAGTTGTTCCAGAAACATAACTATGAGAAAAATCTGTTGGAAGTTGAAATGAAATTTTTAAACTGGCATCGGGATGATCGATATTGGTGGCCAAAAAATGATAAAGTTGAAATTGTTGCCAATTCCTTTTTGTTTTATTGGACCAATTAAGACTAAGCCCGTTGGTCCTTTCCATGCTAAAAGAATTTTTATTGTGATATCTTTACTGTCAAAGAAAATTAAAATTGTTAGGCCTGTAAAAATTTTATTGTAGCGTGAAAAAGCAGGTTAGATTACTAAAAAAAAATTATTTTAATTATTTTTTTAACGAAATTGGTGTCGGTTTTATGTTCTTTAATCATTAATTCAACCACCAGAACTTTTCAAAAAGTCTGAAATTCTTTACTCATATCCATACATTTATATAAAACAGATATAGCAACAGTAGCTATGTGTGAAAAAGCTCCACACAATTTACTTTTATTCTCAAAAATATAAATGGATTTTTAGGCGTACAGTTACAATTGCGTTTTCATGCCTTTTTTCTGTATTCAGAATGGTCTAGTAAATATTCCATTTTGTGTCATAACATTTTACAATGGTGTCTCTTAATTATCGTATTTGGTGTTTAAATCTGCCCCTTAACCTTTAAATGCGCAATTTTTATATTTTGTTTCGAAAAAATTATACTATAAACTTCACAATGGTTGCGTTAAAGTCTTTGGTCTTAATTAAATATTTTATGCTAGCTGACCCGCCCGGTGTTTCCCGAGTCCGTGTATAATAATAACCTACAATGAACCTCAGATGTGTTTTATTTTATATTTTTAACCCTTTATCGGGTAGTGGGAATATACTACTTTAGAACCTCTTTTATCCGAAACTTTTTTAACCGAAAATCTCGATTAGCCGAAATCCAATTTTAAAGCTTTTCTTTTACTAACATATTCCTTTTGTGCAAGCCGTCTTTTCCGAACAACGAGTACATATAAATACTTTCGATCCCCTTTCTTGGAGTTCCTTTGAATTTAACTTGAGCTCACGTAAGCTGCGGAGTGGAACGAAGAAAAAGAACAAATTAGCAATTCTGAAGCTTTTGAATGTTTCGAAAAAGGTTTAGCATGGCTGGAGCAGCAGAAAGACTGTGATAATGGTGAACTAATAATATTAAAAAACTCCGTGACAGAGCTTCTAAGCAAAGGCAATCGATACTGCAATAAACAAAACATTTTTTCAAACCCTTGTGATACATGTAAAAGGTACTTAATTTCAAAATTAAGTTTCAGTTAATTTATTCTTGTTTCTATTTTGCTATTTCTTTATTTTTATTAAGCACTAGTTACCATAATATAAAATATTGCATGTACTTCTCCTTAATCGCGAAATTGAAGCATTCTGGATTATCAGAAAATTTCGATTTTCCGAACGATGGTCGGTTCCAATTACTTCGGATGATCGAGGTTCTACTGTACTTCCCATTTAATTTTTATTGAAAATTTATCGAATTGCACAGAAATTGATAATAAAGTATTTTGTTTTATAACGTACGTGAGAAAAAGACGTATTTTCATTTTCAAATCAGTCTGTTTGTAGATTCTGGTGGCAGTGAATTTTTCATCATTTCAGCCGCAGAACTGACTTACCCGATGAAACAAAGTTTCCCGATCTAGGCTCCATGCAGTCCTTCTAAAGAGATGGCGTAGCCATCTCTAGCCCCAAAGGCACCAAATGACGTCGAACGCCAAAGCCCCCAGCCAAGAGCAACCGGCAAGCCCGGGCCCCAGCCAGAAAGGCACAAAATAACCACCACAGCGGACACCTCCGCGCCCTGCAATGATGCAGCACACCAGCCCAAGCCGCACCGCGAAGATATGAGACCCTGCCTTCAGGGAGGACTTACATGAGAGTGACTCGTATTAACGTTACACGCAAGGAAAACCCTGAAAACCTTACGCAGTCATCCGTCCGCAATGCGCTATAAATGGCTACGGACTACTCTTACAGAGTAACCGTTTTCTACTGATCCCGAAAGCAAGACAAGACTTCGAAACCCAACGAGGAGGAGATCATCTGGCTCTGGTACCACCAACGCAATTCAACGTCCTAGTAAGCAGGTCTGTGACGACAGCCACTATCCCTTTCCTGCTGTAATGATCTAGGCATAGATCGCTAAGCGTTCGAGTGTGAAAGTTGCGAGGGAAATAGTTCTCTATAATATTTTTCCACAGGATGCACTCATAGACACAATGTATAATCGTGCTGTGCCCGGTCGCACAGAAGCAAACTGGGTCGCCCCTGAAGATCCGAGCCTGGTGGTCACCAAAGGCACCATGCCCCGTCAGAACTTGGTTTACATAGAAATCTCCTTGAATTCTCCGAGTGGACACTTTTCGGAAGATCGCATAGGTTTCTCGCCCATCCTGTGATTGATCCCCCCTGTCCTACCAGTCTTTGATCGCCCGGCTAAGGAGTCTCTTCTGCACCTGTGTACAGGAAAGAAGAATCTGCCGGTCCACCATTGGTCGGGGCGCAGCCCCTTGGCAAGCGCATCGACCAGCTCATTGTAGGCGTAACCAATATGGGCTTTGATCCAATGCATATGTACTTTGATTTCATTATTTTTCACCAAGTCTGTGATCTAGACTACTGTTTTGTGACGAGGCACAAGCGAGTAAAGCGCTTGTAGCGCCGATCTCGAATCTGAGTAGATATCGAGTTCACCGAGACCTTTCTGAAGGGCGTCGGCTATCGCCTCCTTGATTGCATAGATCTCAGCAGCGAACGACCCGTCAGTCGACCCGTCAGTCAGGCGGAACTTACCCTTCCCGACGACACCATTCTGGGTAGCCAAGAGAAAGGCACAGCCTCCCTTTTGATTCTCGAGTTTAGACCCATCTGTGTAGTAAGTGAAAGGCATAGCTGCCAACTCTTCCGCATTTTCAGACCACAAAAAATTAATAGAAATTTTTGCCTTATTTAATCGGCAGATTAAAGCGATTTAAAAAGGTAAAATTTACTATAAAATTTTTGTGGTCTGAAAAAGCGTAAGATGTTGTCAGCTATGGTGAAAGGTGCTCTCCGATCAAGATCCAGAGTCCACGGAATTATACTATGGTAGTCTCGCCGGTTAGGTATTTCCAGATATCTACCGCATCGGGCCTGAGATCTAGATTATTAATTCCCCCTTCCCATCGGGTGAGGACCTCGAAGCCGCGTTCAATACCAGCACGGAGGTCGAGAGGAATGACTCCCGCCATCACATTCAGAGCGTCAGTGGACACCATGCTGTAGCACTTGGTGACACAGAGAAGGAGACCCCGCTGTATACTTAAGAGTCTCCTGCAAAGAGTTACTTTGTTAGAGTATCAAATCGGGACCGCATATAAACTTTATCCGCATAGTATACTTTACCGATATGCGGTATTCCATATTTAAAATTAATCGGTACCGATATTCTCTCGGCAACGACCGAGTATATGGTGTTGCGTTCTTCCGGCTTCAGACCCCATGTTGCAAGGGCCAGCCTACTAAGTTTGTACTGACCCTTGGTTGCCTTCGCCTTTTTTAAATAGTGTAATTCGCGTTATGTTTCAGAATTTTTAAACTATCTTTAACCCCTTGAGGGGCAAGCAAAAATGTCTCTAAATATTGAATTCCCACCAGAATAATCGAAATTTTATTTTTAAATAAGGAAAAGCAATTTTTCAACGATTTTCCTCCAAAGTTAAAGATAAAAAATGTAGTTAAAATTTTCTGGTGGCAATCTTTTTTAAATTAGGTGGAATATATTTTATCCCACTGCCCCTCAGGGGGTTAAATAGGCCGAATATTTCTATTTCAAAAAGTGGTGACAATCAAATATTCTGAATTAAAAAAGTCCCCAATCGGGCAACATTTATTAAAAGTTAGTAAAGAACAAACTTTGAATATTTCTTAACACATTTTTAATGCGTTTAAAGTGTAAAAATATTGCATATCAATTTTTAGTTTTATTTTTAAAGTTACACTTTTCGGTTAACGGCAACCAGTCGGTTAATATGGAATAGGGTAATAAGGAATATTAAAATTGCAAGAAAACTCAATTTTTAACAGAATAACTAACATTATTTAATGTGTATACCTTAGTACATCATCTGCAAATCATGAGATTCTTTGAACAATTGTTTTAATTACCGATAATGCTGGTAGTAGCTCAGAGGAATGAGGACCAAATGCTAACAGAAACGGTGTCATTGAATAAATTTATTAATTTGATTGGAAAATTAACATCTCTTTTAGAAAAATAGGACTGTATTTCCGAAACTTCATCTTACTTCACTTGTATAAAATGAAGGGGAAAAAAACACTTGTTATGAACGGCCGAATAATTTGTAACAAATAAAAATACCTTTGATGTTCCGGAAATTACACGAGAAGAAATGACTTTACGGTTTATTAAAATTTTATTGGTAACAAAGAAAATAACAATTACAGGAAGTTTTTTTTATTTACTTTTTTCACATAACTGACACTTGGCTATGAATTACTTTATGAGTAAAGGCACTATTAAGAATATCGAAAATATAGTGTCTAGAAGATATAGTGCGGAAATCGGCTAATCAAAATTTGCTAAAAAACTGTATCCCATAAATGTTGAACGATGCAGAACAATTAATGGCGATCGCAGCGACATCTGGTTGGTCGAACAAACGCATTGTATAAGAATTCAATTGAAACAGCGTTTCGATCAGGGAAGAACTAACAGACTCTGCGATCGATATTTGTCCTTCAGTATCGTTCAACATTTCGTCGGTATCATGTCAAACTCATAGAACTATTAATAAAGAGGAACTGGCATATTCTTAAAATAGTGAAGCTTCAACTGTAACCGCTTTCGCAAGGGTTGATTACCGCCGGAAGAATTGTCCACCAGTAATTTAAAATAGAAATTTTCTCCTTATTTAAACATCTTATTGAAGCAAAATTTCAGTGACAAATAATAGCAGAAACAGCTATTAAATTTTACTGGTAGAAGTATACTTTAGCGTTAATCAGGCCCTCTGCGTTTCCACCATATTGTGACAAACTAGACAACCTCCTGTCAGTGTCAGTGGAAAAAAAATTAAAAAAACCTGTACGAACTGACACCAGTAAAAACAAATAGAATTTTTTACCGTGTTTCTGAGAAAATATTTCCATGTATAAGAAAGAAAAAACCTTTTGAACTGCTTATTCTAGTATTTTTTCATATTCTTAAATTGTCTTACCATTTTTTGTTTTTGTCTTATTAACCCCTTGGGGACGAGCGACACGTATACGTGCCGGAAATAGGCCAAGGATCCTCGTTTATCCTCACCAGTAAAATTTATTTTGTTTAATCCAAGCATTTTCTCGATTTGAATAGGCACAAACTTCTGCTTTTTAAAACCGGTAGCAGAGTAATAAACATTTCGTAAAAGGCTCTCGTCGCGAAGGGGTTAACATGGTTTCTTGTTATCGTCTATTTCCATCAGGTTACCAGACTGGGCGGGCGCCGTCCTCTTTCCACTTGTTCCCCTATGCTTTTTTGTGCATTTTTCAGTTCTGTTAGTCTGAACTCTCCTCAGTGATGTTTTTTTCTATACTCAATTGTGCTTTAAAGTATAAACTTTTATCATCATATTGTAAATATGTAAATACTTTACTTTTTTTCTAAATATTTGAACTATGCTTCGCAATTATTTGTGTTAAACTAATATATGGTCTCTGAAAGGAGTCTTTGTTTATGCTGGGGCTTCCTTTGGTAACTTTTTCGACTATCATGGACATTTTATTTGGATCATATGGAACTTTTTTTTTCTTTTTCTCTCTTATTGCTATACTAACAATTTTTAATTGTTTTTCTTCTCTACTTTTATTTTTTACTTGTGGCCACTAGCCGCGTTTAAACTTTATTTTTTAAGGCTCCCAATGCATTGAAACACGCAATATTTATAGCCTGGATGTAAAGTTGCAACGCAACTAGGGAATCCAAGAACGCTGCTCACATTGTTCCATGTATAAGGCGGTCAAATAAGGCGACATTTTCTATACAAAATCACTGGTGGGAAGTTTGGTCCGGCTGTAATCGGAAACTGTTGATTCTATTACAGAAAAACAACCGTGTTACCATCTTGTCTTCAGTTACTTCACTATACACCGATAGACAATACATTATATGCCTCCTCCGCTTTATTCATAATTCCATTGTCAAACTATCGTAAATGAAAACGGTGTTTCCAGAGGGCTAGTTTTTTAAAATTCAGATTTCGTTATTCGCACCACTTTTTTGAAATAGTAAAATTCGCCTTATTTAATGACATATTAATTAAGGCGGAAACAAGAGGAATTTTACAATTTCAGAAAAGTGGTGCCAATCAAGAAATCTAAATTTTTAAAAAGTAGTCTACTGGCAACAAGTTTTTCATATTGGATAGCTTGACGTGGTACCGAAGATTTATGGGATACAATTTTTCAGCACTTTTTAAAGCATGACTGGTATAGTCGGTTTTTACACTATATCTTCTAGATCTAGACGCTGTAATCGAAAGTACTTTTGATTTTTCTATCAAAAATTCGGCATATACTCGGTTCCGACGATGCCGGATTTTAGAGTTTACAAGGTTCGCACACTCCTTGGAATTTCCAAGGACTCTGGCACCACTATTAGTGATAAGAAAATTTACATTTAAGTTTTAAAACACAGAATTCGCAACCATCACCTTTATTCACAGATTTTGCAATATTTTTCTGCAGTGAAATACGTTGAAAACACTGTAAAAATTTAGTGGTAAATTGTGCGAACCCTGGTTTACAATAAAATTTTTATTTACATTTACTATTAAAAGCATTTATGCAATATTTCACATTTAAAATACACAGAAAATCCCTAGAATTCAAGTTAATGAGAAAGATTGAAGCGTCCTTTGTGGCAAGAAAAGTTCGTTGTTTTAATACTACTAGAACGTTAACTTAATCTTGTTCATAATTTTAAATAAGTTAATTAGAAACACCTTGCTTAACAATGCTTCTCATTAGCCTTTTCGAAAGGAACGGCAAAGGGCCTTTGAGGACTCGTGTGAGTAAAATATATTTAAAATGGAGTTTTATAAAAGTAAATGTTACAGAAAAGTCATTTGGGAACAGAGAAAAGATTTAGTGTGAAATAAAAATGAAGAATGTAATCTTCACAATGGTTGGTTTAAAGTCTTTGTTCTTAATTAAATATCGTATGCAAGCTGGCCGTCCCGTTGTTTCCCGGGTCCGAGATAATAATCTTGAACGAAATCAAATTTGTTTTATTTTATATCTTTAACTCGATCTTGTCTTAATTGATATTAAAGAATGGTGTAAAAATATTGATTTTTATTGCTAAAAGCCCTCGCAAGAAAACTTTTTTGTCCTTTTACGTCGTTCATAGTTTAAAAAAAATACAGTACTTGTCCCCCGAACTCTTTGAAATTTTTATCGTTATAAATATATGGAATTGCAGGCCGTGTCATATTTTCTTAAAAAAATATTGAAAACTTTAGCAGAAAGGACCAAAAGAAGTTAATATTAATAAATGCTTGGTTCGAATTTGTACAACAGTATTTCCACTTTCATTAACAAAAAGTAATTTTTCACAAAAATATAACAAATTTCACAGAAATATAATAAATTTCATAAAAAAGTTAACAATTTTCACAAAAATAATTAAATTTCAAAACCTCTAATTATCCAAATACTTAAAGTTATAGATATGTTAGATAAAATGCATGTCTGCTGACAGTGTGAAAAATCGGTATAAGAAATGCTGATATTTAGCTAGAAAATAGCTGGAAAAAACTGGAACGGGAGAGGGTGTTAAGATATTGATATTTCGTTGTAAAAAGCAATGTTTTTTTTTTTTCCCTGTAATTTTTGTTTTTGTTTTTCTTGAATTTCTTTCTTTCTTTTCTTTTTTTCTCGAATTTCTTTATTTTTTTTATTTTTTAGACGGATGGAATATAAGACAAAATTTTCGAACTGATTATTTTCACCCTGTATGTTATGATGTTTTTTGAATGAAAACGAGAATTTTCGTTTCCCATGGTGAATGTGTTAACCCTTTCGCGGGCGGTGTCCTTAAAAAAAGGACCTAATTTTTATTTTACAAGCACCCAGAATATTTAAGTAAAATTTCCTTTTACATTCTACTTTAAAATAAGCAAGTTCGTATATTCTAACAAATTCGTTTATAAAATCTGGTGTCAGTTCATTATTTCATCAGTTAATAAATAGAATTACTACGCGCCGGAAAGGGTTAATAATGTTGGAAAATATTTTCCCGAATGAGAGTTTACAATGAGGACTGCGTTCAGAGTTGCCAGTGTGTTACTTTTTTAAAATTCAGATTTCTTGATTGTCACCATTTTTCTGAAATAGTAAAATTGCCCTTTTTTTCGCCTTAATTAAAATATCATTAAATAAGGCGAGTTTTTCTATTTCAAAAAAGTGGTGTCAATCAAGACATCTGAATTTGAAAAAGTAGCCCGCTTGCAACACTGACTGCGTTGTTTGTTATATCTAGTTCTTAATACTTTCTAATATGCTTCATCACGGTAAACGGCATCTTGTTCAACTTTAAATATGTTTGTATTTTAATTGCCGATTTTGACAATTTAATAAAAGTTTTATGATGCGGAGATTGAATAAAAGTAACTTTTATCCTATATGCGAGTTTGATCTGGATATAGAGGCTGGAGTTTCAAATTCTATCGTTCTCTTGTAATCCACGCAGATAGTGTGATATTTTTAGAGCAATTTCCACATGTTGCTTAACTCGCAATTTTATGACAGAAATTTCTAAATGTACTTAACTCTTATCATAATTCAATGCCGCATTACGTATTAACGCAATTAACAAAAGTATCCCTTAATGGAACCCCTGAGTTTATTTAAATTCTGGTTGCCACATCTATCACCAAAAAAATAGTATCTAATATTAGTATTCGAAACTTTTTCACCTTATTACCAACGCTGCCACAGGCGACAATTTTTTAATTCTATTTTACACCCTTTTTTCAAAACAAAAAACCTTGACAACATTTGCAAGAGAAATATACTACTAAATTTACTTTAAAAAAATAGTGGTGCGAACAGAATATAAACTCACTCGTCTGCGACAGCACTGTATTACGAGTACAGTTAGACTACTAGATTTTATGCGAAAAATACCTGATTATACAATGCATACAAAAAAACATCATTTCTACATTAAATAATTTACAATATTATTTTTCTGGTACAACTTCTTTAAATACATTTTTCAGTATCAAAATTACGTGTCTGTTTAAATATTTATTCTTCAGTAATTTTACACAATTTATCAATTCGCCAACCTCATTCACAACCTCATCAACCGTTACTATAAGGCAAAATAGCCCAATATGTTATGCTATTTTGTGTTTTTAGCTTTTAAATAGAGTTCCTATTGATACTGAAAAGTTTAATTTTATATTATCAGTTTATAGTTGTATAAAGTGTTGACTGTACTTCTTTCACAGAAAAGAACTGTTATATTTAACCCGAGAGTAGTCGCGACATTTTTTAGAACGTTAGTAGTCGCGTTCGGTCCATTTGCCGCCGTTACCAGCAGGCCGAAAACGAAGGGGAAACTTGCCGGTGTTATCAGATGATCGAAAACGGATAACGTAGGGTGAAAATATTGACTGAACTTTAAAAGATTACAGCAGTTATTCATTTTGCAACTTTTTACAGCAATTATTTATTTTGCTTAAGTATATATTCAGTTGGCATCTAGATAAATGGTTTTATAACTCTTTCTTCGTTTTGCATAAATACTTAAAAGTAAATAGTAAATGATTTGATTGAATTTCTGATGTTACTGTGAATCAATAATTAGTAGGAAAAAATTTACGAATATGAATCTAAATTCGTGATAGGGGTTTTTTTTTTTTTTTTTTTTTTTTTTTTTTTTTTTTTTTTTGAAGGACAGAATCAGAGTCAGGTAGATTTTTATGATACTCCGGCACTCTCTATCCTTTTAATAAAATAAAATTAATAAATTTAGTATCAATATATTACACTGACATTAAATTGAACAATTAAACTGAAAGTAAAAATGGAACCCATGACATGCAACAGAAAATCAAATACAATACCACTAATTCACCAGCATATTGCGGACGATTAATTCGTTTAAAACATGTGAAAAACCATCAAATTTGATGCAATAAACAATTAAAGACAATATTTATAGATATATATATCTATAAACTTTCTGTACAATAATACCATTGAAAATTAATGAAAATGAAGAATATTTATGAAATCACAAACACCACATACATCAAATACTATTAAAAATGTATAATTATATATATATATAATAAAGAAAAAGGTAAAAAATACTTAACTTCGAAATTATAAATGTAAATGTTGTAACTACGTTTTATTTATTTATTTATTTTGTGGGGTGTCTGTGTGTGTATGAGGGGGGAGAGGAGGGGGGAGGCTCGCGAGATTTTGTGATTAAATCCATTTTTCAAATGAAAATGCACGATTTGTATTTTTTCTACTTATTTCAGGGTGGGAGCAGCGCCCTTGATTAAAAACTCTGGATACGAACTTCGCTTATATAAAGCAAATAATAAATAAGTTATTGAAATTATATATTTAATTTAAATACATTTGCAATTGTAGATTTAAATCCTAAGATGGATAAATTATTTTAATTAATAGAATCACTGAAAGGTTCATCTTAATAAGGATGTATTTTACAGCAACTATTTAATTAAAATAAATATTCAATTGTACATTTCATAATAAGGTATTAATGTTATAATTTATTGTTTTATAATAACATTCATTAAAATAATAAAAAACAATAAGAAAATTTTCTCCGAAATTATAAATATGCAGCAATAATTTAATTTAAATGGATTTTCTCTCATATTCTGGAAAACATTATTCTGAAAAATAGTTTGAACAATTGATGAAGGACAACAAATTTAAATTTGTTAGATACCGTCCCCAAGCTTCTATTGGATTTCAATAATAATAATAAAAAAAAAAAAACATTTTCTGCGGCATTGTTAAAAAAAATGTGTTTTTACTTACAGTACGAAAATTTAACAATAGATAAATTTTAGAAAAATACTTAAAATATTTTTTAAATTCATAGTATAAACATTCACTGAATTATCCAAAAGAGATTTTTATTTGCGTAATTTCTAACCTACATTATAAAATTCTCATTATTTTTCTTATTGTTCAAATAAATTATATGTATGTTCTTCGCAGATATACATACTACATTTCTGAGAAAATTGTTTTATCTTTCGAATTTGTTTTATTGTACAAAAACGATATTTTTCAGATTTTGGAGATACGGCAATTTTTTTACTGATTCCCACAAAATTCTCTTCTCTCTTTTTTAATGGTTTGGCAGTGTAATTGTCTGTTTTCTTTCATTTATATGTTCCAGTAATAAATGGAAAGCAAATTCTTACAAATAATGATGATGAATTTCCCTTTTTTTTTCATATTTAAACGATTATTAATTTGAGAATTTATTCGCGCAATATTTGACAATGAAAAAAAAAATGTAAGTGACCATCCATCAGTTTTTTGTGCGAACTGACTTCACAACTAATATAATAAAACAATTTTAAATCACATTCTAAAAGTAAAAAAAGTACTCTATGAACGGGTAAAATAGCAGAAAGAAAAAAAGACGAAATAACAACAGGCAGAGAGTCCGTACTTCGAAGAAACTTTCCCCCACAGATTTCGCGGAAATGGAAAAGTGTGAACACGAGGGGGAAAAATTCAACTAACGCAAGTGGTCGCAACGCGGTCATTTAGACCGATTGAAACTTAAGAATGCGATAAAATGCTAAGAAATAGCAGGAATGACTTGCAATTTTACTACACAAGAGTGTGAACACTCAAGGTCAGCTACACGGAATTTCGCTATCGTAACTTTAACGGGAAATGAGTTACAGGAAGATAACGAATTTCGGGCAGGGAAAAGACCAACGCGCGACTATTAACGGGTTAGCTTAACAATCCCATGGGAACACTGAAAGGTGTCAAACAGCTCGAAAATCATTGTTGCCAGATTGGGGACTTTTTTTTAAAATAGAATAATTCCCCTTACTATTCAGAATTTTTAATCTATTTTTAAATAGGCAGAATATTTCTATTTCAAAAAGCGGTGACAATCAACAATCTGGGGACAAAAAAGTCCTTAATCTGGCAACACTGTCGAAAATACACCATATCATTTTAAATATCAAACGATTAACCGTCCTTCTATCCATTGCTAGTACATAGCGAATAAAAAGTTCCAAAATAGGCATACCTTCTTGAGGATTTAAAGGGAGGTGGGGAAACCCACATCAGTTTTTAACTTATAAAAATCGTTTTTTTTAGATTTTTAGATGAGATATAGTGTCTATAATATATTCCAAACGCTTTTATTTTTTGAAATTAGAATTATTAGAAAAGTTGCAGCGATAAATATGCCGCAGTAACTATAAACTTTATGCGATTTTCGTTCAAAACGACATTTGTTTATCAGCCGCTTGGATTGCTCGAGAAGAGCTCATATAGCATTTTATACAAACATTCAGAAGTGAATTCTCTATAGCGCTCCGTTAGAACATTTTGATAATTTTTTTCGTAATTATATAAATACGGAGCATCTATAGTCGTCTTTCAGTCCGTCTGTCTGTCTGTCTGCCCGTCCGTCTGCATATACCAGAGCAAAAACTTCCCAACCGAATTGTCTGAAACTTTAAATACATAATTGTTGCAAAATTTTGTCTAGTCATTTCAAATTTTATGAAAATCGGATGTATAGTTTAATGACAGGGACAGTCAAAACTTTTTCCGTTACATTACGGCCAATGGGGAAAAATTATTTCAAGAGCATTTTAATGATGTTACAGCCTTTCGAACAGAATGAAATTGATATTCACTTATGAAATACGCTAAAATATACATTCTGTAGAATATGCAGTGAAAAAAATATTTATAAAACTAGTTATATTACAATCGCACCTCATTTGCAGCGTTTGACGTAAAATTTCCAACTTTTTTATTTTCATTTTTGAGGAATATTCTGCGCAAACGGAGAGCTGACACTTTATGATACTTATTTACAGGTCATTCTCATTTATATGGATGCCAAAGAACAAGTATGAAATTTATTTATTGAAAAAATATCGAAATTTTTCAACTCAACACCAACCTAACAGTTTACTTTGTTATTGATACCCGCGAATTAATGTCCGCAAATTAATTTTTTAATGTATCACCTTTATATCGACATTTAAATTGGTATATCCTTTAAAAAAGAAAATTATATGTTTTAACATTTGTACCAGAAATATTAACGAAAAATAATAACTGAAAAATGTAAAGTTAAACAAATATGTAATCGTTCCAAAAGCCCAATGATATAATCTAGAAAGCTAATTGTCATATACAGACAATTAGAAAAATTGGAAGAGTAAAACACAATTGTAAAACATTTACAAATATGATCTAAATTTTGACCTATATTTTGAATTGCCCCCCCCCCCTTGATAGTATATAAAGCTGTTAAATCTAAAAAAATGACTTTTTAACACTTTCCAACATAGTTGAATAGTGTTAATGATTTCGGTTTGTATGTCCGTCTGTTCGAGTTCTAACTCTATTAAATATACTCGGATTGCCTTGTTGTAAGTTGATTTTTGTTGTATGTTGTTGATGTTTACTATAGCACGATCATTATTGAAAATTAAGTGTGTAGCAATTTTATTTCATTTACATGAACTGTCAAAAGTTTTCCGTTACACGGTCTGTGGGGAAAAAATCGTTTCACATTCATTTTAATGATGTTAGACAATTTCAAACATAATGACATTGGTGACATATGTAGTGCACTAATTAATGCATTTTGAAGAATATGGGTGGCAAAGCATTTACTATTCCTTTACAGGGCCACACAAAAGAATTCCATTACATAATGGTCTACGGTGAAGTGTTTGCAGGCTATTTCAGTTATGTTACACTATTTCAAATAGAATGAAAATGATGTACAGTCGTGGGAAAAAAAGTAAACACCCCCTACTAACTCCTCAACATATTATCGTAGACGAAAGTTACTGGTACCGAACGATTGGAAATAAAGTCTACTTTTAAATGATGGATATAAAATTTGCTTAAGGGGCCATCAACATATTAAAACGAATCCAAACTTCATTTTTTTCAATGGCAATACCCAATTTTAACGAGATATTTCAAATCTTCGGTTCAAACTATGCCTAGACACCAAATTTCAAGTCATTTGGATGATAAGTTTTTGAATTATAAACATTCAAAATTTAGTGCTTCTAATGTTGAATTACATTTTCATATTTTTATTTATATCTCTTGAAATTATGCTCCTTATGTGCTAATTTTTTTTTTTTTTTTTTTTTTTTTGTAGCAATAATACTAATATACCCAAACGTAAATACGCTGAATTTGCAATTTTTATAATTTTATGATATGAATTATGAATTTTGAAATTAATATTCGAAAAAATTATGAATTGCAACCTGCAATTTTTTTGATGGATTTAGATTTATTAAGTCCTGTTTTATGGAATTCCGAAATTTCACGTTTTTCTACCAAGTAGTTTTCAAATTATGCTTAAAAAACGGTAAAATGATGGTTTAAGGGGCCGTTTATGATAGAAGTGAGTAGATATTTAGAAATTTACTCAGCTGTTCTGTAATCTAACAGGCTTCATTGACTCTTTGAGCCGCGCTTAATGTGCCTTGATCAAGAAGGGGGGTCTCTCGGTTAACAATCGAGTACGGAACTTTAATTTGGATACAGCCCTTAAAATACGCTCGTTTTAAAATAATTAATTTCTCGGAAACTTATGGTACGAATTGCATAAAAAATTGTTTATGGGCTAATTGAAGGGTGTAGAGTTCATTTATGCTGTCAGAATTGTGTACTGCTATTGAAAAAAAACAAAGTTATGGTTCATTTTAATATGTAGATGGCCCCCTAAGCAAATTTTATATACATAATTTAAAAGTAGACTTTATTTCCAATTGTTCGGTACCAGTAACTTTCTTCTACGATAATTTGTTGAGAAGTTAGTAGGGGTGTTTACTTTTTTTTCCACGACTGTACATTACTACAAGATACCCTCTACAAGATACCTGTTCACTACAAGATACCCTCTGTACAACAGGATTTAAATAGCACTCCGTTTATCGTTCATTTACAGGAACACGCAAAATATTCGTATAGAGTAATGTATCTGAAACACACTGACTATTAGCTATAAGTACTGGAAATGGGATTTCATTTATGGTATGCGCATTTAACTAAATTTTTGCATAGTATGTGGTGTGTATAAAAACTATAGATCACTACACAGGGCTTCACAAAAGATTTCGCAAGCATTGTGGATTATCATAGTGAATGACTTAAAGACAACTTTTAATTGAGCTATGCACTTTAAAGTTGTAATTATATTTAGTATACTAAGAAATGTTTGTATAATATAAATAAAATCATATACATGGCCACGCAAAGAACTAGATACAGGACCTTCGAAGGATGATAATGTTTGGAAGTGTGATTTGAATAGTTTTAATTAATTTTTAACTTGAATTAAATGTTAACTTAATATGTAGTGCATATAAAACTCTTCTGGAAATATACAGTGCTCTACAAAAGAATTCAAGTATGTTTACGTATATTATTAGAAGCTGCTGAACGTGAATTTTCAACTTATTACGCATTTTCTTAATAAAATAAATTTTAGCGCATTTTGTAGAATATGTACAAATTGTAGAATAAATACAGAGCAGCACTAAATAAGTGGACTTCTTTTCCGCTATGGACGGTAATTGCTGAAATCTGATTTTCAAATGTGTAATGAGGTTTCTAAAATGTTTACTTTTTTTTTACGTTATAAGAAAGATTACCTTATAGTAAAGATTTGGTAAAGAATTCAGGAAGTGTTGGAAAGTGTTTCATAGTCTATACTGCATAAAAAATTGCATAAAAAATTGTTTTGGGGCTAATTGAAGGGTGTAGAGTTCATTTATGCTGTCAGAATTGTGTACTGCTATTGAAAAAAAACAAAGTTATGGTTCATTTTAATATGTAGATGGCCCCTAAGCAAATTTTATATACATAATTTAAAAGTAGACTTTATTTCCAATTGTTCGGTACCAGTAACTTTCTTCTACGATAATTTGTTGAGAAGTTAGTAGGGGTGTTTACTTTTTTTTCCACGACTGTACATTACTTAGGTTCACTACAAGATACCCTTTGTACAACAGGATTTAAATAGCACTCCGTTTATCGTTCATTTACAGGAACACGCAAAATATTCGTATAGAGTAATGTATCTGAAACACACTGTCTATTAGCTATAAGTACTGGAAATGGGATTTCATTTATGGTATGCGCATTTAACTAAATTTTTGCATAGTATGTGGTGTGTATAAATACTATAGATCATTACACAGGGCTTCACAAAAGATTTCGCAAGCATTGTGGATTATCATAGTGAATGACTTAAAGACAACTTTTAATTGAGCTATGCACTTTAAAGTTGTAATTATATTTAGTATACTAAGAAATGTTTGTATAATATAAATAAAATCATATACATGGCCACGCAAAGAACTAGATACACGACCTTCGAAGGATGATAATGTTTGGAAGTGTGATTTGAATAGTTTTAATTAATTTTTAACTTGAATTAAATGTTAACTTAATATGTAGCGCATATAAAACTCTTCTGGCAATATACAGTGCTCTACAAAAGAATTCAAGTATGTTTACGTATATTATTAGAAGCTGCTGAACGTGAATTTTCAACTTATTACGCATTTTCTTAATAAAATAAATTTTAGCGCATTTTGTAGAATATGTACAAATTGTAGAATAAATACAGAGCAGCACTAAATAAGTGGACTTCTTTTCCGCTATGGACGGTAATTGCTGAAATCTGATTTTCAAATGTGTAATGAGGTTTCTAAAATGTTTACTTTTTTTTTTTTACGTTATAAGAAAGATTACCTTATAGTAAAGATTTGGTAAAGAATTCAGGAAGTGTTGGAAAGTGTTTCATAGTCTATACTTGAGGCATGATTTTTCTTTCTTTTTGAGAACATATTTATATGACAGAGCGATAGTTTGTGAACATTTAAAAATATATAGAAAGAATTTCTTATAGTAACATTATAAACTATTAAAAATATGCATGTTTCGGAGCGGGTGCTGCCTATATAAGCAATGATTAACAGAATATATTAAAGCCGTTTATGTAAAATTGCATAAATGTGCTTTTTTGTTTAACTGAGAGTCAGATTGAGATTCAGCTACATAATATTTTTAGATCTCATTTTTACAAAATAGTTTAAACAGCGGATGTTTGAACAAATGCCGTATTTTTTTAAATATATTTTGCTTCTAAACACATAATGGAAGCATATTTTAAGCCATTCTACTGGAAAATGTTTTTTAGCAGTTTGTAGTGATAATTAAAGAAAAATTAAAAGAAATTTTACAATTTTCTGCCTCTTAAAATGTTTTCCATTTGCCAGTCTTAAAATTCTATGCTTTTTCTAAATAATGCTTTCTAAACTGAAAAATATCGTACAACTTGACAGGTGAATAAAATGTAATTGCAATAGTTAACTAAGTCAAAACAGATTCGCATATTAACCTCCTTACATCTAAGCAGAAGGAGAAAAATGTTGTGAAAAAAATTCTTTCCAATATGATATAAAATTGTTTTTTACGTATAGGTATGATATATAAGCCTTGGGAGTACTAATCATAACTTAATTTTTCAATACTGGGTTTTATCTAAAGAATTGTATTAATTTAAATATTGCTTCTCTGGCAGCGAAATCTACAGTTTAGTGAACAGATATATCAGTTTACAGCAGAGAGAGGGTTAAACCGTTTATACAAGAAAATCATTTGAAGACTTTATCTACTCTGAAGTTAATGTAGGAGAAGGTTTTGTAAAGATATAAATACACCTATTCATAGCATAGTAAAAAAGCGTAAAAGTTGGCAGCTATGCTTATTTGTAAACTAATTTGTAGCTCGTTCTTCATTAATCAAGACTCTCTTTATAACTAAGATGAGAGAGGACTTTTTATATTGGCGTAAAAAACCATGGAACTATGATTAATGAGGAATTCACATATCATCAAAAAAGTGAAGCTTCAACTGTAACCGGTCTCGCCGTGGCTCACTACCGCCGGGGCAAACTTTCACCAGTAAATTAAAAAAAAAAAATCTTCGAATTTAAACGCTTTTTTAATGGAGGTTTTAATACTTTTTTCAGTCATAATTATGGCCAAAAAAGATATTTTTTTTTACTGGTGGAAGTTTTAGTCGGCGATAGGCAGGCTCCTGTGTTTCCGCTATATTATGACACCTTAACCCTTTCAGGGAAAAGTACTTTTGTTGCTAAAATGATAAAATGCTTGACTGACACCGGTATTTATGAACAAGTTCATATGAAAGTAAGTGAAAGCTTTTCTTCGCGTACGATATATAACGCAGAATTTAATTCCTAAATTCTGGTACCAATGTGGCTTCTAGGAATTAAAATTAAGTAATTATATATAAAACACCGGTGCCCTTCAAGGGGTTAAATAACCTTCTGTCATTGTCAGTGAAAGAGATTATAATATCCGGGTCAATTTTCACTAGTAAAACCGAATAGAAACAATGTCCGAATAAAACGCTAAAATAAGGCGACATTTTCTATTCAAAATTTACTGGTGGAAGAATGCGTGTTACAATTTCAATGAAAGTAAGATAATTTCTCCTCTAGTCTGCAGGGTGCAAAGGAAAGTCCCTTTAACCTGAAAATACTTGCGAATGGAGAGAGCTACAGCTATGGAAGTGAGGTAAAGGATACAGTAAAGCGACGACGCCTGATTTAATGCAAACGGCAGCAGCGCCCCTAGTGGCGAAATTTGGAAGATAGCCATTGCAAATCGAAAACGATAACAGGTAGAGCAAAATATGCCCCATTGAGCACTGTGGATTCAACTTTGTTGCTATGGAAACAACTTCTTCGGTATGGAAATGTATTACGGCAGTATTATTCATCTGGCGTTAAAAGTTATTTTTATAACCGATAAAGCCGTTTAAATTTTAAAAAAAATGTGGATTGGAGAATAAAACAATGACAAAATTTCATTCAATTCGGCAACAAGCAACATGTATAATACAAAATGTAATAATAATAATAATAATAAATTATTTCATGGTTTACGTTTAAATTCATTAAATACCGCATATTCTCAAAATCAATTAACAAACAATTTTCAGATTCATTAAAATCGTTTGCTTTTGGCGAGGAAAAGTGCTGCTCGCCAAATTGTGTGCCGCTTTCGTCTTTTCACGCCAATTATTCGAAAGTATTTTTTTTTTTTTTTTTTTTTACAGATTTTCTACTGTAATTCCGCCGCTAATTTTAACTGATCCTTTATTAGATACATGAGTACTTTCACTAGAATTTTTTTCAACGTATTCTGAGTATGCCAAGTATGGAGACCTTCCTTGTTAGACATTTATTTTTATTTTCGTAACCATTGAGTGACTGCAGCCATAGCTTTGGTAAATTAAATTATGCCACAGCGCTACATATTGAAATTTTACGTCTTACAATCTCTATTGTTTATCTTATAATGCATGGATAGTATACAGGGTGCAAAGGAAAGTCCCTTTAACCTGAAAATACTTGCGAACGGAGAAAGCTACAACTATGCAAGTGAGGTAACAGTGTAGTAAAGCGACTACACTCGACCTAATGCAAACGATAGCAGCGACCCTATTGGCGAAAATTGGAAGATAGCCATTGAAAATCGAAAACGAAAAGCGATAGAGCAAAATTTCCAATTAGAAAGTTTTAGAGCATCAATTAATTAGTACGAAATGGCATTTGGTTTACATGGATAAGATAAATCTTCGCCTGTATACCCAAAAATGTCCGAAATCGATGCACTCTATTTTGTCTAAACGTTTGAATGGAATAACGAGAAGTATGAAGAAATACACACAATTTTTTGTATAAATACGCACTTATCTCAATAAATTTTAATAACACACACAAAAAAACAAAAAAGACAAACTGTATCGCAGTGATAACAAGTTAATATTCAGTATCTTCGAAAACTTCGCCATAGCACACGATACACGTTTGTATTCGTGAGAGTAAATCTGCATGCACATTTCTCAGCATGGAACGTCTATTGCGAGCCTCTTTAATACGACGACATAGATTTAACCCTTTCAAGGGGAGTGGCTGGACTGTCTAGCCACCTATTTTTAATTCCAAAACTGACAATTGGCACCAAGAATATTTTAATAAAATATTGCTTTTGTAATGAAAGTGCAAATTAGCGAGTTTTTATTTTCTAAGAAATTTGTTTGAATATTCTGGTGTCAGTCAATTATTTCATAATTTTATGAACAGAATCCTTCTGCCACTGAAAGGATTAAACTAAAATTTTAGATGCATTGGAAATTAATTTTTACAGACATTACAGTACAGTACAACGTCACAATTTGCAATTACGCACTGCTACATTTCCGAAATGGGAATATGCAAAGTAGAATCGTCGTTCATCGATATCACATTTTTGGGTATATTGATGACGATTTATCTTATCCGTGTGAACCAAATATAGTTTCGTACTAATTAATTGATGCTCTAAAACTTTCTAATTGGAAATTTTGCTCTATCTCTTTTCGTTTTCGATTTTCAATGGCTATCTTCCAATTTTCGCCACTAGGGGCGCTGCTATCGTTTGCATTAGGTCGGGTGTAGTCGCTTTACTACACTGTTACCTCACTTGCATAGCTGTAGCTTTCTCCGTTCGCAAGTATTTTCAGGTTAAAGGGACTTTCCTTTGAACCCTGTATCCATGCATTATAAGATAAACAATAGAGATTGTAACACGTAAAATTTCAATATGGAGCGCTGTAGCATAATTTAATTTACCAAAGCTATGGCTGCAGTCACTCAATGGTTACGAAAATAAAAATAAATATCTAACAAGGAAGGTCTCTATACTGGGCATACTCAGAATACGTTGAAAAAAATTCTAGTGAAAGTACTCATGTATCTAATAAAGGATCAGTTAAAATTAGCGGCGGAATTACAGTAGAAAATCTGTAAAAAAAAAAAAAATACTTTCGAATAATTGGCGTGAAAAGACGAAAGCGGCACGCAATTTGGCGAGCAGCACTTTTCCTCGCCAAAAGCAAACGATTTTAATGAATCTGAAAATTGTTTGTTAATTGATTTTGAGAATATGCGGTATTTAATGAATTTAAACGTAAACCATGAAATAATTTATTATTATTATTATTATTACATTTTGTATTATACATGTTGCTTGTTGCCGAATTGAATGAAATTTTGTCATTGTTTTATTCTCCAATCCACATTTTTTAAAAATTTAAACGGCTTTATCGGTTATAAAAATAACTTTTAACGCCAGATGAATAATACTGCCGTAATACATTTCCATACCGAAGAAGTTGTTTCCATAGAAACAAAGTTGAATCCATAGTGCTCAGTGGGGCATATTTTTGAGTTTGGAACAATTTTAATCAATTTAAATTTTGTTTTAAATCGTAAAATATTATAGTTAAAATTCGTTATAGGTACATATAAATATATATGACAAAACTATAGTTAACACAAACTAAAAATGTCAAAGCTAAAGTTATTTTAATTAAACTTAATTAAACAAATTCAACATAAAAAGTTTTTTCCTTAAAGAGTGTTCGAAGGCGTATTTTTTGAAATTTTATTTCTTCGCCAAACGGTGATAAGTCGCCAAATAAACGAAATTTTCATTATTTTTTTACGGACGTTTTACCGAAGTTCCGCCGAAATTTTTTTATAAACATATATACCTATGGGAGAAGAACATTCTGTATTTTTTTCAGATTTTTCTGAGTATGCCCGTATGGAGACCTCCCTTGTAAGTAAACTAAAAAATAACGTGCATAATATGAAAGAATACGTGAAAATTTTAATGATGGCGCTTCATAGGCGATGCAATTTTCGAATATTTTTATTTATTTGTTTTGAAAACGATTGCAGTAGTGTTGAAACATGTAAAGAGTAGAATAAACCTATTATTACTATTTTTAAAGCTTTATTTTACGCCTTTTAGCCATTAAAATTAGAGTTTGTACTGTTTTAATTTTGGAATATCTCTATTTTAATGCAACACTTTTGCATTTATTTAATGGAAAATATAGTATTTGATTAGGGTAAATTTTAACTCGTTTTTGAAGCAGAACGTATAGGTTAATAGCTTCAAGTAATGTGTGTCATTTGTGAAAAATTTACGGGGCCATTTTTTAGTGTAATTTTTTTTAGGCATATACTATATACGTTCGCTTATACTAATGTAATGATAAATCACTGTCCCACACAAAAATATCTGAAATAAAACAGATATGATTACGCATCGATTTAATACACCTCCATAAAATGTACTCTGTAAGTTAAATAAATATACTCTAACAATATACTTTTTAATCTTGAAATTCCAAGTAATTCTTCTTCAAATATTTTATTTCCGAACTGAACAGGTAGAATTTAGCGATGGAAATATATGCAAAGCTATAGGTTTTGCTAATTTTTAGTACCACGGTTTCCAAATAGTAATCTTCGCTTTATATAATAGCAGAATTTATGTTACTAAATAAGGTGAAGATTATTATTCGGAAATAGCGGTACTCAAAATCACGGACCCCTTGCGAATATTTTGTAACCTTGCCAAATATAAAAAATTATTCTTGAAATGTATAATATGTATAAAAAAGTAATATAAGTTTATATTTATTACAAAATTATTTTTCAGGTTTTCTTTTCTTTTATGCGTGACATGCAAAGTTTGAGCGATGTTTTGTGCTAATTAATTTATAAAAGAAATGTGGATTCAGGCTATAATTTGAAGTACATTTTGTTACGTAGTGTGCAGTCTTGAATGACTTTTGTTTTCTTTCATATTTAGTAGGAAAATATTATTAAATATTGCAAGATAGCGTCATCTGTAAATAGCTAAATCCAAAGTCTGCTTCTCTAGTATTTATTCTTTATCAAAAAGACGTTTACGTACTTGCCAACATTCAACTAAACTTATGTAAAATGTGAGTTAAATTGACCCAAGTTATGCTCGTTACTAACCAGAAAATTTATTTGATGTATCATTATATACTCATAATACTCTTTAAAATCATATTTCTCTATAAAATCTATTTGAATTGATTTCTTTAGTACCGTAATTTCCCGCGTATACGCCGCAACTCAGATAATTCGATTTCCTCCCTGAATTTGTTTTAAATAAAATGTGGTTTGTCTTTGCTTAGCATATATTTAACTTCATTTTTTAAATAGAATTTCCGGTATGAAAAAGACCTAACTAAGCCGCAGCATATACGAGAGAAATTACAGTAAATTTCTGGTTTGAAACGTGTTTAACCTGAATCAATTTAATTCACATTTTACGGAAGTTTAAGGGGAAGTTGGTAAGTTTGCGTTTATAATTTTCAGTGCATAAATACTTATTTTTATTTATAAGGTGTCAAATGTCAATGTCCTCCTGTGGCCTGGAGTTTTTGTTTCGTAGTGTTACCGCAGTTCCCTGCAAATCACACCACTATTTCTAAAAAGTAATAATAATTTTATCTAATGAATAAATATTTTTATATGAAATAAGGAAGAGATTTCTACAACAAAATACTTGTACCCAAATTCAAGAACATGCGACATTTCGTTTTTCTGTTCTCATATTGCTTGGAGCTTGGTTTTAGAGGGCTATGATAAAAGGTCCCTTTTAACCCTGCCGTACACGTTATTTTTTCTTTCAGGGATATGTTTTTTATACTAATATTTAGGATTAGATCAGTGTATCCAGTGCTTTACTATTTTTAAATTCAGATTTCTTGATTAGCACCACTTTTTTGAAATTGTAAAATTCAACTTATTTAATGACATATTAATTACGGCTAAAACAAGAAGAATTTTACCATTTCAAAAAAGTGATGCCAATCAATAAATCTGGATTAAAAAAAGTAGCACACTAGCAACACTGGATTAGATATCACAAATTCAAAAGTACTATTTTTCAGCAGTGTTGCCAGATTGGGGACTTTTTTGTCCGCAGATCGTTGATTGTCATCGCTTTTTTTGAAATAGAAATATTAGGCATATTTAAAAATAAATAAAAAATTCTGAAAAATAAGTCGAGTTATACGATTTTTAAAAAGTGGTGGTAGACAAATAATCTGAATTAAAAAAGTCCCCAATCTTGCAACACGGTTTTTCACTGACATCTGAAATTTTTAAAGAAGAATATATTTTTTAAATATAATGGTATCTATGTACATTATTTATGTATTAAAATTTAAACTTTAATTGATTCATATATAGGGGAGGTGGGGGATGAATGGGACATTTTTAGAAAAATGTTTATTTTTAATACTTTTTTTAAGTTATTATTAATATTATATATCCCATTTCATACATTAGGAATTTGACTGTATCTATGCACCATATTTAGACTATATTATTGTTATACAGTATAATATTATAAAATTTAAAAAACTTTACTCTCTGTCCCAATCATCCCTATAGCAGGAATGAATGGCACACTAATAGGGATGGATGGGACGCCAATATTTTTCTTACTGTATTCAATTTTACCTAGTTAAAATGTATAATTATAAACTTATATGCATTTATACTTGCAATATATGATCTTATAATATGGCTATGATATCTCAGCGTTGCTAATCACTTCTTTTACTGCTGTTTTAACTTGTAATGCAAACTTCGACTGTCTACTGTTCCCCTTTCCCACTTACGAGACATTTTAGATACGAAAGGAAAGTGAAAAATGGCTTTGAAATACGGCATAGCCAATATTTTTCATTCACAACTTATGAATAAATATTAATTCAACGTATGTTAGAAATCATGCACAAATGTAGGGGTCGTACTTATCCTGAAATTTCACGACTTGGAAATTCTTCGGTACTAGTACTTCCTTATGGAAAAATCTCTTCTTAAATAAGGCGAAATTTCGCGCGTTTAACCTAGATTTATTTTTCTATAAACAAATAGTGATATTTCCCTGAAAAAATCCCTTAAGCGTACGACCACTGCAAATGAAATTATGTTACGGAAGGTGTGGGTGGGAATTTATTTAAGCACAAGTTTCAAATTCAATATAATTTACCCCATCTGATCAATAAACATATAATACTTTTAACAATTTTATCTATTTTGATATTGTTTCAATAGCAATTTTTTGATAAACAATTTAACATGTATTACAATATAATAATTAAGATTCAATATAATTTTTAATAATAAACAACCTACATAATACGAGTACAGTTTAATATTAATAATTAAAATAAATAATTAATTTATAGACTTATATAATATTTTTTAGTTAATAAATAAATGTTTTAACATCTTTAGGGATGAAAAAGACTGTCCCATTCATCCCCATTTAAATTGTCCCAATCATCCGTATCATACATATTTACAATTGTCCGCTATTTTGCCTCAGAAATTATTTTGTCACATTGGTTAATATGCAGTCATTTTAATTACCAATATTGAGCCTTCAAATAAATAACAACAATATAACTTATTTGTTTATACTGTATAAAATATTTGACAACTTCAAATTTTAAAAAAAAGTTACTTTTAAGCAGAGTTTAAAAAAATGCAACTTTGCAAAAAAATGAAAAGAGCCCTGTGGTTTTACTTTTGGTTCTGAAGCACACTACGGTAGGGCGATACATGAGAATAGAAATCAACATAAAAAACGTTTATTGCATGAAATGTTGAGAATGTCCCATACATCCCTTGTCCCATTCATCCCCCAGCACCCCTACACTACTGCGCTGGCACAGTAGGGTTGTACTACGTTCGCATTCAGATAGTTGAGTCACTTAACTTGATTTTATTTATTTATTTTTTATTTTATTTATTTATATATTTATTTTTTGAAGCGGGCGTACCCGGAATCGAAATTCCAACTTGAGCAAGTTTTTGAAACTCAGTTAACTTTTGATACTCTCTTAACTATGAGTTGAGTGGAAATCTGCCTGCTGGACTCATTTTCTTATTTGAAACCGTTCTTAAAATTAGAGAATTATTCAACGATTTCGAATGATCCTTTGAATCGTTTATTTAACTAACACGCCGCAAACAATAAAAATAATAATAATAATAATCAGTTGTAGTTACAAATTTTACATAAGCTAAGTCTCGTAAAACTTTTGGCAATGTGAACAGGTGAAGCCTAATTCCGGGTTTCCCGTTTCAAAAAAGTTAAGTGACTATAAATTAAGTGACTCAACTATCTCAATGCGGACGTAGTATGTAGGTCGTGTTTCTCTAATAGAAAGTTATTCATACTCTTTATTTGTCAAAAAAATATTATTGACATGCTGTCAGCCATCGCTGTCAAATTGAAAGGAAATAAATAATTCAACTGCTTTATTCACACTCAAAAATAGACGTGAATTCACGTCAGCGGTCGCGAATGTCTTTACAAACACGTAAGTTTAGAATATCATTTTTAAGTAAGGTTTTTTAACAATGTGATAATTTTAAGAACCTGCTATTTTTTATTTACTTATCTCGATCACAAAATGTTAAATAATGTAAGCAAGCGGGATAAATAAATGGTAACTAAGCTTATAAGTTGCTTCTGAAATATTTATTCTTTACCATAAAAAACCCTCTATAATACTCAGTATATGAAATTATCATTTTAAATAAACGAGTTGTAATTCCTTCAAGTGTCACTATTATAAAAGGCTCCAATCAATATCTTATTTCTGTAAAAATAAATCATTCAAATTCTTTATTTATCGGAAAAACATTAATGATGTGTTGTCAGTCACACCTTTCATATTGAAATGAAATAAATAGCTCGTTCAGCTGTTTCATACACACTTAGGTGACAGAAAGACGTCACTGAAGACGTTATATTGAAAAAACTAATAATCAAGATGTCAGACATTTGAAAAATGTTTAATTTACGATTTTCTGAATTTTTTTCAAATAAAATATATCGTCCATTAACGAGCTTATTTTTAAAATAAAAACATTAAATCATGACTATTGAAGTAATTTGGATTCGAATAGTTTTTCTTTCATTTTTTAAAAACTAAATACTCACACTGGTCCTGTTCTTAAATACTAGTACTCCTGAAGAAAATTTCCTAGGTATTTTTTTACAACATCCGTCACAAAAATGACCTTCGAGATAGGTTTCTACATAATATGCAAGATACATCTAAAACGATTATTACAGTTCGAAAAAACTGGAATTAAAAAAGCGGACCGAGTGTTAGCTCTGCAATTACATTTTTAATTATAAGCGATTGTTGTCTTATTGTATTGTTGTCTTTTAATTTATAGATAATGACCTTTGATTGGCTGCTTTGTCTGAAAATTCTGTTGAAAATGGCAATTTTGACAGGATTTTCTTAAGCATCTTTTGCCCTTATAAACAATAGAAACCTTATTCGATTTCATAGTTTCTGAATTCCAGAATCTTCCAAATCTCTTTGTTTATGAACGAAGTTGAATTAGCCAGTTTATGAACAGAAAGTAGTCAGTTTTGATTTCAGAGCAGCGTTAAGCAGTATCTTTTTTGTTTCATGTCATATAATCATAGATATTAAGTAGCACCAATTTCTTAACTTACATTCTTCTGTTTAACCCCTCCAAGGTCTGTGGTTCATTTTTGGACCACCTAATTTTAATGCCTAAAGGCCACATTGGCACCAGAATAATAGAATGAAAATTTTCGTTTTATTAAGTACGTGAACTGTACGTGAAACGTGCTTTTGCTTATTTGCTTATTTTGAAATAAATTTGTTTATAAATTCTGGTGTCACTAACTCATTTTGCGAATAGAAGTACGTTTAGGGTTGCTGCAGGCGACTATTTCTTAACACATCACTTTTTCGAAACAAAAATCTTTCACATACACTTTTCCAACATTTGAAAGAGAGATATACTACAAAGTTTTTGTTTAAAAAATACGTGTGCGAATAGAATATAAAAATAGTCGCCTGTGGCATCCCTGTACCTTGCCGTTGAAAGGGTTAACTAAAAATAAAACTTCAAAAGTCTTATATGCCTGGATTTTACGTTAAAAACCTGTTTCTAAACATTTTAAATGAATTCTTTTAATTTATAGATAATCTTGTAAAAGGTTTCAAAATTTATTTTCTTTTATATCATACATCAATTCAGATATCAATTTATTCACATAGCAATACTATATATGTATACAATCAAGGTGACCTGAAAAGAAATGCCAGACTTAAAAATTCAACAATAATTATAAGAAATACACTGGCCTCCAAAAGTTAAGGAAAAGTGACCGGATGCATTCAATTCTACACGGATTGTCGAATGTCTACCAATATTCTTCACAACTGTATTTGAACTTCGAGGATGTAAAGAATGTGTTTGACTTCATATTTTCATTGAAGATTTAGTCGCGGAAACAATTAACAATGAATTTAATAATATCAACAATAAATCTAATAATAAAAGCATATTTTCGATCACCCATGTTACAGAAAATACTCAAAATGGTCTGTCACTGCAGCTTGTAGCAAATGATTATACGTGTCCTGTTTAACGTTCGTGTGCAGTTGTGGAAGCATAGCATGCATATGTGTGAAGGTGGTAACGTTTCTGTAAAAAAATCAAATTTTCCAACAAATTTAACACCGCATATTGAAAACGTGAAAAAGAACAGTAGAAATAGTATACTGCAATTAAAACAGTATACTGCAATTAAAACAGTATACTGCAATTAACTATATCGAACAATTGATGAGATATGGGCATTTGCATGAAATAATTTTTAACTGCACATGCTTGAAAATTTCCATTTTTTTTTCGTAATTTGGTCGTTGAACTATTAATAAAGAGGAACTTACATATCCTTAAAAAAAGTGAAGCCTCAACTGTAACCGCTTTCGCAGGGGTTGATTACCGCCGAGTCAAACTTCCACCGGTAAATTTAAATAGAGTTTTTCTCCTTATTTAAAGGCCTTTTAACGCAAAATTTCGGTCAAAAACAATGGCAAAAACAGCTATTCATTTTTACTGGTGGATGTTTACTTCGGCGGTTCTCAGGCCCTACTTTTTCTGCCATACTGTGACAACCTTGACAACCTCCTGTCAATGTCACTGAAAAAGATTATAATACATGGTCAAACTGACAACTGAAAAAACAAATAGAAATTTTAATCCTATTTGTGAGAGAAATTTTTCATGAAAAGGCCGCTAAAATAATGCAAAAAATTTGTATTCAAAATTTACCGGTGGAACTTTGCTTCGTCGGTTTCCAGAAACTGTTTATCCAATGCAAAAAAATCACCCGCCATATTGTGGTAACCTTCTCAGTTACTTCACTCGCAACAATGGAGTTATGAATAAAGTGGAGCAGACATATAGCATACCGACTACCAGTTGCGAGTGAAGTAACAGAGGAGGTTGTCATAAGATGGCGGCTGCTTTTTTTAAAAAATCTGATCTTCAGTTTCTGATTACCACCAGGACAAACGTCCCACCAGTAAAATTTAATAGAAAATTTCATCTTACTTAAGCGTCTTTTTTTTTTTTTTTTTTTTTTAAGTTTGCCAAAAATGTCGTAAAAATGTCTATTTGTTTTTACTGGTGTCAGTATACCTTGTAAAACTGTCAGTTTGTTTCCCTGGTGGTCACAATATGGCGGAAACGCAAGACCTAACTATAGCCAACGTAAGCTCCTACCAGAAAAAATGAAAATATGTTAAGTTGAAGATTCCTATATAAATCTACTGGTGGAAGTTTCCACCGGCGGTAAACAACGTCTGCGATAGCGGTTGCGGTTACAGTTGAAGTTTCATTATTTTAAGGATATGTCAGTTCCTCTTTATTATTAGTTCCATGCTCGCAACTGGTAGACAATACAGTCTATGTCTCCACCTCTTTATTCATAACTCCATTAATTTCGTAGCAACTCATATAAAAAGTCCAGTAAGTATTCTGAAAACTCAGAAAGATACAGTGAATTGTGAATTGACAAATTGTGGAAAATCCCTTATTATAAATCTACACTTAAAAATCAAATCACTATATCGCCGCGATCTTTTATTTTTGTGACACATGACTGGATTTTTTATATGCGTTACCCTAAAGAGCTGACTGCTAAATTAAGAAATAAAATCTGGAATCTTTCACACATGCGTAGTTAAAAATTGATTCATACCAATACTCATATCTCGTAAAATATTTAATATATTCATGTTTTAATTTAGCATACTGTATAAACTGATTGCATACTGTATATAAAGCATACTTTGCTAACTTTTATTTTACTTATTTTTCTATTCCTTACAGCAGTCTAGTACTGCAGCTAAACCTATATCTTAATATAATTTCATCATTAAATCCAAGTTCTTAAACTTTCTTAAACTTTTTTCTCTTAACTTTTAAAGCATCTATGCTAGTAATATCTTAAGTTTTTCCTTTTTTAAGTAGTTGTAAACAACTACACCTTTCTTAATTTCCCAATGGCTCTAATATACGTAAGACATCACAATTAATCAGACTGGGTGTAAAGTTGACTTCAACTGGGCAACCCCTTAACCGCTGCTTCACTGTTCAGCATACTGTATTTACTGTTCTTTGTCAAGTTTTCAGAAAGTGGTGTTAAATTTGGCTGAAATCTTTGTACTCTCTAAACAAACAAACAAAAAAAAATTACTTTTCACAGAAACTTTAACATCTTCACGGATATGCGTTCTATGCTTACACAAATGCACATGAACGTTAAACAAGACTCACATGGTTATTTGCTGCACTAACAGGCTATTTTGAACATTGCATGGGCGATCATAAATATTATTTATTATTAAATGTATTATTGGTCCTCTAATTGTCTCCGTAACTAAATCTTCACCGACAAATATGAAGTGAAGCATGTTTTTTACATCGAAGTTCAAGGACAAATCGTCAAGAATTTTGGTATATATTCGACAAACCGTGTACAATCGAAAACATCTGATCACTGTGCTTTAACTTTTGGAGGCCAGAGTATAATAGATTAAATATTAATAGGTTAAAAGGTTTAACTTTCAGTGAGTTACTTGGATTTTTTTATGTGGTATGTTATTTACTTTTTATATTGCACATAGTTTACTTTTACTTCTCACTCTCTTGCTTCTGAATTTCCGTATAAATGCAGTAATGTTTCTTTACATTTTTTATTAAATAATTAAGGACAATAAAATAAATTATTTAAGGTTAATAAAGGCTTAGGGCTACTTTATTATTAAAAAAATATAGTAAAACATCCCTAATGCGACCACGTTCCGTTCCAATAAAAATGGGTCGCTCCGAGAGATGGTCTCTTAATGAAAGTCATGTTTAAATCCAGATTTTAAAGGTTGAAAAAAAGGTACTAAAATTTATTTTGAAAATTAGGAAAAAATATGAAAATTTAGGTATTAAAACATAAGTTAATTACTGCAGAGTTTAAAAAATGAATACATTGACGTTTGATTTGATTTTACAGTTTTATCTTTTATAACTTTTATTTCCAACTCCTTTCGAAGTTCAGTAAATAAATGCAATGTTTTTGGACGGAAAAAAATAATGACGATTTCATTAATTTACGTATTTCTTTGAGAATTTCCTGACAGAATAGGGCAGGGGAGTTTATTTACCGTCATTCTTAATTTGTCATCAGAGTTAAATTCAGTGCCTAAATAGGCACACAGGTGTTTAAACGCTCAAACGTTACCAGTATAAAAAAATTCTAAACTTAGTTTAGAAGTTTGATGAATAATGTGCTCTCCGGAATTGTGTTTCCAATAGAACCTTCTTCAAGCGACGAGGAAAAAACGGATTTTGTTTCATTTTCTTCAAAGAAATTGGTCGCTCATGGAGGTAGTTCAATTGCGATGGTCTCTGAATGGAGATAAAATTAGTATTGAGCCTATGGGAATAAATTTCGTTCCATGAAAAAATGGTCGGTCAGGGAGGTGGTCGCACAAAAAGGTTTCACTGTTATTACTTTAAAATGGATTATTAAAAGCATTTGCTTCCTCTTGCTCGTTGTTTTAGTACATATCTGATCATGCATTTTTCACATATTATTAAATGGTTTTTTTAATGAAAAATGATTTAATTTTAAAAAACGCAATTTTGGAGGCTAATTTTTTTTATTTAAAAATTGTATTACATCTATCCTTTTGAACTTTTTTAAAACTTTTTTCTTGTACACACTTTTTTTTAAATTATGTTCTATACCGATAAGGATCAAAATTCCGACAAGTTAATTGATCTAAGAAAAAATAAACGAAATGTCATGACATATTTAAAATTATTGTTAAAATTATTCATTAATTAACATATATTTTTTAAAGAACAGTTTATGCATAATACTGGAAATCTTAACCCTAATTTTATGAAATGCACTTTATGGCATGCACTATTACTATATATACTATTTATTTTGCGCTATTTGGTACAATAGGGTTATTTGTTTTGTGCACCTTATGTTTCGCACAAAACAAACAGCGAGTCAATTGATTTTTAAATGTTGAAATTGCACTATTTTAGCATAAAAACTTTGTCAGAGCTCCCATACTATTTTTGATTTATTTTTACATGGCACACACATTATGTCATAAACGAGTGTATATTTAAAACTTAAAACCTTAGGGTAAACTCCCATTCCATTTTTTGTATTTATTTTTACATAGCACACACATTATTGACGTACATGCTAATAATAGCGTAACATGCAAATTATCTATCCTTGCATCTGTAAGTGTCTTTACTGTAGCAATAAAATTTAAACTTTAAATTACATTAGTCATCTCTCAACGCATTGATAATGCTTTAAAGTGCGCATTTCCGCTGCTAATACTACATATATTTGGCAGTTCAATTATCGTAAATTTAATTCATTACCAGTGAGATTTATAAATCAAAGTATCGGAAGCATAAGGGGAACTATTAAACTGTTTTCATTCTCAATAATTAATCCTGTTTAATTATAATATCGTTCGGGACTTGACATTAACGAACGGCAATTAATGACGTTTCCCTTTGTTTATCCGATACTGAAGTGCTCTGTCATTTGTCATTTTAATTGTCAAAGCAACACTAATTAGATCTAATAGAAAATTTATTTAAATGGATTTATATTAAATGGAATTTTGCGATTTAAAAAAAGTGGTAGAAATTTTGTGTTAAAAAAAATCCCCAATCCGGCATTACTGGCGCTCTTATGAAGCACTGTATTTGAGTTTATTTTAACTTAGCACACATATTATTGACATAATACTCCAAAGATCCCGTAGCATCTACATAATACAATTCTATTGTAACTAAGAATTGTGTTTGCATCATAGTCCAGGGAAAGTGTGCGTGTTACCTTCAAAAAGGTCGGGTAGAAGATTTTTTTCTGAGCATATACTGAAGTCAGCATGGAAAAACCGAAATTTCCAAGAAAATGTCCCAAGAGCGAATTTTTTGTGCGCAAAAATTAACAAAATTTCGGGACGTTTTTCGCTTTTTTAAAAATATCTCGAGACCCGTTGCCGTATCATCTTATTTGTTACTAACAATTTTAAAGAGTATAAAATTATCTACAACTTTTGAATTTACAACTTTTTTATACACCCAATACCAAGTGCGGTACAGCATTTCAAAGAAAAAAACACGGAAACATACACTCCTCAAAACAATTAGGGGAGCAAGCAAAAAAGTGAACAGAACAGTGCAAGACAGACATGTATGGGCATAAAATGAATAGTACACGCGTATCAATGCGCAATACAGAAAAAAAGACGCAAAAAATAGTAAGGGAGCTTTTATTCTCTGAAAAGATGAAAAGAACATGGAAAGATGGTTTGGGCCAACAATTGGTTTTCATGTAAATGATAAAAAAGTATTCTTTAGAAATGATGCAAGATTTTTAATATCGCGTGTGGTCTCCTCGAACAGCTAATACTGCTGCACACCTGTTTTCCATGGATGCGATGAGATTATCGATAAGACTTTGGATAATACTGTTCCCCTGCTCAAGAACTGCAATCTTCAAGTCCCGGACAGCAAAAGGAGGTCTCGGTCTCGCAGCAATGCGTCGGAGTATGTCTCAAACATGCTCGATCGGATTTAGGTCAGGAGAGCATGCTAATCATTCCATTCGCTGTATTGTTTTAGCTTCAAGTATGTTTTCCACAAGACGAACTGTATGAAGTCTGGCATTATCATGCATGGAAAAAAAGAAATAACTAATTTTTGCAACATAAAATACGACATGAGGTCTCAGTATCTCGTCTGTATAACTTCGGATCGCCAAAGTGCCATTCCGAATAATATGCAGGCCCGTACGTCCAGCTATGCTGATTCCAGCCAGTAGCATCAACCCACCTCGTCTGTAATGTGATCTTTCACGAACGAATGTGGGATTATTTCGAGTGCCTCTTTCTCTCCATGCCAAACCACATCAGATATCGCATCCAGACTGAATCGGGACTCGTCTGTAAACAGAACTTGACTCCAACAACGTTGCCACCAAACTCGATGTTCAGTTGCCCAACTTCTTTGGGCCGCACAGTGGCTTGAGGTCAACGGAATACAGACCATTGGCTTACGTGCATAGAGACCACCCTGGTGAAGCCTATTTCGGACTGTTTGGCTTGACACCCTTCGTCCTGTGGCCAAGAGCAACTGTGTTTGCAGCTGAGTAGCATTGTCTGTTCCGTCTCGGCGAGCTGTTAACAGGATATATCGGTCATCAGTTTCTCTGTTAACTCATTTACGACCGTACACTTGTCGATGACTACCATTCCATGTGTTCTGGAATCGATTCCACAGACTTTCATGGACACTTCTTGCGACTCCAACAGCGTCCACTACACTTCGTTGTGTTTCCCCTAATTCACCTTTCCCGATAACACGCTCATGTCATGAATTGCGGTAAATCATGTTGTTGCGACATTTTCAAGCCACCTTTTCTCACAACACAATCTGAGCAATTGAATTTTACAGCTGAAGCAGTGAAACAGACGTTTCTGCAAAATCCCGATTTTTGCACTTATCTCCTTTTTCTAGTTTTAGACGTCATAAACTTTGATTTACAAGTGAAGTTTTCTTTATCTGTTTTCTACAACACTTTAAATTATGGATGTTTTTTTTTACGTTTCTTATCGGTGTAAATATTTGCGTAATTTCAATAAAACCTTGTGCTCTCCTAATTGTTTTGAGCAGTGTAGTTTTGTCCCAATTCTTCTAATGTTCCCCACAGATATAAATATACTGGGTGTGGCAGCTAAGATGTTACAAACGTCGAGGGTAGGTAGAGTGCACCTAGACGACTCGGAATCACATAGGAATGCCGGGTCAGAAACGCCTTCCTGACCCAGTAAGGGTATTGACAGTGTTGCCAGTGTGCTACTTTTTTTAAAATTCAGATTTCTTGATTAGCACCACTTTTCTGAAATGGTAAAATTCCCCTTCTTTTTGCCATAATTAAAGTGCGATTGAATAAGGCGAATTTTACTATTTCAAAAAACTGGTGCCAATAAATAAATCTGAATTTAAAAAAAGTAGTTCACTGGCAACACTGGGCATTGAAAGACTGGATCACACATGCCGCTCTTTGGCTCTGGCATTTTTGGCAGTGGGCTATCCTTTTTATTAAATTCCGATTTCTTGATTGGCACCACTATTTTAAAATGTTAAAACTTCCCTTGTTTCATGACATATTAATTAACTTGAAAACAAAGGGAATTTTACCATTTCAGAAAGGTGGTGCCTATCAATAAATCGGAATTAAAATAAAGTAGTCATCTGGCAACCCTGATTCAATGCCGTCTTCCGCGTCAATAACGCTTTTCGGACCCTGCATTCCTATGTTATTCCGAGGTCTCTAGATGTACCCTACCTCCCCTCGAAGTTTGTAATATCTTAGCTGGGACACCCCGTATATGTCGATTTCTACATAGTGGTAGCAGTAAACTGGATATTAGTTGTGCACTCTCTTTTTCATTTTCATCACAACAGACATATTTTATATTTAATAAATCTATATATTTTAACAAGTAGGGTAGAGTGTGGGTGAATAAGGCAATTTTTAATATTTGGACAGTGATTTTAATGTATACAATTGTTAGTTTTAAAGAATTGTTTAAAAGTATACTTCAATATTTAGTAACGTATTGGCACGATAGTTCCACTAATAAAAAATATTCTTGTTTAATTTTAATAATTTTATTACAATGCATACGTAATATTCATAGGATCAATAGGATAGGTATGAAAATTTGCAAAAAATATATTTTATACCATTGTAAAATGGTACATTTTATTTACCAATTATTGATAACATATTTTTTAATATTTTATTGTTTTAAAAATGGCAAACATTGGATTATAGCTCCATAATAAAGGGGCAACTCAAAAAATAAGTATGTTTTATATAATAAATACTTTTACTTTTAAAATTATCTACAATAAAAATGACAACAGATTATTTAATTAGCTAATGATATTATGCATTAATATCTGTTGTAAAAGTTGAAAATTCTATCAATACAATACTTGAGATTCCTATTTTCATATCAAAAGATTAGTTTTTGTAAATGTGTCGATAGTTTTCCACTTATATCATATAATAAGCTGAACCCGAATTTTTGTTCACAATTTTAACAACGATGAAGATATTTTTGCTAGATTGTCATCATATTAACTTTGCTTTGTATGAAATATGATGAACTCATTGGAAGTGACTGAATTTTAATCAGTAACACAAGGTATGTACCGCCACCGTCAGCTGCATTTTGAATAACGGAATGTCTAGCTTCTGTTTGGCTGGGATTTTTACCAAGTCCAGCACTTCTCGACCTATACTATGATGTTTATTATTAATAGATGATGTTTATCAGAATCCCCCACTCTTCTTTTTTAAATGTTTACAAAAATTCAGAAATATCACTTTTAAACGTATGCAGCTGAAAGACGTTCATGTATTCAAATAGTTTAAAATTTAATAAAACTTGCAAACGTAATTTATGTTAATAGATTAAGCAACTTCATCCCGAGAAAGATAGTTAATAACCCTGGCCGAGAACAGCAAATTTGTTTAACCCCTTAATCGTCGCGCCCGTGACTGTCACGAGCGGTGTAGGCTTCTTTTCTTTTATTCGAATTCTTTTATTCCCACCAGTTTTTGTAAGTAACGCAATTGGCTTTATTCTCTCGACATTTTATCTGCCATTAAATGAAGAGAATATTTCAACTTGAAGAAAGTGGTGGCAATCAAACAATCTGAATTTAAAAAAAGTATTCGCCACTTATCAGGCCCAACGATTAAGGAGTTAAATCTAGACAATATATTACAATCAAAGAAACTGGTTCCTCCCAGATCGGTTAAAAAATTATTTGTATTTCACGAAACTGAGACATGAGCTAATTTGGAAACTAAAATGGTATTGTTGATTAATTGAAATTATACTTTGTAAAGAAAGATTCTATGACAATGGCACTCTGTCTGTTTTGTTCGTCATTAAACATCTACTGTTTTCGCAAAGATAATTACTTCAACAATCAATCTGAAAGATCATTTATTAATATTTACTATTTTAATATTAAATAATGTAAATATTACTGTACCTGTTCCTCCAGGCGTTGCCCGGGCCCGTGATAATAACCTTAAATATACCTGAAATCAATGTTGAATGTTTTTATATATTCAACTGAAAAACTTTTTTAAAGATCATAATATAAAGGATTCCACTGTTTCAGTAGTGTACCCCCTTGTTTCTGTAAGATTTTTTAAATTTCAAATGAATATCTATCCAAACGAAATAAGAGTTGGTATCGGTATTACCTTCAGCAGCGTACATAGGGTGGCTATGAACGTTGCAGCCTGTTTTTACTTTTTATTTTTAAACGGAACACCAGTAAAATCCGATCTTTAAAGGTACCTAAAATCAGTTTTGAATGAATTTACCACATCATGCCATTTACTATAAAGGAAAAGTTCTTTTAGATCACACGCATTGACATTTTTGAGTAATAAATATAATAATACCGAAGCACATTAATTTTCATGCTAAAAAATTCATATTCAGTTGCAAAAACTATTATTTTTCTTCTACCCCCTAGCTATTTTTGGCACACAGAAATCCTACGACATTATTTATTTATTTATTTATTTATTTATTTTTCAAAGTGAAAATTTTACCCCTAAATGTAAAACAAAAGTTTACTGGAACAACAACTAAAAGATTATTTTAGGGTATTAAAATTTTAGATCAATACCACAAAAATAAGTTTAGGTTATATCAGTAAATAACCATATGCAATGTTAACCTTATGGGAGAGTATTTTATTTTCAAACAGAATACTTTTCTTCTTAAAACTCGAAATTTCTAAATCAAATGTATAGTACATCTTTATCTAAAAGGCTAGTATATTGCTTTAAAATTTCAGAGCAATTTCATAAAATGTTTTTTAAACAAAATATGTTTAATGCAATTTCTATGGGCAAAAGTGAAAAAAAAAATCGGCAAAAAGTGACTTTCGGAAATTAACTAAGAGTTAATAATCGCATTTTTTTTTTTAACCGAAGACGTCTTTCAAAAGTTAAACTATCGTATAGAAACCCACTTGGCTTCTTTCCAATTTATGCCGTGTGTAGATATTTTAAGTGAATTTACTTCTAAATGATATTGTGGCTTCTTAAAAACTTAACAAAATATTTATTCGCAAATCTTGATCATGAGTATTCCAAGATATTATTAGGATCTCTCCTTCATAGCTTCTTTTCGAAGCGAACATTACACAATCGTTACATCGGTGGTTCAATCATACAACAAGCACTGAAGTGTTCTCTTCATTTCACTTCACAAGTGGGGGTTATCGAATTAGCAGCGCCACCTGCCTTTTATTTCACATTTTCGACACTCCCCGCCTGATAATTACCAAAAGTATCACACTATATTTTTAATCTACTTATACCAATAATTATTGAAACCAATATACATGTCAAAATTATTCAATATAGAATTATTCAAAACAATAGATTTTAGAAAGTTTTACCTTTAAGAACATCTAAAAGCACTAAATAAACAATAATGATATAATTACAAAACACATGTTTCTTACCAATATGTAAAACATAAATATACCTGGCCAGGATTTTTGCAAGAAACTTTCATAAAATAACACAATAAGTTCAAATTTAAATAATATCAGTATTTACAGTATAGCTAAATATATTACAGTTATAATACAGTAAAAGAATAAGTTATTAATATTATTTACATAAACACAATACTAAAATTAAATATTGTTATATTTACAGAAAATTTATTTACAAATTATTTCATTAATCAGCAATTTCAAAAGGATATATAAGTTGAATAGGTCGTCTTAAATTCCCTTTTTTGGTCTTGACGACACAAGACCTGACTAGTCCATCACGTTCTCTATTGACCTCGATAATTCGTCCTAAGTTCCATAGGAACTTTGATTTACTTATACCTTCAATTAAAACAATGTCATTGACTTTCAAGTCTTTTTGAGCATTAGGAGTTCCGAAAGAATGCAAGCTTTTAGCTTCTAGTAAATACTCAGTCTTCCATTTCTCCCAAATCTGGCTCAAAATTTTAGTTTTATATGCTTTTCTTTTAATTAGGCTAGTCCTAGTTATGGAGGCGTTAAGCAGTTCGTTAAAGTTAAAGGGGTATCCTACCTTGTGTCCAGCAAGCAGAAAATTGGCCGGTGTTAGCGGCTCAGGCTCAGAGAAATCATCATAAACGTATGTTAGAGGTCTGTGGTTGAGAACATTTTCCACCTCTACAAGCACAGTCATAAGTTCCTCAAAAGTAAGCAAAGCTTTTCCTAAGATTTTTCTTAGGGGGTCTTTAACACTTTTCATCAGCCTCTCATAGAAACCTCCCCACCATGGGGCAATTTCAACGATAAATTTCCTTGTTATTCCTTCTGAAGAGATAAAATTTTGAAAATCTTGGTGCTTAAGTATGTCAAAGAAATACTGAATTTCTTTATTTGCACTTTTAAAGGTTTTGGCATTGTCGGAGTAGAATATACGACAGTTTCCTCTTCGGCTAAGAAAACGTCTAAGTGCCAATATGAACTTAGTTGATAATTCTGAAACAAGTTCAAGGTGGACAGCACGAGTCACAGCACACGTGAATAGAGCTGTATAAGCCTTTTAGGAGTTATCTCCATTTTTTATATAAACAGGATCGGTGAAGTCTACTCCAGAGACGGAAAGTACCGGGGTTTCTGAGATTCGATCTCTGGGAAGTTGCGCCGTCATCTGTTTTGCTGGCTTCACTGCATATTTTCGACTTATGAGGCATTTGTTAATGGCTTTTTTAACTGCTTGCCTCCCTTTGGGAATCCAGTAGTTCTAACTCAATTTACATAGTGTAGCTGCAACACCACTATGAAGCATTTTGTTGTGCTCTCGTAATACACTGCTCAAAACAATTAAAGGATATTGCAGTTTTAGGTGGATTTTGTATCTGGTAAACTGTTTAGCTGATTGATACATGGTCGACAGACATAGTAGGTTATATGAGAATAAATTACACATGTTTGGCAGAAAAAAATGCATTTTATTGCGCATTTGTGTACTAAAGGAAAAAACACTATTTGTGCATATGAGAAAAAAAGAATAAGAAAAGGTGTTTTCTTCAAAGAAAATCATTTTCAGTAGGGGGTATGGTTTCCACGGGTGGCCAGCAACGTTGAACACCTTTGAGGCATGGACTCAATGAGGCTATTAATGATGAGTTGGGGTATTCTGCCCCACTCTTCCAGAAGAGCTCTTTCCAGTTCTTGGAGAGTTTGTGGGGGTTGTTGGCGGCCAGAAACTCGTCTTCCTAGAGCGTCTCAAACGTGCTCGATTGGATTCATGTCTGGAGAACACGCTGGCCATTCCATTCGAACGATTCCTTAATCGAAAAGGAAATCCTCCACCAGGTTTGCACGATGTGGCCTGCAGTTATCGTCCATTAAAATGAAATTATCTCCGATTGCTGCAGCGTAAGGGACTACAATAGGTCTGAGGATCTCATCCCTATATCGGCGACCAGTCAGAGCTCCATCTCGAATGATGTAGAGGTCAGTGCGCCCGTCAATGGAGATGCCACCATACACCAACACTCCTCCACCGCCAAATCTGACACTTTCGTGCACGAACGCAGGATTATTCCTACTGCCACGGTCCCTCCAGATGAAAATACGCCTATTATCCGGATGCACAGAAAAACGGGACTCGTCAGAAAACAGAATATTGCTCCATTCATTTCTCCTCCAGTTGGCATGCTCGGTTGCCCACTCCCTGCGGTCACGACGATGCCTTGATGTTAATCTAACACATACCATCGGTCGGCGAGCATACAGGCCTACAGCATGGAGCCGGTTTCGGATAGTCTGAGTTGAAATCGTGGTGCCTGTAGCCGAGCGAAGGTGTTGTTGGAGAAGAGTAGCGTTCATGGTTCGGTGTCTCCGAGCTGTTAACGCTAAATACCGATCTTCATTGGGCGTTGTTGCCCGTCTACGACCTTGCCCTGGTCTTCGGCCTGCACATCCACTCTCCAAAAAATGGTTCCAGATCCTAGAAATGACACTTTGTGACACTCCAATGGCTTGCGCTACTTCGGCTTGAGTTTGGCCCCCTTCTAACCTACCAACAATTCTCAAAGCTTCTGAATCTGTCAAATGACTTCGCTGAGACATCGTACTCATCGAAACAAAGCAATCACTGAATGTCGATCATCCTTGTCTTCATTCTGTTTTATCCAGTTGAAAGTCAAATTTCATTCGCTGCCGCAGAAGCGACGTTTTTGACGTCGAACTCAAAATTTGCATACTTCACAGTTTGAAAACCAGAAAAATTTGCATTTGTGATTCTCTTCTTCTATTTTCGGCAAAAAAAATTTCGTTTATATCTTTATTTTATATGAAACTTCAAATATCCTTTAATTGTTTTGAGCAGTGTATTAGCAGTTCTGTAAATCGAGCATCCTTTGGTAGGAGGATTGGATGCTTTTCTGCATAAGGGTATTTACTCTCGTCCAGTCTTCCCTTTATTCTCAATAAATAGTTTTCTAAATTTTTTATGAGCTCATTGTTTTTGTATCTGAAGTACGCGACAGCTCCATATGCTTTGTCACTAGCATCGCAAAAAATATGTATAGTTACCTCTGTTGGACAGGCTCCTTCCAGAAAATATTTTCTATCGACTGATATGTTTTCCAAATCTTGAACGTCCACTAACCAGTTCCTAAATTCAATATCTAGGTCTTCGGGAAGTTCTTCGTCCCATCCTAGCCCTTTTTGTCATATTTTCTGCATTAGCAGCTTAATTCTGATTATAAGGGGGACTATATATCCAGCGGGATCATAGATTTTTGATGCAGCATGCAGGACTGACCTTTTAGTGGCCAAACTAGTGTTACTTGTAACATTCTGAAATTCCAATGAATCAATTTTTATAATGTCTTTATTAGTGTCACATTCCAGTCCCAATAACATAGACCGCACAAATGGGCTATCTAACATACCGTTTTGTTGCCACAATTCTTTTAACTCAGTTGAATTTGAATTAAATTTACGCAAGTTCATTCTATCGTCCTTAAGTATAGTGTTAGCACTGGATGAAAGGTTAAAAGCATTAGGTTAAAAGCATTGTATCTGCCACAGAATAAAGATCATCAACGTACATGGAATTACTTAACATTTCAAAGACCTCAGGATAAAATTCTTTATATTTTTTAATGTGTGCCTTAATTGTGGCCGCTAAGACAAAAGCGCTACATCTAATTCCAAAAAGTAAACGTGTCATATTCATTACCCTAAAGGAGTTAGAGTCACCATTATTAAGCCAAAGGAATTTTAAGTATTTTCTATCTTCTTTTGCTATTTCTATCATTAAGTATGCTTTCTCAATGTCGGAAAAAAAAGCAACTTCATATGTTCGAAATTTAAGTATCATGTCTAATAAATTAGCATTTAAATTTGGACCTGATACCAAAACATCACTTAACGATTTCGAATGGTTTTCCTTTGATGACGCATCAAAAACTATCCTCACGCGCGTAGTTTCTTTATCTGGTCTTAAAACAGCCTTATGAGCCATATAGTATCCAGACAATAACGCATCATTTTTAGATTCTTCTACAATTCACTCGCGAAACTGCTCATCGATAACTTTCTTATACTCAGCGCATACTACTTTATTTTTATTCAATTCTTCTTTCAAATTATCGAACCGCTTTTTAGCAATGCAAAAATTATTATTAATTTCATGTGAACCTGAATCCCAAATAAAATTAGTTGTGTACCTATTATTTTTGTATTGCAATTTTCTCTCAAACTCTTCGATTAACAATTTATCCTTTTGAGATAATTCATCACTCTCGTCCGCAATTCCGATAGAATCAATTTCCCAAAATATTCTTAAATCATTTAATTCAACCGCATTTTTCATTACTGCAATATTTTGAGAACAACTATTTCTTTTTCTCAATTCCTGTCCAGTAATTACCCATCCAAAAACCGTTTTTATAGCGCCTGAGTCATTATTAATGGACATTCGTTCGTTTAAAGTAAATTCCCAAAACAAGTCTGATCCAATTAGTATTTCACCATTCATCAAATCTTTTCCTACACAAGCATCAGCCATTTCCATTTTATTATCCCTCACAAATTCCCTGATTTGTGCAGACGGTTCGTACATATCGGCGCCAGATATCCGAGGAACAACAAGCGCTCGGACTTTCGCTTTGAAAGATTTATCTAAGCTTTTAATTTCTATCTCTACTATTGGATATACTTTCTCTACCGCACTTTGCATTCCGAAAGAATACACTGATAAAATCTCCTGACCTACTGGCTTTAAATTCAAAGCTTCCCCTAAAGCTTCACTGACAAATGACCGCTGACTCCCATTATCTAAAAGTATTCTAGTTAATTTTGAATTGAAATCAGAACTCGCGATTACTTTACATGTCTTCAAATATACATTTTTAGAATGAGTCACATTATTATTACAATACGAAACAGAACTAACAATTTCGGAACTAGAATTGTTTGCATTTACTGTCGCCACAAATCCATAATTAGGATTTTCAGAATTTTTCCGCGTATTGCTTATTTTATTCTCCCGAGTGGCATTTAACCCTCTGCTGTCTTTTGTGCAAATAGAACCATGGTGATATTGATTTTTACATTTAAAGCAAGACAATTTACTTCTACACTTTTTGCTGTTGTGAAAAAATTTAAAGCATTTAAAACAGCGATTAGAATTTTTCAATATCCTAAACTTATCTTGCGGGGGCAAGCTACATTTGAATGAATCATGGGGAGAAGAACAAAATATGCATGATAGAATTTGTGCATTAAGAGCGCTAGCAGAACTCGAACCCTTAAAATAATTTTTACTACCTTGCTTATTTGGGGGACCTGTATACTTTCGTTTAGTATCTTTAAAATAATTTAGCATAAGAGAAGATTCCCGACACTCAATTTCGATTTTTAAATATCTCAATAGTTCTAAAACATTAAACTCATTTTCATCTCATTTTTCTAAACGTTTCCTATTAAAATTTAGAGCGAGATCATCTGGGATTAATCTAATCAGAATGGGATACAAAAGATGACCGTACATTTCAGTCGTTACATTTAACGACTCTAAACTTCGAATTTGAATTTCAACAATGTCATACAATTTTCTTAACTCAAATATATTAGTTGAGTCCTTGACGGGATTAAGGTTTAACAATTTTGACATATGCCCGTTAACAACTAATTCCTGTCTACCAAATCTTTGTTTTAGTAATTTTATTGCTTTTTCATAATTTTCCTCTGACAAAGCAAATCCGTTTACAACATTGAACGCGATCCCTCCTAAAAAAGTTTTTAAATATGAAAATTTATCTATTTTTGACAAATTTCCGTTTTTATCAATAGAGCTTTGAAACTGATTCCTAAATTCCATCCTCAAACATGGATCACCATAATACTTTGCAATCGCAATTTTAGGCAATTTCACGGTTACATTCTTAAAGTTTAAACTATTATTTCCTGCATTTTCATGTGATTCGCTAGGTTTATTAGATATAACCCTTTGCGGTGTACTATCAGGACTGGGAAGCGTAATTTGTTTCGATTCTTTAATAATTTTTATCCTCGCATTAATTCTGCTAATCCAAGTCGTTATTTTTTTATTATATTCAATAGCATTCTGCACTTCATTTTCGAATTCTTTATCTTCATTAATTAAATTTTTTATTTCATTATCTAAGGTTTTTAATTCTTTACTCGTTTGATCTAAATAACCAACATGTTCTTCTAGCGAGCTCTCTGTACATTTTTCCAAATCATCACTTTCCAATTTATTTATATATTTAGTTATCGCTGTTCTCAAAACAGTCCTTTCTTTCTTAAATTTCAGTAAATCATTCATGTTTATTTACCTACACTGTATATCAGTCGGGATAAATAATTCAGTTTCTAATCATTAAAATATACAGTTTTTTTACCTTATATCACATTATTGAATTCGAATGATCACTTTCGTTTTCAAAATAAAATGAATCAGAACAAGAAATTATCTTCAAAACAAACACCATATTTTTTTTCCTACTAATCATCAAAGTTACTTTTTTGTTATTTATTGCAAATAAAATGTTTTCAATCAGAAGATAATTAAATGATCTTACTTTCCTTGGGCCGATTGCACCATATAGAAACCCACTTGGCTTCCTTCCAATTTATGCCGGGTGTAGATATTTTAAGTGAATTTACTTCTAAATGATATTGTGGCTTCTTAAAAACTTAACAAAATATTTATTCGCAAATCTTGATCATGAGTATTCCAAGATATTATTAGGATCTCTCCTTCATAGCTTCTTTTCGAAGCGAACATTACACAATCCTTACATCGGTGGTTCAATCATACAACAAGCACTGAAGTGTTCTCTTCATTTCACTTCACAAGTATGGGTTATTGAATTAGCAGCGCCACCTGCCTTTTATTTCACATTTTCGACAATCGTGTCAATAATTTACTAAATATTGAAGCATTTGTTTAAACAATGTTTTAAAATTAACAATTGCATACACTTAAAGTTCCTGTTTAAATATGAAAATTGTCTTATTGATCCACACTTTCGTCTGTTTATTAAATTACATAGATTCATTGGCTATAAAATATGTCTGTTGTCGTGAAAAAGAAGACGAGAGTGTGCAAATAATAGATAATTTACCGGTACCAATTTGTAGAAGTATATGTATGATTATATCTTTGGGAACATTTGAATAATTGGGACAAAGCTACGTTTTTCCCTGTTTTTGGGGAAATTAAACCAATTGTCTTATTTTTTTAAATGCCGTACTGCGCTTGCTATTGAGTGTATAAAAAGTTGCAGGGAATTTTGTCCTCTTTTATACTGTAATTAACAAATAATACGCTACGGCAACGGCTCTAGAGATGTTAAAAAAAGAAACAACAAAAGTCCCAAAATTTTGTGGGTTTTGTTCACAGAAAATTCTCCCTTGGGAAATTTTGTTGGAAAATTCTGTATTTAGGCTGGAGTTATGAATAAAGAGGAGGAGACATATACTGTAGAGTCTACCATTAGCGTGTGAAGTAACTGACAAGGAAGGTCTCCATACTGGGCATACTCAGAATATTTTGAAAAAAATACCAATTAAACTACTTATGTACGTAATAAAGGATCAGTCAAATTTAGCGGCGGAATTACAGAAGAAAGTCTGTAAAAAAATAAAATACTTTCGAGTATTTGGCGCGAAAATACGAAAGCGTCACTCGATTTGGCGAGCAGTGCTTTTCCTCGCCAAAAGCAAACGATTTTAATGCATCTGAAATTTTTTTGTTAATTGATTTTTAATAGAATGCGTGTAAAAGGTATTTAATGAATTTAATCATAAACAATGAGAGAGTTTAATAAATACATTTTTCGTATTGCATATTTATGTTGCTTGTTACTTAATTTTATTACTTTAAAAACAATTTCATCTATAAAAAATACTTTCATACGTTTAAGAGTATTCCAAAATAAAGGCAAGATTCATTTAGCAGTTATTCATTTCAAACCAAGGAATTCGTCGTTTCCATAGCAACAAAATTGAACAGACAGCGTTCAATTGGACTTAATTTTGAGATATTGAAACAATTTTAATTTTGTTTTAATTCATAAAATTTGATATTTAACTTTCATTATAAATACATATATGGCAAAACTATAGCTAAATCAAACTAAAACTGACAAAACTACAGTTATTTCAGTTAAATTTATTTAAACAAACTCAATATGAAATATTTTTATCTTAAAGAGTATTCGACATGAAAAAGTATTTTTCGAAATTTCATTTCATCGCCAACCGATGATAAATCGCCAAATAAACGAAAATTTCATTATTTTTTACGAACGTTCTATCGGAGTTCCGCCAAAAAATTTTTTATAAACATATATATCCACATGAGACGAACACTCTGTAATTTTTTCAGATATTTATGAATATGCCCGTATGGAGACCTTCCTTGTGAGGAAGTTATCCACCGCCCTCCGAATACTAGGCCTGAGCGCTGCATCAAAAATGGCGGCTGCCGAAGGCGGATTTTTTTCAGCGTGTGTACGGTCCCTTAAATATTCCTACCAATAATTTTTTGAAGTTTTTTCCGCTTCATTTTTCTGAGAATAAACAAGGCAGAGAAATCTTTTATAAAATACTGGTGTCCACATTTAAGGGATCGTACCTACGCTAAAAAAAAAAAAAATCCGCCTTCGGCAGCCGCCATTTTTGTGTCATTTTTGTGTGAGCGCTCAGGCCTAGTATTCAGGGGGCGGTGAAGTTATCACAAGATGGCGGCTGATTTTTACCATGGAATCGACAATTTCTGATTACCGCCGAAGCAAACTTCCGCCGGTAAAATTTGAATAGAAAATTTTGCCTTATTTTAACGGCTTATCTCTGCAAAATGGCTTTCATAAATATGGTAAAAATTTCGAATCGTTTTTACGGCTGGGAGTTAACTCTGGTATTATAATATCTTTCACTGGCACTCACAGGAGGTTGTTCACCCCTTGAGGGGCAGTGGGATATATTTTATCCCATCCACTATTAATGAAGATTTACACCAGAAAAATTTTATGAATTTTACTTTTCTAAGTTTGATGTAAAAAAGGTCGTAAAATTGCTTTTCCTTATTTTGAAATAAAATTTTTCTAATTTTCCGGTGGGAATTCAGTATTACACAAACGTAATTGCTTGACCCTCAAGAGGTTAAGGTTGTCACAATATGGCAGAAACGCACAGACTGACTAAAGTAAAATAAAACTTCCACCAATAAAAATAAATATATGTTTTTGGCCATAATTGGGACCAAAGGTTTGCATTAATAAGGCGTTTAAATATGGGGAAAATTTTTATTAAAATTTACTGGTGGAAACTTGCTCCGGCTGTAATGACCCGCTACGAAACCGGTTACAGTTGAAGCTTCACTATTTTGAGGTTATGTCAGTTTCTCTTTATTCTTAGTTCCATGGTATTTACAAGTCGGCTTCAGTATATACAAGTTGGGAAGGGTGGGGGGGAATCTTCAACCCGACCTTTTGTAAAGTAACGCCTTTTTTTGGTACATTTCCCCTGCACTATCTGTAACCATTCCAATATTTTTCAGACTTTGTGAACAATGTTGATCATTAGGGTGAAAATTAATGTATGTTGAACACCGTTTTAGTCATTGCGTATTACTGATTTGTTTGAAAGCATTTTTACAACTGGGCCTTAAGTTTTGCCTTAATTTTTATTCCAAAATTTCGAATTCAAATCGGAATTTCGATATCAAGAACAAGGTAGTAGGTAATCACGAAATGCCTGTATTAAAATAAAGCAAATAATACCATTCTTAGTTTCTGGTGTGAACTCTGAATTTCTGAATAAAAATGGTGGCCAAACTGGAAACCCTGTTTACAGAGTATAACATTATTATAATTATAGGAAGGAATACAGCATAATGAATTGTTATCATAAATATAATTAACTATAATGGTGTATATATAAACAGGCAGAATTTAAATTATAAATCATAATACAAGCTGTTTATAAGTTATATCTAAATTATAAAATTAAATAGTATAATAATTAAATATTGTAATGTTATTTATTATAATGATTATATATTATTAAACAAACAGGATTTAAAAAGAAATCAGTTCATACAGGATTATATTTTTTTATTATATGTATATTAACCATATTCGTTTAAAGATATTTAACTATAGTGATTTTATTATTATAATAATTATAATTATAATTGTTATAGTTACACTACTTTTATTTATTGGTATACACGTTCTCAGACCAGCCAATACAGTGTTTATTTAAAGATGTATGTTTCAAATTTGTACTTTGATTACGTTTTAAACGCAATTATACAAAATATAGCATCTTTATCAAAATAAAAGTATTGCGAACTGTCAGTATTGCAATTTTGTAGTGTGTTTCGATGTTAAAAGCAATGTGGTAAATGCAACAGTTAATTAAAATATTCGTATTTTCAGTGAAAAGAATTTTTATAAGTTGTTTTCCTCCCTACTATACATATTTACATTAATTTTATGTATTTGCGAACATTTTGTAACACATATAAATAGCTCAAACTTCAATACACACAAAAAATAGAACAACTTTCTATTAAAAAAAACAACCCCCCCACCCCCCCCCCAAAAAAAGTATAGCTACTAATAAGTAGGATCCTGAATCAAATGCAAATTAGTAAATCAATTAGATAGATGGAAAAGTTAGTAGTTTTTAATTTATATTTGAAAGGAATTTTAAAAAGTACAAAACAAAATCGTGGGTAAATTCAATAAATAAACTCTATTAGTTGCTATTGCTTTAAATGCTAATTATATCTATACTAATATTATAAAGAAGTAAAGATTGTTTGTATGTTTGAGGTAATCTCTGGAGCTACCGAACCGATTTCAAAAGTAATAGTATCAAAATGATGGTGTTAGTCCAACTTAGAACATAGGCTATATTTTATGTCAGTGCCACTACACCAAAGGGGGTGCAGGAGCAAAAAACGTTCTAAAAATGCGGTTTTTGCGTTACTGAAGGCCCTAGAAATATAAAATTTTAAATATTAGCTACTTATTAGATATCAGTGATCTCTAAGTACATTTCCTAAAAAAATCGAAATTTTAAAGGGGGTGAAAATGCGCGAAAAGCGTTCTAAAAAACATTCTAAATGGTGGTTTCTACACAATCTCAGGAAATACCAAACCGATTTAAAAAATAATGGCATCAAAATGATGGTGACAAGACTTGCTCCAACATAGGCTATGTTTTATGTCGGCACCACTACCCCAAAGGGGGTGCAGGAGGAAAAAACGTTCTAAATTGAGGTTTTTGCGTTACTGAAGGGCCTAGAATCACGAAATTTGGATTGGTAGTTAGTTATAAGATATCAGTGATCTCTAAGGACATTTCCTAAAAAAAATCGAAATTTAAAAAATGCGCAAAAAGCGTTGTAAAAAACATTCTAAATTGCGATTTCTATGCAATCTCAGCAAGTACTGAATCGATTTCAAATATAATGGTGTAAAAATGATGGTGACAGCTCTTGCTCCAAGATAGGCTATGTTTTATATCTGTTTCCACTACCCCAGAGGAGATGCAGGAGCAAAACACTTTCTGAAATTGCGATTTTTGAATTATGGAAGAACCTAGACTCATGACATTTTGCATGGTATATGTTTATTAGATATAAATAATCTCAAAGAACATTTCTTTAAAAATTTGAAATTTACAATAGGTGAAAATGCGCGAAAAGCGTTCTAAAAACGTTTTAAATGCCGATTTTTCAGCAATATCTGAGGAAGGATCAAACTGATTTCAAAACTAATGGTAGGAAATTGATGCTGGGAGCCTCTGCTCTAACATAGACGCTATTTCATGTCAGTTCTCACTATCACCTAAAGGTTGTATGAGCAAAAAAAAAGTTCTAAATTTCGATTTTTGTGATCGGTAGGGGCAAGCCACTTGAAATTAGCCAAGGTACATATTTATTAGATATAAATGATCTTTAAGAACAGTTTCTAAAAAATTGGAAATTTAAAAAGGGGTGAAAATGCGCGAAAAGCGTTTCTAAAATCGTTCTAAATTGCGATTTCTACTTAATCTCAGTAAATACCAAAGCTATTTCAAAAGCAATGGTTGCAAATCAATGGTGACAGTCCCTGCTCCAACATAAGCTATATTTTATGTTGCTGTCACTACCACCTGGGGGTTACAAGAGCAAAACAGGTTCTAATTTGCGTTTTTTGCACAACTGAGGGGTCTAACACTTTGAAATATGGCAAGGTATTTACTTAGAAGATGCAACTGCTTTCTATGAACAGTCGAAAGAAAATTCCAAATTTAAAAAGATTAAGTGGGCGAAAAGCGTTCTAAATTACAATTTTATACAATCTTATCAAATACCAAACCGATTTAAAAAATAATGGTGACAAATTGTTGGCGATAGAACCTGCTCAAACATAAGCTATATTTTATGTCTGTGCCACTACCACCAGAGGGTTGCAGGAGCAAAAAACTTTCTAAATTGCGATTTCTGTGATACCGAAAATGCTAGAACTTTAAATATGGCATGGTAGTTACTTATAAAATATAAATGCCCTCGAAAGACTGTCGAAAATAAATTCGAATTAAAAGGGGGTTAAGCGAAGGGGAGGTGCGAAAAGCATTCTAAAAAAGTCCTAAATTACGACTTATATGCAATTTCAGGGAATATAAACAGATTATGAAAGTAATAGTTGCGAATCAATGGTAACAGTCTCTGATCCTACACAGGCTATATTTTATGCCGATGATTATACCACGTGGGGTTCAGAGGAACAACAAACGTTCTAAAAAAGGCCTTTAAAAGCTTTCTAAATTACGTTTCTGTGGAATATTAGGAAATAACAAACCGATTTCAAAATTAATGTTGGCACATTAATGGTGATAGTAGTTTCTATTTCAACATAACCCTTTATGTTGAGAGAGGTGGTAGGACTTGGAATTGATATGATAGTTAATTTTAAGATGTAAGAAGATGGTTTCTAAAAAATTCAAAACTTCAAATGAATACTGAAATGACCGTATTAATTGAGCATAAAAGTTTCAAAACATTTTCTAAATTATCATTTTTTTAGTTTTATTTCGTTTTATTAATTTAAGTCTCATTTCTGCCTAATGCAGTGTAATAATCATGTTTAGTCAAACTGTGTTTTAAATAGTAATTTTTGAATTATTCATAAAAGTAATAAGTACCTTTTAATAAAAAAACCCTTTAATAAAATAAAAATTTAGTTAGTACCTTTTAATAAAAATTAGAGATATAAATATCACTTGGCATATTTCAAATATTACGCGAGCAAAGCCGCGGGGTTTGCTAGTATATTAATATTTAATGTGATCTGTCATTTATTATGTTAAATGCACTTCTAAAACTTCTTTATATATTTTTTATGTTTTCTACCGCTAAAGTACTTGTTCAAGAAATAATGGATGAACAGTTACCTGCAAAAGTTTCCGATGACGGAATAAACAGTAAAGTGCAGATCAAGTATCGGAAATCCATTAGCACTCTAGCGTCTTTTGCGTCTTCTTACGCACATTTCGAAAAGAAAGAGTAAACGTGACTCCACTGTCTGATAGCAAAATAAATCCTGGAATTTCACCTTCAGATATATTTCATTTAATGGTTACGATGTTGTAACGGTATATTAGCATTATCAGAGATATTAACATAATATTATAGATATTGTAATTACAGTGGTCACTCGTTATATCCCACGTACAGGCAGATACAAAAAGCACGACATAAACGAAGACGTTAGAAAGTTAACCCCTTGCACTCTAGCGCTGTTAGCGGATGTATGTCACTAGCCACCAATGTTGCTGCATTTAGCAGATTTTTTTATAGATAGGGGAGATGGGGGCACATGTGAACACGGGGCACATGTGAACATCGCAATTTTTCAATAGTTATTATAAGTTTTTTTATTTGAAAAAAAATACTAAAGATAATGATAGTACCTGTAGACATATGGTAAAAGTTTTTTGAAGCTCTATGACATTTTGTTTGTCGTCTGTAGCCAAAACACTATTTTTAGATCTCAGAAGTAAAATCTTTGTTCCAAATTGATAAGCGAATAACTTTATTTATTTATTCATTTATTTGAATTTGAGTGTTTTAACATATGCTATGAATACTAATAAACATTTTTGATACAGTTCTTTTTCTACTAAAATTGAGAAATGTTAATGATTTATCAATTTAACAAAAGCAGCAGAGTGGGGCACTTGTGAACAGACTAGTAGGGGCAGATATAAACAATTCATAAGTGCCGCAATAATCATTCTGTGATTCTGTTTCTTTCAGTTAACTTAATGAGAAATAATGTAAGTTCCATTATTTACAATTTCCTGAAATAGAAGATATTTTCCTCACACAAAGTTTATTTTTTATTGAAACTTCCACAAACATGTCTTTCAGCAAATACATAAAGAGCAACAAGCTCGTTTACTTTCAATTGTACTTTAAATAAATGTAATGTTTTCTAAAGCGCAATAAGTGTTATATATTATTTTACTAAACGGTTTACAACACTATTTTTTATGCATTGTTAATACAAAAGTATTACCTTGAACAACTTTGCAAATTTTTCTGTTACGGTTGTTCTAACCTTGCAATGATGGCTTACTTCCATCTCTAAAACAGTTATGTATATGATGCTTTGAACAGAGCTATCCATTCAAAATACCATATCCATAAATACCAGTAATATTTTAAGAAAGTAAAATTTTTAAACTGATAACTACCGTAAAATCCCGAGTGTACCCCCCCCCTCCTCTTTCAAAAGCAAAAGAAGTTGGGGGGCGGTTATAGTCCAGATTTTCTTTAATCATTAAAAAACCCTTCGTTATCTATAATTTACAAGTAAATAAGGCAAATACAGGAGTGAAAATCTTTCGTATTTCGGCATATTTCCTATAAATAGTATGTAAATGCACCTTCCCTAAAATTTCTCCGAAACAAAAGCCTTTAAGCAAAATTTAAAAGTTTTAATGTCTTTTTTTTAATTTCTTCTTTATTTTTTTATTTTATTGCAACAATATTTAATGAATCATCTAAGACTCTCCCCTCCAAATCTACTTATTTTCATTTTATAATCTCTTGCTTAAACATATCACCCTATATATATATTTTTTATGGTAAATTTAAAAGGTAATATAACTAATGATTACGATGACAAATGAATAACAGAATAAAAAGCATGTTAAAGGGTATTTTTTCCTTGTGTTCACATGTGCCCCACATGTGTTCACAACTACCCCGCTGATCGGGCACATGTGAACAATGTTTCGAATTTATAAAACTATTTAAAAATGTAAGAAAAACTATAAGGTGATTTAAAAAAAATTACCATGTGTAAAAGAAAGTTCTGTTTACTATATTAAGTAGTTTTTGTTTACAGAAATTAATCCAGTTATGAGGAAAAGCTATATTTATGCGAACTGTTCACATGTGCCCCCATCTCCCCTACTCGTATTGACACCACACAAATTTAATTGGTAATTTCCTTTAACTTCATAAAGCACATTAATTTATCATCACATTAATCAATCATCTTGTAAAACGAAAATAAGAGTTAAAACTTCCAGGTGAGAATTCGGAATGTCTAATTAAATATCAGCCACTTATCATGATGTACGTCATTGTCCGAAATGACCAAAATGGTATAACGTACACTGCGTACGTCATAGAGCGCAAGAGGTTAACGAAGATTATAACATTATATCTGACATATACATAGCTGCCAACCTTCCATTAATCTTCCGTAATATCTGGATTAATTTAAACCAGGTTAACCACTTTCGAACTAGAAAATTTGTTTCAGGAATTTTTATTTATTTAATTCAATGTTTCTACGTGGAAGTATTTAATTTCATTTCTTAAAATAATTTCTGGTTCAAAAGGTATTAAACCAGGGACAAATTAACGCACGTATTACGAAATATTAGTTTGAGGTTGGCACCTATGCATATATTCGGACGAGCGTCTCTTACAAAATTTTTAATCTTTTATCACCGGTTTTTCAAACTAGAAATTTTTGCATAATTGAATCTGGAAAATGCTCGGATTAAATAAGGCAAAATCTACAATAAAAATTTACTGGTCAGAATAATCACCGATTCTGAGCACCTTACGCGGCACGTATACCGGTCGCTCGTCCCCAAGGGGTTAAAACACACGAATTAACGTCTGAATTTCATTTTTTGTATTATTAAAGATACACATATATTAACAGACATTAAAAACAATTAATACAATAAAACGAATGGAGAGAAAAATTATACGGGACCAGGACTCGAACCTAGGTCCACAGCGTACCCTGCTGTTGCTTTAACCTCTAAGCTACCGTTTCATTTTTTTCGTTGTTGTCATGCCAGTCAGTGCTATCTGAAAAATAGACCGTGACGTTTTCCAACATGGATTATCAGTAATTATCAGTAATAAAGTTTTATTGAACAAAGAAAATGATTTTGTCAGTCCAACAAACAATATTTGGATGGGGCAAAACTTGGTTCGCACAACTATTTTTTTGTTGTTTTAACAGAATCTTCTTTCCGTGTAGTGGTTAAAGCAACAACACGATACGCTGTGGACCCCGGTTCAAGTCCGGGCAACTCTCTCCAGTTGGTTTATTGTGTTAATTGTGTTTAACCCTTTCCGGCGCAGAGAAATTCTATTCGCAAAATGAGAAAATATTGACTGACACCGGAAATTGCAAACGATTTCTTTTAGAAAATAAAAACTCCTTAAATTAAGCTTTCACAGTAAAATCAAAATTTTGTTAAATATTCTTGGTGCCTTTTGCAAGGTTGGAATTAAAATTAGGTGTGTCCAGACTGGACACACTGCGCCGGAAAGGGTTAACCCAAAGCGTTATAAGTAAGCGAACAAACTTAATGCTGGAATCAGGCGTAAAGTAACACAGTTGCGCCACCTTGTGGACGGAGTGATAATTCGCATACGCGGGCTTTTAGTGTGGCGCGTATTTCCTAGATATTCAGTCGCTCATGGAAATGAATTTTTTTTGTCACATTTATTGCAGAATAATGGCATACCGAGAAAGGCATCCAGACGCATTTGACACCACGAAGTTTTTTTCGCCTTATCAGAAACACTTCAGTTATTGATCAAGCTGAAAAAACTTTACAATTTTAGTGGTGTCAGTAAGAAAACAGTTAGGTATCTACCTGCAGTTCACACTCCATCCGCTACGTGGCGCATGACCTTCATTGATGTGACCTTGCTTTTAATCTTGCAGTTACTTCTCCCATTTAAGATAGGACGCTTACTTATATCGCTTTGGGTTAACCCTTTCAAGGGCGGTGGATAGAGGGTCTAGCCACCTAATTTTAATTCCAAAACTGATTACTGGCTCCAAGAACATTTTAATAAAATGTTGCTGTTGTAATTAGAGTGCAAAATAGCGTTTTGTTATTTAGTAAGAAATTCGTTTGAATATTCTGGTGGCAGTCAATTATTTCATCATTTTACGAACAGAATTCTTCTGCCCCTGAAAGGGTTATAGTCTGTCTTAATATATGTGTACAGGGGTCGTACTTGTACTGAAATTTCAAGACCAGAGTATTCTTCGGTACCGGTATTTTCTTATGAAAAATTTCTTCTTAAATAACGTGACATTTCGCGCGTTTAACCTAGGTTTATTTTTCTGTTAAAAAATAATGATATTTGTCCTGAAAAATTCTCTGAAGCGGACAATCCCTGATGTGTACCTTTTGTATCAGAAATTTTTGTATGTGTCTGCATAATATAGGTTTATATGCTTATTCTAACTTTCTGAATAAAATCACGATAAATAATTATATTTATTCTTATTGAACAAATTAAATAACTAATTGCTGTTAAAGTAGATCAATATGTTTGGGGAGACACTTAAAAAGAGCTATATATCCGAACAAAGACTTATCAAGAAATGCGATATAGCGAGTGATTACTACATTTAAAAAATGGAATATCTGATTTTAAAATATCAGAGCAAAATAAATAGCCTGTAACAAGAAAATCAAAAAAATATCTACACCTTGAAGATCCGGTGCTCAGGTTCTTCCCCTGCTTAAAAAGAGAAAAATGGTCAACAGGTTTTGGGGCTGCTCATGGTTCGGGTCAGTCTGGGCCCGGCCCATGTAGACGCTTTGCTGAGCACAACAATAAATTCCCCCTAATTATTGGGTCGATCGGAAAGCCGTGTAGTGTTGGGAAAATCAATTCGTATCGGAAAATTCTGCCCGGTAATTATTAGATATTAGTATCGGTATCAATGTCTAAAAATTAAATGATAGGCAATTTCGGCATGAATTGATTTTCTGAACACGACACGACTTTTCGATCGACCCAATATTTAACTTATGAAAACGGCAGAACGAAATTCATTATTATTTCTCTTTTAAATTTCTCGATTCACTAAAAAAGGATGTCATAACGAACCATTTGATGAAATCAGATGATAAAAGTAGTATGAGACAAAAAAAAAAAAAAAAAAAAAAAAAAAAAAAAAAAAAAAAAACAGTTAATCATATAACTGAAGATTATCAGTGGTCCTCTACCATCTGTTAAATTTTTATTTGAGAACACCAGACGCCAAGGGGTGCATGTGATACAATTTAGAGTAAATTGAGCTCAAATTTGAACATCAATAGTAACTGACTGAATTAAAATCTGAAAGTGTTGCTTATTTCATAGTGGTCTTTGAATTGGAATTCTTAGACCGATATCTGTGGAACAAAATTGGAGTACAATATATTTTTTTTATTTAAGTAGAGATTAAAGAGGTGCAGCTGTTAAATAGTTTAAAGAGCTTCAGTAGTTGACCTTTAGAATCAGCATATAATAACAAAATTACTTATATCTCTTTACCCACAAACAAATAGCCTTATTTCCAGATAGACTTAGTTCAGTTTTTTCAATTTTGTCACTTATACCCCTTGGCATATGGGGTCCTCAATTGAAAAAATCCAGTACTCACAAACATTTTAATTGATAAAGACGGCATTTGGAAATAAACGAAAATAAACATTTGGAATTTTACAGATCATTTTCTCAAAATCATGATTCTGTCACTTACCACCTTTATCATCTGAGTTCTTCTTTTATATTTATCGATAGAAAGAAGCCAGTGGCGTGGCGTGAAAATTTTCGGTGGTTATCGCAATTATTTAAGTTTGTGGTGAAAAATTATTAACTCTAAAATTCAATGGTTGAATGTTCAAAAAAAGAAACTTTAAATCTTACCTTCACTTATACATGAACTCCAAGTGTTCTGATAAAACTGGATCGTAGAGTTGTAAAAGCTTATTAAGAGTTTTAAAATATTGTTTGGTCATCGCCGCATCCAGCGATGACCGGACGCCACGCCACTGAAAGAAGCCCATCATCATAACAAAATATTGTGGCTATAAAAGGTTACTATAGCAAATAAATACGGAAAAAGTTCTTCGCTGTACCTCCAGAAAAAATTTCTAATATTCTTAATGATTTAACACATTAACGACGATCCTTCTTTACACTTCTTTTAATTCTTTGACACCAATTTTTGCGCATTTGTAATTTTGAATTATTTAAACGCTCAAAATTTGAGACTAGATAATGTGAAAATTTCCAAACTAAAGTACCAGCATTGAAATTTTAAAATTTCGTTCGCCTTGTAAGGCAAGTTTTCTTGCCAATCGACTTTAACCCCTTAACGCTCGAATTAAATTACGTTTGAGAAATTCAAATTGCTTATTGGCACCACTTTTATGAAAAAGAAATATTCACCTTATTTAATGACAGGAAAAACGATACTAAAATATAGCCAGTTTCACTATTTTATAAAACTGGTGGGAATCAAACAATTTGAGTAAATGACACAGCCCGAGAATATGACGAGAGCGAGAATTAAGGGGTTAATGAATTAAAAATTCGTGTAAATTAAAATTATTTATATTTGTATTTTTTATTTTTATATAAAGGTTTTCTTCATATAGAAATAACAGTTTAACACTGCAAGTAAAAGGTATCAAATACGAATAGGTTCCATAAAAATCAAAATGCCCATTTCGGTCGATGGGGTACTTTTCTTTTAACCCTTTCAGGGGCAATGTGTTTGTATTCGTAAAATGTTGAAATAATTGAGTGACACCAGTATTTACAAGAAAATTTATTTTTAAAGAAGCAAACGCGTACTTAATAAAAGTAAAATATTCATTAAAAAATTCGGGTGCAACTATGCAATTAGTCATTAACATTATGTGATACCATAGATGCATCACCGCTTTTCAAGGGGTTAAAAATTCTCGAAAAATTAAGAAATTTCTGCACAATTTTCGAATAAACTTTATTGAAAACAAGACAGATTTCATTAATTTCAATGTTGAATATATTGGCAAAAAGATTCATTTTGAATTGCTTTTCTAAAAGGCTAAAAATCAATGGCTAACTTTGAAAATTGTAGAAATACTCAAAACTTCTATGGTCAAGAAAAATTTTATTAAGTAATTTTCATTTTGAGTATTACAGTCGAACCTCGTTATGCCGACACTCTAAGGACCAGAACAAAGGGTCGTCAGAAGCGGGGTGTCGCGGTAACCGGAGTTGGAGAAAAATGGTTATAAAAAGCTGTATTTTTAAGTAATTTAAGACTATTTGAAATTCATAATTGGTGCTGCAGTTTTAAGCAATAAAACATTATTATTAAACAAAATAAACACAAAAACAAAATTGAAAAGAATAAAAATCATATTTATGGTGACTTGTTTTTTTATTCTTACATGAAATATTAATGAATTAAGATTTGCTTATCTCTAGATGTGCGTCCTACAATTCTTTTTTCAATATTATACAATGAATTGTAATCAATATTCGTTGTTTCAGAAATGGTTGTTAGATAACTTCTGATCGTTTCAATCCAATGCAATTCTTCAGTTTTAGTCGGATGAAAAATGCCTTGTAACCAAAAGAAAGTGCCACCTGACCAGAACAAAAAGACCGCGAGTAGACTGATGCGTCTATCTGGAGCTTAAGTGGGTCATTCACAGAGTTTGGGTTCATTTATTCAGATAAAGGATTGAAGTAAAATTTCTGATTTGTCTCAATGGGTATTTTAGACACCTTTGTGAAAAGTTTGGTTAAGATATTTCTTACCACTTAATTTCCGTGCTTATAAAATGGATTATGAAAAATGGACAATTTTTCTAAACCGTCGGGTCCGGAGTTGAACATTATACAACGATGTAAAATCCGGAATTTTTTTACATTAAAATCGTATACGGAAAATCGGTACTTTGAAAAACTGACGTGATAAGCGGAGTGACGTGAAAACCGGGTGTCGGGATAACGAGCTCCGACTGTATATACAAAACATTTAATGCGTGTAAACACTAAATACCTTTACATAATAATTATTTATACTAATATATTGTGTGAGACCTAATGATTCTAAAAAAAAATGGTAATCATATCATTTAATCATATATCTCTATTTTAAAATAAATAATGAGAATAAATTATGCAAATAAGCTATCAGTGGATAACAATTCATTATGTTACATAATGAGATTTAAAGTGCTGTTTCTTCAAAATAAATAATCGTATGCACTTCAACCGCCTCCCTTCAACCGCACTTTTTTAACTGCAAAAATTAATCATATTTTTGATACAATTTTTAACCCTAGATCTACCGGGAATTTTATTCAAGTTTTAATAAAACGTTCTACACCAGAATTTTTATTTAAAACTATTTAACTTATTTATTTACCTTATTTTTGTCTGGTTTATATACTTAGTTTATTTTAAAGAAATTTCTGGTTTGAATGAATATTTTGTATGTACCTGTCGGGTCCAATGGACCCGTCTGGTAGACGGAGGGTTAAATATAAGGAAATGAAACAAAACATAATATACAGGTTTTAAGTTGAATTTTTAATTTTTTACAGGTGTTAAAGCATTTAGTTTTAACATCAGTTTGCTATCCCGACTGGCGACTATTATTTAATTCTTACATGCACAATTTTCTTAAAGCTTTTGATGATATTTTTCTTGAATGAAATGTCTAGTATTAATATAAAAAATATTAAACGTCAAATCAATATAAATAATAAGACGAAAAAGAGAATGGAATAAACAACACCAGGGATTCTCAAACTACGCTACGCGTACCAGTACTGATACGTGAAGCTCTGTTTACTGGTGCGCGAAAGCCCCAAGATGGAAGAATTTCCTCTCTGACATCTGGAAAAGCTTTAAAATGTGTTTGATTTTAACGCAACATATCTTTGTGAATGTTCTTTCTTTTCACTTCTTTATATAAAAAACAAATACAGGAATAAACTGAACATCGGATCTGACTTACATCTAAAACTAAATATGATTCCAGCTGACATGAGGAACCTGTGCTTGATAAAGCCAGCATATCCTTCTCAAGACCAATACAAGGGAATTAATAGTCACTCTACCGTATATGTATAAATTTACGCCACTATATCCAGAGCCTGATTATCCACGGGGCAAATTCCTACCACTAAAAATAAACAGAAAATTTTGCCTCATTCATGGCAGAAATTTTACATGAATTCGGCATTTAGATAAGTCGAACTTTTCTTTAAAATTTTATTGGTGTAAGTTTGCCCCATTGGTAATCAGGCCCTGACTACATCATTAAGTATTGTAGCTTTTTTTTCTATTAAAACACTGTATTTTGATAATGTACATATTTTTAAAATGTACAAATGATACTATCTTTTATTTGAACATGAATATAAAGGAGTTACCAATTCAATAATGCATTGCAAAGTACCAATTGAATAATGCAAGCATGCAATAAAAGATAGTAAACTCTGACAAAAGCACAATAGACTGGAAACATATTTCGTTTTAGATATATTCCGTTACACCGGTTTTTCTGTATTGGCTTTGGGTTTGTCACCTGGTGGTACGCGGAAGTACAGTGCTTTATTTAGTGGTACGTCTGTCTAAAAGTTTGGGAACCCCTGAACAACACAAATACACAAGCGGTGTACTTCTCATGGCAAATGGAGTTATGAATAGAGATGAGGAGACATCTAGTGCAGGCTCAACCAGTTGCGAGTGGAGTAAGTGGGAAGAGGGTAAATGATGCACAGACGTTAATAATGCAGGTATTAGGTAGCTTTCATTACAAAAAGCTACCTATTGCAGCCGTTCGGAGGAAAGCGATTTCAAAATATTTTGGTACATTTTCATCGATCATGACCCCAGACCCCGAAGCCAACCTCCGTTCAAAAGTTGATATATATATCTACCCTATATATATAAAATCCTAATGAAACGAATTTATGAAACGAATATATGAAACGCCTGAAATGTAACGATTCTTTGAATCGACTGACTAAACAACTAATTATGTTTCACGGTGATATCTCCTAAAAAAAGGAATACTTTGCGATGAAATTAACACCAAAAATCAATATTGATCCGCAGATTTCAAAACTGGTATTAGAATTTTTAAATTCGAATTAGTTTTCGAAATATTAATTTTTTTTCTAATTTTATATACCTTTTTCTAATGATGGCAACTCAAATTTTAATCAAACAGATATTTTTTTTTTCAGATTTTAGAAAAGGTTACTATTTTAAACTAATTTGGCGAGAAGTCTGGCCTCTCTTAAATGTATGCTAAGAAATGTATCATGTTACTTTATTCATAATTCAATTTGTATTTCATTATCATTTTATTTAATACAAGCAGAAACATTTAAAATAAATGGCTTTCACTTCTTTATTTTTTGTAAACGAAATGAAAAGAAAAATATTAGGCACAGATGCCATATACGCACCGGGCTACCTAATTGGCGCCAAAATGGCATTATTTTGGTTGACATGGTAACCCGGCTATTGTTGTTTATTTAATAATAAGTGTTTATTTACTTTATTTTCATTTCTTAAATTACATAAATTGTTTTGTTCTATAGTTTATTATTTTTTTGATATTTTCCTTTTTTTTTAAAAAAAAAATAGAAAATAATTAAAAAATACGGTACTACTTAGTTATTCCATCTGCCCATTTCGCCAAATTATATAAATCGCCAAACCACTCGCCAAATTATACAAATTGACATAATTTTTATTTTAAATAACGAAAGAACAAAGAAAATAGTATAACATTAATAAATATACAAATAAAATGTCGAAATAAAAACCACTTGATGACTTATAGACGTGTAACTTCCTTAAAGTCAAGTGAATGTGACATTTATCAACCATTATTGGCATTTAATCTTATAGTTTGGTGATAGATTTTTGGTCGACGGGATAACTAAGTAGTACCAAAAATACATATGTAACTGGTATTCGAAAACGAGGATTACGCCAAATTTTCGTAAAACAAATCACGCCAAACCGGGTGCGTATATGGCATCTGGCCAAATATTAAATGATGTAACAAACGATGACATTTAATTCCAACTTCAAAGCAATGTTATAATTTACCACTCGAAAAAAAAAATGCTAACTGGCGAGTTAAAAAATAGTTATTGGCGAGATTTGCACCCGGCTAGCGTAACAGTACCCAGAATTCTTTGCGACAATGCTTTTATGTAGTATTATTCGAAAAAAAAAATGATTTTTTTTAATCGAAATGGAAAACTTTCGGCACAGATCGTTCCCATATTGGCGCTATTTTTTTCTGACGCCAATGTCATATACGCAACGGGTACTTAACTGGCGCCATAGTATCGTTATTTTGCTTGATTTGATAAGCCGGGTGTTGTTGTTTATGCTGTTGATCTTTTTTCCCAAATTAGCGTCGGAAAAAATCGCGCCAATATAGGGCCGTATATGATATCTGGGCCAAACTTTCATATGAAAAGCGAAGGAATCAGAGCGTATTTATTTATGGGAGTTACATGACTTGGACTATTATAATATAGATGAAATAATGGCGATAGAATAATATTTGGCGGCTTATCACCTGTACCTGGCTAATATTAAAGTACCAAAATGGCACCAGGAATATAAAAAGCGAAGTGGTTCGCCCGGAACTCTTGATGATAGTCACATGACATAGGCTATTGTTACAGAAATTGTTTTAAAATACCGGGAGACAAAGACTCTGTAAACTTAATTCCTCTTATTTTTAGCTTTTTTTCAAACGTTTAACTGATCCTCTTTAAACAAACACGAAAACAACCATTTAATGTCTTAACAGAAACTGATTCGGCCTTAAATTTTTGAAATCAAAGGAAATTGAATGGAAACCCGTTTACAGGGAGATCTGCACAGCTTTTTTCAGTATAATCCAATCTTCTATATTATTTTTTAAACCGATCAGATTAGCGTGTTTTTAGATTCTGCGGTGTCTGAACGGGGGTTGGCGAGCGTAGCTTGCTGGGGTTAGAGCCCCCTAGTATATATATATATATATATACAGGGTGTTCCGTTAAAGGGGTCCAATATTAATAGGGGTAATAGAGGAGATCACATGGAGCATAAATCAGTATATAAAGCCTGGTCGGATCTCAATAGTTTTCAAGTTACAGCAAATAGAATGAAAATTCGGAAAATTGTAAAAGAACCCTCATTGCTAAACTATCGATAATGCTACATAAAAACGGAGCACATATTTAGAAAGAGCAGAAACAAACCTACAAAATGACATCAATTGTATTAAAATAGCAATATTTATTGACGAGTTACAAGCCCTGAAACAGTGAAAAAAGTACGAAATCCAATATACATCAAAATAGTTAATCGTTAATTCCAAAAAGACAACTCTAGCTACAACAAGGAAAATGTAGTAAAATTTGGTCCATTCCGAAAACTTTCGAAAAAGCTTACAATGAACCATATCGGTTTAATTGTGTGAGAGAAATTAATCAGTTTCTTAGTTACAACTCCGCTTTCTTTCACACTAGCAAAGGTTAAACTCCGCCCATCACGATTGGAAACACCGCCTTTTTAATTACTCTCAACTATACATTTTCGATCATGCTTCTTCTGAGATGCAACATTTTTAATTATTCAAGTGTTGAATGAACCAAAATAACTTTACAATAATAGTCTACATTTTAAAGTGGTCTTTTATTGATATAAAGCTTAAGTTAAATTCTTTAAAATTAAACTGGTGGTGAAAATTCGGAAATAATTAAATATATTGCGATTTGTAACTATGCAAGAAGTTTCAGTACATGTTTTACATGGACAATTATTGTATGTATATGTGCATCATAATTTATGATAGGAAATAATAATAACAAATAGCATAATAATTTTATTAATTATAAATTTAAAAAAGACACTAAATTTTAAATTAATTCATACAAACTTTGTAATTTACAATTTGAGTACACCACAGTCTGTGACTTACAAAATACTGTGCCAAAAAGTGTTGAAAATAAAAGAAAAATGACAAATAAAGAATTACATTCCACGTACTTTATGACATATGTGAAGCATAGTCTTCTGGCCTGCGCTGCACAGTTCAATGTCGGAAGGCAAACGAACGGACATTATTATAATAGGTGTTCGAAGTTGCGCCCATTAACAGAATCGCACAGCCGACAGCGACGTCGTAAAGATTGGCGAACACGCCGAAAAACTCCGACGGAGTTGGGAATGTCTCCTGCAGCGACAACGATTCGCGCTAGTAAATCCTCCGGTGTATCCACAGGCGTTTCATACACCAGCGATTTAAGGTGTCCCCAAACAAAAAAGTCTAACGGATTGAGGTCTGGAGAGCGTGCAGGCCAAGCAACAGGTCCACTGCGTCCAATCCATTTCCCAGGATATGTTGAATTGAGGTGATTGCGAACACCTATGAAAAAATGTGCCGGTGCGCCATCGTGCATAAACCACATATTGTGGCGCAATGTTGCTGGCACATTTTGCAGTAACTGCGGTAAGATATCCCGTAGGAAAACCAAGTACGTACTGCCATTGAGTACATCTGGGAGTAAATATGGTCCTATGAGATAATCGCCGAGGACACCTGCCCATATGTTCACACTGAACTTTTGTTGTGCGTTCGACGGGAAAACAGTGTGCGGATTTGTATATGACCATGTGTGCATATTGTGCGTGTTTACCACGCCCTCTCTCGTAAATGTTGCTTCATCAGTAAATAAAATATTTTCCAGAAATTGTGGATTATTTTCTGTTACATTAAGCAACCAGCGTACGAATTCTGTCCGCTGAGCACAATCTGTTACTGATAACAGTTGTACCCGCTGCACATGAAAGGGGTGCATGTTTTCTGCACGCAGAACACGCCACACACTTTGGTGAGAAACACCGACTTCAGACGCAGCAGCTCGTGTACTCGTGGAGGGGTTATCTTTAAAAATATTCAGTACATCTTCTTCCATTGCAGGTGTTCGTACATGTCGAGGTTTCCCTGCATCAATGCTTGCTGTATTAAACGATCCAGTCTCCCGTAATCGTCTATAGATTTTTATGAAGAGTTTCGAACTTGGGCAACGTCTCCTTGGAAATTGCTCACGGTACATGCGCTGTGCTAGACATGCATTTCCATGAGCTTGCCCGTACATCAGATGCATGTCCGCATATTCTTCGTTAGAGTATTCCGGCATAATTATTATACATCAACTTACTACAATCCCACTTACAACAGCCTCCCTTTAACATAACGCCCACTGATGACTGCTGTTTTATTACACTTTTCTTCCTATACACATAGAAAATTTGCATAAAACGTACTTCTTCTTCATCATCCTGAAAGTTCATGGAGGAAACGCAGCAGTCACGGAGTTTGCTTTAAGACAAGGAGAGAGCTGCACAATATGTCATTCACTTGACCAGACTGAATAATGAAAGGGTATTGATAGAGGTTGATCAGAAATGTATAATTGAAAGATATTAAAACGGGGTGTTTACAATCGTCATGGGCGGAGTTTCGCCCTTTCCGAGCGTGCAACAGTACAGAGTTGTAACTAGGGAACTGCTTGATTTCTCCCATACAATTAAACTGATATGGTTTATTGTCAGCTTCTTCGAAAGCTTTCGGAATGGACCAAATTTTATAACATTTTCCTTGATGTAGGTAGAGCTGCATTTTTGGAATTAACGATTAACTATTTTGCTAAATATTTGATTTTGTATTTTTTCACTGTTTCAGAGCTTGTAACTCGCCATTAATTCTCAATATTCTAAAACAACTTATGTCATTTCGTAGGATTTTTTCTGCTCTTTCTAAATATGTGCTTCGTTTTTATGTAGCATTATCGATAGTTTAGCAATGAGGGTTTTTTTACAAATTTCCGATTTTTCATTCTATTTGCTGTAACTTGAAAATTATTGAGATCCGGCCAGGCATTATATACTGTTTTATGCTCCGTGTGATCTCCTCTATTACCCCTATTAATATTGGACATCTTTAACGGAACACCCTGTATATATATATATATATATATATATATATCTTATCTTTGTCACACTGTAACTCTCGTGTTTATGAACCGATGTGGATGTAACTTCGTATATATATAGTGCATACCAATGCCTCGACCGAGTTATATAAAAATTGGCTGAGTTATAGCATTTTGAATTTCTAGCGTGGCTGATACTCTGAAACGTCCTGAATTTTGTCACGCGATAAAAGGCGTATTTAAGGACTGATTTGGATGTAACTTCGTTTATACATAGTACATACTAATGTCTCGACCGAGTTTGTTGGCAAGCTTCATCCGCCATCTTGTTTCAAAATGGTGGCCATTTAATTTTTTTTTTAATTTTAAATTTGAAATGTGATACCAAAAAATTGAAAATTGAAAAATATTTTTTTTCTTAAGCGTTTGATCTTGATACAAAGATTCCGGAGCATTCTTTGTTTCGTCTATATCTTAAAAAATGGCAGAGTTATAGCACTTTGAATTTCTAACGTGGCTGACATTTTGAAACGACCTCATTTTTGTCGGGCGATAACAGGCGTATTTATGAACCAAGTTGGATGTAACTTGGTGTATACATAATACGTACCAATGTGTCGATCGAGTTCGTTCGCCAGCTTCATCCGCCATCTTGTTTCAAAATGGCGGCCATTTAAATATGTTTTAAAAATTTTAAATTTAAAATGAAGTACCGAAAAATTAAATTAGAAAATGAAAAAGATTTTTTTTTGTATGTGTTTGACCTTAATACAAAGATTCCGGAACGGTTTTCGCTTTATCTATATCTAAAAAAATGGCTGAGTTATAGCATTTTGAATTTCTATTGTGGCTGACATTTTGAAACGACTTGATTTTTGTCACGCGATAACAGGCGTATTTATTAACCGATTTGGATGTAACTTGGTGTGTACCTAGTACATAACAATGTCTCGACGGAGTTCGTGGGCCAGCTTCATTCGCTATCTTGTTTCAAAAGGGCTGCCATTTAAAGAAAAATAAGTTTTAAATTTAAAATAAGTTATCAAAAAATTAAAAAATTAAAAAGATTTTTTTTATGTGTTTGACCTTGATACAAAGATTCCGGATCAGTTTTTGTTTCGTATATATCTTAAAAAATGGTTGAATTATAGCACTTTGAATTTCTAACACACATGGCTGACATTTTGAAACGATCTGATATTTGTCACGTGATAACACGCGTATTTATTAACTTATTTCGATGTAAGAAGGCATGTGGAAAGTATATGGTAATGTCTCGATCAAGTTCGTTGGCCAGCTTCATCAGCCATCTTGTTTGAAAATGGAGGCCATTAAGTTGAATAAAAAATTATATTTAAAGTGAAGTTCAAAAAAATTAGAAATTGAAAATGGTTTCTTTCTTAAGTATTTGACCATGATATAAGGATTCCAGAGCATTTTTTGTTTTGTCTTTATCTTAAAAAATGGCTCAGATATAGCAGTTTCAATTTCTAATGTGGGTGACATTTTGAAAAATCTGATTTTTGCCTGCGACATCACTTGTATATATCAACCTATTCCGATGCGAGTGAGCATGTGCACAGGAATTACTAAGGTCTCGACCAAGTTCACTCGTTAGCCTCATCCACCATCTTGTCTTAAAATGGCAGGAACTTCAAGATATCGGGGAATTTGGCAACCAATTATAAGTTACTTTAAATAAAAGCAGCTTGGATAAAGCTGAATAATTTCGCGAAATTCTCATTCATAATGATTTAATATTGATAAAAATTAGTATTTAATCTCCTATAATCGGTTTCCACTAAATTGAGCTTCGTGTGTTTGAATAATATAAGCATGCTTTTTAAAAATAAGGAATATGAAATCTACCTCTTCCTCCCGGCACTGGCCGGAAGGACTTTCTTGAACTCGCAGCTGTTTATTCCGTGAGTGACCCAGTCAGTACTCCGTCCGTGTTTTCAAAGGTTAATTAAAACCTGTAAAACGATTGAGTCCAATTTCGTACATTGACACGCACATTTGTTACGCCTCAATGTATAAAAGAAGACATCATAAAAATCATAAAAAATCATAAAATAGTTCTTTAAAAGAGTACTTTAAGTACTCTTTTAAGTTCTCTTAAGTAAAAGAGTACTTTAAAAATCTCACTGTTTTACTTAAAATGCGACTAAAATATTAAAATAGATGTTACAAGTTAAAACTATGCAATTTATTTAAAACTTCTTAGTACTTGGCCTACATTTCTCGAGAGAGAATATTTTAATAAATAATTGTTGTTCATTTATACAAATACGTCACTTCGTTTTGAAATGGTAGAGCCAATATTTATTAGAGTTGAAAGTAGAAGTAGCAGTACCTTGGATTGAACTTAAGTAGAGAGAAATATATGTATTAAAGGCAGTTTCATTTATTTCATTACATCACTTTGTTCTCATACGTCACTTTCATTTTTAAAAACGTAGCTGAAGAGTCGAAGTAACAGTGTTTCAGATTAAATTTGGTTGGAGTTGGAAATATTTCACTGCTAAATTCATCCCAAACGACTGCTACTTCTATTTTCAACTCTAATAATTATTGCCCCTTCCATTTCAAAACGAAGTGACGTATTTGCATAAATGAACAGCAATTAGTTATTAAAATATTCTTTGATGATGGCATCGGGTAAAATGCAAGCTAAAAGAAGAAGTTTAAACAAGTTTATAAGAAGTTTTTAAATAACACGTATATTTTTATTTTGTAGCATCTATTTCATTATTTTTGTCGCCTTTTTAAGTAAAATAGTGAGCTTTTTAAGGTTCATATTGCGCACTTTATGATTGAATAATTTGAAATATTGCATTTCGACATGATATTATTAAAAAAAAGTCTTTTCATCATTCATTTTCTGAAGTTGTGTTTGAAAGATTAAAAAAAAATGTCTTTATCTAAATATCTGTTTATAATCACCAAGGTAGCGTACACAATATTGCACGTACTACTTACTACATTTTAAAACAACGCCTCGTCTTTTTGCTTCCTTTTGGGTACAACGGATTTCGAGCTTATTCTATCGACGGTCATTTTCAGAATTTTCAAGCTATGTTTTTTAAACTTCCACAAACGTTGCTCTATATACTTAGCTGATACATTATGCACATTATATTTTGATTGCATTCTCAGTGAAACATTGTTTAGTAAAACTGCTCTTTTTTATCGAATTTTTATTATTTTTTAATTCTAATTGCAGGGTATTGTGTACAATGTTGTTTGTCATATTTTCTGAAAAGAGCATTTTTTTTAAATATTATGAACTCTGCAAATCATAAGCAAAAAAACTTGGCAAAATTTGGGACTGTTTTCATAAAAATCTTAATTTCTCTACTTAAAATCTTAATTTCTAAATAATTTCTAATATTTAAAGTCTTAATTTCCTTTCTATTATACATGCTATCCTCCTAAAAGTGAATACAGTTTATTACAATATGCATCTTAATCATGTTCTACAGTTTGAACGCTTTTACTACATTATTTTTTACAGGATTATCCAAAATATATTCGTTCTTTTTCAATTTGTTTACTGTACCCTATGGGGTTTCGGGAAAAAATCTTCGCGGAAATATGTGACCTATAATATTCTGTTTACACTCCTGGAGTTTCAGGATAATTCCCTTTGTATTTTTCTAGATATTTAACAAAACGTCTAAAATCGCGTGACCAATCATCATTGGCCATATAGTGCATATATTATATATAAATTTGAACTACTCCTTGTTAATTTGTTGCTTAATTAGTGCAACCTCCATAAGATTAGCAAAACCAACGATTGATAATAACATTATTTAATGAATTTATCAGATATTACTGTCAACCGTTCCGTTTTGGAATCTCGAATTTACCCATTCAATAAACAGCTTCCGCAGAAATGGGCTAATAGCATTTCGATGCCAACTGAATGTTTATCCCCAGGAGAAATTTAACGACCTTGCAGAAGAGATAGCTAGAAGCGTGTTTGCTACATGAGTGCGATTTAATAAATCAATGCAAATTAATATTAATCTATATTGCCTAGAAAATCTAACGATATTTATTATTAGATTCAATGAATACGATTATAAGACACTTTTGTGCTATTAAACCTTCATGTGAAAAGAAATTTTATCATTCTTGTATTCTAAAATTTTCAAAGAAAAAGAAAAAAGTGCATTTAACATTAAATTTTTGAAGTTTTAATGTATGTATTAATACCGTGTAATAATTTGGACTTGTTTCTGTTCAGCAGAATATCTGAATAACTCGTGAAATGTGATTTAACATACTAATTTCTAAAATAATCTTGTCAAGAATATGTTTATAAAACAATCTACCATACACTATGTTGCCAGGTGTTCCGCGTAAATCGAGTCTCCAAACACTAACCACAAACCAGTGTTGCCAGATTGGGGACTTTTTTGTACCAGATTGTTGATTGTCACCGCTTTTTTGAAATAGAAATACTTGCCCTATTTAGAAATAGATTAAATATTCTGAAAAATAAGGCGAATTATATTATTTTTAAAAAGTGGTGACAGCCAAATAATCTGAATTTAAAAAGTTGCCGATCTGGCAACACTCCCTTAAACACAGATGTGAGTTCGAATATTCGAAGCAGATCCAAATCTGTTTATTTAGAGTAGTTATCACTCCTAAGGAACTCTGTCAAATTCGCTTGAAACGTAAAATATAATGAAAAGTCATAATGAAATAATTTTAACCAGAAAAGTTATTCTGCTGAAAATATTTTAAGTAAATTTGGTTAGACGAATGATACTCTAAATTTATTTATAAAAGCGAACATAAAAGAAGGAACATCAATGCGCTTATTCAGAATAATATAATATAATAAATTTTATAAAAGATTTTAAAATAAAAAAAGTAACGTAATGAGAACTAAATACAGTTTTTTTAATAACTTATTTGAACTTTAATACCGTCAGGATATTTTTATGAAAACTACACAAACAATATTTTCAGAAATATTTTCTTATTTAATAGAAACATTTTCGAAATCTTAATACAGTTTTGTAAGGTTTCACAATACAACATGTTTCCTGAAAAGTTTGCTGTATTCTCAAAAACACTAATAAATGAATCAGTAAGCAGTCTTCAGTAGAGATCTACCAACGGCTGAAATTTACCATGTTTTTTTTTTTTTTTTTTTTTTTTTTTTTTTTTTTTTTTTTGTGTGTGTGTGTGTCCATAAATTCCGATTCGGTAAGTAAATATTAACCAAGCATTGCGAATTATTATGTGTCAAATAAGAAAAATCAATGATTTACAGTCCCTTGAATTTTTAGTAGAATTCGGTTAAAAAAACATGAACAAATCTTCATTTTAAAACCAAATATCAGTTTTTATTATAAGGTGTAAAAAATGTCTTAGAAATCGATTTATGAAAAGTTATTTGTCTTTTCACAAAAATGAATTTTACTTCACCGTTTGAAGGAAGGAATTGCTTTTGTTTAGATTTGAAGTCAGTAAATGATGAGGTACGGACGCAAGCACTGGGGTAAGATAAATGACTGTCATTTTCTCTCTGTGTCAAATCTTTGAGAGATTTTGACAGCAAATTTCTTTCTTTTGTAAGACTTGATTAAGTTTGTATTATAGATGGCTTTAGTAGTATATATTTTGCCTTCTACACTGTTAAAAATTTTGCAGTATTCTGGCAGGTCATTCGACCGTTTTTTGAAAAAACGGTTTCATAACCATAATTTAACTATATTCTGACCATAAAATGGCCAATAGTGTGGTCAGAATAGTGTTAAATTCACGATTGTGTAATCGTTTTCGGAAAAAAACGGTCAAATGACCTGCCAGAATGCTGCAAAATTTTAACAGTGTAGGCATTTAGAACATATTTGTTTATTTGTAAGAAAGAGCATAACAACAAAGTGTTTATCTTAGTGATTCTTACAATAAGGAACGCATCGTGTGCCATGCCTAGATTATTTGCGCTAGCGCAAAGATATAGTATAGGAAAATAGCATAATGTTAAGACTTTTATAAATATATAATTGGAAAAATAAATGTTTCTAAGTTCAACTTCTTCAAATCAATTTTATTAATATTTAGAAACATTAAAGAGAAAATCATAACAGCTTTTCTATGATTTTTTTTGTGTTTTTTGTGTGTGTGTGTGTGTGTGTGTTGAAAATTACATAATTTCATAAGACCATGAAAGCAATCAGAATATACGGGCATTCTCACAATCTTTTGACTTGCATGCCCCTGAATAACAATTTTTATTTTAAGACACTTTTTCGTGTTTTTTTTTTAAATTTCATATACTGGGGAACATCCCATTGCATGATTGCACTACAATATTAACGAGATAAATATGTTTTGGACGATGTTGGTGGTCCAAACACCTGGAAAACTCCTATACCGTCCCGTGTCCCTGATGCTGATTTTTAAGTTTGGAGGTGTCTGGATAAAATTGTTTCTATAAACATAATTCGATGCAATTTTTTTCTGAAACTGGAACTATTGTTTTATATAAATATGTAGCTAAAAATTAACATGCACACATTTTTAGGGTTGTTATTATTTTTTAAACTCTGCCCCAGGGTTTTAGATTCTTTACCATCCCTCTTCTAAAATTATACAGAAAACATTTCAGATGCAGCCACAGAATTTTTTCCAATTTTTTTCTGTTGCAGAAGTATGCTATAGAAATAATGTCTAAAATTCTTTGGCAGGAAGTTTACTGTAGAATTTAAATCAGCATTTAAACATCAATTTCAAGCATCGTGGCTTTATTGTTAGTCTCACCGTCCCCCAGGTTTATTCCTGCACTTTTCGAGGTAAAATTAAAAAAAAAATAATTTAATCCAATGTTAACAACTGTTTCTAAAAATCAATGAACATTGTGGCTATCACTTAGTCTTAACATTATTTTCCTAAAAATAGGTGGTAATTTTCCTTACTGTTCCATCCTTACCGTCCCTTTTTTCCAATACCATCCCTTTTTTTTACCTTGCCGTCCCTTCTTTAACACCCTTTTAAGACAATGTTTTGAAAAAATTCTGTATTAAAAGTACTACATTGTTATTATTTCTTATTTGAATGTCCTGTGGTATATGCAAATTCATTCTAAGTAAAAATTTAGACGAAAATAAAAAGTTATAGGGGTAAAATGGTAAGAAAAATTAAACTCGCAAGTTTAACTTAAACCTCAGTTAAATAAAAAAAAATTTCGCTGCTGACCATTTTTCCTTTATTTTGAATCATTTAGGCATTCGTCTATCAGATTAAAATGTTATTTTAGCAAGTTTAGTTTTGACATATTTTTATCCCCAAAAGTCAAAAGATTGCGAGAATGCCACATACATAGAGAGGAAGTTCGGGTATTATGGTATGGTCGGCCAATAAGGAATACTTTCAGTATCTAGCGCACATGGTGTTGCACACAATCGTAAATATGCCATGCCATTTCACAGTGGGTGATTTTCAAAAAGTGTCATGTTTTACTGTCCTTTCACATTTGCACAGAAAAATAGTTAAATATAAAAGTTTTAATTATTGTATTTTAACTATCATGTTTTTTAATGATAATTTACACATATATTACTATTTATAAAAAAAATTTAATATAAGAAATATATTCTTTTGTAGTCAAAATGTCATTACCGTAGGTTGTCCCAACAAGCAATTTATTAGGTAAAGAGTTATATTTTAAACAGATGGTTAAAATTTTTTACACATTTTTATTTATTAACCCCTTGAGGGGCAAGCAATTGCGTTTGTGAAATGCTAAATTCCCACCGGAAATTTAGAAAAACTTTATTTCAAAATGAGGAAAAGCAATATTACGGCCTTTTTTCCACCAAAGCTAGAAGAATAAAATTTCATAAAATTTTTCTGGTGTAGATCTTCATTAATCGTAGGTTGGATAAAATTTATCTCACTGCCCCTCAAGGGGTTAAGGTGCTACTTATTAAAAAATATTTAATTTAATTAATTAAACTTATCTCTAATTAATTCTTAATCACGGTAAATTTTATAATTATTTTAAACCGTGTCCTAAGAAAGAGGGTTATTGCCATGCTTCTGACAAAAAGTAAATCTGGAATTTTTTTAGAGGGCAGCACATGTCTTTTTATCAAGGCAAAAATACTCCTTAAGTCAACTTGTTATCAGGTTTAAGTGAATACAGTATATAGTTTTATAGTTTCAATAAAACAAGCAAAGACTTTGAATGTTTTGTTGAATATTTTTTGTACGTGATTACCGTACCCAATTCTTATTGATAATTAAATGAACTTTTATTTCTTAATCTGCTTTTATTAGATAAGAAATAGAAAATCATTATATGGGCCAGAAGATATAATGGGATTTAAGATATAATTTATATTCCTGGGGGGGGGGGGATATTTTGTTTAATTTGTCATTACCGTAGATGTCATTACCGTGCTCCCTTATGTTCATTACCAAGTTCATTAAAATTTAAAAATTAGTTTTAAAATGTTAAATTAGTAATTTGGTTTCTGCTGATGCTTGTATGTTAATATTTATGAGGTAAAGTAATTATTTACAAAAAATTAAAACTTTCTGATCATATCTAAAAATTTGATTTTGTTATTCCAAAACATGAACAGATTTTGAAAATGACTCCGGTACTTCCTTGAGGCACTGTGCTCAGTCTGTTTGGATGCCTGTTGTTGGAGCGAAGGGGTGAAATAAAATCTTATTCTCACTTTTTGCAGTTTATCGCAAGTAAATTTTATAAAATTCGTTTTAATTATAAAATTAATTATAAATCTTGTTGACGAGTAACGAAGTTAGTTATGTTTTCAAGGTGGTGTATCGGGTACAAATTTGGAATATCTTATTTTTTAAAAAGGCCAAACTAGCAACCCTGCCTGATGTCATTGTAAATTGTAATAAACTGAAGATAAAAGGTAAATTTATTACTAAATTTTCACGGCATGTTGATATATTTCACAGGTTATAAGGAAACAAGTAAACGTCAAAAACAAACAAATTTTGTATGCGTGTTTAAAAAATATTCCAGAATTATTTTATACTACGTTCCGTTTTCATTCAATATATTCTTGTTAACTCAATTCAAATATGTGCCACATATTAATAAGATAAATTTTATTAGATAGAATTTCTGGTTCAATATAGGTTTAGGTGGATTATTTTTAAACTCTTGTAAAAACTTTTGGACCAAACCAAGTATATATGCTTAAAATTTGCAGAAAATATATCTTTCATTTATTTAATTATGTCACTAGTAGGATTCTATATCATTGCATAAGAAAAATACTTACTTATTATCACTAAAATAAAATATACATTGCATGCTAAAGAACATTTAAAAATTATTAAAAACCTGTTGAAAACAAATCCACTATTTTCGTATGATTTCAATATTGACATTCTAAAAGTCTTCAAATAATAAAGAAATATTAATATTTATTTATAATTATTTTTTTTTACAAAGAAAAATCCTTGAAGACAAAGTATAAACAACCATAAAAGCTGAATATGCTCAAAACAATAACATAAGGAAATTAAACAACAATGTATATATTCAGTTCCTGTAGGATTATAGTTTTGAATAAAAATTCTGGTGACAAATATTTTTTATAAAACTTGAGCAATATTCCCGGTCATTTTATTGTTAACCCCTTAACGCTCAAATTAAATTACGGTTGAAAAATTCAAATTGCTTATTGGCACCACTTTTATGAAAAAGAAATATTCACCTTATTTAATGGCAGGAAAAACGACACTAAAATGTAGCCAGTTTCACTATATTATAAAACTGGTGTGAATCAAACAATTTGAGTAAAAGACACAGCCCGAGAATATGACGGGAGCGAGAATTAAGGGGTTAACCCCTTGAGGGGCACCGGTATATATTATATACCACCTACGATTAATGAAGTTTTACACCAGAAAAATTTTATTAAATTTTACTTTTCTAACTTTGGTGGAAAAAAATCTGTAAAATTGCTTTTACTTATTTTGAAATAGAATTTTTCAAAGATTCCGGTGGGAATTCAACAGTTCACAAAAGTAATTGCTTGCCCCTCAATGGGTTAAAGATATGCAATCACTTTTGTACAGCAACTTCATCTATATATACTAATAAAAAACAAGATCGCTCTGTACGTTTGTATTGGCAATGGCTACTACCATAATGTACAAGTCTGAAAATTTAGTTGAGGGTAGTCCAGGGGAGATTCTGATGCACTTTTGGCGCAGATTTTTATTTTTTGGATAATTAGCCAAGATATTTATTAAAAAATCATTAAAAAAAGCAATCGTTTTTTGCAAAATCGGATAACGCGCGCACACATGCTTAGAACCTGATTTTGAAGCGGATAGGAAAGAAGAACTAAATACTCATGTTTTTTGGCCTTTTGTTTTAATCTCTTTCGGTTAAACAGTTCGGGATGATGAAAAACGTAAGCCATATTCTTAAAGATTGTACTTGTACGTCTAGAAATTTTCCCACTTACGGAAACGTTCCTCGAGAACAATTTTAGAGGTACCGACAAAAAAAAATGCTCTTAAAGCAGAGACCTTCTTTTCAACGGTGCAATTGGTTTTCATAAATACTAATTTTAACTCTTTCAATAAATTTGTGACCGCAGATCACTTTGCGTCTCACGGTGACGATTCTTTTTTCTGTGCTAAAAGAAATTAAACGACCGTTTTTCGGCACAACCTTTTCAGAGCATCTTTGCAGACCGTATTTACATCGCCTAGAAAATCGAAATGCTCAGAAGAACGTAAGTATTTTTTACTAAATAAAATGTGGGAATATTTTCGGCGAAAACACTGGGTGTTTTGGCACAGTTTGGGCCGCCTTTAGCTATCGTTTACGTCGTTACGTACAAACGCATTCATTTCTCAAGAAATTTCAAAGAGGGCTTGGATACTGTTATATTTATGACCTATTGAAATTTCAGAAAGTTCGGAGGATAAGAATTATTTTTTTGTTATGTGAATTATTTTTTCGATGCTAATAATATTCTGTTCGCTATAATATTTAAAAAAAATACATTTTGTAGTATATTTTCCTTGCAAATGTTGACAAAGCATATGCAAAAGATCTTTGTTTTAAAAAAGTGACACAAAATTGATTTAAAAATTAGTCGCTTGTGGCAGCACTGTAACCACTGAAAGTCTCAAACAGTTCAAACAACAAGAATAACAACATGAACAAGACAATTATTTTTTATCTGCTGAAATAAAACAAGTGAAATAAAAAATCTTACGAGTTCTTTTAAAACTAAATATTAATATATTTTCACGATTTTTGCACACAGGCTTAAAAAATATTATGTTTTTACGATCTAAAAATTTTATACAGTTTGAACGATGACGACCGACCTTCCTCGCAATTTTTTTGACATATTTCAAAATTACGCATCGACTCCGAAAATACAAATACGCAAAAAAGTAAATACCAAACAGTCTGTAATACAATTGTCATTCCAACACTGAAAATCATTAAAAAAAAAAAAGAAAAAAAGAAAAGAAAATTAACCTTTTGAAAAACATTTCATTCCCAAAGCTTACTTTTCTCTTTTTCTCGTGGGATTAACGCTACGCCCATTTCGATTTAACATAAACAGGCTTAATTTTATAAGATTGCTCGGAGTTTTAATACTATATACTAACATTTTAGCTAATAATCGGGTATCCATTTGGTTAAGATAAAATCGGATTTTAGGATGAAACAATTAGTTCGAAAAAAAATGTCACTTAGAATTACGATGTAAAAAATAGGAAATAAATGAATAAATAGTTACGCGTAAAATCATGATTTTCACAACTAACTATGAATATTTTATCACGAAAATTACACACATTCGCCGCAAACATTATATTTATATCTAATAAATTTGGTTCACAAATTATATCATATAGGAGGGAAAGAATGAGTTTCAAATTCATAAAATCTGCCGTACATTCCATCCATCAAAAGTAAAAATAAAGACTGAAACAGAAAACTAACAGAAGAAAACAGCTTCTACAACTCAATATCAATATCATAGCCCGAAAATTATACACAGGCTTTGGGCGACAAAAAATGTATTTTTGTAATCGTTGAATCGCTCCTACCCTTTCTCTTTGCAGTTATTGTAATTATTTCGAAAGCTTTTACCGCTAAATATCAGTATTTTTTCCGATTTTTCAAACAGTCCACAGATACATATTTTATATAACATATAAAAATCTTTAAACAATTGTACAATTAAAGGTTGTTAAATTTCTGAAAAATTCCCATTTTGTAACAAAAGGGGATGTAATTCACACTCCTGTAATTCAATTTCGAACGAAGCATTTATTTATAGTAACTACGTTCAGGTCCTTCTGCTAAAGTTTTCAACATTTTTTTACGAAAATTTACCAACTGCATTTCATAATATTTATAATCGATAAAAATTTCAAAGAGTTCGGAGAACAAGAACTTTATTCAGGGCTGTAAGAGAAATATAATATACAGGGGTGTAAGAGAAATACACCTGTAAGAGAAATCAATACAAAAACCTTTAACGGGTTAAAAGTTTGTGACGCAGCACTTTATCTTATGCTCTAAGAATGTTAAATATGGAACTTAAAAATAATGATATCAAATTTTGAGTGACGCTATACTATTAATTATAATCTCTCTATATATTATTTATTTCATCTTTTTATTTTTTTATAATCGCATGTGCAAAAATTATGTTCAATTAAAAAAAAAAAATGTATAAAAGTTTATTCATTGATGCTTTAACATTTACACCTTTCATAAATTCCAAGTATGAGTTTTAAAAGATATATCAAAATTTTAGTGACGCTTTGATGTGGCTTTAAACGATTTGTTTTAAAATTAAATTTAAATTATTTTTGTTTTGGCTAAGATATATTCACACATCTAAATAATAGTTTTAATTTTCCAATATACTTTAAATATGTCACTTTCACTGAATTTATATAATGCATTAAAATGTATTTATTTAAATAAATTGATTTATCCTTTGTCCAATGCTATTAAAAATTTAAAATAAAATTTACGTAAATAATTTTTTTTGCCTCATAGTATCCATTTGAATACATTTCACTTAGTTTGGATACAATGACGCAAAAAAATTATTTACGTAAATCTTATTTTAAATTTTTAGTAGCATTGGACAAAGGATAAATCAATTTATTCAAATAAATACATTTTAATGCATTATATAAATTCAGTGAAAGTGACATATTTAAAGTATATTGGAAAATTAAAACTATTATTTAGATGTGTGAATATATCTTAGCCAAAACAAAAATAATTTAAATTTAATTTTAAAACAAATCGTTTAAAGCCACATCAAAGCGTCACTAAAATTTTGATATATCTTTTAAAACTCATACTTGGAATTTATGAGAGGTGTAAATGTTAAAGCAGCAATGAATAAACTTTTATACATTTTTTTTTTAAATTGAACATAATTTTTGCACATGCGATTATAAAAAAATAAAAAGATGAAATAAATAATATATAGAGAGATTATAATTAATAGCATAGCGTCACTCAAAATTTGATATAATTATTTTTAAGTTCCATATTTAAAATTATTAGAGCATAAGATAAAGTGCTGCGTCACAAACTTTTAAACCGTTAAGGGTTTTTGTATTGATATCATTACTTTTTTGAGGTTATTGAAAAAATAAATAAAACAATAAACACACAAAAAAATTAAAGACCAATACAAAGAATTCATAGTCAGGATTTCCATTCACCTTCAATCCCTCCCCGCAAAAAAGGATGACCATACTTCAATTTTAAAGAGCACCGTACAATGAGATTTTTATAAGAACTCTTTGGTAAGATATGGAAGTAATGTACAACATGCATGTTTAGAGGGTATTTCTGTTGGTTTGTTTCAGAGATATAAAAAGCTATGTTAAATTTTACTATATAAAAAATTTACTTTGTTAAGAAAAATAGCAAGAAATATTACTCTTTAAACCTTTATATATATATAATATATATAACAATCATCGCTCACTTATAAAAGTAATTACATACATTTATATTAAATCCAAAACTACAAATTTCTGCTTCTCCCTTTTTCTCATTCCTAGTGCAAAAAAAATTAAACATTCTTTAATTTTATATAAAATAATCTTTAACCATCCCTATTTAAAATTCTTTATTAACAATAATAATAAATCATATAAAATAATCCCCTGAGCTCCGAAGATTCCACTTCTGCTTTTGCACCCACCTCTCCAGCTTACCTAAATAGTAAAATCTTTCAAAAGTTAGTTTGAAAAAAAAAATCTGCAACATGTGTTGCTCACTAACATAAATAAATAAGTAAGCACTAACTTCTCTGAAGTACAGCCATGGAAAAAAAAAAGTAAACACCCCCTACTAACTCCTCAACAAATTATCGTTGAAGAAAGTTACTGGTACCGAACGATTGGAAATAAAGTCTACTTTTAAATGATGTATATAAAATTTGCTTAAGGGGTCATCTACATATTAAAACGAACCATAACTTTGTTTTTTTCAATAACAGTACACAATTCTTACAGCATAAATGAATTCTACACCATTTAATTAGCCTAAAAACAAATTTTTATGCAATTCGTACTATAAGTTCCCGAGAAATTAATTATTTTAAAACAAGCTTATTTTAAGGCCTGTATCCAAATTGAAGTTCGGAACTCGATTGTTAACCGAGAGAGCCCCCTTCTTGATCATAGACACCTTAAGCGTCACTCAAGCAGTCAATGAAGTCTGCTAGATTACAGGACAGCGTAAGACATTTCAAAATATCTAGTCACTTCTATCATAGACGGCCCCTTAAACCATCATTTTGCCGTTTTTTAAGCATAATTTGAAAACTATTTGGAAGAAAAATGTGAAATTTTGGATTTCCATAAAGCAGGACTTAATAAATCTAAATCCATTAAAAAAATTTTAGGTTACAATTCATAATGTTTTCAAATATTAATTTCATAATTCATATCATAAAATTATAAAAATTGCAAATTCAACGTATATTTATGTTTGGGTATGTTAGTATTACTGCTACACAAAAAATTAGCACATTAGGAGCATAATTTCAGGAGATATGAATAAAAATATGAAAATGTAATTTCACATTAGAAGCACTAAATTTTGAATGTTTATAATTCAAAAACGTATTATTCAAATGACTTGAAACTTGGTGCCTAGGCATAGTTTGAACCGAAGATCTGAAATATCTCGTTAAAATTGGGTATTGCCATTGAAAAAAAATGAAGTTTGGATTTGTTTTAATATGTAGATACCCGCCCAGGGCCTGATTACCAACGGGGCACACTTACACCAATAAAGTTTAAAAGAAAAGTTCGACTTATCTGAACGCCGTATTCATGTAAAATTTCTGCCATGAATGAGGAAACATTTTCTGTTTATTTTTAGTGGTAGGAATTTGCCCCGTGGGTAATCAGGCTCTGTGCCCGCCTAAGCAAATTTTATAAACATCATTTAAAAATAGACTTTATTTCCAATCGTTCAGTACCAATAACTTTCGTCTACAATAATAATTTGTTAAGGAGTTAGTAGAGGGTGTTTACTTTTTTTTTCCACGACTGTACATTTCACCTCTTCTCCCTCCCCCTACTCCCCAACATTAAAAAAATTTAAATCTTTATTTTTATACAGAAAATTCTATATAAATTATCCTCCTATTCCTCAAAATTACCACTTTCCCACTCCAGCCTAGAGATTTCAATCTTTAAAGCTTTTTAGAAAAGAAAGTCTGTTGCTTAATAATAAAATATATAATCATGTACACTTTTAATTATTTTTCACACAATCAATTGATGTCATGATAATAGTTGTTCTGAGCGAATATTGTGTTGGCTGGGCTGTCGTACAGATAGCTCAATTGGAAGAGTACTGGCAATTAAAGCCAAGGGTTATTAAAGTTCACTGTAATTCAAGATGTTTAACCCCTTCGCGACAAGAGCCCTTTGGTTAATTTTTAACCTTTTACTACAGGTTTTTAAAAACACAAAGTTTTCTGTAATTGAATCACAGAAATGCTCCCATTAAAGAAGGCAAACTTTACAATTAAAAATAAGTGGTGAGAATAATGAAGGATTCTGAACACATTAAGTGGCCAGTTACACCGGTCGCTCATCCCCAAGGGCTTAAAGATGCTTTTTTTGCTATTATAACCTTTAGGATTTACAATATAAAAAAATCTTAATCACTTCTGAGGTAAATAAAGACAGTGGAAAAAAATCAAGACGACAATGTTTTGATTGGCAAATTCTAAGCTGAGTAATTTATGCTACAGAATGAAAAAAATATAAAGTTGTAATAATGTCCTCTTACAGATACTAAATCTTTAAGGTTTTTGATGTGTGAACTACATATGAATACAGTAGAAGATCTTTATAATGCACACCTTGGTATGAGAAGTTGTGCGTGTTATAGAATTTTGCATTATATAGATCATATTTCATACATCATTAAATTTACTTCGTATACATGCTTTAACACGTTCACGCCGACGCGGTGGGTCACACTCGACGGTCTCAGAGCTGCAAAGTCTCCTACTTTTTGGATACCAGCATTTTAATACAGAAAATGTTGTTTTACTTAATTAGAACAATTGGATAATTTAAAGGAACAACATTTTCTTTAAAATAATATAGGTGTGAAAAAAGCCGGAGACTTGACAACTCTGAGACAGTCGAGTGTGACCCACCGCGCCGGCGTGAACGTGTTAAATTACATTCCTTGGAACCAGAAAATGTGCAAATTATGAAATTTACATAATAGGTATAGATCACATATTATTAAATTACATTAAAGATATTACCTTGAAATATAACATCCAAATATGCCTGGGCAAAATCATTATAAACAGTGGTAACTCATGACTGACAGTTTTGGGAACACTAAATGCATGGCTGGCCAATTTATTCTTTTTCACTATTTTTAATAATGCAATCTTTGCCTTATTTTTGGCAGAACTTTCTTCCATTAAATAAGGCAAAAATTTAGTAAAAAAAAAAAAACTTTTGGAAGGCATGCATTTTAGTGCTGCAAGAAAAACCTGTCATGAGCTACTGCTGATTATAACACCCATTTACAAAAAAATTTAATGTAATAACAATGTTTTCATTACTCCAAAATAATGTGTTAACACTAGAACGCCCGGAAGGAGTCAATTCGACTCCAACCATATGATTAAACGTCAACTGGAACCAGAAATTCTTTCATAAAATAAGTTCAATTTAAACAACGCCGATTTACGTTAAATAAAACAGTCAAACACTTTTAAATAAAAATTATGGCGTCAAATATTTTTATGAAACTTGAGTAAAATTTCCGGGCGTTCTAGTGTTAAAGACAATAATGCATCAAATTTAGTGTTCCAAGAAATAGCAATATTTGTGAAATACATGTGCTTCTTAACTGCAAAATTCATTGTTTACATATAAGAAATGCATTACATTTTCTGCATTAAAATGTTTAAGTGGCAGGCTTTTGTGATTGAACAAGAACTGCTTGCAGAGTGCTTTTAATGATTTTAGAATATAAAATTATGGCTCTTAAACTGCTATTAATCCAATATAGTAATAGGGATAAAAAATCATTAAATAGTTCTTTAAGAAAAATATTTGTATTTTCATCAGATATACCGATTATTACTACCATATGTTATATGTAGCATATTTATTAGAAATGTTACAACTATTTTGATGAAGTTTTGGATACCCCCCCCCCCTGACATACTGTCAAATTTCGCGAGGTTTTTTTTCTTGTGATGTTCCTCCCCGACCGAGAATGGAGCGGGTTTTTTACAATCAACTGATTAATTTTGTTTTTCTTTTATTGCTACTTTTTTATGTTAGAGTGGTGATATTTCAAATGCTGTTGCACAACGAGGCGATAAACGCGCTACTCTGTAAGTGGCACGGCAACCCTCCAGTGTACAGGTGGAATTGATAAAAAGAGTTTTTGTAGTCGGAATATGCGGAATGTTAAAGAATAGTGAGTGTTTTAATGAAAGCAGAATAAAAACTTAATATTTAATTTAAGATGCGAGTCAGATTAATATATTAATTGAAATGGTTACTGGGTAATCACTTTATTAGTTTATACAAAGTCTAATTATCATGACAGCTACAGTGGAGCTGCTAATGAAATTTTGTGAAACCAATCTTTTCTAAATAGTAACATGTTCTGAATTGTTCTTATTTACAATAATACTTCATTACCACAAATACCATATAAGGGAGCTGGCTACTTTTATATTTTTTAAAAGTAAATTATTTAAAGCTTTCTTTTAAGCATATTAACTTTAAAATTAAATAAAAACAAGTATCTTAGTTTTGTAAAAAAGCTGTTTTATCTTATTTATCTATAAACTTTATTTACTAAATAAGGAAAAGTATCATGATGAAAATTTTTACTTTTAGGAGCTCAAAACAACCAGTCAGGATAAAATGGTTCATTTTGAGCTAATCGTGATAATTTAAGCAAAAGTAGAATTTACTATCAGTCAAAAATATGTCCAAGACTGAAATCAGTCCTGAGACTGAAGGTCTTGCACCCATGGCTGTAATCAATTAGCCTAAAAGAAATGCTTCAGGGTTTCTTTCTTTTCTTCTGTTTTCCTTTTGTTACAGAGATAAACGGCAATAAGAATTTTTTTTTCCTTTAGGTTAAATTTTATAAAAATAAAATACTACGATGCTTTAATTTTTGAAGCTGAAAAGAGTTATATAAAAAATAATAATAATAATAAACGAAAGATACCCATATTTCGAAAAAGATGTCATTTTAAGTCAATTTTCGTTTATAATATTATTAGAAACGATTCGCAAATGAATCATTTTATAAACGGGATTGGAAACCTTAATTTTGATTTCGTCATACCTTTTATTTAACTTGTGCGTTCTTTAAAAATGAAAAATTTTGTTTAATTTCTTTAAAAGAAAACTCAAAACACAAAATTAAATTAGTAATCTATCTGTATTACACTCACATATCACAATAAATACCTATGCCACACATGAACGTTATTTTGTAAGGAAATCAGTTATAAGTATTGTTGAAAATAAAAACAATTCAGAACATTATACTAATTAGAAAGGATCGGTTGCAAAGAATGCTGTCTGGATAATTAGAAATTGTACTCACTTTCTCCCCTTGGAATCAGAGCCTGATTACCCACGAGGCAAATTCCTACCACTAAAAATAAACAGAAAATTTTGCCTCATTCATGGCAGAAATTTTACATGAATACGGCGTTTAGATAAGTCGAACTTTTCTTTTAAAATTTATTGGTGTAAGTGTGCCCCGTTGGTAATCAGGCCCTGCTTGGAATACCATTTCAAGATCTTTGATATTTCTTATTTCTTCAGTCAACTTCGCGTATCGCGTAGTGATACATGGCGAAGTCTTATGGCGAACGCGATGAATTTTCATTTCGATACGAGAATTTTCGATAAATATCGAATTTCGATACGAGAATTTTTTTTTAAATGTGAAATATTTTCTCCTTAAAAAATGTTTACTTACTATGAATAACAATGAAATAAAATACATATAATTACAAAATACTGCTCCATTTTAAAAAATCGGTCTAAGTATTTTAAAGCACATAATAAACTGTTTTTGTAGTTTAAAAAAAAGATTTATGGCCAATATTCAGATTTTTAACTGTGACCAAAACCGCGCAAAACCGATGTGCAACGTTCTGTCTGCTAGCCCATAGAATAACATGTAATCCGCGATCCTAAGAAGTCCAATTTTTCATGCGGATTATATAAAAATTAAGAGTTTTCCTAGATACTAGGTTAGTCTTATCCACTTCGTCAAAAACAGATTCATTTTATATATTAATGTTTTTAAAAAAATCTAGACCGTTTCGGAGAAAAAACAAAGACAAACTTACACCATCGAAATTGCTTTCAAAATGGGTTTACACATCTGAAAATATACTGCACGTAAAATTGTAAAAAATTCAGAATAGGATTACACTGCAGATATAAGACTGTTTTAAAGAAATCAGAACAATAGGACCTATATTTGATGAGTTATTAACAAGCGGCTTTTCGCATTTTCTTTGATGTCGAGTTAGCTGTATGTATGAGTTCCGCCATCTACGAATTCTACGATACGATACGATTTTAGGCTTAAGGCTGCGTCACTCGGAATACTACCGTCTTCCATGATACAAATATTGAAAGTGTGCGTTGGATATAACATATATATATTTACAGAAATATATGTAGAAATACATAAAATTCATTTAAAGGCGTTATTTGGGGCGGAGCTACTTAAATTCGACAACCGAAGAATTTTTGGAGCGAACAACGTGTCAACTTCTGTATGTTAGATTTCAATGAGCATATAGTCCATCTTTTTCAACACTGTAGATACTCTTTAGATATCGGAAATTAACGTTTTGTATCAGAAACAATAGAGAAGAATATTTTTGCCTGGAAAAGAGAAACATTCGACGATATAGAAATGCAAAGATAGGTATTATAATGACTTTTATTGAAACATTATTCTCACCACTTTCAATGAAAAGTAATAAGAGTAAGTAGTTTCGTCACTTTGCAACGCGAAGCCCCGCAGTACAATAAGTAGTTACAAAACTATAGTTTAAACGAATGACTCTCATCTATTTCTGGTCATTTTTTCTTATTTACCAGGTTTGGGTGGTAATAGACTTTTTTTTAATTCAAGAAATGTACAACTCTCAAATTTCGATTTATTTGATGGTAGGTGTATGTGGCTATTTCATTCGAAAATAAATATTAGGGAAAATTGGTGTATGTTTTCTGTAAATAAAAAAAAAAAAAAAAAAAAAAAAAAAAAAAATCCAAAGCTGACAACACTGGATGATGCTTTATATTTAAAAATATATTTCCTTAATTTTGATTCGTTTAATTTTTGATAAGATAAACATGTTTTTATAAATAAATAAAAATTAGTCTAAAATGGAACAAACATCACGAGAGTAAAACGTACTGTAAAGACATAGCTATTTTTTGCAATTTTTTTTATAAACATACATACAAATGCATAGTCGAGTTCAGGGTTTCAGTTCTCAGTTTCATGAAAAAGTGTTTGTTATGAGAAAAATGTTTCGTACATTTTCCAACTAAAAACACAGTACCAGTCAACATTGAAAAGAAAACGGATTCTTTGTCTGTTTTCATTTTATTTTCTGTAAGGGGCTGTACATATATAACGTTATCACTTTAGGGGGGGGGGGGGTTGGCACTTGATATCTTTAAATATCTCTAGGCGGAGGAGGAGTTTGTCTTTTGATATCTTTATCATTGTTGATCCAACCGAAAATTTCACTTTTTGCTAATATATATACATTTTTACATATAAATAGTCTATGAACTTTTTTCTTAGTCTGTTATCGATTATTATGAAAATACAAAGGTATTATTAAACCATTAAATAATTATAAAATTATTTTATTCCAAAATATGGATTATCCCGACGTTCTTTATTCCTATTTTTCTGCAATATGTGGATATAGTGCGTTGTTAGAGAAACCAGGTTTGAAATGATATTTCTAATGTTTACCAATAAAAAAAATTGGGAAGAATTTGGTCACTTGTTTTGTTATAAGAAGTTCTGCTTACCCCCTCCCTGTAGGCAAGGGAAAGAAGAACATATTACTGTTGAATGTATTATGTAACGAAAAGGTTATATTTTTAAATAGTATTTCCTTAAAGTATTATTTGCTATAAAGTTATTTCATGCATAATAGTAATATTTTATTGACTTCTCTTCATTTAAATCAGTGAAATATACGAATAATAAATGTATGCCATTGCAAACGTATAAAAAGAAGAAAAAAGAAAAAAAAAATCCCTGACGGCTCGGGCCTACAGGCGGAGGTAGATTTCGAAGTACTAAATTCACCAACAAAACTTAAATCAAGATTAGAGATAGACCCAGTTCCTTCAATAAAAATGAGCTCCAGAGAGCTAAACATTTTGGGAAAATTCTAATATACAAGAATACACACACGAATGCATATGGAATAGGTTTAAAAAAATAGCTAAAGCAAATTCAGAGAACCTCAAAGTGTTAAAATAAGTTAATATTTCCATTGTCGGATTTTCGTCATGTTTTAATACGTTTCTTCAAACTCACATGACGTTACATATTCACCTGCTGAGGTCCGTTTTATTTCCAATATGATGCAATATACATTTTTTTTTATTCGTCAAACTATTTATTTCATTTTGTGTTTTCATGCGGAAATCTTGCTCTAGGAATCTTATGACGTAATATTCAATTTGTTTCAATTATTCAAGCTATTTATTTAATTTAATTTTTCACGCGAAACCTTGCAATAAAAAAGCATTTGTTGTGGTGAGAATTTTATTTCTTTTTTTTAATTGTTGGCAACTGCTATAACGAAAAATATTTACTTTTTCCTGCCATTGTTGTGTAAGAGCTGGTTTTATCAGAATCATGTTAAGAGGGTATTTAAAATTTTGAACCCTCCCCATTTCCATTCCCTTGGGCCGATTTTTTCCATTTGCAATCCCCGCCGAGATATTAGTCATCTCAAAGTTGTTGGCGAGTTTGAAGAAGATCCGTGCATAATTATGACTTTTATCGTGCGGACAAAATTTAGTACATACATACATACATACATATATATATATATATAAACTTTTTAGGTGGGGGTGGTTTTGGGTTCCTGGGGTCCTATAATGAAAAGTTATGAAGGAATTTTTCAAAAGTCGCACCATGGTAACGACTGCAATAGGTAGTATTTCTTACGAAATCTACCTAATTAAAAATAAAAAGAATTTTTCGAGATTGATACGATATCATTAGGGAGGGGGGGGGGGGGTGTCGAGAAATGATAACTTATGATATCGTAAAGGTGGGGAGGGGGTTCAAAATTGACAAAAAGTTGATAACGTTATATATGCATAGCCCCTAACCACAAGTTTTATTCAAGAAAGTTCCACAACAATCGCATTTTGGATTATGATTCTCAGATGACATCGTATCAAATCGAATATAATCATTACAATGAATCAATTTCAAGGAGCGGTGGTTAATATACGTTAGACATAAGCATTAAAGATGGTAGAAACCAAAGCAAATTGCTAATTTCAAAAGGTTGAAACTAAACTATAATTTCTCTTCATTAAAACTAGTGAATTAGATTTTCAATTAAAATGATTGTGATCACTGTCGTTACATTTCGATATCGAAGCTTGTAGTTTGTTTCCGTGCCAAAAACATATTTCTCTATTTTTGTCTCTGACACCAACAACAATTTTTAGTATCGAAGCAGTATCGACAGTGTTAAGAAGGATGCCCTTGTGTTTATTTAAATTCTGTAAGTGTTTGTTCCAAACATTCTTTGGATGTCAAATTTGAGTTGCTCCGCCCCAAATAACGCCTTTAAATTGATTTTAGTGCTTTTTATGCATATTTTTGTAAATATTTATATGTTATACCCAACGCACACTTTCGGAATTTATCTACAATATACGTGAATATCAGGAATTTTTTAAAAGAAAATGGTGATATTTGTATAATAAGATATGATTTTTTTTTTTGTAATTTTTTTTAGCGCTATTTCACACAGCGCACAATGCGTTATTTTAATAACGCATGCCCATATTTTAATAAACAGAAAATTATGCGAAATTCCCAGTTATGCATCTTTGGTATCTATATAACCTCAATCAAAAGCATCAAATTCGGTGCAGTAGTTTTTGAGAAAATCAGTTAAAAAAATAAATAAAAGAAATAACGTTTTTATCTCATAAAATATAAATAGTTATAAGATGATAATAGGGGAAATATATTGTCAGATAGGTAGACACATCTGGTGGAAAAAAATTAGAAAATTTGACTGAAAAGCATGTTTCCAATGCTTATCCGGCATATGTGAAGAAACAACTCCAGGACAGTGTTGTCAGATGGGCTACTTTTTTAAAATTCAGATTCTTGATTGGCACCACTTTTTTTAAATGGTAAAATGCGCCTTATTTAATGTCATGTTAATTAAGGCAAAAACAAAGATAATTTTACCGTTTCAAAAAAGTGGTGGCAATGAAGAAAACAGAATTTTAAAAAAGTAACCCACTGGCAGCACTGCTCCAGGATGTAGGCTCCTAAGGACAAAAATGAACTCGTGAAAAGTATAAAATCCGTTTGGGCAAATATCAGCAACCATGACTGTCAAATATTAGTGAATAGTATGCCTGATCGTGTATGTGACGTTATTAGGATGAAGAGAGACGCCAGTACATATTAACTATTCACACAGTTTTCTTCTAAATGAATTATACTATTTTTGAGTTATTATAATTTTTTGAATCGTTGTGAAAGTTACTTTTTTTTATTTTAACTTTTGAAAAAAATCATAAAAAAAACTTTCCACTGTAATACAGTTTTTTATTTCATGCTATGTTCACCTACAAAATATGTAGAATGTGATACTGCACATCAAAGTTGTCAAGAATTCATTTCTACCGAAATAGATGTAAGTCTCGAATGAATTTTCCATTATTCTAATAATTTGAATTGGAGTAGTAGTCCAAATCTGCTCCTGCAGCTGACAATTTTTTTCCTGTCACAGTGTTTATTATTACGAAACACTCATCACATTAACAAAATATTTAAATACAATGTATGAAAAGAAAATTGCGAATTTGGTGATTATAGTAGCTTGAGAAATCTGCAACCAAAAACTAAAAGAGTGTACCTGCAAATTTCAAAGATGCTTTTCTTGTGACAGCCATTTCTGACCTAAATTTGCATTGGATACACACTACTTTTTTTCTCGTTAGTACGTACTAGCTTTGGACAATATGGCGAAGCTAGATAACTTGATTTTTAATTGTTCTATTTCAATCGGTAGCTTAAACAGATATATTTTCTATAAATAAATTTGATTCTATCTTAATTCCGGTATATATGATTTTATTAAACTTCACTCATCACTAAAATAGATTTCCAACGCTATTGTTGTTTCTCAACAGCCTATTAGCAGCTTACGGACTCGAAAACGTGAAACTTTTTGATTAATGCGTTGAAAGCTCAGTTTAGAAATATAATGAAACTTATTTTTAAATAATTTTAATGAATACATTTGTTTTTCCGATGATAACTCAGGTTCAGAATTATTTAGAAATTTGCTTTTATAGTGTAAGCACTAAGGAGGGGTCATACTTGCCCTGAAATTTCAAGATCAGGAAATTCTTCGGTACCAGTATTTTCTTACAGAAAATATATTCTTAAATAAGGATAAATTTCGCGCGTTTAATGTAGAATTCTGTTTCTCTTAAAATATACTGATTTGCACTATCCCTGTGTAAGTGGTGACAATAATTTATTAATTTTGAAATAATGAATTCGTAAATTTTAGTCATGTTCAATTTTAAAAGTTTAGCAACAATTGCACCTTGCCAATGAAGTGGTTAAAAGTTTTTGTGGAGGAATAATTAACCTTCCGTCTACCAGACGGGTCCATTGGACCCGACATGTACATTCAAAATATTTATTCAAACCAGAAATTTCTTCAAAACAAACTAAATGTATAAATCAGACAATAATAAGTTAAATAAACAAATTAAATAGTTTTAAGTAAAAATTCTGGTGTAGAATATTTTTATAAAACTTGAGTAAAATTTCCGGTAGTTCTAGGGTTAAGTGTTTGTATACTGGATAATTTTAAGCCGAAAGCCAGTTTTTCTAACTCTATGTGAATAAAAAAATTAAATAATGGAAAATTAAAAATTTCTTTTGGAACAATCCTTTTGAAACTCCTTCTCAGAGTTCATTATTTCTTCAGACCACGAATACGCATAGGGGCAAGGAATTAAATAAAAACAAGAATAATGATAAATTACATATTGCTTGTGTACACAATTGTACATGAAAATTAAAATATTTATGAGATTTGTAGACTACACAAAAACTTGTTTTTGTGAGTTTATAATAAGTATAAGAGCCATAAAATGTTAATATCTTTTAAATAAATAAATAAATTATTTACGACTGCAATAAACATTTCTACCATATTTTCGTATAAGTGTTTTTATTGATTTATTTCATATTCATTGGTTTGTTATCAACTACATATCGCTCACCCGCAAGAAAAGTGACACATCTCGACAAAAGTAAATTCACAGGAGAGGCAAGAGAAAATTTGCGTGATTTTACTATAAGATGAAATTGCAGCACTTAGCTCTGCATGCAGGAATAAAAACGTGCATAAAAGCATAAAACCCTTAAGAATGAAGATGTACGATGAGGTTTGGAGGATTTGGTCATTTTACCTCCTCACACAATCCACCTTTCTTCTGTGGCCACAAACGGACATATAGCGTAATAAAGGGATTTTCTGTATAACTACACTTATGAAACTGTTTGTGTAGAAAGACACACCTATGACAGACCTATTAGTGGTATAAAACGCAAAATGAACTTTTGCGAGATGTGTCACTTTTCTTGGGTGTGAGCGATATATACTACATACTTCAAGCTAGCAGAAATATACACACATATCGCAGACTTATTAACAAATAAGATTTTACAAAGCTGTATGTCGAAGAAAGCTTTAGTCCGTACTAGTTTTACTAACAGAAGTTTTCTATAACACTTTTCATATATTTTAAATCGATAGTTATTTTTGAAACACGAAAGCGTCAAGTACTTGCTACTTTATTGATGCGTAACTATAACAATAAGAGAATTAATATTTCATATGGAAGCTGGAAGAATAAATGCTTGTTCCATGTTTTCAAGGCCCACCTGTGGTCGAGAGGTTCTGCTCTCGAAGCTGGTAGACAGGAGGTGCTGGGTTCGAACCCATTCGCGCCCGTCGGCCTAATCGTCTGTAGTTTACCGTGATTTTCTTCGAACGTTGTATTGCCATACATAAATACGGGTTAGGTTCCCTTAGAAAGACCCCCATGCAGCGCATCCTCCCTCGGCCTATATCCCTTGTGCAGATAATCGGTCATCATAAAACAACACAAACTCCATTTTTTGAAGTATTCCACTTAAGTGATATTTCTTCCAACATATCTTTGCGACATAATGCACTCACCAATGATTGTCTTTCATTCTTATTTCCCATTCTCAAGAGTGAATAGCTAATCCTAGACATTGTTAAAGAGACAATGATTCTTCAATAGATTATATCATTTTTTTACACATATCTTGTTAAGGTGCGCAAAATCTTTCGGAAAAACTAAATTTTCGTAATAATTGCTGGTAAAAGTTCATTCAAATCAGTAATAATTAAGTCATTCAAATATCAAGAACTGACACATGTTCCGATTGCATCACACTGTGTTCATTTGTATAGATGAAATTGGACTCTAATTTTTAGCATAAGTTCGTACAGATTATTTTATAAAACAATATTTTTTTTACTGTTTCTGTGTAAGTTATTTCAATTTTCAAAATAACAAATTTATATTAGTAAAAAGCGTTCAAATCATCACAACTTTGTAAGGGTTAGAGACTAAGTTTTCTGAGCTCTGCAATACTTACGCAACACTCAAATACTAAGAATTAGTAAATCTTCTAACCGGGTGAGATTATGTGAAGGTATTAATGGTTTGCGGGAATCACATTTGTTAGATTAAGACCCACCAACTTCTATTCTAAAGCAAAGCGATAATTCATTTTAGCTGGTGTTGGATATTTTATCTTCGCATATTACATAAAAAAATGCATTGAAATCAGCAACTTACAGCTTTGTAAATGTTTGCATATATTAGGTGGACCGGAAAATTCTGTCGTTTAATTTTCTTTCACGCCTACTTCAAAAAAAAAAAAAAAAAAAAAAAAAAAAAAATTCTTCATTGGCACCAGTATTTTGAAATACTAAAATTCCAATTGTTTTCATCATAGTGTGAAATGTGAAAACTGTGGGAATTTTACCATTTCAAAAAAGTGGTGCCAATGAAGAAATCTGAATTTTAAAAAAGTAGGCGCGAAAGAAAATTAAACGACAGAATTTTCCGGTCCACCTAATATTTCAAAAAGTTCAAAACTGTCTTGACACTCCGGCACCCAGGAGTAGATAAACTTCCTAACTGCATCAGACTGAGTACAGGCTTCACTTGTGTAGATGTAGTGCATGCAGTGTACCTGTAACATAGGACTGAATATCTTGTATACATGCTGCTGGAGGAAATCTGCCTCATCTTAACCCTTAACGGCGCGGTGTCCTTAACCCGTTAATAGTCGCGCGTTGGTCTTTTCCCCGCCCGAAATTCGTTATCTTCCTGTAACTCATTTCCTGTTAAAGTTACGATAGCAAAATTCCGTGTAACTGACCTTGAGTGTTCACACTCTTGTGTAGTGAAATTGCAAGTCATTCCTGCTATTTCTTAGCATTTTATCGCATTCTTAAGTTTCAATCGGTCTAAATGACCGCGTTGCGACCACTTGTGTTAGTTGAATTTCCCCCCCCCCCCCCCCGTGTTCATCCTTTCCCATTTCCGCGAAATCTGCGGGGGGAAGTTTCTTCGAAGTACGGACTCTCTGTCTGTTGTTATTTCGCCTTTCTTCTTTCTGCTATTTTACCCGTTCATAGAATATTTTTTTTTTTTACTTTTAGAATGTTACTTAAAATTGTTTTATTATATTAGTTGTGAATCAGTTCGCACAAAAAACTGATTGATGGTCACTTACATTTTTTTTTCATTGTCAAACATTGCGGGAATAAATTCTCAAATTGATAATCGTTTAAATATGAAAAAAGGGAAATTCATCATCATTATTTGAAAGAAGTTGCTTTCCATTTATTACCAGAACATATAAATGAAAAAAAAAAAAAACAGACAATAACACAGCCAAACAATTAAAAAAAGATAAGAGAATTTTGTGGGAATCAGTAAAAAAATTGCCGTATCTCCAAAATCTGAAAAGTGTCGTTTTTGTACAATAAAACAAACTCGAAAGATAAAACAGTTTTCTCAGAAATGTAGTATGTATATCTGCGAAGAACATACATATAATTTATTTGCACAATAATGAGAATTTTATAATGTAGGTTAGAAATTACGCAAATAAAAATCTCTTTTGGATAATTCAGTGAATATTTATACTATGATTTTAAAAAAATATATTTTAAGTATTTTTCTAAAATTTATCTATTTTTAAATTTTCATACTGTAAGTAAAAACACATTTTTTTTTAATGCCGCAGAAAATGTTTTTTTTTTAATTATTATTATTGGAATCCAATAGAGGCTTGGGGACGGTATCTAACAAATTTAAATTTGTTGTCCTTCATCAATTGTTCAAACTATTTTTCAGAATAATGTTTTTCAGAATACGAGAGAAAATTCATTTAAATAAAATTATTGCTGCATATTTATAATTTCGGAGGAAAATTTCTTATTGTTTTTATTATTTCAATGAATGTTATTATAAAACAATAAATTATAACAATAATACCTTATTATGAAATGTACAATTGAATATTTATTTTAATTAAATAGTTGCTGTAAAATACATCCCTATTAAGATGAACCTTTCAGTGATTCTGTTAATTAAAATAATTTATCCATCTTCGATTTAAATCTACAATTGCAAATGTATTTAAATTAAATATATAATTTCAATAACTTATTATTTACTTTATATAAGCGAAGTTCGTATCCAGAGTTTTTATTCAGGGGCGCTGCTCCCACCCTGAAATAAGTAGAAAAACTACAAATCATTCTTTTTCATTTGAACAATGGATTTAATCATAAAATCTCGAGTGCCCCCCCCCCCTCCTCTCCCCCCTCATACACACATAGACACCCCACAAAATAAATAAATAAAACGTAGTTACAACATTTACATTTATAATTTCGAAATTAAGTATTTTTAGCCTTTTTCTTTATTATTATTATTATTATTATTATTATTCTCTCTCTCTCTCTCTCTCTCTCTCTCTCTCTCTATATATATATATAATATGCTGGTGAATTAGTGGTATTGTATTTGATTTGCTGTTGCATGTCATAGGTTCCATTTTTATTTCAGTTTAATTGTTCAATTTAATGTCAGTGTAATATATTGATGCTAAATTTATTTATTTTATTTTATTAAATGGATATAGAGTGCCGGAGTATCATAAAAATCTACCTGACTCTGATTCTTCTTTCCAAAAAAAAAAAAAAAAAAAAAAAAAACCCTATCACGAATTTAGATTCATATTCGTAAATGTTTTCCTACTAATTATTGATTCATAGTAACATCAGAAATTCAATCAAATCATTTACTATTTACTTTTAAGTATTTATGCAAAACGAAGAAAGAGTTATTAAAAACATTTATCTAGATGCCAACTGAATATATACTTAAGCGAAATATATAATTTGCTGTAAAAGGTTGTAAAATGAATAATTGCTGTAATCTTTTAAAGTTCAGTCAATATTTTCACCCTACGTTATCTGTTTTCGATCATCTGATAACACCGGCAAGTTTCCCCTTCGTTTTCGGCCTGCTGGTAACGGCGGCAAATGGACCGAACGCGACTACTAACGTTCTAAAAAATGTCGCGACTACTCCCGGGTTAAAAAAGGACACATAATTTTAACTCCAAAACTGACAAACGGCACAAAAAAATATTTAACTAAAATTTTCCTATTATAATGTACCTGAAAACAAGGAAGTTCATGTTTTCTAATAAATCCGTTTATAAATTGCGGTGTCAGTCCATTATTTCATCAGTTTATAAACAGAATTACTCCGCGCCGTCAAGGGTTAAGAGTCTTTTGTTACAAAGATTTACTTACACATGACACAATCATTGAAAGTGCTGGAAAATATAAACAATAGCAATAAATATCGTTGTAATTTTGTAATTTAAAGTGATATAATATTATTGCGCTAGGGCAAATCATATATCAAGTTTTATTGTATTGTATTACGTAATATTGTTAACTATTTAGACTGAGTGGCAATAGATGACCATTTTTTGTCGTTGTTACCTTTACTAATATTTTCGAACAAAACCTTTTGCGATATATTTCTATTTCATACAGTAACATATCATCATGTATACGGTGTATTGTATACGATGTATAATGCATGCCGTATATGTTCTGCAAAATTCTTCTATTTGGCCAGCAGCACAGAAAAATTTACCTTATTAAAAAAACTTGCTTTCTGCTGTGGATGTGACATCCATGTTACAACCGTAACGTATGAAAAGATTTATTTTAACCACTTTTCAGCATAATTGAAAATTGTTTATGACTTCGGTCTTCCTGCCGTTTTTCGTCTGTCTGCCGTCAGTCCCTGCTGTAACTCGCGTAAATATTAGGTTGAGCAGAAAGTTCTGGAAAATTTTTAATCTAATAGTTACCAGAATTTGTATCGTATATAGGAATATACTAGTGGTGTATCTATAGGAGTTCGGGAATTTCGGCTCCAAAATGCCTATTGAACAATAAGTTTTGCATGTGTTAATACGGCATTATTGGAGAAAAGATCTAACGATTCTGAAAGCCGTCGGTGAAGGTGCTGGTACGGCGACGAACTTCGTACTTTCAGAAAATCCGGTATCTAGTAGAATGTCGTGGACTATGATGTTCTCTACTTTGAAGAATAGTCCTTGTTGCTTTTGTTGTTAACCCCTTGAGGGGCAAGCAATTGCGTTTCTGTAATGCTGATTTCCCACCGGAAATTTAGAAAATTTTTATTCAAAATAAGGAAAAAGCAATTTTACGACCTTTTTCCCACCAAAACTATAAAAGTAAAATTTCATAAATTTTTTGTGGTGTATATCTTCATTAATAGTAGGTGGGATATATTTTATCCCACCGACCCTCAAGGGGTTAATTTGCGCATAACAACGCAACTTTTACAAATTTCCCAGAACATTTTGCTCAACCTAGTATAATCAAATTGGCAAGTAACTGACATACTTTATTAAGGTTTGTCATTGCATGTTCGGGGTTACATTATGGTTTATGGGGGAAATACTTTGCGGTACATTTTAGTAGTATTACATAACTTTACACGTAATGAAATTTATATACATTATTCAGGTGCAATAGAAGATGTTACTATACAATATGTTATGTCTACCACCTACAGTAAACTTACAGGGGAACTCAAAAGCATTCCATTTTATTATGGGATATGAAAAAAATTCATTTGCGGCGTATTTTAATGATGTTACTCTACTACAAACATAATGAAATTGATATGAATTTCTGAGACGCTATAAAACATACTTTCTGTAGGATATGGAATGATAAGCTTTCATCTTTCATTTACAGGGTTACGCAAAATTGTTCGATTATATAATAGCCTGCGGGAAAAAAATATTAGCAGCGTATTTTAATTATGTTGCACTATTAAAACATGATGAAATTGATATAAGTTACCGAGGTTTGCTAGAAGATTCTTTCAGTACAATATGATATACATCGCATTCGTCGTTCATTTACAGGGAAACATAAAAAATTCCGGGTACAATAACACTGTATCTGAAGTATTGGCTATAGGTATGATTGTTGAAATTGCGTTATCAGTTATGGTATGCGTTTTAAGTTTATCTGCATTTTTATACACGACCTGCTGTATATAAATTCTACATACTATATACAGGTCTACACAAAAATAATTCATAGCCATTACTGAGAATAAGGTGTTTTAGGTGCGTTCGTAATTATATAAATACGTAGCAACTATAGTCGTCGTTCAGTCCGTCTGTCCGTCCGCATATAACAGAGCAGAAACTACCCAACCGAAGGGTCTGAAACTTTAAATATATGATTGCTGCAAAATTTTGTCGAGCCATTTCAAATTTTATGAAAATCGGATGTATAGTTTAATTACAGGGACTGTCAAAAGTTTTTCGTTACATTACGGCCAATGGAAAAAAGATTATTGTAAATATATTTACATTACATATTATATACTTTAATGATGTTACAGCCTTCCGAATGGTCTGAAATTTTAAATATATAATTGTTACAAAATTTTGTCGAGCCATTTCAAATTTTATGAAAATCGGATGTATAGTTTAATTACAGGGACAGTCAAAATTTTTCCGTTACATTACGGGGAATGGGAAAAAATTATTGCAACAGCATTTTAATGATGTTACAGACTATGCACTTCTGAAGTGGAAAAAAAATATACATTCAGTACTATATGGGGTGCAAAAATAATTATAAAACTAGTTATAGTACGAACGCACCTCATTTGCCACGTTTGACAAGCAATTTTCAACTTGTTTAATTTAAGATATGGGTAGTTCCATGAGTTTTTGTAGTGTAAGTCACATTGCTGATAACTGCTATGCTTGTTGGCCACCGATATTTTTGAAAAGTTTGCTTCGATTTTTTCAATTAATGAGATATCTCCCATAAAATAAATCTAATATTACCGTTCTAAAATGCTGGTTGTCAAAAATCGTAGCATGTGACTTACACGACAAGTGCTCGTGAAAATACCCATATGTATTTTCCAGTTCTGTGGCATCTAGAATAGTATACGTTAGTAGCATATAAATCACTTACACCGGAATTTACAAACACATTTTTTTGTAAATAAGAAAAAACTATTTATTACATATATAATAAACCTATAACTTTTTCACCAAAATTCCGGTGTTATTGTGGCGTTTCGGAATTAAAATTTAGTGTTTTCCGAAACATACCACCACCACTCAAAGGGTTAACATGTGAGGTGTATTAAAATTTGTAGGTCAGTAGGGCTGTAGAAAAGAATTCAAGTACGTTTCCGCCAATCTGCCGAAATTGCTAAAGGGAAAATTTCATTTGTGTTTTGTGTTTTCTAACTAAATTAAATTTTAACAAACTATGTAGAATATATACAAATCCATGTATCATTTGCAGAGCTGCACAAAATAGTTAGAGTACCTTAACGGCTGTAAGAAAGAAAGTTTGATCGGGTTTTGATTTGTAGATGGCGCCCTAATCACATTTCATATACATCAGTTAAAAGTAGACTTCATTACCAATCGTTTGATTGAAGTAATTTTCTTCTTTAATAATTAGTTGCAGAGTTAGTAGAGGGAATATACTTTTTTTGCATCACTGCAGAACATATACCGTTTTCCATTACTTTTAACCCCTTGAGGAGCGGTGGGATACCAGAAAATTGTAACTAAATTTTATACTTTTAACTTTGGAGAAATACCGTTAACAGATCGCTTTTCCTAATTTAAAAATAAAATTTTTCGATCGTTCCGGTGAGAATTCAATATTTAGAGACAGTTTTGTTTGCCCCTCAAGGGGTTAACATATGTTATATATAAGACATTTTACATTTAAAGTAACCTGTTCATTATTAAATATTCAGTTTCATGTTTGAATGAAGAAGTAACTATGAAATTCCTTTACATACAAATGCTATTCACGTGTGTTTGATTGCATTGTAGATTTATAATACTGTATATTTAATCATGTGCCGATGAAGATCTATGACAATTCTGATTTGCAATTTCTAATTCTTTGTGGTAATATTTTCAAAATCTTGGAATGATTTGTATATATAAGAAGGCACAATTAATATTAAAAATGGTACTTTTAAAAATGATAACTTTAGACTTTCATATACGCTGATTTGATGGCATGATGATTTGATATATTTTAGTGTTTATTTTTCATTAAAATATATTTGTTTACAGAGTGTCCGAAAAGAATATATGGGCATTCCACAGGCAAATTATGAACGCTAGAAAAGTATAAAAATGATAAAAGAACCATAACCTACAACCAATAATTTAAATATATATATCAGCCTTATTGCCTGATCACATTTATTTTGCAAGGAAAATTGAAAGATTTAAAACGTCAGTACCGGTATATTACAGTAATCGCATGAGTCCATTTTTGGCAAAATGGCACTTGACACGTGTCTGGCACAATTTTTTTTCTAAGTATAGATATTATTCTGTCTCAATCTCAGCGTGCCTCAAATACATTTTTTGGGTAGTCAAAAAATGGCACTTGACACGTGTCTGGCACAGTTTTTGGGCTGACTAAAGTGTCTGTCATTTTCAAAATATTTTTTTTCTAAGTATAAATATTATTCTGTCTCAATCTCAGCGTGCCTCAAATACCTTTTTTGGGTAGTCAAAAAACGGCACATGACACGTGTCTGGCTCAGTTTTTGGGCCACGATCCTTTTGCCAGACATTCGATTTTGTATTCAGGCATTACAAAAGAAGTGTTGCACAAATTTTCAGGGTGCCTCAAATACCTACTCAAAAATGTTCAACAGCTCTCCTACTACAACAGTTTCTGTCACCCTCGGATTAAAATTATTTACTGACTCTGGATATTATAAACGGCCCGTTATGGACAGTTATATATCTTGATCAAAACTACAGATTTTGATTATCGTGCTGTCATTACATTTTTCCTTTTTTATATTTGATTTTTTCTATCATATTTTTTTGGTATGAAATGTAGATATTTATTACTCCAAAACGCAGATCAGACGTTACGATTTTATTTTATTTTTCCCGCGTTATTTACTTTACGTGCTGGAATCGTACAGTGTCTGTGATATCACACATCAGAGATTTTCTTCTTCATTTTCATGCATAATGGCTCTGGAAGTTTAGTTCTTCCAATACATTTCTATTTGTTTCTATACATGGTGTATATGTATTTTGAGGAAGTTGTCTATATTGGGTAGCAACAAATAGACAAAGTATTTGACAAAATGAAAGATGCATTTATCGAAAAAGAAAAACATTTTTCACTTCCAAATAACTTCATTAGTCATGCCTACCACCTGCATGATTTTACGTTCTAAAATTAAGTCCTTAAATGCGTGAGAAAATTTAGAGGTATTCGAACGAAAATAATGTTTCGCGAACTACATTAACGCAAATTTCTCTCATTTAATGAAACGAATACGTATTCGAAATAGTGGCATTGAAAAATTTGAAGGGTTGACAACTGTGGTATTTATTTTGCGTTTGCAAGAAACTCTCTCGCTCCAGCAACTACGTAATTAACCCCTTGAGGGCGATGGGATATATTTTATCCCACCTTAGTTTAATCAAGATTCGCACCGGAAACTTAAAAAAAATTATTTTTGTAACTTTGATGGAAAAATTTGTAAAGTTGCTTTTCCTTGTTTAGAAACAAAATAATTTGAAGATTCCGGTGTCTATTCAAAATTGCAGGAACACAATCACTTGCCCCTCAAGGGGTTAAACACCTTCCTCTGAGTAACAGTAAAATAGTATTTCATAATCAGCATCATTAAAATCTAATCAGCACCATTCAGGGCCTGATTACCAACGAGGCACACTTACACCAATAAATTTTAAAAGAAAAGTTCGACTTATCTAAACGCCGTATTCATGTAAAATTTCTGTCATGAATTAGGCAAAATTTTCTGTTTATTTTTAGTGGTAGGAATTTGCCCCGTGGGTAATCAGGCTCTGGCACCATTTCATATCAAGGACTAACAGAATCTGAAGTTTTGTGAAATTCCGTGCATTAGTTCTTCAGACATACATATTTTTGTGGCATACAGACTCACATAAAAACATTTTGTAAAAACCATCAAATCGTGTTCGTGACTTTCTGAAACGCATAAATCCACTGCAGACAAGTAGTCGAAAATTTTCACGAACCCAATACTTGTGAAGGTAGAAGAAATTGAAAAGGTTTTATTTTCATTAATTTTCACTAAGGAAAAGAAAACGTCCAATTTTAATTGCAGCTCCTTTAACCCTTAATTGCATAGTGATGTAAATTTCCATCACCTTTTTATTTAATTTTTAATACATAATTTAAGTTCATATTTGTATAGAAATATTAATCCTCTAAATATTACAAAAGATATGCTACTAATAAAGTTAAAAATCTATCTTAAGATTTCTGGTGCTTAAAGTTTAATATAAAAATAAAAAACACAATTCTAAAAGAATAATTCATGAAATTAAGGGTTAAATAACCATTTAGGTCTTTTTTGAATTAAGCTTAGGTGTATTCTACAAAATGCGTCTAAATTTCATCCTTTAAATTTAGAATATTTGTGCCATTTGGAATATAAATAAATGTTCCTTGTTAAAAATTTTTAGTTAAGGAATTAATATTTGTTATGTAATTTTTTTCTTTGCCATTAATAAAGAAATAATTCCCTTAATTTGTATAGAAATATCTATGTTCACTTTAGAAAATTTGAGCTATAATGCAATCTCCGAGATGAGGAATATTCCATTATCTCGATTTCACTGAAATGTTTAAGTATACTCTTTAATTAAGGATGATTCTTTCATTGTTGAAATGGCATAATTTTTTTTTATAACAAAAGTTTTCAGCCACAAAGAGAGATCTATTTTGTCACTGATAGTGTAGTTTGTAATGAAATTTAATAAATGATGGAATAAAATGCTTGTTTTTAATTTATGACTCTTCCATTTTCAATCATTCTCATAATAAAAGATTTATATTATCCCTGTGCTAATTTTCAATTACGAAAGCGATATCTTAACTGATGAACATATAAAAGGGAAAAAATGCCCATTAATGAAAATCATAATAAAATTAAATATCTTGCCTAAGATCTTAACAGCTTCCCTCTTTTTTCCGGGTTATCTGGGGTTGTATATATTGTAAAGGACTATTATCACGAGAAAACTTAGGCGTGGCATAATTTCCCACTACTATTTCTTTTATCACGGTTTTACTCAGCCTGAAGCACAAAAAGAAATAAAATATTCTATTATAATATAATCAATTGTATATAACAATTTATATATATTATTTGATCGGCAGTTTTCCAAGTTTTGTGATACATGCAAATGATGTAATGTAATGATGTGATTTTTAAAAAAAATTATGATTTTTGGCATTTTTTTTTCAAAAAAATTGGTAATGGAAGCGGTTAATAAATTTTGAAATCAATTTCTGTAAAAATTTAAAACCTAACAATAATTAAAATAACTCTTATTATAAATTGTCCTAACTCAAAGGATGTGATTGACTGGCAAGAATGGTATCATTTTTTTACTCACATTATTTACATTAGCAAGTTTCCGAGTACATTTAGTTCGACATTAGAATTTAAATATTTCATTAAAAGACTTGAAATAAAAAAAAGAAGGGTTTTTTTAAATTAAATTTCTGGAAAAAATAGAATTTTTCCAATTTCAAATGTTATTCAAGATTTAAAAAATATACAAAGTTTGTTTCCAAGATTGTTACTTCTAGTTTACAAAAGGATATTAATTTCATCTTACCAATGTAAAATATTCAGCAACTGTAATAAACACGGCTGTTAAAATTGTAAGAAATTATTTATAAAAATTATTTTATCTTAGAGCGTAATGGCGATGAAAAAGAGAATGAATAAAACATAAATCTTATATATAATTAATCTCATAATTATTTGTATTTAAAAAATTATAACTTTCAATCATTAGTTTAATAAAAAAATGTTTATCTTCTTCTTTAAATTTTCAATTACGAAATTAATATCATTAATTTACTTCAAGAACATACCAAAGTGAGAAACTGCCCATTTACGAAATTTCTAGTGAAATTAAATAACTTGAATAGTTTCCTGAAGGTTGCTGAAATCAATTTCTGTAAAAAATTTAAAGCGTTTCAACAGCTAAAATGACCGTCTTTAGAAACTACACTAATTCAAACAATGTGCTTGACTTGTATAAATTAAAATCACTTTGCATTTGCGCTCTTATTATCTGCATTAGAAAGTTTCCGAGAACTTTAAGTAAGGCATTAAAATTTAAATATTATACAAAAGACTTGAAATTGAAGAAAGGCGTTTTTTTAAATTAAATTTCTGGAATAAAAATAAAATGTCCAATCTAAAATATAATTAAATATTTTTAAAAAGAGACGAAGTTTTTCTTTTTCCCAAAGGATATTACTTCTCCTTTTACAAAAGGCCACCAAATGTATTCCTACTAGTGTAAAATATTCAGCGATGAATGCGGCTTTTAAAATAGAAAGAAATGATTTTTATTAAAGGCATTTTTCATAAAACTTAATGTCGATTAAAAAGAGCATGAATAATAAAATAAATATTTCTAAGAATTTATGTAGATAATTTTATTTTAATGGAACACTTTCATTTTAAAAGGTAAGTTCCTTTTAATAGGTATTTCAAATTTAAACATACATATAAACTGTATACCTCCTGAAAGAACTATTTTATCAAAACTGGAAATTTCTTAAATAATCAAAATCCGCACCGCTCTTTTCACATTGCAAAATGGATAAATTCAGAGTAATTATCAATTTAATTGCACACTAGCCCTTTAAGCGTCTTAATCGTGTTTTTCCGTCACATAATTTTTGAACTCAAAGGTTGATATAACAAAAAGTTTAATGTTATTTTTGTTGCTGTGTATAAGACAAATAAATATTTATAGAAATCAAATACAATACCTCTTACAAATACTTTTTATAGCCATATTTTATGAATCGTTAACCCATTCACGCTCGAATTAAATTACGGTTGAAAAATTCAAATTGTTTATTGGAACCACTTTTATGAAAAAGAAATATTCACCTTATTTAATGACAGGAAAAACGATACTAAAATATAGCCAATTACACTATTTTATAAAACTGGTGGGAATCAAACAATTTGAGTAACAGACACAGCCCGTGAATATGACGGGAGTGAGAATTAAGGGTTTAAGCAAATCATATATGAAATTTTTTGCCAGACGCTGAAAAGGCTACAAAGGCTGTTTGCACCATGGAACTACGAATAAAGAGGAATTGACATATACACAAATTGGTGAAGATTCAACTGTAACCGGTTCAGCACGGGTTAAGTACCGCAATTACAAACTTCCACTAGTAAATATGAATATTTTCCCCCTTATTTTGTGGCGGAATGAAAATGGTAGGAGTTCATGAGGAGGCTTATAGGGTTTAAATATAAAGCTTTTATTCAACAACGGCCAAAGGGTTGGCAGACAAGATCTTATAAATTTCGCCCTCACTCCGGGATAGCGCTAAAACAATCTTAATTAAATATAAACTCAAAAGTCAACTCACGTAAACTTCATTTCTCCGGAGCGTGGTTAAGTTGCGATGGAGGTGTTCACTTGAGATTCACATCCAGATTTCATCTCACTCTAAATCTGTTCTTGTTCACAGGCTAAGCTCCAAACACACAGTCCACTTCTCCGACACTAAAACTACTCACGCCATCTAACACTTCTCTCGAACGTCTAATTGATTTAACTGACTCACTAACTAACTAACCAATTAACATATTTTCGCTCCCCTATTTACACTCTGGTAGACTGAGCAAAGCAATTTGGATAGGGTTACCGCTAACTCTCGGAACAATGAACTCCTAATTAAAAATGCACCTCGGACAATTATAGTGCCTCTAGACTAGAGTTACGTCTTCCACCATGCGTACCTTCAAACCACTAGAAAGCCTCTGTAAAAAAGTTACTGTTTCCTTACAATTTAAACGCTTTATTAATGCAGAATTTCTGTCATAATTACGATAAAAATATATATTCTTTTTTTTTTTTACTGATGGAAGTTTACCCGGCTGTGCTTAGGTGCCCTGCGGTCTCACCATGTTATGACAACGTAAACAAATATTCAGTCAATGTCCGTGAAATAGATTATCATCGCGTCGGTCAGGGCAAACTCCACCAGTTAAATCCAATAGAAATTTTTGCTTCCTTATGATAGAAAGTTTGCGTGAATAAAGTGAATAAATAAAGCAAAATTTTCTATTGAAATTTGCTGGTGGAATTTTCCCCGGCGATGATCTGACCACATAGATTCCACATAAATAAATAACATCTTCTGACAACATCCTCAGTTATTCCTCCCTCATTCGTAAATGGTTGACACTACACTATATGTCTCCATTGTTTGCACAAGTTTTGCTTACTTACATTTTTTACAATGTATACTATAACTTCCAACGTATAAGTCGAACCTCAAATAATGTTTCCCACTATAAATTCTATGTAACATAATTTAACTTAAATACTTTGATTTCATTTATTAAACAAAATTTCTGGTTTGAAGCATAGACACGGCTTATACACCGGAAATTACGATATTGTAGCTGAATTTCATACATTGCATACAATGCGTACATAAGCATATTTACAACATTGCAAGAGTGAATGTATTATTTTTTCGATAAACAAAAACTCGTTTAGCTGAGTAATTAAACATAATCCTTATTCAACTAAAACTTAATACCCTTATTCAACTATAACTGAAAAATACACTATTTGTAGTCTCATAATATTTTATAACAATTATTTTTGTAAAAACCAGAATATTGGCTAGGGGAAGATCGGAAAGCCTAGGCCACTTCCAGATTTGAACAATCTCACTCACATAGATAAACAACGCACACCCTAAAAAACCTTAGCGCCGCGCTTATACGTATGCGAATCAGCAATCGCCGAGAGGGTAACAAGAGACGAACGTTTATTTACCTGCGCCCAGATTTTTGTGTGTGCCGTTTACTTTTTGAATGCAGTTATTGTATATAAAATTTCAGGAAGTCACTATAATTTATTAATTATCCTGTGCGGTGATTGTTGTAGTTTCTATGTCATGTTACTTATTGACGTTGCATTTATAATTATTGTTGTGATATATAAAAATATGAAATAGAGACGGACGGGTGGTATCGGACACAATTCCGTCGGGGACCCTCGGGCACATTTTGGATAGAAAGAAGATCTTGTTAGTTGTCAACAAGTAGTTATGTTCGTCTACTGTTGAATTCACACCGGAAAATTCGAAAAATTTTGCTTCAAAACAAGGAAAGGCGATTTTTCAACTTTTTTTTCAACCAAAGTCAGAAAAGCAAAATTTAATAAAATTTTTCCGGTGCAAATCTTCATTAATCGTAGGTGGGATAAAATATATCCCACCGCCCCTGAAAGGTTAACCCTCTCGCTGCGTAATTGTTTTATCAAAATAGCTTCAAAAAGTGCGTATTTAATTCCATCGCGCAGCGTCTTTTAAGAATTTTTATTCTTTTGTCACCGGTTTTTCAAAACAAAAATTTTCGCCTGATCGGGAAAATGCTCCGATTAAATGAGGCAAAATTTACAATAAAAAGTTACTGGTGGGAATGATCAAGGAGGGCTAATTAGACGGAAAAAATGTATTCCGATGAAATCTCGGGTTGCGCAAATTTTGCTACTTTTACGTTGCCCGAGAAACTCTCGGGTTTTGCAGCGAGACGGTAATAGCTTGTAAAGCTATAACCAACAAAAGCGATTCGGCAACGGCTATCAAGACCAAAATGAAAACAAAGAACAATGTTCAGAGTTTGACAAAGGACCACTAAACAGAAATGCAACTTATGTGGCGAAACTTTTGAAAAAGACTGGATACAATAGGATAATAAATGTAATGTCATAAATGTAAAGACTGGGCGCATGAACCATGTGTGGGCATCGATCCTTCACAGCCTTGATGTTATTGAGACGTGTGTACTGTGTAAGGCTAAAGATCGGCTTGGTCACTGTTAATTATGTGTGTCCGATACCACCCACCAAAAAAATATTTCTAAAAAATTAAAGACTTATTGGAACACTTGATTTAAGCTAAGACAGGCAAACTATCTGATGTTACTTAACTACTATTATAAGAAATATATCGTATTTAATTTCTAGTTTCAAAATAAAACTTTAATTCTGTTCATTTCTAAAATTTCATGAGTTTAGTTTATGTGCCCGGAGCTACCCGATCTTCCCCTACACTGTTTTCAAAAATATGTCGTGAACGAAAGTTATTGAATTTTGCAGTGAAAATTGTTCATTTAATATTTTCTTGGTAAATTCTTCATTTAACAATTTTGTATTTTTTTTTCTTTACGTTATTCACCATTATAAAACCTTTTTTTTTTTTTTTTGCAAATTATCAATTACAAACTGATGTCTGTAATTCTGTACAAAAAAAAAAAAAAAAAAAAAAAAAAAAGATACAAAACTAACCATTTACGCAATTTCTGGGAAAATTAAATCCGAATATCAGTTATTGAAATCAATTTTATAAAAATATAAGGAGTTTCATTAACTAAAATTACCCTCATTAGAAATTACTCTAAATTAAAGAATATGCTTGATTGGCAAAGGTGGAATCTTAAGAAAGTTTCCGGAAAATTTCTAGTTAGACGTTAGAATTCAAATGTCTTTTTATCAAAAGAAACCGGAGAAAAAAAAAGTTTACTCCCCATTAATTTTCTTTAATAGAAAGACAAACGGTTAATTTAAAATATAGTTTCCATTTTGAAGAATTGTTTTTAAAGTTTTTGAAAGTATGTTAATTGCATTTTAGAAAAAGTCCTTAAATTTGTTCATTCGAGTGTTAAATTTTCAGTAGCTGCGACGACCACTTATTTTAGAATTTAAAGAAATACTGTATATTAAAACTATTGTATTAATGATTTAGTGGAGATTAAAAAAGGGATATGTAAAAAGTCTATATATAAGGCATTCATAACCAAACTGTATACAGTTCATTTTTTCGTTAAATCGAGATTTAGATAAATCCGTGCTCTATAAACCACAATTTCCTCTGCGCTATAAAGACTTATGCCCCACGTTTAAAATGTTAGCAGTAAATAGCTATTTACAAATGATTTTTAACGAAACACACTAAACCCTATTAATTGTGCCTTAAACACGTTCACGCAGGTGTGAATCACAGGTGGGTCACGCTCGACTGTTCCATCAAGCGACGTGCATCACCGGTGGATCACGCTTGCTGTGGCATCAGGTGGCGAGCATCACCGGTGGGTCACACTCGACTATTTCATAGAGGGCGTGTACTACAGGTAGGTTACACTCGACTATGCTATAGACGGCGTATTTATGGGTAACGTTTTAAGAGTTTGATTCACTTTGATTATGAACGCTTGATGTATTTATCCTAATTTGTATATAAATCACTACACAAACATAAAAATATATCTGATTCCCATCGGCCTACTAACTGAATAGTCTGAAAAAGATTAGTAAAAGCCAAGAGATTGTATTGTGACATTAAGTAGACCATAACATTTCAAGAAATTCACGACTGGTATCGGTACAGTCATTCGGGGTTACTTTGATCCGCATTTTCTCTATTTTCATATGCCACACTCTTATTTTAAGAATATTGTTGTACCTAGGGGCATAAAAGAGAAGAAATGATCCTAAATTATCGTATGACGATCAAAAATTAAGGAATAAAATGATAAAAGCTATAAAAAAGAAAATTTTAACCTGTTTCAAAGCTACCCAGCCATTTAGGATAACTTTGCACCATATGATAAATATTATCTAAAATAATTCATTATAAAAAAAGTATCATAGTTCGGACAACTTTGAAACACCAAAAATGTTTTCAGATATGTAAAGAATCCGAATTTACATTTCCCAACATCACAAGATTTGTATAATTTATGATATTACAACAAATATCAGGCATAAGAAAAGTGGAAGAAGAGAACCATGAATATTTAGAAATAAAAAAAAAACCTGTTTATTGTTCATATAAAACATAAAAATGCAGTGAAAAACAATTTTCAATGTTTTAACTCGATAATATATACATAGTTACAGTAATACATACTAGTACTAGTATTATTCAAACAAGAATAAAAAATGTCGAATGAATGAAATGTCAAATTTGAGTAGCTCCGCCCTGAATCACGCCTCTAAATGAGTTTTAAGTATTTTACACATATTTGTGAATATATTTACATGTTATATCTAATGCTCACTTTCGGCATTTATATAAAATATACGTGCAAATATGGGAAATTTTTGACAGTAGCGCCTCTAATCAGTAAGTTATAAACATCAGTATAACATTGAGCCGGCTCAAAGTTACCCTGAAAATGTGGTAAAATGTTAGTGCCTTCTTATTTTAGATTTTGTTAACTATTAATAAATAAATAATCACAAAATATTATGATATTTACAAAATTTAGATAATAATATGTCTGATAAGTGACTACATTGTTACTTACTATGAAAATCTAATTGGATTACAACAACTTCAAAACAGCATTCAAAATTAACTTGAAAACAGCACTTCACAAAAATAGTTACATGATGCATTTAATTCCGTATAATGTTGCTAATTTATTTTCTAAAATAAAGAGTAGAAATCGCAGTTTAGAACTTTGCCAACCAAGCACAGTTCTGGAGCTTAAATAGTCTTTTGGAGTGAAAAATATTAAAAATTAGGGGGTGGTGCAAAGTTACACCCTATGGTTCAAAGTTACCCTGAATGACTGTATGCAATCCATATAACCCAGGATTTCTAATAGCATACATGTGTTCCTAAAATAGTATCAAGGGGACATTATATGACGATAAATATCTGACATATCTTCGTGCAGTGACATGTATCCAAGAGTTGAACAACCTTTAGGTTCTTATCTCACCACACCACTTAAAAAAGTTCTTTTTTTAAGGACGGATAAGTTTTAATAATATATATTATTGCAAGATAAACTTGAATGTATATTAAAGAGTAGTACATAAATAAAAGTAAAAAATGAATAAAGACATTAATTTTTTAATAAAAATACATATTTAAATTATACTAATCAGAAGTGATTTTAATTTCTATTTATTATTGCAAGATTAACTTGAATGGGATTTAGAGTTATTAAAATATTTTCAGATGTGCAAAGACATTATTTGGTTTTGTATTTTGTCTTAGAATAGCAATTTTTAAAATTCTTGACCACCAGATTTTCGAGTTACCGTAAGAACAGAACTAAAACACCGTTTACAAATTTTTATTCACATACATCAAATTGATGTCTTGAAAACATTTCAGGAATAGTTACTTTTTCATTACACAACTTATACAATCCATTCTCAATACATTCAAGAACTGTCTAAAACCACCCTTACCTTTATCTACGTCACGAATTTTAACTCTAATGTTATCACTAACATTGCACTGTGGATACCTTAGATTGGACAACGATTTCCTTTTTTAGCCTGTTCTGCTAAATTTGCCTTCGCTTCTATCCTATTATTAATGATGTCATCTTTTTTTAGCACAAATCACATAACCCATTTCTGTTTTTGCGCATTTCACAACCAGAACTAGATTCCACTCCTTCTTCACATTGAGTTTCATCGATGCTCTGTACTTGTTCTTCCTGATTCTTAATTAGCTCCTCCAAATGATCTTCTTTAACCCCTTAATTCTCGCTCCCGCCATATTCACGGGCTGTGTCTTTTACTCAAATTGTTTGATTCCCACCAGTTTTATAAAATAGTGAAATTCACTATATTTTAGTATCGATATACCTGTCATTAAATAAGGTGAATATTTCTTTTTCATAAAACTGGTGCCAATAAGAAATTTGAATTTTTAAACTGTAATTTAATTCGAGCGTTAAGGGGTTAAGAACATCATAAATTATTTCGGACGGTAGATGAGATGACTTCAAACGAAATTTCACATCATAGCCGAACATGGCTTTATACGGGGAGTGCTTTAGACCATCATGATAAGCATTTTTTCTCATCAATTGAAGAAATCCAAGTCTTTCAGACCATGTATCATAATAGATGTAAATTCCATGTGACCATGTATCATATTCATAATAGATTTATATAAGAACGCAAAATTATGCGTTAAACCTTTCAGGGCCAAGGCATTTCTGCTCCAAAAATGTTTAAATAGTTGAATGACACCGCAATGTACAAACAAAATTACTTGAAAATAATCAAAAGCTTATTTTTTTCTGACGTATATTATGAAATCGGAATTGTATTAAAAAGTTACTGGTGCCATTTGACGTTTTGGGCATTAAAATTAAGCGTTTGCACACTGCAAACGGTGCACCCTTAACCCCTTGGGGACGAGCGACACGTATACGTGCCGGGGTATACGGTTACGAAGCGCTCAGAATCCTTGTTTTTCCTCACCAGTAAAATTTTACAGTAAAATTTGCTTTATTTAATCAGCGCATTTTCTCGATTCAAAAAGGCACAAATTTCTGTTTTTAAAAAAGGTGACAAAAGATTAAAAATTTCGTAAAAGGCTCCCGTCCCGAAGGGGTTAAGCATACATCACGAAACATTTTCCAACCCATTTTCAATACTATAACAAAATTTCACAGTTTACTAAGGTGAATGATGTTGTCTAAATGAACAATTTGGAAAACGCGTAACCATAACAGATTTGATTTTTTTTTTACATCTAATACATCATACATCATTTACATCTAATATGATTTATTTACCAATTAGAATAATTGTGTTAAAATTAATCTCATGTGTCATAATTTTCCTCCTTCATCTAGGTCATGAGCATATTCTGAATATCCTAGTTTGCCCTTTCCATACTACCTTGGCACTGACTCTGACGTGGTTTCTGTATGTGGTTTTCCCTTGTATTATTTTTAACTCTGTCCGCCTATATAGGGTAACTCAAAATAATTCTGTGACATTACGGTCTTTGGGGAAAAATCGTTTACGATGTATTTGAATGATATTACACTATATTAAATATATTGAACTTTATATGTATCACTCAGGTGTACTACAAGGTTCATATTGTAGAATATAGTGTGCATAGAATTCATAGTCCGTTTATAGGGACACACAAAACAATTTGGCTACAGAATAAAATGAACAATAATTGAACTATTGAATCCTACGAACAACAATTTTTGGAAATGCATTTTCAGGTGTGCTATGCGTTTTTAAATTTAACTATTATTTAAATATTACTTGGCGTTTATGAATTCTATAGATCATATACAGAGCTGCACAAAAATTCTCAACAAGATCCGTTTATTAGTGGAAATTACTGAATGGAAATTTTCATCTGTGCGATGCATTTAATTGAACTGCCTTATAGCATACTATGAAGTATACATACTATGAAGTATTCATAGATCATACACAGAGCTGCGCAAAAAAATCTCATATTTTCTCGATTATTAGTAGTAATGGGAGAACTTTGGTTTTCAATTACGTTATGGTTACGTGTTTTCCAAATTGTTCATTTAGACAACATCATTAACCTTAGTAAACTGTGAAATTGTGTTATAGTATTGAGAATGGTTTGCAAAATGTTTCGTGATGTATGCTTAACCCTCTCACTGCGTAATTGTTTTATCAAAATAGCTTCAAAAATAGAGTATTTAATTCCTTCGCGACGAGCGTCTTTTAAGAATTTTTATTCTTTCGCCACCGGTTTTTCAAAACAAAAATTTTCGTCTGATTCAATCGGGAAATTTCTCCTATTAGATAAGAAGAAATTTAGAATAAAAAAATAACTGGTGGGAATGATCAAGGAGAGTTAATTAGACGGAAAAATGCATCCCCGATTAAATCTCGGGTTGCGCAATTTTTGCTACTTTTACGTTGTCCGAGAAACTCTCGGGTTGCGCAGCGAGAGTGTTAACCTTTCAGCTGCACCGTTTGCAGTCTGCAAACACTTAATTTTATTGCCCAAAACGTCAAATGGCACCAGTAATTTTTAAATACAATTTCGATCACATAATATACGTCAGACAAAAAGAGCTTTTGATTGTTTTCACGTAAATTTTTCCGTACATTGCGGTGTCATTCAATTATGTGAACATTTTTGGAGCAGAAATGCATTGGCCCTGAAAGGTTTAACGGAAAGGTTATAATTTTGCGTTCTTACTTAAAAATGAAACCTGAACTTAACAACAGTTTTATAAACATAATGTAGTATGTAAATTTATGAGTCCTTTTTAAAAATATATATCTTTTTACTACACCTAAAAACACAAAATCCTGTGTAGCAGACTTCTTTAATTTTACAGCCTTTGTTTCTAACAAAAAAGCCGAAGAAACATTAATTTAATGATTATAAAACGAAAAATTGAAACAAAGGAAAAAAAACTGTAAACACTGTTGGCAGTCAGTGAAGTAAATTAAGTTCAGCAAGGAATAAATGTAATAAACATTTTGCGTTCTGAGAAAAAAGAAAATCTGCGAATTTTTTTCATCAAGTTTGAGTCATTTGTATGGTTTAAATTATTTTTAAAAGGCCTTTAAATAACTGATATAACAAAAGAATAAAAATGGGTTAATGAAAAACTTTACCTGAGCTTTTTCTTTTGACTGATTTTGAAAAGAAACAATTCAAAATAAAATCATTGTTTTATACTATGATTAGTGCCTTTTTTTGGTAGGTTGTAGTTTTTTTCAGTAAAAATTGAGAAAAATGTGAGGAATTATATAGGTGACCATAAAAGGATGTCGTAGTTGTAAATTTTAATGGTATAAACTGTAAGCGTTGTAGAATGTTGGTTCAAAATCACAAATAAAGAGTCACTCAAACAGTTACAGATAAGCGCATGCGCGAGTACTGCTTTGTTATTGACTCGCGTGCAGTCCCACGTATACAAAATGGCATCTCTTGAGCTTAAATCGTTATTGCAGGGCTGAAGATTTATAAAAGCCATCAGAGTGATGCGATTTTTTCCTTTGGGTATTTATAAAATATAGTGTATACGTTCCATCGCTACCTAATGATTAGCTAGAGATGAGACACAGAATTGAAGAGGCTATTGCTTCCGTTACTCCGGACTTGTTAATCGAAGTGTGATAAGAGTTGGACTTTAGGTTGGATGTGTGCCGTATAACTAATTGTGTACCTATTGAACATTTGTAAGAAAAAATAGGTTAGTTTATTTACATTTTGATATACGATTTGTTGTAAATAGTCTAAATTAAATTGTTATATTATACCATTCAAACTGGGACATTCTTTTATGGGAAGTTTATGTATTTTGCATATGTATATTTAATCCCCGCATTATCGATATTTGAATTTGGATTAAATTACTCTGTATAATTATGTATTTAAATCGACTACGTATATTATAGTAATGAACTATACACATTATCATTTCAAATTCTGAATATATTTGTAAATAAAAATCCATTAATACCTGTTGCCAGCACTTACTTCTTCGTTGTTTACTTTGGATAACAGATGTCGACACAGAGCTGTTTTGGGGGATTTAACATCTTGAGGGACGGTGGGATAAAATATATCGCACCTAATTTAAACAAGACTCTCACCAGAAAATTTTAACTAAATTTTATATTTTTAACTTTGGAGGAAAATTATTAAAAAATGCTTTTCCTTATTTAAAAATAAAATTTTTCGATTATTCCGGTGAGAATTCAATATTTAGAGACTTTTTGCTTGCCCCTCAAGGGGTTAAGAAGTTTCGTAAAAATCTTTATCAATATGAATTTGTTTTTTAAGATGTAGCATATAGAGTGTTTTCGTCGATTTATATTTTTCAAAATTTTACTCCTGAAGAAGGTTTCAAAGATAAAAACCGAAACGTAGAGATTTATTTTATTAATATGTTTATTTTACATCTTTTAATTTTTGAATAAATAGTACGTTGGGTAGCAACACCTATTTTGTTATGCATACCTGTTAATATATAAATACATTTTTAAGTGACAGTGTTCCACAGATAGCCCATTTTTATTAAGTACAGAACGTTGTACTTAATAAAAATGTTTCCATTTTTAAAAATGTTTTCATTTTTAAAAATGTTTTCATTTTTAGTTTTACCAAAAAAATAAAATAAATAATTTCTTCCTGAACAAATGTATTAATATTTCATGCAATTAAAAGAAGGCTGCTGAAATTCTGTTTTGAAAAATAAATAAATAAATTTATGGATGTTGTCCGGTATTAAAAAATGTCTTTATCACATATATGTTCGACTGAAAGGAATTTTTTCTGAACAATCCCGTCAAAAAATTCTTTTAATGCTTGTTTTTTTAATTTAAGTACGTCAGTAATAAACATATGCATATAAAACAAAACTTAATTTATATATTTTCTGAGTGCATCATGTTTAAATTAATTTTCCTTAAAAAATCTTTACAAGAGCAGATTATTTAATAACATGGTCAACTCGGCAAGTTTATTCAAAAATTCCAAGTCATTTTTTCTAACTTAATGAAAACTGGGTATAAAAAGCATATAAAAAGGATAATGCATTTCCTAAATTTATGCGGAAAAAAAATCTATTTAGTGTAACTAAAAACGTAAAAAGCTTATGTAGAGGATTTATTTCAATGCACTGCATTATTTTTCTTACAAAAATAAAACTAATATTTATCACTTTACCGTTCATAAAAAGAGATACGCTAACATGAAAAAACTAGAAATATGTTGTCATTCGGCGAGGTAAATTAAGTTCAGCCAGTTATAAATGTAATAAAAACTTTGCGCTCTGACGAAAATATTTTAGAGTGATTTTTTTCACTTGAAGTAAGTACTTTGTATGCATTAAATTGCTTTAAAAATTCTGTAAAACCGCTGAGATAATAAAAGATTGAAAGTTGAATAGTGAAATTGTTTATCTTATTATTTTTCTTCTTTTTTGCGCGTGTGTGAAAATATGTTTATGGATACAATAAAATTTTATTTTGCAAAGTGATATATTATTCATTTGTTAGGTGCGTTCGTAATCATATAAATACGTAGCACCTATAGTCGTCGTCTGGTCCGTTTGTCTGTCTGTCCGACTGTCCACATGTAATAGCGCAGAAACTACCCAACCGAATGGTTTGAAATTTGATACGTATAATCACTGCAGAATTGTGTAGAGTCATTTCAAATTTTATGAAATCCGACTCAAAATTTAAAAAGATATTAATAAAGGTGTTCTTCATTCTATTAAATCTTATCATACGTAATTAATCCAGTCATATCCCATGATAGGTAATGATTCTATGTTACCACAGTGATGACGTCCTATTTAAGATGGACTCCTGTTATTTCCGTATTGCTAAATTTAATCTATATAATCATAATAAATTTTGTATTTATCCATTCTTCCATAAGAGTACAACAGCCATTGCACCAAGATCTTGAAAATTTATAATACTAATTACAGTATAAACGCACCTCATTTGCCGTACAAATTACGACTTGTTTTTCCCCCGTTTTGTGTGTGCGTGCAAAAAATATTTATGAATACAATCATGTTTTTTATTCCTGAGGGATATATTATTTATTTATTAATGTGTAGGTTTTGCTTGCTTTTTATAAGAAAGTAATTATGTTGTTAAACAAAGACCGAGAATACTTTATTGGTGGGAATAATCACGGATTCTGAGCACCTTATACGCCACGTATACCGGTCGCTCGTCCCCAACGGGATAATTAGTCATTTTTATTGTATTGCAGAAAACTCTCGCCTATCCTGTCCTCCGTACTATCCGGCCTAGTAGAAAAAAGATGAATGTTGCGAACGGCCGAGACAGGCAGGTTCTTGTCCGTAGGAAAGTGCTAACACACGACAAGAAGGCTCAAGAAGGGATTACAGAATGCAATAGCAGAGACAGTCATCTATCAACTAATTTTTCAAAAACTAAAAACTAAGCTTTGACTCTTTTTTCTTATGCATAACTTTTTATATTGGTGAAATCATTTATTAATAAACAGTAAAATAAGATTTACTCATTTTTTTTTTCGGATTAGGCTTACGTTTTATGTTAATGTTTTTCTTATTTTGAAATTGTATCTAATCTTAAAATGTGTGACATGTATTTTTAATATAATGGGGGTGGGAGAGTTGGTCCAGGAAGTGAGTAAATATTTATAGAACTCCGGCCTATCCGGCTTTTTTGTTATCCGGCCTACCCTTTCGCCACATTAGGCCGGATAGTCGGGAGTTTCTGTATTTAATTATTATATTGTGCAGCGTCCGTTTCAGAAAAAGAGAAGGAAATGCACAAATCTTTTCAGTGGCGGTGATATATTGTTTATACCATTTAATTGTAACTCCAAACTACCAAATGACTTCCAGACTATTTCAGTAAAATTTTGGCTTTTTATAAAAGCAATGTATGCGTAGAAAAAAATTACCTATTTTCAAATAATGACTTCGTAATTTTTTGTGATATTCAGTTATTTCACCATTTCAGCCATAAAACTACCTTGCCCCAGAAAGGGTCAAAGTTTTTGTCGATGAAATACTTAAAAGTTTGTAAACTGGAACATTTTAAGCCGTTTCTGTAATACTATTGTGTCCATAATAGCCCTAAACCGGCGGAACCATCAGGATAATTCATAGATCTTGTACGGAAAGCCTGTTTTTCGAAATCAGTGTCAATAAAAAAAAATAAAAAGAGGGATACTAAAATATTTTTTGGAGAACAATCATTTTGAAATTGTTTGAAATTCCTCATTGTTCGAGAGACATGCACATGAACACACTTAGGGCCAAAAATTTAACTTAACCACTTCACTGGCTGCCCCGAGATAAGTCGAGGGTAAAAGCACTATTTCCCCATACCTGTCACCGATGAAGTGATAAAGCCATAGGTGCCAACCTCAAACTAATCTTCCGTAATACCTACGTTAATTTGACCCTGGTTTAATACGTTTCGAACCAGAATTTTTTTTAAGAAATGAATTTAAATGCACGTAGAAACATTGAATTAAATAAATAAAAATTCATGAAATAAGTTTTCTGGTTCGAAAGTGCTTAACCTGGTTTAAATTAATCCAGATATTACGGAAGATTAGTGGAAGGTTGGCAGCTATGTAAAGCACAAAAAAAAGAATAATGAGAAATATTATCTTGCTTGTGTACAGAAATGAACGTCAACATTTAAATATTTAACATTTTCAAAACTAAACTAAAACTTATTTTTACTCAGTTTATAATCGTATGAAATGTTAATCTCTTTTACAGAAATAAATTAATTGTTTACCAACTGTAATAAAAATTTCTATCATATTTTCATACAAGCTATTTTATTGCGTTGTTTCACATTCATTGGCATTTTACCAACTATATGCGTACTTCACACTTTAAGGTAGCATAAATATACAAACATATCACAGACTGATTGCCAAATAAGATTTTATGGAGCTGTGTGCCGAAGAAAGCTTTGGTCCGTACTAGTTTTCTTACAACTTTTTATAATAACTTTGATCGAACATTTTCATTTATTCGAAATCAACAGTTCTTTTTAAAACACGAAAGCGTCATATATTTTCTGCTTTACTGATGTGTAACTATAACAATAAGAGAAATACTATTTAATATTTACAACGTATGGAACCTGGAAGAAGAAATGCACAAAAATAAATGTTCTATATTTAAGTTAAATTTACCAAATGTCAACATATTTTTACGTACAGTTATGCTGAAATTACATGAGTTTGTAATACGTGTTCAATTGTTTCACGCATTCCACTAAAGTGATATTTTTTTCAGTAACATTTTGTGACATAATGCGCTCACCAAAGATTATTTTTGATTCTTATTCGTTGGCGTCAAGAGCAATAAACCCTAGAAATTGTTACAGAACAATGATTCTACAAAATGTATCAGCAGATCATATATCTTTTTACATATCTCGTTTTAATGTTGTCAAAATCTTTCGGAATAATCATACTTTCGAAATAATTGCGTAGAGACAGTTCGCAATTATTTATCAGTAATACTGACGCCATTCAGATATCCAGAACGAACATGTTCTACTTGCATCAGAATGTGTACCATTTGCATATCTGACATTTGATTCTTATTTGTTAGATTAAGTTGGACCAGGCTGTTTTATAGAAAAATAACGTTTTTACGTTCCTGTGTAAGTTATTTCAATTTTTCACATTATACATTTACATCCTAAAAATATATTGAAATCATAACAGCTTTCTAAGTGCTTCAACAAAGTTCTCTTAGATCTGTAATATTTTTGTAACACTCAGCTACTAAGAATTAGTGAATTTTTTAACCGTATCCAGATTTTGTGAAGGTATCATTTGCATAGGTTACAGTTGATTCTTATTTTTTTAGATTAAGATCAATCAACCTCTATTGCAAAACAATAATTTATTTTAACGCTCATGAGTAGGTTTTTTTTTCAATTTCGCACATTACATTGGAAAAATGCGTTGAAATCTTCACCTCACAGTTTTGTGATTGTTTGGATATATTTCACTAAAGTCAATACTGTTGTAACACTCAGGCACCAAGAAGTGACAAATATCCGCACTGCATCAGACTGTGTACATGCATCACTTGCGTAGGTGTAGTGTGCGCAGTGTTCCTGTAACAGTGGGCTGGATATCTTGTCCAAATGCTGCTGGAGGAAATCCGCCGCATCTTGTCCGCAGTCTTTTGTCACGAAGATGTACTTACACAAGACAAAGTCATTGAAGGCGCTGAAAAATAAAAACAATAGAAATAAATATCATGGAACATTTTGGTAATTAACCCTTAAATATCTGATTTTTCAAAAATCATTGTAATAATGTTTTTCGGCTTTCATTTTTTAAACAAATAATGGGAAAAATACTTTAAAAAATCATATTTTGTTTTAAGTATAGTTTACGGCTAAAAAACACTTTGTTACTAATCGGCAATACCGGTGTTTAATTGAAAAAATAATTTCCCTTCATAAAATTCTGTAATATTAAACACACAAGAATTTTAGGAACTATAATAAGAAATAAATTTTACTTGCTCACTGCAGATCGAAATAGGGTATTTCGCAAACTCCCAAACAAAACAAAAAGAACAAGTAGCAACAATTTAAAAAATAAATCTATCTTTATTCTTAAACAGCACAAGTGTTGCCATCTACATGTTGAAAATTGATTTAATAAAATTTCCAGAATGTATTTTATTGGCAACATTAGGCATTATAGCTTCAATATTATTCTAATAGTATTTTAGAGCCCAAATTGGGTATGTTGCCGAAAAGCCACACCAGGCATTTAAGGGTTAAGATGGTATATACAGGGAGAGTCTAAATTCATGGTAAGAATTTTAAGGGTTGGTACAGGACACTGTAACAATCATTTATTGTACAGGAATGTATGTACGCAAGTGACGCATTGAGGTACAAATACCAGGGAGCAAATTTGGCCATTTTTTTATTAAAATTTCTCATTCATACCAGAAAATTCCTACGCTATCCTTTTCTTTATTTAAGACAGACAGTAGATGATTACATAAAGAAAAAAAATTCTTCTTTGAAAATGTCCAGTATCAAGTCGAAATTTTTGAATTAAAATAACACAAAACTGGTAAATCTGTCAAATACAGGAAATACATGAAAAGAAAGAGAAATGGAGGGGTTTTTATTCCAAAATTTCGATTGCATGCTGGAAATTTTCCAAGAAGAATTTTTTCTTTATGTAATAATGAAATGTCTGTCTTAAATAATAAAAAAAGAACAGTATAGGAATTTTCTAGTATGAATGAGAAATTTCAAAATAAAAAATGGGCTAAATTGGCCCCCTGGTGCTTTTAGCTCATCGCGTCACTTTCGCCCATACGTTCATATACAATAAATGATTGTTACAGTGTCCTGTACCAACCCTTAAAGTTTCTACCATGAATTTAGAATCACTCTGTATATTGTGATAGTTCAACACATACAAGAAGTTGAGTTCTGCTGTATTGCGTAAACAGTGTTGCCAATTGTTTAATTTGGAAACAAATGACTACTTTTTGTTCTTATTTTCTTCATCACTTTTCTGTCATATTTCTATCCCATATTGTAATATGACGTCAGGTATAAGCTGTGCACGGTGAATCATACTTCTGTAAATAATCTATTCGGTATATAATATGTTCTTAATAGCTCAGTAACGTTCGTATATAATTCAACCTTCTGAGTTGTGAACAGAATTTTCGAAAACAAAATAAATAAATACCTAGTATATACATTGTACTCCATTTCTTATAGGCCGTTGAAAAATGTTTATTAACCGAGGGTAAAAGAAAACTTCTGTAACTGGATTAATAAATGTCCATTGAAGTAAATGATATAATTTTTAACTGTGTGTTTCTAATTTGAATCATAATTTATTTATTTCGAAATCCATGACCACAGGTGTGGTCGTGTCTCCAAGTTTTAAAACTAAAATGGATTTGTACTAAAAGAATATAAACCCATTCATTTATATTAAATATTGTTATAATTAAGGTGATTCTTGTATTCTCTGCTCAACAACGGGAGCTTTCTGACACATTTTCTGTCTGATTCCTTAACGTAGAAGCATAAAACTGACACGAATGATTAATGAAGCTATTTCAAATCGAATAGCGTTTCGCTTTTTTAATAAATAAATTGCTTATCGAGTTATAAGCAACAATATTTCTTTGGTGACAAGCTTTTCCACTTTCGCGAGCTGATGCGTCGGGAATTCGGTTTAAAACGCCCATTTTGAGAGTATTTTCTGAAAGATTTTCTGGCTTTACTCAATGACTAAAAACGTAATTCGATTACATAATTTATGATTAATAACACCTGCCAACTCCATGCGTTTCAAAAATAAATGAAGGAAGGAATATGTCAGTAAGTAGTTTGCCAAAATACGTTTTAGAAATCCATGCTCCCGTATTGAGATAAGTAAATTTTGTTAAATATCAAAGTATTTCCTTTAAAATATTAAGCTTTAAACTAATATTGGTAGAAAGCTATAATTTATGTGTAAAAGTTTGAAAAATGCCCTCATAAATTGAGCGTCATACAAATTCATCGTGATATCCTTAGATTTTACTGAAAAGAAAATATTTGAAAATTTGAAATTTCGTTATAATATTATCATTTCAGTTAAAGTTATCAACAAAAATCCAAATTTGGATTTTATTTTATTTGGTCGTTCGGAAAGACGTGTCCATTTGGGAAAATGAATTCGTATCGGAAAATTCTGCCCGGTAGTTATTAGACATTAAATATCGGAATCAATGTCTAACAATTAAATGATAAAATTTTCCGGTACAAATTGATTTTCCCAAAAGGACACGAATTTTCGAACGACCCAATACATTCTGTAATTTTGACTGAATAAATGTGCATCTAATGTGTTATGAAAAATTTCTGTTTATTCTGTTTTGAAAGACCCTACATGCACGTATGTACACATGTTAGAAGCGAAATGTCGGAAAATATAAATACCAATTCATTACAAGTAAAATGCCATTTCTGAAACGATGTTGAAAAACTCTTCAAACACTACACGACGTTTTTTGTTGTATTTTTTGTGATTGGTTACATATATATTTCTTGAACTGATTTTTTAATTATGAGTTTCAAATTTTAATCATATTTTTTTAATTCTACAATTTGATTTCCAATTTTATGCGCTGATTGAAAAATGAGATTGTTTATTTTCAGAAATTTCAGATAAATTTCGATCTTCATTGCTTCAATGTAAACTAGTATGTTGTGGCCATCACAAAACTTTCTTCTATATAAATCACGTCAATTAAATCATTTAAATAGTACAAGAAATTACATGAATTTAGCACCAATTCATATCAAAGTATATCTGAATTTGAAGTTTGATGAAAATTCGTGCATTAGTTCTTGAGATAGAGCTACAGCGGGAATTCTGAAAAATGTAGCATAGCAGCGCCACCTGTTGAGCGATTTACACTAAAAATAAACAGCACTAAATGATATCAAGGTATACCTGAGTCTGAAGTTTGTTGAAAATCTAAGCGTTTGTTCTTGAGATAAAGCTATTGCGGAAATCGCAAAAAATACAGCATACCACCTGTTGAGCGATTTACACCAAAAATTAAACAGCACTAATTTACACGTCAATTCATGTCAAGGACTAACTAAATCTGAAGTTTGATGAAAATCCGTGCAATAGTTCTTGAGATACAGCTCTTGCGAAAATCGTGAAAATGCAGCACAGCAGCGCCACCTGTTGGTCGATTTACACCAAAAATTAAACAGCACTAATTTATATCAAGGACTAACGAAATCTGAAGTTTGATGAAAATTCGTGCATTTTTTCTTGAGTTAGAGCTATTGCGATAATCATGAATAATACAGCATAGCAGCGCCACCTGTTGGGCGATTTTCACAAAAAAGTAATCAGCACCAAACTATATCCTGGACTAACAGAATCTGAAGTTTTATGAAAATCCGTGCAGTAGTTCTTGAGATATAGCTATTGCAGAAATCGTGAAAAATGCCGCATAGCAGCGCCACCTGTTGGGCGATTTTCACCAAAAACTAATCAGGTCTAGTTTATATCAAGGTATAACTAAATAATAAGTTTTGTGAAATTGTGTGCATTAGTTCTTGAGATAGAGCGCCCACAAAATTTTTGTCACATACAGACTCACAGACAGAGTGACAGAGTGACAGAGTGACGGAGTGACAGACAGGCTCACAGACAGACATTTTCTAAAAACCATCAAATCGTGTTCTGGGCATTCTAAAACGTGTAAATCCGTCGAAAACCGGGAGTCGAAAATTTTCACGAATCCAATACTTTCTTCTTGTAAAGATAGAAGAAAGTAAAAATGAGCTTTTTTACATAAAGGAACCCTGTAGATAATGATTATTAATTTTGAAGACCCTAAGCATTGACGAATGTTTTATTTTTTTTCATTAACTCATATACCAGTCGAACTCATTATTTGGCTTCAACTTCTTTTCGGAAATACTTTGAATTATGCTCGAATATATACGGTAAATTTAGAAAAGAATCTCGAAACTAACCCTTTATATAATCTTATTGTAAGGGGAAAAATTAATGTTAAATTTCGAGAAATTAGATTTTTCCAGAAACCTTTCGTGAAACAGCAACGTTTCCGGCAAATTTGTAAACATACAGCATAGAAAAATTCCTATAATAACGCTATTTACGACTAAAGCCTGATTATTGCAGGGGAAGTCTTCCACCAGTAAAAACGAATAGAGATTTTTATTTTATTTGTAACTAAAATTCAGCATGCCTCAAGAGCTTTTTAAACTCTTGAGGACGAGCGACCAGTATACGTGCAGCGTCAGGTGCTCGGAATCCGTGATTATTCTCACCAGTAAATTTTTATTGTAAATGTTACCTTATTTAATGCGAGAATTTTCCCGATTCAATTAGGCAAAAATTTCTGTTTTGAAAAACCGGTGATAAAAGATTTAAAATTCTGTAAAAGACACTCGTCCCAAATGTGTTAATAAGGCGAAAATTTCTACTCAAATTTAGTGGTGGAAGTCTCCCCCGGTGGGTATCTATTTCTGATTATGACTAGACAGTTATCAGGTGCTTTAAAGAATACTTCAAAATCGATCATCTCTATGTGTTGAAAATGTACTTTTTTAAACTATGTGCAAAATGTATCTTCAAAAACTTAAATTTTTACATGCAATCTTCGCGAATTCATAGATTATACGTACATCTTAAGAAAGAATCTAAATATGTGTATATTTTATTTTAGTAATACATATTTCTGAGTATTATTTTTTCATAAACAGGGCAAAAGTTTCTATTCATATTTACTGGTGAATGTTTACCTCGGCGATATAATAATGTATTATAATGTCTTTCGTTGACATTGATAGTAGGATTGTTTAAATAGTCACAGTATAGCGGGACTGCAAGGCAAATTTCCACCCGTAAAAATGAATGCCGTAAATACTCCATAGTTGCCAACGTCCGACTTAACTTCCATACAATGGGAGTTAACCCTCTCGCTGCGCAATCCGAGATATACTCGGGAATGCATTTTCCCGTCTAATTAATAGTATTTGGTTATTCCCATAAGTTATTTTTTAGCGAAAACTTTCTCTGATTTAATCAGGACATTTTTCCCGATTGCGATAATCAGAAATTTCTGCTTTGAAGAACGGGTGATAAAAGATTCTGTAAAAGACGCTCATCGCGAAGAATTACTTACGCAGCGAGAGGGTTAATTTAAACCATGTTAAACATGTTACGAAACAGAATTTGTTTTAAAGAAATGATATCAAACAAGTTCCACGTTGAAAAAGGAAATTAAATGCCTAAGGACACATCTAAAATATTTACCGTTTAGAAACCTGTTTAACATGGTTTAAATTGACTGACACTTTACGGAAGTTAAGTCGGAATTTCGCAAGTATGCATAGCTACGTATAAGCCGACTACAGACGAAAAAAATATCTTGAATACCATCTTTTTCGACTAGTTAGTTATCTTTGTCTTATTTAATATCAGAAATCTTTTACAAGTTCAGCAATTAGATTAATACGAAGATAACTTTTGTTACAGTTGGTATTCAGATTGTTATTCCTCTCAAATTTGGTGTCCGCTTACACACGAGTATAGGTGTTTTTGGCCTAATTATGACAGAAATTCTAGTGTTGTTTGTTTACATAGGATTAACAGCATCGGATTACCGGATGGTAAAACGTCCATCAGTAAATTTCAAGAGAAATTTTCGTCGTTGTTAACCCTTGAGGGGCAACCAATTACATTTGTGTAATGCTGAATTCCCGCCGGAAATTTAGAAAAAAAAATTCAAAGTAAGGAAACGCAATTTTCGACTTTTTTCCACCAAAGTTAGAAAAGGAAAATTTCATAAAATTTTTCCGGTGCAAATCTTCATCAAATGTAAGTGGGATAAAATATATCTCACCGCCCCTCAAGGGGTTAACCCTTTCCGGCGCGGTGTCTTTAAAAAAGGACACCTAATTTTAATTCCAAAACTGACAAACGGCACCAAGAATATTTAACTAAAATTTTCCTATTACAATGTACATGAAAATAAGCAAGTTTGTATTTTCTAATAAATTTGTTTATAAATTGCGGTGTCAGTCCATTATTTAATCAGTTTATAAACAGAATTACTCCGCGCCGGTAAGGGTTAAACGTCTTACTCCTACAAGTTTGAATGGTTATTCTTTGTTCATGATATAGTAGGAACAATGAACAATATAGGAGGAGTTCTTGATTTCATAGTTGCTAAGCGACTTTACATCCAATGTAAATTTGGTTCGACTAGATGAGGAATAGGGAGCCATGAGAGTGTGGTTAAGTGTGGTTAATCCACATTAATTCTTAAATGCGCGATTTTTTATTTTGTTTCGAAAAATTTATATATTTATTATTATATTCTGAAAGGTTTACTGCACAGGAAAAATAATGAAAAAAATCAGAGATACATTTTTCATATAATACGGCAATCTTTTCTTTTGTTGCACATTTGCAATACAAGTAAAAACTGCTGTCGTGTGGCTGTTTTACACTAAAATATTCCAAATTAGTAAACATTTTAATAAGTATGTCTACAAATACCTTATTTTATTTAATTATTTATTTTATAAAACTTAACTTTTAATTCTTTAATTCCCATGATAGAATACGTTCTTGAAATTACGTAGTTCAGAGTATCTGACTTTACACCAGAATGTTTCAATAGTTAATTTAGCTTTATTTAAATGCGGAATGTTTGTTATTAATTAAAGAAAGCATTGCTATTGTAATTTTCTGATGTGAATTAAATGTGAATAAAAAAATCTATCTTATCTATTAAATTCAAAACACAGTTGTTTGCATATATGCAAAGCTGCGCACTAAAGGGTTAAAAATGAAAAATATTTCATTAATGACTTGTAGTTTAAAACCATTTAAGAAGCAAATGATATTAAATTAAAAATACAGGAAATTATTTACATTTTTTTATATATATTTAAGGGGACCGGGCAAGCGAAATTCAAACAAACAATCGATTTTCACTTTTTTATATCATTAAATCGTTTAAACATTTATCTTTTCAACGATGTATTACACATGTTTATATATATATATATATAAAGTGTTGGATTTTTTCATTCTTTCTAACAGCACTACACAGGAGTGGGCTACTTTTTTAAATTCAGATTTCTTGATTGGCACCACTTTTCAAAAATGGTAAAATTCCCACTGTTTTCGCCTTAATTAATATGTTTTTAACCCCTTAACACTTGAATTAAATTACGGTTGAATAATTCAAATTGCTTATTGGCACCACTTTTATGAAAAAGAAATATTCACCTTATTTAATGACAGTGAAAACGATACCAAAATGTACCCAATTTCACTATTTTATAAAACTGGTGGGAATCAAACAATTTGAGTAAAATACACAGCCCGAGAATATGACGGGAGCGAGGATTAAGGGGTTAAATAAGGTGAACTTTACTATTTCAAAATAGTGGTGCCAATCAAGAAATCAGAATTTAAAAAAAGTAGTCCACTGGAAACACTGCTTCACAGCTTTAATTGACTTTTTCATAAAACTTCGATTTTTCAAGTTTGTGTTCCTTTTTTACCAATATCTATTAAACTTAAGGACTCAGATTTTTCTAAATGCTTATATTATGTTATAGTGCATACTTTAACACAGGGATGTAATGATTTGTTGAAAATTATTTATTTTAGGCAGTGAAATCTTACCAAAAATGCTAATTTTAAAATGCCTTTCAATAAATAATTAATAATTAATTTTCAGTTTCACTTAGAAAGAAAATAGTCCGTTAAAATACGTAAAGCATGTTATTCAAACTACTCTAAAAAATATAGACCTCTATATTTCACCACTTCTGAGAAAAAGGTACATAAAGTTCGTGTATTTTAACATGGCCGAGATAGAGTTTACCCGATCCCCTTAAATGATTAACAATTACAACTCAACGTTTATAAACTTAAGTCAAATAATGCAGTAAGTTAGTATACAGAATACAGGGCTCCCAAATGGTCCGCCAACTAAATACCAATATTTTTTTAGAAAAATTTTCTTTTTAGATTTTTCTTACAAACCGCCCCGAAACTACCTTTGAAAGTTAATTTTAGCGCAAACGTAGTGTTGCCAGATAGTCGAAAGTCAATTTCCCCAAAATTTCTGAAAATTTCCCCAAATCAGTGCTTTTTTTCCGAAAAAGTCCCCAACGCAATTTCTACTCAAAAAAGTAAATTTTCAATTTTCAATTTTCCACTATAAAATTTTTTTTAACTGATTTAAACTCAAAAATTTTCCCCAAATCAAGCATTTTTTTTCAAAAAATTCCCCATTTACAAAAAAATATACATTTAAAGACTGCAGAAATTTGCATGCATACTCGCAACTTTACGACGAGAATGAAGATACATTTTACAACGACAAGTTCGTTTACACTTGCTTTTTAAATTGTTGCCAATCGATGATGCTAGCCTATCATTACGTTAGCTCCATCTACACTTATACCAATAACTTTTTCACGGTTTAAACCATCTCTTATCAGTTAGGGTTTGAATGAATCTGAGATGTTCGTGGTATCATCTACTTCTATTTGACTTAAGCTATAAAACATTGTTTTCAATTTTTTTCATCCCTACTGAAGCACCTAATCATAACGCAAAGTCTATTCGTTGTATCAATCACTGTGCTTTTGTCAATAATGAAAAAAAAAATAGCTGCTTTACACATCTTTAATTAAATCTTTTAAAAAAGCACTGCAAACGAACTTTACGCATACGTTCTGAAGATTTAGTAATCTGAAGGTTTATGCCGTTTAAGATCGCAGAGTTTTCATCCAAGTTGTTTTATAAGGAGAATTTGGGAGGGGGGGGGGCTGCATTTATTGAGCAATGTTCAATTATAAACGTAGCAATATGATTGTAGTATGCAATTACATGTCTTGCAAAAATCTCTACTGTCATTCCACGAAGCACAAATTAATCTACCTTAAACAAAGTTATAAATTGATTTCATTTATGTTGTATAAGTCTATGCTAATAAAACAAATGTGCATGTGTATTTGTGTGTCTGTTCGCGATGACTAGGAAAATCTGCCGCAATTAGTGATCTGAAAATTCAGGCGGGGATAGTCCAAGGCAGGTCGTGATGCACCTGTGATACGTCTAAACTGTAAACGATTAGCACGACCCCGACAATAATGATTGATATCTCTGATTTCTGTATTTTATTTTCGTTTTCCAGATAAAAATTGAATTTGAGAGAGATCCAGTGTTGCCAGATGACTTAAAGTAAAATTTACGTGAAATAGTGAAAAAAAATCCCCAAGTTTTTCCCCCAAAAGGCTGATAGTCCCCAAACATTTCCCCAAGAACTACTTGTCCCCCAAAAATTCCCCTGGAGGCTCAAAATTCCCCAAAATGGGGACAAAATCCCCAATCTGGCAACACTGCGCAAACCTACCATAAAATTTTCTGTTAAAATTTATTGGTATTCAGTTGGCGGGCCATTTGGGAGCCCTGAGAATAGTAAAATATGAGATAGATAAATTAAGTTAGAGAATAGCTCACACTCTGTGAATAAAGTAATAAAAAATTACTTTTCAAATATTTCTGGTATAAATTCGGAATTTCTGAATAAATAATCCACGTCAGATTTGGCAAAATCGTGTGTAAACTTACCAACAAGATTCTCTTAGTCCTTCATCCACATTTTTCTGCTCGTCGACACTCTCCGATAGTTTTACGAGGTGCTTGTACTTGAGAGCGCATTTGTCATCTAACAGAGACACATTCCGGTAGCAAGGAGCATGTCTGAGATAAGCTGTAAAAAAGAATTGAATAAATTCTTAAATCAACCGACATAGCATTTTTAGTTTGCAGAAAATTTGCAGGTTTTGCTTTGAAAACCTGCACCAAGTTCAGCATGACAAGACTGAAAATTCATAACAAGACTGCAGCAAGATAACGCAAACGCTGAAGTCGCCACACTTTGAACTTGCAGCTATCTTGTCGTGTAAGTCAAATTCATGCTGTGTCAAATGTATTGCAAATTAACGGCAAGCAAGTAATGAAAAACACTGCAAACTTACTACAAAGTAATAATCATTCCATGCCACACTAACTGTTACACTATAACTTTAATCCCTTCAAAAGGGACCAGAGGCCAGATCAGGTCTATTGATGCATACGCATCGTTTTTACCACCATAAACAAGTTACGGTAACATTTGCACTTTTTAGTTCGAACATGTTTTGGTATTTGAAAAGTATAGCGTTTAAAAAAAGCGGTGCCAACCGAATAAAATTTCTGTAATTTGTGCGTATCTGATTACTGTCTGTTCTCTCAACAGAGGGATTTTTTCTTGCGTCACTTTCGTGAATTAACACTAGAACGGCGGCGAGGGGTCATTTTGACCCTTGCCGAATGAAAACATTTCGATTCGAACCAGAATTTTTTTTATAATATAAGATTGATATATACTGCACAAAAATAACTTAAATAAATAAGTTAAATAGTTCTAAATAAAAATTCTGATGTGAAATATTTTTCTAAAACTTGAGCAAAATTTCCCGCCGTTCTAGTGTTAAAGACAATCTTGCCATCAGTTTCACAACAAACTACTCGTACAAGTGGGGGATGGTATACCTTACGGGCGATTTGCAGCGAATTTCTCAATTCAAATTTGTCACAGCAAGATAATATCAGAAAAAATCAAACTTGCTGCTAATGTTCAAGCTATCTGGGAATAGACGTAATGTTATAAATGTATGGTCAGTCCGGAAATTTCGTGCTGATTCGTGCCCACTGATAACTATTTTTATATTCTACTTGTACCACTATTTTAAACAATACATTTTACAGTATATATCTTATGCTGAATAGTGCTGAATAGACGGACAGTATTACGGAGATCCCAAGGAAGGAAATGTAGATGTTGTCAGAGTATATGAGAAAGATTTTCATTTTCAAAAAGTGGTGCGAGATGAATTTAAAAATATCACGTGACTTGAGAAAAATTTTTTGGGACAAAAATTGACTGTCAGACACAAACTCCTTGCATTCGTTTGAGACATTATGACCCTCCCTCCCTACTCTCCGGACATTGCTCCGACCGACTACTTTTTGTTCCTTTTACTCAAAATGTCTCTTCGACAAAAGAATTTGACTCTTTGAATGACATAAAAAAGCATTTTGATAAGTATTTTGCCATCAAATCACAAATATTTGGAAAGAAGCCATGGACAGATGGAAGAAGGTTGTAGACCAGAATGGCACCTAAATAATTTAATAAATGTATATTAAAATTTAAATCTTCTACGTTTCAATTCTCCTTCGAAATCGGCATGAACTCTCTGGATAACCCTATATAAAAATTTTCAGAAGGGATGCCTTATAAAAATTACTATAAATTCTCTTTTCGATTTTCCACACAAAGATTTTATATTAATTTTTTATCCTTTATTCACGCTTAGTTGTACATACAAATATCGTTTGCCATTACGTTTTACACGTGTTATACATAAAATATTTGACATTTAAAATAAACTGTTAATTATTAGAAATTTAATTTCATGTTTGAGTGAATAAGTAACTGGGAAATTTATTTTACTCCGAAAATTATGCAAACGTTATTAATTGCATTGTTTTATTATAAAACTATACATTCGATCATGTTCCATACAATTGGTCTATAGCAATTCTGTCTTGCGATCTGTAGTTCTTTATGGAATTATTTTCAAAAGCATGGAATGATTTACATATGTTGAAAATCTCAATTAATATTTAAAAACGCACTTTTAAAAATTATAAATTAAAAAGTTAATATTTCATAATTTTATCTTTTGAAATGTATTAGTGCTTCGATTTACATTATAATGTATTTGTCTCCTTGCAGAGCAAAATAAATATATGTGCTAAAAGTACATAAAAATTATCAAATAATCATATCGTACAACAAATAAGTTTGCAAAAAATATGAAAAAAAAATGTAGTGCCACATTTAGTAGAAGACGAACTGACTTTATTTAAAATGTCGGTACTTGTATATGACAGTATTAATACATGAGTAAGTGTTCAAAAGAACCAATGCACTTACTGAATCATTCGATTTTGGGGATTAAAGATTAAGTTTTATAAAATAAATAATTATATAAAATAAGGTATTTGGAGACATACTTCTTAAGATATTTACTAATTTGCGATACTTTAGTGTAAAACAGCCACACGACAGTAGTTTTTACTTATATTGCAGATGTGCAACAGAAGAAAAGACTATATGAAATATGTATCTCTGATATTTTTCCTTATTTTTCCCGTGTAATAAACCTTTCAGAGAATCATATGTAATTTTTTTCGAAACGAAATGCAAAAGGGTAAAATTGTAATGTTGTTTTCTTTGCATTTCTTTTAAATGCTAAGAAAATATGATTCTTTCAACATTATAAAAAAAAAAAAAAAAAAAAAAAAAAAAAAAAAAAAAAAAACTCTATTACAAATATGAAAGTAATCCTTGAGAATATTAATCATCTTTCAATGTATTTAATATTCATTAAATCTATAGAAATATACTATTTTAAATATTGCTTATATTGCTGTGAAACCTGGAGCTTAGTGAACGGAATATTACGCCTCGAACACTTAGAGGTTTAAGGGTTAATTTTACCATCGTCGCGTCGTCGACGAATCGGTCAACTTTCTGACAATTCTACATGCGTCAATCGTAGTAAATAGTAATTAATCAAATCTTAAATGCTGCTCCGATTTATGATGCCAACATCCGGGATTATATCAAGGTTCGCACACTCCTTGGAATTTCCAAGGACTCTGGCACTATTATTAATGATTAGAAAATTTACATTTAATTTTTAAAACACAAAATTCGAAAACCCCGCCTTTGTTCACAGATTTTGCAATTTTTCCCTGCAGTGAAATACTTTGAAAATATTGTTAAAATTTAGTGGTAAAACTGCGCGAACCCTGTATATCTAACAAATTTTTGCCACATTTATCTTGAGAAATATTCTTCTTTCCCGTAGCCCTAAACTTAGCCCTCTTTAATAATGTTAGTGTCGTTCTTTTTTTTAGGAAATTTCAATGGTAATGCTAAAGAACGAATTAAAATATATGAATATGGGGTAAAACGTTCGCAACTCCTACTGCCATCTCGGATTTATAGTTATTTCCCGATTCTCAATACCTTAAACTATCCGTTATGGACCGTTACATATCTCGATCGAACTGAACTTTATATTAAATGACGTGATAGTAAGGTTTTTTCTATTTTATATTTGATTTAGTCATTCATTTTTTTCTGGTATTAATAATGTACGCATTTTTTTAGTACAAAACCTCACGCTGTTATTTTATTTTCCTTCATTATGTTTTTTACGTGCTGTAATCGTACATTGTCTATGGCCGCTATTCCCTACCTATGCTCTGCGGATCTCCAAGGAATTCGCATGTATTTTCTAAGTGCTCCACCAATGGAGTTAGGAATAAAGATTAGGAGACACATAGTGAAGAGACTACCAGTTGCAAATGAACTAACTGAGGAGGGTGCCACAAGATAGCGGAATATATCTTACATAGGATAAACAGTTTCTGATTATCGCCGGGGAAAACTTCCACCAGTAAATTTGAATAGAAAAATTTCGTCTTATGGAAGTGCCTTATTGATTGAAATTCCCTCTTACAAATATTTTAAAGTTTTACTGAGTGTCAATTTGTCCAGGTATTAAAATCTTTTTCAAAGACACTGGTAGGCGGTTGTCTAGGTTGTGACCATACGGCGGAAACGGAGGGCCTGACTACCGACAAAGTAAACTTCCACCAGTAAAAATGAGTATCTGTTTTTGGCCGTCATTATGACAGAAATGGTTTAATAGTAAGGCCTTTAAATAAGAAGAAAATTTCGATTTAAATTTACTGGTGGAAGTTTCCGCTGGCGGTAATCAACCCCTGCGAAATCGGTTGTAGTTGAAGCTTCCCTATTTTTAGGATATGTCAGTTCCTCTTTATTTATAGTTCCATGGCTCCACCACGCTGTAGGAACAAATTCAATAAATTGTAAACAGGGGAAATTTTAAAAAATGCGTACGAATTTTGTTACAAAAATTTCTATAAACTGAAAATTTCCCTTAGTTAACTAAACATTTTTTAATAAAGTAATTTTTATTTTCTGTACATAATTTCCGGCGCGACAGTAACTTCTACTACCACTCTATTTTTACGTTTTCCTTTCACAAAACACGGTAAATGGAGAAATGAAGTGTTGCTTTAAAGTAACAAAGCGATAAATTATATTATGAAAATAATTACTATTTTGATTGTTTCAACTCCGGTCAGCGTGATTTGCTGTTAAGGGTTAATACGTTCACGCCGGCGCGGTGGGTCACACTCGACTGTCTCAGAGTTGTCAAGTCTCCGGCATTTTGCACACCACTGTTATTTTAGAGAAAACGTTGTTCCTTTAAATCGCCCAATTGTTTTAATTAAATAAAACAATATTTTCTGTATTAAAATACTGGTATCCAAAAGACCGGAGACTTGCCAGCTCTGAGACAGTCCAGTGTGACCCACCGCGCCGGCGTGAACGTGTTAAGCAATAATTACATGTTTCATGATAAACTGCGTCATCATTTTCAAATTCTGAATCAAAAGATAGACAAACTATTTTTTTTCTATAAGCAGAAAAACTAAACGTATTTTTCAAGTAAAACTATCGCACCACTTATTAATCCCCCCGAGGGGCAAGCAAAATTGTCTCTAAATATTGAATTCGCACCGGAATAATCGAAAAATTTTATTTTTAAATAACGAAGCGGAATTTTACAGTGATTTTCCACCAAATTTAAAAATATAAATTTTGTTAAAATTTTCTGGTTAGAATCTTGTTTATAATAGGTGGGATTTACTTTATCCCACCGCCCCACAATGTGTTAAAAAATAGTAAAAAAAATCCTGGAAGTATCTAATCTAAGAATTTAACGAGTAGTTTTAGTTGTTGAAGCTCATATAATTGCAGTGACACTTAATACCTTTATTCATTCGATAACCTTTAATAACCTTGTACAATCGATAGTGTCAAGAATTTGCTTGATGAAAGAGCTGTAAATTTAGTGTCCAATGTTTTCTTTTATTTCAAAAAATCAACGGTATGACTGGTGACGCAAAAGAACTTAACAGCCATTTTAGGTGCACTAAATTTGCAATACAAATGGATAAATCTACTGAGGTCAGTGGATTAGCAAATTTATTAGTATTTTTCCATTACATATACTTACAAAGCTGTCAGGATGATGTTGTTTGAAATCCATTTCAAGCCAACATATTACAGGACGAAATACTTTTGGGTGAATTGTGATACTAAAATACCTTAGGAAAAGTATGCACATGTATACACTGATGATTCAAGCCATTGCCATCGAAATACTCAAGGCCGAACGACACTAGTTGTGACGTCATCACTAGTGGGCCGTCTTCACACTAGTGTTGGAATTCACACCGGAAATTTTGGAATAGCAATTTCTTTTTCTTTTATTTGTGGAATATCTATCATCTTATAAAACAATGCTAACTATTTAAACCTGCTGGTGAGAATTCGGAACAAAGCGATATAAGTAAGCGTACAAACTTAATACTGCAATCGGGCGTAAATTAGCACAGTTGCGCCATCTTGTGGACGGAGTGATAATCCACATACACGGTCTTTTAGCGTGGCACGTACTTTGTCCACCTTTAGCCACTCATGGAAATGAATTTCGTTTGCCACATTTATTGCAAAATAATGGCGTAGCGAGAGGGGCATCCTGATGCTCTTGACACCACGAAGTTTTCTTCGACTTATCAGAGACACTTCAGTTATTAATCAAGGTGAAAAAAACTTTACAATTTTAGTGGTGTGAGTAAGAAAACAGTTAGGTATCTACCTGTAATTCACACTCCATACGCTACGTGGCGCATGACCTTGATTGATGTGACCTCGCTTTTAATCTTGCGGTTACTTCTCCCATTTAAGATAGGACGCTTACTTATATCGCTTTGATTCGGAATCCCTAAATAAAAATTCAGCCAGTTGCGGAATGTAACAGTGTTACCTCTTTTGGCTGATTTTTTATTGGGGGATTCCAAATTCTCACCAGTAAGGTTAAATAGTTAGTATTTATTTATAGGATTATTTATATTTAATATTTGCCGGTGTGAATTCCCACAGTAGTGCGAATTCGGTCGATTAATGATGACGCCACAACTCTTGTCCTCAGGCCTTGAGTATTACGACGGCTACGTTCAAGCGCAAATGATAGGTCACAATCCTGGTGCCATTGGAAAAATTAAAGAAAAGGAAAAGCACATTAGCAACATTTATTGTGCTTTTTATAGATACGCACTATCTTCAAGGAAATGTCTTCTCAACTTATGACAATGTTGAATGGTGTCATTCAATCAATAAACTGTACAAAATCATGACCTCTAAAAAGCAAAATTTTCAAGCTTATGTGAATTTATTGTAAGCAGCAATCCGTCCCTTCGCCTGAAAGTGAGATAGTTAGGTCGAGGAAGCACATTTTCAGCTTTGATGAAACTTTGTGCATATTTGAGAAAACATAACGCTCAACAGGTAACAGTTTTAATAACAAAATCTCGGTGTGAAAATTGCTTATTTCGTCGACATGTTTAGGAAAATGAATTAAAGAATCATTCATTGTTGTGAAAAACTGCCGCAGATTTCGGTGTATTTATTAAAGTGTTTTTTTTTAATGGTGAAATGTTTATTGATTAGATTGTGAGCGTAAAGAGGATATCGATTACTTTTCACTTCCTAAAAATGAAAGCAAACAACAGTTCATTTTTATAACAGAAATCTATGAGCATACTAAAGTTTAGAAAGACTAGCAAGACAATATTTTTAAACAGAACAATAGAAGTCTCTGGGTGACTTTAAATGTGTACTAAATCTGCTCAGTGTTAGCATAAAACCACCCAGTTAAGTCCCCCTTTATTTGACATCTCACAAAAAGTTAAATACCCTATTTCAAAACCAAGGGTTGTTAAAGTTTTGATGTCATTTGTTAGATGAATTCAAAATTTTGTCTGAGAAAGCAAAATTAGTTTTGTTGCCTTTCTCCATGGCATATCGCTAACCCGTAAGGAAAGTGACGCAATTCAAAAATACTACAGAAGAAGCAAACAAAGATTTGTATTTTTTTTAAACTGTAACATAAAACTATAACCTTTACTTCTGCATTCAGCTGTAAAAGCGCACATAAAATCCTAAAAACCTTCAGAATTAAAACGGATAAAATATAGGGAATAAATGAGTAAATTTATCCATATACTCAATTTGCCCATATTGCCAATTTGCCCATTCTGTGTTAGCAAAGTAATATATAGCGTAATCTACCGATTTACTATAACACTTTTACCGTGTCAAAACTATTAGTAGAATAATACTTAAAATGTTTATTTTTTTAGTTGTGTCACTTATTATTGCGTGAATGATTTCTCTGTAAAGTGCAATTCTTGGCTTCAACTGCCACAAAATCGAAATATAGAAGCATTAATACAGAATTAGACATCCGCCCGCAGTTATCAGCAACTGTTTCGTAATTCAGAAATTGTGCATAATAATGCAATCACAGATTTTATATTAAACGTTTATGGTTTATTGTTTGTACCACTAACAATGTAAAATTTATTGTGAGGCAAATCTTACAATCTCTTAAATTATTGAGTATTTTTAAGTATGGTAATTTTTTTACAATACCGGTGATTGTAAATGAATATAAGTGGCTAGTTCCATGGGTACTTGAGTAGTACTAGTACCATGAGTAGTGTAAGTCACATACTACGATTTTTGACTACTAGTATTTTAGAACGGAAAATGTGGCTTATTTTATCGGAGGTATCTCATTAATTTATTAACCGAAAACAAACTTTTCGAAAATACCGGTGGCCAACAAGTTTAGCAATTATCAGCTTTGTGACTTACACTACAAAAACCCACGGAACTAGCAAAGTTTAACCCTCCGTCTACCAGACGGGTCCATTGGACCCGACAGGTACATACAAAATATTCATTCAAACCAGAAATTTCTTTAAAATAAACTAAGTATATAAACCAGACAAAAATAAGGTAAATAAATAAGTTAAATAGTTTTAAATAAAAATTCGGGTGTAGAACGTTTTATTAAAACTTGAATAAAATTCCCGGTAGATCTAGGGTTAACCTCATCAGTTCCGAAGCTAAAATAATAATACAAATGCTCATTCATTGGTGTTTTCCAAACAAAATGACAACGTAAATGACAGAAAAAATATCTTTTTTGAAATTGATCCTTTAGGTACTTAGTAATTTAAGGTAAAAAATATGGATCTAAAACTACAAACCTCCTTAAAATATCAGTTTATTAACCATTAACTTAAATTAACACAATCACAAATTTAAGCGCTTTAATACCTTGAGGGGCGGTGTATTTTTATTAAACCCCTTAATTTTAATTCCCAAAGCCACATTGGCATCAGAAATTTAGTAAAAAAAAGTTCGGTTTATTATATATGCGAAATACAGCTTTTTCTTATTGATAAATAGACTTGTTTTCAAATTCCGGTGTCACTCATTAATTTCACCACTTTAGCAATGGAATTGCTTTGCCCCTAAAAGGGTTAAACAAGTAAATAATATATGAATCCTCAAAATTCTTTATTGAAAAAGATTTAAGTTACTTATGAAAATTTCTCAATTTCTTGGTCTTACTGTCTTTTGAGCATTTTTAGCCATTTTGAAAACTCAGATGAAAAGAATATTAATTTTATGTGGGAATCAGCTTAGATGCTGCCATTTATTCGTTTGCTTTGAACGCAAAAAACATTCAGCTATCAAGAACTGATGTGAAAATGTAAAAAAATCGGACATTTTAGTTTTATAAGGAAAAGAACAGAGGTCACCGTATGGGGACTCAGGGACCGAAGAGGTCAATATTATGGTAAAAGTTTCAAAATATTAGTTTTGTTCCTGTGACAATGCATAATTGAATAGATTCCTGTCCCATAATTGCCAACTTGACGAATTTTTTAATACTAATATTATTATGCTGAAATACTTTTTTCACACAATCGAACATTTTCTGCAATTAAATAAAGCAAGCATTTTTGTAAGAATTTACTGGTATTAAAAAAATCGGACGATTTGCAACTATGCTGTCCATCCATGTGCTCGGTAGCAATACACTTAAAAACCATTATCTTTTAAACGGAGAAAGGACCTTCAAGCCCATTTTCTTATTTTTTTTAATTGCACCTTAAATACTATTCAAGGGCACACTATAGGAATTATGGCATATATTTATTACGCAAGAAATTAAAAAAAAAAAAAAAACTTTTTGGGAGAAAAATATAGAATGTTCCTTAATATTTTAAGCGTTATAAAGAACTTTCAAAATTCACCAATCTCACTCCATATCAATTAAAATCCTCAATATTTTTTATGCCAGTTTTGCTACATATACAAGTAAAACTGCATAGTTTTTTTAAACTAAATATAATTGGAAAAATTAAACGTAGTTACGTGCAGACATATAATGCAAAAATGCTGAAAATTTCATAAGATTAAGAAAATATTTTTTTTTTGTTATCTTTATATTCAAATATATAAAATTAAATGCTCAGTTTTATTTGTATGTGTAAATCAAGCTGACATTTAAAAAAAATATTGGAGACTTTAATTGATATGGAGTGAGATTGGGACATTTTGAAAGTTGTTTATAACACATAAACTATTCAGGAAAATTCCTTATTTCTCTTGAAAAGAATTTTTTTAAATTTTTTTGTGTGACACAACTATGCCTTAATTCATATAGTGTGCCCTTGAATAATAATTAAAGTGCAATTTAAAAATAAAAAAATGAGTTTTAAAATCCTTTGTCTCCTTAACACTCTCGCTGCGCAGCCCGAGCTATGCTCTTGCATGCATTTTTTCGTCACATCAATACTATTTGGTTGTTCTCACCAGTTATTTTTTTAGCGAACACTTTGTCTGATTTAATCAGGACATCTTCCTCGATTACGAAAGTCAAAAATTTCTGCTTAAAAGAACAGATGATATACGATTAAAAATTCTGTAAAAGACGCTCATCGCGAAGAATTACTTACGCAGCGAGAGTGTTAACATAGTGGCACGGTAGACTTAAGAGGCTTCGTCATAGAAATTCATTCTAAAAAAGACTCTGCTAGTCAGAAAGGTTGAAAACAACGGGTCTATGGGATATCAGATCAGAGGTTATCTTCTTCATTTTCAGGGATAAACGTCAGCCTTAGAATGTTAATTTTTCCAATACATTTCTTATGGTTCTATTCACGGTGTATATGTATCGTGAGAAATTTCGCTATAATAGGATAAAAATACATGAAGTATTTGCCTTTTGAAAAAAAAAAATGAAAGATATATTTATAGAGAACTGAAATCCTTCCCCAAATCAATTCTTAGTCATGCCACCCAACTGCAAGATTTTCAATTGAAAAATTGAGTTCATGAATACGTGAGAAATTTTCAAAGGTGTTCGGAAGAAAATGTTGTTTTGAGAAACAACTTTACCCCTTCGCGACGAGAGCCCTTTGCTTAATTTTTAATCTTTAACCACCAGTTTTTCCAAACAGGGAATTTTCGAATTGAATCGCGAAAACGCTCTGATTAAATAAGGTGAATTTTAATTAAAAATAATTGGTGGTAATGGCAAATGATTCTGAGCACCTCAAGCGGCACGTTCATCAGTCGCCCAACCTAAAGGGTTAACGCCAATTTCTCTCATTTAATAAAACGACTGTTTATATTTGAAGTAATACTAGTGAAATATTTCAAGAGCTGGAAACTATGGTATTTATTATGAGTTACAAACTGCATTAGTGCTGCAGAAAAAATAAATGAAGAAGCTCTCTTAGTTTCACAGAGTAAGTACACACAATAAAGACACAAATAATAAACACCTGAGAGGAAGAAGATGTTATGTAACAAAAATTATAATTCGAGAAAATTGAAGTGAATGATTTTTATTGTAATTTAGTTATTTATTTAATTCCGTTTTCGTAGCATTGTTTAGATGTTAATAGGTAATACTGAATTCTCCTTGAAAAGAATATTAACATTTAATTATTAACTATTAGAAATTATTTTCAGCTTATAAATTGATATAAAAATATTGACCCATTAACGACGAGTTTAAATAAACTTTTGTTAATGCCTTGGCAGCATTTCACACCAGTTTTTCCATAATTGTAATTTTAACTCATTTAATCTCTCAAAGTTTGAGGTTAGGTAATATGAACGCTTCCTTACTAAAATACTGCTTTTCACATTTAAAATTTCGTAATACTTAAAAGGCAAGTTTTCTTGCCAACCGGCGTTAAAGAGTTAAATATTAAAAGATACTTTCTCGTATCTTCAATACTAAGCAGAATTTTGGTATTTTAGTTTTACCATATGATATAATAATTCATAACGCTTTCATCCGTAAAATGAAATCATAAATGTTGAGAAAATGTATCATAACATGTTCCTCCAATAAGCTCTTCAATTACAGATTAATCATCGCTCACAGAGTAAAATCTAACCTACCTTCTTGAATCGGCCCGGAAACGCAAAGTTCTGCAAGAAACTGTCTCGCTCCAGCAACGACGTGATTGAACACTTTCCTCTGAGTGGCAGTAAAACAGTTTTTCATATGTTCATCAACACATAAGACGCTGTCTTTAAGTTTGCTAAAGAGAAAAAATGTATTCAGTTTTTAGAACATATAAAATATAACAAATTCTCGCAATTTATTTGTGTCTGATTTTATCCACTTCTTTATATTTTGTTTAATTATAATTGCTGTATCTTTAATACAATTATTATCACATTAAGCTAATTTGAATATATTGCTTGTTAATGGTATGACATGAACTTAAACAAAGAATAAAGAAATCTATTGAAAAATCAGAAAAAATTAAAAAGCCACAATTCTGGGAGGAAAGGCATAAAGCTCTTGCAGAAAAAAGATATTTGGCCGTATTTGTTTATAATTGTTAAATACTGGTCCATATTGGCTGTATATTTAGTGTATATTGAAAGGAATTATTCACTTAAACTTGGAGTATTTGCATTTCATTTTATGAACAACACTGTCACCAATATATGCAAGAAATATTTGGCCATTTTATTTCCAATACTTGCAAAGTAAAACAAATATTTCTGCAAAAGTAAAACTTTCTTGTAAATGTTTTCAATGTAAAACAACACTTCTGTAATTTAGGCGTCTTATTGCAAATAATAAAAAAAAGTCAATATTTAACCAACATTCGTATTTCATTGGAAGAAATTCTGTTGGGTGGACTATTAGTGCAATATTGAGAGCAAATATAGCCAATATGGGATTCTTACTAGAGAAGTATTAATTACGCGGGCTGTAAGTTTTTCCTTCTATATCTATGCAATATATCTATGCAAAAATCTATTAAAAATGCATTAGTGTTTTGTTATTTTACATTTCAAAACGAAAGGCTAAATTTAGACTTTTTGCAAAAGGTGTACTTCAAATTTATGTACTGATTAATTGCATGCGCATTCCGAAACTGCAAAATAATGTTCTGATCACTTCTGTGCCAAAAATTAGACAACTTAATTCAAAAATATTAGTGATTTTTGCCGAATGCAATATAGATTTTTTGTTTTAATTCGTCGAATGTATTTTTTTAATTTATGTGTAGTCTGAATATTTTCTCGGTATTATTGGATGCTTAAATGAAAAGTGGAACTAAATCCGCACCCTGGGATATAAGTCACTAAAGATCTTGTACTGAGAAACACGTGAAAGGAAATTTAATTGAGATGATCGAACGAAGCTCGAAGCGGCGACTCCAATCGTATCTTTCCAAGTTACTTCTTCTAAACTGTTCGGCCGAGGAGAACCTTATTTAGCACAAAAATACCTGTCAACATGGTTCGCGTAAATGAAATATCTAACATAAATCGTGTCCTTGATGAATTATTGTGCATTTTAAATACCACAGACTTAACGTTAAAACAATTTAAACTTTAACACTTGCATCCCGGCAATGACGCGCCTTTGCCCCACCCTCTGTGCTAAGAGCCTGAGCCACTTCTCGCAGCACTAAAATTGAAACAAAACGCAAATTCATTTAAAACTTGTTTATTTTACTTTGAAAAATAATAATCAATAACATTTCTCACTCTAATGATTTGGTTGTCCTTACAAACATAATAATAATAATAAAATGTCGTCTCCGTTTGGGAAAATCAATTGGCACCGGAAAACTCTGCCCGGTAATTATTAGACGTTAGATATTAGAATCAATGTCTAATAATTAAATGACAGAATTTTCCGGTACGAATTTATTTTCTTTGATTGATAGCTAATATTCCTGGAATACGAGTTATCTCGTCCCTAGCGATGAAAGTGTTAAATGCGATAGATTTAAACATCAACGCGCGTAACTTTCGCAATATATTTGTTAGCTGAGAAGTTAGTGCAAAAAGTTATGATCACGCACGATTACTATTTACCTACTTTTGTTCACACTCGGTGACATTCAATATACTTAACAGAGCTATTGTAGATATGTCGTCGCTGCCTATACGCTGAAAACAATTCGGGTGAGATTAACGGCAACTCCACTATTGCATACTGTAAACAACCCTTTACTATGATTAATCCTTTATGTACTGAATTATGAATTCATGAATATGTTATCTTCTAAAGCATTTTTCGTGAATTTTTGAAACTAAATTAGAAGATTTACATAGTCATTTAACAAATGTTCAAAGGATATTAAAAGTATTGAAGGATTTAGAAGCATTAATTAAATTTTAATTTATAGGGATTTTATGCAATATTTATAACCCCACTCAAATCTTTTATTTTAAATATTTTTCTTAGTATTTTGCAGAATTAGAAAATGTACAAATATAATGTTCTTACAATAGAAATATAGAAATGTTTCCGAATTGAAATATCTCCCCCTACCTTCAACGCCAAGAAATCTGAAAAGATGCAAAGGCAAAAGAAAACATTCTTTTAAAAATATTTTTGTTTCGTGTAACCAATGATGCTTTTGGAATAAGATAAAGTAATGCATCTATAACTCATTCTAAACTGTATTACTACTAATCGATGTATTAGATGAATTATATAACAAGTTATTTTAATGGTACTTATAAGTACCATCAGTAGATAAAGGGTTAATCCAGATACATTGTTTCATTTTCTGTCTTGAAACATAAATTGTTTGGTTCAAAGGTAGAATTTTTTATCATATAGAATTTTGGGATGAAGGTAATGAAGAACATTCAAGGCCACTCTAAGCACAAAGTTCGAAACTCTTCAAAATCTCGTGGCAGCAGTTTGAGAATTAATGTTATGGAACTAGTAATAAAGAGGAACTGACATATCCCTAAAATTGTGAAACTTAAACTGTAACCGGTTTCGCAGGGGTTGATTACCGTCGAGAAAAAACTTCCATCAGTAAATTTAAATAGAAATTTTCACCTTATTTAAACACCTTAATAATTGACACTTTCAGTCATAAATAATGATAAAAACATATATTCATTTTTACTAGTGGAAGTTTACTTTGGCGATAGTTGTGCAAAATTGTGACAACCTAGACAACCTCCTGTCAATATCAGTGAGAATGATTATATTACCTGGGCAAACTGATAGCAGTAAAAACAAATAGAAATTTTCACCATATTTGTCATAGAAATTTTCCATGAATAAGGAACTTAAATAAGACGAATTTTTCTATTCAAATTTACTGGTGGAAGTTTGCCTCGGTAGTAATTAGAAACTGTTGATCCGATTAAAAAAATCAGTAGCCATCTTCTGACAACCTCCTCAGTTACTACACTCGCAACTGTTAAGCTCCACACTTTATGTCTTCTCCTCTTTATTAATAACTCCATTGAAATAATCAAAGGCAAACTTTCTTTCGAAAACTAAAGTAATATTAAGGTTTATTTTAGAATAGCTCCATGACAACACCAAATGAACTATCACAAGCTCAATCCCTGAGCTCAGTTTTGTACAGTAACCGCAATTGACTCTCTACTATTTGGGTAAAAAATGTAAACCTCTTACGCAAGTGCGAAAACTTTTAGTTAAGATCTTTTAATATGTATTGAAACACTCAATATAGAAATCCGATTAAACGCAATATTATTTCACCATTATAACTAAACAAAATTTCTTTAACCCCTTAACGCTCGAATTAAATTACGGTTGAATAATTCAAATTGCTTATTGGCACCACTTTTACCAAAAAGAAATATCCCAACAAAAAGTTTTCGGTAAAAAAAAGAAAAAAGCGCCAAGTTCTCCTTAATTTTTCGACCAGAAAAAGTAGTGATATCTGAAGTTCGCACAAGTTAAAAGCCAAACATCCCAAATCTTTCATTGAAAATGGCTTCCTGCGACTTGGCCGTTAATGCCTTCCACAGTATTTCAAAATTAATGAATGGAAATTTCGCATTTATGAATTATTTAAATTTTAAAAGTAATATTAGAATGCAAAGAGGCAAATTCACATAAAGACATTATAAGTAAAAGATTTCTGATAAATACCATCCAGTTTCAACAAACATCAGTTTTGATTACAGATCATTTAGTCCACTGGTGGTTTAATTGCCATTTTGTACGGTCTAAAGCTAAAGTCATTAACGTAAAACCCAAGAAATAAGACAAAATTTACTTACTTCAAATCTCTCTATATTTTACATAATATTTTATTGTATAATATTGAAATCTTGTGCATTGACGAAAGAGATTTTTTTTGTTTGAACATTTATTATAGTTTGTTTGCATACATTAAGAGGTATTCGATTTATAAACTGTTAAAAGCTGATACTAATTATGTTTTAGCAATTAGAGATATTATCTTCCGAAACAAGTATTTTGTTATTTTTAACTTCTAAGTATTTAAATAGACTGAAGTGGTTTAAATGCTTTTTTTAAATGTGTAATTTATTTCTGTACTTTGTGCAACAAAATGCCTAAAATAATGAAAAAATGTAGTTGGCATGTAGCTCATTTGTACATACTTTAAAATTTGAAAAACCCTCTCGAAGGCATTAACGGCCAAGTCGCAGGAAGCCATTTTCAATGAAAGATTTGGGATGTTTGGCTTTTAACTTGTGCGAACTTCAGATATCACTACTTTTTCTGGTCGAAAAATTAAGGAGAACTTGGCGCTTTTTTCTTTTTTTTTACCGAAAACTTTTTGTTGGGATATCACTACTTTTTGTATGTTTTTTCAATTTTTTTTCTAAACTATAGTAATAAAAAAAAAACTTAAATTTTGGTACTTTTATGTTAGCCGGGAGCAAATCTCCTCATTAGCATTTTGTTTTTTCGCCAATAGCAGTTTTCATTTTTCACATGTGTAAATTAGTAACAATGGTTTGATTTTTCAAATAAAATATTTTGGTTTACGTTATTATTTCTTATTTATTTATTTATTTCTATGTTACATATTCTATTAAATAAAATGAGGGAAATGCATTTATTTTAAATGAGATGACTGAAAAGTTTATATTTTTAAATGAAATGAATGCAATATGAACAATGGTGTTAGGAACAGTATTTGGCGATTTGCCACTCGCGCCCGGCTAACATAAAAATACCTAGATTTATTTTATTGAGCTTTACAAATTTATACTTTATTTCTTTTGGTATTAAAGTACTAGCCGCCTCTAGCAAGCAGTATTTGCTCTATTAATTGCATGTTAAACGTTGCATCATATTACTGTTATTCATAATTTACTTGCCCATTATTTCGCCAAGTCGGAAGCTTTTGATAGAGAAATCAAGAACTCTTTACGATCATGGAAGCACATCATATATTTTGTGTTGTTAAGTATTTCATCTTTCATGACAAATATCTCTTAACTCACTTATGCATGTTTCCTTATCAGTTACGATTCGTTCTCTAATGCGGAATTTTTTAATTCTATTAAGTGATCGTTTCTAATTGGGCTCACTGCCAGTTGTTGTATTTTAACTGTTACGATTGGGTACAAGTGAAATGGTTCAAATTAAATCCTTTGACAATATAGGCATTTACATTAAACCATATTGATGCTAATATCTTTTTGTTTCACGTTAACCTTTTCAATAGACTCGATTACGGAAGAATAGAAGGTCTACGGGCTCACTGCCAATGATCCATTTGAAAATCTATTTTTCTTTTCATCTAATCTTGTTGAGGAATTAGCCAATGTGCCATGGTTTTAAGATTTTAGCTAATTTTATTCGAAACCTGAAAACAAATGCGAAGAACCGGATTATAGAAGATTCATTCTAACGTACATATCTATTAACAGTTTACATATTATAGAATTATAATAATCATAAGGAGAACTGGCAGTTTCGGCGCTTTAATAGTTTCCGTAAATTCTTTTTATATAATACAGAAGTTTTAGCAGAGTAAAGATTAACAACATAGTCACAGTAAGTATAATAACAGTTCAATATAATAACAATGGCAGAGGTTTTGTGCAGTGACGAAACTATTGGCACATTGGAAATATTCGTACGTTACACCATTTAACTATTCAGTTGATATGCAGGAAAATATAAATAGATGGCTCGCATTAATAATTAACTCATTGAAAAATAGCCACTAGCGTCAAATACTCGCCAAGCTTGTCAACATTTAGCGAAGTGTCGCCAAATTTGGTAATATATCCTGTCAATTCTCAAATTTAGCGACAAAAAATGTTTTGTTTATTCTGACGTCATAATGATGCATATGTATTATGTATTATACACATACCTATAATATGTATGATGCAAATGTATTACGTATTGTATGCATATGTATTATATGTATTATGCATATGCATAAAGTTCATTAACATCACTAAAACGCACTTAAAGGTATAGTGTTCCATAAATAGTAGGGATAATTGCCAGATTGACCAGAGTGCTATTAAGATTAGAATTCCGACATTTATAATAGACCGGGAGGCGTCTGCACACACCATCACCTCATCGAGATTACAGCTGAAATTTTAGGATTAGTCAAAACTAGATTAGCATATTAAAATCCAACTGGTCTGTTAATTCATGTCTTGGTGGAAACCACCTGAAGGCATAATTTTAGTGGTTGACCGATAGGTTTACTATTGTATTTTCCTGCATACAAAAGTATGGAAACATGGAGGAATGGGTGCAGGAAAACACAATGGAAAATCCATCAATCAACGCGGTAAAATCGGGTCTGTAGGTGCTTTCCACAAATATATGACTTGGCAGACCATTTACATTTTAATACGCTAATCGATTTTTAACTAATCCTAAAATTTCAGACGTCAACTCGATGAGGTGATGATCTGTGCAGACGCCTCCCGGTCTTTAATAAAATTTGTTTTAATTAAGTAAAACATAGAAATATGGACAGATAAACTGAAAGATTTGCCATATTAAAATTTTTGTAAAAGCATATAAAAATTTATTCAGCTTGAAATCATGCAACACCTTTATAACTCAGGCTAATTTTCTGTAATCGGGTTTTGGCGACCAACATATCTTATCTATAACTATTATCTTTCTTTTACAGATTTAAAATTAACAATAAATTAACAGTAAGTAGCCTAATAATACAATATAGTAACATTAGCAGCGGTTTTCGGACTCCGTATCTGTCGCACATCGTTAAAGACATCTTTATTATTTACACATTTCATTTAATTAAAAGAAGATTTTTAAATTTTCATATGAGAATTAGGATATTTTTCCACTATAGGGACTTTGGCATTTTTAAAAAATCTTGGCGCAATTCGTACTTCAGATACTGAGATATGTTGCCAAATGATATAAACAACTATGAAAACAAACCTGATGAACTTTTATGTTATCTCTATAATAATAGCCTAAGTCATGTGACTGTCATCAATAGTTCCGGGTGGACCGCTTCACTTTTTATATGCCAAACAGCCAATTTGTTAATTTAACGTTAGCCGGGCGCAGGTGATAAATCGCCAAATATTGTTCCATTGCGATCATATCAGTATTATAACAGTCCATCTCATGCGACTGTCATAAACAATTTTTCGCGAGGTAAATTAAAACAAAGCTTTGATGTTGAAATTAAATATGAATTAACTATTATTTATTACTTTTTTTTTCTTTTCATTCTTTTCTTTTCTTTTCCTTTTTTAAGAAATAAGAGAAAATTGAGAGTCATAAATTTTAAGTATTTTAGTTTTAAATTAAAGTTATGTATCTTAAATATGAGTGAAAGTATTATATTTTAAATGAAATTAATAAAATAAGAAAAAATACGACGGGTACAATGTTTGACCATTTATCACCTGAACTTGGCATACATAAAAATACCGAGTTCATGATTTGTGTATCAGAATGTTCCGATTTGGCGACAGATTGAGCAAGTAAATTAAATTATGAGTAAAAGTAACATGATACAATGCTTAGCATAGATTTAAGGAGACCAAACTGGTCGTCAAGGGCGGCTTGTTTATATATATATATATATATATATATACGGTACTTGTTAGTTATCCCGTCAACCAAATTACTCTCGCCAAAGTTTAAGATTAAATGCCAATAATGGTAAATGTCGCATTCACTTGACAAAACGTGTTTACGTCATCAAATGATTTTTATTTTGACGTTTTATTTGTATTTTTATTAATGTAATAATAAGTAATTTGTTTTTTCGCTATTTTAAATAAAAATTATGCCAATTTGTATAATTAGGCGAGTGGTTTGGCGATTTATGTAATTTGACGAAATTGGTCGACGGGATATCTAACAAGTACCTTATATACATATAAACATTTTATTTATACATGTATAAAATTTTGTTTTTTATATACAAATTATTTATGTTGTTATATAAAAATAAATAAACGGGTTCCTTAAATTAAATAAATTGTATACAAATGGAAAAAATTGTTTGTGTATATGACACAGTAAATGGGTTGCCAGAAAATACGTTATTATCACATTTCTTTTCTTGTCAAGGCTATTTTCTCTATTTCGCCAAGGCTACTATATCGGAAACGTACCGAATTGCGGTTATATTTTGGTAAATGTTTTATTGTTTTAATATCGTAAATATATCATAACCTATACTGATTAAAATTTTTAGGTATATTCATTTTTTCTATTTAATCAGCATTTTCGGGAAAGCATATACAATTTTATTCAGCTTGAAATTACGTGACACCTTCAAAACTCTGTAATCGAGTTTTGGCGACCAACATTGGCCCAATTGAATGTATACGGCCAAATCAACACCTCCCTGTTTGGAGGGTTTAGAAGCGGAAATTCTGTGTTTTCAGATTTTTCTGGTTAATTGTGCTACAAACCCAACTTACTTGTGAAATTTCATGATTCTACGACTTTTAGAAGTACCTTAGTTATTTGATGATGCGAAGTGAGTCAGTGACAAAAAAGCGCTTTTTCGGAATTTAATATTTCGAAAACTACTAAATACAGAAACATGAAATTGTGGAACCTTAGTTCAGTTTGACCATATGAACATGTGTATAAAAGAAAAAATTTCTATATATCTCCCTAAAAGGACATTATGAGGGGGTGGAAAGTATGCCGAAATGGTTCAGGAAAAGGTAGCTTACGGCTTGTGCGAACTTGGCGGACGCACTGCCGTGCTCCCAGATTCACCTTATTTAATGACAGTAAAAACGATACCAAAATATACCCAATTTCACTATTTTATAAAACTGGTGGGAATCAAGCAATTTGAGTAAAAGATACAGCCCGAGAATAGGACGGAAGCGAGAATTAAGGGATTAAAGGAATATACATATTCATCATATTCACATCACAGGAAGAAAAATTTCTGATAAATAATAATATAAAAAAAAGCTGTTTTGGTATATTTTGTTTATACACCAGCGTGGATAAGATATAATTTTATTTTTATATTACATTCATACTTTTACCCTTACACGAATTTATTCGATTGGCACAACTTTTTTTTAAGTAACATTTTAACTTGTACTTTCACAATATTTGCAAGAGAAATTTACTAAAAAATGTACTTTTAAAATATAGTGGTGCAAATAGAAATTAAAATAGACCCATGTATATAAATACTAATTGAATATTTCCATTGCCAATCCGAATTGAAGGCTTTCATTGCCAATGCTGTACCATTTAAGCTATCTGGGTTGACAAAGAGCAAGCATATTTCGCTCTAAAAACCTTATTGGTAATAACATCTGGTCTGCTGTAGACAGCTCAACAGAATAAACTGCAGGTAAAGGGACTCCATATAAACTCCTTACAATTTGTATGATAGCTTTACCAATCAGTATGATTGCGTTAAAAATAATAGTATATCTACGTACCCGTCGTTTATATGGAGTTCCTTTATCTGCGGTTTATTCTGGTGCGCTGTCTACATGGCAGACCAGATGTTACCAATACGGTCTTTTGAGCGAAATATGCTAGCCGGTTGTCAGCTTTGAACGGTAGAACATTGGCAATGCAAGCCAAGGATCTGTGTTCGATTACCGGGTGGGGTATTTTTTCACTCAGTTTGAAATATTCAATTCATATGATAACTTTATCGATCAATATGATTGTGTTAAATATAATAGTACATGTAATAAAGCTTGGGCGACTATTTGCTGACACATGACCGCAAAGTGTTAATTCTTTTTAATAATAGACATTATCTCCAACCAATTTACCTTCATTCATCTTAAATATAAGTATACCCCTTACAACAAATGTATATCTGATACGTACAACATTCATATAATAGCGAACTAAGTAGAAATCATTATGACTCTAACGAGAAATATTCTAGTTATGTAAGCTGCCATAAACAACTTATTATAGTTACAATTTCATAAATATTGTTTAAACTGAAACATTTCCCATAATGTGATACAGATTTATGAAATTTTACCATCAATGCTTTTGCAATATAAAACGAGGACGAAAAATCATGCACCAGACATAGACTATGGAGCACTTTCCACACTAATGGAATAATATTCAGAAATTTCATTTTTCAGACAATGATATCGATCATAGTCTGCCCTGTACCGATTTATTTTATGCGTCTCTATAAATGAAGAATAATATTACGCTCATCTTAACACTAGAACGCCCGGAATGAGTCGATTTGACTTCTACCATATGATAAAATATCAACTGCAACCAGATATTCTTCCACAAAATAAGTTAAATTTTAATAACGTAGATTTACGTTAAATAAATCAGTCAAATAATTTTAAATAAAAATTCTGGTGTAACATATTTTTATGATACTTGAATAAAATTTCCCAGCGTTCTAGTGTTAATCAATCGAAAACATCCTGCAGTGTACTTCAGCGATCCTAATTAATTTAATTATGTTTGAAGTATCGTAACTTCATTAATTGCTTCGCACTTGATTTTTCCCTCATAGCTCATAATGTAATGGAATTATTTTTTGCAACCCTGCAAACGAACTGTTATTGCTATTTTTCTACACTACTATGGAATCATGTTTTAGCCTACCTCAGTGAAGAATATCAAACGCATTGTGTTTGAAACATTGGACATTAATATGCTCAGACAAGGAAAATCCCCATAGAAAATAAAGTAACGAAATTCCTTTGTGTGTCTACTTAAACGCAACAAAAATATAAATGCAACACTTCATTTTGAATACCGATATAGTAAATATTAATTGCATATAAACATTTCATGGCAATTGGTACATATGTACGAGATTTAGAACACTGGGAGATAGCAGACAAAAAAACCGATTTCAGTAAAACTTTAACCCTTTCCGACGCAGTGTGCCCAGGTCGGGATACCTAATTTTAATTCCAAACTTACGAGCGGCACCAAGAATATTTTAGTAAAATTTTGCTTTTACAATGAACATTTAAAGTAACATGTTTTTAATTTCTAAAAAAGTCGTTTGTAAATTCCGGTGTCAATCATTCATTTCATCATTTTACAACAAAAAATGTCGGTGCGGAAAGAGTTAATTAACGCTTTGAGGGGCGCTGGGATATATTATATCCCACTTAAGTTTAATTAAGATTTGCACAAGAAACTTTTTATTAAGTTTTATTTTTATGACTTTGGGGGAAAAGAGTTGAACGATTGTTTTTTCTTGTTTTGAAATAAAGTTTTTTCAATTTTCCGGTGGGAATGCAGCATTATACAAACGCAATTGCTTGGCCCTCAAAGGGTTAATAATTTCAGTAAACTTCATCTTCATGACCATGGTAGATAGCGTTCCATAATATACGTAATTCACATAATTGGAAATCTTAGCAGTGAATATAAATAGTAAATTTAGATTTACTTAATTAAATAATGTCTGTTATTATATGAAGACAAAATTTCTTTTTAAATTTATGGTGTGAATAAATGAATAAAAAATCATGTAAATTGGGAACACTGATGATAGCGTGAATGCTACCATGGGCATTAGAGGGTTAAATCATGTTGAAATATGCTAAAAAGTACAATTTAACCACAATAATATGTATTAAAAGAAATATTTTTAAATGATAAAGTGCAGATTGTTCATTTGATAGTTTCGCCCAAAAGTCATTCATGTTCATTTATGAATGTTTTTGTCTAAATGATCCTCATGCTAAAGACTTCTGACGTTTCACTAGTATTTTCAATCACAAAACCAATATCTTTTATCCACTTAAAAAAAAAAAAAATAAATAAAAGCGTAAAAATACCCATTAACGAAATTTCTGGTAAAATTAAATATCTTGCATTAGATCTTAATAGTTGCTCAATTCAATTTCTATAGAAATTTAACGTATTCCAATATCTGAAACGACCCCCTCGTTATAATAATGACCCTAATTCAGATTAAGATTGATTGGCAAGAATGTAATAATTTTTCATGGATATTATCTACTTTAGAAACTTTCCGAGAACTTCTAGTTAGACATTTGAATTTAAATTCTTTTATGAAAAGACTTGAACTCAACAAAAAAAAAAAAAAAAAAAAAAAAAAGATTTTTTTTCATTAATTTTTACGAAAGAAAAGAAAACGTTCAATTTAGAACGGAATTCAACATTTAAAGAATGATGCAGAGTTTTTTTAAATTAATTTTAATTGTACTCTAGAAAATGCCTCTAAATTTCTTCCTATAAATTAAAAAAAAAATGACATTTAGAATATAAATAAATGTTTCTTATGAAACATTTTGAGTTCTGAATTTAACCCTTTGCGGTCGAGTGTCGGCTAATAGCCGTCCAAGCTTTATATAGATGATTTTATTTTTATATTCTATTCGCACCACTATATTTTAAAAGTACATTTTTTCTTTTTCCATTTCCACATTTTACTATCTTGAAGATAAAAATGTTCATCTAAAAAAAGTGGTGCCTAGTAAATGAGTTTGTGTAAAAGATGCCTGTGCTTGAGAGAAGTACTGCAACCGCAAAGGATTTATGTTAGGTAAATAAAATTTGCTTGACATTAATAAAGAAATATTTGTCTTAATTTATATAGAAATCTCTATGTTTTCTTCAGTAAGTTTGAATTAAGAAAATCGTCCAGTTGAGAAGTATTCTATAGTCTTGATTTCACTGAAATGTGTAAATGTGTTTTTTATTGAGGATTATTCGATTATGAAATGTCATCAACACTGTAAACACCGGAATTTTGACTCAAGTTTTATAAAGATTGTTTACACAGAAATTTTTATTTAAATCTCTTTAACACATTTATTTAACTTTTTTCTTCTTTGTATCTTTTAAACTTATTTTGCAAAGAAATTTCTGATTCAAACCGAAATACAGTCATATGAGAGGGTCAGAATGAACACCTCACGGTCTTTTTAGTGTTAAATTTTTGAAAAAAAAAAAAAAACGGTTTTACAACCATAGAAAATAGAGCGTATCTATGAATGATAATGTAGTTTCAAAACAACGTTATTAAATGATTAAATTAAATATGCTCATTTTTTCAGATTTTTTTTAAAAATTGTATTTAAGAATCTTTCATTTTCTATCATTAGCATAATAAACGATTTCTGTAATTTTTGTGTTATTGGGTCGATCGGAAAATCATGTCGTGTAGGGAAAATAAATTCGTACCGGAAAATTATATCATTTAATTTTTAGACATTGATTCCGATATCTAATGTCTAATAATTACCGGGCAGAATTTTCCGGTACGAATTCATTTTTCCAACACGACACGGATTTCCGATTGACCCAATAAAGGGCATTGCCGGATAAGCATTGGAAACATGCCTTTCAACCAAATTTCCTGATTTTTTTCCCACATGTGGCTACTTATCAGACAGTATATTTCGCCTATTATCACTTTATAAATATTGATATTTTATGATATAGAAATGTTTTTTCGAATTTTTTAAAAACTGATTTTCTCAAAAACGACTGCACCGAATTTTATGTCATTAACTGAGTTTATACACATACCAAAGTTGCATAACTGAGAATTTTTGTATCATTTTCTGTTTATAAAAACTGTGTGAAATATCGGAAAACAATTTACAAAAATAAAAATCATATCTTATAGTTATACGAAAATTACCATTTTCTTAAAAAATTCCTCATATGTACACCTAAATTATATATAAATGGCGAAAGTGTGCGCTGGGTACAACATATAAATATACACAAAAATATGTGTAAAAATACATGAAATTCGTTTAACCCTTTGAGGGGCACCGGTATATATTATATACCACCTACGATTAATGAGGTTTTACACCAGAAAAATTTTATTAAACTTTACCTTTCTAACTTTGATGGAAAAAAGCCGTAAAATTGCTTTTACTTATTTTGCAATTGAATTTTTCAAAGATTCCAGTGGGAATTCAGCATTTCACAAACGTAATTGCTTGCCCCTCAAGGGGTTAAAGGCGTTATTTGGGGGGCAGATACTCAAATTCAACATCCAAAGAATTTTTAGAATAAAGTCAGCCGAATATGTATCAACTGCTGTATTTAAATTTCAATAAGCATATAGGCCATCTTTTTCATCACTGATTCGACATCGAAAACTAGCGTTTTGTATAACAGATAAAAGAGAAAAATGTTTTTGCTAGGAAAACAACAACATTCTCCGATATCAAAATGTAACGAAAGCTATTTTACTGACATTTACTTAAACATTTTTCTCATCACTTTATAAGACTTCTAACGAAGACTAATAAGAGTATATAGTTTCGGTATTTTTAAGCGCAAGTCACAGTAATAAAATAAGGATGTTATATAACTAAGGTTTGAATCAATTGCGCTCATTTATATCTGAGATGCTGGCAGATTTGGGTTGTAATAGAAAATATTTTATTCAAGATATATACAACTCGCAATTTTTGCCTTATTTAATGGCAGATTTCTGTGGCTATTCAATTCGACGATAAATATTAGGGAAAACTGGTACATAATTTAGGAAAAAAAATCCAAATTTGACAACACTAGATGCTGCTTTGTATTTAAAAATATATATCTTTAATTTTGAGCCGTTTAATTTTTGATAAGATAAAAATGTTTTGTTAAATAAATAAGTATTAATCTAAGAAGAAACAGCAGAATAAAACTAGGAGATTAAAATGTACTGAAAAAGATATTGCTAATTTTTGCAAACATATTTATAAATGTATATACAAATACGTAGTCGGGTTCAGTGCTTCTGACATTACTTTAAAAGATTACCTCTTACGAAAACAAAACATCTGACACTGCGTTAACGTATTACAATTGTTAGACATAAGCATTTAAAATGACAATTACTAAAGCAAATTGGTAGTTCATAAAGGTTGAAACTACTAACTATAATTAATTTTCATTAAAACTGGTGAAAAAACATTTTCATTTTAAATGACTTTTGATCACTGTCGATGTTGTCATGGTTCGTACGGATTCCGTGATTTCGCCAGGGAAGTACCAGTACCTTTTTATAGCAAAAGAAATCTAACTTAAACGCACAACGTTTCGCCTTCTTTTAAGAGGAGATTTTCTATAAAAAATACTGGTGCGAAAAAAATTTTCTGGTCTGCAAAATTCAAGGAGGCGTACAAACCATGGTCGTTAAATTTCGATATCGAAGAATGTAGTTTGTTTCCATGGCACAAATATTCTTCTCTATTGTTGTCTGCGATACCAACAACTACTTTTGATATCGAAGCACTGTCGAAAGCATTGAAAATGATGCCCTTGTGTTTAGAATTTGAGTTGCCCCCCCCCCCCTCCAAATAACGCCTTTAAATGAATTTTATTAATTTTCACACATATTTTTGTAAATATTTATATGTGGTACCCAAAGCACACTTTCGGCATTTATGTATAATATAGGTGTGCATATGAGGACATTTTTTTACAAGAAAATGGTAGTTTTCGTACAACCAAGATACGATTTTTATTTTTGTAAAATTTTGTATCGTTATTTCACACATTTTTTTATAAACAGAAAATTATACAAAAATTCCCAGTTACGCATCTTTGGGACGTATACAATCTAAGTTCATGGCATGAAATTCGGTTCAGTAGTTTTTGAGAAAATCAGTTTTTACAAAATTGGAAAAAAACATTTTTATCTCATAAAGTATCAATATTTATGCGTTGATAATATGGGGAATATGCTGTCAGATAGGTAGCCACATCTGGGAAAAAAATCAGGAAATTTGATTGAAAGGCATGTTTTCAGTGCTTATCCGGCTATGCCCTTTATATTACAAAAACAAATATGTCTTTAATTTACCTCAAAAAGTATAAAAGCAAAAATGTCCCCAATAACGAAATTCCCGGTAAAATTAAATATCTTGCATAAATCTAGTTGCTGAAATCGATTTTTACAAAAATTTTAAATGTCCGAATAAATAAAATTAGCTTTATTAGAACTTACCCTAATTCAAAGGATGTGCTTGCCTGACAAGAATAGAATCCGTTTTTACTCACATTATCTACTTTAGTAGGTTTCCGAGAACATTTAGTTAGAATTAGAATTTAAATATTTCATCAAAAGACTTGGAACGGAAGAAAGACTAATTTTTAAAATTAAATTTCTGTAACAAAATGAAAATGTCCAAGTTAAAATGTAACTCAAAAAAAAAAGAGGTAAGTTTTATTTTTCAAAGGTTACGCCTATTATAACGGTCGCATTACATTACGGTTTAAACAATCAAATTGCTTATTGGCACCACTTTTTGGTAAAAGATGTATTCACCTTATTTGACAGGTAAAATGATATCACAATAAAGCCAATTACAATATTTTGTAAAACTAGCGGGAATCAAATAATCTGAGTAAAAGACGTAGCCCGTGATTATCACGTGAACGAGAATTAAGGTGTTAAGGGTTGTGCATATATAACGTTAACACTTTTGGGGGGGAGGGGTGGTGACTTGATATCATAAGATGTCTCTACAGAGGGGGGGGGGCTACTTTTTGTTATCGTTATCATTTTTAATACAACCAAACTTTTCTTTTTTCAGTAACTTTACATACAAATAGCCTGTTACCATTTATTAATTATTAGTTTTATATGTTTTTATAACAATACAACGCCGTTAAATGTTTATAAAATCATTTCATTCCAAAATTTGGAATACCCCAATGTTTGGCATTCCCGCTTTTATGCCATATACGCATATAATTCACTGTTAGAGAAACCAGGAGCATAATATGGTGCGTGTACCAGTAAAGAAAGACAAATAATGTTATCCACTCTTTTCTTGATATAGCTCTGCTTTTATCATCCCCCGGAAGGCGGCAAGTGCAAGAAGACAATATTACTTTTTAATGTTTTATGTAACAATAGGCTACTGTTAAATACTTTTAAATAATAAATAACACTTTTAGATGTTATTTGATTTAAATTTCTTTCATATATTGATATTTTATTGGCTTCTTAATTCCGTGAAGTTTGCGACTAATAAATGTATAATAATGTGAGTAGATATATTTTTTAAACTAAATATCTCGGATAGAGCAAAAATGTCAAAGTTAAAATGTAACTCAAAATTAAAAAAAAAAAAAAAATTAAAAAAAAAAAAAAAAAAAAAAGAGGCGAAGTTTTTTTTTTCAAAGAAGATTACTACTTATATTTTATGAATAATTCATTTTTAATCATTCACATAATAAAAATGATTCACTGCAAACGTATAAGAAGAAAGAACAAGAATTGTAAAAAAAATTATAATAAAAAAGCAATTTAACAAATTACAACGACCATTTGGAAAATGATTTTCTCGAAAACTAAAATTTAAGACAAAAAATCACACGGAGTTGATCATACATTACGTACGCCATTAATTAAACATTAATAGTGTTATTACACGTAAAAATTGCAAGCGACAAAAATCGCCTGCGACTCGTACGTATTATCCACCTGAAACTTACGTATTATCCAAGCATTTCATTGGCTGTTCGGGAAAAGGCTTTTCCATCGTCAGATTTCCAAGAAATCTGACGACCAATTTTAAATGAAATTTATTTCTTAAACTTCTAAACATCCCACAATATTACTTTTCACACCGTCGTATAGAGAAAAAAATGTACTTTTAAATGCAATTTGTTTAAAAGCTGTGTCTCAATTTGTTTACGAGTGATTAATTTTTTTTGTAGTTTTTATTACTTTTTTGTCATAGTGGCAACAGAAGTATTCATCTCTGTTGAAAGGAAATGTTAGTGTATAGACCAATCAAAAAACGAATAAAATGCGAATTAAACCAATAAAAAGATTCAGATATGCTTTTGATTTCCTACCCTGACGAGGACAATCATCATTTTTTCAAATGGTTTAATAAAAAGACTTTTTAGACATTCATGACTATATCATCAGGGAGGGGGGGGGGGTGATCGACGAATGATAACGTATGATATCTTAAGAGGGGATGCGTCCAAAATTAGCGAAATGTTGATATGATATATATGTATAGCCCCTTATTAAAAATTCATTTTCCATCATTCACGTAATAATAAAAAAATATTATTGCTTTGCTAATTTTGAATTACAAAACCAACGAAAGCAAGAAAATGCCCATTAAGGAAATTCTTGGTAAACATAAATACATTGCATAAGTTGCTAATAGTTGCTGAAATCAATTTCAAAACGAAATGTAAAGCGTCCCGATAATTCAACGTTAAAATGACCTTCATTAGAAGTTACCCTAATTCGAATGATATGCTTGACTGTCAAGAATAGAATCCTTTTTCTATCACATTATCTACTTTAGAAAGTTTCCGGGAACTTTTCGTTAGGCATTATAATTTACATCTTTCATCAAGAGATTTGAAACTGAAAAAAAGACATTAAATTTCTAGTATAGAAAGAAAATGTCCAAGTCACAATGTAACTCAAAATTTAAAAAAATGTTTTTCTTTTTTCAAAGATGGTTACTTCTATTTCATAAATCTTTCATTTTCAAACATTCACATTTTTTTTATTATTCCTTTGCTAATTTTGAATTACAAAACCAATATCTTTAATTCGCATCAAGAACTTACAAAAGCAGAAAAATGTCTATTGGCGAAATTCCTGGTAAAGATAAATACAATGAATAAGTTTTTTTACAGATAATGAAATCAATTTCTATGTAAAATTTAAAGCGTTCCAATATCTCAACGTTAAAATAACCTTCATTAGAAGTTATTGTAATTCATTTGATATGCTTGTCTGAATAGGATACTTTTTCTGTCACACTGGAACTCTTATTTCAGAAAGTTCCCAAGAAATTTTAGCTAGGAATTAGGTTTTAAATTTTTCATCAAAATACTTGAAACTGGTGAAAGACAGATTTTTTAAGTTAAAAATCTCAAACAGAAAGCATATGTCTAAGTTAAAATGTAACTGAACATAAAAAAAAGAGGCGAGTTTTTTTTTTTTTTTTTTTTTTTTTTTTTTTTTTTTTTTTTTTTTCAAAGAAGATTACTACTTATATTTTATGAATCATTCATTTTCAATCATTTACATAATAATAAAAATTATTATTCCTTTGCGGATTTTCAATCAGAAAATAAATATATTTAATTCACATGAAGAACGTACAAAAGCAAGAAAATGTCATTAACGAAATTCCTGGTAAAGATAAATACATTTTTGAAAGTTGCTAATAGTTGCTGAAATCAATCTCTAAACATTTAAACCGCTCCAGTTACTCAACGTAAAAAGGAACCTCATCAGAAATTACCCTAATTCAAATGATATACTTGACTGGCAAGAATAGAATCTTTTTTCTCTCAATTTATATACACTGCTAAAAAAAAGGGGGTGCAAGCAAAAAAGTGAAGAGAACAGTGCGAGACAGCCATGCATGGGCATAAAATTGAGAGTAACATGTGTATCAATGCGCAATACTAATAAAAAGAAGTAAAAAAAATGCAAGATAGTTTTAAATTTTCGAAACGATGGGTAGAATGTAAAAAGATGGTTTTGGGCAACAATTTGGTTACATGTAAATGACAAAAAAAGTACTGTTTAGGAATGATGGAAAATATTTAGTATGACGTGTGGTCCCTTTGGATAGATAAAACTGTCGTAAACCTGTTTTACATTGATTCTATGGCATTATCAATAAGTTTTCGGGGAGTACTGTTCCGCTCCTCAAAAATTGCAATTTCCAAGTCCCGGACAATAAAAGGAGGTCCCAGTCCCTCTCCAATGCGTCGTCCGAATGTGTATCACACATGCTCCATCAGATTCAGGTGAGGAGAGCATGTTAGCTATTCCATATGCTGTAATGTTTCAAGTTTAAGAATGATCTCCACAAGACGAGCTGTATGCAATCGGGCATTATCGTGCATGAAAAAAAAAAAAAAAAAAAGAAATCACCAATTGCTGCAGCATAAAATACGACATGAAGTCTCAGTATCTCGTCTGTATAACTTGTGATTGTCAAAGTGCCATTCCGAAAGATATGCAGGCCTGTACGTCCACCTATGCTAATTTTAGTCTATAGCATCAACGCACCTTGTCTGTAATGTGATCTTTCACGAACGAATGTAAGATTATTTTGAGTACCTCTTTCTCTCCATGCCAAAACACATCGGATGTCACATCCATACTGAATTTGAACTCTCGTCTGTAAACAGAATTTGATTCCAACAACGTTGCCTCCAAACTCGATGTTCAGTTGCCCACCTTCATTGGGCCGCACAGTTGCTTGAGATCAACGGAATGCAGATCTTTGGCTTACGTGCATAGAGACCACCCTAATGAAGCTTCTTCCAGATTGATTGGCTGGAGGCACTTCGTCCTGTGGCCAAGAACAACTGTGTTTGCAGCAGAGTAGCATTGCCCGTTCCGTTGCGATGAGCTGTTAACAGGATATATCGGTCATCAGTTTTTGTAGTAGCACATGGCCAACCTTGCCCTTATCGGTGTCTACCATTCCATGTGTTTTGGAATCAATTCCACAGCCTTGTATTGACATTTCTTGCGACCCCAAAAGCGTCCGCTACGCTTCGTTGTGTTTCACTAGATTCGACTGTCCAGATAGCATGCAAAGCCATGGATTCCGGTAATTCATATTGTTGTGCCATTTCCAAGTCAGCTTTTCTCAAAACACAAGCTGAGCAATTGAATTTTACGACTGAGACCGTGAAACAGACGTTACTGAAAAATCCCGATTTCTGCACTTATCTCCTTTTTCTAGTTTTTGACGGCATAAACATTAATTTGCAACTGAATTTTTTTTATCTGTTTTCTGCTGCGCTTTAAATTATGGATGTTTTAATTAACGTTACTTATCGGTGTAAATATTTGCGTAATTTTGTTTAAACCATGTGCTCCCCTAATTCTTTGAGCAGTGTACTTTAGAATGTTTCTGAGATCCTTTGGTCAAGCCATTAAATATTTCATTAAAACGTTTAAAACTGAAGAAAGATAGATTTTTTAAATTAAACTTCTGGAATAGAAAGAAAATGTCCACATTAAAATGTAACTAAAAATTAAACAAAAAGAGTCGAAGATTTTCTTTCAAAGAAGATAACGTCTATTTTATGAATCATTCATTTTCAATCATTCACATGGTTAAAAAAAAAAAAAGTTATCATGTTTTTGCTAATTTGCAATTACAAAACCAATATCTTCATCATAACAAGTGTCCACATCAGGAACGTACAAAATCTAGAAAATGCCCATTGACGAAATTCCTGGTAAAGATAAATACATTGTATAAGTTGCTAATACTTGCTGAAATCGATTTCTATACAAAATTTAAAATGTTTCAATAAACTCAACGTTTAAATGACCGTGATTAGAAGTTACCCTAATTCAAATGATATCCTTGACTGGCAAGAATAGAATCCTTTTCCTCTCGCATTATGTACCGCAATTTCCGGTGTATAGCCCGCGGATCAAACAATCGTGTTTCAACCCAGAATTTTTTTAAAATAAAATATAACTTTTTAGATCACGGTAAATATTGGTCTTCAAATACTGAATAAAATCTCTGAGTCCAAACTGAATTGTTTCATTTGCGCGCTATACACCGAAAATTACGGTATTTTAGAAAGTTTTCAAGAAATTTTAGTTAGACATTTGAATTTAAATATTTCATCAAAAGCTTTTAAAGAGAAGACAGGCAATTTGTTTAAATTAAATTTCTAGTATAGAAAGAAAATGTCAAAATTAAAATCTAACTCAAAATTTCAAAAAAAGAGAATTTGTTTTAAAGTAGATTACTTCTAATTTATTAATCATTCATTTTCAATCATTGAAATAATATTTTTTTTATTATTCCTTTGCTAATTTTCAATCAGAAAACAAATATCTTTCATTCTCATCAAGAACGTTCAAACGCAAGAAAATATCATTAACAAAATTCATGGTAAAAATAAATACACTGCTAAGTTGTTAGTAGTTGCTGAAATCAATTTCTATACAAAATTTAAAGCGTTCCAATTTCTCAACGTTAAAATGACAGCATTAGAAGTTACCCTAATTCAATTAATATGCTTGTCTGGCGAGGATAGCATACTTTTTTCTCTCACATTGTCTATTTTAGAAAGTTTCCGAGAAATTTTTGTTAGGAATTAGATTTTAAATTTTGATCAAAAGATTTGAAACTGGAGACAGACAGATTTTTTAAATTAAATATCTCGAATAGAACGAAAGTGTCCAAATTAAAATGTAACTCAAAAAAAAAAATAAATAAAATAAATAAATAAATAAATAAATAGGCGAAGTTTTTTTCAAAGAGATTCTGTTATTTCTGTTTTATGAGTCATTCATTTTACATCATTCACATAATTAAAAAAAATGTAATTATTGGTTTGTAATTTTTAATTACAAAACTAATATATTAAATTTACATCAAGAAAGTGCAAAAACAAGAGAATGCCCATTAACGAAATTCCAAGAAAAGATAAATACATTGCTAAATTGCTAATAGTTGCTGAAATCAATTTCTGTACAAAATTTAAAGTTAAACAATAATTCAAAGTTAAAATGACCTTCATTAGACGTTACCCTAATTCGAATGATATGCTTGACTGGCAAGAATAGAATCCTTTTTCTCACACATTATCTACTTTAGAAAGTTCCCGAGAAATTTTAGTTAAGACATTAGAATTTAAATATTTCACCAAAAGACTTGAAACTGAAAGAAATACTTTTTTTTTCATTAAATTTCTGGAATAAAACGAAAATGGTCCGAAGTAAAATGTAATTCAAGATTAAAGAGGCAAAGTTTTCCTTCTTTTTTCTTTTTGTTTCAAAGAATGTTACTTCTACTTTATAAAAGGCCACTGCATGTCTTCCTACCATTGTGAAATATTCAGCAACTGCGATGGAAACAGCATTTTAAATTGAAAGAAAAGATTGATATTAAAAAGAGTTTTCTTAAAACTTATGGCCGATTAAAAAACGCATGAATAAAGGCATCAATTTTTCTCATATTTAATGTAGCTTATTTAAAAAAATTGGAACTCATTTATCTTGAAAAATGAATTTCATTTAATATTTATTTCGAGTTCAATGACATAAAATCTATACTTCCAGTAAAAAGGATTTTATTGAAATTGGAAATTTCTTAAATTATCCCAAATCAGCATTTTTCGTATTGCTAAATTGATACTTTCAGCAAACTCATTTGTTATTTTAATTGCTCACTTCAAAGGCTGTTTGCAACATGAAACTATGAATAAATAGGAATTGACATATCATTAAAATGACGAAACTTGAAGAGTTTCGCAGGAGATAACTGGTGTACTTGCAAATTCCCTCCAGTAAATTTCTACACGAATTTTTTACTTATTTGTATTCCTTATTAATGCAGAATTTCTGTCATAATCAAGACGAAAATATCTAATCAATTTTACTGATGGAAGTTTGCCACGCCGGTAATCAGGTCCTGCGATCTCGCCATATTGTGACAACATAAACAATTTTCAGGTCAATGTCAAAAAGATTATAACATCGTCAGTCGGGTTAAACTTCCAACAGTACACACAAACTTCCAACGAATAGAAATTTGTTCCCTTTTTATGTCAGAAATTTTGCATTAATAATGCACTTTTCTGTTCTATTTTACTGATGGACGTTTTCCCCGGGGCTCTTCCGTCCCTGTTGATCCGATCTAAACAAGCAACAACCGACATTTTGTGATCACGTACTCCGTTATTTCACTAGCAACTGGTACCCACTATGTTGTATTATATGTCTCTTTATTTCTAGCTCTTTATTTTGTTTGCACAGGTTTTACATTCTTGCGTTTAATACAATACATACTTTAATTTTCTGGATATATCGCAGCTCAAATAACATGCTTGCAACCAGAAAATGTATTTCATATAAATTAATTTAGATTACTTACGCAATTCCGAGGGTTCTAGATGTAATGCCTTTCTATACATTTCTACTTGGTAATAATTTGATGTCATTTATTATATAAATTTCTAGTTTGGAACAGGCTTATTTTCATCGCAGGGTCTACATCGGAAATTTCGGCACTATAACTGAATCCCACATTGAATAATGTTCAATATTGGGAATCTCATATAATCTAAGACAATAACTTCCCAAAAAACTAAAACAGAACCTACACTGTTTCCAAATATGTAGTATAGAAGACAATTTTAATTATTACGGTGAAAGAATGTTAAAATAACATTTTCTTAAAAAATCCTTCTTTCACCGATGGCGAATTCTTTTGTCTAAATTATCCCCTATTACAAAACACTTTTGTTTACAAATTATCGATTACAAAACTGATGTCTGTAATTTTCTTCAACTAAAGATGGGGAAACTATCACTTTACGGAATTCATGCGAAAAGTAAATTGTGTTAGATCCTAGTAATAGTTAATGAAATAAATTTTATAGAATTATAAGGAGTTCCATTAACTAAATTGGCCCTCATTAGAATGAACACTAATTTAAATAATATGCTTGATTGGCATGAATGGAATCCTTTTTCATGCATATATCTACTTTAGAAAGCATACGGGAACTTCTACTTAGACATTAGAATTTATTTTTTTTAAGCAAAAGTAACTGAGAAACCCCCCCCCCCCCCATTAAATTTCTTGAATAGTAAGAAAACGGTTAATTTAAAACGTAATTCAAGTTTTAAAGAAAGAGGCGGGAATTTCTTGAAAGTATGTTAATTGCGTTTTAGAAAAAGCTCCAAAATTTGCTCCTTGTTGTGTAAAATTTTCAACAGCTGCGATGAACAAGTATTTTAGAAATTAAAGAAACTAGGGGATCGTACCCGGGCTTCCCGGGTTAAAGAATATAGGTGAAAACCTTTTTTTTTTAAATTGAAAACTAATAATTTTTTTATGTGCAATAATTTTTTTAGATTACCCACTTACATTAAAAAATATTTTTCATATGGAAAATACGAATTATACAATCAAATAAATTTTTGAAACTTAACAAAAGTGATATTTTCTTATTAGCCGTATGCTAAGAGTTATTTGACCAAGATATTGCTACTTACGGCATCCTTTTATATTCTGATAATTTCAGAGCTTATACATGTCTGTTAAATTTGTGTTTTATTTATATTATTTTATTTATTTATTCACAGGGAAGTTTTTTTAATGGATATTAGCCGTAAGAAAATGATGAACTCTTTATTTCGTTTTAAGGGCAAACGGATTAATCTTTCATAATCGAGCTCCGCGCGTTATAGATAAATTAAAAAAAAATATTTCACACTTTAAAATTGTTTTTAAAACCATAGACCATCAGTAAACTGAGATGAACTTTGCAAACAAATTCCATTTGAAAAAAAAAAAATCCTATTTGGTGATCTAAAAATTTAAATTGTACGATTACAAATATGTTAGATTTGTGTTTTTTCAATATTATTCTTTTATTAGTTTATAAAGGAAGTATTAATTTCGTTATGCAAAAATAGTCGTTTATTATTACTATGTATTGAAACCGGCACGTGATAAGATAAACTTTAAAAAAATCATACTGAAAAATCATTTTAGAAAATATAATATATCAGTCAATTAAGGTACAGTTTTGAAACAAATTGCATTTGAAAGTAAATTTTTTCCCTATGCGACGGAAATTGAAAAGGTACATGGTCAGAAGATTAAAAAATTGCAGTAGCGAAAATTTCAAGACCGAAATTTTATCGTGAAGTGTTGCCATTCGCAAAATGAAGTTAGCGTTCCGCACAGATACGTTTGATCTTTATAATATAGATACTTGAACAGTAAAATATAATAAAGATCAGTTATTAGGATGTGGTTATCAATTGAAGCTTTTATGCTTGGTCCGGAATGAAAAACAGCAATTTTCACCTTCTCAAAATTTGCATACGCACTTCTCATATCCATATTCATCATTAAAGAAAATTGTATTTTGTTTGATCATTAAAAAATACTTTTAATTCAAAACTTGAAGTCACGATTGTCAGCAACATCTTTTATGTGAACAAACGCACTCTTTACTTGAGATTCTAATCTCTATTCCGGAGAGTGAAAATTTCCGTAATTTATGTTTTTTAGACGCATTTGTGTTAAAATGTTTAGTTTTATCTAAGAAAATGATCGTTTTCTTTTAAATATGACTTCATTTTCACTTAAATAAGCCTTCCGCCTAGTGTCTGAAACTTAGTATTAATACACATGCAGAAGGAAAAATTTATGAAGAAGAATATGTCTTTTCAAAAGCAGTATGTCATTTTTCGTTATTATGCCCCTACTATAATATTCTGCTCCTAATGGGATTTTGCGCCACCAAACCCTATACAACAATTTTTATCAACAATTTTGCATTTCTATCCGAAAATAGCATGAATAAAGATTAAAAAAAACCCTCATTATTTCTCTCTTGTCTGCAATGATGAAAGCTATCTAATTTTCACCATTTTGAAGAAATTTCATAAAATCCTTTTAAAAATCAAAATATAAAAGTGGGGATATTTAAAAAAAAACAGATAGTGCGATCACTTCTACAAATGAAGAGCTTTTAGTTAAAAAAAAATATTAGTAAAATCGGTTCAGCAGGAAGATCAGGGCAGATGACTAAAAAACACACTTGTGTTTTAAATATATAAATTATATAAAATTAGGAAAAAATAAATTAAGCAAATTATGTTATTTTCATAAAATTATAGTAGAATGTCCTAAAGAATAGCATTTTATTATTCGAGAGAACTCTGGACAAAAACTTCAAGAACATGATATTATTTTAAACCACGAATTATTTGTTTGCTTGTCTAACTCGGCGAAGTAAATCCATCCATGCGATAATCATCAATTTCTGTAATATAAATCGCTAATGTTTACATATCACCTCTCTTTTAAAAAGACACTCTAAATTTTTGTAAAACATTGCGTTTTATCAGTGTGTGATTTCGATTACATTATTCTCGAAAGTGAAGCATTTTCACCTGTGAAGCATTTCAAAGCAGCTGGGCTGTGAAAATGACGCACTTCTGCAAAACATAATTCAGGTTTAAAAATTAAAATATACGCTTTTTTATAAAATGACGTCATTTGCATCCGCTAAAGCAATCCACTTTTGCAATACAGTCTTAAACTTCGTCTATAGAAAAGTATGCATTTGACGTCATTATCACGGAATAACAGACAATATTCTTGACATAGCCCATATTTTAATTAATTTTTTTTTTTCGGATTTTATGAGAAGATGGCAACAAAAAAGATTCAGTATCTCTTATTTTTGAATATTTTCCGTTTACTTTCAATAGAAATGGGGTACTTTTGTTGCCACGATAGGAAAAACGGTATTAAAAACTACAAAAAAAAATTAATATCTCAAAAATAAATTGAGATACAGCTTTCAAATCAATTGCATTTAAAAGATCATTTTTTTTCTTATACGACGGTGTAAAAATATAAAATGTGCGATGTTTAGAAGTTTAAAAATTTGCAGTAGAGAAAATTGCAAAGCCAAAATTTGATTTTAAATTTCAAAGTGATGCCATTCGCTAAATGACGTATGCGTTACGCACAGATATGTTTGTCCTTTATAATATAGATACTGTGTATAAAAAATATTTCTAAAGATTTAATGGTGTAAAAAGAAAGACTTGGAAAAAGACTGTATGAGGCATTTAGTAGGTAGACTGTATGACGCACCGAAGTTGATTAAGTGCATTTTTTTGGTGAACACTAGAAAAGCCAGACATTTTATTTTACTCGAGTTTTGTAAAAGTATTTCACACTAGAATTTTTATTTAAAATTGCTTAAGATATTTATTTAATTTTTTATTCTCTGTTATTTTTAAACTTATTTTAAAAATAAATTTCTTGTTCCAACCAAAATAAATTAATCGGGTAGCGGTCAAAATGATCGCTCACGGCCTTTCTAGTATTAATCGATATTGAAATAAATTTTTCTTTTACCGATCATGATTTGTTCGGAGTCATAAAGAATGAAGTCTTAGGTTTAACCCTTTGCGGTTGAAGTACTTCCGCCGCAATTATGTGAATATATTCGGTTGAAACCAGATTTTGTTTAAAAACATTTTTACTTGCACTTTGACAACATGCACTAGAGAAATTTACTAAAAAATGAACTTTTAAAATATAGTGGTTCGATATAGAATATAAAAATATAATTACATGCAGGTTGTCTATAATTAAACGACGCTACTTTAAATTTGTCTACAGACAAAACTATTGTTCATAAAGTTGGGAAATTTTGTGAACCATGTAATAAAGGGATGGGAATTTGTTGAAGCAAAAAATAAATAAATAAATAGTTCAAAAATTCGCCATCAGAGGGCGATTTATAATAAATTACACATTTAGCATTACGATAGTTTAGAAATTTTATTTACAGGGTGTCCATAATTGAACGACTCTATTTTAAAGTTGTCTACAGACGAAACTATTGTTCAGAATGTTGTGAAATTTTGTGGAAGATGTAATAAAGGTATAGGAATTTGTTTGAGCGGAAAAAATAGGAGGCCGTTTTTTAACGAATTACACATTTAGCATACATTTACGATAGTTTAACAAATATTGTTATTACCAAACATGTTTCGCGTAAAGTCAATCAAGTTTCGCGCGAATCGTAAGATAGCATGTTCCACAGTTGACCGCAGTGTGTTCTGGGAAATGCTTTAAACATGTCATGAAATGATGTCTTTAGAATCAGGTTAAGTTAATAAATAAAATTTCTAAACTATCGTAATGCTAAATGTGTAATTTATTATAAATCATCCTCTGTTGGCGAAAATGTGAAATACTTTTTTAGCTTAACCCCTTAACCTACGATTTAACCTACGGTTTGGCAAATCCATAGCTACCACTAAAATTTAATAGAGATTTTCGACTTGTTTAATCATGGAATTTCGACGATTAATTTAAACTATATTTACTGTGAAATTTCAGTGGTAAGAAGAATTAACATTTGGCTCGATCATCGTACGCGGGCTATGCCCGTCATTGTAGGTTAAGGGGTCAAACAAATTCCCATCATTTTATTATGCCTTACACAAAATTTCACAACTTTATGAACAATAGTTTTGTCTGTGGACATCTTTAAAGTAGGGTCGTTTAATTATGGTCACCCTGTATATAAAGCTTGTGCGACTATTTGCCGATACTCGATCAAAAAGGATTAAAATGTTAGCAACAAGCGTCCCTAGTCACCATTGGTATTGAAAGAAACATACGAAAGCTGAACTGTACCATCAAATATCTACAGATAATGTTTCATCGTTTTGATCCACTTTGATTTTGAATGGCTGATATAGCTACACAATTTATGAATAAATTACTTCTCAAACTGCAAAACACATCGGATTGACATCGGGAGACTCTCAGAATTGTCGACAGAAGCTTATCACCGAGTGACAATATCATATTTGCCAACATTCCCTTAACCCTTAAATGCCTGGTGTTGCTTTTCGGCAACATACCCAATTTAGGCTCTAAAATACTATTACAATAATATTGAAGCTATAATGCCTAATGTTGTCAATAAAATGCATTATGAAAATATTATTAAATCGATTTTCAACATGTAGATGACAACACATGTGCTGTTTAAGAATAAAGATAGATTTATTTTTTCAATTGTTGCTACTTGTTCTTTTTGTTTTGTTTGGGAGCTTGTGAAATACCCTATTTTGACCTGCAGTGATCAAGTGAAATTTATTTCTTATTATAGTTCCTAAAATTCTTGTGTGTTTAATATTATAAAATTTTATCAAGGCAAATTATTTTTTCAATGAAACACCAGTATTGCCGGTTAGTAACAAACTGTTTGTTAGCCGTAAACTATATTTAAAACAAAATATGATTTTTTAAAGTATTTTTCCCATGATTTATTTAAAATATGAAAGCCGAAAAACATTATTGCAATGATTTTTGAAAACTCAGGCATTTAACGGTTAAGCTTCCGTAAAATGTGAGTTAAATTGACCCAGGTTAAACACGTTTCGAACCCGAAATTTATTAACAAAATTAATTGAAATAGTTTTCATAGAGAAACATGATTTTAAATATATAATGTTAATAAGTTTTCTGGTTAGTAACGCATATAACCTGGGTCAACTTAACTCACATTTTACGGTAGTTTAGTTGAATGTTGGCAAGTATGCATTATTATGTTATCAATCAGACCACTTTTTCTCAAGTTGTTTAGCACTAATATCCGTATAAAATCACTTTTACTGGGGGATTAGAGTAACATATATGTGTTTCACAGATTGAATAGAAATAATTTAAGAATTTGCGAGAACAATTTCAAAATAAATTGTATTTATAATTTGGATCAAACTCTGAATAGAAAATTTACTTATGCACAAAAAATAGATTTCAATAATTTTAATTTAATTCTCTATTTGAGTAAAAGAACAATCTTTAGAAATTTAAGGCGGGCTACTTAGCTCAACTCCCAGTGATAAACAAGGACGCACAACTATAACAGTGAAGCTTTATAACAATACCACATTTTTTATTTAACACAGTCACAGACGAAGAAACACTGAACAATGTGTATATAAGATTTATTTAATTACAAATATGTAGTACACTTATATACTGCTTCGATTGAGTTATATCAGAATAAAAGTAATTTCGACGTGCGTTTTTTATTTAAACCCCGAAACACAGAATAATTTATTTAAATCTTCAATTAAAATAGACATGATTTTTCGCATACGATAATTTCAGATATGATATTCTTTCTCCTTACGACTCATTCTCTTTATTCTATATCACTTATGATATTCTATCACCTTACGAGAAGGGATTTATGATAAAAATCGCGAATAAGCAAATCCACTTCTTTGACTAGAATTATTTAGCTACGACGACTGAGAATGAATAAAATGTTGGAATGAATAAAATATAATCCATATCGGATCAGTTTCTGCCATAACGAAACAGGAATCAAGCTTCGAATCATAAGTGTAGGAATAAAAGCTCGTCTAGAATACGCACCTTAACAACAGTTCCAGTCGAATGATTTTTTTTTTCGTTCAGAACTCTTGCATAAGCCCTGACGTCATGCATTTTGTCAAGGCATGAGTGGTTAGATATACTTGATGTTTTCTTTATTTAAATCAATAAATTAAGAATATAGAATAGCAGATGTTTTGTTCGTTTAGATAAATGATGATTTTATATTTTTAAACGAAAATATTTCCAAACGAAATTTATGTTTCCTAATGCCACACTGCATTCGGAAACGTACACCTTTGAATTTGTATGATTTTCTATTTTTAAACGAAAGCTATCCAAATAAACAGAGAGTTTGTGGGCTATATTGCCTTTGGCAGCATACACTGGGTTTGCCATGCAAGTTCCGGTTTGTCTTGTAAGAATATTTTAAACAAAAAAATTTCCAACAAAAGCTAATGTGTTGCTCCCACTGTTTTCAGCATTGTACAAGCGCGAAATTTTATGATTTTTATATTTTTCAAGGAAAATCTCTCCAAACGATCCTAGAGTTGACGGCGCTCACTGCCTTTGGCGGCCTATACCAGTGGTGCTGCGATTTGTATCTATAAAGCAGGACCTGATTACCAACCTGATATTTCCACCAGTAAAAAGGAACAGAAAATTTTGCCTTATTCTTGACAAAAATTTTCCATGAATACGCCGTTTAGATAAGGCGAACATCCCTTTTAAATTTTATTGGTGTGAGTGTGCCCCGTTGATAATCAGGCCCTGCTATAAAGGACCCTGTAATTCGTATGATTTTATATTTACCGTATTTACCAACGTATAAGTCGACCCCCTCAATTTTCCGATTAAGGAATTTGAATTTTTAAAAAAATACATCATTCAAAATCACCTGGAAAAAAAAAGAAAGTACTAAATATACAATAATAAAGAAACATTATTTTTTTTTCTTTTATTCGAAATCATATGAAAAAAAGTACTAAAAATACAATAATGAAGATAATAATATACTAAAGTAATATACAAAGTTAAACCGATTCAAGGTCCGATTCAGTATCGGACTCGCCAGGCAATTCACAAAAATCCTCCGCCGTTATCGGCCCATCATGATACACGTTTTCAATCTCTGTATCGCTACATTCTTCCTCGTCGTTATCACTTTCGAAAATGACATCATCTTCTGTGCCGTCTAGCCCGTTGCTTATGCAGCATTTCTTGAACGATTTTATAATCATTTCGGAAGGAATTTGATTCCACGCATCTTTAACCCACTGGGCAATTAATTGAATGTCGGGCTTTCTAATATTACCGCCCTTTGTAAATGTTGGACAACCGGATGAAACCCACTCTGCCCAATATTTTTTAATTTGTTTTGAAGGGCTTATTGAGGCATACGTCTAGGAGTTGAAGGACGGATGTCAACCATCCCAGGATTACAGCCTACAGTCGTTTTCAGTTCTTTCGTCACGTTATTCACGTTTTCAGAAAAGTGGCCACGAAACGAGTCGTAAACTAAAAGGGAAAGTTTTTTGAAAACAGCTCGCGGTCATTTACCCCACACATTTTTAAGCCAGTCGACTGTTCCGTCAGCATCTACCCAACCCTTTTCATGGGCTCGAATCACCAGAATCAGCACACCAGATGAAAATGTAACGTTTTTCGGCAACGTTTTTCTTTTTAAAATAATGAACGAATGAAGCTTACTGCCGTCGGCCAAACAGGAAAGAACGACCGTAAAAAGGGTTTTTTCGTGCCCAGTCGTTTTTACCAAAATGTTTTTCCCCCTTGAGGTTCACAGTTTTATTTTCTGGTAGGTCGAAGCACATGGATGTTTCGCCCATATTTCCTATATGGCAAAGTTCAAAAGATTTCATATTTCTTTGAGCGATGACGTATTTTTGAAATTTCACAATCTTTGCTTCCAAGTCAGATGGTAATTTTTGGGCCAGTTTAGTGCACTGGCGTAGAGTCAAACCATGACGATTCATAAATCTCGTGCACTAATGTTCTGATGCACGAAACATGTTTGGTACACCATACTTTTCTTCTTTTGAAAACTTCATTGCTCGTAAACGTATAGCAGCTCTAGTGACAATAAAACCATTCCGCCGGCACACTACAACCCAATCATGCAATAGATTTTCGAGTTCTGGAAAGGGCGATTTTCCATGCCGCAAAGCCTTTATTGATTTTGGGATGTTGTCTAGCTTTGACTTATTCTTGCGCCAATCACGAATCAATTTTTCGTGAACCCCAAACTGACGAGAAGCAGCATGATTGTCAGACTCTTCCGCAAAAGAAATAACTTTAAGTTTAAATACAGCTGCGTATGAATTGCTTTTCTGTTTTCTAATAACTAAATCCGCCATATCAGTAGAAACAAGGAGAAAAAGTGCAGTAAGTTAAACAAAGAAATAATAAATAAGTGTACTATCAAGAACAAGCAAGATATAACGCTGGTCACGTGTTTTTAGAGAGTCACACTTTCTAGCCACTCGCGGACGATTCAATTGCACAAAGGGGTGATACATTCTCGGAATTTTATCTACTTATCTCTCAGAGGGAGGAGGGGGATAGTAGGCGTACATTCATCGCCAGCACCAAACCCGTCACTCAATCTCCTGATTTTCTCTCCTGGTATGGAAATCGACAGTAAACGACGTCATTGTGTTATGGAATGCGAAAAGAGAACAATTGCCTTTCAGAAGGGCATTTTTGACTTCCGGTAAAAAAAAAAAAAAAAAAAAAAAAAAAAAAAAAAGGACCTTTGCATAAGTTGACCCTTCCAACATTAAACTCTTTTTTTGTTGAAATTTCTCGACTTATACGCTGGTAAATACGGTATTAAAAATTTTTCTGAATGAACTAAGGGATCCCCGTTGTAATGTTGCCTATTTAAATTTCGGGCATTTAGATATATTAAACGTTCAATTCTGACCAAAAGTTTTTGATAAAACAAATAATATAAAACAAGCACCAGTTTCTCGCTCTTTTAATCCTTTCAGGGCCCAGCTACTTCTGTTGCAAAAATGTTAAAATGATTGCCGGACACCAGTATTTATAGGAAAATTTATATGAAATTAAGTAAACGCGTTTCTTTGACTACGTAATATAAAGCAGAGTTTAGTTTTAAAATTCTGGTGCAAATTTGGCATTTGGAATTAAAATTAAGTGGTACATATAATATACCGGCGCCCTTCAAGGGGATAAAACGCGGTATGGTATGTTCCGTTGTATTGATAGTCTGTGTTCAAAATATTTCCTTGGACATACGCAGAAACTTCTTTTAAAGATATTTTTAATTTGTGTAACCAATAATGCATTTGGAACAAGATAAAGTAATGTATCTATAACTCATTCTAAACTCTATTACAAATAATCTATGTATTAAATCAATTTTATAACAAGTTAATTTATTGGTACTTATAAGTACCGTCAGTAGATAAAGGGTTAAAGAACCGAAAAGTTGAAAATGAACGCGAATCGACACGAGATAAATATTATTTTGAAATAGTATATAATAAAATTTTTCGAAACAAAACATACCACAACAAATAGAGTTATTACGTGGGTACTGTTTTCTTATATATGTCACTCTAAGATGAGGCTAAAGCATTTTTAATATGTTCAAAATATAACAGCATTCTGCACTTGTTAAGAAAAACATCTTTGCAAAATGGAACTATACCGTCAATTCATGGCGATTCCTATCTAACTTTTTTACTAAAAATCATACAAATTCAAATGTGTTTACAAAATTATATTCTAATTCCACTAATACCAATGTTTTCACAGTATTTATATTACGCTATAGGTTATGAGTAAAGTCATACAATAGAGTTTTGATTAAGTTTTGAACAGACATCCAAATAAACTCCTGTTTTAGCTTCGTATAGAAAAATATCTGTGTTAAAATTTCAGTATTTGCAGAATGAATTAATCACTCAGGCATGCACAAAAGCATAATTATGAAGTTTCGCATTTTTTTTAAATCACTACCAAATTTTGTAAGACAAAAGAAATTTTTATATTTTATAGTTTGTTTTGTGAATAATTCTAATAAAATCAAAAAACATATTTTTTTTTACAAAATATCTGGCAGTTATTGATTTAAAATAACGCGAAGATTGGAAACTATGCTTTTGCGCATGCCCGAATAATTCTTTCGAATACCAGAATCATAAATTCTGCTCATTCACTAATAAAATAAATTAGCCCCTTAACGGTCGCATTAAATTATGGTTTAAAAATTCAAATTTCTTATTGGCACCAATTTTTTGAAAAAAGAAATATCCACCTTATTTAATGACAGGTAAAATGATACCATAATAAAGACAATTGCACTATTTTATAAAACTGGTGGGAATCAAACAGATCTGAACAATCTGAAAAAATACACAGCCCGTGAATATGACGGGAGCGAGAATAACGGGGTTAAGGATACTTACGAGCAAACCGCTTCCAGCTCTATCCTGGTAGTAACGAACGCCAGGTCGTTTGCTTGTGTCACCGACTGTAAAGACTCCAGACAGTTCTGGAGTTGATGAAGCGTACACTCTTCACTGCACAGCGTCAGCACTGCCATAATACAAAGAATATCATATAGCTATATTTTTACAATCAATGAAGTTACGTACAAAACTAGTACAGTGCAAAGTCTAAAGTTCAGAATCCTCGTGATATTACCGAGTCCGAACTTCAGATTTTTCCGAATTTTGGGTCATCAAAAATACTGCTTTTCCAATAAAAAACAAATTTCACTACTTAAAGATGGAAAATATAGCGTTCATATATAAAAAGTTGCATATAACAGTTATTAAAATAAAATTAAACAACCATTTTAATTAAATAAATCATAACAAAATAAAAAGTAAAACAAAAATATATATTTAAGGGAACGTACAATTTAAGAACAAATTCTAACTTACTTAATTATTGAATGTTTCAGTTTTATTAACTTAGGTTCCTCATTAACAAGTTTTTTTTTTAAATTCTGTTACATAGACATAAGTTCTGATTCAGTAATAAAGCTTCTTTGCTCTAGATCTTTTTTTTTTGTATGTTTGTTTCAACAATTTTGTTTTCCCTCCTTTCCCGAATATTGCCGCTGGAAAGTCCGAACTTTGGGTGTCCGAACTTTAGACTTTTTACTGTAAATGATTAATTATTAAAATACACAGGACAGCATAGGTGCCAACATCTTACGCTACTTTGTACCACAAAAAATGAATAGTAAATTCTGCCTTTTTTTAATCGCCGTAATCTGCCGATTAAGTAAGCGAATTATTTCTAATATAAATAAGTGAAATGTAAATAAACTACAAATCATTTGCTAAAATGGTGTATTGAACCTTTAATACAGATTACAACATTGAAAACACTGAAATATCTATTACATCTACATAAAATATCTATATATGTTCATTTCTATTCCTGAAGAAGGCCACGGAAGTGTGTTTTCAATGTTTTAATCTGTATTAAATGTTCAATACTCCATTTTAGCAAATGATTTGTAGTTTACTTACATTTCACTTATTTATATTTGAACTACCTATGGTGTAATAGTCCAAAATTGTTTATAGCAATTGTTTCTATTAAATGTGATTGATACAAAATATGTGAAAGCCAAAAATTAGTTGGGCAATTCCGTAACTGAACAATTTGCAAAATATTATTTTCAAGGTACCAGTGCAATACCACATTAGTAGTATTCTATTTGAAATTTGTGTATAGATAGCACTATTTGTATAAGGCCTAAGTCTGAATCTGATGTAGTTAGTATTTGTTTTGGTGACTATAGTGGCTACCACGACATCGGACCTTTCATTTCTTGTTTTCAGTTTAATGGCATTTATCAAAAATTAGGTTCACAGTTCTTCTCTTCCAAAATCCCTTCCTAGGTCGAAATTATGAATAGACTCTATTTTTGATTTCATTAACGTGAACATTTTAACATACATCTGTTAAGATCTGAATTAGCGATAGGAAAATCCGAATATAACGAAGAACAACCACGTCGATCATTTCTGAAAATTTCTTCACTGTGTTCTAATCATGTGAACCCTTATGTGAATTTTTGTCCAAATAATTTATCTTCATCCTGTATAAGAAAGATTTTAAGATGCTTGATTTTCATATAATGATTTTTTTTTCAAATAATGATTATGCATACTCTGTTCCATACACACACGGGAAATAATCTGTCCCTAGTGACCAAATACATCAAGGAATTTGTTTTAGTATTAATATAAAAATACTCTAAGAATATCGATTCACATATTGTTGTTGTCAACATTGATCCGGAAGGCTTTAGAATAGCAAACGATACTTTTACATTAAATTGTTTTTGGCTAGCTAGTTGCCCACCATTTCCTAAGAATGTTCATAGCTTTGTTTCAGTGTATATGAATAATTATATTTATCAGTTAGTAGTTTTTTGTTTAGCTTTCTGTTTTTGTTTAAAAGTGGAATATATTGTCCTACAGCTGCTGTGAGAAAGTAAGAATTTTCTGATTATTATTATTATTATTATTATTATTATTTGCATTTGTTTTGTTTGACAAAGATACATAGCTCCAATCATTCGGCTTTTTTCGTTGTTTTAAATATTTATTTTTGCCTTATTCAAGCATAGAGTTCAGTGATGTGATCATATAAATTGAAGATTACTACTTGCAAATAGTTTTAACAAAAAAGCCGAATATTTGACGGCTTTGAAGATGTTCGGGCAGTTTACAAATACAGTAGAACCTCTTTTACCTGAAACTCTTTGAACCGAAACCCTCGGTTAACCAAAATCCATTTTTAAAGTTTTTTTTATTTTTTTGTAACTATCACATTCCTTGTGTGGAAAGTACATTTTGAAAGCTTTCTTTTTTTTAACCATCATACTCTTTGTGTGCTCGCGGTTCTTTCCGAAATACGAGTTCATATAAATATTTTTTATGCCCTTTCTTAGAGTACCTTTGAATTTACTTTGAGCTCCCGTAAGCTGCGGAGTGGAACAAAGGAAACGTACAAATTAGCAATTCTGAAGCTTTTGAATGCTTTTTGCAAAAGGTTTGGCAAGGTTGGATCAGCAAAAAGACTGTGATACTGGTGAACCAATAATATTAAAAAACTCCGTAATTTATTCTTGTTTCTACAGTAGCCTCCCGCTTAACCGGCCTACACGGGACCTAGGGTCAGCCGATTAAGAGAGAAACCGGTTAAAGCGGAGAAGTAAAAAAAAAATTAAATAATATCTGCGTAATTTAATTAATTAAACCCCTAAGGATGCATTAAGTTTTAAATTTGGGTAGTTTTAAAAAAGAACATATTTTCTATATTTTATGAAATGAATATTAGTTATAATTAACGGATTTGAAAGAAAAATATCACTGATAACAAATAATGAAAAATATTTAACACAAATTAAATTGTTGAAAATCGTGTCACACACCTTTATAAGAAGTTGAACTTGTTCTACATTATGTATATTTAAGTTAATCAACCATAAATAAATCAACGAGCTTCTTCTGTTAAAGGCAAGATGCCCGGCATTTTGCAGCATTATCTCTCGATCTCTTTAACATCATAACTTTAACCGAGGAAGCTGTTAGACGCTGCTCAATGTATAGCGTAGCGCCAACTCTATTCCTTTTACCCCTTCCGTAGGAGGAATTTTAGCAGTGTCAACTTTAACTGGATCATCATCAAGATCGTCTTCGTATTGAACAACATCAGTTACTGCCCTAATTATATCCTCGTCAAACAATGTTTCATGCTTGAGATTTTCATCAAACTCAAACAACTCTTATACATCTACGGTAATCTGTTCTCATCCCTCAAGCTTTTTAAACGTTTGTACAAAACAGTTTGCAAATAGATCAGACATTATAGAGTTCCAGGTGGGGATTGCACTTTTCACTATTCACAACACAACACAAAATCTCAAATCTTCCGAGGGGATTTCGTTGTTCCTGGGTGGAACGTCCTCCCCCCTCCGGGCCACACCCTGAATCAACACTGGCGAAGGTCAACGCGTATCCATTTAGAACAGACGTTCTCCTTTCTGAATTTTACTTCCTTTTCCTCGGGATTGCAATTCAACTGGAAAGCGTAAGCTGAGTTCCTGAGGTCCTCATCCTGGAATTTTACCTGATGTTGGGGAAAAAAGTCAGTCGGTTAAAGAGGAGTTCCGGTTAAGAGGAGGCCGGTTAAGAGGGAGGCTACTGTATATTGCTATTGCTTTATTTTTGTTAAGCACTTGTTACCATAATAAGAAATATTGCATATTTTTCTCCTTAATCTTAAAATTGAAGCATTATCGATTATCCGAAAATTTCGATTTTCCGAAAGATGGTCGGTTCCAATTACTTCGGATATTCGAGGTTCTATTGTAGTACAAATACTATTATTTTTAACACAATCATACTGATTGGTAAATAATTTGGCCATTTCGTATGAATACAACTTAGAATTTCAGAACGACAGTACTGACTGTTTAGGTTTTTTGTGACGCGTCGCAACGTCGAGGCGTTGCGAATTCGTTATTAGATTTCAATTATTGGTGATCATTTAAGTTAATTATGTTATAGTGCAGCAGTTTTAAAAAAAGATTTAAAAATTTAAACTAATTTCCAAAATGTTTTAGCATTGCGTTATTATGTCATGCTAGATATTAACTAATACTTAAATAAACCGGCGTTAAATGACTTTGTGTTTCAGTATGGAGTGTATATTAATAGGTTGTAGCGGTTGGTTTTTAGACGAATCTCTTCCCCAAATTGTAAGCATGTTGCTAAATCCCATGTAATTCTTCAATATAATTTTTGAATAACACAAATATAAAATATTCATATACATTTTGAAGCTTTTCATATATTTAACACATTGTGTAGACCAGGGGTACCCAATTGTGGAATGCCCGACACCACTAAAATTTTATAGTAATCATTGCCTTATCTAATCACGGAATTTGTGCGATTCAAAAAGTCGACTTTTTTTGTAAAATTTTAGTGGTATCTGGTGTGCCATAGTTGGCCACCCCTGGTGTAGACCTATATTATTAGGGATGTTATTGGATTTATCTATACATAAGTTGAAAAGAAATGAAGCACGATACTATCAAAAATTATCCATTATAAAATATTGGCCATCTGATATATTTACCATTCCAGTATATGTATATTTAATGTGCACTTAATACAGTAGCGCTCAAAAGTATTTTGACAACCTTATATTCTCTCTTATTTTATTTAATATAAAACTGTAAAAGAAAATATAGTCCCTATAATAGAGAACACTTTGACTGCAGTTATTCAAGTGTATCAAGTTTCAATTTGTTTGTTTACATTCGGCGTCACCGAAGAAATATGACTCCTCCTTAGCTCAAAAGTATTTTGACAATTAGTTTGCATTTAATTGTTGAAGGTGTCAGTGGCGCTATAGCTTCGATTAGTGTTTATATTGACTTATTGTGATTAATTTTAAGGATCAGGAATACCGAAATGTAAAAAATATTGAAGTGATTCTAGAAAAGCCGCTGTAAATGCACTTAAGAAATGTAGACTGCAAGCAGACTTTTAACTTTCTCGGCAACTTGTTATTACATGGAATAAAGTTTTTAATAAACAGAAATACATCGAAAATAAGCCTCAAAGTGGCCATCCGAAAAAAACAACTTGCAATGTTGAATGAATTCTAAAAATGATATCTACAGGTGATTGCCGTAAGTCCGCTGTAATAATAAAAAATGAATTGAAAGAAAATTACGGCATAGACATACGCGTTTCATCAGTCAAACGACGCCTAAACCTCTATGGTATACATGGCAAAAGTTCAGCAAAAACACGCATCTAATTTAACTAGAATATAGCCCGTCAGAATGACGTGTTTGCATTTTCAAATAAATTATATAGCATTGCATTATAAAAAGAATTGTGAAGTAATAAATTTTGTCTTGTCTGATTAATAGGGTCAGGTGGGGTAAAGTAAAAACAGCCCATTTTTCATTGAAATTTAATTGGCAAGAAAATTATTAATTGAATTGGTAAAATACTGATATAAAGTATGCAAATGAACTTCACTCACAAAATTTGAAGAAATATTTCACAAAAACATTCAAATTAGTACTAATAATGTTATTTTAAAACATATTGTCAATTAACTATTTTATCTGATGGTATGTGGTAAAATAAAAGACAATTCCAACAGAAGGTTTATTTGTTTTTATTAATTGCCAAAATAATAATTATATAACTTAAATTTTAAAAAGTTAAACAGAGAAAATCCCGATTTTTTTTAAACATGCATAAAAGAAACCTGTAATAAATTTTGATAAATAAAAATCATCTTTTATCACATAAGTAAATCGCAACTGTTAATTACATTAACAATTTATTTTCCCAAATTCTGTTATTAAATTACAAATTTATTTTCCCTACAAAATACAAAATTTTATTTATTATAATAATGCATTGATATATATACATATATATATATATATATATATATATATATATATATATGTAATACACGGCATTACATATTTCTGATATTCTAATTTCATTTTATAAGAAATATTCATTTCCCCCCCCCCCCCAATGTCTTCAGAATTCAAAAAACATTTTAAAAAGAGAATTTCTTTTTTTTAACTACCGACAGATGGCGCAACAGAGCATATAAACGTTTGTTTTAATATTTTAAAAGTTCAAGACGAATGAATCAATTGTTTGTTTACTTTCATATAGGGATAGATAAAGCTGCCAATCTAATTTTAACTCAAGTTATCGCAGCTGAATATTAGATAATTGAATGTAATCTCTTATAAATATTAATTTATTCTGAATAATCTGTCTAAAAATGTAACTTTTGCGAATAGTGGAAAAGAAAGCACGTTTTACTCAACGTTTTAAGATTGAAAATCAAATCAACATTCACTCGTGTGTCGTGATGCCACATGTACAACACAAATTCCAAATCCAGAAGCAGTTGAATGACTCTTTGAGCGAATCATTAAAAAATACGGTCGACATCCGATTTTGCTCTTAAAATATTTGTAAAACCATAATAAAGCTTTTAAATAATTTGAAATACGTTTGTTTTTAGAAAGGAAACGTTAATCCGGTACAAAATAATTCACGGGAATGAATCACCGAATATAGCTATATTCACTGAACACCATAAAGTGTTCTCATTGGTCAGAAAATAGATAGCCTTGAAAAACAGAGGTAATTTTTCGCGATATTTTTAACCGTGTATACTGAATTCAAACTGTAAATAAATGTAAACAAAAGTGAAAAACGTATTTCAAAATATTAATATGCTTTTGCAAAATATTTTAAGAGCATTTAATGAATAGCTGAAAGAGTCATTCATTTGTTTTTGGATTTGTAATTTGTGCTTATGAATGGCAACGGTAATCGCTTGTATACATCGGAACCCTGTTGTTGGTATCTGGTTATTTTTAAATTAGATCTTAAAGCGTTATAATTGTATACTTTTTGAAGGTTTGAGAAAAATTGAAGAAGAATATGTTACACAACAAATAGGTAGACAGATTAAATAAGGTAGTCGGCAAATACGGCATCGGAATACTTAAGCCTAACGTGGCCGCGTTTGGATTATCAGGAAACGGATGAGTTCAACCCCGGAAGCGTTATACATTTTGTGTCATTCTATGTATAATAAGAATAAGAAGGCTAGAGTTGCATTTGTAAAACGGCATAACCCTTATAGGGGCAAAGCAATTCCATTGCTGAAGTGCTGAAATTAATGATTGACACCAGAATTTTGGTTAAAAAAAAATCGGTTTATTATGTGTGTGAAATATAGCTTTTTCTTATTTACAAATAAATTTGTTTTCAAATTCCGGTGTCAATCATTAATTTCCTCACTTTAGCAATGGAATTGCTTTGCCCCTGAAAGGGTTATGCCGTTTTACAAATGTAACTCTAGCCTCCCTATTCTTAGTAGATAACAAACAGGTTTTTGCTGGTCTTCTGCCATGTAAACCACAGAGGTTTAGGCGTCGTTTGACTGATGAAACGTGTATGTCTATGCCGTAATTTTCTTTCAATTCATTTTTTATTATTACAGCGGACTTACGTCAATCACTTTCAGATATCATTTTTATAATACAGTCAACATTGCAAGTTGTTTTTTTCGGATGGCCACTTTGAGGCTTATTTTCGATGTATTTCTGTTTATTAAAAACTTTATTCTATGTAATAAAAAATGCCGAGACACGTTAAAAGAACGAGCTAGTTCTGCTTGCATTCTCCCTTAATTAAGTGCATTTACAGTGGCTTTTCTAGAATCACTTCAATATTTTTTTAATTTCGGCATTCCTGATCCTTAAAAATAATCAGAATTAGTCAATATAAACACTAATCGAAGCTATAGCGCCACTGACACCTTCAACAATTAAATGCAAACTAATTGTCAAAATACTTTTGAGCTAAGGGGGAGTCATATTTCTTCGGTGGCGCCGAATGTAAACAAACAAGTTGAAACTTTATACATTTAAATAACTGAAGTCATAGTGTTCTCAAATATAGGGAATCTATTTTCTTCTACATTTTTATATTAAATAAAATAAGACAGAATATAAAGTTGTCAAAATACTTTTGAGCGCTACTGTATATGTATGTATATATATATAGTCTTAAGTTCCATGATCGCGCAGAAAATAAGATTTTAAATAAATATGTACAAACATGAAACATTTAACACACAGTTTCTAAAAAATACTGGCCTTTAATAAATAAAAACTGGCCTTTCTTCTTTGGCACAGCAAGTCCCTGAAAATTTTGTCATAAGTGCTAATAATAGCAAGAAAAATGTTACCTGTGTTTTAGATTTATGCCTCAGTATTATTTTTTGCCTGTTTATTTAACACGAAAAAAAAAGTGGCATACAATTAGTTATATTTTCTTCATTTATCTTCTTTTTCGAAAAAAAAGATTCATTTATTGATAATAAGTAAAAAGCAAGGGGAATAATGTAAAATATATTATTAGTTATTGAAACAAAATGTGTTCTCCGAGGAAAAGAAAAAAGTGAAGATATAATTTTTTCTTGTTCATAATTAACTTATGATGGTTGGTTATTTCTAAATCAGAATTAACAATCTATATTAATTTAATTATCAACAAAGACCAAGAGATTGCCATGATATATAACTTAATTTTTTATATTTAATATTTATTGTTAATTTATAGGAAGAATTATATAATTTTTTTATGCTGTAGAAATATATTTTTTCAATAAAATATGTATTTTTGTATGCAAGATAATTTCGTATTTTAACGAGATATTCCATTTAAAAAATTATAGTTTTAGATAAAATATCTTCATCGTACTTTTATTGATATGAATGAAAATTCGGTTTTTTCTTGGATTGGGATATGCTGTATTTATAACTAAAAAACAGGCTTGTGCTCCTTTTTTTCTAAACAAAAATGTTTCTTCAAATGGTCTCTACCGTTTCTTCAAGATTGTACACGACTTTTACATCATCTAGAGAAAGAGATCTTCTTTAAATATCTTTCGAATAAAAAAAAAAATCCCTTAAAATACTGTGCCATATAACATAAACATTTTTATTTAAAAAAAAAAATGACTTCAAAAACTACTGCAAAGGAAGAAACATCTCTTGAAGACAAACACTGAAAATTGAATAATTAAAGATGTTTATTTATTAATTTTTGGTTTTGTTGATTTTCTAAAAAGTGCATAATCAATTTTGATAAAATTTAACACTAGAACCGCCATAGCGGTCATTTTGACCGCTACCAAATAAAAATATTTCGATTATCACCAGAAATTTCTTTCTAAAATAAGTTTAAAATGTTCAACGGAGAAATAAGTTAAATAAATAAGTTAAATAGTTGCAATTAAAATTTCCGGTGTAAAATATTTTTATAACACTTCAGTAAAATTTCCGGCGGTTCTAGTGTTAAATGGGGCCAATTCCAGAATATCCTCTTTCAATTAAAAAAAAACCCACAGAAATCTGTTGCGTAGTTTCGGAGTCAGCGGTGGGAAACATACATCAAAACAACAACAACAATATATATATATATATTATTATATATATGGGCGATTCTCCAGTAATTGAGTAATTTGTGTCCATCGCGGTTATATGCTACATTTTATCAGTTATATAATTTTCGTTAGCATTCAATGTATTCTGTAATGGTTTTCTACAATTCTAAAAATAATTTTCACAAAACTAACTGTAAATTTCACCCCAATAATATTTTAAATATTCAAATTTTCACTACTGTCCCATATCTCCCAATTCTGGAAAAAAATTTTCAGGAAAAAAATTAACAGTGATGACAAACTATTTTTAGAAATTTTGCTACACAAAACAAAAATTTACATTCTAAAGTATAAAATAAGGAATTGAATTTGTATTGTAAATTATAAATAGTTGTTTGTTTTGTTTTTGGCCAGTGAAACGTTGTCCTTTACTTTTTATGTCACTACTGTCCCCTTGTATAAAACTGCTCACGTGACCATAAAGTGATCAGAAGAAATTTGGAGGACAATTACATTCAGTAGAAGCAGCAATCTGGATGATTGAGAAAGTCACATTGTAACAAATATTTAGAGATTGCTACACTAGATGGCAGCACACGACAGTCCCTAATTTTAGCGGGCTGCCAAATAGTTTCTCCCATGATTCCATGCGGATTAGCTTTCCCTCGGTCATGAGACACGATTGGAATAAGTTGAGAGTGTTTTGAGATGCACAATGTAGAGGTGTCCGAAATACAAGCTGCTTTTGCTTGTATTTCCCCCGGAGTTTTTGAGAGGCGGGAAATTATGAACTGTTTTTCGAGTCAGTGGATTTCTTCTGAAATTCCTAAAGTCTGTACACTTGTATTATAGTTGTACATAGGCGTGTAAATGACGTATCCTTGTATCTTTAATATGCTCTATTAACCGCTTCGCGACGGGAGCCTTTTACGAAATGTTTATTAATTTGCTACCGGTTTTAAAAAACAGAAGTTTGTGCCTATTCAAATCGGGAAAATGCTCGGATTAAAAAAAGCAAATTTTACTGGTGAGGATAAACGAGGATCGTCAGGCCTATTTCCGGCACGTATGCGTGTCGCTCGTCCCCAAGGGGTTAAAAGTTGTGTACTAAATCATAGAGTTGCGGATCTAATTTTGGAGTGATGAGTCCATTTTTAAAGATTGTTGCGTCTACTTATGGAAAGTAAGGAGGCTATAAATGGCTTTCCCAACCTTGGGCCCTGAATCTACGACCGACCGAGTAAATAAAGATGGTGTTTTAAAAAAATGCTGGTGTTTTTTCGAAGAAAGATGGTGCTTTATCGAAGTATTTTATCATCTGTTGCAACTAACGTCGCTTCTGTGATACCAGCTAAGGCAAATTACAAATGCCGTTTGTTCTCAGCTGTTTCGAAATGAAATATATCCTTCGAAAGAATAATGTGTCTTGTTTTACGAAAGGTGTGCTGATTCTACACAATACATCAGTAAGGTATTTTAATACTCTGTTAATCGAACGTTGATCTCGTGTCAGAAAGTGTATTATAGTTCTTCAAGATAAGAATATGGATGCGTATAGCAGTAATAAGAAGATAAGTTTGTAATTTTATTTTAGTAAACTTTTGTTTATTGCATTCTCATATTGGCTATTTTATGTTATTAAACTTTTGATGTTAAAATTGTTTAAGATAGTATTGCAAATACATTATTTTCTCATTAAGAAAATATATTGTGTCTGTTTTGTCACTGACATACAGACGAGGTAAAAATGTCCGGATTTCATAATAAATTAGAAATCTAGATATGACGTAAAAGTTTTCTGTAAGAATTTAAATTCTGAAAGTAAAAATGTTTGATCAATTTAGATTAAGGGTAATTTAAGAACAAAATTTGTTCTGCTAAGATATATTTTACTTGTTGATGTGAAAATTATATTTTGTGTTCTAATTTAAGAAAACTTTTCGTTTTGAATTTAATAAACTATATTTTATTAAAATGGTATCGTTTGACAGATATTTACGATAGCATAAATATTTTTTTCTTAGTAAGTTGAGTTTCGTTTTGAATAACGTTGATTTATGAAATGACGAAATTAAGTTCTGAACAGAACTTTTATAAGAATAAGTTTTCTTATAGGTTAAACATTTAAATTTGAATTTGTTTTAAAAGGTTTAAAAAAGAGAGAGATAATTTTGTTTCCCACAGCAAAAGAAAATTGTGTTCTTTTAAGAACAATTTTGATATATTTTGCTAGTAAAGTAATTTTAATTAATTTTGAATAATTGTGTTCTTAGAACAAATATGTATATATATATATATATATATATATAAAGTGTTCTTTTGAGCAGAAAGTTTTTAAATATTCTCGCTTAACGTAATGTTATTTTTTTTCTCTTAAAAGAAATTGAAAGTTAAGAACTGTGTAGTTATAATTTAGTTTTGTTTTATTTTGAGAGTTAATATTGAAGTTATAGAATTTTTTTTTGTGTTTTCTTAAAAGTATAGTAATATCGTATTACGTAACGATAAATTGAAATAGCTCAATTTTAGTTTACCTTCCGATGGAAAGAGTTAATTAAGTTTTATATTTTGCGATATTATACTAATTTGCATTTATATTTACATTGTATTTTGAATATATACATATTTTTTGTGTGATGATTTCTGTAAAGAAGAAATCCCTGAGTGTAAGGATAGGTTTGCGTCGAAAAATCTAAAATTTTGTTCTTGAAATTGAAAATTTTTAAGTGAAAATTTCAAATTGAAATTCTTGTTCTTGAAAATTTTGCTTGAAATTTTAAATTCAAATTCTAGTTCTTGAAGTGAATATTTTAAATCAAAATTTAATTTTGGTTGTTAGTTTCGTTAAATGTAAACAAAATGGCGGTTTTCGGGAAGGGCAAAAAAGAGGATCTACGTGTCCTTTTCGACGAGTGATGCTTAACTGCCACTGAAGAAATGAAAATGGTCGATATACGTAATTTAATTTCTATGCACGCTGATTACGAGGAGGATTACACAAAAAACTTACTTATAACTATAGTCGAGAATAGAAAAAGTGAGCAAGAGCGCTTAGATTTAGAAAATCAACGTGTTTTCGAACAAGAACGACGTAAAATCGAAAAAGAAAATTTAGAGCGCGAACGAACTTTCAAACAAGAAAATTTACAGCGCGAACGGACTTTCGAACTCGAAAAATTACACCTTGCTCAATCGACTTCGGCATCTAATGCAGGGGTAGAAAGTAATAAATGCACTTACGAAAAGCCGCGAATCGATCTACAAAATTTGATTCCCCGTTTTCGCCCAAACGAAGATGATATGAACATCTTCTTAGTGTTGCGTGAGCTACAGTTAAAGGTTCCAGGAGTCTCGGAAGAAAATTGGGTTACGTACCTCATAAGTGCTTTACCTAGTGATATTGCGAGACTCATTGCTAGGGAATCGGAAGAAAAGTTCGAGTACTACCAACACATCAAGGCGATGTTGTTGAAACGATTCAAATTGACCGCTGAAAAATTTAGAATCCTGTTCATTCAGCACAAGAAAATTCCAGAATGTACCTGGAAAGACTATTGTTTCGAGCTTAGAACCTACTTTGAAGTCTGGCTATCTGAGATCAACATAACTTCATTCGAAGATTTTGCTCACCACAGAGCAGAGAACATTTCTTAGACGTTTGGACTGATTTAAATTATCCAGATGTCTCAGTCGAGAAGCTAGATGCTTCCGATGTTTTAAGGACAAATCCCGTAAAATCCAAAGTAGTGGAAATCAACCCGAAAAATAAAAACTAGTCAAAACCGAAAGAGAGTGTACCACCGAGCTCTAATAATAAAACGGTCCCGAATAAATCCTACTCAAAGAAGACAATCGCGTCAGACAAACCACAGATTGAAGATCGCCCAGCCTTGAAATGTTATAGTTGTGATGCTCCCGGATTTATTCGTGCTAAATGCCCTACTTGCAATCCTGTGATAAAAACTCAATATTCTCATTTCGAGCAAATACAAATATACACATGATCAACCAAAACCACACCTTTAACCACAGTAAACATGAAAATTAATGGCGTCTATGGCAAAGCATGCGTTGTTACCGAATCCCGCCACACCCTGGCTAGTGAATCATTGTACACCGTGTTAAAAGAAAAAGGTGCAAAGTTTCAGAAGACCTCTCTGAATATGTCTTTAGCGAATGGCCAGCGGTCAAAAGAAGACAGTTTGACCACAACTGTTACTGTAGAAATTGAAGAAAGAAAATTTAGTACAGATTTTATTGTGTTACCAAAATCTAAAGGGAACAGAACCCTTTTAGGAAGAGACTTTCTTGATAAATCAGGGTTTGTACCAGACGTTAAGAACAAACGTTGGTACTTAGGCGATATGCCACATATAAAGTATGGTTTTACGGATCCTGTTCCAAAGACTCTTGAATGTTCCGGTCAGAAATCAGAAATAAATTGCTTGCTGAAAAGGTATGAAACCATCTTTCAGCCAGGGGGAGAAGCCACCCCGCGCTCCTGTGAAATCGGTACTGTCTCCATTGAGATAAACGCGAAACCAAACAAATTTGCTAAATTCACTAAGCACGTGAAAGATTTAGTCGAACAACGCAAAAGAAAACAGTATGTGGACAAAAGAGGGATAGAAGGACATCAGTATTCTCCTAGTGATCATGTATGTGTAGACCTCCATCCCGTTAGCAAGGCTGGTCAGAAAACAACAGCCAAATTCAATCCTCGACGTGACGGACCCAATGTAGTGCTCACACAGCGCTCACCTTCTTCCTATGAAGTTGCGAGTTTACAAGCTCCTGAAGTTCCCTTAGGAACTTACCATACATCTGCCCTAAAACGTTGTAACAATGTTACCGGCCACCCAGTTACCCCACTCAGGAAACGTGGTAGGCCAAAGAAAAAAGTTCCTGGTCCCTTGCCGAGACGGCTAGGGAACCAGAGGGGGAGGATGTAACAAATATTTAAAGATTGCTACACTAGATGGCAGCACACGACATTCCCTAATTTTAGCGGGCTGCCAAATAGTTTTTCCCATGATTCCATGCGGATTAGCTTTCCCTCGGGGTCGTTCATGAGACACGATTGGAATAAGTTGAGAGTGTTTTGAGACGCTCAATTTAGAGGTGTTCGAAATACAAGCTGCTTGCTTGTTTTTTCACCCGGAGCATTTGAGAGTCGAGAAATGATGAACTGTTTTCGAATCAGTGGATTTCTTCTCAAATTCCTAAAGTCCGTAAATATGTATTATAGTTGTACGTAGGCGTGTAAATGACGTACCCTTGTATCTTTAATATGCTCTATTAAAAGTTGTGTACTAAATCTTAGAGCTGCGGATCTAATTTTGGAGTGATGGGTCCATTTTTAAAGATTGTAGCTTCTACTTATGGAAAGCAAGGAGGCTATAACATGGAGCAATTATCTGGACTTCAAAAGCAGTTACAAGCATCAAAATAGATAGAAAGATAAGAATGTGTAATCATTGACCTGTACTTAAATTTTCATTATTTTTATTTATTTATGATTCTGTCATTCTTGATTAAAAAAATATGTACACCCTAATTTTTATTTCAAACTATTCAACATATTTGTTGAACTTACCGTAATTTCCGGTGCATACGCCGCGGCTTATTTAAGTTTTTTTCGAACCGGAAATTTTATTTTAAAAATGAAGTTAAGTAAATGCTAAGCAGAAGAAAGTCACATTTTATTTTTAAAACATTCTGGTAGGGAATAGAGTTATCAGAGCTGCGTCTTATACACCCGAAGTTACGGCAGTTTTTTGTGATTATTATTTAAATAATTTTATGAAGAAATTTCTGGTTTAAATAGAATGTAATAACTTATTGAAACAGATCGATTAGAGGTAGGTAGATTAAAGAAAAATACAGTGGAGCGCCAATTATCCGAACAAGTCGGGACTGACCCTAGTTCTGATAAGCAAAAGTTCGGATAAAGGAGCAGAAAATTTAAGGGATGTTTCTGACTATACTAAAACCTTCACACGTTCGCTAAGCTTAGGACTGACAGCACCAATTAGTGCTGGCATATTTAAAAATTGTTTTTTTTTTTCATTTTCATTTTCTTTCTTTTTTTTTGTTTCGTTTTTGTTTGTTTTTTTACATTTTTATCATTAAAAATGTTTTACTCACTTTTTGTCATTTTCTGAACTCCAGAGATTAAAATTTAAACAAAAAAAAATTTGATTGTTGCGTACTTTAACGAAGACATTCTTTTCAATGCTGCCGCATCTCTATTTCTTCTTAAATACGTTAGTTTAGTAGGATCAACGTTTTCTGCCGTTCGAGGCATTTCATAGCTGTTTACAAACATACAAAGGCTTGGTTATGTGATGGACCATGATTATTTTCAGAACATTCGTTTTCATTTTCTTCAATTTCTTTTTCATCATGAATCTCATGCACGATCTCATCATCATTTAAAATCTGGTATCCAGGGTCATGTACTTCACTATTTAACCACTAATAAGTAAGTTAATTTAATTTTCTTCATATCTTAGGATTCTTCCCATCTCATTTATTGTTTTACATTCCTCATTTTCCGATCCACTATCAGTTTTTTCTTCATTTAAAATTTTATTCCAAGCCAATGGATAATTGGGAGTTCAGTTGAAAAAATTTTTGTAAGAAATAGGCTGTTTGGTTAACTGAAAGTTAGGTTAATTATTTTTTAGGGGGGGGGGGGGAGAAATAGGCTATTCGGATAATTGTAAGTTCGGTTAATTAGAGTTCCGATAATCGGCGCTCTATTGTACTGTTCAAAGTTTATGCCGGAATATCGTACATTACCCACTACCTTTTGTCTTATCTATTTCTACAAAAAAATGTTTAAAATTTAAGTTTTATTTTTCACTAAATCACACAGTCAAATTCTACAATCGTCCACTTATTGGAGAATCGTCCATATGTATACGCGTCTAATTGAGAATCTCTTGAATTTTTTGAAGTCGGTTAAAAATTGGGCAGGAATAAGCAATTGGACAGCATAAAAAAGGATACTCATGAAATAATTTCCGAAATTCAATCTGATTCTTTTTCTGAGAATGAAATATGAAAATAAAAACAGCTTTAACCCTTTAATTCTCGCTCCTGTGATACTCACGGGCTGTGTCTTTTATTCAGATTGTTTGATTCCCACCAGTTTTATAAAATAGTGTAATTTGCTTTATTAAGGTATCATTTTACTACCACTTTTCTTAAAAAGTATTTTTACATTTAAAATTTTTTTAAATAAAAATAGTACGTAGTATTTATACTACAGTTACACATTCTTATCCCAATGGATCATTCATTTTACGACATCCATCATTAGACTGGGCGTAAAGTTGAAGTCAACTCGGACGCCCTTCAAAGTGATATCACTGTTAAGACACTGTAATCAAATAAGGTGAATATTTCTTTTTCAAAACACTGGTGTCAATAAGCAATTTGAATTTTTAAACCGTAATTTAATGCGACCGTTAAGGGTTAAAAAGGTAATGAAATTTATAAATTGGTTTTTGTGGATTTTATTTATATAACTTTATGGAGAAATTTCTGGTTTCAATAGAATGCAATAAATTACAGAAACGGGTGAATAAGACGTAGGTAGATTAATAAAAAATACTGTTTAAAGTTTATATCGGAATATCGTACCTTAATCACTACCTTCCATTAAGGCATGATGACGTCACGGCGACGTCGTTGTGAAATCACACTGTGATTTTGTGACCGTCGATGTGACGTCATAGTGACTAGAATGCGAAGTCGTTATGGCCGTTTTAGAGGTCGTTTGTGACGTCACCCTGTGACCACTCTGTGAAGTCACGGTGTGACAAACTTGTGAAAAGTGTATCATTTGTGACTATTTTGGCATTAATTTTGTGACGAACATGTGACGAAAGCGACAATGCTTTGAAGTCACAGTGTGACCAATTTGTGAAATATGTGTCATTTGTGACGAACTTGTCGTAAATACTGTGATGATTTCAAATTAAATTCAAATTTCAAATTAATTGCTTAAGTGGTCTTGTACCTTTTAAACGCGTCGAAAATTAACGAAAAACTTCAAAGTTTGAATTAGTCTATCTTCAAAGCCTTTTTATGTATAAAAATGAAATTTTGGATATTGATTAAACAGATTTTGCTTTGTAATATGCTACCATTAGAAATTTATTAACCCTTTACAGAATTTGCGTATTGTTGAAATCAAAATAGCTCTTTTTTTTTACCCCATAAGTCATTGCGCGCATGATATCTTGAGAAAGTATGGATGGATTGGCATGAAATTAGGTAAAGATACTAATCATATATGTGTGTTTAAAATGACCTATTCTTAGGCTAAAATTATTTCATTAACTATATAAAAAAAATCGTAAAAAAAAATAAAAAAAATTGTATTTTTAATGAATAAAAATAGTCATAACTAAAAATATTACCATTGTAAATACTTAAAAGTAGATCATTTTAAACACACATGTATGCTTAATATCTTTACCAATTTTCATGACAACCCATACATACTTTCTCAAGATATGCGCGCAATGACTTATGGGGTAATAGAAAGAGCTATTTTGATTTCAACAATACACAAATTCTGTAAAGGGATAATAAATTTCTGTTGGTAGCATATTACAAAGCACAATCTGTTTAATCAATATCCAAAATTTCATGTTTATACATAAAAAGGTTTTGAAGATAGACTAATTCAAACTTTGAAGTTTTTCGTTAATTTTCGACGCGTTTAAAAGGTACCTGACCCCTTATAAGGCGCAGAGGACAACATAGTGAAAAAAATTCCATGCCGAGACTCCAACCCGGGCCATCAGTATAGCGCACTGACATTCTACTAACTAAATCACATGGAACGATACCCAGTTTGGACAATTTCTTACTATTATATGTTGACAAGGCGACAAACACAGAACAAGATGGAATATTTGTCGTGAGTCACCGACATGGGTTAAACACGAAATTTAATTAAATTCAACATCGATTGAAACTATATTAATACTTGGAATTTTTTCCAGAGAGTAACATTCGCCTTGCATACAATATTTGAAATGAAAATCAAATTTCAAATTAATTTTTTTTCTAGCGATGGCAGATTTAGACATTTAAGTATCAAATTGGAAAATGTCGCTTCTGAAAATCCAATATGAATTCCAGATCAGTCTCATTCTATATTACATAAAACTATTTAACTTATGTTAACCCCTTGGGGACGAGCGACACGTATACGTGCCGGAAATAGGCCTAAGGATCCTGGTTTATCCTCACCAGTAAAATTTTACTGTAAAATTTGCCTTATTTAATCCGAGCATTTCCCCGATTTGAATAGGCACAAACTTCTGTTTTTTAAAACCGGTAGCAAAGTAATAAACATTTCGTAAAAGACTCCCGTCGCGAAGGGGTTAATAATCTACCAAACAGGAATAAAAAATTTAAATTAAATAAGACATACCTTTATAGCTCCATAAATATTGTTATAATATCCGTATTTTATCCTAAACAGGCGGACATCTTTCACTTAACTTAAAAAAGGCGTTAACTAACTCCCGCTTAAAAAGTTCTCTGATCCTTATTCATTATTCGCTGAAATCGAACGCAGACGATCTATAGCAAGCAGATGTTTAATATTTTTTTTTCTTTTTGTATACAACAGATTTGGAACGATAAATGCGCAATAATTTTAAGTGTCTGTAATTAAAATTTACCATCTGAATGAAACACCTTAAGGTAAAGTTTGTTTTACACGTAATAAATCCAAAATAACTTCTTAATAAATGAAAAAAAAGGTATAGAGGATAAAAAAAAATTGTCTTTGTCAAACTGCCATTCTTTTCACATTAATTTTCTGCAGAAAAAAACAATTTGTAAAATTACTTTTTTCTCTAAAACACAGATTTGAAATACGAATAATTAATTATGACTTGGGTTTTGTATAAATTTTGTATATATATATATTTTTCGGAAAATGCTAATTTTATTTTAAAAGTCTGAAAGAAGTAGATTTAAAAAAAAAAAATAGTTACTTAAAATTGCTAAACACTAACAGGAAAAAATATGACTTGAATGCAAATTATAATTAAAGAATACATATATGAATCCACTCTGAACACTCTTTCTACGTGCTCATTAAGAGCTGCAGACTTAACTGTAATAGATCATTTTTAGTTTGAAAACACAAAAGTGTTTCAAATACCATTGGTCGACAAAGAAAAAATCCTCCTTGCAAACTAAATATGTAAAGTGCACAGATTTAATATTCCTAATTCTAACCATGTTATCCAAATTGCTCCAGCACGTACCATTTTTCCGAAAAACACTTTTATAATAATAACAATCAGTGAAGGATTATTATATTAAAATGCAATAATAGATAAAATTGAAATCATGGAAAAAGTATACTTTCACTGTTTTAGATATCAAATTAATAAAATATAGCATGAAAATCTAGTTTGTGGATACTTGTACCTTGCATTTTCCTTATTATGCCCCCTCTCCCTCTTTTCGTATCCGAATTTACTATTTGCTATTAATATGTTTCCATACCTTATGCCGCTGTAACTCGGGCTTGTTTAACCTTCCGTCTACCAGACGGGTCCATTGGACCCGACATGTACATTCAAAATATTTATTCAAACCAGAAATTTCTTCAAAACAAACTAAATGTATAAATCAGACAATAATAAGTTAAATAAACAAATTAAATAGTTTTAAGTAAAAATTCTGGTGTAGAATGTTTTTATAAAACTTGAGTAAAATTTCCGGTAGTTCTAGGGTTAAAATACTGTTTAAAATACTTCTCTTCATTTCCAAAGATTTTTTAATTTCATATTTCTGTTACACTGTGACTTACAATATGGTGGGAATTTTTTGCCACATGTGTGACATGACGTATGTTTCATGCAGTAATATAACAGTGACGTTAAAAAAAATTTTAATTGCCAGAAAAATATAATTACATAAATAACACGTTTTGAATAATTTTTGTATTTTTTTAAGTTTTCTAAGAAGTTCACATCTCAGTCACAATGTGACATCAATGAGGGGTGACATTTTGGTCACAGATGACCACAGTGACTTACAGTGACGTCACAACGACGTCACTGTGACCATGCATGCTATGAGGGTTATGTGTTAACTTTTTCAAAAAAAAAAAAAAATGTTTAAAAAAAATTTTATTTTTCAGAAAATCAGAGAGTGAAATTACCCACTTATTGGAGAATCACCCATATTATATTTACACGTAGAGTTCAGAACCTCCTCCTTTTTCTGAAGTCGGTTAAAAATAAACCTTGGGGACGAGCGACACGTATACGTGCCGCATGAAGCACTCAGAATCCTTGTTTTTCCTCACCAGTAAAATTTTACTGTAAAATTTGCATTATTTAATCAGTGCATTTTGTCAATTCAAGAAGACACAAATTTCTGTTTTTAAAAAACGGTGACAAAACATTAAAAATTTCGTAAAAGGCTCCCGTCCCGAAGGGGTTAATAAAACGGAAAAACGCCTGAAATACTGTTAGAATTTCAATCTGATTCTTTTTCTAACAATGAAACATAAAATTAAAAAAGGTAATGCATTTTGTAAATTTATGAGTCCTTTTTATAAATTTATTTCTAAATAAATTGCAAAATTGTTGCTGATTTCTATGTTGCAGATTTCTTTTTAAGGTACAGCATTGTGTTTCTTATAAAAATTCAAAATAAAACCTAATTTACTGATTATAAAAAGAAAAACTCAATCGCACACAAGTAAAAATGTAAACGTTGTTAACATTCAGTGAAGTAAATTAAGTTCAGCCAGGAATAAATATTTTGCGTTTTGAGGATTTTTTTTTTTTTTTTTTTTTTTTTTTTTGTGAGAACTTTTTCTCTAAGTTTGAGTAATTTGTCTGCCTTAAATTATTTTTAAAAAATCCTTTAAATGGTTGAGATAGTAAAAGAATAAAAATGTGTAATTGAAAAACTTCACCTGAGATTTTTTTTGAGTGTTTATGAAAAGAAAAAAAGAAAATCACTGTTTCAATTAAACGTGATTCAATACCTTTTAGTTAGCTTTTAATTTCTTTTTCAGAATAAATAAATTAAAATACATAGAATTATATATTTTGCATGTGTATATTTCATCCACGTATTATCGTTATTTGAATTTGATTTAAAAGTACTATGTGGCGTTATGTATATAAATCTATGACACATACTAAGGAAATATACGCATTATGATTTCAAACACTACATGTATAAGTAAATAAATATCCATTCATACCTGTAAATACAGGGTCATTCATAATTCCCTCCGGGGTTTCGAAACGTTATAGTAAAAAAACGAAGACGAATATGAAAAAAAGAAACATATGAAATTATTCCGAAACTATTCAAGTTTTAATTTAATTAGTTTCCGGTAGATGGCAGTAACATCTGTATTGAAGTCAGTTGTAGTAAAGAAAAATGGCGTTTACAGGCGAAGAGAAAGCTTTTTGTGTGTTGGAGTTTGCAAAATCTGAATCAGTGGTGTCAGTTCAACGGGCCTTTCGTAATAAATATCGAAAACAGGGACAAACTGACAAAACAATTCATGTGTGGTACCGGAAATAAAGAAACGGGATGCCTATGTGACAGGAAACGAAGTGGTCGGCCTGGACCATCTGCGGACACCGTAGATCGTGTACGGGAAACGTTTTTAAGGAGGCCGACGAAATCAACCGCTAGCGGAAGCCCAGAATTGGGGATCTCTCAACCAACAGTGTGGCGAATTCTGCGAAAACGTCTTTGTTTGAAGCCGTACAGATTGGGACTGGTGCAAGCGTTGACTCCAGCAGATTGCATTTCTCGTTTCACGTTTTGCATTGATGTCCATGAACGTGAAACACTAATGTCGAAATTGATTTTTAGTGATGAAAGCACATTTCACATGTGTGGCACTGTCAACCGCCACAACGTACGCATTTGGGGCACTGGAAATCCCCATTCTGTAGTGGAACACTATCGGGATTCCCTAAAAGTTAACGTGTTTTGCGCTATGTCCTCCTCACGTGTTTATGGGCCATTCTTTTTTACAGAGAAGACCATTACCGGTGTAGTGTACCTGGGTATGTTGCAGCTGTGGCTAATGCCGCAGTTAGAGGAACATGAGGATGATTTTGTATTTCAACAAGACGGTGCTCCTCCCCATTTTTTGTGTGATTGTGCGTGAATACCTGAACACACACTTACCTCATCGATGGATTGGACGAGCTTCTGAAGATGACGTACCTCTTCTAAAGTGGCCTCCACGGTCACCGGATTTAACACCGTGTGACTTTTTCTTGTGGGGGGTATGTGAAAGACCAGGTTTTTGTACAACCTATGCCACGCGATTTAGCTGACCTGCGTGAAATGATAACACGTGCTATCAATAACATAGACAGTACCATGCTGAGTAGAGTATGGCAGGAACTGGACTATCGCATTGATGTATGCCGTGTGACCAAGGATTCACACATAGAACACCTGTAATGTATGCAAGTAAAACTTGAATAGTTTCGGAATAATTTCATATGTTTCTTTTTTTCATATTCGTCTTCGTTTTTTTACTATAACGTTTCGAAACCCCGGAGGGAATTATGAATGACCCTGTATATAAAAATATTTGTATCAGGCAGTGTTTCACAGATAGCCTTTTCATATTATGCACAGCATGCTGATTTTTTATTTTTTGTTTTTATTTTTCCAAGGGAAAAAATCCTACTGAACAACAGTTTTAAATTTTCACGCAATTAAAAGAAATCTACTGAAATTAATTGTTTTGAAAAATATATAAATAAATTTATGAATGTTGTCCCGTAATAAAAAAAAAGGTCTCTGTCATATATGAGTATGATTGAAAAGAATTTTTTACTTGCTAATCGAGTAAAAAAAGCAAACTTTTAAAGCTTTTTCTTATCCCCTTAATTCTCGCTCCCGTCATATTCATGGGCTGTGTCTTTTAATCAGATTGTTTGATTCCCTCCAGTTTTATAAAATAGTGTAATTAACTTTATTTTAGCATCGTTTTACCTGTCATTAAATAAGGTGAATATTTCTTTTTCAAAAAAGTGGTGCCAATAAGCAATTTGAATTTTTAAACCGTAATTTAATTCGAGCGTTAAAGGGTTAATTTAAGTGTGTCAGCATACAAACATATATACATAAAGAGGAACAGGTTAATTTCAATTACGAATCGACCATACCCAAAATAATTCTTCGTAAAAAATATCTACTAGAAAAGATTATTTAATAACACGTTCAACTCAATTAGCTTATTCGGAAATTCGAGGAAATTTATTTCTAAAGTTATGCAAACTCTTTTAACCCCTTAATTCTCGCTCCCGAGATATTCTCGGGCTGTGTCTTTTATTCAAATTGTTTGATTCCCACCAGTTTTATAAAATAGTGAAATTGGCTATATTTTAGTATCGTTTTTACCGTCATTAAATAAGGCGAAAATTTCTTTTTCATAAAAGTGATGCCAATAAGCAATTGAATTATTCAACCGTAATTTAATTCGAGCGTTAATGGGGTTAAAAAAGAATAGAAGAAAAGGACAGTGTATTTTCTAAATTTTTACGAACTTAAAAAATATATCCATTTAGTATATCTAAAAGCATAAAAAGCTTATGTTACAAATTTATTTTAATGTACAACATTATTTTTCTCGCAAAAGTAAAAGTTAAATAAATATTTATATTTATTTATCAATTATTATATTTATTTATCAATTCACCGTTCATAAAAACAGAAATTCCACGGTGAAGAAACTGTTAACCCTGTTGCCATTCCACGAGGTAAATTAAGTTCAGCCAAGGATAAAAGTAACAAATATATTGCGCTCTGAGAAAATAATATTTCAGTGATTTTATGCAGATGAAGTAAGATAATTTGCAAGCATTAAATGAAATATTTAATCCGATTTCTACTTTTTTTCGTAAGTCTGGTTAAAAGAAAAAAAATGAATAAAGTCAAGTTTTTATTCCTCTGTAATATATTTTACTTATGTATTGTTTTTATTTGCTTTTTATAAGAAAGGAATTATGTTTACAAACAGGGATTCAGAATATTTGTTCAAAACTTTGCGGAGAACTAATAGATTGAGAAGCTGCAGAAACCATCACCTCATCGAGTTGCTGGATGAAATTTCAAGATAAGTTAAAACTCGATTCACATATTAAAATGAAACTGGTCTGCCATGTCATATATTAGTGGAAAACACCTACTAACCCGATTTTAGTGGTTGACTGGTAAGTTTACCATTGTGCTTTCCTATTCCCAGTCCTCGAGGTTTCCATACCTTTGGTTGCAGTAAAACCCAATGATAAACCTAGCAATCAACCACTAAAATCGTGTCTGCAGGTTGTTTCCACCAAGATATGACTTGGCAGATCAGTTGCATTTTAATATGCGAATCACGTTTTGTCTAACCCTGGAATTTCAGCCGTTAACTGGATGAGATGATGATCTGTGCAGCCATCTCTAGTTCTAAAATACATGCTAAAAAATAATCTTTGTAAAAAGGGTCAAAATGCATTTATTCAATCCCAGCGTTGTCCTATTTAACCCATTAACCACCAAAACTAAAAGATAGGGATTTTTTACTTTTTTGCTGAAAAACGTTTGCCACCATCTGTTTTGAAAAATAATCTTCACTTTGTTTAATAGTCAAAGATTCTTTTATTAAATAAGAAAAAAATATTCAAAAATAGTGATGGCTTGATAGTTAATTTAACCATGTGCATTTATTTTTATCGTTGCTTGAACAAAACACCAGCGGGTAATGGGTTAAAGTGGAACCATGATTTTCAATAATAATTTTGAAAATAATGAAAATATTTTAACAAAATTTTCAACAGATGTACTTCGTTTTCTGTGAAGTGTATAAAGTCACAAAAAGTTCTAGAAATTAACACCATACACGTTCAGACAATATAACTTCAAATTTTGTTCAGACAATATACTTCAAACTTTGGAAGGTAGCTTACAATACATACTTTGTTACTAACCAATTTACAATGCGTTTCCAGGGCATTCCGTGATGCCATCACGTTTCACACAAAGATAAATAAATCGGATGTTTAGTTAGTGGAAATATTCTGGTCATTTAATTAATACTCTCGCTGCGTAAGTAATTCTTCACGATGAGCGTCTTTTACAGATATTTTAATCATTTATCACCGGTTCTTTAACCCCTTGAGGGGCGGTGGGATAAAATATATCCCACCTAATTTAAACAAGATTCTCACCAGAAAAATTCAACAAAATTTTATATTTTTAATTTTGGAGGAAAGTTTCTGAAGAATTACTTTTCCTCGTTTGAAAATAAAATTTTTCGATTATTCCGGTGAGAATTCCATATTTAGAGACATTTTTGCTTGCCCCTCAAGGTGTTAAAGCAGAAATTTTTGACTATCGTAATCGAGGAATATATTCTGATTAAATCAGAAAAAAGTTTTCTCTAAAAAATAACTGGTGGGAATAACAAAATAGTATTAAGACGGAAAAATGCATGCAAGACCGAGCATATCTCGAGCTGCGCGGCGAGAGGGTTAATGTTACTAAATGAGAATTCGTACGCATCAAGGGATTCAGGGGATTTTATGTGTTTTAATACCAGAAATTATGTAAAGTGCTGGTCGCTATATCTAAAGGTAGAATTTTCGTTTCACTGACACATTGAGGACGAGTTACGTGAATTGACGTTTTCGGGAATTGATGGAAGAAAATACAACCGGTACCGAACATTTTGTAAGGATGAGTAAAGAAGGTGTATTCCAGGCATGCTTACTTCTCATTGATTGTGAGCAGGTTTTCTAACGACATTTGTAAACGTAAATTTCGTGCTAGTTTTCGAAAAATGACCGGTCCTCAATGTATTATGTAAGTCAAATATTACTTTACGAAAATTCTAATAAAATGACCTTGAAAGTCCTGGAAGCGTACGAACCCTGAAAAAGAATGCGTAGTATTTATGAGTAAATAAAAGTTTTTTTTTCCAATATAAAAAATTGTTTAATCTCTACCACCCACTTCTAAATGTTTGTGAGAGGATTCCAAGGGCGTCCCTTCCTGGAACGTGCAAAATAATTATTGGCGCAGCCCGACCCAACTCGGCCTTACATAAAAACTAAAAGTTCATCCTGAGCCTGGACTCGTCCAGTCCAAAATTTAATTTTCTCGGCCCAACTGAATTTCTATAAAACATGCTGAGATTTCTGGAGCAACATTTTCTTTCAATTGCAATTTTTAAAAGCTCCCTTACTCATACATAAATTTTATTTTCGTATTATGTTTGATATTCATGGAATATGGAAGAGTAACTATAATAATGACCATATATTAAATTACGCACATAAACACTGATAGAAAAAATTGACTGAGAAAATTACATTCAAATGCAGATTCAGTATGAAAATCAATGGAGTTTAGAATGGAAGAAAAATATAGTAACAGTAAATCCTAATTTTGAAACACTACAGAAAAAAAAGTAGAATTTTACATTTTTATCTGTGTTATATATTAGACTAAATTAATTTTCTAAAGATTCCGCTAAACAAATTTGTATAACTATGATTAAAAAAAAATAAATACCACGCAAACATGGACTCCGGTTGCAGAATTCTGCAAGGGCCCTAGCCGAAACCCGATCCCTGTCCAGGAAACGGCCGAACAAGGGCCAAATCTATCTCGTTCAACTAGAATCAGGTTAGTCATAGACTTCATTATACCCCTGGCTGGAAATTTTGGCCTGTGCAAACCTCAAGAAAGAATGATGCTTAAGACTAGCTCAATAAGGGAAAAGTTTGACCCGACCCGATCTCGGAAAGAGTCAATACCAGTCCCGGTCCTACCATGCCTTGCCCGCGTACTTGACCGAGCTAGGGTTTCGCGTTAGGCCCGGGCCAGTGCAGACCTCTAAAGTTTGTACATAAACTTCTGTGATACGGGGCATTCTCACAATCTTTAACTACCAAATTCTTTTCAACTTTCACTACCAAAAACTAATCAGGGAAGCACCTTATCAGAATGAACCTAGAAAAAAATGTGAAGCAAATCGGATATTTCTATCAAGAGTTATCGTGTTACGTACATACGTACGTACGTATGTACACACGTACGTACGTATGTACACACGTACATACAGAATCGGCGGGCACATAAGCTCTCTGGCTTTGATAGCCTGTGAGCTAAAAATATCACCCTGATCGGATAATAAGTGGTCATTTTTTAATTAGCCTAACGCTTTCTAGGCTCTTTGCAATAAGCCTGAAAAATATCAGGCTAATTGGAAAAAGGGAGATGAATTCGCCAATTAGCCCGGCTCTTTGCAAAGAGCCTAGGCTGTTTACCTAATTAACTTTTTTTTAAAATCAGTCTCAATTCACACACTTTATAATTCAAATATATGGATCTCTTCATTTTTAATCCCTCTTTTAAACTGTAGATGGCAGCACATCAGAAAGATTATAGTTTCTCTTTAAAAAATATTTAAAGTGATGTCTAAAAAGAAGTATTAAAAGAGCTCTCATTTTTATCGAATTTCAAAGCACATATGTACACGAAAGCCTATTATTTATATTTATATTAATCTCAAGGTATTTTCCAAGCAAAAAAAGAATTTTCAGTGGACACTTTAAATTATTTTTTATTCATCTAAAGTATGCGGTTCAGAATTTGACCCATCACACACATGAGATTCTCGCTAACAGATGGCAGCACCAAATAATTTGCAGAGCCTTACGTTATAGTTCTAATTGTGAGGATTCTAATTCAAGCTTAGTGAATGCATTTATTATATTTAAATTCATAAAAGAGCCAAACCATGATGTGAAAAATATAAAGGATTTCCGTTTATCAGTTATTAAAGGCTTAATGTCAATAGCCGGTGAAAAGGAAAACACAAAGAAATTTTCTCCAGTTCAAATAAAGAGCAAAAAACCCTATGTTCCCCCTGAGAAAAGACTGAAAAACGTTGGACACATTCCAGTAAGAAGTAATAGAAGGAGATGTGCACATCTAAAAAAGAGCATCGCACATTTTGGATGTGCGAAACATGTGTAGTTCCGCTTTGCCTCCAAAAACCAGAAGCATCCTGTTTCACAAAATTTCATCAAAAATAGAATTTTTGCTTTTTTTTATCAACAAAATTATGAATCTGTATAATCTGGTGTTGGTTATCGATATTTTCACACATTAGGAGCATCAAAGCTTCTATATACATATCCAGATTTATAGAAGAAGTTGAAATTTTAAATTTATATATTCTTATTCATACATTTTTATTCCTTATATTATTCTCTTACTTCTAAATTTATTCTCATATTAATTTCATATTTCTCATATTAATTTCATATTTCTCATATTATTCTAATATTTCTCATATTATTCTCATATTTCTTATATTATTCTCGTGTATTTGAAATTATTCATATATTTCTTGTATTTCGCATATTATTCATATATTACATTCTAGATTTTTACATTGTTGTCTAAACATTTTATACACATAATATCATGTAAAATGGTATTATATGTTTTTATTTTCATTTTTATTCAATTTATAAAAAAGTTTTCTGTAAATATATCATTTTTATTCATCTATTGAATACATTACTTAAGACATTAAGTAGCTCTCACTGTAGCTTATGACATACCTTTGTTGCATGGTGGGTCAGTTTCTGTCCCACCTCCCCGGGTAAAAAAAAAAAAAAAAAAAAAAATCCAGATTTTTTTTTTTTTTTTTTTGGGTCATGATTTGCATAATCATGCCTATCTAAACCTTATTATAACATTTTCCTGAAATTTAAGTACTATTTTAACATGGCGTGTCGCAAAGGGTTAAAAAAATCTAGATATTAGTAAAAGCTTATTAAGCACATGAAATTACTCAGAAACAGCTTTTTGGAAAATGTTTGTTCTTATTAGATTCATGTAAGTGTAATTAAAAAAATTGTTGGATTACTTAGATTTTCGGTTAAATAAAAAAAATATATATATAATCGCAAACAGAAAATTTTATGTTACATAGATAAATGTTCTCTTTAGTTTGATAAAATCGCGCAAAAAACATAAAAGGATGGAGAGTCTGCATTAGGGGCCCCATGACATCAAAATCATTATTTTATCAATGAATATAATTCATTTGTAGAGTAAAAAATATTTTGAGACTTCAGTTAGAAGTGTAAATGTAAGAAGTTATTTATAAAAAAAAAAAAAAATGACTTTCTCCTTGCCTATAAGTGCAATTTAAAAAGTTAATTTGAATACTTAGCTTTCTAGTTAAATGAAAATATTTCATGTGCTGTGAACATTACTGAAGTTGCCTTTTTAGTATTGTCCGGATGGAGGGGAACAGGATAAGCAGAACTTACTGAATGAGATGAAAATAATTTTTGAGGAATAGCTTGTTTTTTCTTACTATACAGACATAAATAAAAGATAAAATCAAAGTATTTTTAAACCAAAGTTTAAATTTTTTTAATGTGTATTCTGGAGGAGAGGAGGTTAAGACTTAGATGATTTAACCCTTTCGAGGGCGGTGTCCTTAATAAAGGACACCTAATTTTAATTCCAAAGCTGACAAACGGCACCAAGAATATTTAATTAAAATTTTCCTTTTATAACATGCAAGAAAATAAGAAAGTTCATGTTTTCTAATAAATTCGTTTTTAAATTCTGGTGTCAGTCCATTATTTCATCAGTTTATAAATGGAATTACTCAACGCCGGAAAGGGTTTAACACGTTGAGTGCCAAATCTATTTTGTCTGTCTTTCCGTTTGGGCAGCGAAATAAGATCCCCGTAACACAATCTATAATAATAAAAAAAAAATAAAGTGAAAACTGTAAAGGTCTTTAAAGTGTGACTGTATTGTAAACTGTGCTACGTTGATAATGCGGCACAATTTGGAAGAGAAATGGCGAGAAAATTAACTAAGCAAGTTGCCACATTTTGAGATATATGCGAAAGACCACCGTTTTTATATTTACGGCGTTTTAATAAAACCTTTAATATTAGTTTTGTTAAATATTTAGTACATTCATGATACTACACTGTAATTAATTATAATTTATTTATTATGTAACTTTTTAAATTTTATATCTATTTTTTACTGTCACCGGTCTCTGAAGCGGCCTAAATGGAAAGTTCAGTGCGAGTCACCGGTGACTGACGTGGCACTCAACGTGTTAATATTGCCAAAAAGCAACGAAAAGGATTTATTTTTAGGTTTTTAAATCATTAATTAAAGTATTAATACCATTTAAGGTATAAACTCATTTAAATAAGAAATGTATTCTAAAAAAGTTCACTTACATACATGTGTGTTTTAATAATATAATTTTCAAATTGTCAAGCCTTTTTTATCTGTAGCAGTGTGCATGAAGTGGGAAACATTTATGCATGAAAAACAGAGAGTTTTTGGAAACCCTCCATAATTATGCTTAAATTAAAATTTTATCATAAGATTTTTGCAAAAATTAGTTCTTGAACAATAAACTATAATTTACACGAGTATTTTTTCCCAAATAATTAATATAAAAATTTGTTTCTATTGTACATTTATTAACTGCATCGGTATCAAAAGTTCTAAATTATTAAATTATCCAAATGTTATAAAATATACGCGAGATTGGAATTAATTCCAGAAAATTTGAAAAATTCTTTTAATTTCTAGAAGTATACGTCCATTTACTCCTTCGAGGTACAATAATTCGCGATATTCAATCTTTTCAAAGGGCCTTTCTTTTGGTTTTGATTAGAATGATCTTCTATTTTAAAAGTCTTAAATCCTTCGAGACGAACGTGTTTTACACAATTTTTTAATCCCTTGTCACCGGTTTTTCCAAACAGAAATTTTTGCGTATTTGAATCGGGTAAATACCTCGATAAAACTAAGTAAAAGGGCATAGCCGGATAAGCATTGAAAACATGCCTTTAAATCAATTTTTCTGATTTTTTTCGTAGATGTAGCTACATATCTGGTAATTTGTTTCCCCTATTATCCCCTTAAAAATATTAATATTTAATGAGATAAAAAGTTTTTTTCGATTTTTAAAAAGACGGATTTTCTGAAAAACTGATGCACGGAATTTCATGCCAATAATTGAGGATATACAGATTCCAAAGATGCATAACTGGTATTTTTTGTATAATTTTCTGTTCATAAAAACTGTGTGAAATAGCGAAATAAAAATAAAAATAAAATAAAAATCATATCTTATGGTAATCCGAAAATTACCATTTTCTTGTAAAAAATTCTCCATTATGTGCCCGTATATTCTATATCTATATAAATGCCGAAAGTTTGCGTTGGGTACTACATATAAATATTTACAAAAATGTATACTAAAATTATTGAAATTCATTTTAAGGCGTTATTTGGGGCGGAGCTACTTAACTTCGACATCCGAAGAATTTTTGCAACAAAGTCAGCAGACATTATGTCAACTGATGTATTTTAGATTCCATTAAGCATATAAGTCATGTTTTTCAACTTCATGTTCATTTTGATATCGACAACGTTGAGAATGTTGCTCATATGTTCATTAAAATTTAAAATACAGCAATTCTGTAACTGTTTATTCCAAAAATTCTTCGGGTGTGGAAGTTGAGTAGCTCCACCTCAAATAACGCCTTAAAATGAATTTCAATAACTTTAATATACATTTTTGTAAAATTTTATATGTAGTACCCAACGCAAACTTCCGGCATTTATATACAATATACGGGCACATATGGAGAATTTTTTACAAGAAAATGATAATTTTCGGATAACCATAAGATATGATTTTTATTTTTTTAATTTTTATTTCTCTATTTCACACAGTTTTTATAAATAGGAAATTATACAAAAATTACCAGTTATGCATCTTTGGTATCTATATATCCTCAATTAATGACATGAAATTCCGTGCAACAGTTTTTGAGAAAATTCGTTTTTTTTTAATCGAGAAAGCATTTTTATCTCTTTAAATATCAATATTTATAGGGTGGTAATAGGGGAAATATATTGTCAAATATGTAGCAACATCTGGGAAAAAATCAGGAAATTTGATTGAAAGGCATGTTTCCAATGCTTATCCGGTTATGCCCTTTACAATAGAAAATAATTGTGGGAATAATGAAGGACTCCGAACAATAGCGCTACCTATTGGGATGAAAAACTGCATAGTTAAACTTTAACACTACAGTAAAGCCTCGATTATCCGCGAGCGGATTATCCGCGGTGCGGTTTATCCGCGGTGCGGTTTATCTGCGAAGCAATTTTTTTTAAAATTCAAGCCAACAGCAATAAGTAACAGAATATTTCTAGATTAGATTGCCATGTTTGAAACATCAGATATAAAGTCTTAATGTCTTTTCTTGGTTTTATTAACAAACGTAAACACCACAATTAAAATATTTAACCCGTTGGGGGCGGGCGACACGTTTGCGTGCCGCATGAAGTGCTCAGAATCCTTGTTTTTTCTCACCAGTAAAATTTTACTGTAAAATTTGCCTTATTTAATCAGCGAATTTTCTCGATTCATGAAGAAACCAATTTCTGTTTTTAAAAAACGGTGACAAAAGATTAAAAATTTCGTAAAAGGCTCCCGTCCCGAAGCGGTTAACAATTAATAATAAGACTATTATGATAAATTCCAGGAGACATATCAAGAATAACTTCATTTTCGAGATAAAAATTATTCCGTACTAAAAGAAAAACAATAATTTACAATTTAGAAGAAAGAAAAGGTGTTTCCAAAGAAAGAAGCAAAAACAAGTGACTGATTTTTTTTTAAAAAAAGGTGTAACTCAGCTCTTTTTGTACTGTATGTATGACATTGTTTGTTCTTTACTATTCTTTATTTTAGTGATTTAGACGTAAAGCAAGGGTTTCTGATGTAACTGTGCTTATGTATTATTTTAAACGTTTTATTGTGTTTTTTGTACACTAAAACGTAGATTTTATGTTGAATTTTCTTTTCTTTTTTCGTGTTTGCACCCCATTTTCAGTCTTTTTCGGATTATCCGCGGTGCACTTTCCACCCAATTCCGCGGATAATCGGGGCTGTACTGTATTTTCTTTTCCATCTCTCTTCCTCCGTGGTTTAAATAATTTTTCCTTTTCTAATCGTATTTTTACTCACATTCAAGGGTAAGTTGTCAGGTATGGCATGAATTGCTTTCATTGTTTCCATTGCTATCGAATCTAGGGGTATTTTTATTTAGAAATTTCGAATTCACACCAGGAATTTTTTAATGGTATTTTTTTTTCATTTATTTCAAGGAACATGTCTATATTATAAAGTAAAAATAACTGTTAGAACGTTTTGGTAACAATTCAAAATTTCCAAATAAAAAGCAGCTAGATGTGACCAGTACCAGGGGGCTACTCTTTTAAAATTCAGATTTCTTGATTGGCACCCCTTTTTTGAAGTGGTTAATTTCTTTTTATTTAAGAGCATTTACTTAAGGGGGATCCGGGACACATTTTCAAATAATTTTTATTTAGTTAGTTAAAATTTCGAAATTTTTTGTGATGGTTAACCATATTATTTCTAAATAAAATCACGTGATAAAACTTCTAAATTTTTTTTTTAATTCTCAATTAAAATTTTATTAAAAAAGTGGTGTAGTTTAAAATCGTTATAACTCGAAATATTATTTGTGGAATTTAATTTTTTTTGTATTTAAATAAACAGAAATATATAAGTTTTAATTTAGGTTCAGCATTTAAAAAAATATATTAATTTAAATAAAAATTAAAAATATTTAAATTCAAAATTGGAAATAAAAAACAACGTAACTTAAAAAAAAAAAAAATCATATTTTCAAAAGTAAATATTTTCTTCAAATTTGCTGAATCAAAATTAAAGTAAAACAATTGAAAACACATGTCCAAAATTTGAACTATTTACCTTTAATGGTTCTTGACTTATAACAATTTAAAAACGGGAAATGGGGAAAAAATCCATCATGAAGAAAAACGCATTTTCGAAAAAAGTCGTTTACATGACAACCATTGCTTGAAAGCTAGATTTCGAAAACAAACCAAAACTTAAAAATAAATATTTTCTGTTCCAATTAAGATAGAAACATGATTTAAACTTCATTTTAAGCAGAAAAAACAACAGAGAAAATTTTAATGCAATAAAAATTTTGAAGAAAATTTTAAGATTTTCGTGTCCTGGACCACCTTAAGACGAGAACAAGAGGAAGTTTACCATTTCGTAAAAGTGGTGCCAATCAAGAAATCTGGATTTAAAAAAAATAGTCCACTGGCAACGCTGGATGTGACAACTTTGATTGTCTTTATGCATCCCATTTCATACGCCACTGATCTGTCTGAAGGTGGTATTTTCGAAGACAAAAATTATGTGACTCAATTAACATATTCACGATCGGAAACAATAATTCTCGTTTTTATTCAACCAAAGATTCAAGATTAAGGCCTTAGATAAAATATATTTATATCATGTTATATTCGACTTAAAAACCCGAGACAAGTATCTAAGAAACCAATTTAAGAAAGTCTTTCAGCAGAAGGCGAAGCTTCTAATGTTTTAAATACCAGCATTCATATAGAATTTGCTGAATCAAAATTAAAGTAAAACTATTAAAAACACATGTCCAAAATTTGAACTATTTATCTTTAATCGTTCTTGACTTATAACAATTTAAAAACGAGAAATGTGGAAAAAATCCATAATGAAGAAAAACGCATTTTCGCCAAAAGTCATTTACATGACAACCATTGCTTGAAAGCTAGGCCTGGAAAACAAACCAAAACTTAAAAATGTATATTTTCTGTTCCAATTAAGATAGAAACATGATTTAAACTTCATTTTAAGTAGGAAAAAACAACAGAGAAAATTTTAAGAAAATTTTAAGATTTTCGTATCCTGGACCCCCCTAAAGACGTGAACAAGAGGAAATTTACCATTTCATAAAAGTGATGCCAATCAAGAAATCTGGATTTTAAAAAAATAGTCCACTGGCAACGCTGGATGTGATAACTTTGATTGTCTTTATGCATCCCATTTCACACGCCACCAGAGCCTGATTACCCACGGGGCAAATTCCTACCACTAAAAATAAACAGAAAAATTTTCCCTCATTCATGGCAGAAATTTTACATGAATACGGCGTTTAGATAAGTCGAACTTTTCTTTTAAAATTTATTGGTGTAAGTGTGCCCCGTGGGTAATCAGGCCCTGAACGCCACTGATCTGTCTGAAGGTGGTATTTTCAAAGACAAAAATTATATGACTCAATTAACACATTGACGATCGGAAACGGTAATTCTCGTTTTTATTCAACCAAATATTCAAGATTAAGCCCTTAGATAAAATGTATTTATATCATGTTATATTCGACTTAAAAACCCGAGACAAGTATCTAAGAAAGCAATTTATGAAAGTCTTTCAGCAGAAGGCGAAGCTTCTAATGTTTTAAAAACCAGCATTCATACAGAATTGCAGGACACTAATTTGTTAATGAAAAAAAAAGACTCAAATTTTATATTCGTATAAGATTTAAGATAAATTTTCTTCAAATACTATCTTTAAGCGTGCGCATTCGCCGCCACTTTTAAATTTAACTTTCTCTGCCATCAACATGTCTATCACTAATTCCCAACTCGCATTCTTTTTTCACGACTTGTTTGAATTCATCTAATAACGCTACACGGGTAATTTAACTTGCAAAATTCTTAATTGAAAAGTTCCATTCTACAACACGTTGACCAATTATTCATTGGGAAAAAATATCTAACTTAATGTTCTAAACCAATTTATGAAATTATTTCAGCAGAAGTCTATAGTTTTAAACCCAGATTTCACACAGAATTGCAGGCCGCCAATAATAATAATGAAAAAAATCTTAAACCTTATATTTTTAAGATTTAATCACTTGGGAACGAGCGTCACGCTTACGTGACTCATAAGGTGCTAAGAATACTTCTTTATTCCCATATATTATTTTCAATTGAAAACTTTATCTTATCTAATCAGAGCATTTCTCCGATTCAATTAAAAAATATGCAAAGGCCTCTCGTCCCGAAACGTTTAAAAGACATATTCTTCAAATTCTATATTAAGCGTGTGCTTACGCCATCGTGAGGGAGTATACGCACTTTGCGTTTTAATTCTAAAGTAACTGTAATCTTCCAAGTAAAATATAAAACACCACCCCATTTTTTTAGTATTGTGTTTGTTAGGGACGTCACATGGGTATTTTCCTTCACTGATTTTGAAGCTAATTCTGCAGATTTCTGATGTCTGTAAATATTAAAAAATCTGACCCAATGCACAATGAAATTAAAAAAAAAAACATTTTTTTATCATTTTCATTAAAACTTTCCAATGTTAGCAAAATTAAAATTAAAGTCTGAAACAAATTGTTACAAAAACAACATCTTACAAAAACTAGTCGGATGTACCAATCCCAAAACTTTCTTCTATCTCATACATGTTAATACTTCAAAATTCGCTATCACACTGCCAAAATTAAATGGCAATCTATGCATCTCATGAGGATTCTAACGATATGAAATTCCGTGCATTAGTTCTTGAGATATGACTATCACTGAAATCGTCTAAATTCAGCAAAATGCTGCCTAGCAGCGCCACCTATTGGGTGATTTATATTAAATCCTAATCAGCAACAATTTATGTCAACGTCTGACTGAATCTGAAGTTTGGAGAAAATCCGTACATTAGTTTTTGAGATAGAGCAATAGAGAAAATCGTGAAAATTTCTGCATAGCAGCGCCACCTATTGGGTGATTAACAACAAAACCTAATTAACAACAACTTGTTTCAACATACAACTAAATCTGAAGTTAGATGAAAATTGGTCCATTAGTTCTATTGATAGAGCTATTGAGGCAATCGTGGAAAAGGTAGCAGAGAAGCGCCACCTGTTGGGCGATTTACACCAACACCTAATCAGTAGCAAGTCATATCAAGGACTAAATTAATCTGAAGTTTGATGAAAATCCGTGCGTTAGTTCTTAAGATAGAGCTATTGGGGAAATCGTGTAAATCCTGCAAAATTCATCATAACAGCGCCACCTGTGGGGCGATTTACACCAAAACGTAGTCATCATCAATTCATATCAAGGACTAACTAAATCTGAAGTTTGATCAAAATCCGTGCATTAGTTCTTGAGATAGAGCTATTGCAAAAATCGTGAAAAATGCAGCATTGCAGCGCCACCTGTTGAGCGATTTGCACCAAAAACTAATCAGCATCAATTTGTATTAGGCACTAACTGAATATCAATTTTTATTAAATTCCGTGCATTAGTTCTTGAGATAGAGCGCCCACAAAATTTGTGTCACATACACACAGACAGACAGACAGACAGACAGACAGACAGACTCACAGAGTAACAGACAGACATTTTGTAAAAACATGTTTTTTGGAATCTCTGACCCCTAAAACGTGTAAATCCGTCGAAAACCGGAATTCGAAAATTTTCATGAATCCAATACTTTCTTCTTGTAAAGATAGAAGAAAGTAAAAATAAATAAATAAAAATAAATCTAACACGCTTTTAACGAAAAATTAAACATGATTTCAAACAAAAGCGAAAAAGAGATTTTCGCCTTCGGTAGATGAACTTGTATGCAAAATTTGAGCAAAATTAGTTCGTAGATGTAATTTAAGTGAAATTCTGAAAAGAATGTTATGGCCCTAAACTCCGCTCCTGATGAGGTATCTATAACCCTTGTGACGTTTCATCTGAGCTCATGCAAAAAAACAGATGACCACTTAACTTAGTAAACACTTTTCAATTGGGCCCTTCGGATGCCTAAACTATAAGTCGCATGTCAATGCCTACACGAACTCCAGATGTGAAGTTGTAAACTGATTTTAATGAGATAAATAATTCTCGGTGAAAAAGACTGACGGACACTTGTAGAAACTTCTTTAATGAGATGAATCAGACTCCCCCTTAGAGAAAAACTAAAGAACGAGGAGATGCGTTTCTGTAACGACGGCGGACGGTCGCTTTTGGGCCGACCTGAGAGGGGAGAGCAAACTCCTACAGACTTAAAGTTTTTTATATATTCCTGTGATTTTTTTTATGCGTGTTTGCTGTGCTGTCCTACGTAAAATAAAAACGTTTAAGAAAATGAACGCCACTTCTCCTGATTTAGACTGTTACGTCTAGTCGTCGATAGTTTTTATTTTTTACGTTACACCCATGAAATTACTTGAATATTGCATTGTTATTATAGATAATGAACTTGTGTTGAAAGTATGAGAAGAATTGAGTCGACAAAGGTTATCAAAGTCGACAAAAAACATAATTGAAATATTTGACCAATACACACAGATAATTAGATAATAAACGAAATTAATTAAAATCGTTTAAATATAAATTACTGTTTTATTAACCTTTAAATTTTTCCATATTCTTTACACTGTTTATGTTTTTTCACATGTAAATTTTGCTATATTCATTAGCTGTATTTTTATTCCAAGAAATAAATTTCCTACAAATTAATACAAAACATTAAATTTATTATAGTAGAACGGAGCACAAGTCCGTCTTTTGCATAATAAGTGAGAAATATATTTGCTTCGTGAAACTCATATTAACGGTTGGTTGGTTGGTTGATTTTTGACGGCCAATTATCTGCTCGAGGGATATAGGCCCGGGGGGTGCCCTTCGTGGGGGTCTTTCTAAGGGAACCTAACCCGTATTTACACTTGGAAATCCAAGGCTCGAAGAAAACCACGAAAACTCCGAACGATTAGGCCGACGGGCGCGATTGGGATCGAACCCAGCACCTCCCGTCTACCAGCTTCGAGAGCAGAACCTCTCAGCCACTGGCGGGGCAAAACTCATATTAACATTAACATGAAGATGATAATGAATTTCAAAATCTTTCGAATAATTAATTTTATGTTAGCGATTAAATTAAAGAATAAACTAATTATAATTATGTTTTCCGAGCAGGAATAATGGAGAAGATTTGGAGTATTTAATTCTCGAAGATTTTGTATGCGCAGTATTTCTAATTTTTATGATTAAGTACGTCTTTAATGGATGCAAGGAGTTGACAATATATATGAAGATGTTATTCATTATAATAATTAGTATTTTCTTAGTGGTTTGAGAGTTATTAAAATGAATCTTTTTAAAGTACGGCATTGCATAAAGTTATCATTTTATTCAGCCTTCATTGCCCGAATAAAAAACACATTTATTTCAAAGCACCAGAGTGTCGCTTAAATGGAAAGATAGTAAAGAAATTTTTGTGCCAAATTACTTTTCGTATGAAATAAAGAATTGGTATTAAGAGTATAACTATACAGTGTGTTCCAATGACATTGACTTCGGCTTTTATTTTTTAAATATTGATTAGACATATATTATGAATTACAAAGCTACGTGAAAAAATTACAGAATTTTAGAAAATCGATTAAATTTTTCAAGAACTTAAATTTGAGGAAATACAAAATTTAAATTTTTATACTTCTCCCGTAGAAAAAAAAATCCCAGCAAGTAAAATGTGGTCCATTCACTAATAAGGTACCGAATTTCAGCACTCTATCATAAAAAATAGCAGAAATGTGTTTAAACAAAGTTGGAGATCGGTTAACCAGAAATTAAAATATAAATGTTTACAGCTGGAGAGTGATCAGTGTTTTCATTTGTAAATTATCTCTGACCCGTGAGACATGATCCTCCGACAAGTTTTTTCTCCTTTGCGGTCTCATATCGCCTGTACCATGTCAAAAATATCAAATATGGAAGCAGTGTTGCCAGTGGGTCTACTTTTTTGAAATAGTAAAATTCACCTTAATTAATAACATATTAATTAACCCCTTGAGGGGCGGTGATGCCGTCACGGCATCACATAATTTTAATCCCTAATTGCCACATTGGCATCTGATTATTTGAATGAAAATTTCACTTTTATTAAATAAGCGAAAATATACCTTTATTTCTTTACGAATAAATTTTCTTGTAAATACTGGTGTTTTTCAATTATTTCATCAGTTTACAAATACAATTACCTTGCCCCTGAAAGGGTTAAGGCGAAAACAAGAGGAAATTTACTATTTCAAAAAAGTGGTACAAATCAAGAAATATGAATTTTAAAATAGTAGCCCACTGGAACACTGTTTACCTATTCGGTAGTTTGGCATGGTACCGACGATATACAGGCATCGAAAATTGTCAGGGTTTTTGCATTTTCATATCTCTTCGACTTTTTATTATAAAATGCTGAAATTTTGTATATGACCTTGTAGGTGTATCGGACACACTTCATTTTACGCATTGGTATTTTGTGTATGAGGGAGGGGGGGGCGTATAAAAATTTAAATTTTGGATTTCTTTACTTTTAATCCTTTGGAAATTTTAATGGATTTCATAAAATTCTCTAGTTTCTTTTAACGTCTTCGGTTCTTGGTTCCCCAAACGGGGACCTCTGTTCTTTTTCTTATAAAAACTAAAATGTCCGATTTTTTTACATTTTCACATCACTTCTTACTAGATGAATATTTTTTGCGCTCAAAGCAAACGAATAAACTAAGGTGATTCCCACATAAAATAAATGTTATGTTCATCTGAGTTTGCAAAATGCCTTAAAATGCCCAATAGACAGTGCGACCAAGAAAGTGAGAAAATTTCATCTGTAACTTAAATATTTTTCAATGAAAAATTTTGAGGATTTGTATATTATTTACTTGTTTAAAGCTCTTAAATTTGTGATTGCGTTAATTTAGGTTAATGGCTATTAAATTGATGGTTTTAAGGGGGTTTATAGTTTTAGATCCATATTTAGGAACTTAAATTACTAAGCGTCTAAAGGATTAATTTCAAAAAAGATATTTTTTCTGTCATTTACGATGTCATTTTGTTTGAAAATAAAACAATGAATGAGCATTTGTATTATTATTTTAGCTTCGGAACTGAAGAGGTTAAGTAACTTTGTAATTTACAATATATGTCTATGATTAATATTTAAGGAATAAAAGCCAAGGTCAAAGTTCTGTGGCCACCCTTTATAGTAGGACACCCTTTATAGGACACCCCTGACGGTAAACAATTCACAGGTCCCCCCAGAATAAAAGTTTTTTAATTCCATTAGAATGTCAGAAATTTTTATAAAATATTTGTTAGTTATAGTTAAAAGAAATAAAAACTTTTTAAAACCGAGAGTGTTCATTCCCTCTACAGTGATATAGACAAACGCAGCAATTTTCAGATAATTCAGTTTTCAGATCCAAAAAAGAGCAAATCCAAATTTTCGTTTCTTAAAAACTCTACAAATAAAGGAATTTCCGAAGTTAAATTTTAGAAGTTTCTCAAATATCCAATATCGAATATATAAGTGATATTTAACTTCATTGCAATACAATTAGATGGTACAACAGTTTTCTTTTATAAATATTGTTCTCTGCCTTCCGTTTTTTTTTCTGACTGGAAAATAATCACCTAATTTTCATAGTATGTATGCTTTACCAATCAATTCGAATAAAATCAAGTTGGAAATTGCACACCAAACGTGGCAAATGGGATGCTTTCGTACTATAACTAGTTTTATAAATATTTTTAGTCCCGCATATTGTACTGAATGTATATGTTAGTGCACTTCATAGGTGAATATCAATTTCAGTCTCTTCGAAAGGCTGTAACATCATTAAAATGCGCAAGAAATAATTTTTTACCTTTGGCCGTAATGTAACGAAAAAATTTTGACTGTCCCTGTAATAAAACTATACATCCGATTTTCATAAAATTTGAAATGGCCCGAGAAAATTTTACGACAATTATATATTTAAAATTTCAGACCATTCGGTTGGGTAGTTTTTGCTCTGTTATATGCGGAAGAACAGAGACAAACGGTTCGAACGACGACTATAGCTGCTACGTATTTATATAATTATGAAAGCAGATAAAAAAGCCAAAAATTCAATAACATTGCAATTAATTTAATCGATAATTACGTTCCAAAGCTAATTTAAAATTTTAAATACAATTTGAATAATTAAAAAAATATATTTGTGATGGTAAATTTTCCTGAATAATAATGAATTTAAGAAAAATAATTCGAGTAAGCAGAATACATTATTTTTCTTTATTTGTAAATAGCATTGTTTGGTATTAAAGGGACAATATATGTGTAACTGTGTACATAAAAAATTTCACAATGTGTGAGGGTATTCATTGTGATAAAATAGCAAACATAAAATAAAAAATTGTAAAAAGAAATAATAATAAAGATGTCTCATACATTTAACAGAGTCTTTCTGTAAATTAATTTTTTTTATACCTATTAAAATAAAAACAGAAAGAAAACAAATCGAATGTAAAATATATATATATATATTACTACACACAGGGAATCCATAATTAAACTACTCTACTTTAATGGTGTCTACAGACGAAACCATTGTTCATAAAGTTGCGAAATTAAATGTATTTTAAATTTGAAATTCGTTAAAAATCGCATTCTGTCTGCAAAATTTTGAACTAATTTTTAATCGCTATAACAAATTCCCGTACCATTATTATATCCATCGTAAAGTTTCACAACACTCTGAATAATAGTTTCGGCTGTAGACAATTTTAAAATAGGGTCGTTTAATTATGGACACCCTGTATATAAGAAAATGTATGTATTTTAAATGCATATGTGCAGAAATATTGTCTTCTAAAGTATGTTGATGTATATACTACAGTTTAGAAAAAAAATGTATTTCTTTATTATAAGTTTTATAGTGTGATTAGAAAGGCATGAGACTGGAAATTTTGAAACTCCGGAAATTATGTGTATAATAATAAAATAGTTCGACATTTTTTGCAAAAGAAAACTTAAGCAAAAGCATCAATAAATTTGTTCAACGCAAGTATAGGCTTTTTATTCCAAAAATTTTCTCCTTCAAAACATAGCTGCCAACTCTAATGCTTTTTAGTACCAGAAAATGTTTATAGTAAACTTCACCTTTTTTAAATTCCACAATCTTTCGATTAAATAAGGCAGAATTTTCTCTTAAATTTTCGTGGGAAAAACCTAAATGTGGCAGCTGTGCTTTAAAAATAAAATTTCACAAAAAATAAATTAGTTTTAAAATATTTAATGACATTATACATGAAATCTGTACAGCGCTTAAACTAATTGTAATAAAAATAAAATAAGAATGAAACAAAAATCAACAAATTATTTATCAAATAAAAGCTCATATATTATGAATCCTGATATGAAAAAAAGTCCTGAAGGCTGCACTGAATTTATCTAAAAATAACTTATTTTTAAAACTTTTCTTTGATATTAAAATGCAAAATAATGCGACAAGCATAAAGTATGATATACATTCCAACACATTCAGAATATTATAACCGTTTAACCCCTTAATTCTCGCTCCCGAGATATTCTCGGGCTGTGTTTTTTACTCAAATTGTTTGATTCCCACCAGTTTTATAAAATAGTGAAATTGGGTATATTTTGGTATCTTTTTACTGTCATTAAATAAGGTGAATATTTCTTTTTCATAAAAGTGGTGCCAATAAGCAATTTGAATTATTCAACCGTAATTTAATTCGAGCGTTAAGGGGGTTAACACTAGAACCGCGGTACTTTCGGTATACCTAGAACCGCGGTGCGGGTCAATTTGACCCAAGACAGAAAAAAATATAAATATGCATAAATGTTTACTTTAATTAATTAAAATAGTATATTTTCATATAATAATCGATTTTTCAATACATTTACATTACATTTGATACATAAATCAACAGAGATTACCAAACATTTTAGAAAGTGATTCATTCCACATTGTAGTTTCTTAAGTATAATAACATATATTTTACCCAAAAATAAACATAGACTTCATAACTTTAACAGAGAATAGATTATCTCATTGAAATAAGTTTAGACATAATTTCTAAAAATAATTTAAAGAAATATAAAAAAATATATATACGAGTTAATTACTAGTTTTACAGATTTGTTTAATCCAATTTATTATGTGCATTGCATGCAAAACTTAGCAATAAATGTTATACGTTTACCACAAATGGGTGCATTATATTATGTACAAATATCTTGAGTTTTATTTTTGCATTTGGAAGGTGACACCAGACTCGTTTACGCTAAGTTTGTGTTTTTCCGTCGTTTTCAGTGGTTGCTTCTCACCCAAATGTCAACTTTTTTGTACCTACAGAGTACTACTTTTGTACTACTTTTCTCCTAATTCTTCAACTAAGTCCTGAATAAATTGCCGTCTACTAATAGAATTTCTAGTTATGACTTTGTATAGCACCCAAGCTTTGATAGCTGCAAGATTCAAAATATTATAAAATACATGCACTGGCCACCTATTTGAAACAGACTTGACAGTACATATCCTAGTAAATCTGATAAATCACATCTACACCGAATATAATTGCGTTGAAGTAAACAAATGTATGAGGTATTTTTATATATTTATTAAAATATATTTATATATTTTTCTGCTGGTAAGTAGTTAGGCTAAAGTAAGGTTTAGTACCAGTAGTCGCATGCTATTTTGATTTTGACATTTTTACAGACTGGTATTTCTTTTCTTAACCCCTTAATTTTCGCTCCCGTGATATTCACGGGCTGAGTCTTTTATTCAGATTGTTTGATTCCCACCAGTTTTATAAAATTGTGTAATTGTTTTTATTATGGTAACATTTTACCTGACATTAAATAAGGTGAATATTTTTTTTTAAATGTAGTGCCTATAAGAAATTTTAATTTTAAAATTGTAATTTAATGCGACCGTAAGGGGTTAAGAGTTTTACAGTTCCGACAAAGTTGGTGTTTTTGAATTTCAATGCCTTTGCAAGCTTTATAAGCCCTGGTGTATAATTAGTTTTTCCGTTTTCAATGAAATGATTACAGATGTCAGAGATCAGGTCAAATTTGTCTGTTTTTAGATGACTTGATGGGTTCGATTTTATATCGAACTATAAGATTCCCATTATTTCACGAAATTTGTCTTTTGGCATTGCAGGATTACGACGTCCGACGTCGTAAAAGATCCATTTTTTTATCTTGTCTATGAGACTAAAGAGGGTGTAATTATTAATTTTAATTATTTTTCTTGAATTATTTTGATATTATCTTAATAAGATGTCTGCAACTTGCTTTAGTACCAATCTCGCTATGTTACTAAAAATAATGTATAACGTAATCCTAAATTCAATCACTTTATGTACCTGCTGAAACATTATTTTTTCTAAACATCTTAAGCTATTTGGGCAAAATATTACTCAACTTATTCCTAAACCCCAAAAGATGTTTTATTAAAGTATGCTTTTATTTTATTCAAAATATCACAGCTATTTATTTATTTATTTTTAAAATTTAATCCTAAAATCATCTGATCTAATAGTTGTCACCAGGAGATCGTTAAATTAATTGTTAAGTTAATTCATTAAGCGTCATGAAATTTTATTCCAAATAAAATCAACATATTTCAATAAAGTTTTTTTTAATATGGACCAAAACAAACATTGCGAAAGCATTGTTGATTTTTTTTTTCAATCTTAATCGTTCAGGCTACATGAATAAAGTATTTTGAAAATAATCCGAAACTTATCTGCATACTTTTATAGAATATCTTTAAAATATATTCGAATTTATTCTTCTAGGCAAAAGAGAAGAAAAAAAAATGTTTTTTTTTTTTTTTACAACTGTCACCCGGCATGACAGACGAGGTTACGAATAAGACGTACAAAAAAAAAAAAAAAGAAAAAAAGAATGTAGATATCGGCAAACACTTGTTGTAACTGTTTAAATTAATTTTATAAAAACATTATTAAAAATATCACTCTTATAAATGAAAATAAAAGAAAAAAGTATTAAATAATGATACTGAAAAAAAATTCAGTCTTTATTTGCATTTATCTAAAAAGCTGCAATGTTAAAAAATGTCTCTTTTTTTTTCACAGTTAAATCAAACTTTTAAATTTTCTTAGTATAATACATTTAATTTTTTCCAAACTTACCCAACTATTTTTTTTAACCGTCATTGAATTTTATTCGAAAGTCCATTTGGCTATTTCATTAAAATATTTTTTGATTTAATTCTAAATTTCTTGGATAGATATTTTTAAAAAATATCCTTATACTTAATTCAATATCACGTACCTACTTAAAAAAAAATCCTTTTATTCGAAATCACACGGTTATTTTACATTTATTTTAAACTTTATTAAACATATCCGGATAATTTTCTAAATGTGTTAATAAAATATATTTATCATTTTCCAGAACGCACTCAGTTGATTTTGTAAAGTATCACTTTTTATTTTTTTATTTTTTTCAAAATCTTTCAGTTTATAAAATAATAATAATAATGCGAAACACCTTTAAATTTTATTCAAAGTCAGTATCTAATAAAATAATCTTAAATTTGATGAAATCAATCGGATATTTTCTTTAAATATCACTGAATTTTACTTCACTTTCCTTCGACTATTTCAACAAAGTATTCTTGAAATTAATACTACGCACGTCCAACCAGTTTACTAAAGTATCCTTAAACTTTATCCCAAATAATGGAACTATTTTAACACTGGAACGACCATGGCGGTAATTTTGACAGCTACCAAATAAAAATATTTCGATTCAAACCAGAATTTCTTTCGGAAATAAGTTAAATATGTGTCATAGGGGAAAAGAACTTCAGAAAAAAGTAATATAAATAACTTAAATAGTTTCAAATAAAAAAAAATTATAATATAAAATATTTTTTATAATACTTGAGTAAAATTTGCGGTCGTTGTAGTCTTAACAAAGTATGTTTTATAAAAATTAAAAACTTATTCGACAGGAGCAAGTAGTATAGTGTGAAGAATATAGAACACGGCAAAAACACTTGCCGAAATTGCTTAGTAAAATTTTACATAACTATTTACAAAAAGCCTTAAACTCTTTAAAAATGTAAAAAAAAAGAAAATGTCATACAATAATTAAAATAATGTTCAGCACAGCACTGAATTTATTTAAAGACATTTTCTTTAACATCTCATTGATTAAAAAAAGTGCAATTTATTAACATCCAAATTCCATGTTCACTTTAACATTATCTTAGTAAAATATATTTAAATGTCTTCTGAACATAACCAGCTTTTTTTATAACAATTTTTTTTCAAACTCGCTCGGCTATTAAAAAAATTATCTTTCTTAAACTCACCAGATTGTTTTATATAAACGCCCATAAATTTTATTCAAAATCACAAGTATTAATAAAGTATTTAAAACTTGCTCCTAAACTAACTGGCAGAACAGACAAAAAGTATAGTATAGGGAGTATAAACATTTTGAAAAAACTTTTGTACAAATTGCTTAGACTAATTTTAATGAAATAGACTACGAAATCATAAAACTCTTTTTCATAAAAAAAGAATCTGTTGATAGCTAATAATAGCAAAATCCACTTACTGGATTAATAGCATTTATTCAAGAAGATACGTTTTCAAAACTTGTTTCTGATATATATTTTTTTAATGTAGACTAATAATACGAATATTTTTTCAATTAGCTTAAACTTTTTGTTTTATTATAAATTATAATGTATTCATAAATATTTTATATTTTTAAAAATTATTTACAAAACATATTTTAATTCAAATCCAAAACTTGCTGAGCAATTACTTTTAAAAAGATCGCAAGTAAAATTCAAAATGTGTATGTTTTTAAATTCACAAGTTAAACTTTCAGTCTGATTCTAAACTCACTTATCTCTCTCTGCAAAATTTAACTCTAAACTTTTTTTGTATATTTAAAAAATATACTTTAAAATTTTATACAACTAAAATTCAAAATCGCATTTTTTTTAATTTCACAAGTAATTCTATACTCACTTATCTTTTTCAGTAAAATTTCACAAAATTTAACTTTAACAAAAATTTAAATTAAACTTTATTGTGTATTTCAAAAAAATATTTTAAAATTCTATACTTAACTCACCCGGCAGAACAGCCGTCGTCACGAGCAAGAGGTATAGCATAGAGAATATAGAACATTGAAAAAACACTCGCTGGAATTATAATGTAGTCCGTTCATCAGCTTCTGTTCAGCTGATAGTAAAACAACACGGCAGAATAAGAATACAAGTTTCTGCCGATCCCCAAAAAAGGTCGGCAGTGCCTGTAAGGGGGCGTCGCAGACGATCGCAGCGCCCCAGAGCAGGTGGAAAATTCGAAGTATACATTTGAGAAATTATTTGGGAACCAGACGCGAAGGTGGATAAATGCTTTACAAGATTCTTAGGATAGTGTGTTGCGCGAAGGGTGAAAAACAATGTTTGACATTAAAAAGTCCGGAATTTATTTATTTATTTATTTAGTAGTATTCCATACCAGAACTTTTATTCAAAACTATTTAACTTTTTTCTGGGCGATACAAAGTAAGATTATTTTATGAAAAAAATTATTTGAATCTACATTTATTCATTTCCTCGAAGTCAAATAGAATTGACTTTTACTGTGTGTTATAGTGTTAACGATTATTCTTTTGATCGCATGGTATGACGGAATAAATTTGATCGCATGGTAAGAAGGGGAAAAATTAAGATTTTACGTTTATAAAATGCAAGAAGTAGAAACACTGCACGAATAATTATTATTTCATTGAGATCTTATACCTATTTATTAAAAAATGTTTGCTCATTTTTTTTTCTCTCGACAGTAATAAATTAATCGATGGCCATACTTTTATTGAAACATTTGACAAAGTGCAAACTATAATCATAAAGATCTATATATATATATATATATATATATATATATATATATATATATATATATATATATATATATATATATATATATATATATATATATATATATATACAGGTTGAGATACTCCTCAAATTGTTGTATTTTTTATTTCTATTTAATGTGTAATCTTTTTCTCTAAGAAAAATCAGTGAATGACTATACATAAATAACTAAAAATATCATTTATGTTAAGTTATTCTAACATAATACATAATTGTATAAATAAAGAACCGCCTTTTTAACAAATTTTATTTTTCAATTTTCAAAACAAACATAGAACTTAACATATTCTATAGAAAAAGAAAAGCAGATATTTTAAAAGTTTATTTGACTAAAGATTTAATTAAGTTTATTTCGCGAATTTAACCCCTTAACGGTCGCATTAAATTACGATTTAAAAATTCAAATTTCTTACTGGCACCACTATTTTGAAAAAGAAAGACTTTGGACAACATTTTCCTGGTTCCACTCACATTTCTATTATTTAAAAATATTATATGTGATTTTTCAACGTCGAAATGGAGGCGTAAACAATTAATATTTACAATGAAGCAAACTGTATGGTTTTAAAGAGGAAATTTTTTATTTTTTTATTTTTTAACTATTTTTAAAATTTTGGAACATAGTAGTCCCTGCTAGGGTATTCTTTGGTATATTCACTTAGTTTAATATAAAATGAATACATTTCATATCTAAATGAATACATTTTTATGGAAACCTTCTTGCAGTAGTATTTGCTAATAAATTAAGATTGCAAACCCGATACACAAATGTTTTTTTTTTTTTTTTTTTTTTTTTTTTTTTTTTTTTTTTACATTTAAACGCAATAAACCAATTGTTAATATTAAAGAAACGGGAAACAGTTTTTGCCATTTTATCCTCAGCAACTGGAACAAAAACTATTAATGTAACATTTTGCAACAGTAACATATGAAAAAAAAAGTTAATTAACCCCTTGAGGGGCAAGCAATTACGTTCGTGTAATGCTGAATTTCCACCTGAAAATTAGAAAAATTTATTTCAAAATAAGGAAAATCAAATTTACAACTTTTTTCCACCAAAGCTAGAAAAGTAAAATTTCATAAATTTTTTTTTGGTGTAAATTTTCATTAACCCCTTAACGCTCGAATTAAATTACGGTAGAAAAATTCAACTTGCTTATTGGCACCACTTTTATGAAAAAAGAAATATTCACCTTATTTAATGACAGGAAAAATGATACTAAAATATAGCCAATTTCACTATTTTATAAAACTGGTAGGAATCAAACAATTTGAGTAAAAGAGACAGCCCGAGAATATGACGGGAGCGAGAATTAAGGGGTTAATCGTAGGTGGGATAAAATATATCCCACCGCCCCTCAAGGGGTTATAACATGTTTTAAGAGATTTGGTTGTATGAAAGGCATTTCTAAGTATTTGGGGCTATTTTCGAAAAAAAAAAACAGGCCTGACACAAAGTAGACCCGAAATACTAGTTTTCAAGATAGCTTTATAAAATCTTAAACATTTTCTGCCAAAATAAAAAGTTAAAGGAAAAATTATGATCACACATGGGTTACAGGTTACTAAAGGTAATATTTTGACAGTTACTTTATTTGTAGCTCTTATCAAGATTGTTTTACAATAGAATGTTTGGAGAGTTAAAATTTACACACGAAAACAGTTGTTTACAAACACATTCAGTGTTGCCACTAAAAAAATTAAACTACCCCAAACTACTCAAATACCCTGTAGTAGGGTATAAATTATTTTTCAAGGGCAAAAACTCCGAATTATCTTGTATTGTTTGTTCAATACAAAGAATACAATCTTTTTTTATGGGATGGACCAAAGTAACCCACCCCGCAAGGACCAAAGTATTCGGTATTGGTTGACGGTATTCAACTTATTTATAATGAATACTAATATACTGCAAATATTAATATTTCTTTTCAAATGAAAAAAAGGATTTTTAGGTGAATATATTACAAAGAGAAAGAAAACTTTGATGAAAGTTATGTCAGATCTGAAGCGATACATAAGAAAACTTTGGTGAAAATTACATTAGATTTAAAATGACACATTTAAAATAATTTTCTAAGCATTGTTAAAAAATATCGGAAGGAAAAGGCTGTGCTGACTTCGCTAATTTTATATTACCTGATTTTGAAATGTTTATCTGATCTTATTTAGTCAAACACTAACACAGTCATTAGATGTCTTAATAGCAGCTGATTCGGCTCAAAAATACTTCAGTAAAAGGGATGCATGGAAACCCGTTTACAAGGACATTGCTACTGGATTTTAAATTGTAATTCAATCAATAGAGTAAAAACACTGTTTTAAACACTAGTGTCGCGAAGGAAATTTTCACCTTGTTATTAATAAACATTATAATATACTTATAACTACTTAAAAGGTGACACAGACATATAAAAATACTATTTAATGCAACCCTGATATCTTTCGAACACACTGGGGCTGAAACTGGGAACAAAATGGACTGAACTCCGCTTGTGCATTCTTATTATTTCTGTTTTTGTTTTTAAAATGTATTTTTATCCAGTCAGTCATCTTTTTTTCCCTTTGAAAATGATCGCGTGCGTGTTCGATAGATCTCAGGGTTGCATTAAATAGTATTTTTATATGTTTGTGTCACCTTTTAAGTAGTTATAAGTATATTATAAAGTTTGTTATTGAATCTTCCGTATAATCTTTTTAAAGCCGATCAGAGAAGCGTGATTTAGAGTCTGCTGTGTCTAAACGGTGCAGACTGTGGTGTCTAGGTAGTTCGTAGAGGACAGAGGCCCCTAGTAAAAAAAATATGATCAATTTTTAATCAATTTAAATTTTTATTATAGTTTTTTTAACTACTTTTTAAATTTAAGATATAATGAAGAGGCAATATAAAAAGAAGTAAAAAGATGAAACAACAAACTCAAAAATATGGAACCTAGATTTTAAAATCGTGGCAAAACTGAAATATTTCTTACTGTTTCCTACAGTTTAACAATTTTATTTTTCTAGGATAAATAAAGGCAAAAAGAAGTAACGGTCTGATTGAGTTACATGCTTCATAATACACCAACAGACTTTACTGAAAAAAAGATACTCTTTCATGTTCGGAAGTATGCATTTAAGTAAGTGAAGACTATGTTCTTTTGAGGAAAAAAGATTTATTTCTCTTTAACTCTGAAATCTAAAAATGATTTGCTGAAACGTTTTCGCAAGGATATTACTTTTATTGCACGCGCACGAGAAACGTTGCTATAATGTTTTAAGAATTGAAAAAAAAAACACCGCATTATGTATGTGGGTTTTTTTCTAAAAGCTGTTTTTTTTAAAAATATGTTCAACAAAGTAAAAACAAAAATGAAAAATAAAGAAACAGTTTCCAACACATTCAAGATGATGAAACAACACGCTTTCAGGCATGAGAGCGCTCCTAAATAAATGGTTGATTTTCACCACTAAATTTTAACTGTATTCTTTACTTTATCAACCCTCTCGCTGCGTAAGTAATTCTTCGCGATGAGCGTCTTTTACAGAATTCTTAATATTTTATCACCGGTTCTTTAAAGTAGAAATTTTTGACTACCGTAATTGTGGTAAATGTCCTGAATAAGTCAGACAAAGTTTCCGCTAAAAATTAACTGGTGGGAATAACCAAATAGTATTAATTAGGAGGAAAAATGCATGCCCGAGAATATCTCGGGCTGCGCAGCGAGAGGGTTAACTCTCAGAAATTCTGTCATTAAATACGTCAAGATATACTATCAAAATTTATTAGTAGCAATCGGTCATTTGGGTCGGAGCCACCGCCTCAGAGCGCTCTCCTCTCTGGTTTATTATTGTGAATGATAATGTTTAATTAAACAGATTAGAAAAGACATAGTATAGCTAGTACATGAGCAAGTGCACTTAAAGAATAATTAATTAAGCTTTAAAATATTTTTAGATAGATCCATTGAGGGTTCGATTAACTCAAAATATTTCGGTGTTAATTTTTTGTTGCAATATATTTCTATTCTGTCTTCAATATTTTCTAACCAAAGTCTTTTCTATCCCTTGTCTTGAAATTTCGGTCCATACAAGTATCAATACAAAAGCGGGGATGACCGAGCATAGCTCGTAAAATTAGCTTTGTGTTCAACTCGATATAATGTTATTATTGTTTCATTCTCTCTGTATTATTGCTATAAAGCATGTTATTTTATAACAGTATTATTTACAAAAGCAGTCAATATGAAAACTATGTAGTGCATACTTCTAAATTTTACATTCATCTCACATTTTCTACGAAAGAGCATCAATCCAAATTACATTTTTAGCTCAACTGGTTTAACCCTCTCGCTGTGTAATTTTTTTTTTTATCAAAATAGCTTCAATAATTGGGCATTTAATTCCTTCGCGACAAGCGTATTTTAAGAATTTTTATTCTCACAGGTTTTTCAAAACAAAAATTTTCGTCTGATTTAATCGGGAAAATGCTCCAATTAGATAAGGCAAAATTTACTATAAAAAGTAACTGGTGGGAATGGTCAAGGAGGGTTAATTAGACGGAAAAAGACATTCCCGATGAAATCTGGGGTTGCGCAAATTTTGCTACTTTTACGTTGCCCGACAAACTCTCGGGTTGCGCAGCGAGAGGGTTAACCACATGTCTGGAGTGCTATTAACAACCAAACGGCCATTAGCGATCATTTTGGCCAATGCCAAATTGATAATATTCAATTCGCACCAGAATTTTTTTCATGAGATATAGTCAATATATCCAGCACAAAAAATAGGCAAATTAAATAAGTTAAATTGTTTAAAATAAAAACTTTGATGTGAAACAATTTTTATAAAACTTAAGTAAAAAAGCCGGCTCTTCTAGTGTTAAGAATTTCTAAATTCCTTTACATTCTGAAAGCCTATTTTTTCGCCAAATACACTATATTGCCATTAATGACCGGCAACTTTCAATTTTAAACATTTTGTCGGATATTTAGAAATATACTTGACAGATTCTTCGGGAATTTCAGGATTGCAAGGAACAGGTATGACCTCATATTTAGCAATGTCGATTTGATAAGGGGGCCAATTAGGGGGCCAACAAAAAATCAAAGAAAAAAAAACAATACTTGGGATCAATCTGTAAAATAAAATGCAGGAAATGATAAGGGATTTTTCACAAATTGTCATTTTTAATTTTTTTTATTTTAATTTTTTATTGATGCTTTAGTTCTTCTTGGATAACCACCAGAACGAGCCTATACCATGATCAAAATGCGTATCAAAACAGAAGCATTTTTTACAAATCTACTCGTTGATACTCACTAAATACTAACTTTTTTCTGAAAGTCAGTTAATAAAAAATGACAATTTGTATAAAATCTCTTATCATTCAGCTGCTTTTAGAGAACAACTAAAAATTTTCTCACTTTAACCCCTTCGGGACGGGAGCCTTTTACGAAATTTTTAATCTTTTGTCAGCGTTTTTTAAAAACAGAAATTTGTGTCTTTTTGAATCGAGAAAATGCGCTGATTAAATAAGGCAAATTTTACAGTAAAATTTTACTGGTGAGGAAAAACAAGGATTTTGAGTGCTTCATGCGGCACGTATACGTGTCGCTCGTCCCCAAGGGGTTAACGCCGATATCTTTCTTAATTTTTACGATATTTGAGTAGATTTTTTTAATAAGTTGCTCCATAGAGTTGACTGTTAAATTATGTAAAATGATCCTTGTTATCGTTCCGCATGCGCAGATAAAAATTATTTCATACAACTGCTCATATTTCATAAAATATTAAATATATTTATATTCCAATTACTCTGTATTGTTTCTACTATATTTTGTCAATTTTTCTGAAACCGGTATTAAATTTGTTTGTAAACCCTGCATGTTATAAGCAAAAAACATGCAAGAATTTTTAAATTTTTTAAAATAAATCGCTATATCTCTATTAATATACGTGCTATTCTTACACAAAAGAATACACATATTGCACAATGTCTATTTATTTATATTCGGTAGAGGTTGATCATTTCGTGCATTTTATTTTACAGGGTGATCCCAAGTATTCTTTTTTTCTTTGATTTTTTGTTGGCCCCCTAATTGCCCCCCTTAACAAATCGACATTGCTAAATATGAGGTCATACCTGTTCTTTTTAATTCTGAAATTCCAGAAGAATCTGTCAAGTATATTTCTAAATATTCGACAAAATGTCTAAAATTGAAAGTTGCCGGTCATTAATGGCAATATAGTGTATAGCCAAATTTTGTGACATTATTTCAGTTGGCTCCAAATATGTGTTTTGGCACTCGCGAATTAGAAAGTCGATTTTTCAGACAATTGTCACCAATATTTCGCCAACTTCGCGGTTTCGTGACCCTGACCCGCAGTGACCAAAAATGACCCACTAATCAAATCTCTTCGAACATGTGACTTAATTCAACTGTCTGGTAATCAAAAACGGCGGGATACAAAATTTACTCAAAATAGTTTAAGCCGTTTTATAGATAAAATTAGCGTGATCCGCAAAATGACCCGCTAATCTAATTTTCTAGAACATGTTAGCTAACCCAATGATCTTGTCTTGCCCGAAAACGGTATAATATATAATTTTGCCAATATAGTTTGAGCCGGTTTTTTCAGATAGCTTGATCCGGGCGGATAGTGACCCAAAATGACCCACTAATCAAATTTTCTCGAACATGCGAACTAACTCAATGGTCTTCTTGGTCCCGAAAACGATGGAATCCATAATTTAATTAAAATTGTTAAAACCGTTTTCTAGATGAAATTTGCTAGACCAGTAGTGACCTCAAAATGACCCACTAATTAAAATTTCTCGAACATGTAACCTAGCACAATGATCTTCTTCTGCCCGAAACAGTATAATACAAAATTTTGTCAACATCATTTGAGACATTTTAGTAATTATTAACTTGACCCTGACCTGTACTGACCAAAAATGACCCACTAACGAAATTTTCTCGAGCATGAGTTCTAACCCAATGGTCTTCTCGAGTCCAAAAACAAAAGAATAGGTGCTTTAATCAAAATCGTTAGAGCCGTTTTTTAGATAAAATTAGCTTGACCCGTAGTGACTCAAAAATGACCCATTAATCAACATTTCTCGAACATGTAATCTAACTCAATTATCTTCTCGTGCCTGAAAACGGTATAATATAAAATTTTGTCAATATCGTTTGACCCTGATTTTATGTAGAATTAGCTTGTCCCGGACCCATAGTGACTCAAAATGACCCACTAATCGAATTTTCTCGAACATGCCACCTAACGTAATGGCCTTCACGATCACGAAAACGATAGAATACAAATTTTAATCAAAATCGTTAGTCCGATTTCTAGATAAAATTAGCTTGACCCATAGTGACCTAAAAAGGACCCACTAACCGAAATTTCTCAAACTTGTGACCTAGCCCAATGATCTCTGGTGCCCGGAAACGATATAGTATAAAATTTTGTCAAAATCGTTTGAGCCATTTTTTAGATATAATTAGCTTGACTCTGACCCACTAACCGAATGTTCTTGAACATGCGACCTACCCCAATGGTATTGGTCTATTTATTGGTTATTTTGCCCAAAAACGATAGAATACAAAATTAAGTCAAAATCGTTAGAGCCGTTTTCTATATCAAATTAGCTGGACCCGCAGTGACCCAAAAATGACAAACTATTCTAATTTTTCTAACATGTGACTTTTCCCAATGGTCATCTCGTAATCCAAAACGATAGAATCCAAAATTTAGTCAAAACCTTTAGAACCGTTTTTAGACAATATTGGCTTGACCCATTGTGACCCAAATATGACCCACTAATCTAAATTTCTCGAACATGTCACCTAGCCAGATAGTTTTCTCGTGCCCAAAAACGGTTGGATATAAATTTTATTTGAAATCAATTGAGCCTTTTTTACATATAATTAGCTTGTCCCGGTCCCATTATGATCTGAAATAACGCACTAATTGAATTTTCTCTTACACCTGACCTAGCCCAATGATCTTCTCGTGCTCGAAAATGCTAAAATACAAAATTTAGTCAAAATCGTTAGAACCGTTTTTAAGATAAAAATTACACACACACACACACACAATTTTTGCTCGTATTATAATATAAGACTATGTATTTAAACATTAAAAGCGGGTCATAAAGCATAAAAACCCGTTTGGAAACCACCTTGATACCTTTAAAAAATCAGAAACATACTTCCTGGTTAAAAAAAAAAAAAAAAAAAAAAAAAAAAAAACCTTATATTCAAACGTATATAAATATTTGAAGGTGTTAAAAACGAACGAACGATATAGACTTTGTGGTTGCATTTTTTGTCATTAACTGATTTTCATTCGGAAAAAGAATCGCGATTACATATTTTACAACCTCATCAAATAAAATCATTTAATATCATTTATATCTTTGTCGTACATTCGAAAAATATATTACATCTAGATTGGAGAAGAAATTCACTAAAATTCTTTCACAAAGTTCTAAATTAATCTGAAACCGCATTAGCGTAATTAACTATTCGTGCGTGAGAAATATAGACATTCAAGTGATAAACGAAAAGATTTTGATTACCAGTAGAGAGATATGCAAACAGACAGTTTGCACAGAACATTTTGTGTTAATTTACTTGTAAAAATATGTTTTGAATGTTTGTATAATTTATATGCAAAAGAATAAAGTTTTAATTAAATTGATGCTAAAATCAACATTATGTCAACTATTGCAAAAAAAATATATTTAATAACGAAATATAGGAAGTTTTTTTTTTATATTCAATGAAAATTGGCTATTTAGCAATAACTATGCTGTACTTAAAGGTAGTGCTGCCGGTGGGCTACTTTTTTTAAATTCAGATTTTTTGATTGCCACCACTTTTTTGAAACGGTAAAATTACCTTTATTTTCGCCTTAATCAATATGCCATTAAATAAGACGCATTTTGCTATTTCAAAAAAGTGGTGCCAATCAAGAATCTGAATTTTAAAAAAGTAGCCCATCTGGCAACACTGCTTGAAGAATAAGTCTAGAAAAGTACTCAGTTTCGAAAAGAGTAGTATAAGTAGAATTCAGTATTAAAAACAATCATTCTACGAAGACGTAAGCAAATTATCAATATTTAAAAAATATATATTTGTAATTATAGTAATTCTTGTATGATAAACAAACAACTACAAATTTAAACAAGAAAGAAAAATCATGCGTCAAGCATAGATTATGAAACATTTTCCGACACATTCAGAATAATGTAACAAAACTGCACCGTTTAATAAGTTAAAATATTATGTCTAATTCAACCATATGGAAACGCATAACACATTCGAAAACCCAATTTCAACTGTTCCCATCTACAATCGGAAAATTATCCGAATTCTTTGTGATATATAGGTTTGTATCTATTAACAACAGGCATTCCAAAATTTAGTTCACTTAAGAAATACATATACTTCAGTTGAAAATTCCTCTTCAGTAATTTCCTCTAATAAGGAGAATGGTACGTGAATACTTTTGTGCAGGTATAGAATTTATATATAACGAGTAACAGAGAAAAAATTAGTTAAATTTAAAAGCTCATATCAAATTTTAAAACGTACACTCCAGCAATTATTACTCAAAGACACTATTGTAACGGACTTCTTTTAGTATTGTAACAGATTTCTTTTGTGTGTCCCTGTAAATGAATAAAAAATGCTATGAATAACCTGTTTTAACGTGATCGTAGTGAAATTCAGTGATTTATATCAGCTTTAATACATTTGATATAGGATAATATCATTAAAATGCTCTGCAAACGCTTTTTGCCTATATACCATAATGTAATGGAATTATTTTGAGTGTCCTGTAAATGAACTATTAATCCTACATACTTCATATACAATACCAAACATGCTTTGGTGATCCTAAGTAACCTTTATCAATTGCATGAAAATCCAAGTATATTTACGGGGGTTTCAGCGTGGACAGACGGACAGACAAACCGAATGCATAAACACATTTCAACTTTGTTGGAAAGTGTTAAAAAAGAGATGGGAGATTAGAGAAATATTTCACAAAATTTCTATAAAAAATTTTAATGTTGTCTTAAACGGCATCCGGTTAATTAAATATTTGTGCAGGAGAAATATCGATTTACAAATCACAAAATAAAGGATTGTGAATATCAATGTAGAAATGTGTAGATAAAGAGATCAGCGTTTGATGAGCTTAGCACTGAGCTTAAATCAATTGCAAAGAATTGTTTTAGATTTTAGTATGAATTATACTGATGAAGTTAAATACGAAAATAAGGTTTTTGAAAATTCTCATTATTGTTCAATTTAGTGTAAAATAATTTTTTTAATTCATCTAGTAACATGAATGTTTTTATATCCAGTAAAAGACTTTTTTATTCCTTGAAAATGGCTATTTAACCCCTTGGGGACGATCGAACGCTATTCGTGCCGCATAAGGTGCTCAGAATCGGGGATTATTCTCAGCAGTAAATTTTTATTGTAAAATTTGATTTATTTAATCCAAGCATTTTCCCGATTCAATTAGGCAAAAATTTTTGTTTTAAAAAACCGGTGATTAAAGATTAAAAATTCTGTAAAAGACGCTCGTCCCTAAGGGGTTGAGAACCACTGAGGGCTCGTGACTGTCCATTTTGGGAGCACTAAATGTATAGCTGGAATATTTCTTCATTTCTCACATTTTTTTTAAGAAATCCATGTGTTGTTTAGAGGCAGAAATCTCTGCAAGAAATTAAGGCAAATCTTTCTTTAAAAAAATGGTGTTAAAAGAAGACAGTCACGGATTTAGCCCCCACCCCCCCACCCCCCCCCAAAAAAAAGAAAAAGCAATTTAACAAATGACAACGAACATTTGGAAAATGATTTTTTCAAAGACTAGAATTTAAGACATAAAAAATCGCACGGAGTTCATCATACATTACGTACGCCATGGATTAAATATTAACATTCCTGGACCCATCATGAACAAATTTTAAAAGAAATTTCAGTTTTACAATTTTCGGTACTGTAAATTTTTAAACTTCTACGGAGCTGGTCATACATTACGTACGCCATGGCTTAAACATTAATATTCCTGGACCAATTTTAAATGAAATTTCATTTTTAAACTTCTAAACATCCCACAATATTACTTTTTATATCGTCGTTTAGAGAAAAAAAATGCATTTTTAATTGCAATTTGTTTGAAAGATGTATCTCAATTTGTTTCTGAGTTATTAATTTTTTTTTGTAGTTTTTATTACTTTTTTGTGATAGTGGAAACCGAAGTATCCATCGCTGTTGAAAGAAAAGGAAAAATACAGATTACTGTATAGACCAATCAGAAAACGAATAGCATGCGGGATTCAACCAATAAAACGCTTCAGATATGTTTTTGATACCGAGGACAATAACCATTTTCCCAAATGGTTAAAAAAAAAAAAAAAAAAAAAAAAAAAAAAACAGTCACAAGCTGCCACTGTTAGTACGACTGCAAAATATCTCAAATTTAGGGGATGCTTACGTGATATTTACATTTTTTTCGGTAACAAAGAAAAGTGGTATGTTCAGACATTTTGCATTATATTTATTGACAGTTTAACACCAAAAAGACCGTGGAGTCATTTTGACCCCTACCATATGAATATATTTCGTTTTGAATCAGAAATGTCTTTGTAAAATAAGTTTGAATGATACAAAGAAGAAAAATGTAAAATAAATACGTTAACAGGGTTCGTACGCGTACCGTTATTTTCAAGGCCCAATATCAGAATTTTTTTTATAGAAAAATAAATCTGGTTTAAACGGTCGAAATTTCGCCTTATTTCTGGATACATTTTCCAAAAGAAAATACTGGTACCGAAGAATTTATTAGACTGGAAATTCAAGCACTTGTACGAACCCTGGTTAAACAACTAAATAAAATTATGGTGTAAAATGTGTACATAAAACTTGAGTAAAATTTCCGGTCATTCTAGCGGTATTTTTTTTTTTATTTATAATATTTTTTTTGCGACAGCAGATGCCTCACACACTCTTCCAAACTGGCAACCGTTAATTCTGCTGTCACAAGTACTTAAATAAAATATCACTGTACTATAAAAAAAAAAAACATTCTATTCTCTGGACTTTATACCAAGATTTAGTTTAGAAAGTCTATTTTCCAGGAAATGGTGTTCATTTGAACAAAAAAGTTACATTTCCACCTTTTTTTTTTTTTACCTTTCGCGAGCTCTAAAAATATTTAATCAATGAAAATTATACTTTTCGCTGGTATAAGTTCCAGCAAAAATGATTCAATTTCTTTTAAATAAAAATTGAAAGAAATTGGTCCAATAGTTCTCCAGAAAAATGGTCACTCAATTTTAAAAACGGGGTTTCGAGAAACAGAAAATTAAAATTTTACAATTGCATTACGTTCAATGCATCGTTACATTTAATGAGCAAAAAATACTGTAAGAAAATACAATATCAGGAAACCGTTTAATGGCAAAAATCTACACACTTGAGGGATGCAAGAAAAAACATTTTGTCTTAACCCCTTGAAGGGCACCTGTATATCATATATGCCACTTAATTTAAACTCCCAAATGCCACATTGGCACCATAATTCATCAATTAAATTTTACTTTGTACAATGTATACGAAGAAAAGCTTTTACTTAATTTCATATAAATTTGTTTATAAATACCGGTGGAATTCAATCATTTTAACATTTCAGCAACAAAAGTACTTTGCTCCTGAAGGAGTTAAAGGATTAGAAATTCTCCTTAATGTTGTCTGAGTACTTTTTCTTTTGTGGGAGCACATATTTCTGCGAAAAACGACACATTTGTCAACATCGTAGCTCCCAAACTATTACTCGCATTGACATCCAATTGTGACTGGAAGCCAATAACGTCAATATCTCGCCGGGGATTTAAAAAAAAAAAAAAAAAAAAAAAAGTTTGTCAACACTAACCCACTATAAGGTCCTCGTGTATTTAGAAGGAAGATAGAGTATCGGGATTCACGAAAACCAACTAAGATAAATATGCAAATAAGACTTATTCATGAATTACAAACTAAGTCAACTTGCAAAAATTAACATATTTCATGGTTCTTTGCAGTTATTTAAAAAAAAAAATGTCAGCAATAACAAGTCCCTATTAACCCGTTGAGGACGAGCGTCTTTTACAGATTTTTTTAATTTTTAATCACCGGTTTTTTAAAACAGAAAATTTTGCCAAATTGAATCAGGAAAATGCTCAGATTAAATACATCACACACATTTCATTCGCGTTGGAGCTCTGTTGTGAGGTGGACGTATGAGGTGATTGCTCCTTCGCAAGTTATATTTCTCGCAGTTTCAATGGCAGGTGGGGCGGTTCGTTAGAATAGTTTCATCTCTATTTGAACTGTATCATGGCATCTATTAAGGATACGAGTTATATGGCGGATGTTATTGAAAACATCGCAAATGGAACGTTAGTCAGCAACTATAAGGAACAATTTGATAATATTTCGTCCAACTTCGAGGACCATTCTAAAAAAATACTGGCAGATTTTTACACCTTTGTGGACAGATACATTTTAGACTTGAAAACTAAAGATGGTTACGCTACTTCGCCTTCTGATCAAGAGGAGGTAAGAAGAACATGTTTTGAAGCTTTTTCTTTGCTAAGGGAGCCCACTGTAGATAATTTGTTAGACTCTGCTATTTTTTTCAGTATAAGAAAGCACCTAACATAATCATTAATGATACTAACCTTAAAAATGAATTATTCAACGCAGTCAAAAAGGGGATTAAGCGTCCCTTGACAGAGGAAAGTTCTACTAACCCTCTTGCTAATAAATTCAAAAATATCGCAAATGAAGTTAATTTAAGCGATAATGCTAACATGGAGCAATCCAATTCTGATGATAGTTCCGTCCAGGAACCTGGTAACTCTAAAAAACCTACTAATACCTTTTCTATCGAAATCGACCAAAATTGGACGACGCTAGCTCAACAAATTACCGAGCTAAATTCTGAAAAACCAAAAACAGCTCTTAAAGGGGAGCGCTTAATAGTTCAATGTGCTTCGGACAATGACTTTAAACTAACACAGCGATGTCTAAATCAAAATAAGATAAAATATACTACTCTTGACCCCAGAGATTTAAGACCGAAGAAAATATGCATTAGGGGCCTCCCCTGTTATACAGATGTTAAACTAATAGAAGAAAACCTTCGCGAGCATGGATTTGCAGTCACTAGGGCTGCCATGCATAAAAATAGAAAGACTGGGCATCCTATGCCAATCTATATGGTAAATGTTATACCACGAAAAAACTTTGAGGAAATCTAAAAAATTAACGTGATTCACTATATTTCTGTTAAAATTGAAGCATTTACTTCAAAAAATAAAGTTAAACAATGCTATCGGTGTCAAGGGTATGGACATGCCTCAGAGGTGTGCGGCTTTGACGCCAAATGTGGGGAATTACACTTAAGCACTGCTGTGTGCACAAAGGTAGAATTAAACCTACATGCGCTAATTGTGACCTTGGACATCCCGCGAATTTCCGCGGGTGCCCTAAAAACCCGTACAGACTTGAAAATAAACATAACAGAAAAACTATACGTAATAGCGTCAGCAATCTCTCCTCGGAAACACAAATTCTTGCCGAAATCTTTAAAGATTATAACTACACCAAAAAATCTTCGACAAATGATCCCTCAACCAGTAATAGCATGATAAATTCCGAAACTAATGTTAATGATACCTCAAATACCCTTTCCTCTCCTACTATTGAAAATACTAATAATACTCAAAATTTGAAAATTCCAGTAAATTACTCTAATGATATTAAAGATATACTTATCACCTTCAATGAAATAAAGGAAGTTTTTCAAATTACAAATTTTTTAAGCTGCATCAAAAACATTTCAACACAAACCAAAAAAATTGATAACCCTATGCAAAAAGTAATGGTGATCATCAATGAATTCGATAAACTTGCTAACCTTCTCAACTTAAATGAAGAATAACTTCATTCCCTGCTAAACTATTTTCTTTTTTTCCCTGTCCTTCTGTCTTTTGTGTGCTTAAAAAAAAAAAAAACTTTTAAGCTGCTTTTCTTATGTTTTTCTAATTCTTTTTAAGTCTTACCTTATTGTGCTTTAATTACACTATCATGGTCTCCTTATATAACCTTTTCTCATCGAGTTACCAGACTGGGCGGGCGCTGTCCTTTCTTCCCCTTGTTCCCCTATACATTTTGTGCTTTTTTCAGTCCTGTTAGTCTAAACTCTTCTCAATGTTGTTTTTTATTATTGTATTTTCCTATCTTTTGAGCATTTTCTTATAAACTTTAATCTCCCTTTTTTCTGTAAATATGTAAATACTTCATTTTTTTTATAAACTTTCGAATCTTACTTTGTTATAATTGTGTTAAACTAATGTATGGTCTCTGAATTGAGTCTTTTTTTTACGGGGCTTCCTTTGGTAGCTTTTTCGCCTCTCCTGGACATTTTTGGATCATATGGAACTTTTTTTTTTTCCTACTAGTTATACTAACTATTTTTTCTATTAAAAAATGTCTATCTTTTTAGTTTACTCTCTATTTTTTCGTGGCTACTAGCCGCGTTTAAACGCTCTTTTTTCTAAGGCTCCCATTGCATTGTAAAACGATCTACTCTTAGCCTGGATGTAAAGTTGCCACGCAACTAGGGAATCCATACACCAGCTCTATTGTTCCATTGTTCAGATTAAATAAGGCAAAATTTACAATAAAAATTTACTGGTCAGAATAATCCCCGATTCTGAGCAACTTACGTGGCGCGAATACCGGTCGCTTGTTCTTAAGGGGTTAACACAGGTTAACACGTTGACTGCCACGATACGAGTATACACGTAGCTTTAATATTCGTGGCTTTAATTTATTACCAAAGCGCTATAAGTAAGCGTACAAAGTTAATGCTGGAATCTGCCGTAAATTGACACAGCTGCGCCATCTTGTGAATGGAGTGAATAACACAAATACGCGGGTTTTTTGTACGACGTTATATATGACAAAATATCTACCATCTGCGCATTTCGTGCGCAGGTCTCTTTGAAGATATTTACAGTTTAAGAGTTATAGGCGAAAAAGCAGACAAAGCTATTTTAGAGAATACCTGTTAAAATTTTAATCATGAATTTCAAATACTTACTCACTCATGGAAGATGAACCTTGTTTACCAGATTTATTGCAAAATATTTTTGTTACAGTTTGTTTTGATGAAAATATGTGTATTTAAAAAACAAATTGCAATGCCGTTTTAATTTCGGGAGAAAAATCACTAATGCTACGTAAACAGTATTGTCTTTTGCCCCGAAACTAAACTGACATTGCAACTATTTTTTAAATACATATATTTTTATCAAAACAAGCTGTAACAAAAATATTTTGCAATAAATCTGGTAAACAAGGTTAATCTTCCATGAGTGAGTAAATATTTGAAATTCACGATTAAAATTTTAACAGGTATTCTCTAAAATGACTTTGTCTGCTTTTCCGCCTATAACTCTTAAATTGTAAAAATCTTCAAATCAGGGCCTGATTACCAACGGGGCACACTTACACCAATAAATTTTAAAAGAAAAGTTCGACTTATCTAAACGCCGTATTCATGTAAAATTTCTGCCATGAATGAGGAAACATTTTCTGTTTATTTTTAGTGGTAGGAATTTGTCCCGTGGGTAATCAGGCTCTGCTTCAAATAGACCTGAATTTTATGCAAGTTATTGAGGCTAAAAGAAAACCATTTCTGTTAATAAAAGTTAGAGGCGTAATTTTTAATTCCTTGGTTTTTTCCAGGTTTTTTTTCCACATTGGAAGAAACTTGCCCACCTTGGGTTTATGTTATTATTTATTAGAAAAAAAAAATGTATTTTAAATATAATGAGCGAAAAGCATGTGTTTAAATTCATGTAATATACCAGTATGCATGTATTTTAAATCAAGTTATGTTTTTCAAATGATGAGTATATTTTTAAAATGATGATTTTACATTTTGAATGAAATGAATGCAACATAAACGCTGGTGATGGGGAAAATATTTGACGGTTTATGAACTGCGGCCGGCTAACATAAAAGTACTTTTTACACTGTTCATTTAATCTAACCCTGTTCATATATATGAAAAGATAAAACATTTTAATCGATTTTTCCCTCCCAGATATGCTAGAAAAATAAAAATTATGTACATGGACGTATTTCTAGTAACAATACAACATTTTAGTATTTTTATAACTTGATTATAAATTAGCAAATTAATTTTACGTTATCTAAACGTAGCTGATAAATCCTTAAACATTCTTTATGGTTGTTACAACTATATATATAAGTACAACAATTGAGTAAGTTATGTAAGAAGAAACTACGATTTCTAAAATATACCAGATGGTTGGGAAATTGCAAAAGAGAAATATTTAAAACCTTTAAGCATCCTAAACGTGATTTTCAGTCATATATTTTTTTATAAAAAAGTTAAAATATTATTTAATATATATTATTAAATGTCAGTGATTTTAACCCTTAAATGCCGGGTGTTACTTTTCGGCAACATACCCAAATTAGGGTCTAAAATAGTATTAGAATAATATTGAAGCTCTAATGCCTAATGTTGCCAATAAAATACATTCTGAAAATATTATTAAATCGATTTTGAACATGTATATGGAAACACTTGTGCTGTTTAAGAATAAACATATATTTCTTTTTTCAATTGTTGCTACATGTTCTTTTTGTTTTGTTTGGAAGCTTGCGAAATACCCTATCTTGTTCTGCAGTGAGCAAGTAAAAGTAATTTCTTATGATAGTTCCTAAAATTCTTGTGTGTTTAACATTATTGAATTTTATAAAGGGAAATTATTTTTTCAATTAAAGATCAGTATTGCCGATTAGTAACAAATAGTTTTTTAACCTTAAACCATACTTAAAACAAAATATGATTTTTTTAAGTATTTTTCCCATGATGTATTTAAAAAATGAAAGCCGAAAAACATTATTATAATGATTTTTGAAAAATCAGGCATTTAAGGGTTAATACGTTCAATTGGCCCATCTCCGTCCGCAGCCCTTTTTTCTACTACATATTCCGACTCTTTTGCGCAAGCCAGATTGAGGAAAAAAATCAAATATTGAAACCGGACTAAATTAAAAGGGAAATTACACAAATTAAAAACACCGAAAAGAGGTAAGGGAGTTTTTGGGGCTACCGACCAACAACTGCTACGTCGAGCCTATTATTAGTCTATAGTTTTCAGTTATTGACAATTGTTGTGTGTTTCATAAGCCTTTTTAAAGTTTGGAGAATGATCCGCAATTGGGTTATTTCGATAAAAGTTACTTTCATTTTCTAACCATTATTTAACTTTTATACAGTTACAATTGTATACTGTTTTCTCATTTGACGCCAATCATGGCTATCGGCCCGATTACGGAAAGTTATCCACTTTACCCCTGCGAAGAACGGGTGTAAGATAATAAATGTTTAATGGAGCATACCACGTACTATTTGTAAATATTTTATATTTTATTCCAATTTTTTAAGTTTCTTCTATACTTTGTATGCTTTCTGCAATGGTATTCACCTGTGCGAAGTGCAGGTATCCCATGAAAACTATTTTTCACGGATATGACACAATGACCGACATATTTCTCGATTTAAAAAAAAAGTAATTTGTCGATTTTAGGAATTTTTTTTAAAGCTATTGTCTAAAATTCTCAAAATATTTAAAACTATAAACAGAGTTGTCAAGTCTCCGGCTTTTTGCACACCACTATTATTTTAGAGAAAATGTTGATCCTTTAAATCGCCCAATTGTTCTAATTAAATAAAACAACATTTTCTGTATTAAAATACTGGTATCCAAAAACCCGGAGACTTGACAGCTCTGACTATAAATAATCAATTATTGCTGGTTTAATAGTACAAGAATTACTGCTTGCATTTTAAATTAAAGTGGATCCTAATGTAATATTAAATGAGTTTTAAATGGAATTATTGAAATGCTTCTATTTTAAATATTATAAATGCAATTCGATCAAGAGAATATTTGGCAATTTATCGCCTGCGCCCGGTAAATAAAAAATGTGCCTTAAAATTAATTAAATAATTTATACTTGAACTCTAAGCGTAATAAAAAGTTTAATTCTCATTGGAAATACACATGTTTATGTAATTTTTATAACTTTATCTTATCAGGAATTGAATTAAAAACGCTGCTGTACAATTCTATCTTAACATACATTAACTAATTTTTATATGTCCTTGTTCATTGCATTACAAAAACATAATTCAAATAGAACGTATTAAAATCACTGACATTTAATAATATATATTAAATAATATTTTAACTTTTTTTATAAATTATAATAAATCACAAAACTAACCTGTTTTTCTCTTTTGGGAAGCGAAAAAAATGAGTTCTCTCAGATAGAGAGTTATTTTTGCAGTTTTGAAAACTGCAATAATTAGAACGCCAACGTGGCATTTTCCCAAATAATATAAGTTCTTAAAAGAACTGATTTTATTTAAATAACTAACTTCAATTAATAAATTAAGTAATGGCGAATAAATAAATCGAATTATATCTATACTTCCAACCATTAAGTACTGCAGACGGCAAACGAATAAAATCACGGCTGCGCGTGCGCATGTTTATTCCATAGATATCGAAATTATAGATCATCCACAAAGGGGAAAGAAGTTAATAATCCTCTTGTCGTTCACTCCGTCCGCTGGGTGGCGTATGACCTCGATTGAGGTGATCTCGCCTTTAATCTTGCGGTTACCTCTCCCATTTAAGATAGGACGCTTACTTATATCGCTTTCTTTATTACTTTCTCACCATTATTTTAAAGTTTAAAAAATGTCTTATTTATTGGCAGAATTTTTGCTGTATTAGTAAAGCGAAATTTACCTTTAAGAATTTTTGGTGGCAAACGACTTTCAAGAAGAAATTTGAAAATTCTTACTTTTTGCGGCAGTGAACGTGTTAAACACCACTCAGGTTTTCAGTCTCATGAAAACAGGAGGTCAGATTCGTGAAAACAGTTTTTCTGCAAATATTTCTCAAATATCTCTAAGTATAGGATGCGGATGATCTCTTTAAGCGCTAGTTTGAACGGGGTTGTTCATGTAATGTCCTATAGTACAAGTCATAAAGTTTCTTTCAATTTACTTAAACCTCTCACTGCGTAAGGAACTCTTCGCGATGAGCGTCTTTTACAGAATTTTTAATCTTTTATCACCGGTTCTTTAAACCAGAAATTTTTGACTAACGTGATCGAGGAAATTGTCCTGATTAAATCAGACAAAGTTTTCGCTAAAAAATAACTGTTGGAAATAACCAAATTGCACTAATTAAACGGAAAAATGCATGCCCGAGTACATCTTGGGATGCGCAGCGAGAGGGTTAATACCTTCGATGAGTATTTCTAGATAATTTCCAGATTTGTTTCAAAGCAATAAGATGATTCTTCTATTAAATCTCGGGATGGGAAATTTCTATAGTAAGCCTATCGTGGGCGTTTTGCACTTCTCTCATATGTACAAATCCATGACCGGAGCTCTTAAACTCCGAAGCAGAGCCTGATTACCCACGGGGCAAATTCCTACCACTAAAAATAAACAGAAAATTTTGCCTCATTCATGCAGAAATTTTACATGAATACGGCGTTTAGATAACTGGAACTTTTCTTTAAAAATTTATTGGTGTAAGTGTGCCCCGTTGGTAATAAGGCCCTGCTCCGAAGAGCGATCGTGCGAATTCTGTCACAGTGAAGTTCTTGCTGTTCGCCTTACCCTTTTACTGGTAAAATTACCGCTCTCAGTGTTGCCAAATCTGATCTGACAACACTGCCTCTTTCTCCCGATTCTCCGTTCAAACACCATTTTACTCTCTCGCCAGCATCCAACTTTTCGCAGGGTGTTAGTAAAGCGGGGTGGGGCTCCCAGTTTCTCCATTCAGGCTCTCTGTGGTGGGCTTGCTACCCGCCGGTTATCCGGATTTGCACCTTCCATCATTCCCTTACTAGCGCAAAGCGCCTAGCTTCACCTCCAGTCCTTGAGCATCTGGCTTCATCTCCAGTTCTTGATGACTTGCGACGGAAAATTTCTATGAAGGGATTCCAGGGACCGACTAGTAAGCTTCTGTGCCCAGGGCACTTTCGATTTTTCGTGCCCCCTTTGATTGGTTGATTTACTGATACTAGTCTTTTTTACATGTTACGCTCTTATTCGAAAAGTGCCCACTCAATTGCATAGCTGCCAACTTGTACGGATTTTAACTACCACTAAAATTTAATAGAAAGTTTTGTCTAATTCAATCGCCGAATTGCAGTGAATTTTGATAATTAAATAACGCAGAATTTTCTTTTAAATTTTAGTGGTAGCAAAAATCTGTACAAGTTGGCAGCTATGCAATTGAGTTTTCAGGAAAATTGAAAAAAGGTTCAAGAAATAAAAATAAAATATTTTTTCTATTATTTATTGCAATGAGTTTTTAACAGGGATGAGAGTTCCGACATTTTGCACACCAGTATAATCTTAGAGAAAATGTTGTTCTATTAAATCGCAAAAATGTTCCGATTAAATGAAAACAATTTCTCTAAGATTATACTGGTGTGCAAAAAGCCGGAACTCTCACCCCTGTTTTAAATGTATTTTTGTCATTTCATGATATTAGTATCTCAAATATCACATTTTTTCACAATTATTTTATTTTTGATGGAAATTTAGATTAATTTATGAAAATTGTCGTGCCCAGGGCATGGGCCCCCGGTGCCCTTACGATAGTGAAGACCTGGGTGGGCCATTGCAAATTATAGGGCTATTTTTATTCTCCTCTCGTGTTTTCTTAACTGCCATGAAACTAGATCGATTACTTCTTTACTGAAAGCACTTAAAAGACCTAAAATAGGGTTTCTAACGAGTGTGCCATTTGCATTTCTTTGTCGTACAGTCATTCAGGGTAACTTTGATCCATGGGGTGTAACTTTGCACCACCTCCTAATTTTCAATATTTTTGTCTCCAAAAGATTAAACAAACTCCAGAACTGTGCTCTGTTGGCAAGGTTCTAAACTGGGATTCCTACTCTTTGTTTTAGAAATAAATTTGCAACATTATGCGCAATAAATCGCATCATCTAACTATTTTTGTGAAGTACTGTTTTCAAGTAAATTTTGAATGCTGTTTTAAAGTTGTGGTAATCCAATTAAATTTTCATAGTAAGTAACAATATATACATTTATCAGACATATTATTATCTAAATGTTGTAAATGTGTTAATATTTTGTGATTATTTATTTATTAATAGTTAATAAAATGTGAAATAAAAAGGCCTTAACATTTCACCACATTTTCAGGGAAACTTTGAGCCAGCTCAAAGTTATACTGATGTTTATAATTTACTGATTGTAGGTGCTACTGTCGAAAATTGCCCATATTTGCACGTATATGTTATATAAGTGGCGAAAGTGTGCGTTGGATATAACATGTAAATATTTTCACAAATATGTGAAAAATACATAAAATTCATTTAAAAGCGTTATTCGGGGCGGAGCTACTCAAATTTGACATTTCATACATTCGACATTTTTTATTCTTCTTTGAATAATTCTAGTACTAGTATGTATTACTGTAACTATGGATATATTATTGAGTTAAAACATTGAAAATTGTTTTTCACTGCATTTTTATGTTGAAAAATAAACAGTTTTTTATAATTACTAAATATTCATGGTGCTCTTCTTTCACTTTTCTTGTGCGTAATATTTGTTGTAATATCATAAATTATACAAATCTTTACATATCTCTTTACATATCTGAAAACATTTTTTGATTTTCAAATTTGCCCTAATTATAATACTTTTTTTTATATAATGAACTATTTTAGATAATATTTATCATGTGGTGCAAAGTTACCCTAAATGGCTGGGTAACTTTGAACCACGTTAAAAATTCATTTTTTATTGCTTTTATCATTATTATTCCTTATTTTTTGATAGTCATACAATAACTTAAGATCATTTCTTCTCTTTTATGCCCCTAGTTGCAACAATATTCTTAAAATAAGAAAGTGGCATATGAAAATAGATAAAATGTGGATCAAAGTTATTGTATTTCTTCTAAGAGGTTTCTTTCTAGCTGGAAAAAAAAATAGTTTAATTGCAAATTTAGAGAAAATTTACAGCACTCAAACTTCAAGCCTAAAATTTTTAATTTTCCAATTGCATTAACATCGCGATTATTTACTTTTAATTGAAAAATTAGCTCCATTCTGGTAAATCTCATAAATTTTAACAACTTATTTTCCTGGAAAGTTATTGCTTTACAAAGTTTGATAAAGAACAAACAATATTGGCAAAACAATGCCACGTATCCCAGAGATGCAGGTAAGGCAATTAATTCTTCTGTCATGGAAAAAGCTTAAATTTGCTAAACATTATACAGATAAAATTCATTTTTTCTATGTCCTAAAAAATAGAAATACTATCATAGACTGTCACAAATAATGCAAATATTTTTACACTAATTAACACATTAGAATATTTAACGTTTGGCAAATCTCGCTGCAATGTTTTTTACTCCTCCCAATATATCATCTATTGTTTGGTTGAATAAATTAGAAACCAACACATGTTTTGATGCTGAAATAAAATGTTTTGATTTATGGTGTTATTTCCTATTCTTCTTTTTTTTAAAAAAAAGGTTGTTTTCAAATGAATGCAATGCGAATAATGTGGACAGGAACAATATTTATTAATTCATCACCTGCGTAAAAGTACCAAATATTTTATTGTGTGTGATACTATGCATGGACATGTAACTGCTATGACTTTTAATGTAAATTGAATTTTTTATAACGATTTTGCAAAGAGTCTGTCACCATTATTTTAGTCTGGAAATGTTCGATTTAATATCCAAATCGTGGAATTTACAATAACCTCATTTAACAGTATAATTTGTAATATTTATCTGCGATTAAAATAAGCGAAAATGTCTCCACAAAATTGTGATAAAACTATCCGCATCCTGTTCATATGACAGTCATTGCAATAAAACCAATAAGTGAAAAGTGAAACCAATTCTGAAGATATCTTACTAAAAATAAAAAATTATAAACTAGTTCTACAGGGTTCGTACGCTTCAAAGACTTTCAAATACTTTCACCAAAATTTTTATAAAGTAATATTCGTTTTATTTAATAAAAAAGAAATCTAACTTCAGATATAGAGACCAGCACTTTACGAAATTTCTCGTTCTAAAACACTTAAAATCCCTTGATGCATACGAACCCTGTAATAATGAAATTATAAATGCACGCAAATTGGATTATCATAAATAACAAATTTTATAGTCCAACTTGGATTATTTTGAAAGAGATGTTACATTATTGATAAGTTAGAAACAACTAAAATCAATATGTGTATTTATTCCCTTTATTATACACGTACGTGCCACTTAAATTAATCATATTTCCGAAACAAAATTTCATTAAATTAACAACTGATTTCAATATGCAAGAAAATCGGGGGGGGGGGGGGGTTCTTGTTCTTGTTTTTAGTTATTTAATTCGTCTGGGCGACTGATTCTAGTAAACAATGTTTCTTTTCTCTTTTTAACTCCTTAAGTCTCGCTCCCGTCATATTCATGGGCGGTGTCTTTTACTCAGATTGTTTGATTCCCACCAGTTTTATAAAATAGTGAAATTGGCTATATTTTAGTATCGTTTTACCTGTCATTAAATAAGGTGAATATTTCTTTTTCATAAAAGTGGTGCCAATAAGCAATTTGAATTTTTAAACCGTAATTTAATGCGACCGTTAAGGGGTTAACTGGGGATTAGAATAATATATATGTGTTTCACAAATTGAATAGAAAGAGTTCAAGAATTTGCGAGAACAATTTCAAAATAAATTAATAATTTGGATAAAACTCTGAATAGAAAATTTTCTGGCAACCCCGTTAAACCTATTATGCGCATAAATCTGCTTGTCGGAAAAGAGGTTTTCGCGCCAAGAAAAAAATCCAAGATGGCGGCCGCGGAAATATACCGCATTTACCCGCGTATACGTCGATTCCGCGTATAAGTCGACCACCCAATTTCCTGATCAAGAAATTTGATTTTTTTTTAAATCCCGCGTAAAAGTCGACACCCCCAATTTTCCGATCAAGAAATTTGAATTTTTTTTTAAATACATTATTCAAAATCACCTGGAAAAAAAAAGAAAGTACTAAATATACAATCATAAATAAACTTTAATTTTTTTTTATTTATTTGAAATCATATGAAAAAAAAAAGTGCTAAATATACAATAATGAAGATAATAATATACTAAAGTAATATACAAAGTTAAACTGATTCAAGGTCCGATTCAGTATCGGACTCGCCAAACAATTCACAAAAATCCTCCGTCGTTATCGGCTGATCATCGTACACGTTTTCAATCTCTGTATCGCTACATTCTTCCTCGTCTTTATCACTTTCGAAAATGGCATAATCTTCTGTGCCGTCTAGTTCGTTGCTTATGCAGCATTCTTGAACGATTTTATAATCATTTCGGAAGGAATTTGATTCCACGCATCTTGAACCCACTGGGCAATTAATGCAATGTCGAGCTTTCTAATATTACCGCCCTTTGTAAATGTTGGACAACCGGATGAAATCAACTCTGCCCAATATTTTCTAAAATTTGTTTTGAAAGGCTTACTGAGGCAAACGTCTAGGGGTTGAAGGACGGATGTCAACCTTCCCGAGATTACAGCTACAGTCGTTTTCAGTTCTTCACTTTCTTCACGTTTTCAGAAAAGTGGCCACGAAACGAGTCGTAAACTAACGGGGAAGGTTTTTTGAAAACAGCTCCCGGTCTTTTACCCCAAACATTTTTAAGCCAGTCGACTTTCCGTGTCATCCACCCCTTTTCATTGGCTCGAATCAGCACACCATATGAAAATGTAACGTTTTTCGCAACGCTTTTCTTTTAAAAATAATCAACGGATGAAACTTACTACCGTCGGCCCAAGAAGAAAGAACGACCGTAAAACGGGTGTTTTCAGGCCCAGTCGTTTTTATCAAAATTCTTTTTTCCCCCTTGCAGTTCACTGTTTTATTTTCTGGTAGGTCGAAACACATGGGTGTTTCGTCCATATTTCCTATATAGCAAAGTTCAAAAGATTTCCCTTTTCTTTGATCGATGGCGTATTTTTGAAATTTCATTATCATTGCTTCCAAGTCAGATGGTAATTTTTGTACCAGTTTAGTGCGCGTGCGTAAAGTCAAACCATGAAGATTCATAAATCTAGTGCACCAATGTTCTGAGGCACGAAACGTGTTTGGAACACCATACTTTTCTTCTTTTTCAAGCTCCATTGCTCGTAAACGTATGGTAGTTCTAGTGACATGACAATAAATCCATCCGGCCGGCACTCTACAACTCAATCATGAAATACATTTTCGAGTTCTAGAAAGGCGATTTTCCATGCCGCAAAGCCTTTTTTGATTTTGGGATGTTTTCTAGCTTTGACTGATTCTTGCGCCAATCACGAATCAATTTTTCGTGAACCCCAAACTGACGAGAAGCAGCACAGTTGTTAGACTCTTTCACAAAAGAAATAACTTTAAGTTTAAATCCGGCTGCGTGTGAATTGCGTTTCTGTTTTCTAATAATTAAATCAGCCATATCAGTAGAAACAAAGAGAAAAAGTATAGTAAGATAAACTAAGAAATAATGAATAACTGTACTATTAAGAAAACACAAGATATAACGCGGGTCACATGATTTTAGTGAGTCACATGGTTCTAGCCACTGGCTAACGATTCAATTGCACATAGGGGTGATACATTATCGGAATTTTATCTACTGATCTATCAGAGGGTGGGTGGGTGGGGCGAAGGCGCACACTCATCGCCAGCACCAAACCCGTCACTCAGTCTCCTCTTTTTCTCGCCTCGTATGGAAATCGACAGTAAACGACGTCATTGTGTTATGGAATGCGAAAAGAGAACAATTGCCTTTCAGAAGGGCTTTTCTGACTTCTAATTAAAAAAAAAAAATTAAGGACCCTCGTATAAGTCGACCCTCCGAACTTTAAAGTATTTTTTTGTCCAAAATTTCTCGATTTATACGCGGGTAAATACGGTATATCATCTGTTCCCGTTTTATATATATATATATATATATATATATATTATTATTATTATTCCATCTCGCACCACTTTTTATGAACAAAATTCTTTCATATATTACTTTACTTTGACTTTACTTTATTGACTTTAACAATATTATTAAGAGAAATATACTATAAACATATTTTCCTTTATCCTCCTCAGACCCAAGCGTAATATAATGCATATATATTTTTTTAAATATGAGTTTTTTTCAACAAATAGGCATAAAAATGATGTTTTTAAAGAAATTAATAAATTTCGATTTTTTAATTTTGTTTTACAGCGCATCCATCTAAATCGATGTTCAGGCCATAAGTCGCTTTAAAATAATTTAAAAAATGCTAAAAGTATGAGAAAGAATAGAATTTATTATAAAGAACATAAGGCATTAAAAGAATTATAAGAACATTAAAATTGCAAAAAAAAAAAAAAAAGTTTAAACAAATTAAAATAACATAAAAACGAAACTTACCAGCGGAACGTAGAATTCCAACTTGACTCATTTATTAAGTCATTTTGTAAACAAATCAGTTACTGTTGCCAAAATCCAAAAGCTGAATGTTGATTTTTGATACATACATTACCATGCCAAACTGTTTTAAATTGCTACAATGAAATTTAACTAAATAGAGGTCGAAAGCAAAACATCCATGGATTCCAGGTCTCAGGAGGATATATAGTGGCATGAGTAGAATAGAAAAATAGACGCCAGGTGCCAAATGTAGGACGAGTCTCAGTCGTGATATGTACCCAAGGGGTTAATAAATGAAAAAAAAAACAGATGTTTAACCAGAAGCCTTGAAACAGTACAGCCATAATTTTTAAGCATTATTTAACTACAGAAAAATATTGAAAATTTTGTGAATAAATGTGATGTTAATAAATCCGGCGTTTTAAAACTTAAATCAAAGATTTTTTATCGTCAATAGTGGCACCAGGCAATTTTGAAATTCCACGAAGTGTGAGAGAACCTTAATTGTAGAAAAAAGTAAATTATTGCATAATGTACTTTATTCTAACCATTAATTGTCTGATTAAAAAAAAAAATCAATTAAAAAATGTTTTTCGGCTTTCGTTTCTTAACCCCTTAAGGCACAGTGGGATATTTCACATAAGTTTAATTAAATTTCGCACCAGAAACTTTTAATAGTGTTTTACTTTTACTACTTTGGGGGAAAGAGTTGGAAAATTACTTTTCATAATTTTGAAATAAAATTTTTCTAAATTTCCAGTGAGAATTGTTCATTACACAAATGCAATTGCTTGCCCTTAAAGGGTTAAATAAATCGTGGGGAAAATACGTACCGTAATTTCGCACGTATCCGCCGCACCTCAGATAACTCGATTTCCTACCAGAATTAATTTTAAATAAAATGATACTTGCTTCTGGTCAGCACTTAATTCCTTTCTTTTTTTTTATATAAAATTTCGGGATTAAAAAAGACAACCAAGCCGCAGTGGATACGCGGGAAATTACGGTAAAATTATACAATAGAGTGAAACCCAGATCTATCGTTCCCGCATCCATCGTTTTTCCGTATTGATTGTTTTATTTCTATAGTCCCTACACAAATTATATTTAAATAATGCTAACGAAACCCGCATGCATCGTTCTTCAAAAAGTCGTTTTCCTGCATTCATCGTTGCAAAAATTTTCTCCTCGCCGAAATGAAATTGAAGATAAAGCGGATCCATATGGCATATAAACTAGAATTACTTCTTTTATCCCCAAAAAACTAATTTGTGATGTGTTAGGGTAGAAAAATAGGGATTAGCGGTGATATTGTGACATGTATGTACGTCTAAAGTAATTGAATGCGGAACAGGTGTTCTTGCATGTTATATTCTTGCTTGTTATATTCTATTCTGTGTAAAGGGGAAGATGGATGCATAACATTCTTTCACAGTCTGGCTAATCTGTTGTGTGCAGTGCACGTGTTTAATTTCAAGAGTGTGAGCTTTCAATTTAATGCGTTCTGCGCTAAATTTTATGTGTTCTATGAATTTTAAGAATGGCAAAACATATCCGAGCCTTCGAAGAAAGGCTTCACGTCATAGATGAGGTGGAAAAGAATCCTTTTGAGAAAAAAATAACATCGCTAAACATTTAGGTATATCGCCGTTAAGCCTGGATTCGAGAATTTCGAAAAAGTCAGAAATTAGAGAGCAGGCTGATAAGTAAGGAGCGTCTGCAGAAAAGAGAAAAACTAGCAAAATGCCTACTTACAGTGAGTTAGAAAGACTTCTCTTCGTTTTATACGAAAAGGCTCGTGCGTCAGATATTCCTGTGGAATATTCTCCGTGAGAAGCTACTTTAAATAGCTGCCTAATATGACATGGATACTTTTTCTGCATCAAATGAGTGGATTTCACGTTTTAAAATTCGCCATGGATTGGTATCCAGGAAATTATGCGTCGGAAGTTCCGCAGTAGTAATTACTTATGCCATACAAATGTGGTTCGAAAAACTCCCGAAGTTACTAAAAGGATACAAGGATTGTGACATCCATAATGCAGACGAAACAGGCCTGTTTTATAAATGATTGACAGAGAGAACGCTAAACTTCAAAGGAGAGTCTTGTCATGTTGGGTAAGATTCCAAAGAATGATTTACAATGCTACGATGCACAAATAAGGACTGTATTGCTAAACGAGTATCCCACATTATTGGTAAATCTGCTAGACCTCGATGCTTCAGCAATGTAAAAAAACTGCCTGTAGTCTACCATTCGAATGCCAAAGTATGGATGAAAACTGATATTTTTGCAAAATTTCTTCATGACTTTGATAGATCAATCGGCGCTCAAAAAAGTAAAAATCGTTCTATTTATTGACAATTCTTCAGCTCATACTCTATCATTGAAAATATAAAAGTCAGTTTTTTTCAGCTAATTGTACACCTGTCATACAACCTCTTGATGCCGGGATAATCAACTAACTGTTTTAAGCAATTTTAAAGGAGCAAGCTAGCGAAAAGATCTTTATGTTTCACGGAACAAGCAAAAGAACCTACTCCAAAAATAGACCTTCTTCAGGCAATTCCTTTTGTACTTTCAGCATACCATGGAGTAACCTCTTCAGCCATCCAGAATTGTTTCCTGAAATGCGGTTTTGTGCGAAAAGTTGAAGAATGCTGAACAGAAGGGATAGAAAATTATGATGATGGTGAGGGTAATGTAGATGAAGAGTGGTTGCGTGTAGCAGAGGGTGTATCTGGTGTGACATTTAGCGATTATATTTCTATTGATCAAGATGTGGCGACACGTGATGTCCTAAGCATAGAAGAAATGTGTGATGATGCAATGGGGTAAAAGAAGAGGATAATTTTCGTGCCGATGAAGCTGGGCCTACATCAGCGCCAAGTCTGCCTGATGAAAGTACGGCATTTAAAACTGTGTGAACTTTTATATAAATGCACATGAAATTACAGAAAATGAGCAGAAAAATGTTGTACATCTTCAAAATTTGTTGTTTAATTTTTAAAAAAATGAACGGAAAACCCAATATAAAATTACTGATTTTTAAAAATAAATATAAATTTTCTACAACTTCGATTTATTTCTTTTACAGTTTGGTAAGTAACAAATTAGTATTTATTCTATTTTATTTTATTAACTGTATACATTGCATGTATTAGTATAGTAATGCATAAACATTGTTTTTTTCGTGTTTTGACGTAAACCCGTATTCATGGTTCTTCCGCATTCATCGTTTTCCCTTGAAAAACAATGGATCGAGGTTCTACTGTATTAGAAACACATGAATTTTAAGAACAATGATAAGGAATAAATTTTACTTGCTCACTGAAGAACAAAATAGGGTATTTCGCAAGCTTCCAACTAAAACAAAAAGCACTTGTAGCAACAATAGAAAAAATAAATCTATCTTTATTCTTAAACAGCACTATTGCTGCCATCTACATGTTGATAATTGATTTAATAGTATTTTCTGTATGCATATCATTGGCAACATTAGGCATTAAAGCTTTATTCTTATTTTTAAAGTAGTTTAGTAGTCTAAATTGGGTGTGTTGCCGAAAAGCAACACATGACATTTAAAGGTTAAAATAAATATGCTCAGTAGCTACTTCTTAGTTAGAAACATGTACAATTTACATTTCAAAAATCAAACACAGACGAACTCAACTAAATTTAATCCAAGAATATCAGAACATTGAAAATAAATGAAGCATGTAGTTTATGTGTTCAAAGTAATGTAATTTATTCAGTTATCTTTTTACAATCTATTATTTTTCGTTTTAAAGCCTATGAAGTTAAAGAATATCTTCAGGTTCAACTATGTTCCAATTTAACACTTTTAATCACATCTTTAGGAAAATGATATGACGATAAATCAATGTCAAGGCTTTTACTAACAAAAATCCATTTTCTTCTTGAGTGATAAAGAAACATCCATTTCTTATCAATTTTTTCTTTTTGAAAAGTCAAATCTATATTCAAGATTTTCAGTCACTTTATCGGGTATTGAATTCACATAAAGGAAGTTTTTGTCATTTATCTTTTATATTTCTGTGGCATTTTGAATACATTTCAATTAACAGAACTAATTTAAAAATTGAAGTGGACTATCTAAAGATATTCTCTAAAGTAATTGGAAAAATTATTGGCAGTTTTTTTTTTTTTACTTTTTATGCTGAACCTTGAAGTGGGGGGGGGGGGGTGCCTTTAGAAGGCAAAAAAAAGTGGATTTTTTAGCAATTTTTTTCTGGAATGGTAATGACGATTTTAGCCATGAATTTTTTGCATGTTATTTGTTATCATTTGAATAACATTTCAATTTTTTAATAACAATTTGATAATGTGGCTCGGGTTGCGTGTGTAGTTACCCTAGCGTGCACGTCGTGCAATTCCAAACGGGCGGGATCCGATAGATCGCCAGAGTCGTTTGCAATCAATTTCCGTTATGAATTATGAGACTAGATAATATTGTCTGCAGGTTCAACTACTTTGAGATCAAAAAGTTAAAAATTGACAAAATGGCAGCGATTTGAAAAAAAAAAGTGTAATTCTGACATTTTTTTCGCACTTTGGCGTGCTTCTAAAAATATTTATGTTTATAAAAGTGGCTGAAAGTTTTTGAAGCTCCGATAAATTATATCACATTTAATTAAAAATATAATCAGTAAATCGGTTTAATAATTTTTGCCTTCCCGTCCCGAGAAAAAAAAAGCCATTTTGCGTAAAATTCTTTTATATTGTTTTAACCCTTAATTGCATAGTGATGTAAATTTCCATCACCTTTTTATTTAATTTTTAATATATAAATTAAATTCCTACAACCACTATATTTATATAGAAATATTTATCCTCTAAAAATTACAAAAATATGCTACTAAAAAAAAGTTAAAAATATATCTTAAGATTTCTGGTGTCTTATCCTTAATATAAAAATAAAAAACACAATTCTAAAAGAATAATTCATGCAATTAAGGGTTAACCCTTTCTGGCACAGAACAATTCTGTTCGCAAAATGATGAAATGATTGACGGGCACAGGAATTTACAAATGACTTTTTCAGAAATTAAAAAGTCGTTACTTTAAACTTTCATTGTAAAAGCAAAATTTTTAAAAAATATTCTTGGTTCCGTTAAAATTAGGTGGTCCCGACGTTTCGGGCCCACTGTGCCTGAAACGCTTAAAACAAAGTAAGACTACGGACGCGTTGCACTAAAGCACTAAATAACTATGAAAGGACTTCGAAAGCGACCAAATAGTTGCATTCGGATAATCTACAGACTATAGGAAATAGAATTTTTTTTTTTTTTTTTTTTTAAGAAAGAAAGCAAATCCATCAAAAAATGTTCTAAAATGTCATGTGATTTTTTTTTATTGGCTTTAATCTAAGACGCTGTTTTACTCCGAATCAGAATACTTTTATTGAGAGCATTTTGACATGGAGTACGAGGAAACTCGCAATACTTTAACCCCTTAACACTTGCTCCCGTGATATTCACGGGCTGTGACTTTTATTCATGTTTGTTTGATTCCCACCAGTTTTATAGAATAGTGTAATTGGGTTTATTATGGTATCATTTTACCTGTCATTAACACTAGAACGCCCGGAAGGAGTCGATTCGACTCCAACCATGCGATTAAATGTCAATAGGAACCAGAAATTTTTTCATAAAATAAGTTAAATTTAAACTACACAGATCTACGTTAAATAAATCTATTAATTAATTTTAAAAATAATTTCTGGTGTCAAATACTTTGATGAAACTTGAGCAAAATTTCCGGGCGTTCTAGTGTTAAATAAGGTGAATATTTATTTTTCAGAAAAGTTGCGCCAATAAGCAATTTGAATTTTTAAACCGTAATTTAATGCGAGCGTTAAGGGGTTAAAATCAGTTGTATGTGAATTATCTTGAGATCTTTTTAACGCCTTGAAGGGCGGTGGGATAAAATATATCCCATCTAATTTAAACAAGATTCTCAGCAGAAAGTTTTAACTAAATTTTGTAATTTTAACTTTGGGGGAAAATTATTGAAAAATTGCTTTTCCTTATTTAAAAATAAAATTTTTCGATTATTCCGGTGAGAATTCAATATTTAGAGACATTTTTGCTTGCCCCTCAAGGGGTTAACACTTTCAAACATAGTTGAAAAGTGTTTTTGATTTCGGTTTGTCTGTCCGTCTATCCGAGATCTAACTGTGGTATATGTGCTGGGATTACTCAGATTTCTTGATAAGCACCCCTTTTTTTAAATAGTAAAATTAGCTTTATTTAATGACCATATTAATTAAGGCTAAAAAAAAGGGGAATTTTACCATTTCAGAAAAGTGGTGCTGACAAGAAATCTGAATTACAAAAAGGTAGCCCACTGGAAACAATACCCGATGTAGGATCAAACTGTCAACGAGGTTACATAGTTGCTACACCTATTTAGGCGTTGAGTCAAAATCCACTAACGAATGGAGTGGTGTTAAAAAAAAAAAAATCACTGTTTTAAAATTATTTATCTTAGAAATCTACGCCTAATATTATAATCGACGAAGTTTCTGCTATCAAATAGAGGAAAACTACAATACCGAAATGATCGTATCCAGATAACAAATCCGTAACAATATCAACCTAAAAGAATTGTAAAAAAGGTTTAATACTAAAATTTCGAAAACAAAAAACATATTTATTTCTATTAAATAATATACTAGTTGTATTAGGTTAGTTTTACATGTTTTTTATACAGCTGCAATTACAAAGTATTTTTAAAGAAAATCCTGAAAATCTTCAAGCGTTTTGACAAATTCAATTCCGATTTAAATAAAATATTTACAAAAAAGTCATCATCTGCTTCAGATTTGTCGCATTCATATGAAAAATAGCCTATAACATTTACATCAGTTTTAGACTAAAACTAATTAATTTTTTTTTCTCGTAGGAGTTAATCTTTATGTGATGTTAGCGGTCTAACAGACGCTGATTTTATTCATTTTCTACAGTTTAACACTATACATTCCACAAACAGTTTTGCCAAATCTAGGGACTTTTAACCGAGAAATTTTGAGTTCACGCCAGCAAATTGTTAATAGCTAATTTTCTTTTTACATTATTCACCGAAAATCAATCATTATAACAACTTGGGGACGAGTGACCGATATACGTGACGCATAAGGTGCTCAGAATCGGTGATTATTCTCCCCAGAGATTTTTTCTTGTAAATTTTGCCTTATTTAATGCGAGCATTTCCCCAATTCAATTAGGGAAAATTTTCTGTTTTGAAAAACCGGCGATGAAGGATTAAAAATTCTGTAAAAGACGTCCGTCCCGAAGGGGTTAATAATAAAAAATAACTACTAAAGCTTTCTGGCGAGAACTTTGGTTTGTACTTGGGTCAGCGGTCTGTACAGTGTTAATTACAGATACTAGTGAAATTTTCTTTCGTTTTACAGTTTAAGGCTCTAGTTCTATACGTAGGACTTTTTCAATGTGAATTTTAATTATAAGAATCATGTACTTAAAGTTTAGTAAAAAAACTGTATCCTATGAGTCAAAACACTATTTTAAACGTTAGTCTCGTGAAGACAATTTCCACCATGTTATTAATAAACTTTATAATATACTTACAACTAATTAAAAGGTGACAAAAACATATAAAAATATTATTTAATGCAACCCGAGATCTTTCGAACACACACGCGTTCATTTTCAAAGGGAAAACAGATGATTGACTGAATAGAAATACATTTTAAAAACAAAAACAAAAATAGCACGCATGCGCAAGCGGAGTTCAGCCCATTTCTGCAGAGGGGTGAAAAGATCAGCTCATATTATCAGGAGGTCTGGAAATATTTAGGATATTGTACCAAATTGCGGGACTATTATAGGAAAGGACATCGTTACAAACATTATCACTTCTAAGTAAAATTTCAATGGATTTACGGATTATTGACGAGTAGTGGTTAGACGTTGAGATGATAATTTTAACTTTTTCGAAGTATATCTTAATATTTTCCATCGTTACAAACATTATCACTTCTAAGTAAAATTTCAATGGATTTACGGATTATTGACGAGTAGTGGTTAGACGTTGAGATGATAATTTTAGCTTTTTCGAAGTATATTTTAATATTTTCTTTTTGATGCAATCTGGATAAAGCTGTATTTGGTTTGTTAAACTTGATATCAGAAATGTGCTCTTTTACTCTTTCCTTAAATTTTCGACATGTCATACCAATAGAAAATAAACTCTTATGCTGTTCTGTGCTGAATGGGATAATGTAGACTTCTGCCTTTTTATAATCGGGAATAGGATCAATTTTACTGTGAATTAATTCATTTAATTTTGTTAGAGATTTAGCTATTAAATTAATATTATATTTTAGGAATGCATATCTCAATCTCTCATAAAGCTGTGGGATATAATCAAATGTGCAATAAATAGACTTGCTCAGATTTAATTCCTTCTTTTTGTGTTGGTTGTTTTGTTCGATTAACTAATTTATTAATGTGTTGAGGAGGGAAACCATTCTCAATAGCAATTTGTTTTATTATACTAATCTCGTTTTCTAGGTATTTATCTGTACAAACTTCGAAGTCACGTTTAACGTAAAACCTGTTGGCAGCAATTTTATATGAAAATGGTGAGTTACAATCAAAAGGAATAGTGTTGTTAGATAACCATAATAGATAATAATAAATTAACCATAATAGAATTCTTGCTAGCCTGGACATTGTCTCTCTTTATCCTTCTATAATTAGCAATGAAATTGTTAAGATAATTGAAACATCTATTGACAATAACCCAAAATATGATCAAGATATTCGTACCACGTTAAAATCAGCAATTAACCTGATTACACAAAATAATCTTTTCGTTTTTAACAGTACATATTACAGACAACGAAATGGTGCTCCAATGGGATCCCCCATTTCAGGATATTTAGCCGAATTAAAACTTAGACCCTCAGAAACAGAGATTATGGAAGATTTTGAAATCAAGCCATCAATTTGGATAAGATATGTAAATGACATTTTCATAATTTGGGATCATGATTTGCGGTCTTTAAATAATTTCCTGTTAATGAGTTGGATACAAAGATAAAGTTTCGTTAGAAATTGAGAAAGAGGGTATTTTACCCTTCCTTGATATTAAATTAATAAAGAATAGTCATGGAAATAAATTGGAGCGTACTATTTATAGAAAAAATGTAGATCTAACAACACTATTCCTTTTGATTGTAACTCACCATTTTCATATAAAATTGCTGCCTACAGGTTTTACGTTAAACGTGCCTTCGAAGTTTGTACAGATAAATACCTAGAAAATGAGATTAGTACAATAAAACAAATTGCTATTGAGAATGGTTTCCCTCCTCAACACATTAATAAATTAGTTAATCAAACAAAACAACCAAGACAGAAGAAGGAATTAAGTTTGAGCAAGTCTATTTATTGCACATTTGATTATATCCCATAGCTTTATGAGAGAATGAGATATGCATTAGTAAAATATAATATTTTAATAGCTAAACCTCCAACAAAATTAAAGGAATTGATTCACAGTAAAATTGATCCTATTCTCGATTATGAAAAGGCAGGAGTCTACATCATTCCATTCAGTACAGAACAGCATAAGAGTTTATTTTATATTGGTATGACATGTCGAAAATTTAAGGAATGATTAAAAGAGCACATTTCTGATATCAAGTTTAACAAACCAAATACAGCTTTATCCAGATTGCATCAAAAAGAAAATCTTAAGATATACTTCGAAAAAGCTAAAATTATCATCTCAACGTCTAACCACTCGTCAATAATCCGTGAATCCATTGAAATTTTACTTAGAAGTGATAATGTTTGTAACGATGTCCTTTCCTATAATATTCCCGCAATTGGTACAATATCCTAACGGTACAATATTTCCAAATCCTATCCTATTGGTACAATATCCTAAATATTTCCAAACCTCCTGATAACATGAGCTGATCTTTTGACCCCTCTGCAGAAATGGACTGAACTCCGCTTGCGCATGCGTACTATTTTTGTTTTTATTTTTAAAATGTATTTCTATTCTGTCAATCATCTTTTTTCTCTCTGAAAATGAACGCGGGTATGTTCGACAGATCTCGAGTTGCATTAAATAATATTTTTATATGTTTTTGTCACCTTTTAAGTAGTTATAAATATATTATAAAGTTTTTGTATCCTATGAGTTTATCGAACCTTACATTTACCTTTTTTTGTAAAAAAACACTGTTCTAAATATTAACTAAAGTTTAATTCTATGAGGATTTAAAGGTCGTTTTGATAGGAAAAAAACAGATAATAAAAATAATATTATTTTCTAATATATCATAGCTACGTCGCCTATGAAATTACCAAGTGTCGTACGCGTTCTGCAACTTCAAGATTAGAACAGTATTTTATTATATAAAATCTATTTTTAATCCCTTGAGGGGCATATCCTACCTAATTACAATCAAGATTAGCATCATAAAATTTTAATAAAATTTTACTTTTATAAATTTGGCGAATAAAAATTTCAAGATTGCATTCAGTTATTTTGAAATAAAATTTCTCAAAAATTATAGTGTTAATTCAACATTACAGAAACACAATTATTTGCCTCTGTAAGGTATAAATGGGGCGAAGTTTCGAACGCTTAACGTAGATTTATTTTTCACCCGCCCCCCTCAAAAAAAAAAAAAATACTTTTCCAGAAAAATTCCCTGAAACTTATGACACCCTGAATTCCCACCATACCGGACTATTTCCATTTTTCTAATCGTCTGTACATGACAATCAGCTTTCTTGATACGCCAAGAAAAAGACTACCGAGATGATAGCGCTTCATGTTTTATTTATTAGTTTATTACTTTACTTTACTTTTTTTCCGGTGCAGATTTTTTAGAATCTCAAAATTTGTTTTTAAAAAGGGCACCAGTTTAAATGTTGAAATAAAAATCATAGTTTAAATTTGTTTTGCGTGTTTCATTAAAAACTGTTGTGGGGATTTGCAATATATTGAGTTATTTTTGGATAGTGTATCCTAATTTTTTCTTTAAAAAAATCATATTTCGCACTTGTCATCCGTGTAAACGACGGTGTCCTAAAAACGCAGTGTCAGCTGGCTGCCTGCACCGAAGTGCGGCATTATATGTTGTACAGTATTCGTGAAACATAATAAAAAATAATGATAATGGAATTAATCTGTTGCTTATTGAATATGGTGTAGAGTACGATATTTTAAAAGTTTATATATTTGTGTAAAATAACAGCATTAAAAGATTCAGTTTGTCTCGATTAAAAAGCCATAAATAGTTTGTAAAAATATAAAAAAAAAATGGAATATAAATAGAATCCTGTACAGTGCAGTAAAGAATGTAACTCGAAACATTTGTATTAACAGTAGAACGTCCGGAAGTTTTACCGAACCTTAATCAAAACATTTTAACACCAGAATATTTATTTAAAACTATTTCACTTATTTATTTAACTGAGTTTTCTCTAGTTAGATAGTTATATAATGTACTTCAGTTAATGACTATAGACTAACACAAAGATGGTTAGATCAAAATAAGAAAAAATATACAACTCTTGACCCTCGGGAGTTGAGACCTAAGAAAAATATGCATTAGGGCCCCCCCCCCTGTTACACTGATGTTAAACTAATTGAAAATAGCCTTAAAGAGCATGGGTCTGCCTTCGAGTCACGAGGTCTGCCTTCTTAAAAACAGGAAATCCTATGCCACTCTATATGGTTAATGCAGGGCTCCCAAATGGTCCGCCAACTGAATACCAATATTTTTTTAGGAAAAATTTCTTTTTAGATTTTTTTTATAAACCGCCACGGATTCACCTTTGAAAGTTAATTCCAGCGCAAACCTACCATAAAATTTTCTGTTAAAATTTATTGGTATTCATTTGGCGGACCATTTGGGAGCCCTGTTAATGTTATTCCACTTAATAACTTTGAGGACATAAACAAAATAAATGGGATACATTACATTATAGTCAAAATCGAAGCCTTTACTACCAAATACAAGGTAAAATAATGCTACAGGTGTCAAGGGTAAGGGTATGCCTCAGAGGTATGTGGCTTTGATGCCAAATGTGTTAAATGCGGAAAATTACACTTGAGCACTGCCTGTGAACACAAGGGCAGAATTAAATCTAAATGTGCCAATAGCGCACTGGGACATCCCGCAAGTTACCGCGGTTGTCCAAAATATCCATACAGACTGGAAAATAAACATAACCGAAACATTACAAGTAATAGCGTCAGCATTCCGTACACTGAAAATCAAATTCTTACTGATATTTTTGAAAATTTCAACTACACCTAAACGCCTAAGCCCACTGAACCATCAAGTAGTAATAACTTGTCAAATTCTGAAAATAATGATAGCGAAACAGCAAATACCCCTTCCTGCCCTACTAATAAAAATTCAGATAACACTCGAAATTTAAAATTCCCTATAAATTACTCTAATGACATTAACGATATACTTAATACTTTTAATGAACTCAAAGAAGTCTTTAAAATCACCAAATTCTTAAGCTGCATAAAAAATATCTCAACTCAAACCAAAAAATATGATAACCCCATGCAAAAAATGATAGTTATTATCAACGAGTTCGACAAACTTGCTAACCTTGTTAACTTAAATTAAGAGTTATTCCTTCCCCAGCTAAACTTTATGCCTTTTTTCAGTGTATTGTTTTGTCAGTTTTGTATATAAAAAAAACATTTTTTAACTGTTCTATTTTGTTTTTTTTTCACGTATTTAAATTGTTTTACCTTACTATCCCTTTGTTCCATTATCATGGTATCTTTTTATCATCATTTTTCATCGAGTTACCAGACTGGGAGGATGCTGTCCTCTCTTTTTCCCATGTTCTCTTTAAAATTCTGCTTTTTTCTGCTTAGTTAGTCTGAACTCTCCTCAGTTATGTTTTTTATTATCGCTTTTTATTACTTTAACTTGTGCATTAATATTCTTTTTGTAAATATGTATATATTTTTATTATTTTCCAAATTTGTTTGCACTGTGCTTTGCAATTTTTTTTTTAAGTTAATCTTTGTATGGTCTCTGTAAGGAGTCTTTTTTTATGCTAGGGCTTCCGTTAGGTAGCTTTTTCGCCTGTCTACGGACTGTTAGTTTTTGGATCATATGGAACTTTTTTTTATCTTATAGTTATACTAACATTTTTTATTAGTAAGCTCTCTTACTCTTAAACTTTATCTCTTCTTTTTTTGTGGCCACCAGCCGCGTCTATACATCTTTTTTCATGGCTCCCATTGCAAGAAAAACACATTACCTCTATACTGGATGTTAAGTTAACTAGGGAATCCATTGACCTGTTCCATTGTTCTCTAGTTAAATTTTAACTGATTTTACGAAAAAAAATTTTGGTTCGAATCAACATTTTATCATTTGATCGATGTCAAATTGACAGCAGCTGGAAGTCTAGTTTTAAATGTTAAGTGGTCTCAGACCCTTAAAATTGGAAAAAATAAAAAAGATCATTTTCAAAAAATGATTTTTGCAATGATTTTAAAAAACAATTTTGTATTGATATGAAAGATATAAGTATATTCTTTCATTCCATGCATTTAAAAATCTTCAAGATGCAGAATTATTATTTATAGGGGCTACAAACTATAAAACATTTGTCGAGCAGATAATTAGTATAACAGCTCATGCGCATGATTACATAATAAAAATTTGCAACTAGAATTAAAATATTTGTGCCGAATTATACTTCAGATTGTAATAATTACACTAAACCTAAATAAATGTTTATTTAAAGCATTTTTATATTTTTAATACAAAGTTGTATTAAGCTAATACAAAATTTTGAAAAATTTAACAGTACAATCACCTAATATATATATATATATATATATATATATATATATATATATATATATATATATATATATATAATTTTAGCAATGAAAAGAAATTTTAGTTTCATTTTAGACAGACAAACATGAAACATATGTTTTGAAAATTTCATGAGAAGATATTCAGAAGTTTTGAGATATATGCCGAAATATTTATGCGAGATATTGTGCCGAAAAACATCATTTGGAGAAAAATTACTTCAAAGTTTCGGAAACACCGATTCAGCTACATAGCAGATATAACACTAAAAGCCATAACTTCTGTTATTATGGGAATTTCAGGGAAACAAGTACATGAAAATGTTCAGAAAATATAGAAAAAATATAGAAGTTTAACATCTAAAAAAATTTAATTTCGAAAATTTTGAAGCTTTTAAGAATCATGAGACCCCTTAATGAAAATCGGTCAATAGACATTCGAGCAAACCAAGCGGCCAGATAAAAAAAAAAGTATCTTTAAAGTTGTGCTTTAACGACTTGTTTATTGCTGTAACTCTTGTAATAAACCTAATTTCAAAATATCGTTTTTTTTTTGTTTTTTTGGCTATATTCTAGATAATATCACACATCGGAAAAAAATATAAAAAAAATCGAATGTTTGGAAGTTTCAAACTGGTGTAACCCTTAAATAATCTTGTCTAAAGAGTTTCACTTTTGAAATCATTGTAAACAAATTAGGAACAAAAAAATTATGAAAAATTAAATAGAAATCGCATCTATTTTGTTGTAAATACCACTATTACAGAATAGAAAATTTTGCCGTATATAATGCAAGATTTTATCTCATTAAGGGGTATCAAGACTCTTAAAATTGTAAAAAATGAAAAAAAAGACAATTTTCAACATTTAATATCTTAAATACATATATAATTTTAAAACACAATTTTTAGAAGAATGAAATATGTATGTATGTTATTTCATTTCATATATTTAAAAAAATTACAAGATCCAGAATTAATATTTATAGGAGCCTTCAAACTGTCAGACATTTGACGAGACCAAAATTTGTATGACAGCTTTCGCACAGGATTTCAAAATAGATTTTGCAACTAGAACGAGAATTTTGGTGCCGAATTATACTTCAGATTGAATAATTACCTTGAATATAAATAAATTTGAATTTAAAGCATTTTTATATTTTTAATACAAAGTTGTATTTGGGTAATAGAAAATTTTGAAAATATCAAAAGTATGATCACATAAAAAAATACTTTTTTTGAACAATAAATAGTAAATTTTTGGTTCAGTTTATACAAACTATCATTAAACATCTATTTTTAAATTTTCATGAAAAAATGTTGAGTAGGTTTTTAGATATCTCGCGTGTTATGCCCAAAAACATTATTTTGAGAAAAATAGCTTTAAAGTTTCCGAAACACCGCTTCAGCTATTGAGCGTGTATACTTCTAAAAGCTGTAACTTTTGTTGTAATTGGAATTTCAAGGAAACATATCGAAATGTTCAGAAAAGACAGGAGTTTAACAAATAACGAAATTAAAATTTCGAAAAGGTAGGTTTAACAGGGCTGCCACAGACGACTATTTTTTAATTCTATCTCGTACCATTGTTTAAAAACAGAAACTCTTCACATACACTTTGAGAACATTTGCATGAGAAACATACTACAAAATTTATTTTCTTAAAATAGTGATGCGAATAAAATATTAAAATAGTCTTCTGTGGCCAGTGTTGCCAGTGGGCATTTTTTTAAAATTTAGATATCTGGATTGGCACCATTTTTCTGTAAAGGTAAAATACCTTTTGTTTTTGGCCTACTTCTGCGAACTTACGTAATGTGAAATGTCAATAAAGGCGAAATAAGGCGAATTTTACTATTTCAAAAAAGTTGTGCCAATCAAGAAATATGAATTTTAAAAAAAGTAGCCCACTGGAAAAACTGCCCGTGGCAGGCATGCTTTCATTGTCCCGCATATTTTTTGGTCTCCTTGTCCTACTTTTTATGATACTCGACCTGGCAGCAATAGTTGTCATACAGTTTGGCTTCATCTCATTGTATTCATCTTGGTGAAATTTGACCACATACCTTCCTAAAGTTTTTCGATCCATGCTATGTTCTTTTGCAGCCGTCTGAGCACTTATCTTATCATTAACAACTTTTAAGACTGCTGCTTCATTCTTCCCTACTGCTTCTGTTTACCCAGTGTAGGTAATATTTAAATGGAAAAAGTTCCTTTGAACTTGCTCATTTATATTTTATTAATTGTTTTCTTGCAGTGGATACTAAAGCAATTTTTCAGATATTTCTTCAATCAGTTTTTAAACATTTTTTTTTTTATTCACCCCATTTTACTATAGTTTTCCAGAATAAATTGACATTCTTTTTTATGTATAATCGTTAACCTTTCATTATGTAACGTGTATAATAAAAAGATTTCCAAAACCACTTAATTAACATTTTCGGGAAGAGAGACACGACGTATACGTGATGTATAAAGTAATCAGAATCCGTGATTATTGCCAACAGTTATTATTTACTGTAAATTTTGCCTTATCTAATAAAGACATTGACTAGAGTCACTTAACTAAAGTTTCTGTTTACGAAAACCGGTGAAAAAAACGGTCAAACGATTGAAAAAAGTGTAAAAGACGTTCGTCCTGAAGGGGTTACGGGAGTTTTGACCATCTCACCAAAGACAGTTGTTTGAGCACTCCACTAGCTTTGGTTGATACCTATTGGTAAAGCTCTGAAATTCTTTTAAATACAAAACAGAAGGGTGGATCAAGCCTCCCCTATGGCCAACCCTCCCTAGTCTCCCCTATTTATATTTTCAAACCTCTTAGAAAAGACCAATACATAAAAAATATTTTTTACGTGCTGCTATGTACAGTAAATATCCTCCAATCCGACATCTTGAAATCCGGCATGCTGGATAATCTGGTACGACTTTCGGAAACACAACAGAATCGAGAATAAAAAAAACAGTGTGTTGGACGAGATTTTGATGAGCTGACCGAGGAAATTTTGACTGATGATGTGTAATTCGGAGTGTTATCAACCAACCTAATAAGGCGTTGGCTCTGATAATGATGATATGGATGAGTCAAACATCAGTTAAGAATCATGCAGCTGATGCCTTGAATACATTTATCTAGTTTTCAGAGCGCAGCAGTTCGTTCAGCCATGCGGAAATTATGATGCTTCACATCATAAGAAATAACTTCCTTAAAAAAGAAGACAGAAGACTAATATAAACAAAGCGATATTCGAGCTGTGTTCAAGGTGTTTTCTACAACTAGGCCTACACGTTTTCATTTTATTGTCATGTGCATATATTTTACTTTACATTATTGGGTATTTTTTTATTGTTTACTATCTGTTTAAAAAATAAAAATCGTGCTTTACTCAGGGGTCGGAACATATAGAAAAAAACTTATTGTTTGTAACAGTATATTTATAAATAATCCTCAAGAGACATTTTTGTAAGATATTCATTAGGAATAAGGTTAGTTGGGGTAACTGGACCCACGATGTAACTGGGCCATAGGCTATTTTTTTTAAAAACCGTCGAGGTATTTTAAGTTTTAGCTTTTGTGAACAATGCCCCTTAACCTCTACTTCCTAAAACAACGTGTACCAACTCAATCATAACTCTCTCTTTGCTGCGATAGGTTGTCGAAAATTAACGTTTCTTTTTTAAAAACAACGTCAATATAGTTGAACTTCCTCGGCTTTTTATTAAAATACTGTAAGTACTTTTATTAAACAATCTTTTATTTTTTTAAGATTAGGCATATGACTACGTTAATATTATTAGGTAACTATACTTATTTACTTCATGTTTTAAATGTAAGCCCGTTGTCCCAGTTAACCCATAAATTTTTTCAAGAATGGGGTAACAGCGCCATGCTGGATCCAGTTACCCCAATAGTTATTAATAATATTTTTGAGTTTCGCTTACAACGGGAAGTAAATTTCTCCATTTGTTTTGCTCACAATAAAGAAAATTATGGAATACCTTATTAAAATTGCGTAATAAAATTAAAAAAAGTATATTGAGTGGTATTAAACCAAATTTCGCGACTCCTTGAGAGGCGGTGATGCCGTTATGGCTTTAAATAATTTAAATTTCGAATTGCCACATTGGCACCGGAATTTTATAATGAAAATTTCACCTTTATTAAGTACGCGAAAATGTACTTTTACTTGTTTACAAATAGATTCTCTTTTAAATACTGGTATCAGTAAATTATTTCAACATTTTACGAATACAAGTATCTTGCTTCTGAAAGCGAGATAGCCAAATCTTGAAATTGTACGATACACAGGGGTCTCATTCTGTAGAGAAACTTTTATTGTTCCTACCACTATTTTGAAAATAATATCTTCATCGCACCTTTGTTTAGAATATGTTAAGTAAAATTATCATGAAGGTTCAAGAGTTCTGTAGGAACAATAAAAGTTTCCCTATATAATGCGACCCCTAGATACAGGTAAAGTACTTACGTAGCCGTTTGTTCATAGATTTACCTAGCTATTTTTTTCCTTAACATACCCATGTGACTTTTATACTTATTACCTATACTAAAGTACATAAGTACTTACTTAATTTTCATGTTTTTGGTATAAATAAATCTAATATTTTCATTTTTAGTGTTTTTTTAGACACATTGACAGCAAAGGTTACAACGCTCTTTATTGACATGTAATTTACATGGTCTGCCTGGTTTAAATTTTTTTAAGTTGTTTACTTTTTTTCAAACAGGACCTGATATCCCATATGAAAAAAAAAATAAACGCGTGTGAAACATAGACCCTCATGGTCCAGTTATCCCATTTTTATGGGGCAACTGTACCCATGAGGAAAGAAAGATGAAATATGCATATTTTTATATTTTTAAACATTAAAATGTAATTTTGAGCATTTCTGTCTGATAGAGGGAATCTAACGGAACACATTTACAGAAGTTCAGACTTTAATTCAAATGCACATTAGCTTTTTGAAGCTGAATTGTCAAAAGCTCCAGAGTCACATTGTAAAGTCATGTCCCAGTTGCCCCGACTAACCTTATAGCGTGAAGATTATTGATGAAAGATACTGGTAAGAACAGTAAATTTTGTCCTACATGTTCCGACACATCTTTACCGTCATTTTTTGTTTACTTCCAAGTTCTACACTTTTTTCCCGACATTCATCCTGTAATCCGGATAATTTCGTAATCCGGCATTTTTCAAGTGCCGAACATGCCGGAATAGAGGATGTTTACTGTACGTTTTAAAAATTTATAAATCTATGAGTAAAAATATTGTACGCTTTTTAGTTTTGTTGTTGTTGTTGTTGTCCATGAAATAACAGAAATTTACCATTTTTAATAACTTATGAAATAGTGAAATATTTATGAAAGAGTAAGTAGTTCTAACAATTTAATATTTAGACGTGATTTAAAATAAATAGTACTAGTAAATATATATTTATCACATTGTTTGTTTAAGCCGTTGCCATCGAAATCCTCAAGGCCAGAGGACAGGAGTTGTGACGTCATCACTAATCGACCGACTTCTCACTAGAGTTGGAATTCACACCGGAAAATTTTGAATAGCGATTTTCTTTTATTTTATTTGTGGATTATCTATCATCATTATAAAACAATACTAACTGTTTAAACTTGCTGGTGATAATCCGGAATCCCAAAATAAAGATTCAGCCAGATGCGGAATGCCACAGTGTTGCCGCAACTCGCTGATTTTTTATTGGGGAATTCCAGATTCTCACCAGTAAGTTTAAATAGTTATTATTGTTTTATAAGATAATAGATATTCCACATATAAAATAAATGAAAATTGTTATTCAAAATTTTCTGGTGTGAATTCCAACACTAGTGAGTAGTCGGACGATTAGTGATGACGTCACAACTCTTGTCCTTAGGCCTTGAGGATTTCGAAGGCAACGTCTAAGCTCAAATTAAATTGCTTAAAGATTTTATAAAGCCGGATTTCTTAACCCTTTGCGCTCGGCGTCTCTTACACAAATTTTATTCGATCGGCTCCACTTTTTTAAAAGAAGTTTCGTTCAAGTATATAATTTCAAAAATGCTCTGATTAAATAAGGTACATTTTATTTTCCTTTATTACCGGTGCCAAAAACAAATTTTGAAAAAAAAAAAAAAAAAAAAAAAAAAAAAAACATTATGTGTCAACAGCGGAGCCCTCGAGTACAAATGGTAAAATTCATTCAGTAAGAATAGAATATTTTAGAATGTATTTTGGAAATCCATGTCCCATTTGTTCTTATTGTAAAAAGTAAAAGATATGACATTCTTAAATTCTTATATTGACCTACGAATAAAGAGAAAAAGTCATGTAGTGTCTACCTGTTGGAAGTGAAGTAATTGGGGATGTAGTCACAAGATGGCGGCTGTTGTTTTTTTTTAATCGGTTTGGTAGGAGCTGATTACCACAAGGTTAACTCTCAACATTAAATTTGAATAAAAATTTGCGTCTTATTTAAACTCTTTATCCATTCAAAATTTCTCTCATCAATAAGGAAGATATTTCTATTCGTTTTTAATGGTGGAAATCTGTCCCGGCGATTTTCAATCTCTTTCAATGACATTGACAGGAATATTTTTATGTAGTCATAATATTTCGGAACCGCAGGACTTGACTACCGAGAAAGAAAATTTCCAGCAGTAAAAAAAAAAAAAAAAAAAAAAAAAAAAAAAAAAAGAAAAAAAAAAGATATATACATATTTTTTATTATGACAGAAATTCTGTGAGAATTTCGTTTAAATATGCAGAAAATTTCTGTTTAAATTTACTTGTGGAAATTTGCTCCAACGGTAATCAGCGGAACTGGTTACAGTTGAAGTTTCACCATTTTGAATAAATGCCAATTCCTTTAGTTTTTTGTTCCATGTGCATCGGTGATCAGAGGAAACGCCCTGTTCCAACTCTTTGCAACGTATTTCTTCATTTTAATTTAGAGCATTATTTTTTAAAATAAACCGGATAGTACGGAGACCGAATAGTTGCAAGACTAATACTCACAAATCTTTTGAATAATAAACGCATATTGTTAAAGTTTAAGTAACAATAAAATATATTAAACCATTAACAGAACTTTCAAATATTCACACATATAGTTACTCTATTGGATATATTTAAGAAATTTTATAACGTAGCTATAAGATTTGCTCAACTATGTAACTTATTTAAGTAAAAAATATGTGTACGTATCACGTGTCAAGTGACCCTTTCTTTTTTGTATATTTTTACAAAAAACTGGCTTTTTGGCACATATTTCCCTAGTACAATAAAATCTCCGAATAACGAACAGACTGCAGCATTTGTCTACTATCAGGAGGTGTCCGATTTTCAAAGCTAAAACTGTATTAAGACGCAGATGTAGGGGTTCGAAATTGTGTCAGCTATTCTGGAGTGTTCATTATGGAGGTTTTACTATATTTCTTATAATCAGTTTTAAAAAATACACAATATAGGTAAATCCACATAAATCACATAATCTAATGCAAAACATTGAGTAGCTAGCAAAATCTGATTTTTAATTTTTCGTTTAAATCAATCAGTTTATAATTTATTTAAGATTTTCTAATCTTTTGAGGTTTATAAAAACTTACCACATTGTGTTTGTTGCCCCCGTCTAATTAAACATATTTTAGTAGATTTCTGAAAAAGATTTTAACTACTTTTCAAAAAGATCTTTATATACAAAATATGGTAAGAGAAAAAAAATATAATCAGGCAACCCCTTTTTACCAAAATTTGTGGAATAACCCGTATAAACATTATTCAGGTCAAAGTCCTTAGTAAACGAGTGTAATATGCTCTCACAGGCAATATACAAGTCTTTAAATGGCATGTCTTAGGGACATATTTTCTTATATATAATTTAACCCTTTGCGGTCGAGTATTGGCAAACAGCCAAGCTTTATACACATGATTATGATTATGTTATTTTACTCGCACCACTATATTTTAAACATAGAATTTTTAAAGAATTTCCTTTGCACGTAGTTTAGAGTGAAAGTAAAAATGTATAAAAAAAAAAAAAGAAAAAGTTGTGCCAACCGAATAAACTCGTATGCCTGTGCCTGGTATTACTTCGACTACAAAGTGCTATAAATGATGTATAATAATTGAAAAAAAAATGTGTGTTTCTTCAGAAGGTACCCCGAAATTTTTTATTTAAAAAAAACACAGTTATTTCCTCCTGTACTTCATTCTAAACCGTAATCATGTTCTAGCGTTACTTTTTTGTTAGACTGAATAATATAAATAAAGAAATCAAATACAAAAAAGCTAAACTAAAACAAATCAAAGTACAACAGAACATTTATAATAAGTGAAGCATATTAATATACTTTAATGTATTCAATTTACTTATTAAAATCTTTTATTACTCTTTATAGCTTATTAGTTTTAAAAAGGCCTTCAGGTTCAACGATATTGTAATTAAACAATTTCTATTTCAATCATATCACTAAGAAAATGCGTATGACTATAAATTAATGCCAGTGTTTTTACTAACTGAAATCTATTTTTCCTTGATGTGATAAAGAAATATCCATTTCTTATAAAAATTTTCCATTTGAAAAGTCAAATCTATATTTATGATTTTCCGTCACTTCATGTGGTATTGAATTCTCATAAGGGAATTTGCGTTATTTTTCATTTTTATTTCTGTGCAAACTTGAATTGATCTTCAATTAACAGAACATGTCTAAAAATTAAATTAACTAAAGGTATTGTCTACAGTTCTACATAATTTTAGGAAAAAATATCAGCAACGTTGTAATTTTTTATGCTGTACTTAAAAATGTTCTAAAGTATACTATCATATCATGTAAATTATCTTATTTATCGGAATTTAAGACGCGCCTTTTTTATTAAAATAGTACTCATTTAATTAGGCGTACTTTAAAATCGAATACGAGGAAACTCACAGTACTTTAAAACCAGCTGTATGGGAATTGACTTAGATAGGGAGCCAGTGACACCGAAAGCCACGTGAATTAAAATTTTTTTTACGTAAACCGATAGTAAAAACAGTGCTACCAGTGGGCTACTTTTTTTAAATTCAGATTTTTTGATTGGCACCACTTTTTTGAAATGGTAGAATTCTCCTTGTTTTTGCCTTAATTTAGATGTCATTAAATAAGGCGAATTTTTTCGCTGTAATTAATATGTCATTAAATAAGCTGAATTTTAACATTTAAAAAATGGTGTCAATCAAGAAATCTGAATTTTAAAAAGTACTGACAACACTGAGTAAAAATCATTTGAACAAAATGGGCTACGTATGACAAGGTTTGACAATCCGAAAATATGTTTAATTAAATTAACTATTGTTAAAAGGCTATAATGTTTTACCGCTATCGCGTATATTGATCACTCTTACAGCCTTTTATAGAAAATTTTGTATTCTTTCAAAAAAGCTTTGTATGACAAACTTATTTCTCCCAGAAAAGTCTGTTATACCTAATTCAATGTTGCCAGATAGTCAAAAGTCAATTTCCCCAAATTTTCTGAAATTTTCCCCAAATGGGTTTCTTTTTTCCAGAAAAAGTCTCCAACTCAGTTTCTACTCAAAAAAGTAAATTGTTAATTTTCTATGTACCACTATAAAAAATGTTTAAATAATTTAAACTAAAAAAAATTCCCCAAATCATTTTTTTTTTCAAAAAATTCCCCAATTATAAAAAATAAACATTTCAACTCGGCAGAATTTTCCATACATATACATAGGACTTTTCTTGTTGTATGCTACAAATAAAAGAAATTTGTATATGTGCCCGCGATGATTAGGAAACTCTGCCGCACTTATATAGGTGTCTGGAAATTCAGGTTGGGATAATTCAAGGCAGGTCATGATTCACGTGTTATACGTGTAAACTGTCATGTTGTAAACGACGAGCATGACCACGACCACGAGTAAAATGATTGATATATCCGATTTCTGCATTTTACTTTCATTTTTCAAATCGAAATCGAGTTTGATCCAGTGTTGTCCAATGATTAAAAGTAAACTTTAAGTGAAATAGGGGAAAAAATTCCCCAAGTATTTCCCCAAGATCCGCTTGCCCAAAACATAGATCTGGGAGGACTCGAGTGGCTAGAAAACGAGATGGTAGAAGGATCCATAAACTGGCATTAGACAAATGATGATTGCTAGTCGCATCAAAATTGAGTCAGAGCTTTCTGTTTCAACGCATACTTTCGTAGATGAATTAAAAATAGATAAATGTAAATTAGTTTACATGAAAATGATAAAACAACCAGCCTTGAAATCTCATAAATTGACGAGAACGCAAGCGGACTTTAACCCTTTCCGTTGCGGAGTAATTCTGTTTATAAACTGTTCAAATAATGGACTGACACCACAATTTATAAGCGAATTTATTAGGAAATATGAAGTTTCTTATTTTCACGTGCAATATAAAAGGAAAATTTTATTTAAGTAATTTAGGAGCCATTTTTCAGTTTTTAATAAAAATTAGGTGTCCTTTTTAAGGACACTACTTTCGAAAGGCTTAATTTGGGCCTCACTTTGTTTTAATGCTCAAGTATCTCTGGAGTTTCTCAATGGTCGCCAAGCAGCTTAAGACTACATACATACATTGGAAAACAATTTACAGCCATTTGGTGAATTTTTATCTCTTCCAAAGTGTCTATACCGGATAGCATGAATATTAACAGCAAGTTTGATTTTTTTTTTACATTATCTTGCAGTGACCAATTTGAATTGAGAAATTCGCAGCAAATATCCCGTAAGGTATACCATCACCCACTTGCATGAGTAGTTTGTTGTGAAACTGCTGGCAAGACTGTCTTTAATTCAAGAAAGTGACGAACGCAAAAAATCCCTCTGTTTAACCCCTTAATTCTCGCTCCCGTCAATATCACGGGTTGAGGTGTCGTTCGTTATTTCTCGTGCCCGTCATATTTCCGGGCTGGAGATTTAATTGCTAGAAAAAACTTCGAAACTAGAAAAAATTAAAAGTCATTTCCGTTTGATGTCTTTGAATATTTCCGTTTTGGTTTGGTTTTTGGAGCTGATTGTGATGCTGGACTTTGTATTGCATGTTCCAAAATATATCACACTCAAAAAAAAAACTTTTACTAATCAAAATTTATGTACAGGGTGATTATAATTAAAGTCCGACTTTCAAAATGCTGTAAAAAAAGAACCACTGGTCAGAATGACTTCAAATTTGAAATGAGTATACTGGAAGAAGGGGGAAACGGTATGGCATAAGAAAAAAAGTTCCAAAGTGTCTCAATAGATTGCGCTGTAAGCGGCATAACGAATGTGGATTCGGCGTCAAATGACATTTTTAATCGAAATACGACGGTTTTGTCATGAGTTGCTCAGTAAACCAACCTTACTGTTCAATGTGCATGAGTGTTTCGGTTGTTTTACGGAAAAAATGACTTCCAAATCAATCAACAGTTATGGTACTGTTAGTGGAAAGTCCATCCACCACGGCCAAGGTCGTACCACATTGGATGGGAAAAATCCGTTTTTAATTGTCCTTGGGCCAAAAACCGCATAAAAAGATAATAATGATTCCTTTTTTAATTGTCCTTTGGCCAAAAACCGCATAAAAAGCACATAATGATTCAGTTTTTAATTGTCTTTGTGCCAAAAAACGCATAAAAATCAATGATTCGGTTTTTAATTGTCCTTGGGACAAAAACCGCATAAAGAGCGAATAATGATTCTGTTTTTAATTATTGCTAGACATGCAATGATACAACCGATAACGATTATCGATTTCAACTTGTGGCGGACAATGGTGGACAGCATATGGAACCTGTCTGCCGCATATCTAGCAATGATTAAAAACAGAATCATTATTCGCTTTTTATACGGTTTTTGGCCCAAGGACAATTAAAAACTGATTTTTCCCATCCAATGTGGTACGACCTTGCCGTGATGAATGGACTTTCCACTAATAGTACCACAACTGTTGATTGATTTGGAAGCCATTTTTTCCGTGAAACAACCGAAACACTCATGCACATTGAACAGTACGGTTGGTTTACTGGGCAACTCATGACAAAACCGTCGTATTTCGATTAAAAATGTCAGTTGACGCCGAATTCACTTTCGTTATGCCGCTTACAGCGCCATCTATTGAGACACTTTGGAACTTTTTTTTTCTTATGCCATACCGTTTCCCCCTTCTCCCAGTATATTCATTTCAAATTTGAGGTCATTCTGACCAGTGGTTCTTTTTTTACAGCATTTTGAAAGTCGGACTTTAATTATAATCACCCTGTATATATATTATTTCAAATATTATTGGTAAAAATTGTGTGATGATGATAATAAATAAAGATCTAAGGTGTGAAAAATAAAGGTCTTATTTCATTAATGTGTATGGTGGAAAACAAGCATTAAGACACAGAATCCTCGCATTGGGACTTTTCTACAAATATGAATTTGTTCTATAACATCTATTTTTTTCGCCTTAAAAAACACTAATTGCATATTTTATTTGGAAGCATTATAAGTATTCAATTTCTGGAATAAAAAAATAGGTACTTTTTTATGGTTTTTCCAAATATTAAGCGACCGTTAAGGGGTTAAAGAATAGACAATCAGCAGATACACAGAAATTTTATTCCGTTAGCACCGCTTTTTCTAAGAAACTATACTTATCAAACACCAAAAAAGGCTCGTTTTGAAAAGTACAACTATTACCTTAACTTGTTTATGGTGATGAAAAAGGTGCGTGCACCTTCTGACTGTGTGTTTGCATCAATAGGCTTGATCGGGTCTATGGGCCTCTTCGAAGGGGTTAAACTTGTGGAGTGGAAAGATTACTACTTTGCAATAAGTTTGCAGAACTTTTTATTACTTGTTAGCTGGTAATTTGCAATACATTTCATACAGCATGCATTTAACTTGCACGGAAAGTTAGCTGCAAGTTTAAAGTGTGGTGACTTCGGCGTTTGCGTCATCTTGCTGCAGTCTTGCTATGAACTTTCAGTCTTATCATGCTGAGCTTGTTTTTACTTTTACTACCCGAGAGAGACTGCTCAGACTAGGAAGTGAGTCTGTAGAGCATAGATGTCCATCCCGGTCCGCTTTATTGAGGTCTTTAAAAAAATTGCAGGTTTTCAAAGCAAGACTGCTGTAAATTTTCTGGAAATTAAAAAGGCTATCTGGGATTTCAGCAAGATAATGGGCACATGCATGTTCCATACAAATCAAACAATTGCTTTAGCTCTCAAAATATTACTTTTCTCGACTGGCCCGCGTGTAGCCCTGATCTGAACCCATTCATATGTCATACGGCTTATGCAATCTTTTGGCAATACTCCTCTGTAAATGAAATTTGATCTGCTGTTGAACGTGTTTGGCACGAAGTAGACCCCCAAGTGATGCATGCAGGATTTAGTTTCTTCGATGTAAAGTCACATTTTTGCACTAATAGCAGACAGTGTAGGTGCAGTTCTATTTTAATTTATGGATATTTTTCTGTAAATAAACAAATTGCCTATACTTTTGCGACAATGTTAAATTTGTTTTTTTGCCATTATGTATTATGTAAAGTGTATAAATTAAAATTTATTGTTTGTGAATAAAGGATAAGTCCCCAGTAATATATCACAGTTGAGTTACACAATACGTTACATACTTTTTAGTACAGAAGCACAATCGATCATTGTCTAAGCTTTTGCTGCGCACTATAATATTATGAACCATTAGGTAAAGAAAAAGTATAGATTAAAAACTGCATAATTAAAAGAAAAAATAAGGTAAAAACTAATTTAAAGAAATTTTATGAAAGGTAACAAAGATTATGAGTTTAAAATTAAGTCTTTAAAAATTTATGATGTGGAATATTTTTATAAAACTTTAGTGAAATTAACGGTTTAGTGTTAAGGAAGAAATGAGTAGATAAAATTGAATAAAATTATGGAAATAAAGAAATATATTTATATATTCCAAACTTTCAAGTGTTTGAGCACAACTATTTTAGAGCGGTGTGTGTTTTCAAATCATAAATAATTGTAACTAAATAACAGCATATGCGTCTATATAAAAACGACGATTTTCAAAATTTGAGAGATTTGAAAGGCATTATATGTATATTTAGTTTCCATATGATGTATTGTTTCTTACTGAATACCTATACAAAAATTGTTTGTCTATATAAAATAATAAGACACACTTATATGCTCATGTCAAATCTAGAAACACTTAACCCCTTAACGCTCGAATTAAATTACGGTTTAAAATTTCAAATTGCTCATTGGCACCACTTTTTTGAAAAAGAAATATTCACCTTATTTAATGACAGGTAAAACGGTACTAAAATAAAGCCAATTACACAATTTTATAAAACTGGTGGGAATCAAACAATCTGAGCGAAAAACACAGTCCGTGAATATGACGGGAGCGAGAATTAAGGGGTTAATAAAGGACTTGTTTTGAAAGAGAAAAATTATCTAATAAAACGTCTGTTGTTTCTATATGAAAAATATTACGATTTCATTTTTTTGTTCAAAAATTATTATTATATTTTCTCTTAAAAAAGATAAATGCGGAATAATTGCCCTATTAAATGAATATATACAGAGTGAAAATTCTTGCTAATTTATCTAAAAAAGGAATTTCTTGCACAAAAATATGACCAAAACTCCCTAATACCAAATACACTGCTCAAAACAATTAAAGGATATTAGGTGGATTTTGTATCTGGTAAACTGTTTAGCTGATTGATACATGGTCGACAGACATAGTAGGTTATATGAGAATAAATTACACATGCTTGGCAGAAAAAAATGCATTTTATTGCGCATTTGTGTACTAAAGGAAAAAAACACAATTTGTGCATATGAGAAAAAAAGAATAAGAAAAGGTGTTTTCTTCAAAGAAAATCATTTTCAGTAGAGGGTATGGTTTCCACGGGCGGACAGCAACGTTGAACACCTTTGAGGCATGGACTCAATGAGGCTATTAATGACGAGTTGGGGTATTCTGCCCCACTCTTCCAGAAGAGCTCTTTCCAGTTCTTGGAGAGTTTGTGGGGGTTGTTGGCGGCCAGGAACTCGTCTTCCTAGAGCGTCCCAAACGTGCTCGATTGGATTCATGTCTGGAGAACAATCTGGCCATTCCATTCGAACGATTCCTTCCTCGAAAAGGAAATCCTCCACCAGGTTTGCACGATGTGGCCTGCAGTTATCGTCCATTAAGATGAAGTTATCTCCGATTGCTGTAGCGTAAGGGACTACAATAGGTCTGAGGATCTCATCCCTATATCGTCGACCAGTCAGAGCTCCATCTCGAATGATGTAGAGGTCAGTGCGCCCGTCAATGGAGATGCCACCATACACCAACACTCCTCCACCGCCAAATCTGACACTTTCGTGCACGTACGCAGGATTATTCCTACTGCCACGGTCCCTCCAGATGAAAATACGCCTATTATCCGGATGCACAGAAAAACGGGACTCGTCAGAAAACAGAATATTGCTCCATTCATTTCTCCTCCAGTTGACATGCTCGGTTGCCCACTCCCTGCGGTCGCGACGATGCCTTGATGTTAATCTAACACATACTTTCGGTCGGCGAGCATACAGACCTACAGAATGGAGCCGGTTTCGGACAGTCTGAGTTGAAATCGTGGTGCCTGTAGCCGAGCGAAGGTGTTGTTGGAGAAGAGTAGCGTTCATGGTTCGGTGTCTCCGAGCTGTTAACGCTAAATACCGATCTTCATTGGGCGTTGTTGCCCGTCTACGACCCTGCCCTGGTCTTCGGCCTGCACATCCACTCTCCAAAAAACGGTTCCAGATCCTGGAAATGACACTTTGTGACACTCCAATGGATTGCGCTACTTCGGCTTGAGTTTGGCCCCCTTCTAACCTACCAACAATTCTCAAAGCTTCTGAATCTGTCAAACGTCTTTGCTGAGACATCGTACTCATAGAAACAAAGCAATCACTGAATGCCGATCATCCTTGTCTTCATTCTCTTTTATCCAGTTGAAAGTCAAATTTCATTCGCTGCCGCTGAATCGACGTTTTTGACGTCGAACTCAAAATTTGCATACTCCACAGTTTGAAAACCAGAAAAATTTGCATTTGTTTTTCTCTTCTTCTATTTTCGTCAAAAAAATTTCGAAAAAAAAATTATATCTTTATTTTATATAAAACTTCAAATATTCTTTAATTGTTTTGAGCAGTGTATATATCGTTATGTAGATGTTTATTCTGTATCAAAATTCATAATATATATTTGAAGCGTAAAACATGATCGCATCTATTTCGAAGTATAAAACCCTTTCTCAGAGAAAATATTTTTAAACATAAATTTGACATCTTGACGTCACATTTGTCACATACTAAAAGCATATTTATGAAACCTATGGATATTATGAAATTCAAATGCATACAAAGTCAATATACTGGAATGCTGTATAGAAAGTTTTATATTTATTATTCAACATGACAATAGCTTTACGTTAGAAGAATTGCTAGAGAATATTCAAGTACTATGCTGTCTATTATTTTTCTATGTTTTGCATGACACGAAATATGTGCCTTCGTGTTGCGCATCCTCTGATTTTAGGAAAGTATTATATATTTACAGATATATCACGTGGTTATAATAATTTTTTGTAAAACATATTGATTATATCACACATAACATGCATAGTAATTATAATGTTATAAAACTAAAATTTTTGTAGATATACTATTAAATTTTAGTGGTATGAACAAAGGATAATTTTTTGCGACTATGAGTGAATTTCAGTTGCATGCCTTATTTAACTCTTACCCCTTGGGGACGAGCGACCGGTATTCGTGCCGCGTAAGGTGATCAGAATCGGGGATTATTTTCACCCATAAATTATTTTTGTAAATTTCGCATTTTATATTCATGCCTTTATATATATGCCTTTTATATTTGCTTTTTATATTCAAGAATTGTAAGAAAATGAATAAATTCTTCATTTGCAATATCTTTTTCGGTGGTCCAGGCTTCGACCTTCCACGGTCCAGATGTGGACCGCGATCCGCCAGTTGCCGACCGTGGTTCTAGAGTGACTTCAAAAGTGTGTTTTGGCAAATTCTTAGAGATTTCTTTAAGAGATCAGTTTTTATATAAAACATTGTTTCTTTAATATTATGTTTTATTTTAAATTAAAGTACTGCTGATATACTCTATTGCATTGTAAATAATTTGTTGGACAAGCCCAAAACTTAAAAGTTCATGTATGAGAAATTTACTAGGTCAACTATTGAGCATTGAAAAAGGCGACATTTTTTAAAATTCTTTCCGAAGAATATATTTGAAACTTTGAATGTTTATTCTGAAACACAAACGTTAGGACTAAGCTAATATATACATATATATATTGGAATTCGTTAACACTTTAATAATAATTAGATAAATTACCTTAAGTGGCCCATTACTGGTGCACTTACCTCGTAAATTTCAATGATATCCGATTATATTTTTGAAAAGTAGATCGCGTATTCTGGAATAGACATACAAACAGTCGACTCAAAGTCATAAACCCTATTCAAATATGCAGGAAATAGTTGAAAATTATAATCTGCATGTACATCTTTAAGATATCAAATTAAAAAAGCACCGACAAAAATTGACTAAATCACCATCATAATTTTTTTTCAATAAACTGTAAGTCAATCGTTGAAATACTTTATTACCTACTATGCATATATATCCTATGAATAGATGCCAACCTCCTTGCGGTTTGTTTCCGAAAAAATGCAGCTTATCAAATAAAATTTATGTATAAATAATTAAATAGGAACAAAAGTATTTGCCAAATTAATATTTTCTGGTTGTAATTGTGTTTCTATCACATGAAGAAAACATTGTATATTAGTAGCTATGCTTATATAATATAGAATTTATACCAATATGCAAGAAATTCGGAAATATTTCTATTTAACTTTAAAATCAATCATTTCCTATAAATTCTGCAGTACCTTCTGTATACAAAACATCGTTTTCAATATGAATTTCCTTAATACCTATTATTTCTAATTTCCAAATAGCGAAATTTTGAGCCTTAAATTTAAATAATTTTACTTTGTACTCTGAAAGAATTTTTCTGTTCAGTACACATTCTAATCTAATAAAAAGATCGGGAAAGACATGGCGAGATTTTCTGCTTAACATGGAACTTAAATATTTATCTTCCCCTTAAGCTTGCTGAAAATACAAACAGAAGTTCAGCTGAACATTGACAGGGATTTGTACTTAACATGCTGTTGTTCGAAAAGAAATAACATCAGGGGAAAATGTATTGTACAATTTTCCTTTTAACGCTTATTTTCTTCATTAATTCGTTTCTGTTTCTTGAAAATATTTAGCAATCTATCTTGTGTGTATATATTAACGTTTAAACCTTTTAAAGAGAAAAATATTGTTTATTAACTATTTAAATTCGATACTGCTTACCACTTTGCGGTCCAACCCAGAGTTTGATTCGACTTTTTTTTTTTTTTTTTTTTTTTTTTTTTTTTATAACCATTTTGAAAAATGGTTATTGTCCTCGATCAGGGTAGGAAATCAAAAGCATATCTGAAGCTTTTTATTGGTTTAATCCGCATTTTATTCGTTTTCTGATTGATCTATACAGTAATATGTATTTTCCCTTTACTTTCAACAGAGATGGATGATTCTGTTGCCACTAATAAAAACTACAAAAAAAATTTAATAACTCAGAAACAAATTGAGATACAGCTTTTAAACAAATTGCATTTAAAAGTATATTTTTTTCTCTATACGACGGTGTAAAAAGTAATATTGTGGTATGTTTAGAAGTTTAGGAATGAAATTTCATCGATGGAAAAGCCTTTTACCCAACAGCCAATGAACTGCTTGGATAATACGTAAGTTTCAGGAAATCTAAGGAGTCGCAGGCGATTTTTGTCGCTTGCAATTTTTACGTGCAATAACGCTATTAATGTTTAATTCATGGCGTATGTAATGTATGATGAACTCCGTGCGATTTTTTTGTCTTAAATTTTAGTCTTTGAAAAAATCATTCTCCAAATGGTCGTTGTAATTTGTTAAATTGTTTTTTTTTATATTCAGTTTCTTTATTCAAATTCTTAAATTACTCAATTTTTTTCATTCAGTTTCTGCAACAAAGGTACAAACAAATTTTATTTTATTTTATTTTATTTTATTTTGTGTGTGTGCAAAATTTGCTTTCTGGCACCAGTAATAAATAAAAATGAAATTTATCATGTTTAATCAGAGCAGATTCAAAATTGTGTAATTGAAGTTAACTTCTTTTTATAAAGTTGTGCCAACCGAATAAAATTTGTGCAAGAATCATCGGACCGGAAAGAGATGACTTATTAACCCTTAAATGCGCGATTTTATATTTTGTTTCGAAAAAATTATACATGATTCTCTGAAATTTTTATTTCACAGGAAAAATAATTAAAAAAATCAGAGATACATTTTTCATATAATACGTCAAACTTTTCTTCTGTTGCACATCTGCAATATAAGTAAAAAGTACTGTCGTGTGGCTGTTTTATGCAAAAAATATTGCAAATTAGTAAATATTTTAATAAGTATGTCTCTAAATATTTCATTCTATAAAATTATTTATTTTATAAAACTTATCCTTTAACCCTTTAATTCCCATTATAGAATACGTTCTAGAAATTACGTTGTTCCACCATAAAATTTCAATGGTTAATTTCGCCTTATTTACAAACGGGGATTCTCGTTTCCCATCGTGAATGTGTTAACCCTTTAATGCGCAGCTCTGCACATAGGCAAACAACAGCGTTATGAATTTTTTATTCGTATATACCTGAACAGGTATATACGAATAAAAAATTCATAACCCTGTTGTTTGCCTATATGCAAAGCTGCGCATTAAAGGGTTAACACATTCATGATGGGAAACGAGAATTCCCGTTTTCAATTAAAAAACACCACTAACTTAGGGCGTAGCTTCTAATTACTGAAAATGCATTTATATCATGCTGTTCGTATTTTTTTAGACTGTAAGACATCTTGTATTAAATTCGTACATTGGAAGATATTTACCGATACATAAACTTGGGAAAACAATGTAAAACACCAATTTACAAAAGTCTTTCAGAACAGGGAGGATTTTCTACTTCTTTAATAATTCAGAATTGATAAAAATTGCCCGTCGGCAATGTGTTAATGTTCCTTGAAAAAATTCATGTTACTGTAACAATTAAATCAAAAGCTATTCATATCTCGCATTTTAAATAAAACATTTTATGTTTTTACCCACAATTTTTAAGGCTGTCTAAGTGTTGTTGAAAAGTATCTGAAAGGCAGAAGAGTGCACAGTATGGAATATGATTTCCATAATTGTCGTCCAGATAAAAAAGAAAAGAGCATTAATTGGCCTTAATTCAAAGTAGGAAATCCAGTTCGGTCTTCTTTTTTACTCCGTAATTCCGATTTCGTACCAGAAATTCCTAACAGTAATATTTATAAAACTATATGAAAAATAACTTGAATGCATCAACTAAATTAATATTTTCTTAAAGTGATAAAATGCTTTTAAAAAGGCTAAAATAACTTTATGTATTCGTGTTAGAGATGCTTCATTGCTCCCCCGGCAACATGCCCGATAGTAAATATGATAAAAATATTTTCGGAAAAAAAGTTTTAAATGAAAACTGGCACACTAAAATCACGCGAACTCAAGCATAACGAAATTAACTGTAATATTAAAAGACTCTTTACAGATTAATTTTAAAAATAGTAGAATAATTTATCCATCAAGATTTTATTGGCCATCCATTATCCGAGAATCAATAGACTCTTGTTACGCGGTGAGAATATATGCAATGATTCAGCATCCATGGAGCTTCCTAAAATATGAAAAGAGATGCTCTATAGAAATATGAAACAATAGTATTAAATAATTCACACTTACAGTTATCCATTTTTAACACTTTCCAACAAAGTTGAAAAGTGTTTATGCATTCGGTTTGTCTGTCCGTCTGTACGCGCTCTAACTCCCATAAATATACTCGGATCATTCTGAAATTTTTGGATGTTAGTGGCCTCTACCATAGAACAAACACTATTGCAAATGAAGTTTGTAGCATGTTTAGTTCATTTACAGGGGCAGTCAAAAGTTTTCCGTTACATTACGGCCTGTGGGAAAGAATCGTTTCAACTGATTTTTAATAATATTACATTATTTCATTATTTCATATATTTATTATATCATTTCAAACACAACAAAAGTGATATGCATTTATCAAGTGCACTAAAATATGCATTCCGTAGAATATGCGCTGCAAAGAATAACATTTACAGGGCCACACAAAAGAATTCCTTTACATAATGATGTACGGGTGGAGGGAAATTTTTCCGGCGTATTTTAATTACGTTAAATTATTTCATGTATAATGGAATTGATATGCGCCACTGAGGTTTACTATAACTTATTTCATGTATAATATGAAGTGCATAGCATTTACAGGGACACACAAAAAATTTCAGATACTATATTGTATTCGAAATATTGTACGGTAGAGATGATTGCTGGAAATGCATTTTTAATTATGTTATGCGCTTTTATGTTTCACTATATTAGTGCACTGTATATTATGTGTATAAATGTTGTAATTCATATACAGGGCTACACAAAAGAATTCGTAATTGTTACTGGGTATGATTGTAAATTGCTTAAAGGTTGTTTTTAAATGAGTTATGCATTTTTACGCCTAACTGCATTTTGTTTACTAAGAAATGTTTGTATATAAAATTATAAAACATGGATAAAATTATATACAGCGTTACTCAAAGAATTGGATATATATAATGATAATATATGATAATATATATCTATAAATGATAATTTCTGAAAATGTGATTCCAGTAGTTTTAAGAGTGTTTTACTTTGAATTAAACTTTAGCTAAATAGTGGCGTGTAATAAAGGTACTAGGTTAACTACAGGGTTGTACAAAAGTATACAAGTATGTTCCTATCTATTAGTACAAATTACTGAAAGAGAAATTTCAACCTGTTATTCGTTTTCTTGCTAAACTAAATTTCCCCAATATATAGCATATATATCAACCTACAGATGAAATACAGAGCTGTTCAAAAGAATTGGAATACATATTTGATATGGATGGTAACTGCTGAAATCAGTTTTTCAAATGTTTTATGCGTTTTCTAAAATGTTTACTTAGTTCTTCTATATACATTATTTCCCTAAATAACGAAATTTTGTTAAAGCATTCAGGACGTATTGGAAAGTGTTTCATAATCTATGCTTAACGCATGCTTTTTCTTACTTGTTAATATTGCAGTTAATTTTATTATGTTTGAGTTCGCGTGATTTTTGTTTACCAGATTTCAATTTAATTTTTTTTCCGAAAATATTTGTATCATATTTATTATTGAGAATGTTCCCATCGGAGCAATGAAACATGTCTAATATGAGTAAATAAATGTATTTTTTGCATTTTTAAAAAGTATTTTATCACTTTAAGAAAATAGTAATTTAGTTTTCAGAAAATTTTGTTTTATTTTATTATGTCAGATATTTCAAGATTACCTATAATAAACATTCATTTTTCGGAATTTTCGGCATAATTTCAAAGTTTATGAATAAGTAAAAAAATAAAAATATTTTTTTCTCTCTTTTATAAGCATTCCATAATGTGCATCTCGTAAATTATTCATAATTTTACGACTGTTGTTCAACATTTTTCTAAAACAGATGAGTTACAATACATTTATATGGCGTAGACACCCAACCCGATTATTGAAAATACTTCTCTTTTTTAACTTTTGGATTTAAAGAGCGAGCTAGTGAATTTATCATATATATATATATATATATATATATAAATGTTAGATTATTCTAATATTTGAAGGTTTTACTAGTGAACAAAATAACTGGTTGTTATGTTACCAGTAGTGCAATGTTTAAAATAATAGAAACACGGGTAGAGCTGAATTCTCGTCAACAAATATAACGAATTTTGAATTTTAACGAAGAAAATGTTTCGTAGTAAATCAACATCGATATTGGAAAATAGTTGCAGACATCGAGTGGTAGGCCAGGTAACACATTTATCCAGTGTAGGTTTCTCCGGAATAATTGAGACAATGCATAATTTAACTCAGGATTTTATTGAAAGAACTTTTGGCGGCGCAGTTTCCACCAATTAATTTTAATCAAGCCATCGCTACGTAGTATTTAATTATGGGTAAGCAAATTATAGATAATAGAAAATATCAGACGGCGACTAGGGGAAGTTATAAGAGTAGAAATACGACAAATTCTGCTGAAACACAGCGAGTATCGACTTTTTGTTCCACAAGTGTAAGAATACAAATATGACGTAGATCGCGCTCTCAACCAATGAATAATTAAGAATATCACGTCATTAAAAAAGTGCGGACAGAGCAAGCGGATGAATTTGAAGAAAAAAAGGATAACCTCAGAAATGCGCGGGAAAGTAAAAATGGAAGCTAAAAAAATATTCTAGAAAGAAAAAAGCGCGGAAATGGAACATTTAATTTAAGAATACTAAAAGCGTAATATTTAACAATTTAGACAAGTGAGGCATTAAATTAAAGGGAATTTAACAGAGTTAACGATAGAGATCATTTAAGAATAAGGATTTAGTGAATATAATGTAGTAATTTAAAATAAGATAAGGAAATCGTGGAATTAGATCTAATAATGTAACATATATATATATTAGTATTGCACCAGAGAAAAAAGCATAATTTTAAACACCTATTAAATCATAAAATATATTATAAGAACTTTAACCCTTTGCACTCATGGGTTCCGCTACGGAGACATAATCTTTCTTGGCAAAATTTGTTTTTGGCACCAGTAATTAAGGAAAATAAAATGTACCTTACATAATCAGAGCATTTTTGAAATTGTGTACTTGAACGAAACTTCTTTTTAAAAAGTGGTGCCGATCGAATGAAATTTGTGTAAGAGACGCCGAGCGCAAAGGGTCAAAAGGTTATTTAATAACTAATTCCTGTTTATTTCACCGTCCCCTGAATACTAGGCATGAGCGCTGACACAAAAATGGCGACTGTCGAAGGCGGATTTTTTTTATCCTGTGAACGGTCCCGTAACTTTAGACACCATTATTTCATACAAGGCCTACTTGACTTGTTTAATCTTGGGAAAAAAAAGCGGAAAAAACTTTAAAATTTTCTTGGTATGAAAATTTAAGGGAGTGTACACACGCTGAAAAAAAAATCCGCCTTCGGCAGCCGCCATTTTTGAGTCAGCGATCAGGCCTAATGTTTAGGGGGCGATGGTTTATTTATACAAATACGTCACTTCGTTTTGAACATATAAACATATCGTTATAAATAAACAGCAATTACTTATTAAAATATTCTGGGATGAAGAGCTTGAAAAAGCTTGAAAGTACGACGAAGTTTTTTATACAATGCATATTTTTAACTTGTAACATCTCTTTTATTATTTTAATCATCTTTTAAGTAAAACAGTGAACTTTTTTTTAAAGTTCATCTAATATATTTTACGTTTGAATCAAGGTGAAATATTGGGTTTAGTCTTATGATTTTATTTAACTATTTAATATTTTTAAATCGTTTTTTCAACGTATAATAATTTAACTGATATTATAGTGTTAATTGATTAAAATGTGTTTTTTAATTATTAGGCTCTTTATATTTTATTTTTATTCAATTTTCTACTTTTTAGTGCTTAAAATATTGCATTGTTGCAGTTTTACAGCCATTTGTCCCTTTTTGAAGAGTGTGGTTTGGAGCATCATTAAATCCATTGTTGTAACTCATGTACAATTGTGAAGTTAAAGAACATTTGGCAAATGAGCACCTATGACACTCTGACAGAAAAATGGCTTGAAATTGAGTTATTAATTAATAATTAACTTCTAAAAATGTTAAAATAATGTATTTTTGTCAAAAACACACCTTTCAAAGGTATATTACATACAAAGATTTTGTATGTAATATTCCATCTTTAGATACAAATATCCGAGTTGAGTTAAACTGTGTAAAAGGAAGCCATACTAATAACCTTGCTTTGAAAGACTGTCCTATAGTAATTAAAACATTTGATTTTAATCATCTACTACCGAAATTACACCAGAATATTAAAAAAGAACAGTCTGCGTATAAAACACGTGGTATATTTATATTAAAATTAATTATTCGTAATTTCTGATGTCAGTCAATCCTTTTAAACACTTTAACAATACAAATACTTTGTTCCTAAATTTGCTAAAAGTATTAATTATTAGCCGAAACGCGTCGAATTTGATGAATAAAAAGGTTAAAAACACCTGATTGATTGAATTTATAAAAAAAATCTCAAAAACAATTGCAATAAATACTAAAGTTAAATTTCAACATTTCAAATTATTGAAAAATTAAACTTTATTACTATGCGTAATCAGTAACATGAAATTGAGATAAGAAATTATGCAGTTAGTAACTGAGGCTTTGATCTTTAATATTATGTACCGTAATTTCCGGTGTATAGCTTGCAGATCAAACAATTCAGTTTGGACCCAGGAATTTTATTTATATCTGAAGACCAATATTTACCGTGATCTAAAAAGTTACATTTTATTTAAAAAAATTTCTGGGTCGAAACACGATTGTTTGATCCGCGGGCTATACACCGGAAATTACGGTAATGAAAAATCAACGAAAATTGCACAAATATTACAATATCATCATTTTTTCCCAATAAAATCTAAAAATAAGACCTTTTTCACCATCTCAATATTTACATGCATACTTTTAAGCTCACAGGCTATCAAAACCTGAGAGCTAATGTGACCGCAGGTTCTGTATGTACGTGCATACAGAAGCTGCGGAAACATTACGCACGTATGTACGTGCGTAACACGATAACTCTTGATAGCTATATCCGATTTGCTTCATTTTTTTTTTCTAGGTTCATTCTCATAAGGCGCTTCCCTGATTCGTTTTGGGGGTTCATTGGTTAAATATAAAGTGGGGTTATGCCCCCCCCCCCTTAACTTAGATAAATATGTTTTTCATGCAGAATTATCAGACTTGCTTTAATTTTGGTATACCGGTTAATTCTGATAAGGCGCTTCCCAGATTAGATATGGAGGTTAATTGTATTCATATCCACTATTTAAAAAATATTTTAACGTGCAATAGATTATTAATAAATATATTCCGAAATTTCATGCCATGTTTGACAGTTACAATTTTGCATCTGAATATTCGCACTCTTCACTTGAGGTTCAAATCTGAGTGCCGGCGAAATCTTAAAACTTACTCTTTTAGACGCATCGTACTAAAATATTTAGACAAGTGAATATTAATTTCATCGTATTTAAAGCTGTTATTGTAGATTTGTTCTACATATTCACTGTAATACTTATTGAAGTGCTTAGTAAATTGTTATTATTTTCGGCAAAATTAATACAATAATTAGTTCCTTCAAAGCAAATTTAATTTTTATTATCCATTCATAGCCATGGATTAATTTTGCCTTCTATTGTGGCATTTTCTCCTAAATATGCACTTTTGACATCGTACGAAAATAGTATGCCTGTCTAGGAAATGTGCATAAGGTTCCATGAATACAATGTAAATTTACGCAGAATTAACATAATTTCCCTTACAATATCTGAAAAAAAATATTTATTTTTTAATGTTTTAATACCATTCTCAGTAGTCAATTTTCAATTACGCATACCTCATTAAATTTTAAACGTACTGGTAAATAGTTTTTTAGTGATAATTTTACAGCAAAATGATACATATTCTATTTTCATAAATTTTAACTAGGAAAGCAAGTCTCTTACAAATGTAAAAAGTTTAAATTTGTCATTATAATTTGTTTGATTAATTCGTTAAAATTATTATCTTTCCGATATTATTTTATATGTGTTTGCAGTAGGCATTGCCCACATAGCAATTTTAGTTTACAGAAAATTTGCAGCAGTCTTGCTTCGCAAATCTGCAAAGTTGCAGCAAGTTCAGCTAAATAGACTCAAAATTCATAACAAGATTGCAGCAAGATAACGCAAACGACGAAGTACCATACTTTGAAACTGCAGCTAACTTGTAGTGCAAGTTAAATTCTTGCTGTATCAAGTTAATTGCAAATTAATGGCAAATAAGCAGAAAATTTAGTTTTGTCACGATTAAACTACTGCAATCTAGTATAAAATTTAGCTTTGTCTTGTCAAAAATACTGCAAACTTATTGCAAAGTAGTAATCTTGTCATGCTACACTACCTGTTTCCCAGATAGCATTTTTTAATTTTCAGAAAATTTACAGCAGTCTTGCTTTGAAAACCTGCAAATTTGCAGCACGCTCAGCATGACAAGACTGAAAGTTCATAACAAGACTGCAGCAAGATAACGCAAACGCCGAAGTCACCACACTTTGAATTTGCAGCTAACTTGTCGCGCAAGTAAAATTCATGCTGTATCAAATTTATTGCAAATTAACGACAAACAAGTAATCAAAAATACTGCAAACTAGTAAAATTTCCACGCCTCACTCTCTGTTTACAACTGTTAACGGTCGTAGTAGGGGTGCATAGACCTGATCAGGTCTATTGATGCGAACACACCGTCAGAACGTGCATGCATCGTTTTCATCACCATAAACAATTTAAGGTAATATTTTTCTTTTCAATACGAACCCCTTTTGGTATTTCACATGTATTGCGTTTAGAAAAAGCGGTGCCAACCGAATAAAAGTTCTGAAATTTCTGCGTATGTGCTGATTGTCGATTCTCTCAACAGAGGGATTTTTTGCTTTCGTCACTGTCGTGAATTAAAAACAGTCTTACCATCAGTTACACAACAAACTATTCATGCAAGTAGGGGATTATATACCTTGCGGGAAATATGCTGAGAATTTCTCAATTTAAATTTGTCCCGGCAAGATAATGTCAGAAAAAATCAAACTTGCTGCTAATGTTAACCTTCCTACCCTGTTAAAATTTTACTCAACTGTAATTAAAAACATTTCACACCAGAATTTTCTTTCAAAACTATTTAATGCATTTATTTATATTAGTTTTTAGTGCCTTTAGTTTATCTTACTTTACGATAAAATTTCTGGTTCGGATGAAATGGAATGAATTATAGAAATGGGTCGATTAGACCCATTCAGTGTAGGAAGGTTAATGGTATCTGGGTTATAACTCTATGCACAACAAGTTTAACCTCGTATGTCTATATGGACATCAAAACGCATGTGTCCATATTGACGCATAAGCACTGATCTATAAGCACCGTTAGAAAGTGCATGCATCGTATTCATCATAATTAACAAACAAAGGTAACATTTGCACTTATATATCAGAGTTCGCTTGGTATTTGATAAATATAGCGTTTTAAAAAAGTGGTGCCAATCGAATAAAATTTCTGTAAGGGATGCAGTCCCGAAAGGGTTAAAATCACAGACTCGAACGGCGTTAACCTCTTAACTGTCGCATTAAATTCCGGTTTGAAAATTCAAATTGCTTATTGGCACCACATTTTTGAAAAAGAAATATTCACTTTATTTAATGACAGGTAAAATCATATTATAATAAAGCCAATTGCTGTTTGTTTTCGTAAAGGAAAACCCTCCGCTCTTTTGCGCATGCGTCCAGCCTGCTTTGATTTTGTCAAAGTAGGGATGAGCGGTATTTGGTTAGCTGCGTTTCGCTGAAGGCCAATCTTATTAACAACGTACAAGATTAAGACGAAGTAGAACTTCGGAAAATATCCATATCAGCGTAACACGCCATTGGATAGTAGAATCTTTCAGTGTGCTAGGCGCGACTTTCGAAAACAAACTGTACAATATATTTATAAAACCACTGGGAATCAAACAATGTGAATAAAAGACACAGCCCGTGACTACCATGGGAGCGAGAATTGAGGGGTTAACCATTACACGGGCAATTTTCTTGTATTCCTAAAATGTTGAAATAATTGAATGACTTAAGTATTTATAAGGACATTTATTTTTTAATTAAGTAAAAAGCGTACTTAATAAAAGTGAAACTTTCATAAAAAAAATTTGGGTGCCAATGTGGCAATTAGATATTAAAATCATGTGATGCCATTGCGGCATCACCGCTCATCAAGGGATTAAAGTATACTGAATAGGCGCAACTGTGAACAATATTTTAAATTTATTTATTTATACGGCAATTTGCCTTTCACTCAACCCGCTATGCAAAAAACAATGATCTTGCGCTTTTCTTATTCAAACAATGATCTCTCGTGACCCTTGTTCAAAGCAACAATTGCATATCTCAAAACTTCAAATTTTGTGGTTACTAACCTATAAACACCACCACAGATGAGACATGCATAAAACAGGTCCCGACTACAGTCCTGACTACAATCATGACGTCATCTCATTGTGCTAGATTTCAAAGATGGTGCTGGTTTTTAAACATATTTCCATTTGTTTATACTATAACATTGAAACACTTGTAGATAATAACTTATAAATATAATTTACATTTACATTTCAATTAACATACAGGATGCATCTGAAAAAGTGGAAGAAATTTCTCGCGTGCGATCTCTCGTGTTTGGACTTTTCCTGTGGGGCCATATTCAGGGTGTCTACCAGGGAAAAACACAGTCAAAAAAAGGATGAAACCCCAGTATTTTCTTATAGAAAAATTCATCTTGTTTAATCACGCGAATAAATAAGGCGAATTTTTTTATAAGTAAATACTGGTATTTCCTATTTTATTTGACTGTGATTTTCCCTGATCTGTAGACATTGTAAAGTCTAATATACGAGTCTAATATCCCCATTGAAGCCGATATGGATCTAGTCGCCAGGATTATCGTTGTTGCGGGTGATATTCGGAAAATGCCTGTTGTCTTTGCAAATATGCCTCAGTCCCAATGCCGCAGATGTAAAGCGGGCATTACAACTGGCGGAAGATCTTTTGAGCAATTTTTTTGAGCATGCACATTAATTACATACCTGTTAATGTTTTCTGAAGTATCTTCTCTCATTCTTGTGTTAATTCTTTAAGTGCGACAGTGGTGAACTACCTTTTAACTTCTCACCGCTTGCGCTCCGACTATAGTTTGATGAAATTTGCTCGTATAGCTGCTTTCTATCACCTCGTAAAGTTTTGACTCTTTTTTCAGATACACCCTGTATAACTCTTTTCGAAATTTTATTTTGAAAAACAAAATTAGAATATGGTCTTATACTTCTTTCCGTCACTGTACAAATGCCGAATATAAACAATGTACAGAAAGACATTGAAATTCTCTTTATAAATTATAACCGACCTTGGAATAAAGAGTTCTTGTTAGTAAATGGTTGAAGTGACAAGAGATCTAGAATGCAATGAAATGATTTTGCACTTTATTATTATTTTTTTTACAATGAGACGCACATATTTCTAATCTTTCACATTTAGAGAGAGTGACTGTGTTTTAATTCAGTTTAATGAAAATTGGAATACTATTTGTGACTTTTCGTTTTTTAATACAAAAGTTGTTAAAAAAAAGTTTGCATTAAGCAAATTAAATCCTTATTAAATTCAAATTATACTATTGATCTTTCTTCAATGCGTTATATATAATAATGGAAATTTTCTAATAAGTAAACAAAGCAAATGTATTTTTTAAATAATTAATAAGCAAAATATTTATATACTAGCTGCCCCACCCAGCGTTGCCCGAGCCCGTAATAATATTCTTAAATATATCTGAAATTTGTATCGCAGGTTGGTAAAGAGGAGAGGGGGGGGAGGGTTGAGACGGTGGAAATTGCCAGGTCCCGACTCTTGTTGAGATGGATAGTTGTGTAAAGTCAGTGGTTAAGATTTTGATTTTTTTTTCTTTTTGTCCCATACTTTAAACTTTTTTCTTCAAAAGTAATTTGTGAATTCAATCAAAATTTAATTATATTTTTCAACATTTTAAATTTTTATTTAAAATTTTTAGATGAGAAAGCAATTACATATGCATCATAAACCGTAATACTGAAAAAAAAAATGCAAGCAAATACGACTAAATATAATCTGAAACTAGTCGGATGTACCCGTCCCAAAACTTTCTTCTATCTCATACGTGTCAATACTTCAAAATTCGTTATCACTTTGCCAAAATTAAATGGCAATCTATGCTAATCATAAGGATTCTAAAAAGATGAAAGTCCGTGAATTAGTTCTTGAGATATGACTATCGCTGAAATCGTGTAAATCCAGCAAAATGCAGCATAGCGGCGCCACTTATAGGGTGATTTATACCAGAACCTAATCATCATCAACTTATGTCAACGTCTAACTGAATGTGAAGTTTGATGAAAGCCGTGCATTAGTTCTTAAGATAGAGCTATTGCGCAAATCGTGACAAATGCAGCACAGCAGCGCCACCTGTTGAGCGATTTGCGCCAACACATAATCAGCAGCAATATTAATCAAGGTATACTTGAATCTGAAGTTTGATGAAAATTCCTGCATTAGTTCTTGAGATAGAGCTATTGAGGAAATCGTTCTAAACGCAGCACAGCGACGCCACCTGTTGGGCGATTTACACAAACACGTAGTCAGCATAATTTCATATCAAGTAGTAACTAAATCCGAAGTTTGATGAAAATGTGCGTGTTAGTTCTTGGGATAGAGCTACTGCGAAAATAGTGTAAATCCTGCAAAATGCAGCATAGGAGCGCCACCTGTTGGGCGATTTACACCAAAACGTAAACAGCACCAACTTATATCAAGGAGTAACTGTATCTGAAGTTTTATAAAAATCCGTGTAGTAATTCTTGAGATAGAGCTATTGCGGAAATCCTGCAAAATGCAGCATAGCAGCGCCACCTACTGGGCGATTTACACCAAAGCTAATCAGCACCAATATATATCAGGGACTACTTTAATATAAATTTTGGTTAAATTCCGTGCATTAGGTCTTGAGATAGAGAGCCCACAAAATTTGTGTCACATACAGACAGACAGACTCACAGACTCACAGACAGACATTTTGTAAAAACATTTTTTTTTTAATCGCTGACCCCTAAAACTTGTAAATCCGTCAAAAACCGGAAGTCGAAAATTTTCATGAATCCAATACTTTCTTCTTGTAAAGATAGAAGAAAGTAAAAAGATACTATACAGCAAATTATATTTTTTGTAATAGAGTAAAGCCTGTTTATAACGGAATCGTGCAACCAACTGAAAAAATACAGGATTCTGCCCCGTCCCCCTAAGAAATGCAAGTATGCTTTGTTCAATTTAAAGAGCCTGCATAAAACGAAATTTATCACTGGTCGATAAGTTCCGTTTAATAATCCATCGATAACTTACGTTTCCGACTAAGCAGATTTTATTGTATCTTATTTCTAGTAGGGGCCCTGTATTGCAATTATTACCGGAACGTACAGACCCTTTGCACGGCCAAGTTGTATCATTTTATATCTTTACATCGTTTTTTGGCGCTATCTGTCGAAGGTTTTTATAAATGAAAATAATGTTTTTATTGATATAGATTCCAAAAAAAAAAAAAAAAAAAAAAAACCTTAAATTTGAAAAAAAATACCAAAAAATTTTTAATTAAATCGATTGGACAATGTAAAATGTAGCTTTTTATTAGTATTATTCGACTCATTTATAGGTTGTTTTTTTTTTCTCAAATAATTCAATTAATTTTTTTTTAGCCAGTGTTTTTCGACAGGAATTCCTGTCTTATTTAATGCCCATATTACACTTAAATTTTCTTATACCCATATTTGAGACATTATAGTAGCCATTAGTATAGACACTTTTTCCACATCTGTTTAACATTAATATATAAAGACTCATGACACCTAATTTTCATTTTAAAAATCTTTTATCTTTCTTTTTTGTACATATTAAATTCGAAATTTATAATTTACATTCTCTTTACTTTTCTTAAAAACAAAAACACATCTTTATTTAAAAAGAACATATATTCCGGTATATCGTTAAGACTATGCTATTTACCAATATATACTGCCTTGTCCAATACTCTTTGGCACTTCTCTGAAAAAACGTTTTCGTCCCTTCTAGGATTTCATCAGTTTCAAATGGCGGCTCGCAGTTTCGCTTTTGACCATTTAATGTCTCTCTCTTTCGTCTTTCCTCTTTTTCCCTCTTCTCCCTTTTCACTTTCCCCTTCTTTCCAGCATTTTTAGCCAGCATTTGAGCCGCCATTTGAAACTGATGAAGTCCTAGTAGGGACGAAAACGTTTTTTCAGAGAAGTGCCAAAGAGTATTGGACAATACAGTATATATTGGTAAATAGCATAGTTTTAACGATATACCAGAATATATGTTCTTTTTAAATAAAGATGTGTTTTTGTTTTTAAGAAAAGTAAAGAGAAAGTAAATTATAAATTTCGATTTTAATATGTACAAAAAAGAAAGATAAAAGAATTTTTAAAATGAAAATTAGGTGTCATGAGTTTTTATATATTAATGTTAAACAGATATGGAAAAAGTGTCTATACTAATGGCTACTATAATGCCTGAAATATGGGTATAAGAAAATTTAAGTGTAATTCAATTGATTGAAAATTAAGAATAATTAGAAACCCTTAAAATTGTAACAAAAAAATACAAAATTTCTTTTAATTAAATACGTTGAACAATGAGATTTATAAAATGCAATATATTTTTTTAATAATTCGATTCATTTATGTGCATTTCTTTATTTTTTTAATAATTCAATTGTTTTAAAGTTAGCAATATTTACTGTATATAGTGATTTACTTATTGCCATATTGATTTACAAATGCGGAACTTTTTTTTTTACTTTAGCTAACCTTAAAGAAGAATGAAATCCTTTAAATAGCAAAAATGTACTACTTCAAATTTCAACTTTGTCCTATCGAGTTTCGAACCAGAGTCTGTTCGTACAGAAAACTAAGGTGTTAAACGACTACGATACAAATGCTACGAACAATTTAGTAAATAAAAGCTCCGTATCGGAGCGTAAATGGTTTCTTCATTTCCTTTTCTTTTTCTCGTTGGTTTCATTAGAATAACAAAATAGATGGTTTTGTTGTCCGAATTCCCTCATATTTTAATGGATCGTAAATATAACTAAATACAAGCCCTTTTTTAAATTTCATAAAAAATATGCATATTTTAGAGGTAAAATGTTTAACCGAAATGGAGAGAATTCGCACCAAAATGTAAATTCTCTCCATGAGGTATAAAGTGTTATAAAGCGTTTGACGGTGCATTTGAAACGGTTAAAATTCATATTTTTAAAATCTTATTAAACCATCGATTTGAAGAAGGATTCAGCTTTATAAGCATATTTTTGGTTTGTCAGTACCTTTAAAATTGCATCCTGGGGAAGTGTTGCAATAAGGGAGAAAACGCTTTTTGGAAAAACGACCGTTTTTAAAAAAATTTTAAGGGGTTAATTGCGATATAATTTTTAATTGATTGCGGCATTTGAGACGTAAGACAACATGCCTTCCGTTTTTAACTTTACCAAGCGGTTTGGACTATGTTAGTTAATAAATCATGACAAAATACCTCCAAAAAATATATTTTTTTTGTTCTTCATTTCGAACGATGCCTATATCATAGCTACCAACCTTTAGGCTTTTTCATACCACTAAAATTTTATAGAAAATATTATCTCATTCAATTGTCGAAATCTCATGATTAAACAAGGCGAAAATCTCCTTAACATTTTAGTGGTAGCCAAAAAGCGTAAAAGTTGGCAGCTATGCTATATAAGCCTTCAGAGCATGCGTCACAGATTTTCCCCCGTCTCCTAATGACCGAGCTGGGTGTTTTAATGAGAGTAAGTTACGGTTGTTAGTTAATCACTCAAATAATTATAAGAATTTTATAATTCTGAGGCTCATGTATATTAGGAGAGGGCTTGGACTATCTTCACGAAAATGTTGAGCCTCGTACGTACCGTAGATTTTACTATCCATCTCAAACACACACAGAGACAGGCAGAGGGATGTGTTCTTTTATTTGTATAGATTGTTAATAGTTTCATTTTATTATTAAAAATAATAATAAATGGCGTTACCTTTTCCTAAACATTGGTCTTTGTGGACATAAGTGGCTTATTTTAATTTATTTAACAGATGCCCTCTGCAACTGTTTTCCATGATTTTACAGGTATTTACCAGAAGGAAGTGGATAAATTTTAAAAGTTTTATTTTAAATTAACTATTTCGTGTAATTTTACTGGTTCATAAACAGAATTAATGAAATATAATTTTTTTTTAATACATCACTTAATGTAATTTTTGCATTACTATGACAAGATATCATATAAGAAGTTACACATATGCATATTTGCCAGATTTTCAGTATTTTTTTATAAAAGTGTATTAATTGGACAGAAATCAAATAAATATGTTTTAAAACTGAAATTTTAACTTAAACGTAGCACAACTAGAAACATTAATTCAAATTAAAGTTTGTGGGGTTCATTACATGTATGTTTGTCCCATGAGTAGTCCAATTTCCTTATTTACTTTCTGAAAATAATGAAACACAATATTCTAGTGGTTTTCGTACCGCTTCACTTGAAAAAAACATATAATAATAATAAAAAGAATTATGCAAATAAATAATATAAAATTAAAAAATATATTAAAATTCATCAGACATACAAGTAAAAATTACATAAGTACATTTAATACAATTAAATACAATACCTAAATTTTGAATCTGTGAACCCACTCTCCCATAAAATCGCAGTCATTAGAACTTTAATCCACAGAGCTAAATGTTATTGTAATACTGATGCAGCCTTCCAATTTGAAAAAAAGAAGATATTTAGTGACTTAAATCAAAATGGCTATCCTTTAAGATGGTTAAAAAGGATTTTTTCTGAGCACCGCGTGTCATCCTCTGTAATTTGTAAGGCTCCCGCTATTTACATATCTCTACCATACAACAAATATCTTTCTGAAAAAATTCTAGCCTTTTGAAATCTCATAATATCTGTACATCATTCAAGCAACAAAATGTTTTGAAAAATTTACTTTGCAAATCTAAATCAAAAATTGCCTCCTTATTAAGAATCGGTTCAATTTACAGTATCCCATGTATAGATTGCGACTCGTTATACATCGGCGAAACTGGTCGTACTTGCGCCATTTGCCTTGCCGAACATAAACATGCCTACAAATCTGGAAGCCTACAGTCTAAAATTGTACAGCATTCTTTAGATACCGACCATATCCCAGATTTCGCAAATATGAAAGTTATCAGATCCGGTTGCAATAATGTTAAAAGTAGAGTTTTTCTGGAAGTTGTGTTCATTCGTAAGCAAACGTCGCCGATAAATGAATCATGTGCACTTCCTCCTGAATACTCAGCATTGTTTTGAAATTTTTATACTTCATTTAATTTTAACTGCTAGTAATGTTTAACTGTAAACATGATATATAGTTTTCTGTTATTTGAATGTTATTTATTGCACTGGTGAGGGGCTAAAATGTAGCTCGAAACGTTTGCTTTTTAATTGTATTAAATGTATTTATGTAATTTTTACTTGTATGTCTGATGAATTGTAATATATTTTTTAAGTTTAAATTGTATATCAGACGTTAAACAATGATTATTTATTTAAATAATATAAGTTTGGTCTGTCTTACTCACTGTATAGGCAACTCAGGGAACCCAAAATTCAAATGTCAATTTGTTTTATTTTATCAGCAATGACTACATCTGGCTGTAAAAAAGTAATATCAGAAGCAATTTTGCAATGTCATATTGAATTTTAAAAGACATGAAGCATTTTTTTCAGCGATAACAACGCACATCACACTTTTTACAAGATATATAAAAACATAAATTTCTAATGCCATTACATTCTGCGATTTCAGTGATTATTTTATACATGTTTATATATATATATAATGATATCTATAAATTAAGGAAACAAAATAATACCGTATCACTTGTATATTCTCCAATTTGAGATTTATGCAAGTTGAGATCTAGTTAACAATTTAATAATTATTATTCGTCTTCTAGACGACGCTCTTGATAACTAAACCTTCGATACTCAACCCATACCTTGAAACGAAATTTGAGTGAACGAAAATAAATGTGATAACTGGGTAGCTTTATGTATTAATGGAAAGTACAGATACGACATTTTTTATATTCTGAAATATTTTCAAATAAGGTCATTGTGTCTAAATAAGAAGCGATTCCCCACAGTTTTTTATCATTTAGGATATAATTGCCCTTTTATTAAATAAATATATATTTTATTAACAAGAAAATGATGGAATATGCTCGATTGAGCTCAAAACTAACTTGTTTTGTAGACATTGAGTCACAGTCTGTAATATAAGCAATTAATATACGATCGTCGCATTTAGATTATTTTTGTCCCATTTATAGTAGATAATATTAATTTCAAAAACATTATAAAAATACTTGCTTTCCTTCCATAAATAAATATGCACATTAGAAAAATCAGAAGCTGTTCACACAATGGAGTTATGCATACAGAGGAGGAGACATATAGCGTACTGTCTACTAGTTCGAGTGAAGTAACTCAGGGGTTTGTCACAAAATGGCGGCCTCGTTTTTAAATAGGATTAACATTTTCTGATTATCGCCGGGGGAAAACTTCCCACCAGTAAATTTCAATAGAAAATGTTTTCTTATTTAAGCACCTTATTTATGAAAATATTTTCTCAGAAATGTGATAAAATTTTCTACTTATTTTTACTGGTGTCAGTTTGACCAGGTATTATAGTGTTTTTCACTGACACTGACACAAGGTTGTTTAGGTTATCACAATATGGAGGAAACGCAGAGCCTGATAACCGCCAAAGTAAGCTTCCACCAGTAAAAATGAATAATTGTTTCTGCCATTATTTATAACTGAAATTTTGCATTAATAAGCTGTTTAAATAAGGAGAAATTTTCTATTTAAATTTACTGGTGGAAGTTTCCCCCGGCTGCAGAGCTGCCAAGTTGACACCACACCTCCGTAAAATGTGTGTTAACCCCTTTAGGGGCAAGCAATTACGTTTGTGTAATGCTGAAATCCCGCCGGAAAATTAGAAAAATTTATTTATAAATAAGGAAAAGCAATTTTAAGACTTTTTCCCATCAAAGTTAGAAAAGTAAAATTTCATATTTTTTTTCTTGCGTAAATCTTTATTAATCGTAGGTGGGATAAAATATATCCCACCGCCTCTCAAGGGGTTATTTTAACCCTGGTTTAATACACTTCGAACCAGAAATTTTTTTCAAAGATGAGATTAAATAAGTTCCACATAGAAAACTGGAATTAAATAAATAATGATTCCAAATAAATTTTCTGGTTCGAAAAGTTGTTAAATTGGGTCAAATTAACCCATGCATTACGGAAGATTAGTACGAGCTTGTCACTTCTGCGGCTGTAATTAACCCCCTGCGAAAACGGTTACAGTTGAAGCTTCAACATTTTAAAGCTATGTCAGTTCCTTTTTATTAATAGTTCCATGGTTCATACACCTGTTATTAGGAATAATTATCATGATACGCAACCAATCGCAATCAAGCAACCAGACGACTTCAGTCTGATTTTTTGTCATGCGTTCTGAGCGGTGTGTCTAAACTTGTGACCTTTCCATCACTAGGCACATGTTCTACCATCTCAGAGAGCTGTTCACAGCTGAATGATGCGCTTTATAGGATATTCTTCATAGAATTGGTGAGACTTTTTTCTTCCTTGTTTGAATAATTCTGTTCGTTGATGAATAACACTTAGTTGTTATGTTTTTTTTAATTACGACTTGCGACTTGTGTTATATTTTTTATTAGAAATCTATCTAAGTGCTTTTCATTTAATAGAGAGATATAGTTAATATTATTTTGAATTCATATCTTGAAAAACAGCTTACACATAACTCATTATTAAATATGCTTGTGTTTTAAATCTTACATGAAAATACTCCTTTCAAACAAAATGAGGTATTTTATTGTGTGTGTGTGTGGGGGGGGGGGGATTTTCATGTTTAACCCTAGAACTACCGGAAATTTTACTCAAGTTTTATAAAAACATTCTACACCAGAATTTTTACTTAAAACTATTTAATTTGTTTATTTAACTTATTATTGTCTGATTTATACATTTAGTTTGTTTTGAAGAAATTTCTGGTTTGAATAAATATTTTGAATGTACATGTCGGGTCCAATGGACCCGTCTGGTAGACGGAAGGTTAAACAATAACGCAGGTTTCTGGTTGCTAATCTGCAAATTATTAATACATACAAATATGTACATATATATTAAACTGTTGATAAATTCAGTAATTGTAACAAAATTTTTACGACTTTTATAATAAAGAAATAAAACTAAATTGTGAGGAGTAATAATATATATATATATATATACATATTTATAATCATTTTAAAATAGTCAGCGAAAAAAAGTAATAAGTCAAATTTATATTTTAAAATAAATTATTGATATAGATAAATGCTGCACATCTCAATTTCAAAAGTGAGTACGCTGTAGTGTAGTGCTGCACAACCTTTTTGCCAGAAAATTGTTTGCCACCGCAAAAAATGTAAAAGTAACATTTGAATTATGTAATAGCAATGTTTCAGTCAATTAATTGGGAAACTTATTCCAAATAAAAATAGTGGTGAACATGGTGGCCCATGGGCCACAGGTTGTGCACCCCTACTGTAGTGAATGTAAATAACGTGTATATATTTCATTGAAATTCTCATTCATTTTCCTTTCACTGAGTATATTTACCAAAGTTAGATTCAGATACACGGACAGACACACAGACGGGCGGCAGAAAGGCTTAAATACTTGTTGAAATTGTTGAAAACGATTGCACGTGTTTACAGTTTGACGTTATCAAATAAAGAAATGCACCAATAAAATTAAACGATTTGTTCGAATCTTTTTCTGTTGAACCGTAATTAAACCGCTAAAATAATTTTAGTGTGAAACTATGGAGGGTATGCACGTAATATACATTTTATATAAAATTACTTAACCCATTTATGCCTGAATATTTGTTTTCTCAAATGTAATGGTAAAATCACTTTAAAATGTTCGAAAATGAACTGAAATAATACGAAAAAAGATTACGCTAGAATATTTTTATATTTATTTAATGAAATATAAACGCACTAAATATGGGGCTATGCAATAATAATTATAAAAGTGTAATATGCACAATTTTATGTTTTATTTAAATTTATATAAAATAAGCTTTCAAATTGTATATTATATACTAGAATAAATATTTTCTAGGAATTACTAAAAAAATTATATTTATTTCTTTACAGACACTAATAACATTATAAGTGTTATTAATAATAAATTATGAATAATCGTATATGAGGCTTAAAAATAATTTATTTCATATACATCTTTAAAAGGACTTTACATAAATAACTATCCCATAAAGGGCTAATAAAAATACACTAGAACCCCGGTAATCCGAAATTCCGGTTAATCCGAACCGATTTTAATTTCGAAAATTATACTTGAACAGATTAACTGAAAAGATTAACTTACAAAATTTTCCGGATTGCAGGATGCGTGTCAGGAAAAACGTGTACAAATTAGAATTTGAAAAAAAAATGGCAGTAAAGCATGTTTTTTATTCTTTAAAGAGCTTGAATTAGAATAAAAAAAATACTGAATAATATATATACATGAATGTAAAATGGAAACGTGCACTAATGGCATACTCGTAGAAGCGATCTTAAAAAAAGGTCTCGAATATAAGTTTGTTCGCCAGTCCCTATAAAATTCTTTTCTAAAATGCAAAAAGTATTTAATTATGACGATAAAATTTTATTTTTCTTTCAATAGTTTGATTTCGCAAATAATCTACAGAATTTTTTTGGGGGGCCTCCCTCGTCGACGTGGTGATTGAGCTATTTATAGATTCGTGATTTTAAACCCTTTATAATGCATTGTTACGCAATACCTCATTCTGAACAGGGTTCGAACGGGTCGTTGAATTTCCAGACTAAGGAATTCTTCGGTACCAGTATTTTCTTATGGAAAACCTCTCCTTAAATAAGTCAAAATTTCGCCCGTTTAAGCTAGATTTATTTTTCTGTAAAAAAATACTGATATTTGACCTTGAAAATAACGGTACCCGTACGAACCCTGCTGAAGTTCCATCGGATTATTAGAATGCCGGATTAGATGATATTTACTGTACTATACTGAGTAACTTATAACTTACATTCTTTTAGCACGTAAGCATATTTTTCTTTATTTTTATTGGAATTTCGGGTAATCCGAACAGGTGCCGGTCCCAATTAGTTTGGATTAACGGGGTTCTAGTGAATGTATAATTCGTGCCTAGTGCCCTATATATTTTTTGTACATTATAAATATGCATAAAAAATAGGCTTCTTTGATAAATTTCAATGAATTTTACAAGCTAAGATTATGATTTATTTATTTGGATCTTTGATAGAAAAATTACAAATAAACTAACTTTTTACATTTCGCCATGTTAAAAAATGAAAAATCTATAAACCACAGAAAAGCATTCATTTAAACAAATAAATATCCATCTTACGCTGTCATATTTCGGTAACAGATAAATGCATTTATAGATAATTATTTCATAAAATTTTCATGTTATAAGGAAGAAAAGAAAATATATAAATTTATTAATATTTGTATTATATTATATTATATTTAAATTATGTTAAAATTTTAATTTCAAAGCGTCCCAAAAATGGGACGCTAGGCATTAATGGGTTAAAATTATAATAATTTCAGTTTCAAAAAATGAGCACGCTGTAGTGATTTTAAACAACACGTATATATTTCCTTTAAATTCTCACTCCTCTTCATTTCACTGTGTACATTTACAAAAGTTAGATTGCGGATCCACGGACAGGCACACAGGCTGACGACAGAAAGACTTAAACACATTAAATTATGGAGGAAATTATTGAAAACGATTACATGTGTTTATAGCTTGAAATTATTAAATGAAGAAAAGCACGAAATAAATGAAACAATTTGTTCGAATTTTTTTCTTTCAACCGTTATTAAACCGCTAAAATAATTTTAGAGCGAAACTATGGAGGGTATGCGCGTAATATATATTTTTAAAAAATACTTAAAATTATAATCGTTTACAATTGAATCAAATATTTATTTAAAGAAAAGATGATTTAACACTAGGACGCTCGGAAGGAGTCGATTCAACTCCGACGTAAATGCCCATTGGAGCCAGAATTTTTTTCATAAAATAAGTTAAATTTAAGCGACACAGTGCTGAACAGTGCTGAACAGTGAGGCAGCAGTTAAGGGGTTTCCCAGTTGTCATCAACTTCACACCCAGTCTGAGTATTGTGATGTCTTATAAAATTAGAGCCATTGGGATTGAAATAAAAGTGTAGTTGTTTACAACTACTAAAAATATATAAGTGAAAGATTTTACTAGCATAGGTGCTGTGGATAATAAAGAAAAATGGAAGTTATTTTAAGTTAAAAGCTTGAAAGAATAGATTAAATTATATTAAATATAGGTTTAACTGCAGTTCAAGACTGCTATAAGATAGAGTAATAATGTAAAAAGAAATAAAAGTTAGCACTAGTTCAGGTAACTATCACCAAGCCTGGGCAAGTAAGGCGGTTAAGGAAGGCAGCAAGGCTGCTTACATTAACAAAAAGGCACTAATCAGGGCAATATATATATATTTTTTCCTATATATAATTATATATAGAGGTTTTTTTAAAAAATATATATAAAAAGAAAAAAGAATGAAAAAGAGAAAATTGACAATAGCAATCTGATGCGGTGAACACAAAGCTCACGGGGAGTCCATTATGGACGAGTATTTAGGGCGTTTACGATGATGGGGCTCGAAGGCGTCGTAGTCTGGGAGCTCTGCTGCAATTTCGTTAGGGAGGTCATATAAGGTAGTATAGAAAGTTTTTGCCAGGTCTTTTATTCTCTTTCTAAGGGTGATTGTATTGAGGTCTCTACGGACGGTGGAATTGCGTAAGTACCTAGAGGCACCGCGGAGAATACGGAGGTTTTTGTTGTGTAGTTTACTAAGGTTATCCATAGTAGTTTTACAGGTAAAGCCCAGACAGGACTGGCATAAGTTATGATTGGAAGGATGCAAGAATTATAAAGGAGGGGTTTATTATAGACAGAAAGGGTTTTACTATTAATAAGAGGTTTAAGTGCAGGAGCAGCTCCAGCGACTTTCCCCCTGATGGCAAGGATATGTTTATTCCACGTGAGCCTACGGCCAAGGATGACACCCAGGTACTTGGCTTCGTCGGACCAGGAAATTGTAGTATTATTGATTGTTAGTCTAGGAGGGAAGATAAATTTACGTGAGAAATATACAGCTTTAGTTTTATTTTCGTTGATAAGAACGCGCCATAGGTCGCACCAGTCCAGGAAATGTTCAAGGTGAGTTTTGTTTGATTCCCACCAGTTTTGTAAAATAGTGTAAGGTATCATTTTACCTGTCATTAAATAAGGTGAATATTTCTTTTTCAAAAAAGTGGTGCCAATAAGCAATTTTAATTTTAAAACCGTAATTTAATGCAACCGTTAAGGGGTTACAGTAAAATGAACATAATTTAATCTTCATTTTATCCCAAAAGTCCCTGACGCATTTTAAATTCAACATAAAATAAAATAATTGTCGTACCCGAGTGCGGTTCGAACTCAAATGCTTTTCACAATTAATAGTTTTTTCAAGTGAATGAAACAATTAGTTCCAAACTTCTGCCATAGATGGTGCCAGTTATCCGTGTGTTTGATTTTAAACATGCATTTTTGTGATTTTCAGATTAGTTTCGATTTTGTTCGAAGTTCCAACGTACGCCTTTGGTTTTTCGCTGGGTGTCGTCATTTCTGTGTCACAGCGTCAAAACTAATCTGAAAATTGGAATAAAACGCATGTTTGAAACCAAACATATAGACAAGTAGTGCCATCATTGGTCAAAGTTTGAAACTTATTATTTTCATTCGCTTGAAAAAAAACTTTTCATTGTGAAAAGCATTTTAGTCCAAACCGCACTCAGTTATGTCAATTACTTGATTTTATATTGAATTTTAAAATTTGTAAGGGATTTTTGGGACATCCTGTACTTTTTATTGCATATATATAAAAATTAGTTTCCAGATAGTGAAACATATATTTTCTCTTAAGTATTCTGTTTAGTTATTCATCGCGAAAATCGAACGTTACAAAGGACAAAATAGTCCGCGAATTTAAGTACCTAAAACCTTTGGTATAAATGATATCCCATAGCCATCATTACTTCAGTAAAATCTTTTAATTTTAATTGAATCTAACTTAGTGCCAATAATATCTAGCTTGTAAATTCCAGAAAAACCATCATTTTGCATTAATACCAAATAAAACTGCATGTTTTAGTAGTATGCATTAAAAAATGAAAATTTCTTATTATCTTTAAATATATATGAATTATGTACAGCTCATATTCAAAATATTAGAATAATTACTTTTTTTTACAAATTCAAAATACCGTTTGGTAATTTAATGTCTTTTAATGCAAATATGCAAACGATATTTTTATTAAGAACTTATTGTTGATTAAACCTATTTATTTTCTTAAAATTAGTATATTTTTTGAAAAGATTAATTGAAAAAGAAATATTATGAAAAGTCGAAATTTTAGAATATTTATTCAAGTGGTTCAAAATATTAGAATATTTCATATTAATTCTCCTTTAATTATCACCAATTCATAACTGGTGTCATCATTGACTAATATGACGATTTTATTTAAAATCTGTATTCTTTTTGCAGTTTGTTTACTTTTTCTTCTTAAAATGGGTCGTGTGAGTGATATTCCTGAATCTATTAAACTTCGTATGGTTGATTTGTATTGGCACGTTAAAAATCAATGTTATATTGAGATTTATTTACAGTGTTCGCAATCAAGCGTTAGTAAAATACTAAAACAATATACAAAAAATGGAAAATTTCAAAATATCTATCGAAATGGCGGCCGAAAACATCTGCTAGAGATGACAGGAAACTGAAGCGTCTAGTTAAGAAAAACTGTTTTAAAAGTGTGTGATTTTTGCACCTAAATGGAAAGAACAGGGAGTGAGGTTTCTACATCGACAACATTAAGACGGCTCCATATGTTTAAGTTTGAATCTCGTGTACCGAAAACAAAACCTCTCATGACTGAAAAACAAAAGCGTATAAGATTGAATTGGTGTAAATCAAGACGTTTATGGAGCGAAGAAGATTGGAAAAATATATTATTTAGTGATGAAAGTATGTTTTGTGTTTCATATGGTAATCAAGATATTCGAACTTGGAGAATGAAGCAAGAAGCATTTGATAAAGAATGCATTAAACGTTCCGTAAAACTTGCTGCTAGTGTCACGGTTTGGGGTTGCATGAATGAAGAAGGACCTGAAATGTTATGCACGCCTACGAAAAGGTTAACTCTCAGATATATCAAGAAATTTTGGAATATTAGATTATTCCATCATTAGAAGATTCATTTGAAGACGATTTCATCTTTCAACAAGATTTAGCGTCACCGCATACCTCGGTGTCAATTAAGAACGGGTTCCGCCTACGCAACATTAAGGTACTTCCTTGGTCAACGAATTCACCAGACCTTAATCCCATCGAAAACGTATGATGTATAATGAAGAAAAAACTCCAAGAAAATCCTCCTTCATGTAAAACTGAGTTATTGGCACGCATAAAGTCTATTTGGGCTAATATTGATAGAAATATTTGTAAACCCCTGTAGTATGCAAGATCAATTATACGCTGTTCTGAAAACTAAAGGGGTTACTACAAAATATTAATTACAATTTACTTCATATTCATAAGGTAATATTGTTGCGTAAATTAAAATATTCAAATATTTTGAACCAATCTAAATTTTATACTAATATTTTGATGTGTTTCAGAAAGGTGTATACCAGATTTATTGTACTGTATTTTATATTTTGTAAATGATAAAATCTTATCTAAATATTCCAGGTCTAATTTATAAGAAATTTAATTGCATTTACTTAGTATAAAAAACAAATAAATAAAAAATATTTTTTTTATTTTTATTTTTTGTCGATTATTCTAATATTTTGAATATGAGCTGTTCATGCTCCATAAATTTTAGAATATAAAAAAAATAACGGGATGCTGATAACGATAACCGTCTAAAGTTTTACGAACGCGCATCAATTAAATTTCTTTTTAAGAGTAGAATGTTTACCTTTCTAGGATTAAACTTCATCAGATCAGAGAACAATTTAAGGCGTTGTGCATATCATATTGGTAGACAATTTGGACAACACACCCATTAGAATATACGCTAAAGATTTATTACAAGAATTTATTAAAAGTTTGATAAATAGAGAGCGGAGAATGTAACTTCCATGAAGGTAGCTTTTGTGTCAAATTTCAAAAGGCCTGATACAAGCAGGAATGATCAGTCGCACATCTTCTATCTCTTCTATTTCTTACAATAGGCCTTGCTCTACTCCTAAATCTAATTTAAGTTCCCTTAATCGGGATACTATTGATAGGTTAATGCTTAAATATTCTAATGATTATATTAGTCTTTGTTACACTCGTCCTTAGTCCACACGCTGATGAATTTTCGCCGATCCACGATTACTACTCGTACAGACTTCGGAAAAATGTTCTTTTCTTTGATAGGCTGCCACCACCACTATAAATATGTGACACGATGTGAGAAGGATTATCAAAAATGCTAAACTTATTCAATTAATATTAAAGAATAATTTATTTACAAATTATTTACATAGAAACCAAACATTATTTATATTGAAGAGCTCGGATATACACGATACGGACAGATAGTAAATTATATATAGCAAGTATTATCTGTGCACTGTGTCAACCTTTTAAAATACCCTATTTCCTTCTGCCCCTAAGGTATCTCATTAGGTTTATCGGATGATCATCATGAACCTCCTATTGCCCCGGCTCTCTCCGCACGAGACTCAAGCCTTTTCCCGCAAGTGCCTACATTCTACTCCCGAAAACTCAACTAAACGCACACCATCTTCCTTCTTGAGGTCTTTCTCCAGAACTCTCCGTTTCTCTCTCAACGATTCCTTCCAAACCCAGCATAAGGCGATTTTCTCCTCCCAACAGTGACCCCTTTTCTTATCTAAAAACTACCTCCTCCAGGGTGTTTCACAACTCACTAGATAGACGGAGAGTATCTTTGTTTGCCTTATCTGTGGTATGCGTTCTTGAATGGAAAGGGAATCTGGAATGCATTGATACAATGAAGCTTGTGCATACAATACTACCTAACTAAATCAGCTCGGATCAACCTAAAGACAAGTAAAAATATTACTTTAAAACCCACGTACAAAGAAAGTGATGCATATGAAATGCAATAAATAAATAAAAACATAATAGTAATCTTAATTAGTTACATGCTCATGAGCTTCATAAACCTGAAAGTCTTAATGAATGTATTGTTAACAATACTACTTACTTTCTTAACTTTTGGGATAAGATAGAAATTATGAAAAATGAAGGTAAATCCTCAAATATTGGGTCGATTGGAAAGTCGAGTCATGTTGAGAAAATCAATTCGTACCTGAATATTCTTTCATTTAATTATTAGACTTTGATTCCGATAGCTACTGTCTAATAATTACAGGGCAGAATTTTCCGGTAAGAATTGATTTTCAGAACCAGACACGACTTTCAGATCGACCCAATATTTTGGTGCTACCCACCTTCTTGTTAATTCTAAAATGCAGAATGTCAGTGTAGAACTTATGGACACTGATGAGAATTTCACCCTTGTAAAAAGTAAAAAACGTAAAGGTTGCACCATAAAGCTGCTGCTAAAAAAGGGCCAATCTTAAATTATAACGATAGCATTGACGATTCTGATACTGGTTATATTGCTACTGATGACGAAACCTCATGTGAGAAGTAACTAAGAAAAAATCCAAACTAATCATGGTAATTGAAAAATTCAGATTTGAACCTAAATTATCAGGAGAATTCATCAGATTTTCCCCTGCTACACATGCGAATTTATTTTGTTTTGAGAAAGTGATGCGGCATAGAATTCAACAAGAAAGAAAAAAAAATCATGCGTCAAGCATAGATTATGAAACACTTCCCAACACATTCAGAATTAATTAACAAAACCGCACCGGTAAAATATTACGTCTAATTCAACCATATGGAAACGCATAACACATTTCAAAACCCATTTTCGGCTGTTCCCGTCTACAATCGCAAAATTATCCAAATTTTTTCATCAGCCCTGTACGTACATGCAGCTCTGATGTATCTATTAACTACATGCATGGAAAAATTTAGTTCACTTAAGAAATACATGTACTTCAGTTGAAAATTCTCCTTCAGCAATTTCATCTATTAAGGAGAATGGTAAGTGAATACGTTTGTGTAGCCCTGCATATGAGGTATAGGATTTATGTATAACGAGTAACGTGTAAAAAATTAATTAAATTTAAAAACGCATACCGAATTTTAAACCGTACACTCCAGTAATTATTACTCAAAGTTATAACAGAATTATTTAGTGTGTCCCCGTAAATGAATAAAAAATGCTATGAATGCCCTGTTCTAACGTGATCGTAATGAAATTCGGTGATTTATATCACTTTCAATACATTCGAAATAGCATAATGTCATTACAATACTCTGAAAACGATTTTTCTTCATATACCATAATGTAATGGAATACTTTGTGTGCCCCTGTAAATGAACGATTAATCCTACATGTTTCTTATACAATATCAAACATGCTTTGGTGACCCTAAATAACTTTTACGAATTGCATGAAAATCCGAGTATATTTACGGGAGTTATAGCGTGGACAGACAAACCGAATGCATAAACACTTTTCAACTTTGGTGAAAAGCGTTAAAAAATTATTGAATTTTTGGGTATTCGAGTGAGAAAAATTATTAATTTTTTTATATTTCTATTTTGAAAATCAAAAACTTTAAATTTTTTTTTGTTTATTAATTAAATTTTAGTTCATTTTATTTTTGTAATATTTTTAAACTTATATGAAAAGTTTTAAATTTCTACAGGTTACAGATATTTTTAAATCATACGCGCAAGATATATACATTATCATTAATTTTTAAAAAAGCATACATTAAGGAATCATTATTATCAATTAATTATACATTGTTTATTGCATATTATATATTATATTGCATGGAGAACATATTATAGTATTAACAAATAAACAAAAAAGTGACTAGTGCAAAAATAAGTGCATGTGGCCACTTTAAATATTTGTTTCTGAAATCAAATTTTTCATCTGTTTAAAGGGTCAGTTGTTGCCTAAACAATTTTCATCATGGTTTTCGTGCTTTTGCTTGACAGTGTTCCCTATCAACGTCCATGGTTGTGTCGCTTTTTCTCTTTCTTGACTTACATTTTTTTTTTCTTAGGCCACGTGTGCACCATCGTTAAGTTTCTAAGGTTTCCCTTTTACTCTTGAAGTACAAATTTTGTTTGCAATGTAGATTGATAAAAACATATGCAGCACGTGTCTTTTACTCGAGGGTAACGAAAAAGACAGGCTACTGCGGTGGGTCCGATTCTTCTTTTTTTACAGACCGCTGGAGTCACGTGATGCTCGAATGCACCCATGAAGGTATGCGAAAAGAGCATCACGTGACTCCAGCGGTCTGTAAAAAAAGAAGAATCGGACCCACCGCGGTAGCCTGTCTTTCTCGTTAGCCTCGCTTTTACTAGACTGCCACGCTGCGCCGATGCTAATAAATGCATCCACCCGTCCGTACCGGCGTTATTCTCGGCTTACCTCAACTCGACTTGATAAATTACAAAGTTGAGTTTTTTAACCTTTAACCCTTTTAGGGGCAAGGTACTTTTATTCGCTAAATGTTGAAATAATTTAGTGACACCAGTATTTGCAAGACAATTTATTTGTAAACAAGTAAAAGTGTATTTTGCGTATTTAATAAAGGTGAAATTTCCATTATAAAATTCCGGTTCCAATGTGGCAATTAGGGATTAAAATTATCTGATGCCGCGACGGCATCACCGCCCTTCAAGGGGTTAATATTGCATTCTTTAACTCTGACAGAAAAATTAAAAGGAAAAATCTTATATTTCTTGTATTTTTAATTCTTTTCAACTTTATCAAACTACTACAGATATCATCAAGGACATTTCAATATATTTTTAGGAACACGTATCTGCTTTATCATCCTGTGAAACTAGTTTTGGAGTTACGAGGGTTTTAGTTTAAACTATTGGATCTATCGGAAAGTTGTGTCGTGTTGGGAAAATCAATTCGTACCGGAAAATTCTATCATTTAATTATTAGACATTGGTTCCGCTATATAATCTTCAATAATTCACTCGATTTCATTTCGAGTTGCGTTGGAACTTTGGAGGAAGAAGGTCGTATGAAGTATTAGCTCCTTCGTGTGTTACATTTTCGCAGTGTTCAGCGGCAGATGGGGTGGTTCGTATGAATAACTTTATCGCTGTTTGAGCTGTAGCATGTCATCGATGGAGGATACAGGCTATATGGAGGATATTATTAAAAATATCTCAAATGGTACGCTAAACAGTAATTTTAAGGAACAATTTGATAATATTTCATCAAATTTTGAGGACTTTTCTAAAAAAATACTGCCTGATTTTTTCGCCTTTGTGGATCGATATATATTGGATTTGAAAGTAAAAGATGGTTACTCTACTTCACCAACCGATCAAGAGGAGGTAAGAAGAACTTGCATGGATGCTTTTTCTTTGCTAAGGGAGTCTACTATTGATAACTTGATAAACTCTGCTATTTTTAGTTTTTTTCTGTTCAATTCAATATAAGAAAGTACCTAACTTAATCATTACTAACTCTAATCTTAAAAATGAATTATTCAATGCTGTCAAAAAAGGGATTAAGCGTCCCTTGTCAGAGGAGAGTTCTACTATTCCTCTTGCCAATAAATTCAAAAACATCGCAAATGAAGTTAATCTAAGTGACAATGTTGATATGGAGCAAACCAATTCTAATGTTAGTTTCGTCAAGGAACTGGTAACCATAAAAAATCTACTAACCCTTTCTATATTGAAATCCACCAAAATTGGGCGACGCTAGCTCGTCAAATTACTGACATAAATTCTGAAAAATCCAAAATATCCCTAAAAGGCGAACGCTTAGTTGTTCCGTGTACTTCCGATAATGACTATAGACTAACACAGAGATGGTTAGATCAAAATCAGAAAAAAAATATACAACTCTTGACCCTAGGGAGTTAAGACCGACAAAAATATGCATTAGGGGCCTCCCCTGTTATACAGATGTTAAACTAATTGAAGAAAGCCTTCGCTAGCATGGGTTTGCAGTCACTAGGGATGCCATGCTTAAAAATAGAAAAACAGGGCATCCAATGCCAATCTATATGGTAAATGTCATACCCCGTAAAAACTTTGAGGACATCTACAAAATAAACCTGATCCATTATATTGCTGTCAAAATCGAAGCCTTTACTACCAAATATGAAGTTAAACAATGCTATAGGTGTCAAGGTTATGGGCATGCCTCAGAGGTATGTGGCTTTGATGCCAAATGTGTTAAATGTGGTGAATTACACTTAAGCACTGCTTGTGAGCACAAAGGCAGAATTACACCTAACCTCGCTAACTGTGGCCTTGGACATCCTGCGAATTACCGTGGTTATCCTAAAAACATGTACAGACTTGAAATTAAGCATAACCGAAAAACTACAAGTAATAGCGCCAGCAATCTCTCCTCCGATAACCAAATCCTTGCCGATATCTTTAAAAATTATAACTACACTAAAAAACCTATGACCGATAAACCTTCAACCAGTACTAGCATGTTAAATTCCGAAATTAATGATAGCGAATCCTCAAATACCACTTCCTCTCCTACTACTGAAAATACAAATAATACTCAAAATCTGAAAATTCCCTCAAATTACTCTAATGATATTAAAGATATACTTAACACCTTCAATGAAATAAAAGAAGTTTTTCAAATTACAAAATCCTTAAGCTGCATCAAAAACATTTCAACTTAAACCAAAAAATATGATAACTCCATGCAAAAAATGATTGTCATTATAAACGAATTCGACAACCTTGCTAACCTTCTCAACATAAATGAAGAATAATTTCTTATTCTGCTAAACTTTTGCTTTTTCTTGTCTTATTCTGGCTGTTTCGTTATTTAAAAAAAGAAAAAAAAACCCTTTTAAATTGCATTTCTAGTGTATTTTCATGATTATAAATTGCCTTACATTTTTTTTTGTTCTATTAACACGATTTCTTTCTATCATCTATTTCCATTGAGTTACCAGTCTGGGCGGGCGCCGTCCTCTTTTCCCCGTGTTCCACTATGCTTTTTGTGCTTTTTTCAGTTACGTTAGTCTGAACTCTCCTCAGTGATATTTTTTACTGTCGTTTTTTATTCTCTATTGTGCATTAACTTAAAAACTTTTTTTTTTTAATTTTTTGTAAATATGTAAACATTTCCATTTTTTCTAAACTTTCGAACTGTGCTTTGTATTTAATTGTGTTATACTATTGTATGGTCTCTGAAAGGAGTCTTTTTTTTTTTTGCTGGGGCTTACCTTTGGTAGCTTTTTCGCCTGTTCATGGACATTTTTTTGGATCATATGGAACTTTTTTTCCTCTCTCTCATTGCTATACTAACAATTTATAATTGTCTTCTTCTCTACTTTTGTTTTTTACTTCTGGCCACCAGCCGCGTCTAAACATTTTTTATAATGGTTCTCAATGCATTGAAACACGCAATATTTATAGCCTGGATGTGCAGTTGCAACGCAACTAGGGAATCCATTCACCTGCTAACATTGTTCCATTGTTCTTTAATAATTACCGGGCAGAATTTTCCGGTACGAATTAATTTTCCCAACACGAAACGACTTTCCGATCACCCCAATATTTATGTGGACATTTGCTTCATTTCGTGGTTAAAAATTTAATTGTGAAAACCATATTTATAATGTGTTTCTTTAACAAAATATTCCTTATGTATGTATAAATTTCGTTTATATGGATGTGTGCTTTAAAATGTATCACTTTTGTACAAATTTTATATATATATCTATTTTAGTTTTAAACAAATTAATATTTACTTAATTGCTTTTATAACCTTTATTGCAGATATTTTTCAATATTTGTTTTGCAATAAATATGGAAGTGTGTCGAAAATTGTGTATGTTGATTGTTTTTATAGATGGCAAAATTCATGAAAAGTATTTTCTTCGAAACAGATTAAATTTTTATAATCCATTTATAGTTAGGCATTAATTTTGCTTTCTATGCAGTCTTTTCTTTATAATGAAATTTTGAGACTATATAAAGTTTTCATATCATATTAAGAAAAGTGCATGAGGATCCGTGAATGCATTGTGAGCTTACGCAGGATTAACAAAACTTTCTTGCGAGATCTGAAGGCTTTAAATTTGTTATTTGATATTTGATTGAAACTAACAAATATCAATTTTCAGTTAAATTGAACTCCTTAAATTTTAAATATCCATGCATTTTTTTTTTTTTTTTTTTTTTTTTTTTTTTTTTGTAATGCTAATGTTACAGTGAAAAGAAACTTTTACTTTCTCCATCCAAACATATAGGGTGAAGTAGGTTAAAATGTAAAACATTACATATTTAACACTTTACAACAAAGTTGAAAAGTGTTTATGCATTCGGTTTGACTGTCCATCTGTCCACGCTTTAAATCCCGTAAATGTACTCGGATTTTCATGAAATTGATAAAGTTTATTTTGGGTCACCAAAGCATGTTTGGTATTGTATATGAAGTATGTCGGATTAATAGATCAATTACCCAGGCATTCAAAATTATTCTATTACATTATGGCGTATGGAACAAAATCATTTGCAGAGTATTACGCTATTTCAAATGTATTGAAACTGGTATAAATCACTGAATTTCACAACGATCACGTTAGAACAGGCCATTCATGACATTCTTTATTCATTTACAGGGACACACAAAAGAAATCGGTTACAGTACTGTCTTTGAGTAATAATTGCTGGAGAGTACGGTTTAAAATTCGGTTTGCACTTTTAAATTTACTTAATTTTTCGTATGTTACTTGTCATATATAAATTCTATACCTTTCTTATACAGGGCTGCACAAAAGTATTTACGTACCTTTCTCCTTATTAGAGGAAATTGCTGAAGGAAATTTTCAACTGATTTTTATGTATCTCTTAACCCCTTCGCGACGGGATCTCTGTGCTTAATTTTTAATCTTTTGCCACTTGTTTTTGAAAACAGGAAATTTTCTGTAATTGAATCGGGAAAATGTTCTGATTAAATAAGGTAAACTTTACAATAAAATTTTACTGGTAGGAATAATGAAGTGTTCTGAGCACCTTAAGTGTCACGTATACGTATCGCTCGTCCCCAAGGGGCTAAGTGAACTAAATTTTGGCATGCATGTTGTTAATAGATACAAAACTATAAATCCTATACAGGGCTGCTAAAAAATTTGGTTAATTTTCCGATTGTAGATAGGAACAGCTGATATTGGGTTTTGAAATGTGTTATATACGTTTCCATATGGTTGAATTCGGCTTAATATTTTAATTTTTTAAATGATGTAGTTTTGTTTCATTATTCTGAATGTGTTGGAAAGTGTTTCATAATCTATGCTTGACGCATGATTTTGTTAACCATTTGGATTTTTTTATAACCATTTGTGATTTTTTATGCCTTAAATTTTAGTCCTTGAAAATAATTTTCAAAATGGTCGTTGTAATTTGTTAAATTGCTTTTTCTTTTTTTTTCTTGTTTTTATTATAATTTGCAGTGCTGTTTTGTAAACACAATCACCTTTCCTATCTTATTTTGAATATCTTGAAATTCACATTGTATAAACAAAAATGCATTTTTCGTAATTTCAATATAAGCGTGGAGGGCCATCTGGCATGACAGCCCAGCAAGTGAGAGAAAGGTGACTTTTCTTATGGTATAATACTTTTAGGTGGAATCCTGTCCAGATTTGCTAACCACACCGTTGCATGGTGCAGATAAAAGATGCTGTTTGTATTTTATTAAACAGTTGTCCTTTGCAACTCTTTTATCTTAAATAAACTGAGCTGTATTTACCATAGATAGCAAAGTAGAAACTTTCTTTTTTTTATATAACACTTCTACTTATTTTTTCTGGTTTTAAAATAAAATCGACTATTATAGAAATTTGAAAATTTTAAAGCATCGCATGATATAGCTTGTTGCGTCACTATGACAAGATAGTGTATAAAAATGTCATATATTCATACTTGCCGACCTGTGATCGGCTTTCAATTATCAATTGGGTGCAAATCAAATAAAGATGTTTTAAATCAGAAAATGCTCAGTAAACTTTTATACAACTAGAAGCAATAATTATAAGTAATTAGTGTGGAGATCATCATACGAATTTCTTTCTCATAAACAGTACCGTTATTTCTGGCATAGAGGCTTGCTTGTAAAATCAGTCTGTTTCAAAACAGAATTTTTTTAATGAATTTTTTGTAAATGAACTTTCTTCCGTTAAATACATGTATACTACGGCTTATATGCTGGTAGATCTAATTTATTGGTTACTTGCTGAAACTCATGAAATACGATGTTCAAGCAATCGGTCCTTAACACTGATTCTCGTTCAGTTTGACGCGCACAAACGAAAGAAAAAACTATAAAAGTAATAAAGTAATAAAGTAGGTAAATAATTAATTTAAAACATGAGCTGGTCTGCGTTATCCGCTGTATACAAAACTCGGGAAACGTGAAATTCGAATGTGAATATATTTTATATCAGCAACCACCTTATAATGATCTGGCTATAAAAAAGCAATGTCATAGAAATATATATTGAAGCTTTTTGTTTTTGTTTTTGTTTTTTGTAAATAGTTATAGTCGAAATAGTATCCACCGATCTTCTTGAAATATCTGTACTTTCACGTGTTATCCATTCTTTTAGGAAAAGTGTGATTAAAGAGTAATAATTGAAATTACTGGCATTTGTCTGATTTCAAGCGATTGAATTTTGACAAATTGAGTACTTTTAATTAAGTTATTGCTTCGCTCTTTTAATTTTCATGAAAGTATAAAACATGAAAGCGTACAGGAAAAATACTTATATTCCAAAACAGTCATGTTTTATGCGATTCTATTCTATACTTATATAGCATAGCTTTTCCAAACAAAATGATTTTCGTTCATTGGATCATTACCTATATATAAAAAACGTTAAAAGCGTTACAAAACTCCAAATTCTCTTTTATTGCGTTCCACAAGTTTATAACTGCATGATTTAAAAATAATTTTAAATACTTTTAGTTGAATTGAGTTTGTATACTTTCAACCAGCAAAGTGGGAAACGCCAAAATTAAAAAATTTAAAACATTATATGTAAATGTAAATATTACGGAAAATGATAGTTATGTCTATAAAATATTTTTTTAATATTTTAAGTGTTGAAAGTATTATCAACAAAGCAATTTAATTGTAAAATCTAAAAACTTTAAATGCATTTTATGAAAAACTTGTTTCTTAGCAAATATATTTTTAAATAAATATCATTACTCAGGTATCGCTCACCTGAAAGAAAAGTGACATATCTAGCAAAAGTTCGTTGTGTTTTATTCCATAAATAGGTGCGTCATAGGTTTGTCTTGCTATAGGCAAAGTAATTATTGTCATTATACGTAAAACCTCTAAATAACACTATGTGTCACTTTTCCATTACAAAAAATGATTATCGATGAATAAAAAAAAAGAAACATCTCACAAAAACCGGTTTCTATAAGCTCGTACTCGAACAATTTATAAAAATCTTTATTGCCTTGGTAAAAAAATAATGAAAATTTCCTTATTTGGCAAGCAAATATCGCTCTGTTGGGTTTAAATATAGTGTCATTGGATTAATAGTTAGGAAATAGATTAATAGTTACAACTTTGCAATTTGACAGCTAAGTATTGAGGTTGTCGATTGAAATTTTTGGAATGAATGTGGTCAACGCGGCGCAAATGAAATACGTGCTTGTTTATGGATGTAATTGTAAGACATTGCTTCACATGTTGTCGATGAAAATTTGGAATTAATTTTTTACTGTGATAACTGCGGTGTACAAAATAAAAATTAATATATTACAGTAGACGTTCGATTTTACGAACTCGAGCGGACTCATATAATTTGTTCATAAAATCGAAAGTTCGTAAATGGCAGTAGCATTAGTTCAATAGGATGCTGGTTGGGACCAGTACATCAGTTCATAAAAACGAAGAATTCGTAAAAAAGAGTTTCGTAAAATCGAGCGTCTACGATATTTATTATCCATGGATTCTATTAAGGAATTAAAAATTTATAGAATAACTATAAAATTCTTGACCTGCGGACACACGCAAAATGAAAGCGATCAGGGCCTGATTACCAACGGGGCACACTTACACCAATAAATTTAAAAAAAAAAGTTCGACTTATATAAACGCCGTATTCAAGTAAAATTTCTGTCATGAATGAGGCAAAATTTTCTGTTTATTTTTAGTGGTAGGAATTTGCCCCGTGGGTAATCAGGCTCTGAAGGCGATGCTATCCATTGAGTAGCAGAGGAACAAATTTAAAAAGTAAAACAAAATGTGCCCACTTCATATCCGTCAACAGTACGTGACATTGATTAGAACTGCATAAAACAGGGGCCGTCATTTTTCAGAGAATTAGTTCAGTGAGATTTTTTCGATTTAAAACGATTGAAAGGCGAAATGGGATGTGATAAAGTTCTGAATGGTGATAAAGGTGACATTCTTCAATTTTCCAGAATCAAAGTTTTAAGATTTGATAAATCAGAATATTTTTCCTTCAATGCAAGGTATTTTTATGACAAAGGAGATTTTTCTGAATATGAAATTAAACTAGATTATATTTAACGCAATTATTCCAGTTGGTAAATAAATCATATGAGATGTAAATTTCCAACTCGGTGAAAAATGTCCGGACCAAGTTGAGGTGAAAAAGAGTATAGGCTAGTTTGTTGCGTAAGAGTTTCAAAACACATGAAGCGCATTTTTTCAATTATAACAAAACTCTACTTCACATCTTTTCAAAAAGAAAATATTGTGACCGGATTTCTCTCTGAATATATACTTCAGGTAGCATGAATTCCTAATGCTATTGTATTCTGTCATTTCAGTGTGCTCTATAAATAAGGTCATTTTGAGAATGAGGTCAATAAAAAGAAAAAAAAAATGTGTAAAGTAGTGTTACTTGTAAATTTTTCAAAGTAAGCTTTATGTATGTTAACATCTTGTTACATCTATAATAATAATCAATCATCCGCTGGAGATACCTTTTATCAGGGGTCACAGCATATAGGACATATTGTATTGTTCGTACCAGTATGTTTTATCAGTAATCAACAAGAGACATTTTTAAAAGATATGCAATCGGACTATACCATGAAGATTATTGAAAAAAGTTACTGGTAAGAACAATGCAATTTCCCCAATACGCTGCGACCCCTGCTTTTATAAATAATTTTCGTCTATCGCTTTCATACCTAGATACCCTGTGGCATTCAGAAATTTCATATAACAATGGGATATACAGTTAAAGTTACTTCTTTATATTGAGATATTTTAATATATTGCTTTTTTAAAGCAGACGAATGATCCACTTTCTGAAGTCTCACTTAGTTCATTGTGTTCGGGTTTATTTAAAAATGTTGAAGTAATTACACCAAGAAAACTATTCACATAGTACAAATACTACTCGTGAATTATATGCAGATTATATTGTAAAACTATATAAATCTCTTTCCTGAATTCACTTTAAGTAAATATTAGTTAATTTGAAGATTATGTACTTCAAATTCCAGAAACACGTGACTTTTTGGAATAAACTACTTTCGTATATGCGTATGATTAGAATACGATTAAACTTCCTCCCGTCCTCTTTTGAAAATGCATTAAAACAAATGTGCGAAATACATTGAAATGTTGTCTTTGAAATTTTCTCCCTCTCTTTCAATGACGAAGTTTTTTCGCGTACAAATTATACTCCAAAGACTGCAAATCAATTACTAGAGTAAATTAGATTCAAGTATTGTGTTGGCAATTGCCAGAAGCATTCATGATCTAAATATATTTAAAATACAAAATACATAAATTGTGCTAACTAATATTGATTGCTTTGTTAGGATAACTGAGAATAATTTTATTCAGAATGTTCAACAGTGGCATGAAGAGAACATTATATAAATGCTTGTAAATAAAACTGAAATTTCAATGAAATTTTTTTCTACGAAACATAATGCAAATGTAAATTTTGCTCCGATGTTAATGAATTTTTAATCTAGACAAAGTTTATGTAACGTGAAAAAGGAATCATAAATTGGCTCATGATGTTATATTGAACTGATTTTCTACGAGTGAATTAACATTTTAAACTCATGTCTTTAAATTAAAATATAAATTAATTTAATTAATTAAATTAAATTAAATTAATTTCAAATAACGTATCAGCATAATAAATTTATTTTATGATATTATATATACATAAAGTATCAAACGTTCTAAACAAGAATTAAATATATATTCAATTCATTTAGATGATAATGCCTAGATCAACATCTCGAAAATTTAAATGTTAGTAATTTATTATTCGGAAAGTATGCTTCATGATGAAACTTAAAGGAGAAATAAACTGCAACACTCTGTTTCCAGATTTAGTTTTTTGGAAAATTTAAATAACTCAAACTCTTTATCTGTACCTGAATCTTTAATGTTCATTTACAAAGTTAAAACAGGAAGTTTCGTGCTCCAGATTCATTCAAAGAACTTGCAGAAAATTGGTTTCTTGGAGTGGTCAACTACTATGAATAAATGATATGAATTCTTTATTCGTCTCATTTATGACCTGGATGTATTGAACTTATTTAAAGCTTCAAACAGCTTTGAAATATAAGTATGTCGGAAAAAGGATTAAGTTTGAAATACTTTATTTTGTGATACTGTCTTCCAATACGTTTATTGTATTTTTTTCACATTCCATTTGTTTTAAATATTTCATATTTACTGTATACATCCTCAAATAAATAAAGGTATCTAAAAGAAAATTAAACAACTGACGTTAAAGTCAAATTGACGAAAAATTATTTCTTTTTTTTAAATGGCCTTTTATCAAAATTAAATGACAAAAAAATGAAAATTAAATGTTCAATTGTTCATTAATCTTTTTTTTTACTCCAAACTATAAATGGTTTCTAGAGTTTTTATTATTTTTAGTTTTTCTTTCGAGGTTGCCTAATAGCATAAGCAACAAATTACCTGTTTTTCACTGTCAGTTTTAGAGATGTTTCAAAGACATTTTTATTAATTTGAATTTACATAAAAAAACGTTATAAAAGTGGAGAAATGTGCTTTGTATGTCACTTCTAATACTAACTACTGTTTTTACCTATTATTATCTATTTCTTAACAATAAATTGCATATATCACATTTGATTCACTAATAAAAATTTGGGACATTAATTTAAAAAAAAAAAAAAACGTATTTATTGTTTTACAAAGATTTTTTTTAAATGTTCTCTAAGATACTTACCCCCTTGAGGGCGGTGGGATATCCCACCTCATTTTAATCAAGATTTGCACCGGAAACTTTTAAAAAAGTTTTTCAGTAATAAGTACTTTTTTTAAATTTCGTGCAAAAGAGCTGAAAAATTGCTTTTCCTTATTTTGTAATCATTTTTTTCAAAATTTCTGATGGGATTTCAACACTACAAAAACGCAATTGCTTGCCCCTCAAAGGGTTAAAGTGACTGGAGAATACTATTGCCTTTTGTTTTCAACCAAAGATAACTAATAATATATATATATATAAATTAAACTAAAAAAAAATCCCTGCCGGCTCGGGCCGGAGGTAGATTTCGAAGTTAAGTACTAAATTCACCTAACAAACTTAAATCAAGATTAGAGATAAACCCAGTTCCTTCACTAAGAATGAGCTCTAATGAGCTAAACATTTTATGAAAATTCTAATATACACGAATACACACACGCATGTATATGGGATAGGTTTAAAAATGGCTAAAACAAATTCAGAGAACCTCAAAGTGTTAATATATCTTAATACTTCCATAGTCGGGTTTTTATCATGCTTTAATACGTTTCTTCAAACTCAATTGACGTTACTATTCACCTGCTGAGGTCCATTATACTTCCAATATGACGCAATATATATATATATATATATATATATATATATTAATTCGTCGAACTATTTCATTTTGAGTTTTCATGCTGAAATCTTGCTGTAGAAAACTTATGACGTAATATTCAATTTGTTCTCAATTCGTCAAACTATTTATTTAATTTATTTTTCCACGTGAAAATTTTGCAATAGAAAAGCAACTGTTGTGGTGAGAATTATATTGTTTTTTTTTAATTGTTGGCAACTGCTGTAACGAAAAATATTTATTTTTTCCTGTCATTTTTATTTAAGAGCTGGTTTTATCAGAATCTTGCTAAGATTGTATTCAAAATTTTTAACCCTCCCCATTTCCATTTCCTTGGGTAGATTTTGCCCATTTTCAATCCCCGCCGAGATATTAACCATCTCAAAGTTGTTTGTGAGTTTGAAGACGATCCGTGCATAATTGCGACTTTTATCGTGCGGATAAAATTTAGTACATACATACATATATATATATAAACTTTTTAGGTCGGGGTGGTTTTGGGTTCCTGGGGTCCTATAATAAAAAGATATGAAGGAATTTTTCAAAAGTCGCACCATGGTAACGACTGCAATAGGTAGTATTTCTTACGAAATCTACCTAAAAACGGAATATGAGGGAGAGGGAGAGGAAGTGTGAGCGGGAGAATTAAAACATCAATGAATATACCATTGCTTTTATGTTTATGTTTTTATGCTATAAGTTAAATTAAACATAGATGAAATTAACTTACATGATGTATTTAGCAGGCAATTTTATTTAAATTTTTTTATTGCATACATTCATTTTTCTACAGTTGTAGAAAATAAAACAAAATAAGCAGTTGCCTCTATGGGTACAATATAAGTTTTCTTAGTACCTAATTTTAATAGTTTACGAACAGCGCTATTTCTTACCTTAAGGTGTGATATTAAGAAATTTTTCCTTCACTACACACTATCATCTAATAAAATTCTCCCGAAAGAAAAAGACGAGATTTTCTACTTAACATCTTCCAGGGTGGTGATCCATTTTTCTACCACATGATTTTAATCGCTAAATGGCACATTGACACCAGAATTTTGGTTGAACATTTTCTTTTTATTAAGTGCATGAAGTATTTTTATTTATTGCGTTGCTTTTACATATTTTCAAGTAAATTTGTTTATAAATTCCGGTGTCATTCAATTATATCTGTATTTTACGAATAGATCTACTTTGTCTCTGAAAGAGTATTGGATGATATCCAATTAAAATCTCTGCTGAGTATTGCTAGGGATTCGTACTTCACATGATGTTTTTTGTAAAAAAAAGAAATAACATGACAAGAAAATGTATTGGACAATTTTCCTTTTAAGGGGACCGGATAAGTGAAATTCAACCACAAAATCAATTTTTACCTTTTTTACATCATTAAACACTTTAAACTTTAATCTTTTCAACGATGTATTACACATGTTTATATATTTTTTAACCCTAGAACTACCGGAAATTTTACTCAAGTTTTATAAAAACATTCTACACCAGAATTTTTACTTAAAACTATTTAATTTGTTTATTTAACTTATTATTGTCTGATTTATACATTTAGTTTGTTTTGAAGAAATTTCTGGTTTGAATAAATATTTTGAATGTACATGTCGGGTCCAATGGACCCGTCTGGTAGACGGAAGGTTAAAAAATGTTGCATTTTTTCATTCTTTCTAAGAGCACTTCACAGCAGTGGGCTACTTTTTTCAAATTCAGATTTCTTGATTGGTACTATTTTTCTGAAGTGGTTAAATTCCGATTGTTTTCGCCTGAATTAATGTGTTATTAAATAAGGAGAATTTTGGTATTTCAAAAGAGTGGTGCCAATCAAGAAATCAGAATTTTAAAAAGTAGTCTACTGGCAACACTGTTTCACTGCTTTAATTCACTTTTGCCCAAAACTTCGACTTTTCAGGTTTGTGTTCCCTTTTCTCAATATCTATGAAACTTAAGAACTCAGATTTTTCTAAATATTTATATTATGTTACAGTGCATACCTTAAAACAGGGATTTAATAATTTGTTGAAATTTTTTTATTCTAGACAGTGAAATCTTGCCAAAAATGCTAATTTAAAAATGTCTTTCGATAAATAATTAATACTTAATTTTCATTTTCAGTTAAAAAGAAAATGATCTGTCAAAATACGTAAAGGATGTTATTCAAACTACTCTAAAAAATCTAGTCTTCTATCTTTCACCGATTCTGAGAAAAAGGTACCTGAATTTGGTGTATTTTAATATCGCCGAAATAGAGCTTATCCGGTCCCCTTAATGGTTATTTGAAAGCTTTTTGATAGGTTAAGTATGTCTGTGTGCATTGCAAAGTATCATTTATGTAGAATTTTATATATTTATATATATATATATAGTTTTAAACAACTGCATTTTTAATGCAATGTTATTTGCATTATGCAGTTTTAAACAACAGAGCATTCATTTAATCTCTTTTATGAAATTTATTGAAGCTATTTTTCGATATTTGCTCCATACTAATATCTATTAATGTGATTAGAAAATTGTATGTTATTTGTCTTTCAATATGCTAAAATTGGAGAAATAAATTTCTTTCTTTGCAGATTAATTTTTTACAATCCATTTACAGTTAAGCATTAATTTTACTTTCCGTCATGCAGTATTTTCTTTATGTTGAAATTTTGACATCATATAAAACTGGCATGTGGTATTGAGAAGAGTATATAAGTGTCCCTGAATGTATTGTAAATTTACGGAGTATTTAAAAAAAAAAATTCCTTGTTTCTTCTTTCTCGCAATTTCTGAAAGATTTAAATTTCTCATTTGATATATGATTCACACTCAGAAAGGTTGATTTTCAATTAAACATGACTAATTCAATTTTAAAGATACTGGTATGCAGTTTTCTTGCATCGATAACATTACAGCAAACCATACTCACCAATTTTATCGAGCGAACTTGTATGAAAATGTGAAAAGTGGTAGCTCTTTTAACACTTGACAACTTAGTTGAAAAGCGTTTATGACTTCGGTTTGTCAGTCCATCTATCCGTGCTCTACTGAATATATTCGGTTTTCACTGTATTTTCAATATGTTATTTTCATTTACTAGAGCACGATCCTTTTTTGAAAATGAAGAGCGTAACATTTAAAATTTATTTACAGGGACGGCGAAATGTATTCCATTCTATTACGGTCATTGAGAAAAAATCGTTACAAGAAAATTTTAATGAAGTTGCACTATTTCAAACGTAATAAAATTTATATGCATTTATGAAGTGCATTAACAGATGAATTCTGTGGAATGTGGATACAAAGCATCCTTTACTCATTTACAGGGACACCCAATAAATTCCATTGATAATGGCCTACGCAGTGAAACTGTTTGCAACATATCGTCACTTCAGAGCAACAGTGGGACATCTAGGAAAATGAGATGTCTGACATACGGCTAAGAACAACTGTGTCTCCATCTAGTAGAACAGTAGGGAATTTTTATAAAACACATCTGAGATATACTATTAAACATAACTTTGCGTTTCAGAAGTTCTTCCACTAGATGCAAACACAGTTTCTTATAGCAGTAAGGCAGACATATCATTTTTTATCATTACTAGATGTCTTACTGTTGCTCTGAGGCGACGATATCCTAATTATATCACACTATTTGAAATATAAAGCAATTGATCAATTTTAAATTACATCATACTATTTCCAACATGATGAAATTGATATACATTACTGAGTTTTACTACCAAATACTTGCTGTAAAATATGACATGCGTATTATTTATTGTTCATTTACAGGGACACACAAAAGATTTCGTTTACTATACTGTATCCGATGCGCTATCGATTTGCGATAATTGACGTAAGTGTGTTTACTGTTAGGATGTACAGTTTTAAGTTTAAATAATTTTTGCATATTACATGGTATTATAAAAGCTACAGATCATACACTAGGCTATACAAATGAATTCGTAAACATTATTGAGTATGAACGTGAATTGTTTAAAAGTGGTTTTTTGCTCAGTTATGCATATTCAAGCTGAACCATATTTAGTATACTAATAGGTGTTTCTAGAATATAATTAAAAACATATACAGTTCCACACAAAGAACCACATAAAATATTTCTATTTTCTAAAAGTGGGATTTCAGAAATTTTAAACGTGTTTTTTGCCTGAATTAAATTATACCTTTCTACATGGCACGTATAAATAAATATATATATATAATAAAGATGAAATCATAAATATATACAACAAATTGGTAACATTCTAGAGATGAACAAGATATGAACATAGGAAACCAGTATGCAAAATAAGAAACTACGAAAAACCGTACATATATATATACGTACATATGTAATATACAGAACTGTACAAAATAATTCAGGAATTTTTCTGCATATTTATAAAAATTGCTGACGCTGAATTATCAACCTGTTATGCGTGTTGTTACTAAACTAAATTTTAACCTACTGTGTAGAATATATATAAATTTTTAGATCAAATAAAATTCTGCACAAAAGAATTCAAGTAATTTTCCGGCTATGGACGGTAATTGCTGAATCCTGTTTTTCAAATACGTTATGTGTATTCTTACAATTACTTAGTTATTTTTTTACCTTAATAAACAGCAAGGTATTGTTAAAATATTCTGGAAGGTTTAGAAAGTGTTTATAGTCTATGCTTGACGCATGATTTTTGTTGTTGTTGTTATTATAATTGACAGAATTATTTTGTTAGGATAATCATCTTTCTAGTCTTATATTGAATAATTTGAAATTGGCATTGTCGTTTTACTTCCGACAAGTAAAATATAAATCGTGTTTAATTTTTTTTAGGACACCTGTCAACAGGGTTGCACTTTGTCCTCCTTTTTTACTTTTTTCATATACAGTAGCTTGTCACAGTGAGAAAACAAACCATATCATGCGATACATTAAAAATATTAGCTTTCATATATATTCGATTTTCAAACCAGAAAGATTTAACAGAACAGTTACACGAATAAAAGAAATTCTAAACCGCGTCCCTTGTCAGTTAAAAAATTCTAATCGTGACAAACAGTTTGATAAAATAAAAGCTGCGAAACATATTTTAACACGCGGCGATGGGTAACAAATCTGGAGAAAATACCCCGAAAGGATAATAACATAAAAAAATTCACTTTTGTTTCACATGCCGGACAGGTTTGCCAGTTGGCCTCAAATTTTTATTCATAAATAACGAATGGCATTTTTTGTTACATTTAATGACATACATTTAGTAATTACATAAAGTAAAAATTCTTTTTTCGTAATTCAGGTAAGATAAAGGATTAATACCTCCTCCTTTTTTTTTTTTTTAGAGTCGAAGCATTTTCAACGTACAACTCTTTTCTTTGTCATCTATTACTAATGACACATTTTGTATCTATTATGGACTTTATCTGTGCAGGAAAATTTTTGAGTGTAAAAGACAGTCAAATGACATGAAAGTTTAACGAATAGCATCAGTTCTAGTCATTATAATTTATGCAGAAAACAAAGACGGTATGTCATAGCAAAATTATAACAAATAAGTAACAAAATGAATTAATTGCTTTTACAATCTTCATATCGGACAGGTGCAAAAAATAAAATTTTGGAACGGTTTTGAATCAATTTGTCCACCCAATGCACAGCAAAAGGAAAACAAACAGAATGATTTTTGTTGTCATAAATATTTTTATACGTTTAGCACCTTGAAGGGCAGTGGTTCCTTTTGGTACCACTTAATTTTAAACCTTTAAACCTTTATGTACGGAATTATCCATTCATTGAAATTTTATCTTCTAAAGCCTTTTTCGTGAATTGTTTAAACTATATTACAAGATTTATATAATCATTTAATAAATGTTAGAAAGATTTTAGAAGGATTGAAAGATTTAGGACGATTAATTAAATTTGAATTTATAGGGATTTTGTGCAATATAACCCCACTCAAATCTTTATTTTAAATATTTTTCTTAGTATTTTGTAGAATTAGGAAATGTACAAATATAATTTTCTTACAATATAAATATAGAAATATTTCCGAATTGTAAAATCCCCCCCCCCCCTCCTAAGCCAAGAAGCGTGAAAAGACGCAAAGGCAAAAGAAATCATCCGTTTAAAAATATTTTTGTTTTGTGTAACCAATAATGTTTTTGAAACAAGATAAAGTAATGTATCTATATCTCATTCTAAACTATATTAGAACTAATCGATGTATTAAATGAAATTTATAAAAAGTTATTTTAGTGGTACTTATAAGTACCGTCAGAAGATAAAGGATTAATGCCACTTTGGTGTCGCAATTTTAGAAGGAAATTTTTCATTTCATAAAATGCGGGAAGAAAAGCCTTTATACATTTTGAAATACATGTGTTTGTAAATCCTTCTGTGATTAAATCATTTCAATATTTTACGAACAAAAGTACTTTGCCATTCAATGTGTTAAAAACATCGTTAATCTAGCATGATATAAAGCATATAATTATATGTAGATGAACCTTATAAATGTTATTTGTTTCTGAAAGTTTTAAAACTGCGATTAATCTGAAGACTTGTTTTAATATATATAAAGCATGCAATGCATGCAGGGAAATCTTTCAGCTCAGTGAACGAGATATTTAGGCCTTGACAATCCGAGGATTAAAATAGCACACTTCCTCTCCAGGGCCGTAACCTGCAACAGTGGGGGCGCGGTGCGCCATCAGTTAAGATAGGCACTGTTAAGATTACGGAATTATGAATTCGTGAAAATTTTATCTTCTAAAGCATTTTTCGTGAATTGTTTAAACTACATTATAAGATTTACATAATCATTTAATAAATTTTAGAAAGATTTTCGGAGGATTGAAGGATTTAGAACGATTAATTAAATTTGAATGTATAGGGATTTTGTGCAATATTTATAACCTCACTCACATCTTTTATTTTAAATAGTTTTCTTAGTATTTTGTTTTAAAGAAGTAGGAAATGTACAAATATCATGTTCTTACAATAGAAATATAGAAATATTTCCGAATTGAAAAATACCCCCCCCCCCCCCCCCTTAACGCCAAGAAAGTCGAAAGATGCAAAGGCAAAATAAATCATCCTTTTAAAAATATTTTGGTTTGTGTAACCAGTAATGCTTTTGGAACAAGATAAAGTGATGTATCTATAACACATTCTAAATTGTATTATAAAGTAATCGATGTGTTAAATGAATTTTATAACAAGTTATTTAATGGTACTTCTAAGTACCGTCAGTAGATAAAGGGTTAAAATATGTTTAATTGATTTTTGTCAAATTGTTGCACTTTTTAAATAAATAATATCGTATGATGTATTAAGAAACTTACTTTTTCAATAATATTTCTCTCACCAGAAAACTTAAAAGGAATAGTTAATTAAATAACAAGCCTTTCCTGGAATTTTATCATTTTATTCCCAAGAGATCATAGACGCAGTTCAATGTTTTAAGAACGTGCGGGATCTTTTGCAAGTGTTATCTAATGAGTTGTGGTGTTGATAGTGACACTTAATAGTAACTAGTTCGTACGAATAAGTGACTGTTTCCTGAACTTGATGCATCATAGTAGTAATATATAGAGGGTTCACCGACGACAATAATGGGTACTGAGGACCCATTTAAATTTTCTGACAATGCACTCCGCATCCTGAATGGAGAGGAGAAATCAGATTTAGCTGCTGCGTGGATGGAATTTCCCGGAGTAGCGGATGAAGTACAAAGATTGATTGTACAGCAATTCCTGCAAGATTGTGATAACTTCATAATGAGACTTTTAAGTAAAGATGACTACCTGACGAATCCTCAACACAAGATTAGCGTGAGTAATCTTCTCAATAATCTTATGTTTTTGTTCAATGAGCCATTTGACCCCCTAAAATTAAGTCAACTAAGAGAGTTTAAAACTTTTATCTATGATCATGACTATGATCTAATTGACATCTTAACAAAACTCAAGGCAATTGCGGTGAACTCAGATGACGGCTTCACCCCTGCTAATACACTAAAACGTAGGAGAAATGATCTCAAATCTACTATTCCCTTAAAGAACAAATATGCCAATATATCAGAAAAATATCTAGACGAAAATAACATGGATTCTTCTGAGCCCCCTCAAGGAGAGTCAGCCGGTAGCTCCACTACTGAAGTAGTCCCTAAAAAACCAAAAATTCAAAACTTCTATATTGAGTTCCAAGGCAAGTGGACGGAACTTGCAAGTGAGATTAAAAAACTCAACGACAGCAATCCCTTGATTAAACTAGACGGTAAATTACTCAAAATCCACTGTAAAACTGATGCAGATTTCCGTAAAACACAAGACTATCTTGATTCTACAACAATTCCTTATACAACCCTGAGCCCCGCGGAACAGCGCCCCAGGAAAGTCGTCATTAGGGGAATTCCCCCATATACCGAACCCCAGGTCATAATTGAAGCTCTAAAAGAACATAATTTCGTGGCCAATAGAGCCTCGATGATGAAAAGTAGAAAGACCGGTCGACCAACGCCCCTCTACGTCGTCAATGTTCTCCCACGTGAAAAATTCAAAGAAATCTACCAAATTCACGAAATTTGCTACATTAAAATAGATATTGAGCGTTTTAAAGGCACTAACATCGTAAAGCAATGCTACCGTTGCCAGAAATTTGGACATTCCAGCGAGATTTGCCGCCTGCCGCCAAAATGCGCCAAATGTTCGGAAGAGCATCTAACTCCCCAGTGCAATAAAATTGGAAAGATCATCCCCAAATGTTCAAATTGTTATGGTGAGCACGTGGCTACTTACCGTGGTTGCCCCCAAACCCCCCAGTTTCATAAAAAACAGCAGGACCCCAAAACCGTCCGTAAAGATAATCCTAAAATCATTCCGAATGCAATGGCGGAACTTTTATCTACATATAATTATGTCCGTAAGCCAGAGGCCAAAAAACCTGAAGAAAAACCTACTGAAGCCCCGGCTCCGCTCCCTTTTCCCACTCAAGACCCAAACTCCGAAAACACTACACCATATAAGCCAAATGACACTTAAAATGCAACACCAGAACAACCCACTAGTTCTAATTATGCTAATGACTTAAAAGAAATATTCAAGACCTTCAAGGAGATGAAAGAGCTCCTGAAATTTAACAAATTCATCCAATGTTTCAAAAATATTGCTAACCAAACTAAAAATATACAAGATCCAATAGAAAAAATACTCATCCTTATGAGTGCTATAGAAACTTTAGCCACGGAATTTAACACATTTAATGATGAGTAATTCCTCTTCTACCTTTTCCTCACTAATTTTTCTTTCCTGGAACTGTAACTCCTTGCAGAATAAATTTAACGAACTTAAACTCTTTATTCACGATCATCCCCAAATTGACGTTATTTTCTTACAAGAGACTTTCAACCCCACTTTCAACATTAACATCCCTGGGTACAGGCTATTCCACACACCTCGTGCGGATGGAACGCACAGAGGAGGTACCGCTATTTACATCAAAAACCATCTTCCACACTACCAATCGCACAACCACACCTTTAATGACCTTGAGTATACCAGTATTAATCTTCAACTTCCTCATATCAATATTAAATTAGCTTCTATTTATGCTCCACCCACTGGTAACTTACCTGTTAATAGTCTTACACAGCTTTTTTCTCAACATCACCACTGCTTTCTCGTAGGCGATTACAATGCCAAAAGCAGACACTGGAATTGCCATGGCAATTCTCGGCGGGGTACCTCTCTTCACAATTTAGTCCAAAACTTAAAATTAAATCTTCATGCACCATCCAGACCAACACACATTACCACGGTGCCTGGTGCCCGGGACTCTATCATTGATCTTGCTCTTTCCAAAAATCTTCCCTACCCTATCTACTCTACCGTTATTAATGATCTCTCCTCTGATCACCTGCCTGTCTGCTTTAAAATAGATATTATTAATCCTCTCCCCCCCCCTTCCGTGGCAATTGACTGGAATAAATTCACTAATTACCTTAATTCTCAGGACATCACCTTCCCTGAAATTAACAATACCGATGACATTGATGCGGCTGTTGAACATCTCAACTCTCACATCACTAATGCTCAAAATTTTTCTACTTTTCATACCTTCAAAAATAATTTTGCCTTCGTCCCACCCCGCTATATTTACAACCTTATCAAACAGCGTAATCGGCTCCGGCGACAATTTCAAAATTCAAGAGACCCCTCCATTAAACCCCTTCTCAACAGGTTAAACAATAACATTAAAAACAGTCTTTACAAAGAAAAACAGAAAAATTGGAACAATTTTCTCAAAACATTATCTTGCGAGGACAACTCTCTTTGGATTCTTAAACGCAAACTGAATAAACATTACACTCCCATTGCCCCCCTCACAACTAATAATGTGACTGCTTACACTGACCAAGAAAAAGCTAACATGCTTGCTAATTCTTATGCCACCCAATTTTCTCCTAATCCTACCCTTGCAAACCAAGCTCACCTTGATCATGTTAACGAAACAGTTCGGAACTTTTTGGCTACCCCCCCTCAAGATCACCGCCTAAAATTCAGCCTATTGTTATCCACAATATTATCAAAAAACTCAAAAAGCGTAAAACCCCAGGATACGATAAAATTACTAACTCTGCTCTTAGAACCTTCCTCCTAATTGCATAATCGATATCACTGACCACACTAATGCTATCTTTAAATATCACTACTTCCCTAAACCTTGAAAACTTTCTATAATCTCTCCTATTCCAAAACCTTGAACTAACCTTTCAGACCCCACTAATTACAGACCTATCTCATTGCTACCTTCAATCAGTAAAGTTGTGGAACGTGTCATTCGTACACAGTTGCAGGATTTCATTCAACAACACAACATTCTCATGCCCGAGCAGTTTGGCTTTCGCCCAAAACACTCGACACAACACCAGCTTCTTAAGGTTGTTGAGTTTCTCAGCGAGAAACTCAATGCAAAAAATCCCGCAGCTGCCATCTTTCTTGATGTCGCAAAGGCATTTGACAAGGTCTGGCATATGGGCCTCATTTACAAACTAATTTAGCTCGGTTTTCATGACAGACTTATACATTTAATATATTCGTACCTTTGCGACCGCTCTTTTCAAGTTCGCATAAACAACATTCTTTCTATTATTCTCCTTATCCTAGCGGACATCCTCCAGGGGAGCGTGTTGGGCCCATTTTTATTTAACATTTTCTTTAACGATATCTCACGCTCCTTGCGCACTCACCTCGCTCTTTATGCGGTCGACACCTGTATTTATGCTTCGGCACACCACCCGTATACTCTATACAGGTACCTACAGACTCATATTGATGACTTCGTGAACTGGTGTATGCTTTGGCGCGTTGTCATAAATGAAACTAAAACTACTGCAGTATATTTCTCTTGCAAAATAATATTCCCTAACAGAATCATTATTAACAACACTGTTATCCCTTGGTCAGACCAAGCTAAGTATCTTGGGGTCATTCTAGACCGCCGCTTAACTTGGAAAAAGCACATTCTCTCCATCAGAGGTAAAGTCGCTGGAGCCTTTAACTCTATAAAACCTCTCCTTAACAGTAAAACCTTGTCTGTCCACAATAAATTAATTCTCTATAATTCTTGCATCCTTCCCATCATAACCTATGCCAGTCCGGTCTGGGGCTTCACATGTAAGACCACTATGGACACCCTTAGTCTCTTGCACAATTCCAACCTGCGTACTGTCCGTAACGCATCTCGTTATCTTCGCAACTCCACGGTCCGAAGAGACCTAAAAACTACTACCTTACGTAAGCGCATTAACGATTTAGACAAAAAATTTTATGAAAAAATTTTCGACCTCCCTACCGAAATCGTAGCGGAGCTACCGGATTATGACTCTTTTGAACCCCACCATCGGAAACGGCCCAGGTTTTCCATAATTATGGACACTCAGTAACATCTGAGTTCACCACGCTATACTTCGCCTCTTTTTTATTTTTCTTACCTTTTTATATATTTTTCTTTAATAATAATAATAAAAAAAAATCTCTATATATACTATAGAGACCATAAAAATTGAAAAACTTAAAAAATAAAATATATGGCCCTGTTTAGTCCCTTTTTTGGTTGGATGTTGTGGTCTTTGCCACCCTAGCGTTTCTTGCCCATGCTTGGTGAGTGTTTCTCTGAACAGTACTAACTTTAACTTTCTAAAGTCCTTATAGTAGTTATACAACTACAGTTTGACTTTACTTATTTTAAGATTCTAGTATTTTTTAAGATTAATCGTTAACTTTCTTTCTTCTTAAGTTTATACCTTAAAATTCAATTTTATTCCTTTCTTTCTTAAATTTCTTTTTTTCTGTTGTTAACTTCAATTTCTCTTCTAGTAGCTTTGCTACAGTTTAACTTTATCCCAATTGCTCGTTAAAACATAAGATATCTCAATTTCCTAGTCTGGGTGTTAAGCTGCTATCAGCTAGGAAACCCCTTAATGCTGATTACCTATTCAGTACCTGTTTAACTTTATAAAACCTCTCCTTAACAGTAAAACTTTGTCTGTCCACAATAAATTAATTCTCTATAATTCATGCATCCTTCCCATCATAACCTATGCCAGTCTGGTCTGGGGCTTCACATGTAAGACCACTATGGACACCCTTAATCGCTTGCACAATTCCAACCTGCGTACTGTCCGTAACGCATCTCGTTATCTTCGCAACTCCACGGTCCGAGGAGACCTAAAAACTAGTACCTTACGTTAGCGCATTAACGACTTAGACAAAAAATTTTATGAAAAAATTTTCGACCTCCCTAACGAAATCGTAGCGGAGCTACCGGATTATGACGCTTTTGAACCCCACCATCGGAAACACCCCGGGTTTTCCATAATTATGGACACTCAGTAACATCTGAGTTCACCACGCTATACTTTGCCTCTTTTTTATTTTTCTTACCTTTTTATATATTTTTCTTTAATAATAATAATAAAAAAAATCTCTATATATACTATAGAGACCATAAAAATTGAAAAACTTAAAAAATAAAATGTATGGCCCTGTTTAGTCCCTTTTTTGGTTGGATGTTGTGGTCTTTGCCACCCTAGCTTTTCTTGCCCATGCTTGGTGAGTGTTTCTCTGAACAGTACTAACTTTAACTTTCTAAATTCCTTATAGTAGTTATACAACTACAGTTTGACTTTACTTATTTTAAGATTCTAGTATATTTTAAGATTAATCGTTAACTTTCTTTCCTCTTAAGTTTATACCTTAAAATTCAATTTTATTCCTTTCTTTCTTAAATTTCTTTTTTTCTCTTGTTAACTGCAATTTCTCTTCTAGTAGCTTTGCTACAGTTTAACTTTATCCCAATGGCACATTAAAACATAAGATATCTCAATTTCCTAGTCTGGGTGTTAAGCTGCTATCAGCTAGGAAACCCCTTAATGCTGATTACCTGTTCAGTACCTGTTCAAATTTATAAAACCTCTCCTTAACAGTAAAACTTTGTCTGTCCACAATAAATTAATTCTCTATAATCCATGCATCCTTCCCATCATAACCTATGCCAGTCCGGTCTGGGGCTTCACATGTAAGACCACTATGGACAGCCTTAGTCGCTTGCACAATTCCAACCTTCGTACTGTCCGTAACGCATCTCGTTATCATCGCAACTCCACGGTCCGAAGAGACCTAAAAACTACTACCTTACGTAAGCGCATAAACGACTTAGCCAAAAAATTTTATGAAAAAGTTTTCGACCTCTCTAATGAAATCATAGCGGAGCTACCGGATTATGACGCTTTTGAACCCCACCATCGGAAACGGCCCAGGTTTTCCATAATTATGGACACTCAGTAACATCTGAGTTCACCACGCTATTTTTTTGCCTCTTACATATTTTTCTTATCTTATATAAAAAAAAAAACCTCTCTATATACTATAGAGACCAAAAAAAATTTTAAAACTTTTAAAAAACAAAATGTATGGCCCTGATTAGTCCCTTTTTTGGTAGGATATTGTGGTCTTTGCCACCCTAGCTTTTCTTGCCCATACTTGGTGAGAGTTTCTCTGAACAGTACTAACTTTAACTTTCTAAATTCATTATAGTAGTTATACAACTACAGATTTTATACAACTATTGACTTCACATATTTTAAGATTCTTGTATTTTTAAGATTTATCGTTAACTTTCTTTCATCTTAAGTTTATACTTTAAAATTCAATTTTATTCCTTTCTTTCTTAAACTTCCTTATTTTCTCTTGTTAACTTCTTTTACTCTTCTAGTAGCTTAGCTACAGTTTAACTTTATCCCAATGGCTCATTAAAACATAAGTCATTTCAATTTCCTAGTCTGGGTGTTAAGCAGTTATCAGCTAGGAAACCCCTCAATGCTGATTACCTGTTCAGTACCTGTTCAGTACAGTTACGCTTAAGAAATATATCCTTAATCCTGAAAAAAACCTGAAAAAATCCTGTAAACGACAACTGTTTAATAAAATGAAATTGCTCATCTTATGTCTGCCGGACGTTAGAGTTGGAGAACAAATCTGTGGAGAATTCTACCCGAAAGAAACATAACATAAAAAATGTAAAATTGCTTTAGAACAAAATTAACAACAAAAAATATTTAGTTTTGTTCCACATGCGGAATGTAATCAAAAGATTGAACTCATTTTATTTTTCAAATTTCAGAAATAAATAGGCAATATCTATTATAAAGTATTCAAAATAAACTCCTCAGTCTGGTGTCGCCTGTAGGAGACACTAAACAACACTCTTTAAATTAATTGAAATGCTTCTAGAATTGTTAAAATGACTTCTAGACCATATGACTACATAGTCCAGACAAATAAGGGGGGGGAAAGGGGGCAAACCTTGGAAAGAAAGACAGCAAGCTGAAAATTTGCAAAAAGTTTTATTATGATATTCTAAAAGTTAGCTGAAAAGTGTCATAAAATCTCGTGTCGACGATGCCAGATATTCAAAATCAAAGGTCACAAAAATCAGTTTTTTGCTTATGGGGTCTTGTACCTTTTAAACGCGTCTAAAATTAACGAAAAACTTCAAAGTTTAAATTAGTCTATCTTCAAAGCCTTTTTATGTATAAACATGAAATTTTGGATATTGATTAAACAGATTGTGCTCTGTAATATGCTACCATTAGAAATTTATTAACCCTTTACAGAATTTGTGTATTGTTGAAATCAAAATAGCTCTTTTTTTAGCTCATAAGTCATTGTGCGCATGATATCTTGAGAAAGTATGTATGGATTGGCATGAAATTCCGTAAAGATACTAAACATATATGTGTGTTTAAAATAATCTACTCTTAGGCTAAAATTATTTCATTAAGTATATAAAAAGAATATTTTCGTAAAAAAAAATAAAAATTTTGTATTTTTATTGAATAAAAATAGTCATAACTAAAAATATTACCATTGTAAATACTTAAAAGTAGATCATTTTAAACACACAAATTTTTTTAGTATATTTACCAAATTTCATGACAATCCATGCATACTTTCTCAAGATATCATGCGCGCAATGACTTATGGAGTAAAAAAAAGAGCTATTTTGATTTCAACCATACACATATTCTGTAAAGGGTTAATAAATTTCTGTTGGTAGTATAATACAAAGCACGATCTGATTAATCAATATCCAGAATTTCATGTTTATACATAAAAAGGTTTTGAAGATAGGCTAATTCCAACTTTGAAGTTTTTCGTTAATTTTCGACGCGTTTAAAAGGTACAAGACCCCTTAAATCTCGAAAACCGTACACTGTATTGAAAAAAAAAATCGAATTACAAAATTAAAATAGATACAATTTCCTATAAAATACACACATTAACTTTAACTTTCTGACAAATGGTGTTCGCACTAGAGCGCGCTGAAGAAAGGCAACTTTTTGACCTTCTGGCCAAAACGAGAAAAAAACACTCGCCCATTCTCAATTTTACAGAAACTAGGGATTTTATCGAGAAAAAAAAAACAGTTATAAAATTGAAGTAGACTATTTTCTACAAAATTCATAAAATAATTTTAATTTTCTGACAAAAAGTTTAGGAACTAGATCGCGCTGAATAAAAGGGTGATATTTTTTGCCTTTGAGCCAAAACCAGAAACAAGCGCTTTTGTGTCCTCAATTTTTCGAAAACTATGTGTTTTATCGAAGAACCCTAATTACAAAATTAAAGCGGACTTTATTTTCTAATAAATGCAAAAATAACTTTAATTTTTTTTCAAGCAAAAGGCTCAGGCGGTAGAGAGCAGTGAAACAGGGCGAGTTTTTGGCCCTCTGTGGAAAACGAGAGAAACACTTTGTCAAGATTGTTCCCTATGCTTCAAATGATCTTTGAAACTATTAAAAATATTTTAGAGTCTAAAATTCTCTACAAGTCATCAGACAATAGTCGCTTGTAACTCAAAATGTAATACTCGTACATTTATCAAAAAAAGTAAAACTTTTTTGATTTCGAATCTCTTCAATAGTCTTGCCTGCAGATTCCACGCTTTCAAGCTTAAAAATGACTCCGTAAATGCGTGAGAAAGTTTTAAGCTTAGGAAAGGAATATATATATATATACTTTTTTTTGAGTACCACTCTAAACACACTACCTAATATTTAAATGTACAGCAGTCAGAAAATCTTCTTGCCCTGCTTGCCATATGAATATGTAATTACTATCTACTCGATTCCACTCAGAGTCAGTCTTTCTTACAACGGCCCTGCGAAAGGAAATTTTCGGAAGGCATTATATATTTTGAACCCCCCCCCCCCCCCAAGAAAAATCTTTAGGAGTCTTTTAATTTGCAAGAGATAGGCGTGGATTAGAATAAAATCTTTTTTCTTCAAAGATAAAAAAAAAAAAAAAAAAAAAAAATTAGATTTTAGCCTTGTTAGGACACCTTATAAGCGCACTGTCCTTTATGTTTGGTTCTGATTCCATTAGATTTCTATCCAATAGCTAAAGAAATCTATGACAATAGATTTTTAAAGAGGGTTGGTTTTATGCTTGAGTTTGTGAACGGGTGAAATATACCTTAATAATTATAATATTTTTAGTAAATAATTAAAGCTCTAAACCTCATTAGAAATATAGGAAACAATCTTGAGTTCACTTTTCTCTCTTTTGTTGAGTGGGCCAAAAACTAATTAAATTTAATATGCGCATTTTTCTGAAAATTTTATCCACTTTAATTTTGTAATTCATGGTCTTTGATAAAACGCATAGTCAAACGCATAGCACGAGGATAGAAAAGGGCTTTTCTCTCGATTTGGCTCAAAGGTAAAAAAATCGCCCTTTTTTAGCGCGAACTAGCGCCTAAACTTTTCGCCAGAAAATTAAAATTATTTTATGAATTTTGTAGAAAATAGTCTGCTTGAATTTTGTAACTGTTTTTTTTTTTCGATAAAATGCATAGTTTCTGAGAAATCGAGAACGGGCGAGGGTTTTTCTCTCGTTTTAGCCAGAAGGCCAAAAAGTTGCTTTTCTTCAGCGCACTCTAGCGCCAAAACCATTTTGTCAGAAAGATAAATTAATATATGAATTTTATAGGAAATGTTGTCTACTTTAATTTTGTAATTGAATATTTGACAATAAAATCCACGGTTTTCGAGATATAAGCAAAAACTGATTTTCGTGACATTTGATCTTGAATATATGGCTACGTCGACACGAGAGTTTATGAGACTTTTCAGCTAACTTTTAGAACGTCAAAACAAAGATTTTTGTAAATTTTCAGCTTGCTGTCTTTCATTCCGAGGTTGAATCCCTATTTGACTGGACTATACAGATACATCTACGATTGGTAGGAAAACTAACGAAATTTTCGAACCAGGAGTCAAATAAAACTACTGCAACTTATTTTTTGCATTCCTGTTATTAAATAAGAGAAACGTTGTAAAATAAATAAAGTCATAAGAAGAAATGCAATATTCCACCTTGATTCAATCACAAAATACACAATATGAATTTTAAAAAGTTCACCGTTTTACTTAAAAGACGACAAAAATAATAAAATGTATGTTACACCTTTAAAATGTACATTTTACTTAAAATTTCTGACTACATTCGCCCTGAAATTCTCACGACGGCCGAGGGAATTGTAGGGAGAAAGTACTAAGGAATTTAAAATGAAATGCATATTTTAAAATTGTAACATACATTTTATTATTTTTGTCTCCGGTGTAAACTTTTTAAAGTTCATAGTGTGTATTTTAAGAAATATATTTCGAAATTAGTAGTTAGAATCCTGAAAGAATATATATTGGTAGGAAGACATGCAAATCCGAATAAATGAGTTAAAGTATCTATTCGCGACTTTGTTTCTCTGACAAATTTATTTTGATATATTTACATATGTTTGTATATTACATTTTACAACATATTTCATCATATACAGTATCTGAAAAAGGGGACAAAATTTTACGGGATGATAGAACGCAGCTATACGAACAAATTTCGTCATAGAATGTAGGGTCGGAACGCAAGCGGCGAGAAGTTAAATGGTATTTTTCCACTGCCGCAGTTAAAGAATTAACGAGAGAATGAGATGAGATACTTCAGAAAACATTTTATTAATAGGAATATAATTAATGTACAAGCTCAAAAAATTGCTCAAAAGATCTTCCGTCATCTGTAATGCCCGCTTCACATTTGCTGGATTGAGACTGACGCACATTTGCGGTCACATCAGGCATGTCACGAATATCGCCGGGAACAATGGGAATGCTGGCGTCTAGATACATATCTGTTTCAATGGGGCACTCATAGATTAGGCTTTTTATATGGCTCCGCAGGAAAAAGTCCAAATACGAGAGATACGATGATCCTGGTGGCAAAGGTATGGGACCCCCTCGAACAAGCCATCGCCCTGGGACAGTGAAAAACAACTTTTTAACTTCTCACCGTTTGTGTTCCAACCATACATCCCATGACGACATTTACTCGTATAGCTGCGTTCTATCATCCCGTAAAGTTTTGCCCACTTTTCCAGATACACCCTGTATAATGGTACCTCAGTAACAACGAAAATCAAAAGAGCATTAAACCTATTTTAATAATTTTAATTCAAGGTGGAAATTCATAAGAATTATTGATATGCCAAACTGGAATACAGAGTTAAACTTTGTCACTAGCGTATGAATACTACGATTACTCTGCATTTAAGCAAAAACTACTACTGGCGCATTCGCAACAGGGTGTTTTATCACTATTTTCAACCCCTTGGGGACGAGCGACCCGTATACGTGCCGCACGAAGCGCACAGAATGCTTGTTGTTCGTCACCAGTAAAATTTTACTGTAAAATTTGCCTTATTTAATCAGCGCATTTTCTCGATTCAAGAAGACACAAATTTATGTTTTTAAAAGACGGTGACAAAAGATTAAAAATTTCGTAAAAGGCTCCCGTCCCGAATGGGTTAACCCTAGATCTACCGGGAATTTTATTCAAGTTTTAATAAAACGTTCTACACCAGAATTTTTATTTAAAACTATTTAACTTATTTATTTACCTTATTTTTGTCTGGTTTATATACTTAGTTTATTTTAAAGAAATTTCTGGTTTGAATGAATATTTTGTATGTACCTGTCGGGTCCAATGGACCCGTCTGGTAGACGGAGGGTTAAACAAAAATCTATGTCTTATTTACTTCCGAAGTCCGCAATTAGATTTCGCAAAAATTACTATTCCGGTAGAATGGTATCCAAATCAATATCCAAATTACAAATCCGAAACAGTATTCATCTAAAAGACCTATAAAAAGATCGAAATTACAAATGAAACAAAATGCAATCGTTTCTGTTAAATAATATACATGGCATATTCAGTTTATTTCAGTGTTGCCAAATTGGGGACTCTTTCGTTTCCAGATAGTTGATTGTCACCGTTTTTTTTAATAGAAATATTCGGTCTATTTAAAATAGATTAAGAATTCTGAAAAATAAGGTGAATATATGTGTTGCTGAAACATAATGCTGAAAATAAGGCTATTTTTAAAAAACGGTTACAGTCAAATAATTTAAATTAAAAATGTCCCTAATCTGGCAACACTGGTTTATTTTTACATGTTTTTTAAATCTTATTACGAGCTCTTCTTTTGAGAAGATTCTGATATTTTTCCAAATTTTTAGAAAATTGTATGCCTATTAAAGTACGATTTTTACCGACGCTCCACCATATGTTTCAGATTTGTCATATATCCATGAAAAAAAAAAGGTTATAACAGTTATAGACAAGCATGATGCTTCTTTTCTCATCGAAGTCAAAAAATATAAAAAAAAAAAAAACACGCAAAAACTTACGCCATATTCATGTAAACTCTTTTACTTTATATCTCTAAGTATTCTGTGCTTACAAAAATACGATATGTTTAATTAAAATATAAAGAAAGGAAACTCTTGGTTATTTCTTAGTACACCTAAAGGTTTCATAAATGCGCTAATTAAAAACTAAAAATATTTTGTTGTTGATTTAAAATGAAATGAATTATGCTAAAAAAAAAATGTACTAAAAAATTCATATTTCATTCTACGAATTTTAAAGGGAGTTTTGTTAGATCAATTAACGAAAATAATAAATTAAAAATGTAATCATTTTGAAATACCTTAGAGACATGAACCAGAGTTGACAGAGAGTCGAAAGTTAATTTCCCCAAACTTTCTGAAAATTTCCCCGAGTGAGTGTTTTTTTTTCCGAAGATGTGCCCAACTCAGTTTCTACTCAAAAAAGTAAATTTTCAATTTTCAATTTACAACTATAAAAAATGTTTAACTAATTTAACCCCTTAATTCTCGCTCCCGTCATATTCTCGGGCTGTGTCTTTTACTCAAATTGTTGGATTCCCACCAGTTTTATAACATAGTGTAATTGGCTTTATTTTAGTATCGTTTTACCTGTTATTAAATAAGGCGAATATTTCTGTTTCAAAAAAGTGGTGCCAATAAGCAATTTGAAGTTTTTAACCGCAATTTAATTCGAGCTTTAAGGGGTTAAGCTCAAGTTTTTTCCCCAAATCTAGCCTTTTTTGAAAGAAATTCCCATTTACAAAAAAAAAAAAAAAAAAAAAAAAGAAAAAAAAAAAGAAAGAAAGAAAGTTAGACTTAGCGGAATTTTGCATGCATATTCGCAGCAAAACGAAGAGAATGAATGATACATTTTACAACGGCAAGTTCTTTTATGTTCATGTTTTAAATTGTTGCCGATGGATGATGCTGGTCTATCATTACATTCGCTCCATCTGTGTTCATGCTAAAAAAAGTTTTTGAAGATTTAAAGATTTAAAATCAGTTGAGATTTAAATGAATCTGAGATGGTGTTGGCATCACCTGCTTCTATTTGACTTAACCTATTCGCAAGGCTGCCACTGGAGACTATTTTTATATTCTATTAGCTAGATTCTTTTCAAAAATAAATGTTGTCGTACCGGGTGAGCCAAAGATTCGTTAAAACTTTAAAAACTCATAAAAAAACGAAGAAATTGTGATAAAGGAGTGCGGTTTGCAAGAAAGTGATCACAAGGTAGTCAAATTTGTTTTTAGAAAAAAAAACTAGTTAAAAAGTTACATGTACAGGGCTCTGACGAGCCGAAACACAATGAACAGGACAACAATACACTCCATTCATTTGTTCTTCTAGTAATGAATGTTCAACATGACCTCTAGAACATTCTACGACACAACTGTTGTCCTGTTCATTGTGTTTCGGGTCGGCAGCATCCTCTACATGTGATTTTTTAACATTTTCTTTTTTGCTGCTAAAAAAAGTCCGACTTCCTTCTGAGCCCTTTCTTGCAAATCGCACTCCTTTATCATAATTTATTCCTTTTTTACGAGTTTTTAAAGTTTTAACGAACTTTTGGCTCACCCGGTATATTTTTCTTGCACATGTGTATGTGAAAGATTTTTGCTTTGAGATAGTGATACGATATAGAATTAAAAAATAGTCACCAGTGGCAGCCCTGTAATTTGAATGCAAAGCACTTTTGTATATCAATCACCGTGGCTCAGGGCTCCCAAATGGCCCGCCAAATGAATACCAATATTGTTTTAGAAAATTTTTCTTTTTAGATTTTTCTTGTAAACCGCCCCGAAATCACCTTTGAAAGTTAATTTTAGCGCAAACATACCATAAAGTTTTCTGTTAAAATTTATTGGTATTCAGTTGACGGACCATTTGGGAGCCCTGCCGTGGCTTTATCAAGATAACGAAAGTAAAAAAGTTGCTTTCCGCTTCTTTAATTAAATATTTAAAAACGAACGGTAAAGGACGTTTCGGATAAGTCCTGCAGATTTAGTACAGATGTGTACTAATAAAAGAAATGTGTATTATATGTGTCTATCCGCAATTACTGGGAAAATCTGTCGCATTTATATAGTGGTCTAGGAATCCACAATCAGGCAACACTGACATGAACACATCCTTTCAGTTATACTATTCCAATTTTTCTAATTGTCTCTATTAGTCGTTGAGCCAGGGGCTCGAGTGGTTTCATCTCAGCGGACTTGGTAAACTATATATTTTTGGATTCACCACAACAACAGCATGCCATTTATCCATGATACTTTCGAAACCAAGGTAGCTTATGAGCGCCATATTGGAAAATGGCCGCCGTCGTTGAGTCAGGATTTCGAGTGGTTTCATGTCAGCGGATTTGATAAACCATACATTTTTAAATTCACCACAACAGCAGAAAGTCATTTATCCATGATACATTCAAACCAGGGTAGCTTATGGGCGCCATATTGGAAAATGGCCTCCGTCGTTGAGCCAGGGACTCGTGTAGTTTCATGTCAGCGGACTTGGTAAACCACACATTCTTGTATTCACAACAACATCAGAATGACATTTATCCATGATACATTCAAAAACAGAATAGCTAATGGACGCCATATTGGAAAATGGCCGCCGATAAACAGGGTGATTGAAAAATTTTCTTGGTTTTGCATGCTATTAAATTAATTGGGCGATTGAAGAGACAATAAATAAAGACATGTAGGGGTCAAAAGGTACAACAAAGTTCAGTTAAAGACCTGCCACAGTCGAGAGATATTTTTGATATCAGGGCAACCTTTCTTTACATGGATCGTGAAAGAACGAAAATTGGTTCTACATCCAGATCTGTCTTTGAGCAGGATCCAGAAAGACAAACGTCATATGTCATATTTACAGAACATGATTACCAATGAATGGATAAATCTAGACATGGTAATAGAATCAACTGGAGCAATGACAAATATAGAAATTGTCGAAGACATGGTGAAAGCTCATAAGATAGATGAAGAAGCTTACCAAACTTTCAAAAAAGAATATCTGTCTTAAGATTCAAAGTCAGATGGGTTTTTCAAACCTCCAAAGATAAAGAAACTAAAGACATTTTCTGACTTAAAGAAGAAGCAGACTGTAAAATCAGAGTTTGTTGCTCAGGCAGAAAGAAATCTGTTTGCTAAGATGACAATCATTGCAGAGCGAAGAAATTTCGATATGAGAACTGTCTTTTTCTACCACCTAGGGCCGCATTCATAGTCCTTAGCAACACTTGATGGTTTAATGCGAAAAACTGAAAATCAAACGGATGGATGTTATGACAAAATTACGACTGCTGAAAGAATGCAAATGATGGTGTTGTTGATATCATTGACGGAATGTATTTTGTTCAAAGCTATCGCAGTAGCTACACTCATTTGGACAACTAGCAAAGAATCTGTTTTCTAAAATAATACAAGATTCTACATCCTCTCAAAGAATAGATGTTGTATTTGATATATACAGGCAGGTGTCAATAAAAAGGAATGAACGAAAAATACGAACTGTTGGTAATGCTATAAAAATTATATACTCCTGGACTCTCAGTACGAAAATGGAGCCAGTTTCTATCTGATGAGAAGAACAAGAAAGAACTTATACATTTCATTTCTCAAGAATGGCAAAATGAGCAGTATCTGAAATAGTTGATTACACGAATGATGTACGTTATCTACGGAGAAAATTGCTATAAATTCACGAAATAACTAGTTGACGAATCCACTCAATTGACCTGCTTCCAAGAAGAGGTTATGCGTGAATTTTATTTCGCGCACACCATGCTATAGCGTCTGGATTTTGAAATATTATTATTATATGGATAGATCTGATGTGGCAGTCATCACACTGTTTTCTTTAGAAAACGATTTGAAAAAATAGAAAGGGTTAATATTTGTAAAATATGGATCCAATGACAGGATAAAACACTACAACTTCAGTGAGATGCATGGACTTCTTTGTAAAGAGGTATGTAATGCATTACCTGAAATGAATTCACTGTCAGGTGCGATATAGTAAGTGCTTTTGCAGGCAAGGGAAAATGATGATTCAGAACACTGAATTTCGAAATGCGCTTAAGGCGCTTGATACTGAACCTGATATATCAGAGGAAACAAAGAAATAGCTTGAGTCGTAAGTTTGCCATCTCTATTATGGAAAGCATAAATACTCAGACATCAATGAATTGCGCTATATTCTATATATCGTTTCTGTAAAAAAGGAGTCTGTGGAGTCGCATCACCTTCTGCCATGTAATTATACACTCTACCTATAGGTAATGCTAGATAATTACCATGTTCTTGTTTGGATGAAGTGCCTACAGGCTGATCCTGATCTTCCATTCACAGGTAAATATGGTTGGATTTTTGGAACAGATAGTAAAGGAAAACACTATCTAGACGTCCAGTGGAATGACAGTCCTCCTGCTCCTGAAGCTATTTTGGAACTGATATCATGTTCTTGTTCAATAACATGTTGTTCAATATTGTTCTTGTTCAATAACCATCATATGTGTCTCTTTTTAATAACCTCATATATACAAGCATATGCAGAATATAGAATAGTTCTATGACGATGGAAGTTATTTGGGCACAGGAATGTCAACCGATGATGATGATTGCAGTGAAGCAGACTAAGATTAATATTATTTATAAACCCGTTCGGGACCAGCATCGTTTACTTGAATACATGAATTTTATCGGTTGACACCACTTTTTGTCAAACAATTAAATTTAGCTTAGCAATCAAGAAATTATCTTAATTAAATAAGGAAATTTTTACTTTTCGTTTTTAGTGGTATCAAAAACAAGCGATAGAAACGCGTTACCGAAGGAACACATAGTCCCGAAAGGGTTAATTCTTAACAGAATAAGTACAATAGTTTCACCAGTATTAATAGTAATCTAGAATTGCTGTGTCTTACCACATGAAAATAATATGCAATAAAATGCAAAAGAAGATTTCGGTTTTCTTTCATCGCAAATGTCTTTTGAACTGTTTATCCCATTGAAAATGTTAATAAACACAAAGTTAAATGTAAGCATCAAATTATAATAAAATCTTAATAAATATATAATTTGTGTAACGTTTTATGTTTAAAAATATTAGTTCTTTCCATTTCTTCATTAAAATATCTTTAATTATGTGATACTGGCAAAAAAATCATATGTATCTATGTGCGAGAGATGACGCTCATCTTTTCAATATGGCGTCTATAAGCTACCACAAATTTCATAGTATCATCATAAAATGAACTCCTTGGACCATTGTGAATCCAAAAAGGTATATATCCTCAAGTCCGCAGAGATGAAACCAAAATCACTAATTTTGGCTTCTGGCTCAACGACTATATAAGACAACTAGCTTTCTCGATTACAGATGATCCAGCATCCAGAAATCTGAGCTCGATAGTTTAATTTTATTCACTTGTTATTTTTATTTATTATTTTTCCGGTACCAATATTCCAACGCCTTTTGTTACAACCAGAATTTTGAACTGAAATTTTTCATTTTACGCAATTTTACGAATTTTTTCATGCACGTAAGTACATGGGAAAAAAATATATACTTTTTTTAAATTCTGTTGTCATTCGTGTTGTATATATATATTATATATCCCTTTATACAACTCCCAAATATATTCTAGTCTTATCAACTTATAACCTGTTAGTTTAACAAAATCACCTCTCTTTATTTTACCATATGTCTAAGTCTTTATAAATTTACACATATAATTCTAAGCCTAAAGTAATGCTCAAAGTATTATCTTTTTAAATATGTCTTTCTATATTTCTTACTTAGGTTTAATTATTCAGATATCTTTTTCCTTTCCACCTCCTTTTCATCCCAATCACCTGTTTGCTTTTGACTTTCGGTATCGCGTGTTTAGTTCATGCATAACGACCATGGAACTATTAATAAACAGGAACTGGCGGGAATCCTTAAATTAGTGAAACTTCAACTGTAACCGTTTTCGCAGAGGTTGATTAAAGCCGAAAGAAACTTCCGCCAGAAAATTTGAGCAGAAATTACCTGGTTATTTAAACTATTTATTCATAAAAAAAGTTCAGTCATAAATAATAGCATAAACAGCTATTCATTTTTACTGGTGGAAGTTTACTGTGGCTGTAGTCAGGACTTCCGTTTTCCGCCATATTGTGACAACTTAAACAACTTCCTGTCAACTTCCTTCCAATATTATACATGGATAAACTGGCACCAGTAAAAACAAATAGAGTTTCCTACGAGATTTGTAAGAAAATAATTCCATAAATAATGCTCTTGAATAAGAAGAAATTTTTTATTCAAATTTACTGGTGGGAAGTTTACCCAGGCAAATCAGAAACTGATGATAAAATTTTTATAAAACCAGCCGCCATCTTATGACAACCTCCTCATTTACTTCATTCACTACTGATAGACAGTACGCTATATGTCCTCTCCTCTTTATTCATAACTCCATTACAACGACACCATATCTGTTTTTATCCAGCTTTCCATCCTTCCGCTACGGCCTTGTTGTCATTGAGTAATCCGGGGAATGTTGACAACTGACGATAGATGGCGTTGCCTGTCCGTCGTCATTTGCATTTCTCTCTCTCGTGACATTTGCGGAGCATCGGAGATCATTCCAGATACCGATGTCGTCTTGAGCGGTTGGGATGGAGAGTGCGCAGTAGCTTATTTTGGTGATCAGCGTGCGGTATTTATATCGGAAGCAGCCGCGTGTTCCTCAGTTTCGTTTGTTGTTCCTTATGTGACGGCTGGCCATGATCTTAAACTCGTTATCGACTGCTTATAATTTTTAATTGTTTTCTGCAAGATGTGTTTTATATATAGTGTTTTTCCAAGTAAATATTCTTCAAGGAATGACTTCACCTTTTTAGCAAATTACATTTATTTAGTGATGGTGTGCTGCAATGCTAATGTGAGGGAAGACGTGCTCGTAGATGTTGAAAGAAGATTTTTTAAAGTGGTTTCGTCTTTAAAAAATTTTCACAGCCGTTTACTTAAATAACACACGCTCATATCCAGTTTCTTTATTAATGGTATCATTGTTTAATTACTTCGAGATTGTCTTTCCTCCTCTTTCATTTAGAATGAACAGAGTATGTTGTTTTTCCAGTTTCTATTTTCTACTTACAAGGTCCTGCATGTCATTTGGTTAGATGTTACTGGACTTCGCTTTTTCAAAGGTTTGGGTGAAGTTCCTGTATGCATTCACCAGGATATGTTTGACACTTGCTTGGATACCAACGATGTTTTATTGCCGGTTTTTCGCGTTTAGTTTCGGCGGTATTCCATGATGGATACGTAATGGATATGTAATGGAAATTGAATTTAATATCATTTGGAAATGAATTGCTTGAAGAGTGAGGTGGGGGGGGGGGGAGTCAATTTGGACATTAAAGTTTTCTATAATAGATTTATAAATTTTAAAAGTTATTTCAAGTTTAATATATATTAAAGTCTATTTACTGAACATTGTTTTTCTATACATGATATAAATTAAAAGTAAATGTGTAATAATTTTTCTTTGGGAAGTTAGTTATTTAGATAGAGTTAAAAGTATTTGAAATGGTGTTTTGAAGTAGATATACATTTAATCTTTAGGAGCTCTTTGGTGCTTCAGTTCTTGTTCAACTGTATGTTGATATAGAGGTCATTTTGATTCTTTCCAAACTATCTATGTTAATGGAAGAACAGTTTGATGTTTAATTTGGAACTTCATATGTCTGATAAGTTGAAGTATCCATGTTTTTTAAACTCTGGACTCATGTTTTTTATTTTTTAAAGTTTTTATTAAAATTTACTCTTGTTAATTTTGCTAAACTAAATTAGTTATTTTTTAATTTAGTTTGTTATCCTTTAACAAACATTACATTTTTATTTTTTCAGCTATTTAAATATATTTGGACTTTAAATAATTTATCAATTCTGTTTTAATAATTTTGGGCAAAACTTCTCAGCAATATACGCTCCAATTGCGTATTTATTTTTGCTCTGTTGATTCAGCTTTTTCCAGTAATTACATTTGGTAATTACTTCAATTCAATCATTTCCGCATTTTATAAAAAGAAGTACTTTGACTCTGGTAGGTTTAAATGGAAACACCAGTTTCAGTGTCGGAATATGGACTTTTCTGTGAGTTTAAATAACAACGTAAACTGTAGGGGAATGGATGGTTGCAATATTATAAATTATTTCTGGAAATTATTTCGTAAATTGTTCATAAAAATCTTTATACGTCGTCCTTGGCATTCATGCAAAAGACGCTGTCCAAAAAATACAGTGTCACATGGCCGCTTGCACCTAGCATTCTTAAAGCAAAAAAAAAAAAAAAAAAAAAAAAAAAAAACTGATCGCAATTAATCTTTATCATATCTGCTAGGACATAGAGTAGGTGTTTTCAAAATTTTAATATTTTTTAAAATGGCGACATTAAAAAAAATCAATTTGGATTCATAAAATTGGCCTTTAAATGCTTACAAAATCTCGAAAATTAAAAATATAAAAATAAAAACTTCACGCAGCGCAAGATAATTCAACATGAAACATTTGTAATAAAAAAAAAAATACAAACAGTCGAGCGTTAACTTCAGCAATTGAAGCGCCCAGATTAAATAAAACTTTTTTACTTTAGCGGCAAGTAGTTACATCGGAATATAAGGGGGGGGGGGGGCACTTTTTTTTCAGTGGACAAGTCTATGTTATAAACCTATTCTCTATCATTTCTCTTCATTTCTTCTATCTTTCTTTTTTCAGACATTAATGTTTCAGATTGAACACAAAAGTTATGTATGCGACCTACCGAAATAAAATGAAAAAAAAAAAAAACTTTTCATTGAATTTTTATAAAGACTCCGTTCAAAAGTGGATAAAACTAAAATAATACTATGAAAAGATAAGTAATTTATTTAGACACATTTATTTGATTTTAAAAGCTTTTAAAATTTCGGGGTGCTATTTATGCACTTTGCACATTTTTTTATTTGCTCTACAATATGAAGAATATTTTACACATGAAACTACTTAATGATGCATTTAAAACTGTCGTCTTGAACATATGGAACTTCAAAACATCAACAAACCTAAATGTAATACTATCAGCATTATCAAATTAATGAATCTCCCAAAGCAGAGTACTGAAAGAAATGTGTTAACACTAGAACTACCAAGACCGTCATTTTGACGGTCTTCAACTTTCATACCTAAAAATTTTACATAATTTATGTATTGTTCTAGAACTTTATGATACGACTTTTAATGAAATATAAGAATAATTAAATATTCCTATTCAACTTCCACTCACCCACTTTAATTTCCATAGTCAGTATGAACTATACCTATTTATACCAAGACCCGTCAAAATGACGGCTTTGGCAGGGCTGCCACATGCGACTATTTTTTTAATTCTACATCGCACCAACTTTTAAAAACAAAAATCTTTGATATACTGTTTAACAACATTTGCAAGAGAAATATACTACAAATTTTTTTTTTTTTTTTTAAAGTGGTGCGAATAGAATAGAAAAATAATCGCCCGTGCAGCCCTGCTTTGGCAATTTCAAAGTTGAATGATCGAAAGTGTTCGGCAGCCGTTATAACGAGATCTATTTTGCTCCAATTACGATTCAGTTTAGAAGTGAACGGTCTGACTGGTAAATATAATCAGAACGCAATTATTATATCAGTTTTACTTCTAGCGTGATAAAGTTCTTGGTGAAAAGTGCAATCTGTGCTAAGTGTAATAGTAAAAAGTCCAATTTCGGAAAATAGTACTGTAGGAAGGCTAATTGCTTCCATTAAGTCATGCACAACACTGATTTCCGACAGCCGATGTCGCTCACTCATAGAGAAATCCTACAATCCGTCGGAATACCAGAAGGCGTGGCTTATCAAATATGCTATACTATAAATGCAAATAGAAACTGTTTTTGTTTGTTTTTTATAAATAATTTATAAGTATTATATTAAATGGTTTTTTTGTTAAATTATATTCTTTTATTTACATAAACTAAGTCAAAAGTTACAATGAAAGCCATGATCAAAAATCCGTCAATTTGATGGGTACGGTAAAACTTGGTATATATTTAACATCGGTAGTTCTAGTGTTAATAATGAATTTCTTATGCTTCTGGTTCTGACCTCATATCCATTATAAAAACATATATTACGACATATACATTTTAAATTTAAAACTGGCTCATACGCGGTGATCAACTACAGTAAACAGAGAAGTGACAGCTTACTAATAGACACGTGTATTAACCGTTTCAGGGACAAAGCAATTCTAATGATAATATGTTAAAATGATTGAAAGATAGCGGTATTTATGAACAAATTTCATTAAAACTAAGTAACAGCTCTTATTCGCGTACATTATATTAAGGAAAATATAAGTCCTAAATTCCGGTGCCAGTGTGGCAATTGGGAATTAAAATTAAGTGGTATATATATTAGATCTACCGCAAAGTTCTGTCCGATAACATTATTTCACGCCTACTTTAAAAAAATAAGATATCTTCATTGGCACCACTTTATTGAAGTGGTACAATTCCCATTATTTTCACATTTCACATTAAGGTACAACAATTATAGAAGGACTTCCCTTAAGCTTATTTAGGTGAAAATTTACTTATTCCTGTTACAAAATTTAGTTGTTTAAATTAATAATACCTTTCGCAATGAACATATTCCGTAATTTTAAATAATTTCATTTAAAAGATTAGATTTTTCTTTCAGTAAATATATACGCATACATTGAAATCTATACCTTTTGTGAAAATATTTTAATCAAGTTTCTTTTATAATTTAAACAATTGAATATTTATATGAAAACTAACGCTTTCAATTCAGACAATTAAAATACACATAAAAAGCATTAAAGAGCATGTAGACGTTCCGGACAAGCTTTAGTTCATCACCAGTACAGCGAAACAGGATTGCCAGTTTGGCCTCCATTTTTATTCAGAAATTTAGAGTTCATACCAGAAATACGGAATATTATTTTATACTTTATTTAACGAGAGACATTTAGCGATCAAATAAAGTCAAAATTTCCTTTATAGTAATTTCCGTTGTGAATTTGAAATTTCGGATGTAATTGGAGGCTAAACTTGCATCCCAGCAACAAAACACGTGTTGAGAGACCGGTTTTAATATGATTTTTTTTTTGTCTTAATGTAAAGCGTTAGTTTTTAAATATAATTATTTGGTCAGACGTTGTATGTTCCCCTATCTTAAAGTGAATATTAATTTAATCGGATCTATAAAATTTATTTAAGATAATTTTTATCGCTTATCTATATTTTTTTGTTTTTGTTAATCGCAAAATTGATGCAATATATATTTAATTTAAAGGCGGTAACGTTTATGTAATTTTTGCATAGTTAAACATAAATTGTATAGGGTAAACGAAAAGTCGCGCAGCCTTTGAAAAATATCTTTTTTTTTTCTAAAATACAAACATGATTAAAATTACAAACATAAACTAAATTGAAAGAGTAAGAAAACTGAGACACAAAACTGAGTGAAAATTAACATTGTTACAGAAGATATTAACCTTTTGGACTCCGGCGTCTGATAGACAAATTTTATTCGATCGGCACCACTTTTTAAAAAGAAGTTACCTTCAAGTACACAATTTAAAAAAATGCTCTGATTAAATACGGAAAATTTTATTTTTCTTTATTACTGGTACCAAAAAACAAACTCCGAAAAGAAAGACGATGTCACCCCAGCGGTGACAACGGAGTGCAAAGGGTTAAAAATGTGGCTCTTTTTCTCACATACAAAGACGTGTGGTTTTTTCTTTCAAATTTGAGGCCACTCTTGTTAATACTGGAACACTTATTTTTTTAGTATTATGTTCAATGTTTGTTTTCACCTAAAATCACCTGTTTTTGCGAACAATCCACGCTTCAATGCTGATCAACATTGAAGATGAGATTTAAAAAATGAGTGTTCCAACATTGAGAAGAGGGGCCTCAAGTTTGAGAAATTCCTATGTCTCTGTATCAGAGAAATAGGATCACATTCTCACTATCTTCTGTAACAATATTAATTTTCTCTCAGTTTTGTGCCTCAATATTGTTACTCTTTAAATTTAATTTATGTTTGTAATTTGAATCATGTTTGTATATCAGTAAACGAAAAAGTTTTCAAGGTTTGCGCGACTTTTCGATCACCCTGTATTTTCTATTCTGCACTACACTTTTATTATGAATTTTTGACAACATACAAAAATTATATATGTCTTTAGGAAAGGTACATAAGGATTGTGAATGCAATGTGAGTCTAAACAGAATTAGCAAAACTTTCCTTGATTCCCCTTTCTTTCAGTTTCTGAAAAATTTGCATAATTTATATATGAATAACTCTTCCAGATCAGGTTTGTCAGTTTGGCCTTCATTTTTGTTAAGAAAATCCGGATTCGTGCGAGAAATTAAAATAGTATTTTTTTGCCTTACTTAACACCTTTGCGACGAGCGTCTTTTACACAATTTTTAATCTTTTATCACCGGTTTTTCAAAACAGAAATTTTTTCCAAATTAAATCGGTAAAATGCCCTGATTAAATAAGGCAAATTTATAATAATAAATAACTGATGGGAAGTATTTCCAGTGTTCTACTTTTATAAAAGATTCAGATTTCTTTATTGGTACCACTTTTTTGAAATGGCAAAATTCCCCTTGTTTTCGATTTGTCATTAAATACGGCGCATTTTACCATTTCAAAAAAGTGATGGCAGTCGAGAAATCTGAATTTAAAAAATGTAGCCCATTGGCGACACCGCTGATGGGAATGGTCAACGAGTCTGAATAACGTGACACGCGTCAACAAGGGGTAAATGATAGAAATTCTATGATTGCATAAAGTGCAGATTCATCTTTCAAAATTTCCGGTATGTATGTGAAATTTCAAAACAAAAGTGGAGGCCAAACTGCCAACACTGTAACAGATTAATGAATTATTCAATTTAAAAAATACTGGTATAGAGTTTTTAATTATGGTATAGTTACAACGAAAGGAAATCTTTTCTATTTTCAACATTTGTAACTTGGAACGTCGCATAAAAATGTAAAATATCTAGGTATTTGATTATAATTGACAGGTTTATTTCGCTATCATAATCATCTTTCTTTCTTATTATGAATACTTTTGCAATTGAGAACGACTACGAACTTCCGACAAGGTAAAATCAAAACGTGTTTCAGCCTTTTTTAGGATATCCGAGGCCTGAGAGACAAAAGTATGAACAATTTTTTATAGTTCAAATGACTTCTAAAATAATTTTAAATTTTTTGTTCTGTACCATACGGGCGTAATCTTTGGCAAAATTGCCGCCCACATTGCATACAGCGAACAGTGTGTCAGTTTGTCCTTTTTATGTGCGTTCGTAATTATATAAATAATCTACATATAAGCACCTATAATCATCGTTCGGTCCATCTCTCTGTCTGTCCGTCCGCCTGCATATAACAGAGCTAAAACTACCCAATCGAATGGTCTGAAATTTTAAATATACTAGGGGATCGGACCCGGTCTACCCGTTTAAGAGTTTATAGGTAAAAACCATTTTTATTTTGAAAATTCTAATAATTTTTTCACATGTAATATATTTTTTAGATTGCCCAGTAAAACCAAAAAAACATTTTTATATGAAAAATATCAATTATGCAATCAAATAAAGTTTTGAAGTTTATCAAAAGCGTTATTTTCGTATTAGCCACATGATAAGAGTTATTAGCCCAATATTTTGCGTCGAACGGCAGTCTTTTTGATTCTGATCATTTCAGTGCTTTAATTGCATAGTTTGATTACATGTATGTTAAATTTCTATTTTATTTATATTATATTATTTATTTATTTGTAGAGGTAGTTTCTGAATATTAGTCGTAAGAAAATGACGAATTCTTCACATTTTTTAAGAGCAAAAGGATTAATCTTTCGTAATCAAACTCCACGCGATAGAAATAACTTCATGCTTATATGAAATCATGAAAATCATGAAATCATGATTTCATTATCATGAAAATATTTCATGCTTGAAAATTGTTTTTTAAACCATTGACAATCAGAAAACTGAGATGCAGTTTGCAAATAAATTTCATTTGAAAGAGTTTTTTTCCTGTTTGGCGGTGTAAAAATTTATCGATTACACATATGTTTAGTTTATTATTATTATTATTATTCTTTTATTTTTATTTATCGAATAAGCTTTAATTTCGTTAAGCAAAATTAGTCAGAAATAAATGCTGAACAATTTTTATTGCTTTATATGCAAAATGTTTATTATTATTATGTAATGAAGCCGGCACGTGATAGAGATAGATTACAAAAATTCATGCTTGAAAATTATTTGAAAAAGCATAATAAATCAATTTCAAATAAATTACCGTAATTTCGGGTGTATAGCCCGCAGATCGAACAATTCAGTTTGGACCCAGAAATTTTATTCAGTATTTGAAGACCAATATTTACTGTGATCTAAAAAGTTATATTTCATTTTTAAAAATTTCTGGGTCGAAACACGATTGTTTGATCCGCGGGCTATACACCGGAAATTACGGTACATTTAAAAGTAGATTTTTTCCCGGTACGATGGTGTAAAAATTTAACATGCACGGTGCTTAGAACATAAAAAAGTTGCAGTAGCGAAAATTGCAAAACCGAAATTCGATTATAAAATGTTGCCATTCGCAAAATGACGTCAGCGTTACGCATAGATATGTTTGCCTTTTATAATATAGATAATTGCTGCAAGATTTTGTCGAGCCATTTCAAATTTTATGAAAATCGGGTGTATAGTTTAATTACAGGAAAAATCAAAAGTTTTCCGTTACATGACTGCCAATGGGGAAAAATTATTTCAAGTGCATTTAAATCATGTTACAGCCTTTCGAACAGAATGAAATTGATATGTACTTAGGAGGTGCACTAAAATATACATTCAGTGCAATATGCGGCGCAAAAAAAATTTAGAAAACTAGTTGTAGTATGAATGAACCTCATTTACTGTGCAATTTCAAACTTATTTTAAATCCGAATTCATACTAGAAATTCCCCAATATATACTTTTCTTTATTGAATGACAGCCATCTTGAGAATAAAATTCTTCTTTCAGAATTTCCTGATTTTTGAATTAAAGGAAGAATGAAATTGAACGAAGGCCATACTGGCAAAATCTGTCGGCGGATGGATTAAATGGCCTCTTTCATTTTATTCAACAGTCACCTTCTGCAACTGTCTTTCATGATTATACCAGATAACATTCGAGAGGACACAAAATCAGAAACTGTTTTATTCTTATCTAACTTATCCGTTTAATTTTTCTGGTATAAAACAAAACTGAATACTATTCAAAAGTAATATTTTTATATCACATGATATTGTTGCTACGTCACTATAACAAAATTGAGTAAATATATATATATATATATATATATATATATTTAGGCATAGTTCCCAACGTATAGTATTCTTTTATAAATGTTTATCAGTTTGACGCAAATGAAATAAAAATGTTTTAAACAAGAAATGCTACTTTAAGATTTTGCTGAACTTGTCGCATTAATTCTAAGTAATGCGTTTAGAGATCATAGATGTATCTCTTTCCAATGAGTAGATTCATTTTGCTCACTTTCAAAAGATGATGAAATACGATATTCGAGTGATCACTAGAATTCGTTTCTGTTCTGTTTTACGCACAAGCAAAAAATAAAAAATAAAAGTAAATAAATAAATAAATAAAATATTTACAGTCATTGAGGGTAATTTTGATCCATGAGGTGTAACTTTGCACCATGTCCTGATTTTGAATATGTTTGATTTCAAATGGCATTATATACTCCAATACTACACTCTGTTGGCAAGGTTATTATCTGGGCTTTCTACTCTTTATTTTAGAATTTAAATTGGTAACATTATCCACAATCAACTGCATCATCCAACTATTATTGTGAAGTACTGTATCAAGTTAATTTTGAATGCTGTTTTGAAGTTGTTGTAATCCAATTAAGTTTTTATAGTAAGTAAAAATATACTAATTTATCAGACATATTACTATCTAAATGTTATAAATGAGTTAGTATTTTGCGATTATGTATTTACCAATAGTTAGTAAAATGTAAAATTAGAAGACACTACCATTTTATCTTATTTTCAGTATAACTTTGAGCCGGCTCAACGTTAGTCATAGGTTTATTGTTTACTGATTGTAGGTACTACTAACAAATTATATGCAGGCTAAAAATGTAAGTAAATGTACGGGTGGTAGGGGAGGTTTGATACGTAGGGAGGGTTGATACATTGGCAGTTTTTCTCAACAAATGGCATTAACAGCCATTCTAACACATGTGGAGGCTTCTTTTATTTACTGAAGCCATCATTAGCTGGACTAATCAGTGAAGAACTGACAACTTTTCTTTTCTTTTAATTTTGAAGGTTTTTGGAATGTCAATGTAAATTTTTCATTGACTGATTTTCTTTCATAACTCTTATTATTGTGAAGGAAATATCTTGTAATTTTTTTTTATTTATAAAGCACATTGTTAGGATGAGTTTTATTAGAAAGTAGATTACCATTTTGCAACTGCATTTGTACAAAGTGATTGAAAATCCAATAAGGCATAATAGGGAGAAATGATACATTAGTACTAGGGAGAAATGATACACTTGTATATTTGAAATTTAATAGTCCTTTTAAGTTAACAAACTAATATAGGACTGTAATATTCATTATTGTTTTACAGCAAGAGCTACTGAAATTGGTAAGGAAGAACAAAGAGACTATTCATAGACATTATGTAGGTTACATAGAAAACCAGTGCGATGATAGATGGTTAGTTCGCTTTGCTCGTCATGTAGAAGTGAAAAAGTTTAAATGGCCTGAAAGGGAAAACCTGTCTATAATTTACGAAGGGCAAATTGAAAAAACGTTAAATCTACCCGATTTTACTTATCAAAATGATAGAGTTATTAGTTTTTCTTTTAACCATTTCAGGGGTGGTGGCAGGGCCTGATTACCAACGGGGCACATTCCCCCGCATATTCCCCTGTAAAAAGAAACAGAAGAGTTTACCTCATTCTTGGCAGAAATATTACATGAAAACGGCGCTTAGATAAGGCGGACATTTCTTTAAAAATTTATTGGTGTAAGTGTACCCCGTTCGTAATCAGGCCCTGGGTGGTGGTATGTTTATGAAACTACATAATTTTAATTCCCAAACGCCACATTGGCACCAGCATTTTGGTAAAATATTTTCCATTTCCTATGAAAATGAAATATATCCCTTTTCTTATTTCTAATTAAATTTGGTGGTAAATTCCGGTGCCATTCATTTATTCAACACTTTAGCATTGAAAATGCTTTGCCCCTGAAAGGGTTAAAGGAATCTTAAATGTGATAAATTTATGTTAAATTGTTTGCAAATCAGCAATGGTCACTTCATTTTTTCTTTCAGCTAGATCTCTAGGGGTTTTATTCGTTATTTATTTTCTAAAAAGTGCGTTAATAGGATTGTTTAAATAATAGTAATTGTTTAAATATTTTTGTAAAAAACATTTCTGAAACAAAAATATGTCAATGTCATTTCGTCTCAAATTCTACTTAAATATGTCAAGATTTATCATAAAAATATTGTATGACGCATAAATTGAATTGTTTGCAATTTTTTGTTCAATTTACATAACAATGTATCAAACCTCCCTTGCTAGTGTATCATTCCCTCCCCAGTAATGGGGAGATTTGACACAGTAGTAACCATTCAAAATAATTGTGATATGTTTTTTGAATGACTATTTTTTAAATTTACAATATTTTTAATAAATGAATAAAAGGTCACTTTATAAGAAAACACGAAAAATTTGTTCAAAAATAGCTTTCTAAGGGTTGTAAAAAATTAGTAAAAAAAAGTGTATCATACATCCCCTACCTCCCCTATGTATTTAACTGAAGTATATGCAGATAATAAAGGGCATAACCGGATAAGCATTGGAAATATGCCTTTCATTCGAATTTTCCAGATTCCCTCCCCCCCCCCCCCCAGATTTGGCTACCTACCTGACAATATATTTCCTCTATTATCATTTAACAAACATGGATATTTTATGAGATAAAAATGTTTTTTCTATTTCTATAACAACCAATTTCCTCAGAAACGACTGCACCGACTTTCATGTCATTGACTGAGGTTATATAGATACCAAAGATGCATAGTGGGAAATTTTTGTATAATTTTCCGTTTATAAAAAAATACAAAAATAAAAATCATATTTATGGTTATACGAAAATACCGTTTTCTTGACAAAAATGCACCCTATGTGCACGCATCCTCTTTAATAAAAAGCTATGCGTTGCTGGCAACTGGCTTTTTTGCTAATCGTAGCCACAGATTAATCTGGGGAAAATGAAACATTTGAAGTTACTGAAAAAATTAATAGCTCGAAAAGTATTTGTCAGAAAATTGTTAGACAAACTTCGTTAGAAAGATAAAAAAAATGTATTTTTTCTTGATATAAATTTCAAATCTAATGATTATGCCGTTTTTCAAATATTGAATTTCAAAAATTACCAAATTTCACAATGGAGTACCTTAGCGAAACCTTCTCGTAAAAAGATAACGATAACGACAATGCGTCCTGACAGGTATTGTATATACTGCATATAGCACGAGTCACATATTATAGTAGCCTTATTATTCTGTTAAAATATAAAAGTGAATTATGATGTCACGAGAGCATGATTTTTATTTAATTCTCGAGAAATACAAGATGCACCATTTATTTTTAGTTGTGAATAATACAGGTATTCACGTATGACCTCATATTTAAAACTGACGAGGCTAACAAAAACGACAGGCTAACGCGGTGCATACCAAGTGTCTTTTTTTACAGACCGCTAGAGTGACGTGATTCTCTTTTCGTACATCTTCATTGGTGCATTCGAGCATCACGTGACTCCAGCGGTCTGTAAAAAAAAAATATGTGCCACGCACCGCGGTTGCCAGTCTTTTTCGTTAGCCTCGTAAAACTAATATATGGTTTTACAAGAAAAAAGGGCTTTTCAAAAATTTAAATTTCTTTTTCAATTTTTTTCAAGTATTAAGACTGTATTTATTTACACTTAAGAAACATATTTTTTTAAATACTGACATAAAAGCAAAATTTCTCAAGGCTTTCAATATATTAAAAAACAGAGCATATTTGCGCGAGATTCATAGTCCGTACGGTGTTTAATTTTAAAATTGATTTTTCTAATCAAACATATTTAAAACCACGAGATCGCTCTGTCTGTCTGTCTGTGTGTTTGTCTGTGTGTGATGGCTAGCAAAATCTACGGAACATATGAGGCTCAAAATTTTTTTGAAGCTAGCCCAAAGTGTCTCATGATGCACCATAGCTTCAGAATTTTAATATTCTAATTAACAGCTGAGTTATTAATTATCAACTGTCACTAACTTTGTTTAATAATCCATTTCGGAAGGGAAAATCTCTGACGCATGCGCTGAAGGCGCTGATATGCAAATGAAGAACGGAAAAAATATTTCGGCGGTATTTTGTCATTATTTATTAACTAACATCGTCCAAACAGCTTAGTAAAGTTTAAAACGGAAGACATGTTCTGAAAGATTGTACTCTTACGTCTCAAATGCTGCGATCAATTAAAAAATATATCGCAATTAACCCCTTGAAAAAAAAAAGTTAAAAATGGATCGTTTTTCTGAAAAACGTTTTTCTCTCTTATTACAACACCTCCCCAGGATGTAATTTTAAAGGTACTGACAAGTCAAATATATGATTATAAAGCTGAATCCTTCTTCAAAACGATGGTGTAATTGCTTTTTAAAAATTTGAATTTTAACCCTTTCAAATACACCGCCAAATGCAGGTCTTTTTCCGCCTCATAAAGATGATTTACATTTCGGTTAAACGTTTATGCTCTAAAATATGCATATTTTTTTTTGAAATTTTAAAAAGGGCTTGGTTTTAGTAATATTTAAGATCCATTAAAATTTCAGAGAATTCGGACAACAATAATGATTTATTTTACTATGTTAATGAAACTGACGCGACGCGAAAAAAAATAAAGGCAGAAACTATTTACGTTCCGATATGGAACGTTAATTTACTAAACTTTTCGTAGCAGTTGTGGCGTAGTGGCTTAACCCCTTGGTTTTCTGTACGAACAGAGCCAGGTTCGAAACTAGGTAGGGCAAAGTTGAAATTTGAATTAGTAGATTTTTTCTATTTTAAGGATTTTATTTTTCTTTGAAGGGTATCTAAAGTGAAAGAATGTACAAGGATTCCGTTATAAACAGGCTGTACTCTATTAGAAAATAAATTTGCTGGATAGTACCTTTTTAAAAAAATTATATAGCATATTTGCTTGCAGTTTTATTATTTCTTTTTCAATATTACAGTTTCGGATGCATTTGTAATTACTTTTTCATCTAAAGATTTTAAATAAAAATTTAAAATATTAAAAATATAGTTAAATTTTAATTGAGTTCACCAATTAATTTTGAATAAAAGAGTTTAAAACGTGAGACAAATAAAAATTCAAACTTTCCAACTGAACATGAGTCGGGGCCTGGTAATTTGCAAAGTCTCTGCCTTCTCCCCCGCCCCATTCTGTATCGACCTGCCATAAAAATTTCTGGTTTATTTAAGAATGTTATTAGGGGCTTCTCAGTTCATAATTTTAAAGTTGAGTCTTAGAGTCTTCTTCTCAAACCAATACCCTCATATTTTTATTGAGGCCCCAGCGCCCTTTTTCAAACATTTACCCCTTTTTGGTGCATTTCTTTAAAATATTATTTTAATGAATATTCATATTATTTATTTTAACTAATTGAAGATCTAAAGCGCTAAGTACTAAGACATTTTAACATGTTTCATGTTAGGGCCCTGTTTTTAATTATCAATTGGCCCCATTTGGGCCCCCTTTTACAGCTCCTTTAAAAATGGTCCAATTCAGAAGCTTTTTTTTCTAACAACTTCTTAGGACTTCCGGTTCACTCAAAAAAAAATTCTCAGGCTTCAGCTACCACCAATTTTGAATATTAATCGCCTTATTGGGGGCCCTTGGTACAGCTTCTTTAAAAATTTTCCGAATTGCTTGCAATTTTCTTTAACATAGTTGTAGCGTCTTCCGATTACTTTAAAAGCTAATAACAATATCTTTATGCCTAACTACATGCCAGTTATGTCCTTGGCCCCCCTGGAAGTTGTTGCACCACTTTGGCCACCAGGGCCCGGTCTTTCTTTATACCTCACTTACCACTTTTTTCGAACATTAATCTCCTTTTTTAGCATCAACTTACCTTTACTCACTACAGCCGTACATTAAAAATTGCGGTAATTTAAAGGTAACTTTAGAAAATTGATTTCATCAGTTTAATACATATCGTGTTAATGTTAAAAGTAATTCATGAAATTTACAAGGGGAGAGGTCATCTTCCACCGCTTGGGGGCGCATTCTTTCCTCCAATTCTAAGGACCTAATTTCAACGGGGTTTGGTTCATTCAACTTAGATTACAACTACAACTACTTTCTGTATCATGAAATTATATCTTAGACTTCAGTTACCAACATTTTCAAACATTCATGATGCATTCTTTCTTTTCGATTCTATGCACTTCATTACTACGAGGTTTGGCTTACTCAACTTGGTTTTCGATTGTCTCCGGCACGTGCGGCGCACTTCCGGTACATGCTGCCTTATGTAGCGTGGACCCAGGTTACAGGTTCGTTCGGAAAGAAGTTTGTTGGGAACGCACTAGATGATGCGGAAGGCAATGGGTCCTCCGAAATTAGGTTCATTTAAAAGAATTTTAAAAGATATAAAATCATAGAAACTTGAGTTTCGTTTAAGGTTATTATTTACGGATCCCGGGCAACGCCGTTTGGGTCTGCTAGTTATATGTAAATTCCGAAAGCGTGCATTGAATATAACATGTAAATATTTTCAAAAATATGTATAAAATACATAAAATTCATTTAAAGAGGTTAATTGGGGCAGAGCTAGTCAAATTTGACATCCCTTACATTCCACCGGGGATGCCAGTTTGGCCTGAAATTTTAATCCGAAATTTTAAATTCATATCGGAATTTCCAAAGAAGAATTTTTGCTTTCTGTGACCGTTACATTTCTCTTATTATATAAAGCATAAAATTCTATTCTTTATTTTATGGTATGGGCGCGAAATTTCTGAATAAAAATGGCAACCCTACATTCGACATTTTCTGTTCTTGTTTGATCAATACTAGTACTAGTATGTACTACTGTAACTATGGATGTATTATTGAGTTGAAACATTGAAAATTGTTTTTCACTGCATTTTTATGTTTTATATGAACAATAAAGAGTTCTTTTCTGCTAGATATTTATGGTTTTCTTTTTTCACTCGTATGCATAATATTCGTTGTAATATCATAAAATATACAAATCTTGTGACGTTGGAAAATGTAAATCAGGGTCTTTAAATATCTGAAAAGAAACAGTTTTCGCTTCAAAGATGTCCTAACTATAATACCTTTTTTATAATGTCTTATTTTATATGAAATTTTTAATATGGTGCAAAGTTACCCTGTATGGCGGGATAACTTTGGGCCAGGTTAAAAATACATTTTTTATTGTTTATATCACTACTATTCCTTAATTTCTGATAGTCAAACAATAATTTATGATCATTTCTTCTCTTTTATGCCTCTAGTTGCAACAATATTCTTAAAATAAGAGTGGGGCATCTGAAAATAGAGAAAATGCGGATCGAATTTACCATGAATGACTGTGTTAAAATGAATAAATAAATTAACATTTTAGTAACGTCTCTCTTAACGTCATTTTAATAACGTCTCTCTTGTTCGCTGTGTACGAAACTAAGGAAACCTAAAATTCGAATGTGAATATATTTTACTTTAACAGCAATCGCTATTATAGTGCTGAAAACAAACAGATTTTTCAAGAAAAACAAAACTGTTCTTCACACATTTAAGAATTAAAAAAAAATCATTTGGAACTGTACTGGAAAGAAAAGGTAGCTGTCCAATTCCTTGTTCTAGGAATTTAGCCAAAGGGCATAGTCGGATAAGCATTGAAAACATGGCTTTCAATTAAATTTTCTGATCTTTTCCCCCGAGCTGTGTCTACCTATCTGACAATATATTTCCCCTATTACAGTGTTGCCACATTGTCGTTTGTCACCGCTTTTTTGAAATAGATATACTCGCCCTATTTAAAAATAGATTAAATATTCTGAAAAATTATACAATTTTAGAAAAGTGGTGACAGTCAAATAGTCGGAATTAAAAAAAGCCCCCAATCTGGCAACACTGCCCTATTATCACCTTATAAAAATTGATATTTTATTTGATAAAAATGTTTTTTCGATTTTTTACAACCGATTTTCTCTAAAAGTACCTCACCGAATTTGATCCTATTGATTGAGGTTATATAGATACCATAGATGCATAACTGGGAATTTTTGTATAATTTTCTGTTTATTAAAGCTGTGCGAAATGGCGATAAAAAAATTATAAAAAAATCATATCTTTTTATTATACGAAAATTACCATTTTCTTGTAAAACATTCTTTATATGTGCACGTATGTTGTAGATAAATGCTGAAAGCCTTCGTTGGGTAGAACATATAAATATTTACAAAAATATGTGTAAAAATACATAAAATCCATTTAAAGGTGTTATTTGGGGCGGAGCTACTCAAATTTGACATCCGAAGAATGTCTGGAATAAACACTTACAGAATTGCTGTACTTTAAATAAACACACGGGTATCCTTCTAAGCTATCGGTACTGCTTTGATATCAAAAATTGTCATTGGTGTCGGAGACAACAGTAGAGAAGAATATTTTTGGCATGGAAACAAACTGCATTATTCGATATCGAAATGTAACGACAGTGATCACAATCAATTTAAATGAAAATCTTTTTCCCCAGTTTTAATGAAGAGTAATTATAGTTTATTTTTAAAATTTTGAAATTAGCAATTTGTTTTGGTTTCTATAATGCTTAATGCTTGTTTGTAACTGATATTAACCGCCGCTTCTTGAAATTGATTCGTTGTAAAGATTATGTTCGATTTGATAAGATGTCACCCGAAAATCATAATCCAAAATGCGGTTGTTGTGGAAGTTTCTAGAATAAAACTTGCGTTTACAGGAAAAATAGAAATCAGAAAAGAATCCATACTCTTTTCAATGTCGACTGGCACTATGTTATTAGTTGGAAAATATACGAAATATTTTTCTCATAACAAACACTTTTTCTTGAAACGGAGAACTGAACCTCCGAACCCGACTATGTATATATGTTTATAAATATATTTGCAAAGAATTAGCTATGTATTTACAGTACGCTTTAATCTCGCGATGTTTGTTCTATTATTCTTTTAGACTAATTTTTATTTATTTGTAAAAACTTGTTTATCTCATCAAAAACTAAACGATCTTTATTTCTGTTAGCTTTTCTCCAAAGCAGCAAGGAACTTCAACAGATTTTTTGTAACGATATTTTTAATAAACCGTTTTGCGCATGCAATGAATATTTAGCCAAGATACGAGCATAAACATCTTTGACCCTCTCGTCACCAAATTATGATAAAAGTAGAGATAAAAATCTTTCTAACTTTTTTTGTAATGTCGCACTTTCTAATTTTTTTGTACGAACCTCATATGAGACTTAATGTAGCTAAGGGTTTCACATGTAGACAAGAACTTTTTTCATTACATCATTAAAATAAAAGTTGATAACAATATTTTTCCATTTTTTTAACGCTTGTTTTATTCTGTTAGAAAATTATTAAGTTAAAAATTACAATAAATGATAAAGAAAGAAGTATAACAATTACAAAATTAACGATAAATGTACAGGATTATTTTTATCGGGAATGGGAAGCTTCGAAACATTCAGGGCATAATAGTTGTTTGCATCTTGTACAGATATACCTCGTTTTTCTAGGACATCCACACAGATGGCATTGAAGTGCATATTTTAATTAAGTTTTGGCAGGAAAGTGATTAACCCCATCTCTTCGAAGTTTGGTTGCAACGCGTTTTTTTTTACCCTTTTTTCTTTACTGCTGCTTCTCCAAGGGATTGTGGTGGTCTAACGCCTTTTATTTTAATTTGACGAGATTTGATAAATAAGTGATGTGGAAATAGAGGATTTAAACTCAAGCATATCCAAGTTCTCATTATCTAGATCCATTTTCCACAAAAACAAGGAATCAACTATCTCATCGTTTAATATGTGATTGAAAATGCGTACATACCACATTTTGTATCGCAATGTATGTCCGTAAAGGCCAAGTAAAGAATCCATTAGATCCACACCTTCCATATTTGTATTGTACATTCCTATTGCTAGCTAGAAAATTTGAATAATACATTTATCTCTCTGACACATATAGTAAGCAGTTCTATCAGGGCTTTCTCCTAAAAATGAGGAAGCAACATGGATCGCAGAATTACTATACCATGTAGTAATGTTTATGTTCTCATTGCTTGTTACTACAGAAAACGAAACTCTAGGTTGTTTTTTCAGTACATTTACAGGCTTCTATTAATCTGTTTCCACGCATTCTGCAAGTAGCAAACATCTAGTTGCTAGTTGATCCAGCCCTTCATAAATTTTAAACTCATGTACATATATCCGGAAATTCTAGCAAGTGCCCAGGTCTTTATACCCCAAGGATGCGGCTTACCGTTAATATGTTGTTTTATTTTTATCCGTCCCTTGAAAGGAATAATCATCTCATCGGTAGATAAACATTCTTCTGAATCATATGCTTTCTTGAACATTCTGGGAAAGTGGTTTAGTACTGGTCTCATTTTAAAGATTTTGACGTTTACTTTTTTCGACCCGTTATCTAAAACAAAATGAATTACCGGTTTCACCAATTGTCTATCTACATGAAAAGAATATATTTATAATAATCTTTTTATAGAATCCCATTTTTTTATATTTTAAATCAAATAATTTCAATTTTCATCTGTAATATAGTAATAAGCTGTACTATAATATTAGCTTACAATTTCCTTACACCGCTAAATCTTAACTTTAGAACATTAAGTATGAAAGAAACCACTAGTAACTGTAAACCTCATATGAGGTTCAATACACTTCCACATTTTTAAGGAATCTGTTTTGTTTAAAATTAATTTAAAAGCATGCACATATTAAATGAAGGTAAAAGAATAAGAAAATAATTGTTACCTCGCAAAAAAAAATTAACAAAGCAGCTCAAATAATTACTCCATTTCTATTCTTAAACAATAAAGAAAAAATTCTAAATAATGAAAGAAATTGTCTAGTAATGACATCTAGGTACGATTAATGAAACTTTTTAGAAGCCTCGTATGTGTTCCAAACGAATTAACGGTGTAACTAAATAATAATAATAATAATAAAAACTTTTTTTCTTTAAAATATTGCTATTTGAAGTAGGAACCTCATATGAAGTTCAGGGTGGCGAGAGTGTCAATAGAAACAAGTGAAACGTTACCTAGTTGTCCCCTAGTTTGAGATCCACAAAGCAAAACTTTTAATCAAAACAGAGCATATAATCTACTAACGCAGAATTATCTGCCTAACAAACCTGCACAGTCAACTTAACTGATAGAAATTCTTAATCAGGGCTCGCACGCTATTAAGCCACGCCCATTTTGTAAGGTCTCTACCACCAGTATTGTTATAAAGATCATTTTCTTCATGATTCATCAGGTAGAAGATATTTTTATGCGATTACTGGTGTTAGAGTCCTTACAAAATGGGACGTGGCTTAATAGCGTGCGAACCCTGTTAATGTTTTCTTCATAGAATATGTAGGAAGGTCTCCCATTCCACAAGAAAATGGGGTGAGAGATGAACGAAGATCAGAGATAATGATAACGGAGATGTCCAGTGATGACCCACTGACCACTCAATCTGCGGTTATCTTTCTACACCCATACCGATTTTTAAGTCAGTTAAATTAAACTCAAATAACAAACTTCAAAATAAAAAAAATTACAATAGATTTACAAGACGATACGTGAAAATTAAAAAGTATTCAGTCAAATTTGTTTGTAAGTAGATAAAAAATTTACTTTTCAAATAATCAGAAAATTTAAAACATTTAATGATGTTTTCCAGTTTATTAAATTTCCCATACCTGCATATTGGTAGAATTTAATATATACATATATATATATAACTGAACTTTTAAGATTGATTTAAAAAAATAAGATAAATTTTTAATATTATTTTTAATATAAACGAAAGCAAATAAAAGCAAGGGGAAAATGTAAAAACAAATAAATAATATATTAATAAAAAAATTCATCCCCAACTCTCAAGCGCCCCCATTCCGACCCCCCGCAAATAAATAAAAATAAATAGACAGTATTATGTTAATTAGAAAGTTAGCATTATATAAAAACTGCCAATTTTGGGTTAGTGCGAAAATTAGATAGATTTTAAACCCGATTGCTGATTTTGGACTAATACTGGCAATATCCAATGTCCAACTCCAAACAACTGTTTCTCACAAAGTCGCAAAAAATAGCAGTAGATCTCTTGTGATATGGTTTTAGAAGGTTCATTCTACACTTTGTACTATGAAAGTGCAAGGAACGCGTAAGGACTTTTTTATAGATCACTTTTTATGAATATAAATGCCTTAAAACTGTGTATTTTTTTTTTAAAGATTCCCCTTTTTTAATTTTTGAGATATTTTGCAATCAAAAAAATCAAATTAAAGATGTAATTTAATGTTGTTTCAGAGAAGTGCAAAAAGAAAAACAGCAAATTGTGTGAAACGGTCTTAATTATGGTGTGAATACAGTGAATTTGCCTAAAATTCACGCACCAGCAGGAAACGTTCAGAAGTCCCAACTTCATATAAGCAATGCGAATTCATGTATGCTTATAAAACCAAAATATTAAAGAATATAAATCTCCAGATATTTGGGGCCACTGTGCGGTGGATGGCCCCATTTTCATCTTATCAAACAGTTACCTCCTGCAACTGTCTTTCGTGACTGTCAATGTGAACTCTATGTCATTGGTGCCAATTAGGTTTTTTTTTTTTAGTTAGATCATTGGTGCCAATTAGGGTATTGTTTTTTTTTTAAATTAAACTTTTCCGTTTAATTTTCCTGGTTTTGCACAAAATTGAATATTAATCAAAAGTAATTTTTTTATATCACATGTTATTGTTGTTACGTCACTATAACAACATTGAGTAAAAAAAAAATCATATTTAGGCATAGTTCCGAACGTATAGTATTCTTTTATAAAAGTTTATCAGTTTGACGCAAATCAAATAAACATGTTTTAAACCATGAACGCCACTTTAAGTTTTTACTGAATTAGTCGCATTAATACCATTTAATGAGTTTGTAGATCATTAGATGTATTTCTTTCCCACGAGTAGGTTCGTTATGTTTACTTGCAAAAAAGGATGAAATACGATATTCGACTGATTACTAGAATTCTTTTTTGTTCTGTATTACGCACAAGCAAATAAATAAATAAATAAATAAAATTAATAAAATAAATAAATAAATTAACATTTCAATGGGTCTGTCATATTCGCTATAGACAAAACTGAGAAAACCTGAAATTCGAATGTGAATATATTTTATTTTATCAGCAATCACTATATAGTAAGGAAAATAAACAGATTTTTCAAGGAAAACAAAACTGCTCATCACGTGTTTCAGAATTTTAAAAAAAGGCCTTTCGAACTGTACTGGAAAGAAAAGGTAGCTTTCCAATTCCTTGTTCTAAAAATTTAGCTAAATTTACTGAAATAAACGAATCTAAAATGCGTAGAACCTAATTATAAAATATTCATTACCAGTTCTTTCAAATCTGAATTTGAACTGGAGTTTCGAAAAATTAGTCAGCTCTTGCCCAGTTGCATTTGTGGTGGCTTACTTTTATTGCCAATTTCCGCAATATTTCGTAAATTATCAATATATGTGGCGAGAATGGCTTCTGTGTTTTAAGTGTAAGAAAATAACAACAATGGTTACAACAATTAAAGTAACTTTAGTGTTACTACGTTTGCTAATGCTCATAAAGGAATACCGATTATGGAAAAATCAGTCACCCTGGAATCTGAAACCGCTTTCTTTCAGCCATTTTCTATCATAGAGGCACAACAATTAAAATAAATTTACGATTAACCAGGCTTTTAAAGTCTATAAATGGAGACTACTTATGTAAAAATCAGCCATCCTAGAATTTTAACAGCTTTCTTTCAACCATTTTTCCTTTCTTCTAGCATTACAAGAAGAAAGTATTGGATTCGTGAATAATTCCGACTTTCGATTTTCGATGGATTCATACATTCTAGAAGGTGCTGAACACGATTTGATGGTTTTTAGAAAATGTCTATCTTTCACTCTGTCACTCTGTGTGTCTGTATGTGACAAACATTTTGTGGGCGCTCTATCTCAAGAACTAATGCACGGAATTTAACAAAACTTTAGATTCAGTTAGGTCTTGATATAAACTAGTTCTGGTTACTTTTTGGTGAAAATCGACAACAGCTGGCGCTGCTCAGCTGCATTTTTCACAATTTACGCAATAGCTATAGCTCAAGAACTAATGTACGAAATTTCATAAAACTTCAGATTCAGTAGTCTTGAAATCATTTGGTGCTGGTTACTTTTTAGTGTAAATTGCCCTACAGATGGCGCTGCTATTCTGCATTATTCATGATTACCGCAATAGCTCTATCTCAAGAATTAATGCACGAATTTTCATCAAACTTCAGATTCCGTTAGTCCCTGGTATAAATTAGTGCTGTTTAGTTTTTGGTGTAAATCGCCCAAAAGCTGGTGCTTCTCTGCTGCATTTGTTTAAATTAGTGTAAATCGCCATTAGTGAAAATCTCCTAACAGGTGGCGCTGCTATGGTGCATTATTCATGATTACCACAATAGCTGTATCTCAAGAACTAATGCATGAATTTTCATCAAACTTCGGATTTAGTGTGTCCCTAGTATAAATTGGTTCTAATTAATATTTTGTGTAAATCGCTCAACAGGTGGCGCTGCTATGTGGATTTTGTTTACGATTTCTGCAATAGTTCTACCTCAAAAGTTAATGCACGGATTTTCATCAAACTTCAGATTCAGTTAGAAGTTATGTTAACGTCTAATTGAATCTGATTGTGGATATTTAGATTGTGGGGTAAATCACCTAACCGTGGCGCTGATATGCTGCATTTTGCATGATTTACACGATCTTAACGATAGTCCTATCTCAAGAACTAATGCACGGAATTTCAAATCTTTAGAATCCCCTTGATGGACATAGATAGCCATTTAATTTTGGCACTGTATTAGAGAATTTTGAAGTATTAACTTGTATCAGATAGAAGCAAGTTTTGGGATTAACATATCGGACTAGTTTAAGATAGAGGCACAACAATTAAAATAAATTTACGATAAACCAGGTTTTCGAAAACTTGTAATTGAAGAATGATTACTGAAAAATCAGCCATTCTATAAATTGAAACAGCTATATTTCTGCCATTTTCTAAGATAGAGGTACAACAATAAAAGTAAATTTGCGATTAACCAGGTTTTCTAAAGTCTATAAATGAAGACTAGTTTTGTAAAATCAGCCATCCAAGAATTTGAAATTGCTGTATTTCAGCCATTTTTTAACATAGACGCACAACAATTAAAATAAATTTACCATTAAGAAGGTTTTCGAAACCTTATAAATAAAGACTGGATTACGGGAAAATCAGCCATTCTAGAAATTGAAACTACAATATTTAAGCCATTTTTTAAGATAGAGGCACAACATATAAAATAAATTTACGATTAACCAGGTTTTCGAAAGCTTATGAATGAAGACTAATTATGGAAAAATAAGCCATTCTAGAAATTTAAACAGCTTTATTTCAGCCATTTCATAAGATAGAGGCACAACAATTAAATTTACGATTAACCAGGTTTTCGAAAGCTTATAAATGAAGACTGATTATGGAAAAATCAGCCATTATAGAAATTGAATCCGTTACATTTCAGCCATTTTCTAAGATAGAGGCACAGCAATTAAAGTAAATTTACAATTATCCAGGTTTTCTAAAGACTATAAAAGAAGATTAGTTATCAAAAAATCAGCCATCCTAGAATCTGAAACCGATATATTTCAGCCATTTTTAAAGATAGACACAAAACGAAATGGGCTCCGTAATCTTCGAGAGAATGCCAAACATTTAAGGGTAAAAAACTTTCGGATTCCAAATCTTTTTGTACGTCTGTTTAAATATGAAATCTTTACGTGGCCGACATTTTGAAATATTATGGCGTGTGATGCCGCCCAAAGAATTCGGTTAAGAACTTGGTTAGCTCTGTACACAACAGGTTTATATATACGAGTGACTTTATATAAATCAATATTTGGACAGAGGGTAGATTCCGTATTTGGGTGTCATAATCGGTTAAAATATGCCGACGTTTTCCGTGATTGCTTCCCTCCGAACGGTTGAAAAACGTAGATTCTTACATCTTGTAATGGTAGCTACCGAAAAATAATAATAACAAATAAATAAAAAATAAAATAAAAATAATGAGGCATTAGCTAACTCGCTGAATGCGCAGTTTTGAAATTTCGAATAGTTTAAATTTCGAATGCCATTACGTTACTATAAATATTGTATTTTTGAGACCGCCTATAAACGGGAACATAAAGTAAAATAGTAATGAATAGCAAATTCAGGGTTGCCACAAGCGACTATTTTTGTGTTCTATTCGCACCACTATTAAAAAAAACGATTTTGTAGCATATTTCTCTTGCAAAGGTTTTCGAACCGTATGTCAATATTTTTTTTTTTTTTTTGAAAAAGTGGTGCAAGGTAGAATTAAAAAATAGTCCCCTATGGCAGCCCTGAAAATTCTCCAATTTGCGCTTTAACCCTCTCGCTGCGCAAACCGAGATTTTCTCGGGGATGCATTATTTCCGTATTACTTCTCTTGATTATTCTCACCAGTTATTTTTTAATTTTAAATTTTGCCTTATTTAATCGCAGCATTTTCCCGATTAAGTTAGACAAAAATTTTTGTTTTGAAAAACCGGTTGCAAAGGTGTTAAATACTTACTTTTTGAAGCTATTTTGATAAAACAATTACGCTGCGAGAGGGTTAAGCAAGATAGTACCTTGTTAACACTAGAAAAACCGAAAATTTTAGTAAAATTTTATTAAAATATTTCACACCAAAATTTGGATTTAAATCAGTTTAACACGTTATCGCCTTATTTAACGTTTTCTTCTTTGTATCTTTTAAACTTATTGTATAATGAAATTTCTGGTTTCATCCAAAATATATTCACATGATAGAGGTCGAAATAACTGCTGCCGGCCGTTCTAGTGTTAATCCTGTATGGATAATCCTTCGTCGCCTGATCGCGATCTTTATACTATTAACCCCTTCAGTGCTGCCAGTGGGCTACTTTGTTAAAATTCAGATTTCTTGATTGGCACCACTTTTTTGAAATAGTAAAATTCGCATTATTTAATGAAATATTAATTAAGGCGGAAAAAAGGGAAATTTCACCATTTCAGGAAAATGGTGCCGATTAAGAAAAATAAATTTAAAAATGTAGCCCAATGGAAACACTTAACCCCTTGGGTACATTTGACGAGACTCATCATGCAGTTGGCCACCGGCGCCTTATTGTATGTTCTATTTATATTACTGTTTAAAGAAAATACAATGTAGTGCATTTCTCGTGCACCATATTATCAAAATGTATACGTTTTTGTTTTGAGAAAGTGGTACGAGATTGAATTAAAAAACAAATACGCCAGTGGCAGCTCTAAAACAAATGTGTACCTAAGGGGTTAAATATTTTAAGAAAACTGACCTATCATTCAACCTTTTTTATAGAGAACGGTCACAAAACCGTTATTTACTTCTATTCTGACCATATCATTGCGCGTATCATAGTCAGAATAGAGTTAAATTATATTATGTAAACGGTTTCTAAAAAAACGGTCGTAATGTTGGACTGTTTTCTAATTTTTAATAGTGTACAAATAAATCTCTTCTGCCTCCCCTACTCATAGAAACGAACTGAGATAATCAGTAATTTCATATAACAAAGGAAAACATAAGTGAGGCATTTTAAAAAAAAATCTGTAATGTTTTCATATATCTCTTATTGAAAGCGTTACTCTAATAAAAGAATAATAGTCAGCCTTCACGTTAGTACTTTGGAGTCCCACATAGTTCTCTTTGTTTTGGTCTATCTGGAATTATTAAAGAGTTTTCAATGCGAAAACTTTTCATGTAGTGCAAATAAAACTCGGGGAAATATATCAAGAAATTTCAGTTTAACCCCTTGACTGCCAGCACGTACATCATGTTGACATCCTCTCCTTTCAGTCATCAGCGATCATGACGTACACCGCATACGTCATTCACTAGACAGTAATGGTTGCATATTTGAACCGAATTGGTCTGTGATATGCAATTGATATAACAGGGTACTGGTCGAAGTTGATTTTTATGATACAAATATTTTACATCGCATAACCTGGCGTATAGCATGAAACTATCAGTAAAGGGGTACTGACATCATACTTCCCAATCTCCCGCCTTTTTTTTTTTTTTTTTTTTTTTTTTTTTTTTGTAAACGGAAAACCGTATTTTAAATGAGAAAATATATTAAATTAAATGTTTCTTGCTTCTATATGGTAGTTATTGGAAACCTACATTGTTTCATTTATTGAATAAAATTTCTGGTTTGAAGTATGTTTTGTTGAATTAAAAAAGTGGGAGTTTGGCAAGTATGTGACTTATTCTTAAAATAGTGAAGCTTCAACTGTAACCGCTTTCGCAAGGGCTGATTACCTCCGGTGAAAACTTCCACCAGTAAATTTAGATAGAAATTTTCTCCATATTTAAAGGCCTTATTGATGTAAAATTTCAGTCATAAATAATGACAGAAACATATTTTCAATTTTACTTGTGAAAGTTTACTTTTGTGGTAGTCAGAAATCTTCGTTCCGCCAAACTGTGACAACAGGTGAAACAAATTTACTGTTTTACAGGTCAAACCGACACCAGTAAAAACAAATAGAAGTTTTTACCATATTTGTGAGAAAATATTTTCATGAATAATACGCTTAAATAAGGCAAAATTTTCTATTCAATTTTACTGGTGAGAAGTTTGCCCCGGCGGTATTCAGAAACTGTAAATTCGATTCAGAAAAGCAGCCGCCATCTTGTGACAACCTCCACAGTTATTTCACTCGCAACTGGTAGACAGTACACTATAGGTCTCGTCTTCTTTATTCATAAGTGCATTGTGTATAGCCCTTCACCGGGGAAATAAAGCCTGGAGGTCATGGGGTTAAATTAGAATTGCATATCATTTTCTTGGAATACAGAACATTCATGTGTGTTTGTTCAAAGTATGGTTAAAATTACTTATTTTTCCTTCGCTTCTCTATATGCATTTAATAACGAGGTATACAAGATCAATAACGAAAGCCCATTTGCGTTTAATGTATGAAGTCAATCGTAAGAGGACACTTAAACCCTGCCCAAGTAATTTCTGAGAAAATCGTGGGAAACCTGAATCAAAACTCTGATCATGCGGACAGAATAGAAATGCTGATTCAATTCTAATTTGGGCAGAGTTTGTGCTAAATCACGTGGTTAATCCTTTCAGGAGTAAGGTACATCCATTCGTAAAATAATGAAATGGGTGAATGACACCAGAATTTGCAAACAAATTTATTTCGAATTAAGCAAAAGCTTTTGAACATGTGCTTAATTAAACGAATTTTTTTCATTCCAATATTCTGGTGCCAATGTGGCATTTAGGATTTAAAATTAAGTGGTCCAAAAATGAACCACCGTCCTTGAAGGGGTTAAAACCGGCTACACTTTGTCGGCAGTTTTTAGCGGAATCAGGCCGTTACATATATTAAGTAGGCAATGGTAATACACATGTGCGATATCAATTGTAAAGGTGGAAAACGCCTTTTAGATACATTTTACCAAACACCTTAGTCCATTTTGTCTTGCTTAATGTTGAATTTAAACTGAATCAAGGATGCAGAAATGCTTCATTGTGTCAAATTCAGGCTCCTTACTGAAGAAAGGAAAACGTTTCTGATCATTTTAACACTGATCCCGGTATAAAAATTTATAAATTATTAGTTAAATTTAAAAAAAACCTCAATGGACTCTTACATTATTATTCTATTTTTATTCATGACATTGCAAGTTTTGTTTTCGTATTAAGATCATGTGATTTTACCAGAAATAACCCGAATTCTTCATAACAAAAGTGTCTAATGATTATGTTAAACCATAAAAGCTCAAATTATTTTTCTATTTAAAATGGAAATATTACATTTCACACCACTTTTTCAAATTGAATTTTTTATCTCATTTTATCGCGGCATTTCAATCATCAAAGAAACCTGATATTTACATCACGATTACTGGTGTGCAAAGAACAAACGTATTGGCAGATGAGCTGTTGACCTGAGGTGACGCTAGACTTTAAATGGATTTATGTAGCTTAGCAAATAAGTATTGATCACTATATTCAATAAGTCGCCAAATTCGTCTTTTTGAATATTAAATTAAATATTCTAAAGCCGTAAAAAAACGTTCTTAACAAAAATGATTGTGTGAATAACGTTCTGAACAACTTTCATTATTTTGTATCAAAAAGAAAATTTAGAAAAACAGTGTAACTTTACAAAATATTCTCTTACAGAATTATTTGTACTTATATTGAAGTATATTTTACTTCCTTTGCGCATCCCTCTATGTCAGGGGTGTCCAACTGTGGCCCGCTGGATACCACTAAAATTTTATAGTTATATTTGCCTTATCTAATCGTCGAATTGCTGCGATTCAACTTGTCGACTTTTTCTGTAAAATTTTAGTGGTATCCGGCGGGCCACAGTTGGACACCCCTGCTCTATGTGAACCGTGTATTACAATGGTGCCGCCCCACATCATGCTAAAATTTAATTCAATTGCAAAACGAATATTAATACTGATATTTCTAAATGTAATAACTGCAATAAATCTTCATATGTTCTTTTTTTTGTGCTACTCTATATTTGAACTATATATATATATATTGCAAAACAATTTATGTAACGGATTAAAAAAAAACAATTACTCTATGTGGTCGTAATACCCAATAAAAATATTTGCAGCCATTTCCACCGTATTCAGTAATCTATCATTTTTTAATGTTTGTCCCTGCAACTGAATGAACAACGTTATGCCCTCAATAAGTTATATCATGTAATGCCTCTCAGTTATACATACCAATTTCGTTTTTTTTTTGAAAATGTATAACATCGTAAAAATGTACTTGAAACAATTAACCCCAGTACAGTAAATGTATCCGAATTTTTTGTGCATAATTTCTACGGACGCCATTTTCAACAGGAAACAATGATGGAGCGCGCTTCTTATCTGCTTCTGGGTTTCCAGTTTGCCCTCTACTTTCAATTAAAAAATTTCGAATTCACATCAGAAATTTTGAAAGAAGAATTTTTACGTTACGACGCGAAACGTCAATCATAAATTAAAGGAATCAGTAGTATACAAAATTTCAGAGCAAATACTTAAGAGTTAGAAAAAGGCCAAAACTGGCAAACTGCGATTTCGTATAACAGTTGCAGAATGCAACTGGCTTCCATGATTGAGAGTTGTATGAACCTAATTGTTGTCCGCGATTCAAGTTTTAATTTACTTAACTGTTCCTTTCAATTTTACTGGTGTTGACACATATAATCAAATATTAATTTTAAGTAAGATTTTTCATGCATCACATGATGTAGTTGGTACGTCATTAAAACTAGCTGGCGCATATAAATGTCACTTATGCATATTTACTAACTTTTCCGTATTCTTTTATAAATGAACGCAAATCAAGTACACCATATATTGAATCAGAAATTTCGCTTCAAATTGTTGGACAACTTGGAGCATTATTTTTAACCCATCCATCTTGTAAACATTATACAGGGTTCCTACACTTCAGGAATTTCCCTCACAAAGGAAAACATTATTTTCTTAGAGATAAACTCGGCTTTTGCAATCGCTCGATTGTATTGCGGTATTATAAACTTTCTACAATACCAATTTTTCTACATAAAAATTCTGGTATTTTCCCTGAAAGTGTAGGAACCTTGTTATAAGTAGTTTTCTGATGAGTTCTATAATTTACGTTGTACATGCCGCGACTAAATATAGTCTGTTTCGAACCAGAAATTTTATTTAATAAAAAAGCACACTAATTGCCACGTAGTAATAAGGTACATTTCCAAAAATACAATTTCTGGTCGGTAAGATTTATTCGACTGAACTTATACACCAGAAATTAAAGTAGGTCCAGATTTTTGTTTTCTTCCGAAAAACGATATTCCATTGATCCCTATAATTGACTTTTGTTCTGCTTTACGTAGAAAACAAAATGTAAAAATAAATTAATAAAAAAAAATATCAACCGGCCGCTCTTACTCGCTGAATACGAAATTAGGGAAACTTTTAACTCGAATGTAAATATACTTTATTTTAACACAAATTAATCTATTGTGGTCTGGCCGTAAAAAAATGAATACAGAAATCTAGGCGTCTGTTGTATATGCATTTCAAAATATATAAAGCACATTTTTTCAACGATAAAAAAGTTGTACATCTCAAGTATTAGAAAAGAATAAAAAACGAAAAAAAATATTGAGACTGGCTTACTCGATAAATGCGTATTTTGGGAAATTATAAATTTCTAATGCCATTATAGACTGTTAATTCTGCGATCACTATAAATATTTTCTTTTTCTGAATGAGGTCTATAAAAAGAAAAAAAATAATGAAATAGTATTATTTGTAAATTCCGGCGTTTGCGCTTTATGCAAGTTAACATTTGTTTAACCCCTTAACGCTCGAATTGCATTACGGCTTAAAAATTCAAATTGCTTATTGGCACCACTTTTATGAAAAAGAAATATTCACCTTATGTAATGACAGGTAAAACGATACTAAAATATTGCCAATTTCACTATTTTATAAAATTGGTGGGAATCAAACATTCTGAGTAAAAGACACAGCCCGTGAATATGACGGGAGCGAGAATTAAGGGGTTAAACCTATACTATTTATCAATCGTCTGGTGGATGGGGCTTTTTACAAATACACCACCCCTGTCTCTCTCATGCCTAGAAACAAACTGGAATATTCAGTAGCTTCATATAACAATGAGAAATACAGTCATTCGATTTCTTTACTCTGAAATGTTTTTATATTTAAAGCTACCACTGTTTGATAGCGAATAGTTTGCATTTACATTAGTATTTAAAAGTCAAATTTGGTTCTTTTTCTTCCGGTTTGTCAAAATATGTTGAAGTATTTTCAGGTAGTACAAACACTACTCGCGAATTATAGAAAAAATATGTGGTGAAAATTCCAAATGCATGAAACTTTTTGGAGTCCACGACATTCTCGCGTTTGCTTTTCATAATACGGCAAATTATTCTTTATTTTCTTCTAGTTTGAAAATGAATGCAACTCAAACGTGCGATATCGATTTGCAAAAGTGAAAAATGCTTATTTAAGAGGCATTTGGAATCTTTCAGGTTTTTACTTCAAATAGATTAATCCCATATTTTTTTTTCAAAAAAAAAAAAAAAACGCTATTGCCAAACAGCTTTTCTGGTTATCATTATGTTTCTTTCTTTGAAAAAAAAATGAAATAAGCAGCATAAAACTTATACCGAGGCGTAAGAAGTTAGGTATTTTTTCTATTTTATTTTTGTATTAATCAGGCAATGAGTTAGTTCACTTCGCTGAACTTTCCATAATTCTAACACTACAACTTTAAATTAGAATTATTTGCGTGATTTTTTTTTTTTTTTTTAGATTATAATGTTTTTTGAGATTAACTGTTTGAGAGTGATAATAGGTTTCTAGTGTTTGTCGGCGATTGTACAAGGAAAAAATTCTATTCGAAAATTCTGGTTGAACTGTACGTAACTTGTAATCATATTCTTTACATTTCGTTATATCTTCTGAGATCAAAGTATATTTTCAATATAAATTTCAAGTTAACAAGCGATGGAATTTCGTACATCAAAGAAAATATTTTTACTTTCAATTCTGAATGAAATATTTGTTTAACATTAGAAAGCCTGGAAATTTTACTCAAGTTTCATAAAAATATTTAACACCAGAATGTTTATTTAAAATTATTTGACTGATTTTTTTTTTTTTTTAACTCAAAATCTGCGTGTTTTAAATGTAACTTATTTTATGAAAGAATATCTGATGTCAGCTGACATTTAATCATGTGGTCGGAGTCGGATCGACTCCGTGTATATAGTGTTAAGTACACACTATAACCTAATAAAAGATCTAGAGAAATATGGAAAGATTTGATGTTTAACATGTAAGTTAAATCTCTATCTTCCCTTTATAAACATAACATGACAGAAAAATGTAGCAAACAATTATCCTTTTAAAATTCATTTGCTTGATTAGTGCATTATTTTAATAACATATACATATTTATTGTTTCAAATTTAAATTTAATTAACCCTTACCGGCGCGGAGTAATTCTGTTTATAAACTGATGAAATAATAGACTGACACCGCAATTTATAAACGAATTTATTAGAAAATGAGAAACTTGCTTACTTTCATGTACGTTATAATAGAAAAAAAAGTAGTTAAATATTCTTGGTGCCGTTTGTCAGTTTTTGAATTAAAATTAGGTATCCTTTTTTAACCCCTTGGGGACGGGCGACACGTATACGTGCCGGAAATAGGCCTAAGAATCCTCGTTTATCCTCACCAGTAAAATTTTACTGTAAAATTTGCCTTATTTAATCCGAGTATTTTCCCGATTTCAATAGGCACAAACTTCTGTTTTTTAAAACCGGTAGCAAAGTAATAAACATTTCGTAAAAGGCTCCCGTCGCGAAGGGGTTAAGGACACGGCACCGGAAAGGGTTAAAAACCACTTGTACAAGGAAACATTGTTAATTATTACTTAACATATTATTACATATTACAGATTATATATTATCGTTGCCTTTAAATAAATGCATAGATCAGTTACATCAAAAAGTAATAATTTTTGCAGTCTGGATAATTTATAATATAACACATACTTTTTGAGCTTCCGTAAATGCTATTGTAAAGTATTCGAAAACTAGAAGAGCGCATAATATATAAAATTGCTTGACTGAGTGTCATCGTGATAAAAAAAAGAAATAATCATTAACTGGCCTTTGGTTTTGAAGGTAGATGGTACGTAATATTTACAAGGTAATTTTTTATGTCAACTGTCGAAATTGCGCCAGAATATTTTAAAACAATTTGCCTTCATAAAGCAGGTAAAGAAAATCATTTATTTATTTCCAAATCTAATTTTTCGTAAGCTCTGTTGTCAGTCAATTATTTAAATATTTGGATAATTTAACTACTTTGCTCCTGAAATGGTAAAATTACTAGTTACTTTTTTTAGCACATTCAGGGTTCGTAGGCTTCAAGGACATTTTATCAGAATTTTTGTAAAGTAATATTTGCCTTATTTAATTAGAAAGAAATCTACCTTCAGATATGGCGACCAGTACTTTATGAAATTTCTGCTACTAAAACTCTTAAAACACCTTGAATCCCTGTATGCCTTCGAAAAATGACATTGACGGCGGAAAACGAGAATTCTCGCTTTCACTCAAAAAGCATCATTGGTTAAGATCGTGGACCTTACAGAAAATGCTTACAGAAAATGCATTTATATCATGTTGTCCATATGTTTTTAGACTGTAAGACATTTTATATTAAATTCGTACAATAACTCATAAACCGCCGAAACTATAACATAGGGATCTTCAACTTTTTTTGCAGAAAAACGTTTGCCACCATAAATTTTGAAAGAAAATCTTCGCTTTCTTTAATGAACAAAGTTCCTGTTATTAAATAAGGCGAATTTTTAAATTCAAAAATAGTGGGAGCTCGATAGTAAATTTCAGCATGAGCATTTAATTTTACTGTTGCGTCAACGCAGCATCAGCGGATAATGGTTTAAAAGGTACATTGGAATTTACCAATGCATGAACTTGATAAGCCTATTTAGAACACCAATTTACAAATAACTTTCAGAACAGGGAGGAACTTCTACTGTTTTAACCCTTTCAGGGGCAAAGTACTTCTGTTGCTAAAATAGTAAATTAATTGAGTGGCAACGGCATAAATGAATAAATTTATATGAAAGTATGTAACAGCTTTTCTTCTCGTAAATTATACAGAGAAAAATTTAATTTATAAATTCTGGTGAAAATGTGACATTTGGGAATAAAAACTAAGTGGCATATACAATACACCGGTGCCCTTCAAGTGGTTAAAATTCAGATTTGATAAAAATTCCCGTCGACAGCGTGTTAACTAAGGAATAAACTTTCAGAAAAAGTTAAAGTAATCTCGATTTTTACTTATTTGAAAAGAACAAATCTTTGAAGATATTATATTTCTAAAAGAATATTTTGTAATAAACAGTATGGGTATAGTAATTTTCGAATAGAAATTTTTGTATAAATGAATTGCAGAGAAATATTACAAATTTAATGAAATATTTTTAACAGAAAAAAAATACGCGTATTAGTTAAAGATTTCCAAACTGAAATAGTAATCTTATACTCTTTGGAAATTGTAAGGAGTGTACACACATTAAACATTTTTTTTGTAAATACGTAATTATAAACTTTATCGATTTAATTTAATGTAGTTATAAAATTTAAAATAATAAAAACACCATTCAACTCTTTTTAAATTACACATTTATACTTGTCAATTTTCAGATTGTCAAACAGAAATTTACCCTTATTGGTTAATCAACAAGAAAACAAAAAATGACAATAATGGACTTATTAGACATAGTCCTATAAACCCCTTACCAGCTTCACTTAAAAAAACTAAAAATACCACTTTTTCCATCCTAAAATATCTGCCTTTTATAATACGAAACATATCTGTCACTTTGTCATTTGAAAGTTATGGTTAAAAATTAGTGGCGTTCAAAAGCTTTTAATAACAACGTAAGCAAATTATTTTTGTGCGAGCGATGTTCGTCAAAAACTGTTAAACCTTTCAGGGGCAAGTAGTTGTGTTTCCATAATGTTGAATTTACATCTTCCTAAAATTTTACCGCAGAAGATGAAAGAGATTATACGGCTTCTCCCTCCAAAGTTAGAAAAGTAAAAATTTATAAGAAAATTTCTGGTGCAAATCTTCATTAATCGTCACCGTCCCTCAAGGGGTTAAGAGCTCTCAGGACTCTTAAAATTGGAAAAAATGAAAAGAAGTCCACTTTCAACGTTTAATAACTTAAAATATACAGGATTTGAAACACCATTTTTATTGGGATGAAAGATATATGTTCTTTCATTTCATGTCTTTATAAAATTGCAAGATGAAAAATTATAATTTATAGAGGACCTCAATCTGTCAGATATTTGACGGGCAGAAAATTGGGATAGCAGATTACGCGCAGGATTACAAATTAATTTTTGCAATTAGAATGAAAATTTTGGTGCCTACTTATAGTTAAGATTGCAATAATTACATTGAACCTAAATAAATTTGTATTTAAAGCATTTTTATATTTTTAATACATAGTCGTATATAGCTAGTGCAAAATTTTGAAAATTTCAGCAGTATAATAACTTTAAAAACATTTTTTCCATACTAAAAAAGAAATTTTAGTTTCAGTTTATATAGACTAACATGAAACGTGTTATAATTAAAGCAGAGTTATAAATACGCAGATTTTAAGGTCATTTGGTGTGGCGTTAAAGTATAAATCACATCGATGAAACAGTTCATTTCAAAATAACAGTTCATTTGTTAAATTCAACTTAGATTAAAAACTTAAATAATAAAGATATATACACACACATCTAGCTTTTGCTGGGAATTATATAGACATATTATAGCTGTAGCAAGGAGTAAGTTTAAACTCTAACTCAATCGTCTTTCCATTACATTACCTCCATCACTACATGCTCTATGGAGTTGTTTCACACTAGATATACTTACTGAGTACATCAAACTGGAATAAAAATATGCATACAGTTACAGTTAAAAGAGAGTGCCTTTACGACCGAAATGAAAAAATAAAAACTGGTTCGGAACGATATAACTTCCGAACAAACCAGGCGACAAATTTTGGGGGACAAGGCTTTGTCCAGATTTCCAACATGCGGCCCCATCGGTCGTAAATACCTCCTCTTTCTTTTCATAAATAAAATCAAAAATATTACAAATAGCTCTTTGAAATTTTACATACAAAAGAGGTTTTGTCAGAAAGTCTGCCTTATATATTGCCCGATCTTTAGAAGTTACATGCTTTCACCCAAAAACATTCACTCAAAAACTCAAAAATATTTTCATTAATTAACTGACGAATAAATTGACATCTTATGTCAATGTGTTTCGTTTTAAAATTCTCTTGGCTATTTTTAGAAAAATAAATGGCAGATTCATTATCACAGTACTGAATTGGTTTTATCCTATCGTATAAATTAAGTTCATTTAACCCTAGATCTACCGGGAATTTTATTCAAGTTTTAATAAAATTTTCCACACCAGAATTTTTATTTAAAACTATTTAACTTATTTATTTACCTTATTTTTGTCTGGTTTATATACTTAGTTTATTTTAAAGAAATTTCTGGTTTGAATGAATATTTTGTATGTACCTGTCGGGTCCAATGGACCCGTCTGGTAGACGGAGGGTTAAAACTCTTGAATACCAAGTTAGTTCCTTTACACTTTCAGTTAATGAGATTAACTCAGATTCCATAGAACTGAGTGCAATACATTTTTGCTTCGATGATTTCCAAGCAAACGGAACGTTACTGAAGTAAATTATATAACCACTACTTGAATGTCTTTTAGTAAGTTGACATCCCCAATTAGCATCTGAATATGCACATAAACTTAATGATTTTACATTAGACAGATTTATTTTAAAACTTTTAGTAGCAAAAACATAATTCATAATATCTACTACTATTAACCAGTGTTTATATGTATACCCATTACAAAACTGTGACATTACATTTACAGAAAAACTAATATCGGGTCTTGATCTATTTAACAAAAATGACAGACACCCGATTAAAGATCGGTATGGAAATTTTTTCATTAATTCATTTTCGATAATTTCATTTTCGTTAACTTTATCTGGTAACACAGAACCAATTTTAAAAGGTAATTTAACATAACTTTAAGGTAAATCTTTATATTTTAATTGTAATCTTTCAATATAAGTTCTTTGATGAACGAATAATGAATCTTTAATCTGTTCAAAGTTAACACCTAGCAAATACTTTGTTAATCCTATTTCAGTAATTTCCAAGCTATTTTTTAACATATTAGTTTCAGATTGCAATACATTTTCATCTTTAGCAAACAAAACTAAATCATCTACATAGACAACTAAAATTGCGTTACTATTCAGTTTATACACACAGTTGCACCAATTTAATTTACAAAATCCAAGATTATGTAATATATTGTCTAATTCAGAATTCCATTCGCGGCGACTTTGCCTTAATCCATAAATTGATTTATTTAACAAACAAACTTTATTTTCAGCACCCTTCATTTAAAATCCCGGGGGTTGTTTCATAAACACAGTTTCTTTTAAAGAATAAATATGCTGATTTTACATCCAATTGAATATGATACCAATTTAACATAGAAACTAATAAAATAAACATTAGTTTTATAATTGAAAAATTTACAAACAGGTGAAAATATATCATTAAAATCAATACCTTATTTCTGTTCAAAACCTTGAGCTACGAGACGTGCCTTGTACTTTTTACCATTTTTTTCCGTGTTTTTTTATATTATAAACCCATTTACTTCCTACTATTGTGGAATTTTTCGGTGGATCAACCAACCGCCAAACTTTTCTCTTACTCATCATCTCAAGTTCTTCCCTCATCGCGGCATTCCATTTCCTCCTTTCTGGATTTATTTGTGCATCCTCAAATGATTTAGGGATTTCGGTATTGTAAAATTCATATTGAAATAATTCAGTTAAATATGGATCGTCCGAATCACTAGTTGAGGGTTCACTTAAAGTTCCAGTATTAGGATGAGTAGTTTTAGGTTTAAAGTCAAATTTATCTGGCTCAAACAGGATTTTATTTTCTTTACAATAATTTTAACATCATTTAAAGATCTCAGTCTCGTATTTGTTATCGGGGTATAATAATATACGTCAATTCTCTTACATTTCGTTCTCGGTCTTTCAATCCTTTACCATTCGGAAATATTTATAGAACTTACAGTTACCTTACCCCCCCTTTTTCTCTTCATCTTCGTTTAAGCTATCTCCTGGTAGTTCATGATTAAGATCTAAAGTTGCGTTACTTAAACCGTTTGTTTTAATTTGAGATTCATTAAAATTCAATATCAAATCCTTATAATTGTTTTCGCCCCCAAATAATGTTTCTATACCCTTTTTGGATTCATCTATACGCACATGAATAGTCTCTACAATTCTCCTTTCTTTTGGAATGTAAATTCTATATCCTTTAGTTTTCATGGCATAACCAACTAAGATACCTAGTAAAGCTTTCGGTTGAAGTTTATTTCGCTTAACTTTAGGAACATGAACAAATGCTAAAGAACCAAAAATTCTTAAATGTCTTACCGAAGGTTTGAATCCCGTCCATAATTCTTGCGGTGTAAGACCTTGGGTTAAACTGTGTTCAGTCCTATTTTTTGTGTGAACAAACGACAAAAGAGCTTCCTCCCAGAATGACGGTTTTAACCCGCTATCGTCTAGCATTGCTCTAACTGCATTCATTGCTACTTTATTAAAATTTTCAGCAACAACCACTTGCTCTGGAGTATAAATGGGTGATCTTTCGATTCTTATACCTAAATCAGTTAACAGTTTCTCAAATAATTTATGGGTAAATTCCAGCCCATTATCAGTTCGTACACATTTTAACTTTTTACCAGTTTGTCTCTCAGCTTTAACTAAAAACTTTTTAAAGCACACTTCCGTTTTATCCTTAATTATATAAACCTCAGTCCTTCTAGAATAATCGTCAATTACTGACAAAAAGTATTTCCCCCCTCCTAACGAGTTAACAGGTCTAGGACCCCCACAAATCCATATACACCCTATCGAGGATTTGATTAGAAATGCGTTTATACAAATAATTTCTTTTAAACGATTTTCTATTAGATTTTGCAATTACACAAGTTTCACACACCTTATTTTTGTTTTTACAGTTAATATTTTCAATACCTTTAACACAATTATTTTTACTCATCTTTTCAAGTAAAGTTAAGTTTGTATGACAAAATCTACGATGTACAATCTCTGAATCTAAACTAGTAGAATAAGCAAAATTTTCACATTTTGAAGCATAACCTTTAACAATATACAATTTATCAACTCGAGGTACAATAAAACAATATCTATTAAATTTATCATACACAATCATTTTATTATTTCCCCATTTAATTTGGTTTCCTGCAATGTCTATATTAGACCCACCAATTAAATTTCTCCTCATGTTAGGAGCATATAACACATTTTTTAAAGTTATTTCTACATTACCTGTTACATCTAGTATGGTAAAGTCAATATCACCAATACCCAGTATTTCCGACGAACAGTCCTTGTCTCCTATCAGTACTTGTTGAGGGGGGAGGTTCCTATATGTTACAAATATACTCCTGTCATTCGTAAAATGAGAAGTAGCCGCTGAGTCCAGAAGAAATTCCACGAACTTTCTACCATTTGAAGATATTAGGGCGAATTCAGATTGCTTTGTTGGTTCACTGTAGAAAACTTGCTTTTTCCCTCTAGAGTTCTTTTTGAAACACCTTGTATCTGTGTGACCAGGTCGCTTGCAGTAACTGCATATTAAACTCGGCCCCATACGATTAGCTGGTGAAGTATACGATCGTCTGGTGGTGTCCAGGTCGCTTCCACTACGTGAAACCCATGGCTTTTTACTGCTTCCAAAATTCTCCGCTGCAATTGTTGATTTAACGGTAGGGTTTTTAAACTTAGTTGCATAAGCATCACCTACAGTGATAACCTCTTTACTTTCATCTTTTCGTTTTAAACAAATTCTGCCATATTCAGTTATTAACTGCTTAGATACATTTTCTGATTTAAATTCTTTATCATATAATCTATATAACACTTGAACTAGGTTATCATATTCCTCAGGTAATCGACGGATTAGTTGAAAACATACTAACAGTTCTGGCATCTCAAATCCAGCATCTTTAATTTGAACTTTCTTTTCTTCAATTTTTTTACAAAATAAACCTATAGTTTCTTCTTGCGAGTTTAACTTCATCTCGAAAAATTCATCGACTAATCCCGCTAAGCGTGCTCGTGAAGTTGGTTCGAAGTTTAACTTTAAAATATCCCAGGCATCTTTGCCGCTTTCTGTTTGAGCAATTAGTATCTGGAATTTCCGTTCGATGGATTGGTAAATTGTTGTATAAGCTCTTCGTTTACGCCATTCAAAATCGCTTTTCTCACGATCAGAGGCATCCGATTTACATGCGATATCTGGCTTTGTAATAAACTCCCAGCAATTTCGGTCAATCAATACACATTTGACGTCGAGCTTCCAGGAAGGATAGTTATAATCCGATAGTTTCGGGAAGGAATAAGATAACTCTGGACCTTGTGCCATTATGCAGTATATGTTTCATCTAAATCACACCATTTTTATCTATTTGACCTTTAAATAGCATGACATGCCCCCTTAACCATGTTATAATTAAAGCAGAGTTATAAATACGCAGGTTTTAAGGTCATTTGGTGTTGCGTTAAAGTATAAGTCGACGAAACAGTTCATTTCAAAATAACAGTTCATTTATTAAATTCAACTTGAATTTAAAAAACTTAAATAATAAAGATATATACATACACCTCCAGCTTTTGCTGGGAATCATATTGACATATTATAGCTATAGCAAGGAGTAAGCTTAAACTCCATCTCCGTAGTCCTTCCATTACATTACTTCCATCACTACACATCATACTCCATGGAGTTGTTTCACACTAAATATACTTACTGAGTACATCAAAACTGGAATAAAAATATGCATACAGTTACAGTTAAAAGAGAGTGCCTTTACGACCGAAATGGAAAAATAAAAGCTGGTTCGGAACGATATAACTTCCGAACAAACCAAACGACAAATTTTGGGGGACAAGACTTTGTCCAGATTTCCAACATGATTTTGTTTACAAATGATATGGTTAACCATCACAAAAAATTTCAAAATTTTAACTCAATAAATATTTTTTTTTAAATGTGTTCCGGACCCCTTTATAAAGATAAACTATTTATTTTTCCCCTGATAGATTGGAAAAATCTGTGATTGTATTTTACTTTACTTAGAAAACTTGAATATGAGCCGCCACCGCTCCCTGTTTCTCTGCAAACATCTAAGCGGTAGTCGATGTTCTTCCAGGTGCGCTCAAGCATGTCAGGGGTTACAGTGGCTATTGCTGCATAAATTCTCTCCTATAATTGCTGCAGATCCCGAATTTTTTCAGCATAAACAATGTTTTAACATAACAATGACAGATTTAAACTCGGCGTACCACAACATACGCTGCGTTTTCTGCTGTACACTCACCATGTATGCTGTGAACTGACTGATGAGTGACTGAGTGCGCGTCGCGAAGTGGCGTCGATGCATGCTAGGAAGTTCCGTCAATGTCAACGCAATCACTACTACCAAAGCTCCTTCAGATGTTCTACAAGTTCACATTGGTTTCGTACTGATTTATTGCATATTTCTTTTGCAATTTACTTTTAGCCCTTCATCTACTGCATTATGATCTACTGCAATGTTTTTCATGTTTTTCTTTTTTCAGTTACTACAAGGAAAATTAAAGGACATAATAAAAAAATACTCATTCGTGAGAAATTTAATTCGTTAGAGGTAATTAATTAAAGGGTACTTTAAAATACCGTCAGTACAAAATGCCTAAAATAAGGTAAGGTGCCTTATTTTCGTTTCGCAGTCACTTTTAGGCTCTAAATGTTATAATTTTCAGGGAAAACTTACCAAATTTGGATCTTACATTGACTAACTACCCACGCTCATAGAAACATAGGCAAATATCGTACAAAAAATTTTAACAATGCGAAAAATGCGTTTTTTCAAAACTATCTATATATGGCAAAAGAAAAAAAATGGTCCCAATTTCGTCCCCTCAAAAAATCCAATACGTCGAGGCTCAACTTATAACTAAATCAAAATTTATTTCTAAATGAGTAAATAATTTAATCTGCATTAAATTTAATTTACATTAAATTAAGGCACAAAGAAATGTAGTGGAAGAATAACATAACGAAACATTAGCCATCCAAACATGAGGAAAAAATTGAAAAAATGTTCACGAAAAAGCTTTCCTAATTTCGTCCCCGGGAGGAAAATAAGAACTGCAAGTGGGTCAAAATTAGGACCATGCTACTTCCCAATATGGCGGAACTTCCGTTCCCGTAAGAAGAACTGACCAGCCTAAAACTCACTGTAAGCTACTGTCAGCATCTTACCTACGTAAGATACATGCAGTGAATAAGAAATAAATACTTACAGTACAGTAAATAACGTTCTACAAACGACGTAATAAGAACTCAAGTCTTCTAAAAGTAGGAAATCCGGCGTCTTTAATATATGTATGCGTCTTAGCGAACGAAACTTTCACCACAGACCCCTTTTATCTTCCGTTCTCTGTGCCTTGCGTGGTAAGTGGCACCACTTTCGCAGAACCGGAGAAGTAAAGGGGGACGAAATTAGGGCACTTTACCCTATTCTCATAACAGAAATGCACATGGTATTTCAAATAAAGTTTAAAATCTTAAAAATGCTAAATAACATGAAGTCACTCACAAGTGAACAATAAAAAATATTAAATTGACATAGTTTTATTTTACACATGAAAAATAAGTAAAAATTTAAATTTGGTGGCATTAAAAAAATATTATTTTTAAGATTTTGATCTTGTTAGCAGTCCTTTAGTTATGCTATGACTATATTCTAGGCACAACATCTTCTCCCGCATCTCCACATATGCAATATATGAATTTATATATGCCATTTCTAGCATAGCAAAAAAGAGCCGGTGCCACAACTTTTTCGATTTCCTATAAAAAAAATAATAATGAAACAGAAAAGAAATACCAGGAAGGCCATTACAACAGTACAATTTAGTAATTACGTTATAAAGCAGATAAAAACGATGAATAACTACACAGACGAAAAGCAAGCAAGAAGTTTTTCTCCAACACCCAGTGTACTGGCGGTACTTATTAGTACCACCGAGTAATTCAACTGTTAAATCAAATACATACATCGCTCACCTAAAATAGCTAGTAAAATTGTATACTAAGATCGTAATGAACATGTAAAAAAAATCCAACACTTGTATTATATCCTTTACTGTGATGCAGCAATAAAATGACGAGCCTGACAATCTATACAAAATGTTGGCACTAAACACATCGACTGTTTCAAAGATAGCCTCCTTCCTCACTAAAATAACAAACCTAGAACTACTGCTGCCATGTATCTGGATAAAGTGGAGTTAAAAGACTGTTTTTGAAATGTACCTTTAAAATATTAGTAATATCCACTATGGGATGAAAGTTTAATGGGAGTGGTACTTATAAGTACCGTCAGTAGATAAAGTGGGACACATCAGGGACACCTTTTTCGATGACAGTAGATAAGGGGAAAACATCAGAACACCCTTTTCGATGACAGTAGATAAGGGGTAAACACCAGGGACACCTTTTGCGATGACCCAGTACGCAAATTAAATTTCTAAAAATGAATGTATGTATAGACGAGAATACATGCATCCTTTGAATACCGGTAATTTCGAATAGAAATTATCGCTTTATTTCATGTAGAGATTTTGTAAGAAAAAAAAAATACGTTCGGAAATTAAAAAAAATCCTGTGTGTTGAAAGCTGCTTTGTGTCAAATAATCTCTCTTATTGCAATAACGGTAAAATGATGCAAGTTGTTTAATAGCAAATGAAAAGATAACACGTAATTTGATAAACAACGTTTAATTGAGTTAGTAGTAGAAGCTTAGGGATGAGATTTCCGCTTTTTTGCACACCAGTATATTTTTAGAACAAGTGTTGTTCTACTAAATCGCAAAAATGTTCTGATTAAATCAGATAACATTTTCTCTAACAAAATAGCGGTGTGCAAAAAAGCGGAAATCTCATCCCTGTAGAAGTTTAAACAGCAGAAAAAAAACTTGTACATTATTCTCCAAATATGCAAAATTAAATTAAAAACAGGAATAAACAAAAAATAGAATAATGTTTTAGAAATCTCAGTGCTTCGAGAAAATAAACAAACAGTTTTTCTATTTAAAGAAAAAATATTTTAAAACAGAAAATTCTTCATAGGATTTTAATTTCCACTTTTTCTCAAAGGCAAAAGTTTACGAAAAGCTAGTTTCAACTGCAATAATTTAGAAAAACTTACGAAAAATGAGACGTTTAAAATCCATAGATTTGCTCAAAAATCAAAGTAAAGTGCAATCTATTTCGTAATAGGAAGGCAGAAATGTTTTCTTAGGAACTACAACTCAACATACACATCTTTAAAACATTTTTATATTTTTTTGTAGGACGAACAATTTATTTATAGTCTATTTTTCAGTTAATAATGTTTCATCAAAAGCTGTTAATTTCGCATGTTTATAAATTACAAAAAAAAAATTGAGATTGTTTAAGCATTTAAAGAAGTGTAATTTCCTAAACTCTTTTTAACACTATTTTTCACGACAATCCGTATCTGATTCCATACTGATTGAATCACGTCTACTTGTTTATATAATCGAAAGCTATTAATGTGAAGATTGCGAAATGCAATTTGTGAGATTCTTAGTGAGTAAAGGCGTAGAAAAATACATTTAAGAAATTTCTATATGGTAGCGTAGATAATTGTATTCCTACACAAAAATCTTAGAGGTCACCTTTTAAAAGAAGTTGAGAAAAAAATGTGTCTTACAGAAAACAAAGTACTTTTATGGGATGAAATAAAATAAACATATAATGCATAGGGATGATAGATAAAAGGTTTCGTTTGCCTTGTGGGATTCAGGGGATTTCAATACTAGATTTATCGTAAAATGCTGGCTGCCATATTTAAACACAGAATTTCTTCATTAAATGATGTAAGCATTCCTTTAGGAAAAAACTGGTATTCAAATCCCTGGAGGAGTACAAACCCTGTACAAAGATATTCTGCCCACAAGTTCTGTAAGATATAATGAGCATTATCGTTTTAAAAATTATCATTATTTTATTAAAAATTATTTTCAGAAATGGAGAATGAAAAGTCCTTATTTTCAAGCATTAAAAAAAGATTAAGTATTTTATGCTATGTTGTAGTTTTTTTTTTTGTTGTTTGAATGCCCTTTTTGATTCTATTAACCAGACTTTCGCTTTTCTTTACGTAAATGTTTGGACGTTACAGTATTGCTTCAGATTGTTTGTGAATCTTTCGCACGCGTAGGAAAAATGGTTTGCCATCCCTGTCATAAGTTATCGTATTATTTTAAATCTAAATTTCCAGTAAAGTTTGTTTTATGTCCACTGGATGAGCCACAAATTTTTCCAGCAATTTTCTAAAAAAATAATTATTTTAGAGGAATGGTTCTGTGGTCTGTTTTTTTATTCGCTGAGTGCGGTTTCTTGCATAGTACTGTTTGATTAGACAGAACACTATGTATAGTTTTGAAGCGTGTCTGTGGCTGCGTAGCGTACGCTATGTCATTAACACTAAAACCGCCGGCTATTTTACTCAAGTTTTATAAAAAAGTGTTTCTCACCAGAATTTTTATTTAAAACTATTTAACTTATTTAGCCAATTTTTCTGTTTTGTACATTTAACATATTTTATGAAGAAACTTTTGGCTCGAATCGACTATTATCAATTTGGCAAGGGGTCAAAACGACCCGTAACGGCGGTTTTAGTGTTAATGCATTTAGCACTGCTAACATTGCTGGATTATCGGCTGAATTTAAAGGGATTTTGGTTTGTTTCTAGGGGGGGAATCCTTAGAGCGGTGTTTATCTATAGAAATATACAGGATCATCGAAAATGTGTCTCTGATTTTGAATTAAAATAACCAAGGCCTTAATAATGATAAACTATTTATTTTTCCCCTGCTAGATTGGAAAAATCTATGATTTTATTTTACTTTACTTAGAAAATTTCAATATGAGCCGCCACCGCTCCACCTGTTTCTCGGTAAACATCTAAGCGGTAGTCGATGTCGTTTTGGTCATCATGTCAGAGGTTACAGTTGCTATTGTTGAATAAATTCTCTCCCTTAATTACTGCAGATCCTGAATTTTTTCAGCATAAGCAATGTTTTAACATAACAATAACATATTTAAACACAGCGTACCACAACATGCACTGCGTTTTCTGTTGTAAACTCACCATGTATGCTGTGAACTGACTGTTGAGTGAAATCGCATCGCGTCACGAAGTGGCGTCGGCGCATGCACGCTGTTACGTCAAGGTCAACGCAATCACTACTACCAAAGATCCTTCAGATGTTCTACAAGTTCACATTATTTTCATACCGATTGATTGCATATTTCTCATGCAATTAATTTATTTTTAATATCAGGGACTCCTTTTTCGATGTCCCTGTACATAAATTAAATTTCTAAAAATGATTGTATGTATAGACGGGAATACATACTACCTACCTTTGACTACCGCTAATTTCGAATGGAAATTATGGCTTTATTTTATGTAGATATTTTCTAAGTCAAAAAATATGCTCGAAAAAATTAAAAAATCCGGTGTGTTGGAAGCTGCTTTGTATTAAATAATCTCTCTTACTGCGATAACGGTAAAATGATGCAAGTTGTTTAACGGCAAATGAAAAGATAACACGTAATTTGATAAACAACGTTTAATTGAGTTAGTAGTAGAAGTTTATATAGCAGAAAAAAAACTTTTACATTAATCTCCAAATATGCGAAATTAAATTAAAAACAGGAATAAACAAATAGTAGAATAATGTTTTGGAAATCTCAGTGATTCGAGAAAATAAACCAACAGTTTTTCTAAGTAAAGAAAAATATTTTAAAACAGAAAATTGTTTGATTTCCTCCGGTTTTTCTATGACAGATGTTTAAAACTATGCGCAACGTGCTGTCACAGTTTCTTAAAAGTAATCTTTGCCTTGATGAATCGCAGAATTTATGCAGTCAAAGAAAGTAAAGATTATTATTCAGCAATAGTGTTTCAAGCGGGTCTTATATATAAGTTTCCCCTCAGTGCTGTACTGTATACTTCAGATTAAAGTATTCTGTAGCTTTTAGAAGTGTAATTTATAATGTTCTTTTGGTTACAGAAAAAAAATAATAATTATTATAATAGTAAGTAATAATAATTAAAATATTGAAAATGGAAAATTCGATATTAGTAATATATATTTGTGAAAACAAATTCGTGTTTTAATACATTTTCTGGATGCGTACAATCTTTTAATATAATTTCCCGCTTTAGTTAATCAGAGAATAATATTGCAAATTCTGTTATTACGAATTACGAGGCGATTAAAAATCGAGAGAATCAGTGTTGGCAGATTGGCGATTTTGTTCCCATTTTGAGGATTTTTTTTTTTTTTTGGGGGGGGGGGGGGACAAGTATTAGTGTTGACATTTTGTGGAATATGAACATTTTGGGGGAAAAAATATTATTTCATTATTCCACTTTTGCAGGTTAAAGTTCATCTTTAGTCATCTAGCAACACTGGATCTCGATTTATCGATTCGGAATTCATTGAAATTTATCAATTATAATAGTGATCGTCTTGTACAGTACACACGAATTTAAAGTTCTAATTTATCGTTTATCTAATTTTAATATTTATTTAAATTTTCGTAATTTGTGTTTTATTCTTTAAGAAAGTAATTGACTACGTTAAAAATGTCGTTTCGGAAGTTCATTTTTTTCCCTAATAGGGAATAAAAAAAAAAAAAAAAAAAAAAAAAAAAAAAAAAAAGATTGATTTGGGGAAAAATTTTGAGCTTACATTAGTTGACTATTTTGTATTGTGGTAAATTTAAAATTTACTTTTATTGAGTACGAACAGAGTTTGGATCTTTTTCGGAAAAAAAAAACCCGCTGATTTAGGGGGGGTAATCAGAACTTTTCGGGAAATTGACTTTCAACTACCTTGAACTATTGATACGAATTCTACAATTTAAATATTAAACAAATTTTCTTTTAACTTAAAAATCGGTGGAAGACTCCTTGGAAATTTCAAGGACTGTATGCATCAAGATTTCCTAATATTACGCGCGTACAGTCGTAGAAAAAAAAAAGTAAACACCCCATACTAACTCCTCAACAAATTATCGTAGAAGAAAGTTACTGGTGTCGAACGATTGAAAATAAAGGCTACTTTTAAATGATGTATATAAAATTTGTTTAGAGGGCCATCTACATATTAAAACGAAACAAAATTTAATTTTTTTTTTCAATGACAATACCCAATTTTTAGAAGATATTTCATATCTTCGGTTCAAACTATGCCTAGACACCGAATTTCAAGTCATTTGAATGATAAGTTTTTTAATTATAAACATTCAAAATTTAGTACTTCTAATGTTAAACTACATTTTCATATTTTCATTAATATCTCCAGAAATTATACTCCTAATATGCTAATTCTTTGTGTAGTAATAATACTAAAATACCCAAACATAAATATGTTGAATTTGCAATTTTTATAATTTTATGATATGAATTATGAATTATGAAATTAATATTCGAAAAAGTTATGAATTGCAACCTACAATTTGTTTTGATGGATTTAGGTTTGCTAAGTCCTGCTTTATGGAAATCAAGAATTTCACATTTTTCTTCCAAGTAGTTTTCAAATTATGCTTAAAAACGTTAAAATGATGGTTTAAGATGGTCTATGATAGAAGTGACTAGATATTTTTAAATTTCTTATGCTATCCTGTAATCTAACAGTCATCAATGACTGTTTGAGTGGCGCTTAAGATGCCTTGATCAAGAAGGGGGCTCTCAATCCCTCGGTCAACAATCGAGTACCGAACTTCAATTTGGCTACAGCCCCTAAAATACGCTCGTTTTAAAATAATTAATTTCTCGGAAACTTATCGTACGAATTGCTTAAAAAATTGTTTTTAGGCTAATTGAAGGATGTAGAGTTCATTTATGCTGTCAGAATTGTGTACTGCTATGTAAAAAAAACAAAGTTATGGTTCGTTTTAATATGTAGATGGTCCCCTAAGCAAATTTTGTGTACATCATTTAAAAGTAGACTTTATTACCAATCGTGTGGTACCAGTAACTTTCTTTGATGACAATTTTTTGCAAAGTTAGTAAGGGGTGTTTACTTTTTCCCCCCACGGCTGTACATACACATATAATACATATGCACGTTATAGGGATAGAGAAATGTATAATAGTCCTTAACACGTTGAGTGCCACGCTGACTGACAATGAAGCTGAAAATTTTACAATGTTTAAGTAATTTTTAAGAAAGTATAATCCTGTAATAAATAAAAGTTAAGTAAATTTTAAATAAATTTTCAATATTTACTTAAAACAATATATATATATATTGTTTTATATCATATGTTAGACCGTCAGTTATCGGTAAATGACGAGTTGTAAACGCAAAGTTCAGTATCAGTCACCGGTGACTAACGTGGTGCTTAAAGCTTTAAGTTTTATTCTAGGGTTTTAAAACTTTCGGGCGCGGAGTAAGTCTGTTTTTAAAATGATGAAATGATGGACAGACACAAGAATTTACAAACGAATTTATTAGAAAATAAAAATTTGATTATTTACCCGTACTTTATAAAAGGAAAACTTTAATTAAATATTCTTGATGCCGTTTGCCAGTTTTGGAATTAAAATTAGGTGTCCTTTTTTATGGACAGCGCCCGATAAAAGATTAACCCAAAACATAATTTATTTATATGTTTAATTCTTGTTTTATGCAATTTCAATTATAAGAAATAGCTACAAATAAAATGAATTAGTAATTAGATAAAGTGAATTTTAGTATTATTATTATTATTTTTAAATCAGCGTCGGTATCACAAAATGCTTCCTAATGTGATACATATGTGATACAGCGTTTATATATAATGTGGATACACTTGTTATTCATAAAATGTTTACATTTCCATATTTCCACATAACACATTTTAAAACCAGGATTCAGAAATTACGGTTCATAGCGGGAAAATTACCGGAACTCTTTTGTGGAGCCCTGTGTTTTATCTATAGATTTATGTATATTCTACACAGTTTGCTAAAATTTGGTTTAGTAAGATAAATGATAATATGTTGAAAACTCATCGTCAGCAATTTCTACCAATAGACGAAATCTTAGTTGAATCCTTTTTTATGCCCCTGAATACAGACGCAAAAATACCGATATTTGACCTGAAAAGTTCCCTGAAGCGTGCGACCCCTGCTGAATATTACCTGAATATAATAATAGTAAAGAGGAAAGTATATTAAACATCTTTCATTTGGTAGAAAATATTCTCAGGTGGCATTGGCATATCTGGTGATATAATTATATAACAGTCATCACACAAAATGCAATTACCGTATATACTCACTTATAAGCCCGTTCGCGTATTTGCCGAACCCCCCTACTTTGAACGACAATATATTGATAAAATTCGCTACCCGCGTATAAGCCGACCCTAAAAAATTCCAATATATTTTCAGAAAAAAAATTATATTTTTAATGAAATACTAAACCAGTGTTGCCAGATTGGGGACTTTTTTATCACCCAGATTGTTGATTGTCACCGCTTTTTTCAAATAGAAATATTCGACCTATTTAAAAATGCGTTAAAAATTCTGTAAAATGAGGCGAATTATGCTATTTTTAAAAAAGTGGTGACAGTCAAGTAATCTGAATTAAAAAGTCCCCAATCTGGCAACATTGTACTAAACAAACAAAAATAATTATATCTAAAGTAAAGAAACATCAAACGAAACCTTCAAATTCGGAATAACTTTCTCAATCTCCAAAAAGTTCTATTAAGTCCCTTCCCGTTGCTTCTTCGTCATAAAAATGGGACTCAGCATCTGATGAATTTTCGTCATCACTTTCGAAAATAAAATCGCATTTTTAAAATGATTTCACAGTCATCTTCAGATCTCGATTGGAACTGACATCCATGTCTCTTTAACCAAACAGGCGATAACATCGATTGTGGCACTTTTCAAATTGCCCACCTTTGTTAATTTCGCTTTATTTAAATTCGGTATGTCTGTTTTTTAAATAAAGCAAATATTGCTATTTTAATTTTCTGGTGTGAATTAGGTATATGCGAATAATAAAAAAAATCTATTAAATTCTAAACAGTGTTGTTTGCATATATGCAAAGCTGCGCACGAAAGGTTAACCCCTTGAAGGGCGATGGAATAAAACATATCCCACATAATTTTAATTCCAAAACGCCACAATGGCACCGGAATTGTGGAATGAAATATTGCTTTCACAGTCGAACCTCTATTTAACGAAGTCGCTAAATCCCAGAAAAAAGTTCGTTATATGGAAAATTCGTTAAATAGAGATTCACCTTTTAAAATACTTTAAACTACATAAAACAGATTTTAAATTAATAAACACTAAATATTTTTGCTAAAAGTAATTAATCACATTTCTTTATATAAATTATATCGATTTGTTTTATTTACTTTATCCACCAATATCCATCATCAATTCATTTTTTCTATGTGTTTAAATCTTTGAAATCTGCCAGAGGAAAGCAATACATTGTCCGGGAATGCACTGTATTTTCTGTTTAAAGTAAATAGTTTTACATTAAAATTAACGAATTTTAATGATATTATCGTATTTATTATTATTATAACAAATACTTTTAACCATACATTAAAATATACGTCCTTAAATTTAATTTCTGAAAAACTCTGTTAATTTTGCCAGATTTTTTTTCTTTTAAAAAGTGCTTTCTCTCATAATACGTCTCGCATTTTTGCAATGCATCAAAACCCCTTCATGCGTATTTTCTTCTAACTATAATCCGCGTCGAATTGTTTCAAATGATTTTACCATTTCATCATACGAAGCTTTGTTAATTCCTGTATCATGATCATTTCCATCATCATCATTTCGTTTTCATCGCAATTCATTGCTATATTGTTTTTATTTTTCACACTGTCGAAAATATCCACTTCGGATAGTGTTCCCGAGATCTCAATTTCAGAATTAAGTGAAATACAATCATCAATCAGCACATCATGGTTAATTTCTTCTTTTTTTCTCATCTGTATCCACATTTTTATAAGTTACTCTAAGGGATTATCGTCTTCGTCCTCCGTACTTACCAAATTCTCACTACTGACAAAGAAGGTGCCTGGTAAAACCAGTTCAAGGCCATTGAACATCATAAAATGTGCTTAAAGAAAGAATAATTTTGAAATATCCAGAAGTATTCTGAGAAATAGTGAGGAAAAAAAAATTATATCACAAGAAAAAGTTTGTTAAATAGAGAATCTACTTCGTTATTTGGAGGTTATTTTACGGAGAAATTCGGAAAATGTTCTTGGTTCCAAGGAAAAGTTCGCAAAATAGAGAAATTCGCAAAATAGAGGTTCGTTAAATAGAGGTCCGACTGTATAATTATACGTGAAGGAAATTTTTTACTTAGTTTCAAATAAATCTGTTTTTAAATCCCGGTGTGAATCAATGATTTCAAGATTTAATTAACATAAGTAGTATTGTGCTCCTCCAAGGGTGAATTGATTTGTTGATCAAACATCAATTTGCCTACACCATACGGCGGGTGATTTACCGATTCTAGTTGGCCGAAAGTCGATTTTTAAAAGTTTATCCTAGGGTAATTTATTTTTTGCCTGTTATAGCTCAATAGTTAGGGCGTTGTACCCTGCTATTGGTTTTGATATAAATATAAATGTATGGTCCATAAACTAGTGCAAAGATGGTGCTTCTTAGTTGGGAATGAATGAATCAATTTGAGTGCAGTTATTTAATATCTTACTTGAAACGGAATAAATATGCTGTTCGATTATGGATGCTTCCAAACAAAATATGGACTTTATTTTATCGGATTTAAGTGCATAAATTTTGCACATTAAGCTGTTATCTCATATTTAATGGCGCAATAAACTCAGTATTCGTTTTACAATTTTTCAGTTTTTATACAGAAAAAGTTATATGATAAAGCACGATTAAGCTCAATGCTTGATATGATTAAATAGATTAGATTATCACCTTTTCTTTCCAATTTAACTTGCTTCCCTTAGGTGCCCTCCCAGTTTTAAGAGTTGTTTTTAGTTTATTAAGTCTAAATAAAATTTTGCGAAATTTTAGTTCAAATACCATTTCCTTTTTATCAAATGCAGCAGAAGTTAAGTTAGTCACATAAATAAACTGTTGCACCATTATTCAACGGCAACAAGATTCAAAATTTAACGAAAATGTGAATTTAGTTGAAAATGTTTTATTTATAGAGAAAAATTACAATGAAGAGCACGTGAAGGGTTGCAAGCGCGAAATGTTTAAATTTATGACCAAACATGGATAAAAGTTGCCTGTTCTATGTAGATATCTCAGGGCAAAATTATGTTAAATATATTACTTGGCTACAAATTTCGAGTGGTTACAAAATTGATTTAGACAAATTCTCCAGATTCAGATTTGGTACAATGCAAAACATGATGTAGACACTTTCCCATGATATCTTATAATTCCCATTCTTTACATAGGGTTCCTCTGTGCAGAGATAAATATAAATATGCAACAGAATATACAACACATCAATTTTCATTAGCACGGTCGAATGTTTGTCCCGAATCTTAAATTTTAGGATTTGTTATAGTAATACAAAACAGTTTCATCCCTTTAACTTCCACACCGTTAAGAAAGTATCATTAAAATTATCAAGAAGAATGTAAAATCATGGGTCAACCAGATTATGAAGCATTTCTCAATGAATTTGGACTACAATAATAAAACTTCATAGATTAATAACGTGAAAAACGATGTCTAAGTAATAATTTATAAAACATATAACACGTTTGAAAACACAATTTCAACCAATGTCGAAAAAATAACTGAATATTTTGTACATCCCTGAATATGAACTATACATTTATCCTATACTTCACAATATGCTAAAATTGAGAACAGTTAAGGAATGTATAGCACTGTTGAAAATTCCCCGTCAGCAATTTTCCGTCAATAAACGAAAAGTGCTTTAGCTGTTTTGCGCAGCCCTGTATAGGATTTATAGAATTTATACACACTGAACAGTATGCAATTTTTATAATTTGAAAAAGTGTTCCACAAATGAAAACGCACTTCCATCAGTTATTGTTCATAGAGAGAGAAATATAACTGATTTATTTTGTGTGCTCCTGTATATGAAAGGTGAATGCTATGCACGTGATATTCAATTATAAGCATCTCATAGAGCACCTCGGAGATATATATCAATTTAAATACTTTTGAAACAGTGTAACATGAACAAAATATGCCACAAACAATTTTACACCTTACACCTGTATGTAAAAAAAATATTTTTAGTGTCCCTGTAAATGATCAATAAATGCTATCCATACCATATTCTATAGCAATCATCTTGTAGTGCACTTCATAGATATGTATATAAATTTCAAAGTGTTTGAAATTATGAAACATCATTAAAAACCTCCGCAAACGGTTTTTCCCCATAGGCCGTAATGTAATGAAATTCTTTTGAATGCCCCTATAACGAAATTATGACTGCTACACGCTTGCAATACGTAACATACAATAGAGAATATCACTAACATTTTTCAATTTCATGGCGATGCGACTATATTGACGCGAAAAATAATTTTGGCCAACTAGAATCGGTAAATCACCCACCGTGCGCCAGTCAGAAAGCTCTGTGGCTTATAACTTTTCTCACAAAATGTGACCCGCATATAAGCCGACTCCCCCTTTTTAAAAGACAATTTAAATTTATGTCAAAATGTTTCCCCTTATACGCGAGTATACTCAGTATACCACATAAGTATCTGAATTTTTAACACGTTCACGCCGGCGCGGTGGGTCACACTCGACTGTCTCAGAGTTGTCAAGTCTTCGGCTGTTTGCACACCACTGTTATTTTAGAGAAAATGTTGTTCCTTTAAATCGCCCAGTTGTTCTAATTAAATAAAACAACATTTTCTGTATTAAAATACTGGTATCCAAAAGCCAAAGACTTGGCAGCTCTGAGACAGTCGAGTGTAACCCACCGCGCCGGCGTGAACGTGTTAAATATCGTAATTTAAGAGATGTCATCATCATTCAGACATTTTTTTCGGTTCGTTTATATCTTGGTCATATTATGCTTATGCGTCTTTACATAAGACATTATGTCTGATGTTTAAAGTTCTGACACTATATTACTTTTTCAGACGGGAGTCTGAAATTAAGACGCCTGTATTTTCACGCTATGTAATACATATAATTTAATAATAAATCCTAATTGAAAAGCTAAGTGGAAGAATATGTTAAGTAACAAACATTACATTTGAAGAAATTTGATGTAAAAGTTTTTGTTCTCAATTTTAATGATTTATTTTCTGTTTGATACCATGTGTTTAAAATATTAACAGGTGTGGTACTAAACTCTATCAAAAAACTTATTCATATTTAATTTTTAAATATTAAAAATTATATTATTTGGATTATTAAATATTAAAATATTAAATATTAATGAATAATGTCTTAAATCTTCAAGGCTAAATAGAACTTTGGTATTTTAGCTTTACCATGTGATAGAATACCAGATAACACCTTTGTCCAAACGATAAAATCATTTTTAAGAATATGTAGTATAACATTTTCTACCACTCAGCTCTTCAATTATTTTATATGCATAACATAAAATTATATAAAAAAAATTGACACCGGAAAAATGAAAAAGTTTAATTTTAAAGTTTTATGGAAATGTTGTTCGTTGAGGATAGATATATTTAGCGAGTTTAAATCATAGAAGTCTGCTGCTGCATGCATATTCACAATACCTACTCGGTTCAGATTCGACACTGATGTATCTCGGTATATTTTTCTGGTATGAAATTTTGAATATTTTGAAACACCTAGTTTTATCATTTTCTCTATGTAATAATGATAGTATCCTAATTCTAATAATATTATAAATGTGAACGTGTCAATATGTTTGGATGAAGTCAGAATCAAAACGGATAACTAAATTTTTTGTTTTCATTATGCGATATATTCATTTTTCCAATGTTTAAAATTTTCACTTAAGTAATAAAATTTACATATTTTATTTGTTTTTAATACATAAAATAAAAGTTACAAGCAAACTGCAAAAATATTTACTTTATAATGAAATATTAATAGTGAAATTGCAAAATATTTTTTTTTTCAATACTGCGCAAATATGTGCAAAATGTAAATTGGCAAAAAATATTTTGCAATTTCACTATTAATATTACCGACATAAAGTAAATATTTTTGCAATATTGACATTTTGTTTGAGATAGTTAGTATTGACATTTCATTTCAAATATTTCCAATGTAAATCCAATATTTTACAATTATTGGTATTATAGTTCAAGTATCAGTGATAGCGTCCAGTGCTTAAAATTAAGCGTAATTAGGATGAGCGAAGCAAATCCTCTACTAGGCTACACAAATTACATTTTGTCGTACACTTTACAAAAAAAAAAACTATTCAATATTTTGACTTGAAATTAAACATAAAAATAAATTATGATCTGCAGATTTGCACAATATTACTTTTTTGCAGAATAACCTTAAAAATTTTACTATTATTTTATTTTATTTATTTTACATGTTTATCCATTACGGACGCATTTTTCCAAATAAAAAATAAAACACGTATATTTTCAGAAGAAAAAATAAATCATGGAGTTAGTCATTGTGGATCGAATCATGATTAATTAAATAGTTTCACGATTTCTTTTATGAAATTTTTAAAACATCTTTTTTATGAAAATGATAGCATATTTTTAATGAATTAAAACCTGTGAAAATTCAATTATTTACATTCAATTATAAAAGTATTTTCCAGTGTTAAGAATTTCAATGCACAATTTATTCTTATTATGTGAAATCTTGTACGCAGGCGATACTTACGCATTTTAAAAGAATTATGTTATGATTTTTTTTTTTTTTTTTGTACAGTGGCAACAAAAGAATTGTAAACAAATAAAATTAATTGCTAAATTCGTTATATCATAAATAAAAAATTCCGAGGATATTCTAAATATTTGGCTGAATTTACATTTCTAAAATTAAAATGCACCAAAACATAAAACAAGTAATATAAAAATTTTGTTTTTAAAGTCAATTCCTACTTAGGCCATCAAAGAAATATTTAATATAATCCCTTAAGCTAATATTAGTTTTTGTTGCATTAAAATATCTCAATTTGTTGATTTTCTATAAGCAAGTAGGTTTACAATGGAACTCTATGGGAATTTGGCGAAATATTAAAGATATCGCCAAGTTGGCGTCACTTTTTGCGACTCATTTTGGCCGCCAAATTTGGCGATATATCGCCAAGTTGGCGACAAACTTGGTGGTATTTGGCGACAGAACAGGGTCCCCCCTATGGTAACCCCTTATTGAAAATACTTTCATGGATCTTCAATAACCAATGGCCGCCATTTTGTTTCCCATCCAAAACTAAAATTAACTAATTAAAATTTAATTAATTAATTAATATTGGAAAAATCTGTATTAACATCAATTGTCATCCAGAACAAGTTTTCAAAAATTTATTTCAGCTTGATAGAATGAATAATGAGTATTTTATTAACGATTGAAAATTTGAACAAGATGAATATCTAAATAAATAATTATAGGGAGGGTGTGAGCTAATAGTAGGAATTGAAGAATAACGGTTTTGCTTAATAAAGTTGCAAAAATAATGTAAAAAATATTGTTACTTTCAAATATTTATCTTATTAAATAATGCTTCGTGAATCCAAACAAAGCTTGGCTTTTGCTAGCTTTGTATTAAAAACATATCAGAAATTTTGAATACTAATTTTCGCTTTATTTAATGACAGACTTTTGTTGATTAAATAAAGTGAAAATAATGTTTAAAAATATTGCTAGATATTTTGAATTCAGAATTCCGCTAAATTGGCAACACTGTTAGCGAAGGATACAAATATAACCAACATAACTATTATTAATTTTAAGGGTAATTGTGTCTGAGAAACTTTTAATCGCTATTTCCAAATAGTAATCGTCGCGTTTTTTAATCTCGTAATTTATAAGTCGAATATTACTATTAGAAAGAAATAGTGGTTATAAAAAATCCATACATACAAACAACACTCGTCGATTTTCACATCACGTGCATTTTTCGTAAGGTTAGCATTGCTGTAACACATTATTAATTTTCATATTTTTTTTCTTTTAAACGCCATGTTATTACAAACGCAAAAGAATATTTTATTACTACATTTACTAAAAGTGGATTTTATTTTTATTTTATGTATTACAAACAAATAAAATTTTAAACATTGGGAAAAAATTAATATAATGGATAATGAATAATATATATCTATATCCGTTTTGATTCTGACTTCAGCTAATCATAATAACAAAACAAAGTGTTTTAAAATATTGAAAATTTCATACCAGAAAAATATACTGAGAAATACCAGTGTCAAAACTGAACCGAGTAGGTATTGTGAACATGCCTGCTGCATGGCAGCAGATTGCGAAATATAAAATGCGGAAACCCGATTATCCTCTTGTGATCTGTGACGTAACTTGAACGCAAGAAGAAATGATTATCTTTCGGACAAATGTGCATTGCAGCTGACGGTGAGAATTTTTAACATATCAAATAAAGGTATATTGTTACAACTGGTTGTTTTTTTCTTTCGAAGATCGTTTTGTTAGGTCACAGTGTAGGAAATCACAAAATAACTTTTTTCCGTATCTCTCTCCGTTTTCGAGATAGAAATGCTAACTCCGCAGCTTTCCAGCAGGTGGCGCCATAGGTGGTTTCATTGAGTAATGCATGGCTACTTTACTATACCTAGACATCATAGTAGGAGAGCTGTTGAACATTTTATAGTAGGTATTTGAGGCACCCTGAAAATTTGTGCAACACTTCTTTTGTAATGCCTGAATACAAAATCGAATGTCTGGCTGAAGGATCGTGGCCCAAAACCTGTGCCAGACACGTGTCAAGTGCCATTTTTTGACACTACTCAAAAAAGGTATTTGAGGCACGCTGAGATTGAAACAGAATAATATTTATACTTAGAAAAAAATATTTTGAAAATGAGAGACACTTTAGTCGGCCCAAAAACTGTGCCAGACACGTGTCAAGTGCCATTTTTTGACTACCCAAAAAAGGTATTTGAGGCACGCTGAGATTGAGGGATAATAATATTTATGCTTAGAAAAAAATATTTTGAAAATGGCAGACACTTTAGTCGGCACAAAAAACTGTGCCAGGCACGTGTCAAGTGCCATTTTTTGTCTGGTACAGGTTTTGGGCCACGATCCTTCAGCCAGACATTCGATTTTGTATTCAGGCATTACAAAAGAAGTGTTGCACAAATTTTCAGGGTGCCTGAAATACCTTTCCTAAAATGTTTAATAGCTCTTGGACTATCACTTTTATGAATATAGTAAAAGCCGTTCCGAAGTTAAGAAGGTGGCAAGGGACTTTAATGGGCATACTGTATAACATGTTAAGTATGAATATGAGATTCATTTTTTTTTTACTTTAAGAGAATATTTAATAAAGATAAAATAAATGAAAAACTAACTGGATTTCCTTAAAAATGTTGGATTTGGTTACCTCAGAATAAAACCATGGAACTATTAATAAAGAGGAACTGACATATTCTTAAAATAGTAAATCTTCAACTATAATCGCTTTCGCAGTGGTTGATTACCGAGGGAAAAACTTCCACCAGTAAATTTACATAGATAATTTCTCCTTATTTAAATACTTTATCAATGCAAAAATTTCAGTCATAAATAACGGCTAAAACAGATATTCTGATCATTTTAACTGACACATCAGAAGGTTATCTAAGTTGACATAATATGGGGAAACGCAGAGCCTGACTACAGGTTCTTTACTGGTGGAAGTTTATTTCGACGGTAGTCCAGGGCTCGTACGGATACCGATATTTTCCAGGTCAAATACCAGTATTTCATTTTATTTTATTTTATTTTATTTATTTATTTAGTTTTTTTTTTTTTGTAAAAAAAAAATAGATCTAGTTCAAACGCGCGAAATTTCGCCTTATTTAATGAGAGATTTTGTATAAGAAAATACTGGTACCGAAGAATTTCCTGGTCGGGAAATTCCAGGGCCCGTACGAACCCTGTAGTCAGGCCCTGCGTTTCCGCCATATTGTGTCAATCTATATAACTTCCTGTCAGTATCAGTGAAAATGATCATAATACCTGGGCAAACTGCCACCAGTAAAAACAAACAAAATTTTTTACCACATTCGTAACAGAACTTGCCCGTATATATGACACTGCAATAAGACGAAATTTCCTAGTAAAATTTACTGGTGGAAGTTTGCCCCAGCGGCAATCAAGAACTGTTGATCCGATTAAAAAAAACAGCTGCCATCTTGTGACATCTTCCTCAGTTACTTCACTCGAAACTGGTAGATAATACACTATTTGTCTCCGCTACTTTATTCATAACTTCATTAATAAAACAACTTCAATATAGTTAGCTATAAAAAAAAAAACAGAAGCAAAATGTCTGCCTAAATCTAAGTGGACAAGTCCCAAATTAGCAACACTACTAAATGAGGGGCTCGGAGTAAATAATAAGTGACATTTGTCATTTTTGGGGATACTAAGAAAAATGTTTTTATTTACACACATTTGGATACAGTTGGCACTACTAGTAACCCCAGAGAGTACTGCCATCTTTTGAGAGAATGTGGAACTTTTTACTAATTTCTATAGTAACTGTACTAATTTCTGTAGATAATAAAAAACTTATTTTTTTAATTTTGCCGCTTACCATTATTTACTGTCGAGCCCCTCAATTTTTAAAGGCATTTCCAATGCAATTTTCTAATACGTGGTGATTAATTTTTAAAGGTACACATACCCGTAAGTTGCTATTGCCGAATATTTATTAAATTCACTTTTTGAACTTGTTTTACCTTGACTATGAAACACAAGATGAATACTTTCTAGAGCTGCAGAGTTTTAAATCCAAAGAGCAATTACTTTGTGCGAGTTTTAAATATATATGCTACAAATTTTACAACGTTCAAACGCAAAAATACGTGTAACACCATGACATCAAAACCACATATGGACGTTTTAAGAGTTCTTGGATCACCTTCGTCAGTGCGCAAAAAAAAATATTTAACCCCTTCGGGACGGGAGACTTTTACGAAATTTTTAATCTTTTCTCACCGTTTTTTAAAAACAGAAATTTGTGTCTTCTTGAATCGAGAAAATGCGCTGATTAAATAAGGCAAATTTTACAATAACATTTTACTGGTGAGGAAAAACAAGGATTCTGAGCTCTTCATGCGGCACGTATACGTGTTGCTCGTTTCCAAGGGGTTAAATATATAGCAAATTAATGCCTTTAATAATACGAGTTGGAACCCGTCGAAATTCGACGAATTAAAATGTCTAGAATGGGACTGTTTTATCGAATTTATAATAAACCTACAAAAATAATTACAATAAAAAAAATCATTTTGCATTGGTTGTCTAACTCTTAAAACAAATAATGTTTTTAACCTAAAATTACTAAAATATTATTTACACAAACTTCAAGTGCTTCAATTATTGAAAAATTAAACTGTATTAGAGTACGTAATCAAGATCAGTAATTATGTTGAAGTTATCGATTGAGGCTCTTATGTTTGTTTTTACGGGATGAAAAATCAGTAAAAAGGATTTCCCTCTGTCACTTCAAAAAATTTCCCCTCATAAAATCTAAACTGTACGTTATTTTCACATTCTCAGAATTTACTTATGCACCACTCAAATCACAATTTAAAAGTATTTTAACGCGCAATACATTATTAATGAACGTATTTCCAAACTTAAAGTCACGTTTGTCCGATACAACTTTTCATGTGAACATTCGCACAAACTTTAAGTTCTAATCTCAGTACCCGTAAAAACTTACCATTCAGAAATTTGCCTTTAGTTGCCATAGTATTGGCCATTTAGTATCGGTAAATATTTAGTTTTATCAAAGAAAAGGATCGTTTTGTTTTAAATATAACATCATTTTCACTCACTGAATCATTTTGCCTAGCGTCTCAAACTCAGTATCAGCGTAATGTAAAAATATTGAAATATCTTCTTCAATCTTTTGATTTATGAAGAAGAATGAGTTTTTTTTTCTTTTTTTTTTAATGGTCATACGTCATTTTCTGTTCAAAAATTAGAAAAAAGTTACTTTTATTTATAATAAGAAAATAACATCAATAAGGATATAATCAATAAAAATAAATAAGCCATGACTAATTTTCCTTTACTTTTAATAGAAATGGAGTTCTTTAGTTGCCACAATTACAAATTGGTACTAAAAACTATAAAAAAATTAATATCTCAAAAATAAATTGAGATAGAGCTTTCAAACAAATTGCATTTAAAAGTACATTTTTTTCTTTATACGACGGTGTAAAAATTTAAACTGTGCGATGTTTAGAAGTTTAAAAATTTGCAGTAAAGAAAATTGCAAAACCAAAATTTTATTCAAATTTCAAAATATTGCCATTCGCAAAATGACGTATGCGTTACGCACAGATATGTTTGTCCTTTATTATATAGATACTAATTTTAATTGCTAAAAGGTGTAAATTAAAACTTTAAAAACATTAATAATACGTTTATTTGACTGTTTATATGTTGCGACTCTTCCCGAGTTCTTTTCAAATCAAATAAATAAAAATACACTAATCCCTTAACATTCGCGAGGGAGGTTCGCGGGAACCTCCGCGAATGCCAGAATCGCGTATTTTGCGACTATCTTTCCGAACATAAAAGTGGGTTAGGTTTAAAAAAATTTTTAAACAGAAAAGAGCAATTGAAATTTAAAATGTATATTTATTAACCATTATACATTAAAAGTACATGCTTTAAATAAATTTGAATAATTATAAACATATTGTAAAAAAATTATTCGCTAGTTGCTGGCGGAAAAAATTTAGTGATGTGCGATTGTTTGACAGAACAGATCTTTTGTTTCTGAATTTCTATGTAAAGAAAAGTTATGGCCTCGATTTCTATTTTAACCCAGTGTTACAAGTGGGCTAATTTTTTTAAATTCAGAATTCTTAATTGGCACCACTTTTTTGAAACGTTAAAATTCACTTTGCTTTTGCGTTAATTAATATGTAATTAAATAAGGCACATTTTACCATTAGAAAAAAGTGGTGCCAATCAAGAATCTGATTTTTAAAAAAGTAGCCCATCTGGCAACACTGTTTTAACCTCTTCAGTTCCGAAGCTAAAATAATAATACAAATGCTTATTCATTGTTTCTTTCCAAACAAAATGACAAAGTAAATAACAGAAAAAGTATATTTTCTTAAATGGATCCTTTAGGCGCTTAGTAATTTAGGTTCAAAAATATAGATCTAAAACTAAACAACTAAAGAATCCCTCAAAAATATCAATTTAATTATCATTAACCTAAATTAACGCAATCACAAATTTAAGAGCATTAAACAAGTAAATTATCTACAAATCCTCAAAAAATTTTAGTTAAATATGAAAATTTCTCACTTTCTTGGACATAGTATCTTTTGGGCATTTTTAGGCATTTTGCAAACTCAGATGAAAATAACATTTATTTTATGTGGCAATCAGCTTAGATGCTGTCATTTATTCGTTTGCTTTTAACGCAAGAAACATTCAGCTATTCAGAAGTGATGTGAAATTGTAAAAAAAAAAATCGGACATTTTAGTTGTTATATGGTGATATTATATAAAAAATATAAAAGTATCTTATAAATCTAGAACTTTCTCACCTGAGTCGTGAATGCTACGCATTTATTGTGGCTGATCTCGTTAAGGTATTTATTTCGAAGAATATAAACACTGCTGTACGAAACAAAACATTTAATAGACAAAAACTAACACTAAAAACGGTACGTATACTATCTTTAAACATCTTCAATTTTTAAATTCGTACATCTCGTCTGCAGTAAATTCATGGAACTACAAAATGACATAAAAATTAAATCGTAAACAAAAAATGGGTCACTTTAGTTCACACAACTTGTTTGTTTTACTTCGCACCAAAGAGTTTGGAAATTGAGTCGGAAATTACAACGTCCTCCGGCCCAGAAAGATAAGTTATTCTTTATAATAGTCAAGTTCCAATGGATATAGGTGTTGGACTGCTCGCCGAATGAAATTGCCTGTTGCCAGTCTTAAAGTGCATGCATGAACCTTTCCGTCTCTACCAGGATGAATATCTGTGACAATGCCTAATTTCCATAAAAGCCTTGGCTGATTGTCTTCTTTAATTTGAACAACGGCTCCTTTTTTTACTTGTATGCCTTTGGAGTGATCTGTATAATGGACAGATTTTAAATCCATTAGGTAAAATTGTTTCCACTTCAACCAAAATTTTTCTACTAAGTTTAATCTGTATCTATATCTGCGAGTTACTTCACTTTTGGTAGAAGGAATGATCCTTATCTTTTCCGGTGGCAAAGCTGTCAGTCTTTTCCCTACCAGGAAATGTGCTGGACACAAGGGGGTTGGCTCATTTACATCACTCGATACAAAGGTTAATGGGCGGGAATTCAAAACAGCTTCCACTTCCTGTAAAGTGGTTTCAAATTCTTTGTAGTCTAATGAAGATCTTCCAAGGATTTTCTTAAGGCATATCTTCGTTGAACGTACCAATCTTTCGTAGAATCCTCCCCACCACGCTGCTCTCTCTACGATGAATTTCCATTCAATTCTTTTTTCACTAAAATAATTTTGCACCTCAGGATTCTTTATCAAATTCCATATCTGCTGTAAATCCCAGTCCGCTTTCTTGAAGGTTTTAGCATTATCGGCGTAAATAATCTTGCAAATACCACGACGTGAGATGAATCTTCGAAAGGCCATTAAAAATTCGGTCGTTGTTAAATTCATAACAATTTCTAGATGCACTGCTCTTACTACTGCGCATGTAAATAAAACAACGTAAATCTTGGTACTATTTTTGAGGTATAAAGGACCTAGGAAATCTGCTCCTGTCACTTCGAACGGTGATGCTTCTTTAATTCTATCTGGAGGAAGGGGTGCAATGTCTTGGCAGTAATGTTTAGTGCTGAATTTTTTACAGATGATACATCGCCTTAGTATACGTTTTACTTGTTGCCTACCCTTTATAATCCATAAACTTTCTCTTAATTGGGCGAGTGTTTCGGCAACTCCAGCATGAGCAACTTCTTCATGAGCTCTTCTGATCTGAAGATCTGTAAAATGACTTTTGCTAGGAAGGATAATTGGATGTGCTTCTGAATAACTTAAATTTGAATTCTGGAGTCTTCCTTTTAATCGCATGATTCCATCTTCATCTAAGAACGGATTTAAATTTAGAATTTTTGATTTTCTTGGGATTAATTTCTTCTTAAACAATGCTTCTCTTTCTTCTGGAAAGCATTTCTCTTGCGTCTGTTTTATCCAATATTTCTCGCCTTTCAACATGTCTTCAGCACTCAAAGGTCCTGAAAGTTTACTTACACGTATCTTTGTATTGTTCGCAAATCTGAATATCCAACAGGTGATGCGAAGTACTCTAGTCAATGTACTGTAATTTTCAATTTTAAAAATTGTATTTTCTTCTTGAGTCACACAGCTAGCTTGGAGAATTTTTGTTTTCATTGATGATCTTTTCTCTACTTCGACACCTTTAATATCAATTTCTTTCGTTTCTTGAGGCCAAAATGTTTCATTTTCTTTCAGCCACTTGGGACCGTTAAACCATGCTTCATTTTTCAAAAATGATTCTGCTTTTTCACCTCTGGTTAACAGGTCGGCTGGATTTTCTGAGCCAGGGCAATGCGACCACAAGTTTGGATTTGTTTTTTGCTGTATTTCTCGAATCCTATTCTGAACAAATGGCTTCCATTCTTCAACATTGCCTCTGATCCAATGCAGAACAATCATTGAATCTGTCCAGAAATGTAGACTGATTTAATTTCTTTGAAAAGACGTTGATTAACATAGGCTGTTAGTCTAGTCCCTACTAGTGCGCTCATTAGTTCCAATCTTGGCAGAGATAATTTCTTGACTGGAGCAACTCTGACTTTGGAAATGACAAAACTAGTAAATATTTGTTCGTTAACACGATATCTTAAATAAACAACAGATCCATAAGCTTTGGAACTTGCGTCGTTAAAACAGTGCAATTGTAGATCTTGAATCGCATCTTTTGAATAGTCACCAAGATAATATCTTGCAATCTTTGCAGCTTCAACAGAACTTAGTTGCTTGCAGCACTTAATCCATATATTGTGCATATCTTCATTCAATTTATCTTCCCAATTCAGACCTTCTTTCCAAATTTCTTGCATAAGAATTCTTGCAGTTACCGTAAAAGGGTTCAAAATTCCTATGGGATCATATATTCTTCCTATCATCTTTAAAACTTCTCTTTTGGTTACACCGTTATTCTTATCGTCAAATTTCAAAAGATTCTGTAATTCGACTTTGAAATAATCTTCTTGGGTATTCCATTTATAACCTAGAACCTTTGTATGAGTAGATTTTTCATGGCTAGTTTCTTCTTTTAAGTCAAATTGCGATTGAAGACTTTCGGAATTTGTAGTCCACTTGCGCATATTGAAATTAGCCTCTTTCAAAATGGTCTTAACCTCAGCATATACCCTCAAATCTTGTGATTCTTCATTTACACCAGCGAGTAAATCATCAACGTACAGACAATGGTTGAGCAGATCAACCGTATCTGGAAATGTGGATTTGTATTTCTTGATATGATGTTTTATAGTTGCAGATAACAGAAATGAACTAGGCTTCGCTCCGAATAAAACTCTGGTCATTCGTAATGTTTTCAACTTCAAATTTGACCCTGGATTAGGAAAATTTTCAATCCATAAAAATCTAACAGCATCTCTATCTGCAGGATCTAAACTAATTTGCAAATATGCCTGTTCAATATCCCCAGTGATTGCAATTTTATGTAATCGAAATCGAAGTAAAACATCGAGTATATCTGGATTTAAATTTGGACCCGCATGTAAACAGTGATTCAACGAAATAGATTCGGAAGAATGAGAGGACGCATCGAAAACGACTCTAAGTTTGGTAGTTGCTTTGTCTTCACGTATAACTGCTTGGTGAGGCATATAGTAAGATACTGAGTTTGGCTCCGAATTAACAACTTCTGCCATTCCTTTCTCTAAATAATTATCTATAACATTGGCATATTTTTCATAAAATTCTGGACATTTTTCAAATTTCTTATTTAAACTATATAGCCTTTTTCTCGCTAACTCATAATTATCCGTTAATTCAACAACTCTTTCATTCCAGGGCAACTGCACTTGATACTTATTATTCTTAAATTCAACAGTTTTATTATAATTTTCAAAAACTGCATTCTCTATATCAGATTGTTCCTTTTCTGGTTTTATACCCATAGTTTCTAACTCCCAGAAAGCCTTTAAAGTATTATTTACATCGGTATTCCTATCCAACTCAACATGCTCCGAAACAGCTTTCATGACACTAATTGAAGTTTGTAAAATATTAGCATCTTTAGACGCAATAGAACCATTAACAGTCCATCCTAAAATTGTTTCAGAAAGTACGAGATCATCTGAAAGTCTACGAAGCTTCCCTGTAACCATTTTCCAATAATAATCACTTCCTATCAAAATAGATAATCGAAAATATTTTGAATCTCCATAGGTTCTATCAGCTAATTGCAATTTATTTTTATATACAAAATCTCGTATTCTCTTCTCGGGTACGGCAAGTAAAGCTTCACTAATTTCAGGTGTCTCTAACACTTCAATCGTAATACTTTTATTCAGCATTTCGGGATTTTTCAAAAGAATTCTGTATCGCTTACGTTTCTGATTTATCGCGGCTTTAGAGCCAAAAGCGTGAATTGTAACATCTTCTTCTCCCACTACTTGTAAAACTAATTTTTCTGCAACGTTACTCAATATAAATGATCTCTGCGACCCTAAGTCATATAATAGACGTAATTTCGATTTATGTTCTTTTCCGATAGCTAATGCAGTAGCGGTTTGCAAATAAATATCTCGTGTTACGTTCCCATTTTGAATTGATGAAACTAGTGTATCTGTGATTTCCCCTTTATTTTCGCTTTCTTCACAAATCACTGAATTATGCCTCCGAAAACAAAATTTACATCTATTTTTAGACTTGCAATTTTTAACTAGGTGAAATCGCTTCAAACATAAAAAACATCTTGCTTGACTCTTTATAGCATTTTTCTTCTCTTCTATTGTTTTAGAACAAGTTTCTATATCATGGCTTTCTGAACAGAATACGCATTTATTTTCAACATTCGTATTCAAAGTAGCTGCCGTAGGCATTTTGTGCTTAAATGATTTACTATTAACAAAATCCCTATCTGAAAATTCTTTTTTTACAACTACCTTGTTCCCAAATCTCGTGTCGTCATCTGATTCTTTCTTACCAAACGAAAATGTGCGATCTCTTGTTTCGATTTCCCCTCTCAAATAATCTAATAGCTTCGAAACATTCCACGATTCTGCTTCATCTTTATTTTCTCTGTTATAATTCAACATTAAACTATTCGGTATTAACTTTGTTATTATAGGAAATAATAAACTTCCATAACTTTCTAACTCGATTCCTAATGATTTCAAACTGCGTATATGTATTTCGCAAGTATCGTAGAAATTGCGCAATTCTTTCAAATTAGAAGAATTACGGACAGGCGGCAAATTTAATAACTTATTAATATGTGACCTGATCAACATTTCTTTTTTTCCGTAGCGACTCTCTAAAATATTTACAGCCATATCATAATTTTCTTCAGAAACTAATAATCCTTGAATGGCAGTTTGCGCCTCTGATTTTAGGAGACTTTTCAAATATGTAAATTTATCTATTTTACTTATTTCATCATTGTCATGGATAGCTGATTTAAACTGACTGTAAAATTCTTGCCAGTTCTCTAAATTACCATCAAATTTCTCAATATTCAACTTAGGCAGGTTAACGCGAATCCCATGTTTGACCATAAAAGGCAAATAGGCGTTCATATCACTAGGGGCAACCGTCGAATTTGAAGCGACATTACTTTCTTCTTTCTGCAAATCCTTCATTTTACGATTTAATTTAGTTTTAACGGAAATAAACTTTTCCCTATACTCTTGGTTGGCTTCAAAATCTGACTCTAAACTTTTTAAATCTTTTATTTCTCCCTCAATATTCTTACATAATTCAAGAAATTGATTTTCTTTATCATTAATTTGTGCAAACGATTCTTCTAACCAAAACATATCAATTGTACTATCGGATTTTTCAAACATATCATTGATATTATTCATGAGCTTCGTTGCGCTAGATTTAATAACTTTACGTTTCGACTTCAATGCATCTAAATTTTCCATTTTAATATTCTTAAAGGAAATAAATACTTATCAAATAATATTTCAACCAAATAAAAGCGCGACGTATGGGCGCCAAATGATATTATATAAAAAATATAAAAGTATCTTATAAATCTAGAACTTTCTCACCTGAGTCGTGAATTCTACGCCTTTATTGTGGCTGATCTCGTTAAGGTATTTATTTCGAAGAATATAAACACTGCTGTACGAAACAAAACATTTAATAGACAAAAACTAACACTAAAAACGGTACATATACTATCTTTAAACATCTTCAATTTTTAAATTCGTACATCTCGTCTGCAGTAAATTCATGGAACAACAAATGACATAAAAATTAAATCGTAAACAAAAAAATGGGTCACTTTAGTTCACACAGCTTGTCTTTTTTACTTCGCACCAAAGAGTTTGGAATTTGAGTCAGAAAATACAACATATGGAAAAGAACAGACGTGCCCATATGGGGATCCAGAGACCGAAGAGGTTAAATTTAAAACTCCTCAGCAATTAAGAATCCCGTACTATTGCTTTTTTCAAGAAATTGTCGATGATTTAAAAATTTTCCCGACCAGTTTTGCAGAAAATATTTCACCGGCAATAAAAATTTGTAATTTTAGAAAATTTAGAAAATTGAGAAAAAAATCTACATAAAAATTAAAGAAAATTACTGATCTATATTTTCCCTCAACACAAGGATTAACGTTCTCGCAACTTAGGCCATACAGTAGGCTATACACTAGGTAGCTTTCCAGTGTCACGTAGTTCATAGAATTGGTAAAACAAAGTGAGTTTACTTTGTAAAAAAATATTCTTTATAAAACAAAAATCAAGAATGTCGAAATGTTCTTCATTTATTATTTCGCGAATAATTAAAACTTTCGAATGTTAAATCCGCGAATGTTAAGGGATTACTGTATTCTAAAATTATACGTCTATGAAACGCCATCATTCCATTTTCCATGTATTTTTTCGTATAAAATTCCATAAAAAATAACGTGCATAATATGAAAGAATACGTTTAAAATTAAATGATAGCGTTTCATGGAGCGGACAATTTTATTTATTTATTTATTTTGAAAATGACTCGGGTAAAGTCGAAACATGTAAACCGTCATATAAAAATATTTTTACTCTTTTAAAGTTTTAATTTACACCATTTATCAATTAAAATTAGTATAAAAGATAAAAAAATTAAAATGGGTTGAAAGAAGCCCTTGGTAATAGCCCCGACTACTGGCTAATGAACTGACAGAAGTGGCAAAAGAAATAGTTTATATATTGAAAATGACGTAAATATAAAGAGTATGTCGTAATATAAAGAAATGACGCAACTGACAGGAAAATACTGAAAAATTGGTGACACTATGCGGATCCATTCACAGTAGCGAGAGAAAAGGGGTGCTAGTCATATCATTCACGAAGGAAGAAGTATATTTATGGGCGTAATAAGCTTTGTAAAAATCTAGATCACAAACTAAATTGCATTAACATGTTCACGCCGGCGCCGATGTTCATGTTTTTCGCTGTGAGACGGCGCTCGAATTCATGTTTCACTTTATCTGGCGGCGCGGTACTGTCACTTATTCAGACACTGTAGGTAATGACCCGCCCCTCTCATATTTATTGAATTGAACTCGAATATAACAAGTAGAGTTGATTGTGAATGTCTGAAAGTTTGTAAGGAGTAAGCAAATTACTTAGAGACATGATCTTGTTGACTACACTTAAGGCAGCATAACCTCCACGTATTATACTCATTTAGACCAACGTTGATAATGAAAAGAACGATCTACCGCAAGAAAGAGCGTAACCATCAGGAATTTGATTATATTGGCAGGGCTGACACAGGCGACTATTGTTCTATTCTATTCGCACCACTATTTAAAAAAATAAATTGTGTTGTAGATTTCTGTTGCAAATACAAATCCATTCAGATTCAAATTGTTGCCAATACATTCTGTTCAAATTGTATGTCAAAGATTTTTGTTTTGAAAAACTGGTGCTAGGTAGAATTAAAAAATAATCGCCTGTATTAGTCTAAAAGAGACGTGTATGCGAACGCGCGCATAAAAAATACCATGAAACGTGATCGTTTTATTGATACATAATTTTTACATTTTTTTTTTACAATACCACAGCTAGACCTGAAGATCGGTTGAACAAAATTCGAAATAATGTTGAAGAAATTGTTGATACTTTTGAAGATCCTGTTAACCCTCGCAAAAACATTGTAATCGACGAAAGCATAGTTCCATGCGACAGTCAAGCGTGACTCCCCGGTGATGCACGCCGCCTGATGGGACAGTCGAGTGTGATCCACCGGTGATGCACGCCGGAGTGAACGTTTTAATGAAGCGAAAGTAACTTTTTTCAACTGGATAAATCATATTCATGACTACATGCGTTTGACCAGGTCGAGCCCTGTCGTCAGTACTGCTTCTTCCACTACAAAAATCTCTACACAATCGGAATACTGATCTGTGCGACATACACTCCGTGCCATACACATTCTGTATTCGACGGTAGATTTCACTAGCACTCACATTTTCCGCTGTTAAAAATTGCACGACCGCTCGTTGACACCTTTTGGAGGCATCCAGGATGCAAACGATGCTTTTTAACGTGCTCCCACGCTATCACACACGCATCTGGAGGGATCTGACAATATCGCATGCATTCCCAGCACTCTGCGTCCTTTATAGGAGCATGCGACGTCATCCTTCTCTTCAAATGGCGGAGTTATTACAGTAATGCCACTTTCATTTGGGCGATCCACATATTTTCAATTTTATACCAATGTATGACTGTCTTACATTGTTTTCTAAGTTCGTTTGCTTCCCTAATTTTTTTAACAATATAACTGAATTTATATGTGGTATTTTATAATTCTACCATTTATTTTGCTCATTTGTATTATTCGAAGTCATACCATTATTTATTTTATTAAAGATATCAACTCATTTTCATTATTTGTCAGAAGTTATTATTAAAATCTATGTTTTCATCAATATCGCTCAGGCTGATCTCTTTAAGGGAAGTCCTAGTTAGTTTGTTCTATAGATAGAAGAAAGTAATAATGTTTATATAACTTGATGCTCGTCTGAACATGGGGATAAATGCAATGTACTATATTACGCAACATACCGTGAAATAATACAGTTTAAGGAGACTTAAATTTATGCAACAAGTAACTTTGTAATAATATTTAAGTAAAATTAATGCTTACATGAGCATAGCGTTAAATGCAAAATCTTATGCAGCATAATCCAAAACACTATATTTTAACGCTTTCATAGAAACGCATTAAAACTAATTAATTCCACATCTTGCGATGGTTCCTTATTAATTCGGTACACGTCAGTTTCTAACGCAGCAATTAAATTTCAGTTTCTATCTCAGTAAGAGAATTTCGAAAAATAAATATATTCTGATGTGGCTAGTAGAGATAAAACGGGATCAGACAGATTCGAGCCTGAAACGGGTTTGTACTCGATTTTTATAATATTCATCTGGCTCAAGATTAAAGTGAAAGTTTTATTTACTCACAAATCGAAAGAAAAGAAAAATACTATCCATTTGAGAAACAATTTACGTAGTCTAAATTCCTGAACCTTTTGACTTCCTGCCAGGACCAGAAACTATTTTTACATTCAACCGCACTACAATTTAGAAATTTTTTCACTGTGGTGGATATCTTAGTCAAAGTGTATGGCAATAGTAAAATATTTATGAAGATGCTACTTGGCGCAGAATAATATAAATTTAAAAACAACGCTGTAAACGCCAGTACTGTAAAACCTCGATTACCCGAAGTAATTGGGACCAACACTCTTTCGGAAAATCGAAATTTTTTGATAAGCGAGAATGCTTCAATTTTAAGATTAAGCAGAAATATATGCAATATTTCTTAGTATGTTAACAAGTGCGTAATAAAAATAAAGCAATAGCAAAATAGAAAGAAGAATAAATTGCTTAAAATTTGATTTTGAAATTAAATACCTTTTATATATATCGCAAGAATTTGAAAAAGGTTTTGTTTGTCGTAGTTTCGATTGCTTATGCTTTGAAGCTCTATCACGGAGTTTTTTAATATTATTAATTCACCAATATCACAGTCTTTCTGCAGCTCCAGCCATGCCAAACCTTTTGCAAAACATTCAAAAGCTTCAGAAAATTTATTTTTTTGTTTTTTTCGTCCTCTTTCTTCCACTCCACAGCTTACAGTAGTTCAAGTTAAATTCAAAGAAACTCTAAGAAAGGGGATAGAAAATATTTATATGTACTCGGAGTTCGGAAAGGACCGCTTGTACACGAGGAATATGATAGTTAAAAAAAACTTTCACACAAGGAATGTGATAGTAAAAAAAAACTTTCACACAAGGAATATGATAGTTAAAAAAAAACTTTCTCACAAGGAATGTGATAGTAAAAAAAAACTTTCTAAAAGGATTTGCAGACAAGGAATTTGATAGTAGAAAAAAAGGCTATAAAAATGAATTTTGGTTAACCAAGAGTTTAGGTTAAAAGTGTTTCGTATAAAAGAGGTTCTACTGTCTATCTAAACTTTGAGTAGGCTAGTTTCGGTAACCTTTAGCGTACCGTCCTCAATGAAAGGACTTTTAGCACTGAGCCTTTAGGTTTTACCACGCTAAAGGCTACTGAAACTACTGATAAATTATATTAGATGTAAATTTCCAATTGGGCGAAAAATGTCCGGACCAGGATTCGAACCCGGGACCACCTGGCTGAAGCCTCCAGTGCTCTGCCATCGACCAGAATCGTCCGGGATAGTTCAGAGAACTATCCCGGACGATGGCAAAGCACTGGCGACTTCAGCCAGGAGGTCCCGGGTTCGAATCCTGGATCTTACATTTTTCGCCCAGTTGTAAATTTACATCTAATATGATTTGTTTACCAATTAGAATAATTGTGTTAATATTAATCTAGTGTAATTTCGTATCCAGCGATTTCTGGAGTTCCATTACCTGAGATTTATTCTGTTGAGCTGAACCAGGTTTCAGACCAGATGCTGTAATCATCAAGATTAGCTGGGTGAAAAAGTTCGACCAGAATCGTCCGGGATAGCTCAGAGGGCAGAGCACTGGCAGCTTCAGCCAGTATTTTCCGGGTTCGAATCCTGGTCCGGACATTTTTCGCCCAGTTGGAAATTTACATCTAATATGATTTGTTTACCAATTAGAATAATTGTGTTAATATTAATCTACTGATCAATGTTTACATATACTGGCGTTTTTAACGTTGTTTTTAAATTTATAATAGTATAACATCTTAGTATAAACGTGACATAAATTATTTTTCCAAAAAAAGATAGGAATAAAATAAAAGAAATGACGCTAGCACGCACGATGCTCCTACCAGGCAGGCCTAGTAGCGATCTCTTTTTCTAGAGACTAAATTAAATTTTTACAACCACTATTTCCTTACGAAAATCATCTTTTCAGATTTATCTTAATCCTTTGAGGGGCAGGCAATTGCGTTTGTGTAATGCTGAGTTCCTACCGGAAATTTAGAATTTTTTTACTTCAAGATAAGAAAAAAAAAACAATTTTTCAGCGCTTTTCCCCCCAAAGTTATAAAAGTGAAACTTGATTAACCCCTTAACGCTCGAATTAAATTACGGTTGAATAATTCAAATTGCTTATTGTCACCACTTTTATGAAAAAGAAATATTCGCCTTATTTAATGACAGTAAAAACGATACCAAAATATACCCAATTTCACTATTTTATAAAACTGGTGGGAGTCAAACAATTACTGTAAAAGACACAGCCCGAGAATATGACGGGAGCGAGAATTAAGGGGTTAAAATTTTCTGGTGCAAATATTGATTAAACTTAGGTCGGATATATTATATCCCACCGACCCTCAAGGGGTTAAAATGTCGCTGGAATTTACTAAGTTTAGTTGGGGCAACTGGGTCATGATTTTACAACGCGACTCTGAAGCTTCTGACAATTCAGCTTCAAAAAGCTAATGTTCATTTGAATTAAAGTTTGAACTTCTGTAAATGTGTTCATTTAGGTTCCCTCTATCAGACAGAAATATTCAAAATTACATTTTATTATTTAAAAATATGCATATTTTATCTTTCTTTCCTCATGGGACCAGTTACCCCATAAAAATGGGGTAAGTGAGACAAGAGGGTCTATATTCCACACGCGTTTATTTTTTTTTTTCATATGAGATATCAGGTCCTGTTTAAAAAAGTCTAAACAGCTTACAAAAATTTAAACCAGGTAGATCATGTAAATTATACATATGTCAACTAAAGAGCGCTGTAAGGGAAACCTACGCTTTCAATGCGTCAGAAAAAATCATTAAAAGTTAAAATATTAGATTTATTTAAACCAAAAACATAAAAAGTAAGTACTTATATACTTTAGTATAGATAATAAGTATAAAAGTCACATGGGTATTTTACGGAAAAAAATAGCAAGGTAAATCTATGAATAAATGGCTACGTAAGTACTTACGTACTTTATCTGTATCCAGGAATCGCATTATATAGGGAAAATTTTATTATTCCTACCAGAACTCTTAATCCGTTCAGGACAGGCATCTTTTACACGAATTTTATTCGTTTGGCACCACTTTTTATTAATTATTTGATTTAACTTTATAAATCACGAAAATGTCATAAATAAATAAAATCAATGTTACGTTTCTTTTTTACTGGTATCAGACTCAATAGTTTTCAGAATATTTTGAGGGTGAACTCCAAAAATTAATTATAACAATTGGGGTAGGACCCCGGATACATGTCCCAGTTACCCCATTCTTGAAAAATTTATAGTGTAACTGGGACACCAGGTTTAAATTTGAAACATGAAGTAAATATGTATAGATACCTAAAAATATTAATGTAGTTATATGCCTAATCTTTAAAAAAAAGATTGTTTAATAAAAGTACTTACAGTATTTTAATAAAAAGCCGAGGAAGTTCAACCATATTGAGCTGTTTTTAAAAAAAGAAACGTAAATTTTTGACAACCTATTACAGCAATGTGAGAGTTATGATTGCGTTGACACACGTTTTTTTAGGAAGTAGAGATTAAGGTCCATTATTCACAAAAGCTAAAACTTAAAAAACATCAACAGTTTTTTATAATATAGCCTATGGCCCAGTTACATCGTAGGTCCAGTTACCCCAACTAACATTACATGGTGAGTTTTGTATTGATTTTCTTGTAGTAAAGTGCTGAAAAAAGTTTAGGACCACCAATAAAAACAGTAAAACTCTTACTTAGATGAAAAAACTATATCATCGCAAAAGTATACACATAAAGTTATGCAAGTTTTCTTATTTGTTTTAAATTACAATAATATAATTTTTACAAAAAGCAAAAATTAACTTCTACATAATAGAATTTGATGGAAAAAAAATTAGGACCAGTATATTTAGAATCTAAATTACACATGTAAATGATAAAGTACTTTGCTTCTCGCTAACGCTGACGACCTCAAAAAGACCATGTAAGGAGTACAAAACTTTTAAATTTGAATACCAGTATTTTAGTTTAGAAATTTTCCCATTATCTAATCTCAAATTTTGAGCGATTAAATAATTCGAAATTACAATATAGAAAAATCTGGTGTCGAAGAATTAAAAGATGTCTAAAAGTGGCTCGTCGTTAATGGGTTAAACAATCGAATCAAACTGCTTTCTGTTGGCATAAATTTGGCGAACTAAGATTTTCCATATGTTATCTACAGGATTTATGTCAGGACTTTTAGATGGAATGTCTAAATAATTACAAACACTTAAGATACTCATCAGTGTACTACATATATAAAATCAAAATGAAACGCACATTAAAAATAAAACCAACGTTTCAGACTTATTCTGCCAAGCCATCACAGGGGTTCCTTGACCTTGTATGGAGAACGCTGATGAGTATCTTAAGAGTTTTTAATCATTAAATTTGACAGCGTAAGTCCAGTTTTTTATTGGAATGTCTAAAGTCTTGATGTTGTTTGCAGATAACCAATTTGAAGATGACACAGTCTTGCGAATAGAAATGTTATCTTGAAACGATGCTAAATTCTAATCCATAAGTATATCTTTCAGTGTTACAAAATTATTACCAAGAATATCTTGATAGTCAAAAGAATTGTTCTTTGTCTTGGTGGAAACCAAACTTGTTTTTTCTTTTGCATTAATCCACCCGGGACCACGGGGGCATATATGCACCCCCAAACGGAGCATATAGAATTTGTTTTAGGCTCCAGTAAAAAAGAAAAGTAGTATTTAGCTTATTTAATTAGAGCATTTTCCTGATTACATAAGTAAACTTTTTAAAACAAAGTAGCGCAAATAAAATTTGTGTAAAAGACGCCGGTCCCGAACGGGTTAAAGCCTGCCAAAATCACGACTGAACCACCACCTTGTACAAGTTTTGACAGCAAATATGGCTCACTTTGTAAATGATGCCAGTAATATCTTAAATCCTCTGTACCATCAAAAGTGGAATTTTTTCATTAGTAAAAACCAATTTGAACCATAGATTGAATTTTGACTTTGGAAGATACGAATTTTAGTCTTGCATCAATGTGATGCTTTTGTAGTTTTGGCTTGCTTTTAATTTAGCGTAATTCAAGCATTCGGCACATTTTAAGGGGTCTCAGGAGTCTTAAAATTGGAAAAATTGAAAAAAGATGATTTTCAATGTTTAATATCTTAAAATGTATATGATTCTGAACACAATTTTTATTGGGATGAAAGATATAAGTATGTTCTTGCATTTCATGTATTTAAAAAATTACAAGGTGCAGAAATAGCATATATAGGGGGCTCCAAACTGTCATACGTTTGACGGGCAGAAAATTGGTATAACAGCTTATGCGCACGATCACAAAATAAATATTGTAACTAGAATAAAAATTTTGGTACCTACTTATACTTCAAATTATAACAATGACCCTGAACCTAAATAAATTTGTATTAAAAGCAATTTTATATTTTTAAGGCTTTTTAAAGTTGTATTCAGCTAATACAAAATTTTGAACATTTCAACAGTATAGACACATAAAAAAATATTTTATTGAAGAAAAAAAAAGGAAATTTTAGAGCCCAAAAATGTCATTTGTAGAAAAATGACTTTAAAGTTTCAGAAATGCCGCTTCAGCTATTGAGCGGATATAATTCTAAAAGCTATAACGTCTGTTCTAATGGGCATTTTAAGGAAACAATCATATCAAAATGTTCAGAAAAGATAGGATTTTAACATCTAAACTAGTCGGATGTACCAATCCCAAAACTTACTTCTATCTCATACATGTTAATACTTAACAAATTCGCTATCACACTGCCAAAATTAAACGGCAATCTATGCCCATCATCAGAGTTCTAAAGATATGAAATTCCGTGCATTGGTTCTTGAGATACGGCTATCGCTGAAATCGTGTAAATCCAGCAAAATTCAGCCTAGCAGCGCCACCTATTGTGTGCTTTACACCAAAACATTTGTTACATTAAAACCACCAAGCAACCACTTATGTCAAAGTCTAACTGAATCTGAAGTTTGAGGAAAATCCGTGCATTTGTTTTTGACATAGATTTATTGCGAAAATCATGAAAATTCCAGCATACCAGCACCACCTATTGGACGATTAACACCAAAACCTAATCAGCAATAACTTGTGTTAACATCTAACTAAATCTGAAGTTAGATGAAAATTCGTGCATTAGTTTTTGAAATAGAGATATCGCGGAAATCGCACAAAATGCAGCACAACAGCGCCACCTGTTGAGCGATTTGCACCAACACGCAATCAATATCAAGTTATATCAAGGACTAACTGAATCTGAAGTTTCATGAAAATTCGTGCATTAGTTCTTGAGATAGAGCCATTGCGGAAATCGTAAATAATGCAGCATAGAAGCGCCGCGCCACCTGTTGAGCGATTTGCACCAAAAACTATGCAGCATCAATTCGTATCAGGGACTAACTGAATATCAATTTTTATTAAATTCCGTGCATTAGTTCTTGAGATAGAGCGCCCACATATTTTATGTCACACACACACACACACACACACAGACAGACAGACAGACAGGCATTTTGTAAGAACATGTTTTTCGGGCTCTCTGACTCCTAAAACGTGTAACTCCGTCGAAAACCGGAATTCGAAAATTTTCATGAATCCAGTACTTTCTTCTTGTAAAGATAGAAGAAAGTAAAAATTTAAATTAAAAAAAATTGAAACATTATGAGTCCTCAAACCCCTTAACACATTTCTAATAGTTCTCGAGCTTACTGAGAGTTCTAGAGCAGATTTTATTGTAGAAGAATAAGCACAATCTTGATCCGCTATTCTAAGAATATTCCGTTTGCACCGGGCTGAAAGTTTTGATAGTCATCCGCTTCTTTTTCTAACATAATACATTGGATTATAAAGAAAATTGTGCGCAACAGTTTTAAATTTATTTATTTTTAGGGAATTTGAATTTCAGTCAGCCCGCAATCCAAAAGAGCCCTTATTTAACCTTTTCTTCTTCAGTCAGGGATTTCCCGCGAGCCACGCTCTAACCAGCAGTTGCATATTCCAAAACTTCAAATGTAGCGACTACTAACCTATAAAAATCATCACAGATGAGTCCCGCATAAAATACTACAGCCATGACGTCATCTCATTATGCTCGAGGCTAACGAGAAAGACAGGCTACATCTTGCATTCCACCTATCTTTTTTACAGACCGCTGGAGTCACGTGATGCTCGAATGCACCAATGAAGGTGCGCGAAAAGATCACTCTAGCGTTCTCTAAAGAAAAACAAAACAAACAAACAAACAAAAAAACACGTGGGAGCCTGACTTTTTCGTTAGCCTCGATTTTGCTAGATTAAAAAATAAAAATTATGGTCCTAAACTTATTTCCATTTGTTAATATTACAAGATTTTAACACTTGCACACAAAAAAAAAAACTTTTGCAATTGAATTAAATTCACATATTATATCAGATATTTGTGTCTAAATTTAAGATATGTAACTCTTTTCAGAATTTTATTCTAAACAACGAAATTGGTATGTGATGTTTGGTATGTGTCCTCCACTTTTTTCCAGCACTGTAATATGCCATAAGAATAACCGGTGGGGATATACTATATCCCACCTAAGTTTAATTAAGATTCGCACAAGAAACTTTTAATTAAGTTTTAGTTTTATAACTTTGGGGGGAGGGGGTTGAAAAATTGCTTTTCCTTACTTTGAAATCAAATTTTTTAAAATTTCCGGTGGAGATTCAGCATTACACAAAGGAAATTGCTTGCCCCTCAAAGGGTTAAAAAAATAGTGGTGACAAAAAAGTGACACCACCGATTTGTCGCTTTCTCGTAATACACTTCCAGGTAATCAAAACGTTACAGTGTTTTAAAATCCTGTAAAAATAAGTTTGAAATAGAATTGAATTGTTATTGATGGGATATAAGAATAAACATTCAGAAGGATAAATATTTTATTCTGAATCCTTAACAACGTCAGCGTTGGTAAAGTAAAGTAGTCCTAAGATATTCTTTGCATATCTTCGCCTTTTGTTTGAAGTCATTTTCCAGAATATTCGGTGTGTCGTGTTTATTATAAAGACAACAGAGTTATGAATAGGAGAGTAGGATACATATAGTGTACTTTCTACCAGTTGCGAGTGAAGTAACTGAGGAAGTTGTCACAAAATGGCAGCTGCTTTTTTAAAAATCGGATCAACAGTTTCTGAATACCGCCGGTGCAAACTTCCACCAGTAAAATTGTATAGTAAATTTTGTCTTATTTAAGCGTCTTATTACACACGTTATACACTATACTTCAGTTAAAATAGAAGCCTTCACTAGCAAAAACAGAGTTAACCTATGTTACAGGTGTCAGGGTTATGGGCATGCCTCAGAGGTGTCCGGCTTTGACGCCAAATGCATTAAATGTGGTGATTTATATCTGAGCACCACTGCCAGCACAAGGGTCGTATAACACCCATATGTGCTGATTATGGACTTGGGCATCCCGCAAACTACCGCGGTTGCCCCCAAAACCCTTATAGATTGGAAAATAAAACTAACCGTATATCTTCAAGTAATAGCGTCAGCGAGATCTCCAAACAAACCCAACTTTTTGCAGATATCCTTAAAGACTTTAACTATACCAAAAAAAAACTAATATCACTGAACCCTCAACTAGTTCTGAAATGTTAAACTCTGAAGTTATGGATAGCGATACCACAAATACCCTTTCTTCCCCTACTAATGAAAATTCCAATAACACTCAAAATTCCTAAATTTCTAAAAATTACTCTAATGACATCCAAGATATATTTAATACTTTCAATGAAATCAAAGAATTACTACAAATAACTAAATTTATAAGCTGTATCAAAAATATTTCATCCCAAACCAAACAAATTGACAACCTAATGCAAAAATTGTTAGCTATTATAACCGAATTCGACAAAGTCGCTAACCAACTTAACATTAACGAAGATTAAATTCTTCTCCAGTTAAACATTTTTGTCTTTTTTCCATGTTTTGTATTGTCGTTTTTTGTTAGAAAAAAAAAACTCTTAAACTGCATTTAAGTGCTTTTTTCACGTTTTATACTGTTTAACCTTTGATTATTTTTCTTTTCTTTACTTTTCTCATCTTGGTTAATGTTCTTTCATCTATTTTCATTGAGTTACTAGACTGGGCGGCGCCGTCCTCTTTTTCTCGTACGTTCCCCTTTGATTCTGTGTTTATCTGTTCAGTTAGTTTAAACTCTTCTCATTTATGCTTATTGTTACCGTTTATTATTAATCTTTCTTGTGTTTAATTTAATATTTCACTTGTAAATAAGTAATTACTTTTTAACTTTTCCAAATTCTTCACACTGTGCTTAGCATTTTATATTGAGTTAACTAATGTATGGTCTCTGAAAGGAGTCTTTTTTTAATAATGGGGCTTCACTTGGTAGCTTTTTCGCCTGTTTACGGGCTGTCAGTTTGTTGGGATCATATGGAACTTTTTTTTCACATTTTGTTATACTAACATCTAATTCTAAATTATCTTACTCTTAAACTTTATTTTTTTCCTTGTGGCCACCAGCCGCGGTTATACATTCTTTTTTTACTTCCATTGCATTGAAAAACGCACTACCTCTATACTGGATGTGAAGTTGCAAAGCAACTAGGAAATCCAAAAACCAGTTCACATTGTTCCATTGTTCCATTGGAAATGTTTTTGGACAAATATGATAAAAACTTCTATTTGTTTTTACTGGTGTTGGTTGCCTAATAAAACAGTCAGTTTGTTTCACCGGTTGTCACAATATGGCAGAAATGTAGGGCCTGATTACTACAAAAGTAAACTTCGAACGCTAAAAATGAAAATCTGTTTCTGCCATTATTTATGACCGAAATTTTACGTTAGTAAGACCTGGAAGTATGGAAATTTACTGGCTGATGGAAGTTTCCACATGAGGTAATCGGCCCTTGCGAAAGCGATTACAGTTAAAGCTTCTCTGATTTAAGTATATGTCAATTTATCTTTATTAATAGTTTCATGATAAAGACACTCCAAATATTTTAACCCTTAATCCTTGAGGGGCAGTGACATATAGTATGTACCACCTAATTTTAATCAAGATTTCCACAGAAACTTTTAATTAAAATTTACTTTTCTAACTTTGGTGGATAAAAAGGTCGAAAAATTGCTTTTTCTTATTTAGAAACAAAATTTTTCGAATATTCTAGTGTGAGTTCAACATTACAGAAACGCAATTGCTTGCCCCTGAAAGGGTTAAATAAATTTATTTGCTTGGCAACACTTTTATTTTAAAGAAACACTTTTACTAGTACTTTAACAATATGTGCAAGAGACATTTACTAAAAAAATTACTTTTAAAATATAATGGTGCGAATACAATATAAAAAGTAAATTCATGTACTTAAAGCTACCGTCCGTTAACGGTTAATACAAGGTCGTCTACTGCGCTTCAAAATGAGCGATATTGGCAACAAAGGGATTTAAAATGTATGTGGGTAGCAATAAAAATTACCACAACAAGCACACTGGATTTGCAAAACATTTACGTCAAAATATGCAAACTGCCATGCAATAGGTAAACATCAGTGTAATATGCAAGATTTTTCTCTAAATATAACTATTTAACAACTATGAAAAATCTAAACAAGATTTCATTTAAAAATGCAAAAACAAAATCATCTAAAACAGCATCATTAAAAACAAAAACCCTTTGTTATGTGTGTGTTTAAATATAGGAGCTCATATATCAAGCTTTAACAAATGATTCTATCCTCAAATGACTTTTAAAACACTTAATTAACTGCGTGCGAGTTATTACTTTGGGGAAATCAGGATAAATCCAATCCTGTACCTCGTCGGATGTGCTTGCGTTCCCACACCTCTTATGTTTAAGGATTAAAAAAATATTTTTTTTCTAAAAGGTAGCTTTTCGTTACAGTCAAGATTATTTAAATAGGGCCTGTGAGCAAAATTAATTAACTGAGATTTTTAAATAAATGCTAGATTAACCCTCCGTCTACCAGACGGGTCCATTGGACCCGACAGGTACATACAAAATATTCATTCAAACCAGAAATTTCTTTAAAATAAACTAAGTATATAAACCAGACAAAAATAAGGTAAATAAATAAGTTAAATAGTTTTAAATAAAAATTCTGGTGTAGAACGTTTTATTAAAACTTGAATAAAATTCCCGGTAGATCTAGGGTTAAATAAGATTTTAGTTAATTGATGATTGTAACCCCTTCAGGGGCGGTGGCTAGAGAGTCTAGCCACCTAATTTTAATTCCCAAAACTGACTACTGGCACCAAGAATATTTTAATAAAAAGTTCTTTTTGTAATTAAAGTCCAAAATAGCGTTTTGTTATTTAGTAAGAAATTCGTTTGAATATTCTGGTGTCAGTCGATTATTTTATCAGTTTACGAACAGAATTTCCCTGCCCCTGAAAGGGTTAAGTTTTTAGCGTGAATAATACTATGTTAAATAAAAACTAATGCAAACTCGTCTGTATGTTTAATTAAACATTTGAATAAGTAAGGTTTTATTTGTGTAACATACAGCAGAATATGGCTTAAGTAAAAGAAAGAAAAAAAAAGATTTTTTCTTTTTAACCAAATGACATGAAAGTCAGCAACGACTTTAAAAATTAATAATTAGATAATGAGACAAAAATATATTGCTTGCTCGGGCTAGAAAAGAAGCAGGATTATCTTTTTATGACGAAACCAAACACAAATGCTTGAATAGTTCTTTTTCTGACAAACAGATGGCTTACAAATGGCAATTTGCTTACAAGTTCCAAGTAAGCTTACAAATGTCCATTGTACTGTCCGTCATTCAGCAGCAGAGCTGTTAGGAGAAACAAAACACTGTTTACTGAATTTAGAAACATTTTTTGTGGTAAGCAGGCACATACTGGCGGATGCCATCTTTCAATGTTGGAAATTACTGCAGGTTTAAGCATTACTAAAAAGATTTTTCTTAACCCCTTAATTCTCGCTCCCGTCATAGTCTCGGGCTGTATCTTTTACTCAAATTGTTTGATTAACACCAGTTTTATAAAATAGTGAAATTGGTCGTTTTTACTGTCATTATATAAGGTGAATATTTCTTTTTCATAAAAGTGGTGCCAATAAGCAATTTGAATTATTCAACCGTAATTTAATTCTAGCGTTAAGGGGTTAACCAAATGACCTAAAAGTCATCAGCAACTTTAAAAATTAATATTTGATAATGAGATTAAAATATACTGTTTGCTCCGAAACAGGACTATTTTTTTTATGAAGAAAGCAAAAACAAATGCTTAAATAGTTCTTTTTCTGACAAACAGATGGCTTATAAATGACAATTTTCTTACAAGTTCCATGCAGAGTCTGATTACTCACGGGGCAAATTCTTACCACTAAAAATAAACAGAAAATTTTGCCTCATTCATGGCAGAAATTTTACATGAATACGGCGTTTAGATAAGTCGAACTTTTCTTTTAAAATTTATTGGTGTAAGTATGCCCCGTTGGTAATCAGGCCCTGGTTCCAAGTAAGCTTACAACTGTCCAGTATATTGTCCGTCATTCAACAGCAAAGCTGTTAGGAGAGACAAATCGCAGTTTACAGAATTCAGAAAATTTTTTTGTGGTATAGCAAGCACATACTGGTGGATGCCATCTTTCAATGTTGGAAATTACTGCAGGTTTAAGCATTATTTTTTGCTCAGCCATTAACATTTATTCAAGCATTCTTCGTCATAAAATAACCCAGTTTCTTTTTCATTCATTCGATGCAAACCTCGTCTTTTCATCTTTATTCGTTTAAGAATTATTAATTTTTAAGTCTCTAAGGAGCTGTAACATTTAAAATTCCATTTGCTGAAAACAAAATGGCTGCAGACAAACATATTTTAATTAGAATTATGTTTTAAAAACGATCTAAGAAGAAGAAATGTTTAAGGTACTTTTCACCAATTCGTGGAAAAATATTTAAATAAATACAAGTTTTATAAACATTTATATAAAAATACAGGAAAGTCTTTAGACGTTCATAGGGTTATAATTGTTCCATAAATTATATATACAATTGTAACTTTTGGATCACCCGGAATATCGCTGCTTAATAACGGACTATTTTCCAAATGGCTTTCTAAATATCCAGTTAACCACATGCAGGTTACTCCTTAAGCTCGGGACTGAGCTGCGGTGTGGGGCCTTACATTGTCAGGGAGTAGTAAAATTCCCTCTGTCATCATGCCGTGTCTTTTGTTTTGAATTGCTCTGCGATAAAGACCTATCAGTGACCGTGCATCGCACGGTTTGGGCGATTCGATAATCTTGAACATTTTAAAGACACACAACAGACCGTATAGGTTACCTACACAGCTGCAAATGAGTGCAGATGTTCCCAAGGAATGCCGGGACGCGGCGCAAGCACTCGTTGCGGCGCGCTGCCACGTATTAGTGTATACAATAAAACGGCCCTTACTTAAAAAACACGCCTCGTATTTATGAAACATAAAATTTCCTTTTACCAGAGACCCGGACCTGGAGCTGGAGCCCGGAGCCGGAGCGCTCCAAAGCTGTGTTTTCCCTGGAGCTAGAGCCGGAGCTCTAAATTTTCTGCTGCTCCAGGTCTCCTTTAGTTTTTTAATCTTTTTTTTTCAGTCTTTTAAACTTCGAGGATTAAAATATTTTAATTACATCATTATTCAGTATTTTGATTATATCATTTTTTAGGGTTTTTTTTTATTTCGTTAGAGATGAAAACCTTTTCAGAAAAACATGGTAACACTACTTCACTTCTACTTGAGATAAGTGGCAACAGTATTTGAAAAGAAATATGGCAGCCTGTCGTTTAGCTGTCTAGTTGTACAATTTTGGTTGTTTGAAAAGTGTAGAAGAAATTTAAGATTTTTGTGTTTAAAATTCCACCAAAATTTCTTTTTTTAAAGTAAAAGCTAAAAGATGTCAGATTTTCTGAACAAGCATTTCAAGTTTTATGAGAAGAAAAATGCATTTTGTCAGATCTTTAATAAAGGTAAAGGAAGAATTTGTGAGCAAAAAATTAACTTTGTAAATGAAAATCTTCAACACAAAAGCGCGAAGTCGGAGCCGAGTTGGAGCGGTTTCCGGAGCCGGAGCCAACGTATTTTATCTGTGAGCGGAGCAGGAGCTGGAGCATAAAAAATCTTTTGGCTCCGGGTCACTGCTTTTTACATCAAATTGTAAATCTTGTAAATTGCATTTTTCTTGAAATCTCTAATGTACTTCGTTAAAATTCATGTTTACTCATACTGATAGGAAACCTTAACATACATATTTTTTAATCCTAAGATTTATGTAAATAGAAATACAAGGTATTATTGATTGGGCAAAAAAAAATATTTTTAAAAGGATGATATATTTTTTCATTTGCATCTCTTCAGCTTGCTTGACGCTGAAAGATTGTGGATGAAAAGCTTCAGTTCGGAATTATTCTTATATTTTTATTGTAAGGGCATTATATTTATACATATTCTAATTCCATAAAATACTAAAAAAAAGATTTTAAATAAAAGAATTGAGTGCAGTTATAAATATTGTACAAAATCCCTGTAAATAAAATTTAATTAATTAATTTTAATCGGTAAAAGCCGTCTAAATTGTATGAAATGATTGTGTCAATCTTCTAATGTAGTTTAAAAAAGAACCCAAAAATGCTTTTTAAGATAAAATTTTCATGAATTCATAATTTGGGACATTAACTGTTAACCCTTTATCTACTGGCGTTACTTATAAGAAACATTAACCCTTACCGGCGCGGAGTAATTCTGTTTATAAACTGATGAAATAATGGACTGACACCGCAATTTATAAACGAATTTATTAGAAAATATGAACTTGCTTATTTTCATGTACATTATAATAGGAAAATTTTAGTTAAATATTCTTGGTGCCGTTTGTCAGTTTTGGAATTAAAGCTAGGTGTCCTTTTTTAAAGACACCGCGCCGGAAAGGGTTAAAATAACTTGTTATAAATTTCATTTAATACACCTGTTAGTTGTAATACAGTTTAGAATGAGTTAGAGATTCATTACTTTAACTTGCTTCAAAAGCATTATAGGTTACATAAAACAAAAATATTTTTAAAAGGATCATTTATTTTGCCTTTGCATCTTTTCAGCTTTCTTGGTGTATGTGAGGGTCGGGGGGGGGGGATTTTTCAATTCAGAAATATTTCTATATTCCTATTGTGAGAACATTATATTTGTACATTTGTGCATATTCGAAAAATTCATTCAGAAGCAGGTAAAATGCAATAGAGATTGTGTTCTAGACGTGGCCCAAGGACCACGTTTGACATGCCATTTTTAAAGACTTGTTTGAACTGCAAATTAAAAAAAAACGCTTAACCCGTTAACGACGAGCCTCGTTTACACTTCTTTTAAGTCTTCGGCACCAGTTTTTCCACTTTGTAATTTTGAATTATTTTATCGCTAAAATTTTGAGATTACATGATGTAAAAATTTCCAAACTAAAATACTGGTATTCAAATTTAAAAGTTTTGCTCACTTTCCACGGCAAGTTTCCTTGCCAAACGGTTTTAATGAGTTAACCCTTTCCGGCGCAGTGTGTCCTTGGACACACCTAATTTTAATTCCAACCTTGCAAATGGCACCGAGAATATTTAACAAAATTTTGATTTTACAGTGAAAGCTTAATGTAAGGAGTTTTTATTTTCCAAAAGAAATCGTTTGCGATTTCCGGTGTCAGTCAATATTTTCTCATTTAGCGAATAGAATTTGTTTGCGCCGGAAAGGGTTAATATAAAAAAAATCGATGTTTAATGGAAGATTTCGATAAAATGGTTGTTGACAAAAAGTAATAATTTTGTCTTCTTTTAATATTTTAATAAATTTGAAGTTAAAAAAGCTTATGTCTATTTTCATTATAAGGTGTCAAAAATGTCTTCAAAACTGTTTTATAAAGTGACATATTTGTTCCACAAACATCCATTTTTCTTTTCAGTCACGGGTATAAATTTTATTTGTTTATATCCGAAGTAAATAAATGATGAGCTTTGTACAAGCATGGCAATATGATAAATGTCTGTGATTTTGTCGCTGTCACATAGCTATGACTGATTTTAATAGCGAATTCCTTCTTTTTGTAAGAAAAATTGTGTTTGTTTTGAGTTAGTTTATAGTAATGCATACTTTATCTTTAAAAAAATGGTTTATCAGTGTATTTAAAAGAAATACCGTAACAATAATGTGTTTGTCGTAGAAACAACAAGGTGTTGTTGTAGCTTACACTAAAGGAAATCAATAGTTTTCGGTTATTTCTATTTTTAAATGGATATCAGTTTTAAAAAAATGTACCAAATTTAAATAAGATCTGTTTTTATTATAAGGCTTAAAACATGTCGTCGAAACTGATTTAGGAATTGACAAATTCACTTCCCAAACATAGTTTTTTTAACAGCCACGGGGTATAAATTGCTTTTGTTTACATTAGAAGTCAATAAATGATGAGCTTCCTACAAGCATATCGGTATCATAAATTAATGTTTGTTTTAAAGGTAGTTGATCGTAATGCATATTATATCATCCAGGAATTTGATGTCTTTTAGTTTATTTTTATATTTTTTATGCCATAAAAATAAGGTGTTTGTACAACTACAATAAAATTTTGTCTTAGATTTACCTTACACTAAATAAAAGCAATGTTTTTCGATTCCTTCAATTTTTAAATAGATTGAAGGTTTAAAAAATCTCTAAACAAAGCTTTAAATTTAAACCAGACATCTCTTTTTATTATAAGGCGTGAAAAATAACTGATTTATGAAATGACATATTCAACTTCCCAAACATCATTTTTTTTTACAATCACATGGAATAAATTGCTTTTGTTTGCATCCGAGATCATTTAAAGATGAACTTCCTACAAGCATATCGATATGATAAATGACTGTCACAAATCTACGACTGCTTTTGACAGCGGATTCTCTCTTTTGTAAGACAGGGTTATGTTTGTTTTAAAGGTAGTTGATTGTAATGCATATTATATCATTCAAGAATTTAACGTCTATTAGTTTATTTTTTTAAATGCGATAACAATATGGTGTTTGTATAATTAACAGCAAAATATTGTCTTAGATTTACCTTTTACTACAGGAAAGCAATATTTTTCGATTCCTTCAATTTTAAAACAGATGCTGGTTTAAAAAATGTATAAACGAAGCTCTAAATTTAAACAATACATCTCTTTTTATTATAAGGGATGAAAAAAATCTTCGAAACTGATTTTAGGAATTGACACATTCACTTCCCAAACATGTTTTTTTTTTTTTTTTTTTTTTTTTTTTTTACATCGACGGGGAATAAATTGCTTTTGTTTGCAACCGAAATCATTATATGATGAACTTCCTACAAGCATATCGATATGATAAATGACTGTCACAAATCTAGGACTGCTTTTGAATGAGAGTACCTTCTTTTGTAAGCCAAGGTTACGTTTGTTAAAGGTAGTTGATTGTAATGCATATTATAGCTTCCAGAAATTTAAGGTCTATTAGATTATTAATAAAAACGATAACAATAAGGTGGTTGTATTATTAACAACAAAGTATTATCTTGAATTTACCTTGCACAAAAGAAAATAAATAACTTTCGGCCATAAATTTAAACCAGACATCTCTTTTTATTATAAGGAGTGAAAAACGTCTTCGAAACTGATTTTAGGAATTGACACATTCACTTCCCAATCATCAATTTTTTTTTTTTTTTTTTTTTTTTTTTTTTTGCGTCCACGGAGAATATTTCACCTTTGTTTGCACCCGAAATCATTAAATTAGGAACTTCCTACAAGGATATCGATATGATAAATGACTGTCACAAATCTAGGACTGCTTTTGACTGCGAATTCCCTCTTTTGTATGACAAGGTTATGTTTGTTAAAGGTAGTTGATTGTGATGCATATTATAGCTTCCAGAAATTTAAGCTCTATTAGGTTATTTAAAAAAAACTATAATAATAAGGTAGTTCCATTATTTACAACAAGGTATTGTCTTAAATTTACCTTGCACCAAAGAATATAAATAATTTTCGGTTATTTCTATTTTAAAATAGATTTCATGTTTAAACAATCTATAAATAAAGCTCCAAATTTAAACCAGACATCTCTACTTATATTACAAGGCGTGCAAAATGCCTTCAAAGCTGATTTATGAATTGACATATTCACTTCCTAGAAAATATTATGCTTGTTTTAAAGGTAGTTGATTGTAATTCATATTATATCTTCGAGGAGTTTAAGGTATACTAGTTTATGTTTTTAAAAATGGCATAACAATAATTGCATTATCAACAAAAAAAATACTGTCTTAGATTTAACTTACACTGAAGGAAAGCAGTATTTTTCGATTCTTTCTATTATTAAATAGATTACAAGTTAAAAAAAATATGAACAAATGTTCATTCTAAAATGCCTGTTTTTATTATAAAGTGTAAAAGATTTCTTCGAAACCGAATTATGAGATGACATATTCACTTCCGAAAGTTATGTTTTCTTTACAGCAACGGGAATTACATTGCTTTTGCTTGCATTCGAAGCCATTAAACGATGTGCCTCATACAAGCATATCGATATGATAAATGACTGTCACAAATCTATCACTGATTTTGACAGTAAATTCCTTCTTTTGTAACACAAGATTATAATATTTCTTTAAAGTTAGTATATCGTAATACATATTTTACCTCCCATAAATTTAAAGTTTATTAGTTTATTTAAAAAAAAAACTATAATAATAAGGTGGTTCCATTATTTACAACAAGGTATTGTCTTAAATTTACCTTGCACCAAAGAATATAAATAATTTTCGGTTATTTTTATTTTAAAATAGATTTCATGTTTAAACAATCTATAAATAAAGCTCCAAATTTAAACCAGACATCTCTATTTATATTACAAAGCGTGCAAAATGCCTTCAAAACTGATTTATGAATTGACATATTCACTTCCTAGAAAATATTATACTTGTTTTAAAGGTAGTTGATTGTAATTCATATTATATCTTCGAGGAGTTTAAGGTATACTAGTTTATGTTTTTAAAAATGGCATAACAATAATTGAATTATCAACAAAAAAATACTGTCTTAGATTTAACTTACACAGAAGGAAAGCAGTATTTTTCAATTCTTTCTATTATTAAATAGATTACAAGTTAAAAAAAAAATATGAACAAATGTTCATTCTAAAATGTTCATTCTAAAATGCCTGTTTTTATTATAAAGTGTAAAAGATTTCTTCGAAACCGAATTATGAGTTGACATATTCACTTCCGAAAGTCATGTTTTCTTTACAGCAACGGGAATTACATTGCTTTTGCTTGCATGCGAAGGCATTTAACGATGTGCCTCATACAAGCATATCGATATGATAAATGACTGTCACAAATCTATCACTGATTTTGACAGTAAATTCCTTCTTTTGTAACACAAGATAGATTTCTTTAAAGTTAGTATATCGTAATGCATATTTTACCTCCCATAAATTTAAAGTTTATTAGTTTATTTAAAATGAATAGCATAACAACAAGGTGTTTGTCGTAGTAACAATAAAGAATTGTCTTAAATGATGCTAAAGAAAATAAAAAAATTGTGTGTTTTCTCAATTTCTAAATAGATTTTAAGTTAACAAAATACGAAAAAAGTTTTATTTTAAAACTACAAATATGTTTTTACCAAAAATGTCTCCGAAATTGATTTATGAAGGGCCATTACGTACTTCACTAACATAAGTTTTATTTCTCATTCTTAGTGAATGAATTGCTTTTGAATATATCGGAATTCAGTAGATGATGAACTTCTTACAAGCACGACGATATGATAAATAACTGTTATTCAGACGCTGCCATAAAGGTGTGACTGGTTTTGACTGTGACTAGAATAAACGATATGTTAGCATTTTGGAAAATACTAGGGTATTTCAAAAAATGAAAGTGAATATTAAAAGAGTAAAGAAAATAATATTCAATTTTTGAAACATTAAAGAGAAATTCAGTTTAAAACTAGTATTGAAGTTACAGTTTTATGTTACTTTGCTGTTTTTTATAATATCGTTTAAAAAAAGAAGTTTCGAAATTGACATTTGAAGTGTCATTTTTCACTTCACAAACTTCAATTTTACTTTGAGCATCAAAGAATAGATTACTTTTGTTTATTTTTGTACCTGTCACAAAGATATAAAAAATTTCGTAGCTATTTTTTTTCTGTTATGAAACTAGAATATATTTGTTTTAGAATGTCTTTTTACAGCACATATAGTGCGTTCCAGAAATTTTGGTCTAGCAGTTAGTTTAAATACACTTTGAGCTGGAGTGCTTATTTTTTATTTGATTTTTTTCTTTACATGAGCAAGCATGTGACGTATTCTTTTGCACAAAGAACTTAAACTGTTAAAAATGAAAGATATTTCATTGACGTATCTAGAGACATATTAGATCATTCACTAGAATAACTATATTTTCATTTCAGCTTCTATGTAAGAACAAACTAAACGAAAAATCACATTATAAAATGACTATTTTCACGAGGAAAATTTTTAAGTTTCGTAACAAATACTTTTCTCGTAAGATTTGCGACAGTGCATTCTCTGGATTGCTAAAATAAATATAATAAAGTGATGTCATAGTATATCGAAAAATCCCAGGACATAAAAAAAATAAGCAGTGATTAAGAGACCAAAGAGCAATATATATATTTTTTAATCTCTTTAAGCTTTTAAGAGAAATTCAGGTGTAAAAGAATCATAAGCAAGTCATCTTTTTTATTACTTTCTTCTATCTTTATAAGAAGAAAGTATTGAATTCGTGGAAAAAATTCGACTTCCGGTTTTTGACGAACGTTTTAAAAGGTCCTGAACACGACTTGACTGTTTTTAGGAAAATTCTGTATGTGAGTCTGCCTGTCTGCCTGTATGTGACAAAAGTTTTGTGGGCGCTTTATCTCAAGAACTAAAGCGCGGAAGAAAATAAAACTTTAGATTCAGTAAGTCCTTTATATAAATTAGAGCTGATTAGGTTTTGGTGTAACCGGCCTAACAGCTGGTGCTGCTATGCTGCAGTTTTCACAATTTCCTCAATAAAAGATTCAAGAACTAACGCACGAACTTCAGATTCAGTTAGACGTTGATATAAGTTGTTGCTTATTAAAATTAGGTGTAAATCGTCCAGCAGGTGGTGCTGCTATGTTGCAGTTTTCAGAATTTCATGATTTTAGCTATAGTCATATCTCAAGGACTAATGTACGAAGCATCAAAGTTCGTATTCTGTTGAACCTTGGCATGTGTTGGTGCTGATTAGGTTTTCGTGTAAATTATATAACAGGTGGCGCTGCTATGCTGCATGTTTCATGATTTTTGCAATAGCTCTATCTCAAGAACTAAAGCACGGATTTTCACCACACTCCAGATTCAATTAGACGTTGACATAAGTTGTTGCTGATAAGGTTCTGGTGTAAATCACCCAACAGGTGGTGCTGCTATGCTGCATTTGTTTAGGATTTGCGCGATTTTAGCAATAGTCATATCTCAAGGACTAATGCACGGTACAACATCAAAGTTCCTATTCTGTTAAACCTTGACAGATGTTGGTGCTGATTAGGTTTCCGTGTAAATCTTATAGCAGTTGGCGCTGCTATGCTGCATTTTTCACGATTTTCGCAATAGCTCTATCTCGAGAACTAATGGATTGATTTTAATCAATCTTTAGATCTAGTTAGACGTTGACATAAGTTGTTGCTGATTAGGTTTTGGTGTAAACCGTCCAACAGGTGCTGCATTTTTCAGGATTTGCACGATTTTAGCGATAGTCATATCTCATGGATTAATGCAAGGGACAGTATTAAAATTCGTATTCTGTTGAATTTTGACAGATGTTGGTTCTGATTAGGATTTCGTAATTATATATCAGGCGGCGCTGTTATGATGCATTTTTCACGATTTTCGCAATAGCTATATTTCAAAATCTAATGCACGGAATTTAATCAAACTTCATATATTTCTATATTTTCACATAAATAGATCCTTATTAGGATTAGGTGTAAAATGCGCGAAGTTGTCGCTTTATGCTATTTGGGCCTGGGAATTTTGGGTGTAAACATCTAACAAGGTGGATGTCGAAATTCCATGATTTGTTTAAGAGATGCGTTGCATCATACATGCCAACCTCCGGCTTTTTTTAAATCAAAGAAACGTATCTCGAACCAGAAATTTATTTAGCGTATGAAATTAAATCGAATTCAAGTGGCTTAACAGTGTTTGCAATTTGAGGGGCTTCCCAGTTCTCTACAACTTTACGCCCAGTCTACTGATGATTGTCTATTAATGAATGAACCATTGGGATAAAAATCTAACTGTCGTATAATACTACTATAAAAATAAAGATATTAAAAAATGAAAAAAAAAAAAACTTTAAAAAAAATGTGGTATTAAGAAGTAAAAAGTCTGACTGGTTAAAAATTAAGGGATAAATTAATAGTTAAATAAAAGTAAATAAGTTAAGTTTAAAAATATTATAAGCACAGTTAAGAAAGATAAGCTAACAAGCTGTCGGACAAAGCTGGTAAGGGGTAGTCGGCAAAGAGTGTGACAGATGTTGCCGTCACAGGAAAACAAAAAAGGCACTTTTCAGAGTTCATACATTTTTTTTCTGTTACTAAGTAACGATATAATAAAGAATTCAAGTGACAACAACATTTAATTGAAAACACATTTTTTTAAAACAAATTTTCCGTTTCAAAGCATGTTTTCGTGATTTAAGAAAAGTTGGAGACTGGCAATTTTGCATGCTTATATATCCTTTTTAAATGCACACAATGCAACAAACCTGTACCTTTAAAATCCTCATGATAGGCATAGATTATCATTTAATTTTGCCACTGTGATAGCGAATTTTGAAGTATTAACATGTATGAGATATATGAAAGTTTTGAGATTGGAATATTCGACTAGATTTAGTTTGCTATTTTTATAATACGGTTTAAAACTGATTCTCAAAATTGATCTATAAAGTAACAATATTATTTTCACAAACATCAATTTTACTTCACAACCTCAGGGAAAAAATTCCTTTTGTTTACATCCGAAGTAAATGATGAGCTACGTGCAAGCACGGCGGTGTAATAAATGACTGTCATTTTTCCATGTCACAAAGTTGTGATATTTTAGCTGAATTCGTAAGGATTATGTTTGTGATAAAGATTGCTCATTATAAAACATATTTTAGCTTCCAGATATTTGTAACTTATTAGTTTATTTAAAAAAAAAATACAAAATAACAAGGAATTTGTTTTATTATTTCTCTTAATAAGGAACAACCTTGTATCATAGATATATTTATTTGTACTTTTTGTTAGTATCATAAAATTGCATGAGATTAAGTTCTTTGTTTTTTCTGTAAATACATGATTGGAAAAATACAGTAAATACATGATTGGAACCTTCATATATCAAAATTAACAGCTTCTTAAAAACTCTTTTATTTAAAATTCGAGTCATCAAATTCCATAAACACTAAGAAAAGTTTTACATTTCTAAGATTTTTTTTTGTTTTAAGCAAATCAGATAATAGACTATCTGCATAAGAGCAGAAATGGCATCAGTAAAAATATATAGGTCCTTATAAGGATAGCTAAATTTTAATGATTGGTGTCATATAAAGAAAAATTAATGGGCGAATAAATGTTAAGAAATTAAGTTGTTAATAAAATACATTGCATTTTTAAAACTAGGACTTCCCTCAGAGGGATTAGTCTGAGCGATATTACTGAGAACATAGATTTAATAATAACATGTGGAAGCAAAGAAAATGAGATGTTATCTTTAATTGTCCATATACTGCGAAAAATTGAAATGATGAAAATAAACGAATTGTAGAATTACAAAATCTTATATATAAATTCGTATACACTGTTTAAAAAAATGGGAAATCAAACCATTCAAGACAGCCATGCATGGACATAAAATTGAAAGTACGCAATATATTAAAAGTAAAGTAGAAAATGAAACACTAATTTACTTATATCGGAATTTTAACTGTATAAAATGATGTCAAGAGCATAATCAGACGCTCCGCACCAATTTGAGTAACTTTAAATGACAAATATATGATGTTTAAAAAGAATGGACTATACTTTATATGGTGTGTGCTCCCCCGGAATAGTTAATATTGTACAATATCTGTTTTCCACGGATGCAATGAGGTTGTCGATAACATTTAAGGAATTCTCTTCTCAAAATCTAATATAGTATCAAAGTACCGAATACATCAAAAGTGGCATGCAATCCTTCGTTAGAGTGTTTTAGATATGCTCGATCGGATTTAAATGATGAGTGTATGCTGGCCACTACATACGCTGTATTGTTTTGTTTTCAAACATATTCTGCACAAGTTGAGCTGTATTTAGCATGTATTAATGAAATCGGCAATGATTACAACATAAAGTATGACACAAGATCTGAATATATCGTCTGCACAACTTTTGAGCTGTCAAAGTGTCATTTGAAGTAATTTACAAATCCATACATATTTATTCAGCAAATCATGCAAGCTAACATACTCCAATATGAACCCGATTACAAAATTTCACCAGAATAAGTTAATATATAAAAAATCTACTAATGATAATTGAGAATATGACCTTATGATAAAATGTCTAGAAAAATGAATCGGATAAAAAATTCATATCACATTTAAAACGGCACTTCCCTCTGTTAGTAGCCTTGGCGAGAGAGAGAAAAGCCTAGAGAAAGAACACTTTAACAAGTACTTTCGGGCAACCTACTCACTGTTTCATACAGGTCTTTATTCAATATTTACACAATTTATTTAATGCTAGGTGGGTATCTATCAGTTTTGTTGCATTTAAATCGCATGTTTTGCGGAGGAAATGCAGCATTATGAAATATTTAAAGTTGCTGTACCTAATAATTCCAAATTAATGGTAATTGAGATCGCTTTCCGTTAATTTCATCTTTTTAAATTTTAATTTTTTTAGAAACCATTCATAGAGACAATTGTATATTTTAAAACTAACAAGATGCAAATTTTCAAGATTTTGGGCTCAGCAGTAACAGAGAAATAGAAAATTTTTGAAAGTTTTTTGTTTCTGCACTGTTTTTTATAGCGACATTTTTAGAAATTGTTCTATTGCGAGAATTTACGTCATGATAAATGCAGTCATGTCAATTTTCATGTTTATATTCCTAACAGTTCCATGTTCTTCGTTACTTAGATCATCTTTAGATCTTTTTCCGCTTTGTTTAGTCTTTCTATTTTTTAGAATTCGTTCTACAAAGAGCATTTACATCTTATTAATTACTACCATGCTAAAGTTCTAGTTTCTAACCCCAACAGTATCCCAAAAATTTCAGTATTCCAAATAAATCATAGTTTAGAACCTTTCTAGAAATTTTTACGTTTATCCGTCAAATTGAACCTTTTAGAGAGCGTTCATTACGAGTATTTACATCTTAAAAGTAACTACCGCACCAAATTTAAAGTTTCTAACCCAATCAATATCGCAGAAATCACAATTTTAGAACTTTTTTGCTCCTGCAGCGATGTAGGTTCTTGCACTGACATAAAATAGTCTTTTTTTCGGAGCAGAGATGGCCACCAACATTTTTTTAAGTTGGCTATGTAGTTTCAGAGATAACACCTCACAAACGTACAAGCATTAATAATATTATATATTTATAATATTATAACGCTTTATAATATTAGCATTAGATGTACAGATACAAAAGCCATTTATCTGTTACAAGCTAAAGTGCGGCGTTGCCCAGAATTTGAAGGATGTTTGTTCTGAAAAATCAATTTCAAAATTTAACATACAACACAAAACAAACATTAAAAAAAGCAGTCGAAATGTTGTTGAATGAATCATATGAAAACGCTATATAAAAATGTATAAATGTATATAACAGACGCAAAAGAATACAGCTATAAATGAACTTAGTTCAATTTATAATTGGAGCAATAATGTTAAAATACGACAATATTTCCCTAATCGGGTTTTTATTATGCTCCAATATATTTTTCACACTCATATGACGTTATACTATATCCACCATGCCCTTTATATTTCCAATATGACGTAATATTTTCCTCTTTCACGTGGAAACCTTGAAATAGAAAAGTTATGAAGTTATATTCACTTTCATTTAAATTCGTCAAACCATTTATTTCATTTTCATATTTCATGTGAATATCTTGCAATAGAAAAGTTATGACATAATATTCACCTTTTTTTTTAAATTCGGCAAACTATTTATTTCATTTTCATTTTTCACGTGGAAATCTTGCAGTAGAAAATTAATTGTTGTAGTAATAATTTTATTGTGTTTTTTAATTGTTGGCAACTGCTATAACGAAAAATGTTTAAATTTGATAAGAAATTGCTGTTAAATTGGTATTTTTTATTAATTAAAAATTGACTATAAGTTATTTCGATTCCGGATTACTTTAGTTGTCTCGGCCATGTTTTAATACACATGTACGTATCTCTTCACAATTTTGGCTTCCAAATTGTAGATTTTTTATAGAATTACAAACAGACAGATAGACAAGTTTTCATTTTTATATGTCTCTCTATTCTATGAAAAGTAACTAACGCTGTCACCGCCGCCGCCGGTTTTGAATTTTTTGTGACCGGAGGTCTTTCTTCGTTAATATTAAGAAAACTATTGCATACAAATATAGGAAAATCGGTGGTATTATAGCGAAATGTTTGATCAACATACTAATGCATACAGTTTTCAAATCGAAGAATTATTTTAAGAGATATTTAATGCTAAAGTTGGACAAAATCGTTCCATTAAAAAAAAAATTATAAGAGCAAAAGCTATACATGGGAATTTAATCATTTTTATATCATTTTATTCAATAGAAGATCCCGGTCTGCAGATTTCATTAATTTTTTTTAATTTGACTCATTTTTTGAGGTTTTATTTCTATTTTAAATTCAAATATTCAGCATTTTGACAGATATTTTTTGCATATTTTAGAAAATGGTATTAATTTAAACTGTTTCCAACTGTATAAACAGCGCAAACAATAATGTTTGCTTCAAATAAAAAAATTATTTACACGTTACTATTATAAACAGAAAAAAACTTCAAATTACAATTAAATAATTAGGTATAAAAAGCAGGCACTTATTGGAAATTACGCCATAAAAACTATATTTACATGTGAATTTTAAAAGGGAAAGGATATTGTAAAATAAATTCATTAACATGCGTTAGATATCTGAAATAGAACAAATTACGTCACATTACACTTATTATGCAAAATGAACAAAAAATAGTATTGCAAAACAGTTTAAATTTAAAAATTGATCGAGACAAAATATTAGAGGTTAAATATTAGATTTTTTCAAAATTTTATTATTTGTCGTTTGATGTGAGGTGTTCAGCTATAAGTATGCAAATTTTTATGTTTCAACATAATTAGGGGCTGAGTTAGAAAAATTGCTTTAAATACACAAGTTAGAGCCCAGAGGGTTAAATAATAGACTTTTTCAAAATTTTATTATTTGCTGTTTGATGTAAGGTGTTCAGCTATAAGTATGCAAAATTTCATGTCTCCAATTTAATTAGGGGCTGAGTTAGAAAAAATGCTTAAAATACAGAAGTTAGAGACCGGAGGGTTAAATATGACTTTTTCAAAATTTTATGATTTATCGTGTTATCGCAAGTGTTCAGCTATAAGTATGCAAACTTTCATGTCTCCAACTTAATTGGGGACTGAGTTAGAAAAATTGCTTAAAATACACAAGTTAGAGCCCAGAGGGTTAAATATTAGACCTTTTTCAAAATTTTATTATTTGTCGTTTGATGTGAGGTGTTCAGCTATAAGTATGCAAAATTTCATGTCTCCAACTTATTTAGGGGCTGAGTTAGAAAAATTGCTTAAAATACAGAAGTTAGAGACTAGAGGGTGAAATATGACTTTTTCAAAATTTTATGATTTATCGTGTTATCGCAAGTTTTCAGCTATAAGTATGCAAACTTTCAATTCTGCAACTTAGTTAAGGGATGAGTTAGAAAAATTGCTTAAAATACATAAGTTAGAGCCCAGAGGGTTAAATATCAGACATTTTTCAAAATTTTATTATTTGTCGTTTGATGTGAGGATTTCAGCTATAAGTATGCGAAATTTCATGTCTCCAACTTAATTAGGGGCTGAGTTAGAAAAATTGTTTAAAATACATAAGATAGAGCCCAGAGGGTTAAATATTAGACTTTTTAAAAAATTTATTATTTATCGTTTGATGTGAGGTGTTCAGCTATAAGTATGCAAAATGTCATGTCTCCAACTTAATTAAATTAGGGGCTGAGTTAGAAAAATTGCTTAAAATACATACGTTAGAGCCCAGAGGGTTAAATATTAGACTTTTTTAAAATTTTATTATTTGCCGTTTGGTGTGTGGTGTTCAGCTATAAGTATGCAAATTTTCAAGTCTCCGACATATATAGTTTCTGAGAACGGACTCTGTGACATACGGACAAACAGACAGACAAAGGAGTGAGACAGGTAGGGTTTCGTTAGATGTTCGAAACTCTAAAAGCATGCTGCGGATGACTGTAACAACATCCTAAAATTACATTACCATCAGCGATCTACGAATCCCGAATTTAGTTTATATTCGTTTCATATATTCTTATTCTTTTGTGCGGCCCTGTAAAATAATTATCAATATTATATACAGTAAAACCTCTGAATAGCGGACACCCCGAGAATGCAGAATTTGTCCTCTATTTAGAGGTAACCGCTACTGAGAGTAAAACATGTACAGTTATTTAAGAGTTGGTAATCGAAAAAATGTCCGCTAAATAGAGGTATCCGCTAATCGGGTGTGTCCGCTATGGAGGTTTTACCAGTAAAACTTCTGAATAGCGAACACCTCGGGAGGGCAGAATTTGTCCTCTATTTGGAGGTGACCGCTACTGAGAGTAAAAAATGTACAGTTATTTAAGGGTTGGTAATCGAAAAAATGCCCGCTAAATAGAGGTGTCCACTAATCGGGTGTGTCCGTTATGGAGATTTTACTGCATAATAATATCATCCTTTACAAGAAAATTGCATGCTGTATGATAGACAGACAGACATCCAGAGAAAGATAACCTCCGGATCAATAAACACTCATGACTTTTGTTTTAATCATCCACAATTGTATGTCATACAACATGCCAGATTTTATACAACAGGCTAAAAACGGTCACCGTGGTACGGAATACTGTATTATTATTTTTTTGCCCACCAAAACTGGTTGTCACAGGTTGTTGCAAGGTTTGTGATCACGTGGTTGAAACTGATCTATTCAATATTACTGCGTGTGTATTTTTTTTATTTGCTCCATGTGTTCAAACCAGTTGTCTACGAAAACATCAACCGGTGAAAGTGACGCACACCAAATTTCTGTGACGTATGCAGATAAATTGTTCTTTTTTAAGAGTTTTTTTCTATATAATTTTTAAACGGTTTGGAACTTATTTTTCATAGTAGGTGCATTCAGTAGGCGACTCTCATAGGTACCTTCTGGTGCAATCAGAAACGAAATCCGACAAATAATTTTTGAGTTATGCTTGACGAAAGGTTTTTATTAGGCTTTTTTTTTTAGTAGGACATGGCGTTAATATCCATCGTAGTAGTAAAGTGTCCGGACAGTAATATTTCGCTGAGTATTAGCCTTCGCTTCGCTCAGACAATAATAGACACACAAGAAATGCCATATTAAAAAAATTACCAAGAGAACCAATTAGTAGTGGCAACGTATTAAATAGAAAAATGTTAACTTTTTGTGTGTTCATTATTTCTATCTTTCTTTGCAAATTTCACAAACAATGACAGTGGAGCTATATTTTGACAAAAAATATTAAAAATGTTCACCTTAATCATAAAACATTTCCACCATCTATAAAGAAATGTGTAACAGACAAAAACAAAAAATTGGTATCTATATGATAAAACTTTTGCAAAAATTAACTGAAGTTCTTCTCCTTATTTAAATATATTAACAAAACATTTTTGATTAACCCTTTGCACTCCGCGTTATTTTGAGTATGGGCTACCAGCAACTCTGCGTCATTTTGACTGTGGACTACCAGCAACTCCGCGTTATTTTGTCTGTGGACCACCAGCAACTCCGCGTCATTACACAAACATTTTATTCGATCAGCACCACTTATTTAGAAGAAATTTAATTTAAAAGAAAAAAAAAGTACACAATGTTAAAGATGTCTGATTAAATAAAGAAAATTTTATTTTATTTTACTGCTGGTGGCAAAAGCAAAAGTTTTAAGGCAAGATGATGTTGCCGCAGCGGCGACAATGGAGTGCAAAGGGTTAATATTAAACAGGGGGTGTATTTAACACTCCAGATCCAAATTCACTATCCTGGGTGCGTCCCTTTTTTACTCCGTGGTCCTTGAAAAATATGCCACGCATAAATTCAGGCCCATCTAATGGCTTTTTGGGAAACAAATGAAGGTCTTGATATCAAGGAATAATGAATCTATTCATCGTTGTCCTGTCATCCAAGGCTGTCTGATAGATGGCTGATGACTTTCTCCAACATGGTTTATTAGAGAAAAATTGCAGATCCAGGTACCAGCCGGAGTGGCTCGGTAGTAGGGCAGCATAGATTAACATACAAGATCGGACACTCCCATAGAGTTGAATAATAAGGCGATTGCGATCGTAGCGCCTTTAGTGACAATGGGGAAGAAACTCCCCATGCTTGTAATATTTTTATTATTGAGTATCTACTTTATTGTGACCTTTCTATTTTTAATGTTGCATGTTTACGTTTTCAATAGAATCTTACACCGATACATGAACATAGAATAGATATTCTATTTTATATATCTAATATCTAATCTATGTTCATGCACGAATATATGCTTTTTTTTACATGATGAGGAAACGATTTAAGTGCAACGAAAAACAATGTAAAAATTTCGTCTTGAATGCAATCAAAAGCAATGGTGTAATATAAAAATATACGAAATATTGCACTCTACAAGTCCCAGAAAATTTCATAATTATTCCCCTTTGGTAGGAAAATTTTTATAGCCGATGTTTTATTAATTTATGAAGTTTAACGTATTAAACAATCGCTACAATAATCTTTTAAAATTTACGCATTTTAACTTTCTTACAGATAAAATGAAAAGATTGTTTTTAAAGTAAATAACGTACAATCAATTCAATAATATTTATAATATTAACATATAAGAAATAATAATAATAAAATTACAGATAGGGAAAAATTTCTTTCGGCAAATTTTTAGAATTATATAAATTTAAAAGTTAAAATTAAATAGAGGTACTGACATTACACTCAATAAAATTTTATTCGATATGAATAATTTGACACACTACCTGAATTTGATGTTTTACAATTTAATCTCATAAACTTACATATTTGCGTTCTTAACATAATTTTCTGAGATTTTCCTTTTATATCATTACCCTAATTATCATTTTGTAAGTTAAAGGAGAACGCTACAGGTACGATAACAAAAAAAAAAAAAAAAAAAAAAAAAAAAAAGCGCAAATATATCGTCTGCTTCTCTCGCTGCCTCTGCTTCGTTTTAGGAAAGAATAGATATATATTCGAAACATAGAGCGTAAACATATTTTTTCAACATACGTAAATTTCGTAGGCTTGTTAATTCTTCCCCCTTGTCGGTAGTGACGCTAGTACTGTTGCCATTACAGATTATACCGTAAATGTCCCATCTTGTATCACATCAGCAGCCTAGTACGCTGTGGTTCCATGTTCGATTCCTGGCTCTGGCTAATTTTTCGCTCCAGTTGGGTTCATTGTATTTATTGTATTTATGTCTGTAAAATATTTGTATATGTCTTGATATCCATTTAACACTTGATATATTAGATATTTTTTTATAACATTCCTAACTTCCCCGTGCATTTCCCTTTCGGGACACTTCTACGTTGCTTGCGTTTTGTGTTTACTAGGACATGTAAAACATTCCTACTAACATTGTTTTCACAATTTATCTTTAGAATAATAGTTTAATAGTTTTAGAATAACAGTCCATCTATATCGTGATTAAACGCAATAGCTATTTTGACCAGTGTTGCCAGCAGGCTACTTTTTTTAAAAATTCAAATTTCTTGATTGCCACCACTTTTTTGAAACGGTAAAATTACCTTTGTTTTCGCTTTATTAAAATATCATTTTATAAGCCGCTTTTTACCATTTCAAAAAAGTGGTGCCAATCAAAAATCTGAATTTAAAAAAAGTAGCCCATCTAGCAACACTGATTCTGACACTAAAAATCTTCTAACCTTTTTGTAAAACTTAACCCGGGAGAAGTCGCTTCATGAGATTTTCTCTCACAGTCGTACTTCTTTAAGACTCTTATTTAAATCATTTTTCATTTTAATTAAAATTTCAAAATGTTTTACAATTATTTTACCTATTTTGTGAATAAAAGTACTAAGCCAACCAAAAAAAGTTGATATTATATGAATGTAAAGTAAAAGAAAACAATTGGGCATTCTTACTAGCGAGTTCTCGCGGGTTAAGTATAAAACTCATCTTTCGAATGAAATTCTTCGCAAGATTATACATTTTTTTTTTATAACTCCTATTAAATTTAGAAGACTTTCCCCAGAATACTTTTCTAAAAACACCTTTAAGCATTAAAACTAAGAATATTTTCTTTGATATCTGTTTCAAAATTCCGGTATGTTGAATTCTTTTGAAAAATATTACAAAACACAGCGCAATCTCTTCTTTTGTGAATATATATTTTACCAAGCAGATACTTTACTATACATACTACATCGCGATTTTTTCCAGCGGAATATTTTTAGGAAAAATGTAATAGTTAGGTTAAAAGGAAATTGCATCCCTCTCCCCTCCCTCTTTCCAGACTCTATACGTTTTCCATATTTTCGAAGTATCGAAATAAAAATTTACTTTTTTTTTTTTAAAGATGTCAAAATAAATAGATGAAAGAATTTTAAAAGATGCTACTTTATACATAATGTTTTTCTCAAATAAATTTTGTAAAGTGATTGATTACGTTTGGCACCAAATCCTTTAAAAAAAGTTTTATGAAATTTTTTATAGGAACTTTAGATAAAATTCTACATGAATATCATTAAATGTTATAAATATATTGCAATTTAAACATTTAAAATTTAAATTTAGGGTAAAAACACCAGAGACAGTTACAATAAGAAATTACTTGGAGCAGTACAATATAAGTAGAGAATAAAGAACGTTTCTTACACCAAAACACTTTTATTTGTTGCAAACTAGTTTCGGTAGCCGTACCATGCTGTCATCAGCGCAGTGTTGCCAGATGGGCTACTTTTTAGCCATTTGGAAAAATGGTTATTGTCCTCCGTCAGGGTAGGAAATCAAAAACATATCTGAAGCTTTTTATTATTTGAATCCTTGAATTTTATTCTTTTCTGATGGGTCTATACAGTAATCTGTATTTTCCCTTTACTTTCAACAGAGATGGATACTTCTGTTGCACCTATGACAAAAAAGTAATAAAAACTACAAAAATATTAATAACTCAGAAACAAATTGAGATACAGCTTTCAAACAAATTGCATTTAAAAGTACATTTTTTTCTCTATACGACGGTGTCAAAAGTAATATTGTGGGATGTTTAAAAGTTTAAGAATGAAATTTCATTTAAAATTAGTCCAGGAATATTAATGTTTAATCCATGGCGTACGTAGTGTATGACCAGCTCCGTAGAAGTTTAAAAATTTACAGTACCGAATAATGTAATCCATGGCGTACGTAATGTATGATCGACTCCGTGCGATTTTTTATGTCTTAAATTTTAGTCTTTGAAAAAATAATTTTCCAAATGGTCGTTATAATTTTTTAAATTGCATTAAAAAAAATCAGATTCTTGATTATCACCACTTTTTTGAAATGGTAAAAAGCGCCTTATTTAATGCCATTTTAATTAAGGCGAAAACAAAGGTAACTTTGCCGTTTCAAAAAACTGGTGGCAATCAAGATATCGGAATTTTAAAAAAAGCAGCCCGCTGGCAACACTGCATGAGTGCAGAGTATGATTGCTCAGAAAAGAAAAAAATTTCTCATAAATCTCTTTTCTGAAATGAAATACATGTATGAGAAGTGGATTCAAAGATAATCTCTTACATTATCTAGTATTCTCTTACAGTGGCTGTTTCCTAAAATTTCCTGTAATTTTACTGGGCAATAAACTGTATCCTTAACCTTCTCGCTTCGTAATTGTTTTATCAAAATAGCTTCAAAAATTGCGCATTTATTTCCTTCGCGACGAGCGTCTTTTAAGAATTTTTATTCTTTTGTCACCGGTTTTTCGAAACAAAAATTTTCATCTGATTTAATCGGGAAAATGATACGATTAGATAAGGCAAAATTTACAATAAAAAGTAACTAGTGGGAATGAACAAGGAGGGTTAATTAGACGGAAAAAAATGCATCCCCGAAGAAATCTCGGGTTGCGAAAAATTTTGCTACTTTTACGTTGCCCGAGAAACTCTCGGGTTGTGCAGCGAGAGGGTTAAATCCGCTTCTCCTACATATATTCTTTTTCAGAAAAGAATTATAGAGCAAATTTCTTTTCTCAGCAATCTTATTTTGCACTGATGAGCGTAAGCTATGGCTACCAAAACTAGTTTGCAACAAATAAAAGTGTTTTGGTGCTATAAACGTTGTTTGTTATCTACTTACATTAGAGACAGTGTTTTATAACACTTTATTGCATTTCTATTTCCAATTGATATAAAAACAAAAGTAAAACAAGTAATATAAAAATTTTGTTTTTAAAGTCAAATCCTACTTAGGTCATCAAAGAAAAATTTAATATAATCCCTTAAGCTAATATTTGTTTTTGTTACATTAAAATATCTCAATTTGTTGACTTTCTATAAGCAAGTAGGTTTACAATGGAAGTCGATGGGAATTTGGCGAAATATTAGAGTTATCGTCAAGTTGGCGTCACTTTTGGCGACTCATTTTGGTCGCCAAATTTGGCGATATATCGCCAAGTTGGCGGCAAACTTGGCGGTATTTAGCGACAGAAAAGGGTCCCCCCTATGGTAACCCTGTTTATAGATATGAAGGTGCATTAAATGCTGTTCAATAACCAATGGCCGCCATTTTGTCTCCCATATATAACTAAAATTAATTAATTAAAATTTAATTAATGAATTAATATTTGAAAAAAACTGTATTAACATCAATTGTCATCCAGTACAAGTTTAAAAAAATTTATTTACACTGGATAGGATGAATAATAAGGATTTTATTAACGATTGAAAATTTGAACAAGATATATAAATAAATAAATAAATATAGGGAGAGTGTGAACTAATAGTAGGAATTGAATAAAGTGAATTTGAAAATAAGATAATCTGAATCATAAAATTTAAAAGCAAAGACATATGTAATTGAAAATAGACTTTTCCGTAGGCAGACATTTACTTTAATCTCTATCATACGTCTATTATTAAAAAGAACAGGCCGGAAATTGTACGCCAAACTTGGCAAATGAGGTGCGTTCGTACTATAACTTGTTGTATGAATATTCAGATCTTGGTGCAATAGTTGTTTCCCTCTTATGCAAAAATGCACGAATACAAAATTTATTACGATTATATATTAAATTCAGTAATATGGAAACAACAGGACTCCATCTTAAATATGACGTAAACGCCATGACAACCTAGAATCACTACCTATGATGGGATATTATTGAATTAATTAAGTATGATAGGATTTAATGGAATAACCACCATGGCAACCTATAATCATTACCTATATTGGATTATCATTGAATTAATTACGTATGATAGGATGATAGAATGAAGAAAACTTTTATTAATATCTTTTTAAGTTTTGATTCGATTTTCATAAAATTTGGAATGACCCGAGAAAATTCTACAACTATTATATACATTAAATTTCAAATCATTCGGTTGGATAGTTTTTGCGCTGTTATATGCGGACAGACGGACGGACCAGAAGACGACTATAAGTGCTAAGTATTTATATAATTACGAACGCACCAAAACCTTTTAAAGCGAATTACTTTTTAAAACGCAGACGATAAACTGTATCGAAATAATTATATTTTATATAATTGAAGGACTTGCATTACAATGCGGTCTCCTCTTTTTTACTTACTTTAGAAAAAAAAAATAATTTTGAAGTTTCACCATAAGTATTTTTAATGTTCTGTGAACTTTTAAAAAATGCCCAAGAAGAATATTTTACTACAAAAAAAAAAGCTTTTGACTTTAGAACTAAGATTATTTTCTTTCAGATTTATTTTCAAATTCAGATATTGTGATTAAAAAAAGCTATTTCAAAACAGAATGCAATGTTTTCTTTCCTGAATGTATGTCTTTTACGAAATAGGTTCTTTACCATACATGCTATATCTCGACTGTTTCATTCGGAATAACTTGTGAAGAAACACAGAACTTCGGTAAAAAAAGGAAGTTGCATTTTTTTTTACCTCGCTGGATTCCAGATGTTTTCAGTATTCTGAAAAAATAGAAATACGAATCTTCCGTTTAAATTCAAATTTTAGAAGATTTGAAAAAAGCAACATGAAGGAACTTCCAAAACGATATCTTTAGAAATAGCAATGATGTTTTCAAACAGAATAGCTCTAAAATGACTGACAATTTTCTACTTCACTTTTTTGATTAAAAAAGGTATTAGTTTACTTTACGGCAGACCATTTTCCACGAATACGTTTTGTCGCTAAACGGTGCGATTTAACGCCAAAAATGTCTAAACATATCGATTTAATCTGCAATGTTCTGTGTTAATTCTTTCACCAGCTATGTGGGTGGTTCAATAATTATTGTCTCTAGTGTATATAAAATATTTGTACTGCAATGATTGTTATGGAATATCGAAGCCTAATGTCTTAGATGTCTATATGCTCAATTTCAGAACCGTAACTGCTATATTCACATAGTTTTGGAGGGAGGAGTGAAAGGGGGTGGGTGGGGTTGTGAAAGGCTGATTTTTAGCTTATGGGGCTAGATTTGTGACAGTGGATGAGACGTAACTACTGTCGTTTGGACTCGGGATCATATTCATGTAGTCACATCTCATCCACTGTCACAAATGTAGTCCCATAAACTCTAAACCAGCCTTTAAACCTCACCCCTCCCCCTCCTTAAAAACTCCCTCAAAAATAGATCTTTAAAACTTCACCCCTCCCTCCAAAACTATGTTAATATAGCAGCTACGGTTCTGAAATTGAGCATATAGGCATTTAAGACATTAGGCTTCAATATTCCACATCAAATATCACAGTACTAATATTTTATATACTAGGGACAATAATTATTGAACCACCCACGTACAAATAAAATCCATCCGCGACACGACATACAAGGCCAGTTCATGACTTTTAAAACGTCACACGGTGTGAACAGCACCCTCTGAATACAAAGCCTGGGCGCTAACACAGAAATGGCGGCTGTCGTAGGTGGATTCTATTTTTACGTTTGTACGGTCCGCTGAATTTACACACCAGTATTTGTAAAAAGTTTTCTTTGATATTAATCGCAGAAACATAAGGTTGAAAACTCTTCTAGAAATTATTGGTATTTACTTTCAAAGGACCGTACAAACATTAAAAAAAAACCCGTCGAAGACAGCAGCAATTTTTGCGTCAGCTCTCGGGCCAATGACAGTGTTGCCAGTGGGCTACTTTTTTAAAATTCAGATTTCTTGATTGACACCACTTTTCTGAAATGGTAAAATTCCCCTTGATTTCACCTTAATTAATATGTCATTAAATAAGGCGAGTTTTACTATTTCAGAAAAGTGGTGCCAATCAAGAAATCTGAATTTTTAAAAAGTAGCCCACTGGCGACACTGGCCTATATTCAGGGGGCAGTGGTGTGGATCGTCTTTACATGGCGATTGGTATAAAACGATAGGCCAATTTGTATCAATCATCGTGTAAAGATGATCCACTCTGTGTGACATTTTAAGCGTCATGAATTGGACTTTTATATCGTTGGACGTGCTCCAGCACGGTCATAAATGTAATTTTGGAGCAGTCGCGTCGTTCCTTTTTGTATACATTAGTTTTCATAATTTACCGGGTATCTCAAAAATGACTGATGGATTTTAAAATTCGATAACTTTCAAACGGTGACAGATATTAAAAAAATTCTTGCATGGCGTTATGTATGATCTCAGGAGTTTTTTTTTACTGTGATTCTTAACCTTCCGTCTACCAGACGGGTCCATTGGACCCGACATGTACATTCAAAATATTTATTCAAACCAGAAATTTCTTCAAAACAAACTAAATGTATAAATCAGACAATAATAAGTTAAATAAACAAATTAAATAGTTTTAAGTAAAAATTCTGGTGTAGAATGTTTTTATAAAACTTGAGTAAAATTTCCGGTAGTTCTAGGGTTAATTTTAGTTCGAATTTCAACAACAGATGGCGTTGAGAGAAGTAGGTACTAATTCCAGACCCGATTTTTGGTACTTCGGGATCCATTCAAAACATTTTCATCTCCTTTTTTTGCTAGGAGATGAGAGAAGTCGAAAAATCAAGCCTGGATTTAGTGTCTATTGCTTGCAGCGCCATCTATTGCTTCTATTTGTAACTAAAACTGGGAATCGCAGCATGAAAACTTCTGACATCTTACATAACCCTCCTGTAAAAAAAATTTTAATACCTGTCACCGTTTGAAAGTTACTGAATTTTAAAATCCATCAATCATTTTTGGGACACCCGGTAAATTACTGCATTGCCACTGTTTATCTATTTTCCGAAAAAGTCAAATACAGTAGACGCTCGATTTTACGAACCTCTTTTTTACGAATTATTTGTTTTTACAAACTGATGTACATCACCACCAACATACCAACCAGCATCCCATTGAACGAAAGTTACTCCTATTTACGAACTTTCTATTTTACGAACACATTTTATGAGTCCCATCGAGTTCGTAAATTTGAGCGTCTACTGTATCGTGCCTATTAATGGAAACTTTTGTTGAGGGCAAAATCCAATAATTTTAAAAAATACTTGGCTGTATGATATTCCATATAGACAGTAGGTTAAAAATAGTAATCACATTTTACAACTATCCATTATAGTTGAAATATGGTTATAAATTCACTTTGTCCTTGATATAACTCACGTAAATTTATTCGAATTGACACGTAATTGATATGTGTTATTGCTGATATGTGTTAACATGGCATGTTTGGTAATGAAAATGAAAAGTGTAACATTTATAATTAGAAAAAAAAATTGTTAAAATCATCATAAAATGCAAAATAACAGTCAGGACGCATTTTGGACTGGAAATTTTAACAGTCCGTCATCAGTGAAAGTAAACACGTGACCGACAGCGAATAAGGTGACAAATGAACAGAAAGGAAACAGTGAAGAACTTTCAAAAAATGCGTCAGATGAAAGGAAAACACCAATCACAGTGGAGAACATGCAGAAAGGAAAGTGTTGCCAAACTGAAAGAAAAAATTAAGAAAAAAGAAAAATAATAACAGAAATAATAATAATAATAATAATAAAATAAAAAGCATTTATAATTCGTTTACGGGGGCATTCAAAAACCATTCCGTTAGATTATCGTCTATAGGAAAAATTCATTTGTAGTTTATTTTAATTATGGCACACTGTTTGAAACATTTTAAAATTTATATAAATTGCTGAAGTGCACTACAAGATGCTTACTATAGAATAAAGGATATATAGGAGTTATTGCTCATTTACAGGAACACACAAAATAATTCGATTACAGTACTCTCCATAAGCAATAATTGCTGGAAGCGTGTTTTTAATTGCGTGTTAACTAATTTTTTGGAAATTACTTGGTGTTTATAAATTCAGTAGATAATATACAGGGATGCACAAAACATATTTTGTACATTTCCGCCTATGGTCTAAAATGGCTGAAGTACAATATTCAATTGAGTTATGCGTTTCGTAGCTTTACTAAGTTTGTGGATACTGTGTAGTATAATAACAAAGGGATTGGCCATATACAGGGCTGTAAAAAAGAATTCGGATATTCTTCCGTAGTAGATGGTGATTTCTAAAATTGAGTTTTCAAATTTGTTATCCGTTTTTAAAATTGCTTAGTTAGACAGTCAGGAAACTTCGTCTAAATATTCCTGAAGGCGACCTTTTGCCTTCATTTTTAGGTGCGTTCCTAATTATATAAATACGTAATACCTATAGTCTGGTACGTCAGTCTGTCCGCATATAACAACGCCAAAACTATCAAACCGAATGCTTTAAAATTTAATATATATAATCGTTGTAGAATTTTCTCGAGTATTTTCAAATTTTATGAAAATCGAATCAAATGAAAATCGAAATTAAAAAGATATTAATAAACGTTTTCTTCATTCCATGATAGGTAATGACTTTAGGTTGCCATGGTGATTACGTCACATTTCAGTTGGAGTCATATTACTTCCATATTACTGAATTTAATATATAGAATCGTAATAATTTTTTTATTCATGCATTTTTACATAATAGTGCCACGGCTATTGCACAAAGATTTGAATATTTCTAAAACTAGTTATAGTACGAACGCACTTCATTTGCCACATTCAACGTACAATTTACGACTTGTTTTCTCACTAAAGCATTTGAATTATAGCTGCTTTCATATAACAATGTTTCACACATTTATGAAGAAGTCCGGATATAGAAATTTATACAGATGGCTCAATGAAAGATATCATCAATGAAAGATAGCATCATTTTATGTTAAACATAAAATGAAAATAACTTGATTGTTTTTAGCTAGTCACATTTCAGTTTAGAGCCATTTTTTTATGATTAATCTGCTTTTTTCTTTTTAATTTTTTCTGGGTAACAAATTGTCAAATGTGCTAATTTTGCTTTTGTTTACTGATGAGATAGATTTTTAAAAAATTATGTTTGAAAATTAATTAAAAAAATTATAAAAAGTTGCTAAATTGAGCCGCACATTTCAAATAAAATTCATTCAACAGTACATTTTCCTCTACACTGAAAAAAATAAATAAAATAATACTGATTTTAGAGTGTAATGCTGGTAGATGGGGCATTTGTTTCTAACCGTTAGGAAAACAGCAGCAACAACAACAACAAAATAAAAACCCCTCTAACCTAGTTATAAACTAAATCACAAAATTCATCCTTCCAGATGAAAATTTTTGGAATGTTATAAAATATACTTTTAATTTTCTATGAATTTTTAAAATAGTTTTTATTTAACTTTATATTTGTGTCGTTGAGATTTATCTTGAAATTCCAGGATGTTGCATTTTCTTGAAAACTATTACAAAAGAGAACACAATATTTTCTTTCGAAAAAATATCTTCTTAGAAACAGCCTCTTTACTGTACATATTTGCATTTCAAATATTTAACATAAAATATCGTCTAAAGAAACATAATACTTAAAATAGAAGTTGCATTTTTTTTTCTCTGTAGACTCTAGATGTTTTCAGTATTTTGAAAATATTGAAATAAAAATATACAATTTGAATTTCTTTTCAAAGATTTGAGAATAACAGAAAGAATATGAGGTAACTTTATAATAATGCAGTGATTAAAAAAAATAAATTAAACACCATCAGGCTTTAAACAAAAATTAAATAAATAAATAAATAAATAAAATTAAATCAAAATTAAATTAAAAATGAATTAAAATTAAAATTAAAATTAAAATTAAATAAATAAATAAATAAAATAAAATAAAATAAAATAAAATAAAAATAAAAATTAAATAAATTAAATTAAATTAAATTAAATTAAATTAAAATTAAAATTAAATAAATAAATTAAAAATTAAATTAAATTAAAATTAAAAATAAATAAATTAATTAAAAATTAAATTAAATTAAAATTATAAGTAAATAAATAAATAAAATAAAAAAGAAATAAAAATGAAATAAAAAATAAATTAAAATTAAAATTAAAATTAAATAAATAAAAAAATTAAAATTAAATAAATTAAAAATTAAAATTAAATAAATTAAAAATTAAAATTAAATAAAAATTAACTAGGAATAAAATAAGTTTTAAAAACGCATAATATAAATATCAGGGAAATATATCTTTATTTTGCATATTTTTCTAAGTATTCTTTTCTACGTACCTAAAGCGATAGAATTACTTAATGCTTGTAATTGCAAGGAAAATGTCGCGCCATTTGTGATAAAAACCAGTCGATATAAAACAAGTCTGAAATTGTACTTCAATCGTGGCAAATGATGCCTTCATACTATATCTAGTTTTATAAATATTCAGATCTTGCTTCAACAGCTGTTGCACTCTTATGGAAAAATGCATGACTACAAAATTTGTTATGATTTTATATATTAAAATCAGTAATACGGAAATAATAGGACTTCATCTTATGTAGAACGTCATCACCATGGCAACCTAGAACCATTACCTATCATGGGATATCATTAAATTAATTACGAATAATAGGATTTAATAGAATGAAGGAAACTTTTATTAATATCTTATTAAGTTTTGATTCGATTTTCATAAAATTTGTAATGCTTGACAAAATTTTGCAATTATTATAGGGGAAAGTAGGGTAATGACGCTCAGCGGAAAATACCGTTCACTCAAACATCTCTAAACAGAATATAATTGAAACCGTGCGATCGGTACCGGCACCTAAAGATTTTCACCGTAAGTTCCTAGTAAGGATACAGCGGCCGTCAGAAGGAAAGTAATTTTGTGTCCTACGTTATTAGCTTGCAGTTGTTTTATTATAAAATCCTACAACATCTTACGTGACGGTAAGTGTACAATCTTGTTTTCAAATGTTAATTTGCTCATTATGTCTACAAAATATATACATTTAGCTCTACGTTCATGCTTTTATTTTTTTTTTTGTAGTGCATTGTTACGGCCACTTTAATGCATTAACCATTAAAGCTCCGGCGTCTCTTACACAAATTTTATTCGATCGGCACCACTTTTTAAAAAGCAGTTTCCTTCATGTACACAATTTCAAAAATGTTCTGATTAAATAAGGTGAATTATATTTTCCTTTATTACTGGTGCCAAAAACAAATTTCGCAAAGACTAAGAATGTCTCCGCAGCGGAGCCAACGGAGTGGGAAGGATTAAAACCCAAAATGTCGATGAAGGTTAACGGCGCCCACGTGAAATTCCAGAAGCAGTGTTGCCAGTGGGCTTCTGTTTTTAAATTCGAATTCTTGATTGACACCACTTTTTTGAAATAGTAAAATTCCCTTGTTTTCGCCTTTAATTAATTTTTTTTTAAACAAGGCGAATTTTACTATTTCAAAAAAGTGGTGACAATAAATAAAAAAAAAAAAAAACTGAATTTAAAAAAAGTAGCCCACTGGCAACACTGTCCAGAATTGCCACAAGATGAAAACGACGAGCAAATGCTTAGCTCTTCAAATCAAGCATAAAGACCAGTGTCTGTAGAGGATATTAGGCATACTTGTATTCCTGGCCCTTCAAATTAAATACAAAGACCAGTGTCTGCAGCAGCGATTTTGTCTATTCCTGGTCCTTCAAACACTACCAAACGGCAACAATTCGGCAAAAAAAAAAAAAAAAAAAAAAAAAAAAAACAGAAACGAAAAAGAAAAGAAATGAAAAACCTCCAAAATTTTAACAGCTTTTCCATAAAAAAAAATAGAGGATTAAAAAAGAAAAAATCCGAGAAATTACAATCAAAAATTAAAATGCTTCGTCAAACTTACAACGAAACGCAAGGTTTCAAAAAGACGTTATATGACACGACGCCGGCTCGAAAGAAGACATTGATTGAATTGCCAGATGAATTGCTTCTAATCGGACAGGATATGGAAACAGAAATCTATTATTTTTGCGGAGAATTCGAGAGAGATAACGAAGCGTGGTTTCGTTACACAATACGTGTTGTATTCAAATTTTGAGCGTAATTACCCTACCATGTCGGGTATTACCGCTTAATACATGTTAATTAAATAAACCGATAAAAAGAATTCCCAAAGCTTTTATGCAAATTAGTTGATTGCAAACTGTTCCTTATGCTTTGTGGTTATACCACGTTAATAAAATATTGATTTTTTCTGTAAATTTGAGTAGCTATTCATGTTTTCCCTTAAGTGACAGTCATTAATCTACTTCTCCTATACATTAAATTTCAAACCTTTAGGTTCGGTAGTTTTTGCGCTGTTACATGCGGACAGACAGACGGATGGACCAGAAGATGACTATAGGTGCGACGTAGTTATATAATTACGAACACATCAAAAAAGGCATTTTTGTAGTTATTGTTACCTTGTGGAAAATTCTCATTTGCCATTATCACTTGCATTTGTTGAAAACAGGTTAGTCACATCTGTTTTAAATTGAATGTTGTAATAAGGGGTCTCGCAAAAAGATAGAAAAGCGCTTCAATAATTTCAACTATTGGAGATACGAGGGTAATGTAAATTGTAAAAGTGTTCAAAATAAAATAGGAGTTAATAAAATGTCTATGAAATAGTCCTGCTAATAATTAAAAAAAATTACATTTTAAATTTTATACGGCATCCATGAGCTATAAATTATATTTAGAAAATTTTTAGCAAGCTCTGACAAGTACCCCAGTAAAAACTATATTCTTCTATAATCAATATTGGGTGTGTTTCGGCACTTTGAATTTTGTGAATTTTTGAAGCTTTATGGTACTAAAATCATTCTCCAATAATAGTGCCGGAAAACTATCAATTTCATAAGATTCAAAGTATCACAACTCAGTGACTTTGATGGTAAAAAATTGACTTTTTACTGTTGTACTTGTCATAGCATTGTGAAGACGATTCCGTTACATACAGAGATGGCCGTTTTGTTGACAACGTATAGAGATTTACAACACCAGGACTTACTAAAAAAACCTCCAATTTGGTAAACGAAGACTTTGTTTATTTCATGATGAAAGCAGAAGGGATAGGTACAAGGGGGAAGAGATAGGAGCCTCTTTTTAAAACGACATCACGAGGCTAGAGACAGATCAGCAGTGTCGTGAATATACAGTTACAACTTTCTTGCTTGGCGGACTACAATATCGCCAATCTACAAATATTTTGCGCCCTGCACAAGAGGCGGAGAAAAACATTAGCTGGTATGGATTCGCCAAATGCATACGGTAGGCTTCTACCCTATATTAATTGTGTAGGGGCGCCAGATTGTGGGCTGCTAACATTCCTGAATCATGATAGGCGCTGTCTAAACTGTACATTGATACAGCTGCGGTTAAGTGAAAAAAAATAAAAAATGTTTCTGGATAAGGCATAGTAACAGACCGAATTCGTTAGGCGAAAAGGGCATGAGAATGTAACGTGCATTACCACAAAAATGCAGAATTGACATAGATACGAACAAAAGGGTGTGAATGTTAAAGTGTATTCCGAAGATAATTCTAATGAATAGATTGCATGTTAAGTGATTTTAAATGATGAGTTATATTCATGCCCAAATAAGGAAATGCCCGAAGCTAAAATGCTTTTGTTTCAAAGAGACAGCCGTAACGTTTTTCTACAAGGTTAAATCGTATGTGTGAGAGACTCACAAAGTAAAAATGGAGACTGAATCACTGATTTTATTTTATTAAAGAGATGAGTAACTAGAATAATTTAATTTAAATGTGCAGGGCCATTAATACAATCGCTTTAGTTTTTAAATGTTGAATTTAATTTAGGGGCTGCACTGTTTGAGTATAGTGCACTAAAATAAATAAGTTATTAAACAGAATTTTAATTGAAACTGCTGGGGGGGGGGGATGGAACGCAAACATATATAACGAGATAGTCGTTATATATATCACCTGGGACACCGCAAAAAAAAAACTTTTTGTTGACCCGTGTGCATGGGCAAAACAGCAAGAAAAATAGTTACACATATAAATATATTTTCAAAACAGAAAAGTTTTTTTTAAAAACAAGTTGCTGTTATGAACACAAAAAAAATCTCTTTCATCAATAGTTCAACAGTCCTAAGAGATTTTATGAATTAATATTTTCTAATTGTCTTTATGGATATCCACCTTAACTAAAATTTTCTTCAAAAAGTATGTACCATGTTTTATTTTATCTGAGTCGACTCTGACAGCAAATATTTAAGCAGCATATAACTAAACCATTGACTGCACTTCATAAAAATATTGATCCTGATTAGGATCATTTTATGAAAAACACAAGTACGAACAATAAAAAATATATATAATATCTAAACACAAATGCAACACTAGAAGTAAAGAGTAAATAATAATAAATGAAATGTGCATTTGTAATCTAATAAGCAATTGTAATATGATTTAAAAGAAACTGAACATGGTTAAAAATATGTAATGTTTATGCACGCAGCATAGGATGACAAAAAAAGAGGTGCCTGAAGCACGCCCATGAAAAAGGTGTCACCCTGAATCTTGTGTAGACCACAAGTATTATGGCGTCGGCTTAGAGCTTCGGCCTTAGATGGGGAGGGAGTTTTGAGACTCATACAGCGCCCGCTTATATGAGTCCCTGCTCCTCCGAAAACGCTAGCAGTCCTCTAAAGGAGCACACGTCGGTTTACAAGCATAAATTGATTTTTTTGTGAATTGGAACCCCAATTCCAAGGGGTTGTCTCTCAACACAATGAAGTTTTGGACCCTAAGGGCAATAATTTTTAACGGGAACAAAACATTCGAAAGGGATAATTAAAAATAAAATAAAAAGTAGATATATGTCACATATATATCAAATCAAAAAGAGGGTAGACAGTCCTAGAGCGAAGAGAGACATAAAAAATGAAAAGTCATAATCAGGTTAAATAATGCACAAGCCGTATAATTAGAAGGTAACTAACAGGTTGACTTAAAGAAAATGTTATCAAGTTACATGTGGAATTTTTTTTTAAATTTAAATAACTGTAATTATTAAATGCGTTAGTTATCACTGTTAACTGAAATGTAACTATAAAAGAACAAATGTAAAATAAATGTTAAAAATGTAAATAATAGTTAAATGTATGTAAATAACATAAAAGTGTAAAGTAAAATGAAAAGAGTGTAAAGTGATTCAAAATATTGTTCATAAGAGATCTTCGAAGCATACAGTCATGGGCCGGCCATAATGTTGTCAAAGTTCTGTTGTAAGCAACATACATACAACCTAGGCCTTTGGTTGCATACTTAGCTTCACAATACATGTCATAAGAAGAAAAAATGTAAACAATAGTATATTATTTTCTGTTTCTTAAATTATACGTATGTGGTTGATAAACATTAGGGAAGTTGTGATTGTTTAAGTGACTTGTAGCATCGAATAAATGTCCATATCGAGGTGGTGCAATAAGTAACCTATCAATGTGCACACGAAATGCTGTATTATCAGCAGCATACAATCTCTTGATCGAGAATGACACAGGTGAATGTTTGAAAGTTACAATGTATGGTCCAGTGTATTTAGGTTTGAATTTATCAACAGATTTTAAGTACACAATATCTTTGAAAACAAATGGTTCTTAATTTAGCTTTTTGACCGTAATGTTTATATCTTTTATCCTGTGCTGTTTTAATGTTATTGTAAACCTTGTCATATATTTTGCGTAAATCTTCAAGTAGTTTATGTATTTCAATATGTTTATCTAGAAAAGGTTGATTGCTATTTTGATCAAAAGTGTCAAAAATTAATGAAAGCTCACGTCCAAAGTGCAGAAGATTAGGAGTGAATAATGTAGTTGAATGTTTTGAACCATTATAGAGCGACTTGTGTATAAATATTGCATTTTCAAATGAGTGACCTTCCTGTAAGAGTATATTAACAGAGTATTTGATTGATTTATTGATTCTCTCCGAAAGAGCATTACTTTGTGGCCTAGAAACAGAGCTGTGAAGCACCTTAATACCTAGAGTATCATTAAAAATGTTGTATATTTGAGATGTATATTGGGGTCCTAAGTCTGATAAGACAACAGAAGGTCTCCCAAAGGTGGTTATATAAGAGAATAAACATTTAACGACTTTAGCTGCAGATGTATCATTAAGTGGAAAAAGTTCAACATGTCTTGAAAAGTGATCTGTAATAGTTAAAACATGTTTACCATTAGAAAAAGGTCCAACGAGATCTGTACTAATAGTATGGCCAGGGTATCTGGGCGTGTAGGTGGGTTGTAAAGGTTCAGGAGGGGTTTGATGATGTTTACATTGAAGACATTTGACACATGAAGCTACAAAGTTTAAAGTGTCAACATACATGCCTTTCCAAAAGTATCTTGATGATAGGAACTCATAGGTTTTATTAAAACCAAAGTGAGATAAATGAGAGATTGTTAAAACTTTGCTTTTAAGAGAGTTAGAAACAACAATGTGATATGAAAAAGTGTTGTTAAGATTGTTTTCTTTCTTTAACATTAAAACTTTCGAATCAGGGTGTATGAAGTAATTAGGATATTTTTGAGAAGGTCCTTTCTTTAGAATATCCTTGTAAACACTGGACAAAGTGGTGTCATTTTTTTGTTCAGTGCAGAAAGTTTCATTTGAAATTTCCAATAAAGGATCTAGATTTGTTTGTTTACCAGATACAAGACAGTTTACATATTTCTTAGTGGCACTTGAACATGAATTATTACTGTCTGGTATATCATAGTCAACAATAGGTAATGGTTGAGGGTCATGGATATGTTCAGGGTTAGTAACAAGAGTTTGTTGATTGTTTTCAAAAGTACAGCGAGATAAATAGTCAGCAAGAACATTTTTTTTTTACCAGGGATATGTTTAAAAGTGTATGAGTACTCTGAAAGCTCCATGAGCCAACGAGAGATAATATCAGCTGGATTAGTAGTCTTGTTATATTTTTCTAAGGGTTTACTGTCAGAAAGGATTACAAATTGCCTGTTATATAAATAATATTTGAAAGCGGTAACAGATTTATAAATTGCCATGAGTTCTAATTTAAGTGCAGGGTATTTTTTTCTGACGCCTTAATAGATATAGAAAAATATGCTACTGGTAAAAGTTGTTGATCATGCTCTCGTAATAAAACACCAGAAATAGCAACATTTGACGCATCTGTGTTTAAATAAAATGTCTTGTTCCAATCAGGTAATCTAACCATGGGAAAATTAAAGAAAATTTTCTGTATTGTGTCCATGATTTCTTGATGTTTAACTGTCCATTTAAATTTAACTTTTGGAGTAGTTAGGTTTATGAGTGGCTGTACTAACTCAGAAAATGATGGAATTAAAGACTTATAAAATGTAATAACACCAATGAGTCTTTTTAGTTGACGTTTTGTTGTAGGTGTGGGAAAAGATGTTATTTTTATGATATTTGACTGAATCGGGGAAAGACTGATTTTCTACATGAAATCCCAAATAGTCAATGCTAGTTTTATGAAAAGTACATTTGTTAGGAGACAGGGTCAAGTTATATTTGGTTAAAATAGAGAGAATGTTTTTTAATTTATTACACATTTCATAAAAAGAGTTTGCACTTACAATGAAATCATCCTGATATGTATATACACCATCTAATTGTAATTCATCAAGTAAAGAGTCCATTAAAGCTTGGAAAATAGAAGCGCTGTTTTTTAATCCGAACACTAATCTCTTGTATCTAAAAGAACCAAACATAGTAGTGAATGTCAACTGATTTTGGAATTTAGCTGGCAAATCAATTTGATGATATGCCTGATGAAAGTCGAGAGAAGAAAAATATCGATACTGAGAAAGATTTGAAATGATGGTTTGAATTTTAGGTAGAGGGTAAGATGATCCTTGAATTACAGTATTGATCATTCGAAGATCTAACGCAAGACGGAATTTTGTTTACCAGTTCCGTCTGGTTTCTTTTTGACTAATAGCATGGGGCAAGCCCATTCTGAACAGTAGCGTTCAATAATTTTGGCATCAAGCAGATCTTTAATTTGTTCCAAAGCACCTTTTTGCAAAGATTGAGGAAGGGGGAATGGAAGTGTTTTTATAGGATAATCATTAATGAACTTCAAATCAGGTACAATCTTATCAGTATTTCCAAGTGTATTTAATGATTTTGAGAAGGCGGGGTAATAATTAAGTAACAGTTTAGTCAATGTCTTTGCTTCATTAGAACTTAAATCTGTAAGGTTGAAATCACTTGCGGACAAATCCTCTTTCCTCTTTTTTAATGTTTCATTAGATGCCTGGATAAAATTTAGGAAGTGTTGTTCTGAGTTATGATGCTTGTCGAAATTATCAGAGGGGTACTCAAGAATTTCCTCAACCTCAGATAAATGTCCAATTTTTGTGTGTTTAGGGAGATGAATGGTAGTGTCAGAATTATTTTTAAGTGAAATAGAAAAGAAATGATTTAATTGTACAGACTTCTTTTTGCGTTTAGGCTTCTTATCCACTTGAATAATGGCATCATGACCTATTAATTCTTTTTTATCTGCCAAATATTCAAATAGATAATTTATGTCATGTTTGATATTATTGTTTGTGTAAACTGAGCACCATGTTTGCTCTTGGGGTTCTAGAATGATTTTACGGGTTAAGAAAACTTTTTGATTTGTCACCATATCACATACGGTGTTACATTGATTACTTTCACTGACTTTTGACTTAGTGTGTGATGTTTCTAGTGGAATGGTCAAGCTGTTGTTAATGTGAATGCATTTATTGAAAGTATCAATTGTAATGTTAAATCTACTAATGAAATCAAAACCAAGAATGCCCTCAAAACTGGAGGATTCAGGAATATCCACTATATAAAAGTGGTGCGAGAAGGATTTTTTTCTAACTTAATGGATGCTCTAATACATGAGGAGAAAGAAACATCCGAATTGACAGTTTTGATGTTTATGGCTGTTGATAGTCTCTTGTATTTCAATACAGGTTTAAGTTCATTAAATAATTTTTGTGAAAGTAACGAAATGCTACTTCCCGAGTCAGCCAATAGGGGGATTTTATGGTTTGCAATAGTGGCCTTTACAAGAGGGAGTGATGGAGAATGCGTATTAACACTACAAATGATGTGAACATTGTTATCGCCTTCATTTTCTGTTTGAGTAGTGATATTTTTTGCGATTTTAATGTGATCTGAAGTTTGTGACCCGGTTGAATTAACTAACCTTTCTTTGAGATTTTTGGCAATGTAGGGTCAATAGGAAATGTTGCTGATGTTAAGTCACATGGTTGATACACAAAATGATCAGCATAAAAATTGTCTCTGTTCTAGTTTTCCTGAACATAGTAATTGTTGCGTCTGTTAAAATTTTCCCTTCTCTGTGCATTAACTCTTTTCCATTTAAAAAGCTGTTGGGGCTGGTGGCCATTGCGGAAACAGAGTTGACACGTGAGAACTTTTCTTTGTGGAAATTTGTGAGGGGAAAAACGTTTTGGGAAATTGTGAGTTTTGAAATTTTTTCTATAGCGCATCGCATTTGAGTGATACATTGGGCTACCTTGCATGTCATTTTTTTAGTTTCTGTTTTGGGTCCAGGCGGTGCAAGTGTTAATGCATTTATTTTTCCGAGAGTTCCTTCAATTGATCTTCAACGTTATTTTGAGATTTACTGACAGAGGGTAAGGAATGTAGAATCTTTTCATTATGCAGAAATTCGTGTAACGTCTGTACTCTTTCAAAAGCAGCACGATATTCTGTGATACCTTCTTCTTGTAATTTTATTCGTATGTTAGCTGGCACAACCTCCATGAATTTCATAAGTCTAATTGTGTCATGGGCATTTTCGTCATTAATATCAGCATACACGGTTGCGGCTAACACGTTTAATCGGTGTGCCAGATTTTTAATTGACTCCGCTGGCAGAAGAGATAAACTCGAAAGTTCAACACCAGCCACGCACTTGCTCGGAGGTGAGAGAAATGCCGCAAATTCTTTTTCAAGCGTATCTAGATCGTTGATTTTTTGAAGTTCCGGATTCTGTGCAGAAAATTTTTGCATGGGACCAATTAACTTCCCTACAAGTACAGCAATGGTAGTCTGAGGGCTGTATTTGTTAATTTCAGCGACCGACCTAATTTGGTTAAAAAAAAATTAAGCAAATCCGGATCTCCATCAAATTGTTAATGTTGATTTGAACTTGTTTAGCGGACATGGTCAACGGTTAGTTTGACAAATTCCCTAATCCAAACAGTTACTGAGATTCTGCATGCATATATAAATGTAACACACATATAACAGATAAAAATGTAAAGGAAATAAAGTAATGGAATAAAATAGTATAATAATCAAATTAAAAAAATAACACACAACTTAAAAAAATAAACAAACGGTCTTCTGTAAACCTTTTATAGAAAAATAGAAAAAAAAATATCCAGGGACAAAATTGTGTTTCTCAAAGTAAAAATAATATCGTTGCTTATTTTAAGCAAAAGAAAGAGAAACAAAAAAAATTTCGCAATAGCTCCTATTTTTTTAATGGATGGAACATGTACGTCTTTCAAAACAAAACTACTAGGAGCAAGCAACTGAAATAAAAACTTATTTTATCTTTTTTTAACGGAGAAAAAATATTGCTATCTGTCCTTGTTTCTCTAAAAGGACAGAAATTAAAATTCTCTCAAATTAAAATATTTTCAAGCCGAAAGGCCAACTAGAAAAATCTTATTTTATCCTTCGTAGATAATAGAAAACGGGACAAATTATAATCCTCGTTAACTCTTTTTGAAGAAAAGAAAAAAAATTTCAACATATTTTAATATCCATTAAGAGTTAAGCAGAGGGGAATGTATTTGATCTAAAAATATTGGAAAATTCCATGCAATGCGAAAAAAATATATTATATTTATAAATATTATAATAAACAGCACAAAATAACTTCACAAAATATTAAAAATAGCAATATCACTGTGTTTTCGTATCCTGTGCAAAAACACAATAATATTAATAAAATCATTTCTTAAGTACTTGTGAGTACTTATGGAGTATGAAAGCATAAAAATAGAACGAAACAATTTAAAAAATTTTTAAAAAATGTTTCCAGAAATAACTGAAAAGAAATTAGTCAAAAGAAAACAAACAAATGAGGGGAATAAAAACATATGAATTCATACTCTAAAATGTGTTATTTAAGGGAATCTAGCACTATTTATTTTCACTTTTTATGCACCTTTATGACCTCTTTGTCAATATCATAAAAATTTTCTAGAAATCTATGTATGCGTGAGATTGAATCATTAAAACGATTCTTTGGCAGCAAATGACTTTTTGGAGATTTTTTTATCACAAAATGCCTCTTGAATAAAAAGATGAGCAACTTATAAAACCTCACAAAAGACTACGACAAAAGTTACGATATTGTTGGAGCACTGAAATTTCACAAACTCGTTGTAGTATGGAGGAAAGAAAAAAAACACACTTTTGAGAATTTTGAGGAGGCTGTCTGAATAAATAGAAATGAGAGCGAGATTCGTGATTCAATCGCTGACTCGCTCGGCCGTTCCTTTCATTTTCGTACACAGAATGTAAATTTGGGAATTTTAGCACTTGCTGAGCCGAGTATTCTCTTATCACATTTTTCTTTACGCATGAGGGGGGAAGCACACGTTTTTGCAGTGTTTTTTTGCAGAAATGAGTCCTTCACTGAACTCAGGAATTCACATCTCGCGATTATAAGCAAGTAAACACGTAGAGGCGCACTTTGAGCACACACTAACTTGCACAATATTTCACACACACACTGGCTGCAGTACGATATTTCACAGGTAGCACGTTTGAAGCTGGTTTGTATTTTAGCACGCTACACAAAACACGCAGGAAACTTTCACATAATCACTTTTCGTGTAATGCGATGATGGGCAGGAAGGATGCTCCGAGAGACAGGATAGAACACAGGCAGTATTCTTCGGCGAAGGGCAGCGTCCGGGGCGAGAAGTTGAAAAAACTCCTTCGGTGATGGGGTGCGAGCAGTTAGTTCCAAAACTCCAGGGGTTAGCAAAGGGGGAAGGCAGAATAGAAAGCAGTCAAAGATATTTCTTCGGCGAGGGGCATGTGTCCAGGGCGCGAAGTTCACTCCAGGATGAAATCCTCCATTTTTGACGGGGTGGCGAGCCGTTGATTCAAGGATGACTTTTCCTTAGGTGACGGGGGCGAGTGTACTCGAAGCTCACTGCAACAGAGTGGTGCGTCAGCCGGGAGGGATCCATCACTCCACGAAGTCCATGCAGAAAAATCCCGATGAAGATTGGAAGCACGTACTTCTCCCTTACATTTCTTTTCTTTTTTTTTAAGGAGAAAAAAAAACTGGTCAGGCGACCAAGGTTTGTGAAGACGATTCCGTTACATACAGAGATGGCCGTTTTGTTGACAACGTATTGAGATTTAGAACACCAGGACTTACTAAAAAAACTCCAATTTGGTAAACGAAGACTTTGTTTATTTAATGATGAAAGCAGAAGGGATAGGTACAAGGGGGAAGAGATAGGAGCCTCTTTTTAAAACGACATCACGAGGCTAGAGACAGAGCAGCAGTGTCGTGAATATACAGTTACAACTTTCTTGCTTGCCGGACTACAATATCGCCAATCTACAAATATTTTGCGCCCTGCACAAGAGGCGGAGAAAAACATTAGCTGGTATGGATTCGCCAAATGCATACGGTAGGCTTCTACCATATATTAATTGTGTAGGGGCGCCAGATTGTGGGCTGCTAACAATCCTGAATCATGATAGGCGCAGTCTGAACTGTACATTGATACAGCTGCGGTTAAGTGAAAAAAAATGTTTCTGGATAAGGCATAGTAACAGACCTAATTCGTTTGGCTGAAAGGGCATGAGAATGTAACGTGCATTACCACAAAAATGCAGAATTGACATAGATATGAGCAAAAGGGTGTGAATGTTAAAGTGTATTCCGAAGATAATTCTAATGAATAGATTCAATGTTAAGTGATTTTAAATGGTGAGTTATATTCATGCACAAATAAGGAAATGCCCGAAGCTAAAATGCTTTTGTTTCTAAGAGACAGTAGTAACGTTTTTCTTCAAGGTTAAATCGTATGTGTGAGAGAATCACAAAGTAAAAATGGAGACTGAATCACTGATTTTATTTTAGTAAAGAGATGAGTAACTAGAATAATTTAATTTAAATGTGCAGGGCCATTAATACAATCGCTTTAGTTTTTAAATGTTGAATTTAATTTAGGGGCTGCACTGTTTGACTATAGTGCACTAAAATAAATAAGTTATTAAACAGAATTTTAATTGAAACTGCTGGGGGGGGGGGAATGGAACGCAAACATATATAACGAGATAGTCGTTATAAGCATAAGAAAGCGTTTTCGAGTTATAGCCTTCATGGTCTGTTCTACCAGAAATACAGGTCCCAAAGACGACCATGAGAACATCCCCGAAAGCATAATATCACCACCAAAAGCCTGTGTATGACCTGCTGTATAAAGGGTAGCAACAACTTGCCTGTAAGATGGCGTAACTGACACGTCCATCGACGTGTGGTAGAATGAATCGTGATTTTTTCGAACAGGTGAACTCTCTGCCAATGATTCCTGGTCCAGTCATGATGCTCTCGGGTCTAGTGTAGGATCAGTGGCGATGATTCTTGGTCAACAGAGGCACATGAATGGGACGTATGTTGCGTAGTCTCATTTTCAACAGTATCATCTCACCTGTGTGCTCCGAACCAATTCTACTATGACCTGTATTGTATTTGGATGTAAGTTGAGCCGGTCATTGGCGCCAATTTTACTTTACCAAGCGGAGAGTCTCCGACGTCCTTTTTCTTTGATAACGCGTGGCCGTTCAACGGCATGACGGTATGTCACGAACAGCACACGAGTCGTGCAGTTTCGGAGATACTCATTCTGAGCAGTCGGGCTATTGAATTCAGCCCTCTATCACAGTCGCTTACATCAACAACCTTTTTCATCCCAGGCAGAAGGAAGCGCAAAAATGATTCCTAAAACTCTCTAGAAACAGTTAAATACCATTCCCACATGATTGCGTGCCATCCACGTCATCCAGGCGTATCCATTGCAAAATGTGGGGAAGGTCAGAATGTTTTGGCTCTTCGGTGTATTGCGGTTTGAATAGAATATAAAAATAGAATCATGTATAAAACGACAGCGTTCGGCAAGGGTTAAATTTGAATCCACGTAATTTAAATAAATGCATTGCATGTTAAATATGGTGAAATTGCATACAGTTTATGTCGACATATAGCTATCACGAAAATCGTGAAAAGAATCTATTGAATTATCAAAGTCAAACTGAAACAACAGGATTTTTAGCATATGTCTTACATATTCCATTTAGTGAATTTTTGTCCAGTGGAATCCGGTATATGGATTTCGCAGAATTCATTAATCCTCTAATGCCCATGGTAACAAATATCATGCCACCAGTTTTTCGAATTTAGTGGATTTTTTAATTCGGACATTCCAAATTCGTACCAGAAATTTAAAATAGCAATATATTCTTTATTTAATAACAGACATTCTGTATTTAAATATACCGAAATTTACTATTGAAAATTTCTGGTACGTATTCTACCATAGGAATTAGAGAGTTAAAGGGACAATGGACACTGAAAAACATAAAATTCGATTAAAAAATCGATTTTTCAATTTTTACAAATAAAGTCAACTGCACAGCCGGCGTAGGGGTAAAGAGTTTTTCAATGCAATGGGAGCTATGAATAATTAAAATAAGAAATTTCTTTTTCGAGAAGAAGTTTCTGGTAGAAATTGAATTTTAAGAAACAAAGATTAACAGCTATGCTTTTCCGCATGCTCGTGTGAATCATTCGAATTTTAAAATCATCCCTTCTCTCTATCACTAGTAATACATTGAAACAAAATTAAAAGTTAACTGTTAGAGATTATGTAGAAAAAAAGTAGAATACGCTGTTCACGATGAAAAACTTTTGTGTAAAATAATGAGCTAATTGTTTTTTTATTTATCAATAGAAATTTGATTATTTAGAGCAATATCATTCTTTTCTCTTCAAATATAATATAAAAATTTTGTTCAGTGTTTTATGTTATTAACGCAAAAAGAGCATCAATAACAAAGATTCAGAAGAAGCTGCTGAAAACCCGGGAAGTTTGTGCTAATTTTGTTTTATTAGGTAGAAGATACGACAGATGACCGATTTCTACAATTATTACATCAAAGAGTTAATATTAAAAATATTTCTGAAAGAAACAGGTTAACGAATCAAAAGTATATATTCATTCATAAAAAACAGATACTGCACTGACAAACCGCATCGGCAAAAAGAACTAATTTGTTGTGCCCATCACAAATCTTTCTTCTATAGGCTTATAATATATTAATTAAAATAATGATGTTACACACAACAATTACGAGTACAGGGCTCCCAAATGGTCCGCCAACTGAATACCAATAAATTTTAATAGAAAATTTTATGGTTGGTTTGCGCTAGAATTAACTTTCAAAGGTGGTTCCGGGGCGGTTTGTAAGAAAAATCTAAAAAGAAAAATTTTCTAAAAAAATATTGGTATTCAGTTGGCGGACCATTTGGGAGCCCTGCGAGTATGGAAAATTAATGAATTTCTTTTAATTTAACATGGAGTTAAAGTGGTAATTTTGAAAAACAAAAATGAAAAGATAGAAAGAAGGAAAGAAAAAAGAAGGACCCTCTGTTGGGTATTCAAAAAATAATTCGAAACATCTACAGCAGGGTGCAAAATGACAGGAACGACGCGAAAATAAAGAAGTCAGTTTGCTATGCAAATGCGGAAATATGTGTGTTAAAATTGAACACATGATGATATTCCAATTAATATCAACCCCTTAACGGCCGTATTAAATTACGGTTTAAAAATTCAGATTGCTTATTGCCACCAATGTTTTTAAAAGGAAAGTTTCACTTTATTTAATGACAAGTAAAATGATTCCAGAATAAAGGCAATTACACTATTTCATAAAACTGGAGGAAATCAATCAATTCGAATAAAAAACACAGCCCGTGAAATCACGGGAGCGGGAATTAAGGGGTTAAATTAATGTATTGCAAAAATGGTATATACATTTAAAATAGCTGATTAGCAAAGTTTACGCCGGAGCAAAAGACGCCGTAAATATTTCGAAACAACCGCACATGATTGGTAGATAGATTTTTTCACATATCATTTATTATAGCATTTAAAAGAGCACATTCGTTTAGTTCTCAAAACATTTGACGACGACGCGAAGATAAAAAATGCTTTCTGACTTCGAAAGAGGCCAAATTCTAGCAAATACAGAGCTGCCAAGTCTTCCGCTTTTTGCACACCACTATTATCGTAAAGAAAATGTTGTGTTTTTAAATCGTTCTAATGTTCCGATTAAATAAAAGACAATTAACATTACTTTCTATGAAATGCAATGACATCTTGCGAAATGTTGGAAGCGTGCTGCAATTTGGACAGTGATATCATATCTGCTGTTAAGGACTTCCCAATTTATGGAGCGTCTATCTCAGTGTTGCAAATCGAGGCCATCCCTTGCACTTCAAGTAATTTCATTACATTAAGCAAAGTAAGTCTGTTCAGAAGCAAAGTAAATCTGTTCAAAATATCATTACAATATCATCATTATTATTAAAGTTATGATAGAAAATTAGTGTTCCGCTTTCAGTAATTATATTTAGTTGAGTATGTGGATTACAATTCTAGTATCCTGTGCAAATTTTGTTTCACTGTTGCCAGCGGGCTACTTTTTTTAATTCAGATTTCTTGATTGCCATTACTTTTTTGAAACGGTAAAATTACCTTTGTTTTCGCCTTAATTGAAATGTCATTAACCCTTAAATGCCGGGTGTTGCTTTTCGGCAACATACCCAATTTAGGCTCTAAAATACTGTTAGAATAATATTGAAGCTAAAATGCCTAATGTTGACAATAAAATACATTCTGAAAATATTATTAAATCGAATTTAAACGTGTAGATGAAAACATTAGTGCTGTTTGAGAATAAAGATAGATTTATTTCTTCAGTTGTTGGTACTTGTTCTTTTGTTTTGTATGGAAGCCTGCGAAAAAGTATTTTTCCCATGATTTATTTAAAAAATGAAAGCCGAAAAACATTGTTACAATTATTTTTGAAAAATCAGGCATTTAAGAGTTAAATAAGGGACTTATTACCATTTCAAAAAAGTGGTGCCAATCAAGAATCTGAATAAAAAAAAAGTAGCCCATCTGGCAACACTGTTTTGTTTATCTTTACGCGTACTATACTATAAAAAAATCTATAAAGTTATTAAAATTGTATTAGGAAACTGGGATCCTTAGAACTGTTTATGTAACGGCAACAAAATATTTCTTGTAACAGATACACTTTTGCACTGAAATAAAAAAATCTGTAAGGTTACTAAGGATTTTTTAGGAAACTGTTATTCCTAGAACTTTTTATGTAACTGCAACCCGGGATACAGATAAAATTTTAGTAAGATTTCTGTAATTTTAGTAGATTCTTTTATGAAACTACAGAAATCTGTAGCTTGTTACTAACTTGCTTCTTAATTGAAATTACTAAATTAAAGAAAATGATGTTTATTTTAACAATGATTTGGCATCTTACTTAATTTCTATCAAAAACAGAATTCAACTTATTCAATGCAAGAGATTGTTCTATATCTTTCAAATATTTGCATTGTTAAATGCAGGCAAAAAATGGCCTTTTCTTGGATGTCCACCAGGGTTGCAGTTTGGCTTCCACTTTCACTCCAAAATTTTGACTTTAGAACGGAACTTCACAAAGAAGAAATTTTACATTAAGCACTCACGAAAAACCTGTCACTAAATAAATCTTAAAACATTCTTCGTATTTTCAGGTATGAATCCGAAATTCCTGACTGAAAATGGACACCAAACTGACAACCCTGAAGTCCACAATAACATGAATTTACTGTATTGAGACGTTAATGGAGGAAGCGCCCTTCATCATTAAATGTTTTTTCTTCTTACAAGCCACCCACAGAGGGTAGAACGAGAAAGACAGTCGTCATTAACGAAACATGATTCATTAAAATGGCTTTTTAATTTCTTTTCTAATATAACTGCTTTATTTTTCTGGTAGTTGCAGTTTTTTTTTTTTTAATTAAATTCAAAGTACATACGTAGATAAGGCCTGTGCGTCCTTTCAAGTTGCGAGGGTATACAGGTCGTGGGAAAAAAAAGTAAACACCCCCAACAAACTTCTCAACAAATTATCGTAGACGAACGTTACTGGTACCGAACGATTCGAAATAAACTCTACTTTTAAATGATGTATATAAAATGTGCTTAGGGGACCATCTACATATTAAAACAAATCCAAACTTCATTTTTTACAATGGCAATACCTATTTTAACGAGATATTTCAAAACTGCTGTGAAAACTATGCCTAGACACCAAATTTCAAGTAATTTGAATGATAAGTTTTTGAATTATAAAGTCATAGTTTTTGAATTACATTTTCATATTTTTATTTATATCTCCTGAAATTATGCTCCTAATGTGCTAATATTTTGCGTAGCAATAATACTAATGTGCCCAAACATAAATACGCTGAATTTGCAATTTTTATAATTTTATGATATGAATTATGAAATTAATATTCGAAAAAATTATGAATTGCAATGTACAATTTTTTTGATGGATTTAGATTTATTAACCCCTTAATTCTCGCTCCCGTCATATTCTCGGGCTGTGTCTTTTACTCAAATTGTTTGATTCCCACCAGTTTTATAAAATAGTGAAATAAGGTATATTTTAGTATCGTTTTTACTGTCATTAAATAAGATGAATATTTGTTTTTTATAAAAGTGGTGCCAATAAGCAATTTGAATTTTTCAACCGTAATTTAATTCGAGCATTAAGGGGTTAAGTACTGCTTTATGGAAATCCAAAATTTAACATTTTTCTTCCCAGTAGTATTCAAATTATGCTTAAAAAACGGCAAAATTATGGTTTAAGGGGCAGTCTACGATAGAAGTGACTAGATATTTTGGAATTTCTTCTACTCTCCTGTAATCTAGCAAGCTTCACTGACTGCTTGAGTGGTGCTTAACACTAGCACCGCCAAGGCGGTCATTTTGACCGTTTCGAAACTTTCATTACGTACCAGTTTTTTTCTATTTAGAGTATAACTTTCGGTTTCCGTGACTTTCTACAATTCGAAAAGCTATGATATGCCATTAATAAATTTTCAGGTTAGCCAAAATTTGTGAAGTATTGCAGTAGTATACTTAGAACCGCCGAAACGGTCAAAATGACCGCCGTGAATTTTAATTCACATTTTATCTAGTAGATGTCACAACAGTCCATACTTCATACAACCACACTTCAACAAAGGTTACAACATTACCACAGATAACTTCTTTACTTTACTGCCCCTTGCAGAAAAGCTGAAGTCACTAAAAAAAAGCATTGTTGGCACAGTCAATTGTGGACGAAAAACAAAATTCCACAGGCCATAAAATCTGAGCCAAAAAGTCTTTTACAGTAGCCAAATTCTTACAAAAGATAATATTACGTTGAGTTTATCAAGGGAAGAAAAATAAATATGTTTTAATTCTAAGTTGCCGACATCCATCAGTTACATTTGAAACTGGTGATAAACACTTACCAGAAACTGTAAAGTTCTACAATTTTACAAAATTTGGCGTCGACGTGCTCGACCAAATGGCGCGGAAGTATTCTACAGAAGCTATTTCTAGATGATGACCTCTACAAGTGTTTTATAATTTTCACAATTTAGCGGGCATCAATTCTGAAAAACACAGTCAAAAAATGAGTTAAATACCAGTATTTTGTTAAAGAGAAATCCGCTTTCTTTAGTCCCGTTATATTATTCATAGTATTTTCTAGAAGAAAATACTGGTAGTTTTCTCTTTTTTTGACTGTTTTTTTTCCTGACCACTGGTCACCCTGAATATAGTATTGTTCGGGGAATAAATATAAATTTTTGTTTTCACTAATTTTATATTTGTTTTTAGCAATTTCGATTTCTCATAAAAAATATAAGTTACATATATATACATATATACCTCAATATAATATAATTATAACTTAATAAAATATAAAAAATATATAATAAAAATTATGAAGTATATAATATTATATGTGCAATAATGTTAATAATAGTAATAAACGATACTAAGAGTAAAAAATGGCAAGTAAACAATATTTGAGCATGGTAATTTACATCGGTCAAAATGACCGCTTTGGCGGTTAGGTATACATTTTTGCCGACGGTTCTAGTGTTAAGGTGCCTTGATCAAGAAAGGAGTTCTCTCGGTCAACCATCGAGTACCGAATTTCAGCTTAAAATATGCTCGTTTTAAAATAATTATTTTCTCGGAAACTTATGGTACGAATTGCATAAAAATTTGTTTTGGGGCTAATTGAAAGGTGTAGAGTTCATTTATGCTGTCGAAATTGGGTATTGCTGTTGAAAAAAAAAACGTTTGAGTTCGTTTTAGTATGTAGATGGCCCCCTAAGCGAATTTTGTATACATTATTTATAAGTAGACTTTATTTCCAATCGTTCGGTGCCAGTAACTTTCTTCTATGATAGTTTGTTGAGGAGTTAGTAGGGGGTGTTTACTTTTTTTTCCACGACTGTACTTAAGGTTGTTCTCAAATCCAAAAGGGCAATTTCCTGACATAAGTCTTCAGAAACTATGTCATCCAGCTGTTTTTTCCTTTTTTTTTTTTCAACCGCAAGATCTTTTAGAAAATACTGTCAAAGTGGACATTTTGAACCGAATATTCGTGCGAAAGTAGAAAAATCACTCAGGAGCGGGCGGAAAACGGGTTTGTCATCTGATTGAAATGACTTATAACTCAATGGGTAATTGATTGATCAAAAAATGGAAAAGCAGTTCAACTCCAAATCGCTTCCATGGCCAGGCTTTTTAATTTTACATCTTTCCGTTAAAAAAGGAATTTGTAAATGTGTAAGAACGTATTGCGCTTGTTGAGTAGAGCAGTTAAGAACAGCCTTAAGACATGGAACTATTAAGTAAGAGGAAGTGACATATCATAAAAATAGTGAAGCTTCAACTGTAATCACTTATTATTACCACTTATTATTAACTGTTGATTTATTACCTCCGGGGCTATCTTCCACCAGTAAATTTAAGTAGAAATTTTCTATTTATTCAAACGTCTTATTGATGAAAAATTTCAGTCTTAACCTATGGCAAAAACTGATATTCATTTTTACTGGTAAGAGTGTACTTCAGTGGTATTAGTTCCGCCATATTGTGACAACGAAGACAACCTCCTGTCATTGTCAGGGAAAGTATTATAATACCTGGGCAAACTTGCACCAGTAAAAATAAATGGAAATTTTCTTACCGCATTTGGGAAAGAAATTTCCCATGAGTGAGGCGCATAAATAAGACGAACTTTTCTCTTCAAGTTTACTGGTGAAAGTGTTCACCGGCAGTAACCAGAAACAGTGGATCCGATTAAAAATAGCTGCAGTCATCTTGTGACAACCTCCTCAGTTACTTCACTCGCAACTGCTAGACAATGCACTATATGTTCCCCCCTCTTTATTCATAGCTCCATTACTTAAGACGGTGGCTAACAATAAAGAACGCCATTAACACTAGAACGCCCGGAAGGAGTCGATCCGACTCCTACGATATGACTAAATGTCAACTGGTACCAAAAATTCTTTCATAAAATGAATTAAATATAAATCACGTAGATTTACATTAACCCCTTAATTCTCGCTCCCGTCATATTCACGGGCTGTGTCTTTTACCCAGATTGTTTGATTCCCACCAGTTTTATAAAATAGTGTAATTGGCTATATTTTTGTATCGTTTTATCTGCCATTAAATAAGGCGGATATTTCTTTTTCAAAAAAGTGGTGCCAATAAGCAATTTGAATTTTTAAACCGTGATATTGTTCGAACGTTAAGGGGTTAAATAAATGAATCAAATAATTTGAAATAAAAATTCTGGTGTCAAATATTTTTATAAAATTTTATATATAAAATTTAAATATAAACTTTCCGGGCGTTCTAGTGTTAAACACATACCGAATGCATTCAACAATGTTATCTTATTGTAACAGTGAAGCGATAAACAACACTCCATGTATGATACATAAATATCTCATGGGTAAAATCTCTCAGAATCTCAGAAAAAGCGGAAATCGTACTTAAAATTTAGAATTATACATGTCTTACAGAGACATGCCTTAAAAGATGTGCAGAAACAAAAGCAGCCAGAAACTTTAATAGCGCCTATAATAAGAAAAATTATAACTATTAATAATTTTAACCCTTAAATGCCCTTGGTATCATTTATGCTACCATCAGTGTTCCCGATTTATTTGATTTTTTTTATTCACACATTCCGTATTCCCACCAGAAATTTAAAAGAGAAATTTTCACTTCATTTACTAACAGACATTTCGTTATTAAATAAACCGAAAATTATTATTTAGATTTTCTGGTATGAATTCCGATTATCTGAGTTACGTAATTTCTGGAACGCATTCCACTCTGAGCATTAAAGGGTTAAAGAAAGCAGCCTTTAAAATGGCTTACCGTTTAACCCTTTTCGACGCAATGTGCACGAGACGGGATACTTAATTTGAATTCCAAACTTAGAAACTGCACCAAGAATATTTTAATAAAATTTTGCATTAACAATGAAAGAATAAAGTAACAAGTTTTTAATTTCTAAAAAAGTCGTGTGTAAATTCCGGTGTCAGTCGATGATTTCATCCTTTTAAAACAACGTTTGTCCGTGCTGGAAAGGGTTATAAACAAATAAAAGCTAGTAAATGGAAATATTCAAGAGGGAGCCACTTTGGAGAGCCCTGCTATAGATTACTAACCCAGGGTTCTTACGAGTCCTGAAATTTCAAGAACTGTAAATTCTTCGATACCAGTATTTTGTTATAAATAGTCTCTCTTGAAATAAGGCGAAATTTCTGTCATTTGAACTTGATTTATTTTTGTTTAAGAAAATACTGATAATTGGCCTTGAATATAACTGTACCCGTACGAACCCTGTAACCTTTTGTATTTTTTGCGACGTGATGTAGTGTTATAAACTAGTTTATGACAAATACACATACGTACGCATTCTATCCATTTTCTTGATTGCAGCGTATCAAATTAAATATTTTGAAAAAAAAAATGACACACAACAGTCTTTGACTTTGTATCTACTGACGGTACTTATAATTACCATTAAAATAACTTGTTATAAAATTAATTTAATACATAGATTAGTTGTAATACAGTTCAGAATGAGTTATAGAAACATTACTTTATCTTGTTACAAAAGCATTATTGGTTATACAATACAAAAATATTTTTAAAAGGATGATTTCTTTTGCTTTTGCATCTTTTCAGCTTTCTTGACGTTGGGGGACGGGGGGGTGGGGGGATTTTTCAATTCGAAATATTTCTATATTTCTATTGTAAGAACATTATATTTGTACATTTCCTAATTCTACAAAATACTAAGAAAAATATTTAAAATAAAAGTTTTGAGTAGTATTATAAATACTGCACAAAATCCCTATAAATGCAAATTTTAAATGATTATGTAATGTAGTTTAAACAATTCACGAAAAATGCTTTAGAAGTTAAAATTTTCATTAATTCATAACTCAGTAGATAATGGGTTAATTTTTAGATGTTTAAAAATTATTCATTGGAAGTTGCGCTAAAAAGTTTTGCATGTCTTCAAATTCAAGAAAGGGTCGAGGAAACGAGGTCATTTTTAAAAGGATTAGATGATCTAAGGTTAATTTTGATGTGAAGACAGTACTGTAATATATATATAGTTATATCATTTTTACAAGGTGATTCCTATTAACATTGTTCTATATTTATTTTAAGTTTCTTACTTTCTCAATCTTTCATACCTAAAAGTATTTTTAATTCCATTAATATAAATTTTCATAAACTGTGAATTTTTTTCTAAGTTTTCTGGAGAATTTTACATTTTTTACTATTTAAAACTTATCGGACGAATTAAAATCTGAATTATAGGGTCTTCTAGGGCATTTATTGTAACAAAGAATAGGTAACACTATTTTAATAACAAGAAAAGTTCTTTTTGAGATATAAATGCTTTCATTATCTCTTTTTATGTGTATGACTATAACACATTTGACATTTGAAGTCCACCGAAGTGGAGAATGCTTTGGGGCCTATAGCTACAACGGCTGTCGCCTCGAATGATCCTTATTATACAGAAACAACAACAAGTCACAACATTTTTTTTATTTTCCATTACATATATATTATATAAATACAATGGGACATTCACGATTACATCCATGTCTTACCCAGGGACTCGAACACGGGCCCCGGGGTGACAGCAGCCTCCGCTTACTGACCACGCCAGCGGGCGACTGACTATAACACAATTAAGCTATTTAACACAGATGGCAAACAACAGTAACCATGGTTACAGAGAAAACTATTCGAATGTGGCAATGCCAAAACCTTTCTCTATCTCGTACACTTTAACACTTCCTGCAAAATGCAGCATAGCAGCGCCACCGGTTAGGCGATTTACACCAAAATCTAATCAGCAACATCGAATTTCAACTTCTAACTTAATCTAAAGTTTGATGAAAGTTCGTGCTTTAGTTTTTAAGATAGAGCTATTTAGGAAATTATAAAAAATTCTGTATAGCAGCACCACCTGTTGGGCGAATTACAACAAAAATAAATCAGGACAAATTTGCATCAGTGACTATCTGAATCTGAAATTTGGTGAAAACTCATGCATTAGTTCTTGAGATACAGCTATTGCAGAAATCGCGAAAAATGCAGCCTAGCAGCGCTACCTGTTGGGCAATTTACACCAAAATTAAACAGCACTAACTTATATCAGGTACTAACTGACTCTGAAGTTTAATGAAAATTCGTGCATTGGTTCTTGAGATAAAGCTATTGCGATAATCGTGAATAATGCAGCATAGCAACTGCATCTGTTGGGTGATGTATACCGAAAAGTAATCAGCCCCAAATTATATCACGGTCAAACTGAATTTAAAGATTTATTAAAATACGTTTATAAAATAGAGAGCCCACAAATTTACCCTTTTTTCCAACCAATTAAATCTATTCTTAAATTTTGCTTTTTCAATCACCAAAATCTGTGATTAAAAAATTCAAAATATTCTATAAAACTCTAGTGATTAAAAAATTGCTAAATGTTGGCTGCCATGCTATTCTCAGGCAATTTCCTCACATATCCAACACAGTAATCCTCAAACCATTTATGATTATAAACAGGGCTCGCAGTGTTCCTAAAATTTTCCCACGTTCCTACCACATTTTTAAACGATAATATTTGTTGTAGAATTCTACTTTAAATATTAAAGCAATCAGCCACGAAGATTTTTGATTTAAAATACTGGTAGCAAAGTATGAAAGTTTTACGAACGCCCTGTATATATATATTAAATGCAGTAATACGGAAATAATAGGACTCGATCTTAAATAGGACGTCATCACCCAGGAAACCTAGAATCATTACCTATCATGGGATGTCATTGAATTAATTAAGATAGGATTTAATAGAATAATCACCATGACAACCTAGAATCCTTGCCTATCATGAATATTATTGAATTAATTGCGTATGATAGGACTTAATAGAATAAAGAAAAATTTTACATATGCTTCATCTGTCCCAAAATTAGTTGCTACATTTGATTTCTTTTGTATTGATTATTGATACTGATGATTTTATTATTTTGTTTGAACATTTTTCAGAGATTTTAGGATGCTATGCTATCAATCAACAACATTTACGTACCCTCTGTCTCTCCTTAACCCTAGATCTACCGGGAATTTTATTCAAGTTTTAATAAAACGTTCTACACCAGAATTTTTATTTAAAACTATTTAACTTATTTATTTACCTTTGTTTGGTTTATATACTTAGTTTATTTTAAAGAAATTTCTGGTTTGAATGAATATTTTGTATGTACCTGTCGGGTCCAATGGACCCGTCTGGTAGACGGAGGGTTAAATAAGTACCAAATTAGTTTGAAAAATCCAGGGTTCGCATGCACTTAAGACACGCCCCATTTGGTACGGATTCTTCCACCAGTAATCGCATAAAACTACCTTCTAGCTAATGAATCGTTAATTCTTTAGGAAAAAATTATCTCTATGGTATACTGGTGGCAGAGTCCTTACAAAATGGTGTCGATCTTCTAAACTGCATCGAAGTTATTTATGACTCCACCCAGTTGAAATGTAGCAATTAATTTGGGACAACATTTTCGATCTAAATGTCGCAACTAATTTGGGACGGAGGGGGTATCTTTTTAAGTATTGATTCGAATTTCATAAAATTAGAAATGACTCGACAAAATTCTGCAACGATTGTAAATATTAAATTTCATATTTAAGGTTTCGCGCTGCTATATGCAGACAGACGGATAGATAGACAGACGGGCGGACCAGACGACGAATACAGGTGCTGTGTATTTATAAAATTACGAATGAACCTAAAAACCCTAAAAAATATTTAAAATTTTTTTCGAAATTTTCCTCTGCTAAAGTATAGATTAATACTCTTTATTATTTTTATCTCAAACATACTAATTGGAAAAGTTATTATATGAATTGAAATTTTTCTATCTCATTAAAAAAGTGCCTTTTCGACTCAGGTGGACAAATTTCAATTCGCGTAGATTAATAGTCTTGCTAGAGATTTGCACGGGCCGGGCTCGGGCCTATTTTAATTCACTACACTCGGGCCTTACTTTTTTTCTGAAGGTTCGGGCCGAGCCGGGCCTAACTTATTTTTTCTGCACAGATCCGGGTACTGGATTCATTCCTATTTTTCACGGCTCAAAATTTTCATTGCTAGTTTTGACCCAGCCCGTATGAAAATCATTGTCTCGGCGTGGCCTGGTCCGTTTAAAGGTCAGTAAAATTAGGCTTGGCAATTTTTTTTTTCAAAAAATGCATACATTTTTAAATCGTCACTATTCTACCATTAAACAAATTCATTATTTTTAAAGAATAGTAGATTTCTACATTTATTAAAACATAGTTAAATTAAAATATAGTAAAACGCGTAAATTAGAACCTGTCTATGACGGAATCACGTGGGGGGAAATGACCTGTCTATGACGGAATCTTGTTTTAAACTGAAAAACGTGTTGATCTATGGAAAATTAATATATTACTACATAAGAAAAGAACATATAATACATTTACACTTCCTAAGAAGGGAACTTGTCTGTAACGCATTTTTTTTTCTTTTCTATGCAATTCAGTCTTAGATTTTACTGTATAGCATTTTTCAGAATTTTAACACTTCAATGCATGGAATATGGATTAACAATATTAATGATAACTGAAACATTGACATACAAGAAATAGAGATTCATTAAAAACATAAATATCGCTCCTGCGGCACTTCTATAAAAAAGAAGATTATAAACATGAAAAGAAAAGTTAAGATAAATATTTTTGGCTTGAACTCCTTGTACGACATAAACTTTTTACCAAATCGACGTAAAAATTAATGTTTTCTAGAAAATTACCTCAGGCCGGGTCGGGCCGTGCTCGTGCTCGGGCACGGCTATATTTTTTCTATGGGCTGGGCAACTTTTAACTTTTTCAACGGGCCGGGCCAGTATTTTTTTTCTACGGGCCGGGACGGGCCGAATTTTTTTTTATTTGAGTCGGTCCGGGCCCGGGCCTGGAAATGTCGGCCCGTGCAGACCTCTAAGTCTTGCTAACTTTTCTTCGGATAAATGAAAACTACAATTATTAGATTTCAAATGCATTTATATATGTATTATATATTTCTTTTACGAGGAACAGGCATAGGTGCAAAGTTGGATTTCCAGTTTGGCCTCCTTTTTTCATTAAGAAATTCCGGAATTCACACCAGTAATTCCGATTAAAAATTTTAGCTTTATTTGAACCAATGCAGTTTCTTTGAAACGCCCACTAGTATTGCTCTTGTTAATCTTCTATCGACGGTGATCAGTCTATTTGTTTTGTTCCGTAGATCTTTAGCATTTTGGTGGAATTTGCAAGAAAACTCCAGAACATTGGGCTGGTTGCCATAGAAACTGACGGCAAAGTTGGAGTAAACAGAAAAATGCCACAGAGTCATACATTTTTCTTTTATATTAATTAAATTCACAACAATAGTAACTTAGAATTGATACGTTTATTAACTACATATTTATAGAGAAATAACGGAATCTTGCTTTATTTTATGACAGATGTTTTGATATTACTTAAATTAAAATCTTTCTTTAAGAATTTCTAGTGTGAGTTCTGAATAAAAAAGAAGGCCGAATTGACCACACATACCCTGGTCAAAAGAACAGTATGACCGATAAAAATAGTAGCTAGCGATTAAAAAAACCCGTCTTTATTTATTACTGTTTTTTTTTTTAAATTATAAGCCACCTCAAACGATTGCTTAATGAACAGGAGTAATTCCAGTAAATCGAGTCTGAAATAAATAATAGAATTTTTATTATAGAATATGGATTTCTTTTATTTTTTCTGGTTGTTAATTTTTTAAACATTTAATTCAACTACTTCCCTAGATTCCAAATTAGCAGATTTGGTTTTACCGGGTCCGGAATTTTTTAAATCGTAAAGTAAAAAAAAAAAATAATAACATGATTTAGTCGGAAAAAGAGGAGACAAAAAAACATTTAAATATTAAAAAAGCTTATTTCTATAGACTTATTCTTAGAGAAACATAGCAGATAACATTTTTTATTTCGTGTGGAGGGTAGGGGAGGGAGACTGCCTTTTAACTATTTTCATATTATAAAAGCAAGCTTTCTAAACGACAGAAGTTTATCAGAAGAGGTATACCAAGCAAATGAACAAACAGAATGCAGCTTTAACAAGATTCTAGCTTTAACCCTTAAATGCATGGTGATGCATTTCTGCATCACTTTTAATTACTTTTTACCATCCACTATATTTATATAGAAATATTAATCTTGTAAAAATAATAAAAATATGCTACTAAATAAAGTTAAAAATTTATTTTAAAATTTCTAGTGTCCAATCCTTAATATGAAAATAAAAGCACAATTGAAGAGCTGAGTGGAAGAACATGTTATGCTACATTTTCTTAAAAATGATTTTACTTTTTGGACGAAGGTGTTATTAGGTATTCTATCACATGGTAAAGCTAAAATACCAATGTTCTATTTAGCCTTGAAGATTTAAGACATTACTCAATAATATTTAATATTTTAATATTTAATAATGCAAATAATATTAATCTTTTTTAATATTTCAGAATTAAATATGAATAAGTTTTCTTGATAGAGTTTAGTACCACATCTGTTAATATTTTAAACACATGGTATCAAACAGAAAATAAATCATTAAAATTGACAACAAAAACTGTCACATAAAATTTCTTCGAACATAATTTTTGTTACTTAACGTGTTCTTCCTCTTAACTCTTCAATTCTAAAAGAATAATTCATGCATTTAAGAGTTAAGTTTTACAAAATAAAAATTTATATAAAATAAGGTATTTAGATTCATACTTATTAAAATAATTACTAATTCGCAATATTTTAGTTTTGACAGTAGTGTTTACTTGCATTGCAGAAGTGCAACATAAGAAAAGACTGGCGTATTATATGAAAAATGTACCTCTGATTTTTTTTTCATTATTTTTCCTGTGTAATAAACCTTTCTGAGAATCATATATATTTTTTTCGAAACTAAATCAAAAACATGCATTTAAAGGCTAAGCCTAGTTTTTATGCGAGTTTCTTGCTGACAGGTGGAGTCATTGTTAAATAGTTTACATGTAGTTTTGAAACTACTTAGAAAAATATAATAAATAACAGAAATTAACGTTAGTAAAAAATGGTAGAGCATATATTTTTTAATTAATATATTTTATTAAAAGTATTAAACAATTAAAACGTTAAATTAAAAGAGTAACAAAACAATTAAGTTTAAAGAGTAATAACAATTAAAAGATAAAACAATTATGTAAAGCACTAGTGCATCACTGGGCAAAGGACAGTCTAGATAAAAGGAAGTACATAAAGCAAAAGGATAAACATATTCATCATAGAGAGAAAGATTTTCTTTTTTTAGGTGCATTCGTAATTATATAAATACGTAGCACCTGTAGTCGCCGTTCTGTCTGTCCGTCCGCATATAACAGAACAAAAACTATCCAACCGAATGGTCTGAAATTTTAAATGTATAATTGTAGCAAAATTTTGTCGAGTCATTTCAAATTTTATGAAAATCGCATGCGTAGTTTAATTACAGGGACAGTCAAAAGTTTTCCGTTACATTACGGCCAATGGGGAAAAATATTTCAAGTACATTTTAATGATGTTAGAACCTTTCGAACAGATCGAAATTGATATACACTTATGAAGTGCACTAAAATATACATTCAGTACAATATGCGGTGCAAAATATATTTATATAAATTCGAACGCACCTCATTTGACACGTTTGACGTGCAATTTCCGACTTGTTTTATTTCAATGTAACTGTGTTTATATAGTTTTTTTAATATAAATGGGAAAGAGGAAATATTGACAAATTGTGAAGAACTCAATTTCACTCATATTCTATAATCAAGGAGTATTTAGGACACTTTCTGTGCTGAAATTCGAAGGCCTCTTAGACAGGTAGTTCTGCAATAAAAAATATCATTCGGGAGGTTATAAATGCTTTTATAAAAAAATTTTTTAGAAAAATCACATTCTTTCCTCTTAAAAGTGGTGGTACTGAGATCTGTGTGGATAGTGCATAATTGCTAATTTCCCGATTTTTTTAATACCAATATTTTTATGCAGAGATACTTGTTTTATATAATCGCACAATTTCTGCAATTAAATAAAGCGAACATTTTTGTAAGAATTTACTCGTATTAAAAAAATAGGGAGGTTGGCAACTATGATAGTGAAATTTCTTAACGCTAGAACGCCCGGAAATTTTACTCAAGTTTCATAAAAATATTTGAGACCAGAATTTTTATTTAAAATTATTTGACTGATTTATTTAACGTAAATCTGCGTTTTTAAAATTTAACTTATTTTGTGAAAGAATTTCTGGTTCCAATTGACATTTCATCATATGATCGGAGTCGAATCGACTCCGTCCGGGCGTTCTAGTGTTAAATAACGGGAAGCGTTAGAAACATTACGGAGATGTTTATTGTGCAGTTTGCTGTGATTATCTAAGTTAGTATTGCAGGCAGAGCCTGGTTAGCCACGGGGCAAATTCCTACCACTAAAAATAAATAGAAAATTTTGCCTTATTCATGGCAGAAATGTTACATGAATACGGCGTTTAGATAAGTAGAACTTTTCTATTAAAATGTATTGATGTAAGCGTGCCCCGTTGGTAATCAGGCCCTGATTGCAAGACACAGACCGGACAAGCATAAGTCATGATAGGCAAGATGCAGGACTTATAAAGAACAAGTTTATTATATATTGCAAAGGTTAAAGAAAGGTTTAAGTTCAACAGATCAAGAGATCCACAGCAGATATAAAAAGTTTTTCGAATGTAATAGAAATTCTTTATTGTAAATAATTCGCTAATGTAACTCTAAAGTGTAGAATCTATTGAAAAACATTCATATAAATCGTATAAAGTTCAATTGTGTAAGTAATTATAAATATAAAATTGCATTTGATGTTTCTTAAACTTTGATGATAAGAAACAAATGAATGCTAGCTTGTTTAAAAAGTGTTTTTTTTTATTTGGGTACTGTAGAAAAGTCACCAAAGATTAGCTGATCCACCGTGAATCTTAGGAAATTTTGTGATAAAACTAGCTACATTATTTCTGCTTATTTTGACGAAATGGAATCGCCTTTTCGATTGCCCTGTATATTGAAGTTAGGGATAAGGATATAGGGTGAACATAAAATATTTACTTCGTTACAAATATTTATTGTGCGACAACTATTATACATAGATATATGTTTGTTTTTGTAAATACCGTAGTGGGGATTCTTTATAAGGAAAATAATGTGGTAAATTGTGACTTAGTGACTTTGTAAGTCCTTTTATAGTTCGGAGAATATCAATGCAGTTATTATACTTGATTCTACACCAAAATAAAAAATAAAAAATAATAATATCAGTGATAAAATGTTTTTTTTCCTCTACGATACCATTTCGCTAAAGGGGAATTTTAATTATCTGCCTGTCTGTTTACGTTTAGGAAAAAGTCATGCTGTCTATTTTACGTTTAAAAATAATTCCAGGGTTATACAATGTTAGAAATTTCACATTACTATCTTCAACGGTTGTTTTGTAATCGATGAAAGATTTTGTCCACATCTTTTACCGTCTATTGAGGAATCTCTGCTACATGTGGTTCTAGGGTATGCATAAATCTTTTAAGAGATTCGAATCTTGGTGTACATTTATAAATGACTGAAAACTAGCGTCCTAAAATTAGCATAAGATTTTTGAATTATTTAGTAAAAAACATAATTATTTTGTTAATAAGTTTTAACAACTAATTTAGTAAATATCCGTTATTTTGTTCTCTGATGCAGTAAAGTAGGAATATATTTTGAGTCAGAGTAAGATTTAAGTAGTCAATAGTTATTCTTAGAGTATTTTTTACTGCGAGAAAATATAGTCTTTTTGCGTGATATATTGTAAGAATCTTTCGCTTCGTTTGGCTGAAATAAAAGTCCTTTTTCCATAGAATATTTCTTCTCTCAATAGATTTATTTCTGTGAATGCCTGCTGACACTTCGCGGATTTGATCGATGATGACATCGAAGTCTTCAAATAACTTTTATATCATCTCGAGGGGACTCCTCTCGGCATTTTCTCTATCTAAAATATTTCATCTATAACAATCAATCCGTCAGTGTTATATGAAAATCTATTGGCTGGCCAATTCAAAATTTGGGCATTTGTGGTTAAAATAAAAAGTAAAATTTTCGATTATCATAACTGTGACATTTTCGGAGTTTTAACCCCTTGAGGGGCGGTAGGATATATTTTATCCCACCTACGATTAATGAAAGTTTGCACCAGAAACATTTTATTAAATTTTACTTTTCGAACTTCGGCGGAAAAAGTCGTAAAATTGCTTTTCCTTATTTTACAATAAATCTTTTTCCAGATTCCAGTGTAAATTCAACATTACAGAAGCACAATTACTTGCCCCCCAAGGCGTTAAAGACTAACCAAATGTACGATATCAAAGAAAAGTAAAATTTGTATCTAAATTAAATTTCAAATTGTAGTAAAAAATTATATGTCTATTTACGGGTGTATATCTGCTTCAATAGTATAGGGGCTGCAGTGTGTTCATTATCATTCTAAGTTGTGTAATTCGAACTTTAGTTTACCCCTTACACGGGCAAATCAATTCTATTGCTGAAATGTTGAAAGGATTGAATGCCAGAAGAATCTACGATCAAATTTTCTTGCGATTTTTCTTTGCGTGCATTATATAAAAGCGGGGAATAAACCCCCGTCGCCTGTGTAAAGGTTAATTCCAAGTAATTGACGTCTCGAAAACCGTGCATTAAAACTAAGATTGAAACAAGTTCGTTAATTCGAATTCATATTTATCACATTAATTAATTTTTACTAAAAAAATTCAATTAAAGAAATTAGATAATTTACTGAGATACCGTTGGAGTATTGTGAATAGCTGTTTTATTTTCTGAGTTATAAAAATCCGTCCTATTTCATTAGTAAACTATCGGAATCAGTAACACCAGTTGTAAGAAATTATTCAAAATTCTAAAATTATCCCAAGGCCAGCAGACAAGAATACAAAACAAGAGAAGTTTTTACTTTTTGATTATCTCTAGAAAATTACGGATTACGGATTACCATCTTAAATCTACAACAGTACAAGAACATATTATCATAACAACATAGGCACAATTTCATAATTTTCCATCTTCAAGGAAGTAATTACATGCGAAAACTTAACATTATCCGAAAATGAAACTTTAGACCAGGGTTTCCCAAATTGTATCACGCGTACTTCTTTGGGGGTACTCTAAAAAATACTAGGAGTTGGATTAAAATTGTTAGTGATATCATAAGTGTATTTATAATGATTCGATATATTTGAAGCCTCATGATTTTCATAATGTGATGCGTTTAAATTATTTCTGGGTTCTTTTTATTAGGGTTCCGTACTTAAAAAGTAAAAACGGAACCATTATAAGATCACTCCTGTGACTGTGTGTCAGTCTGTCACAGCCATTTTACTCGTAAACTGTGGAACGTGGAAAGTTCAAATTGGGGGAAGTAATAAAGACTATTGACCCACATATTTAGAGATTATTAGACATTCATAAATATATTTAGGAAAAATGTAGAGGGCTAATCAAGCTACTTAATAAAAAAAATCTTTTCTTTGTATATCGTGTGAAAGCTTTAGTAACGCTGAACTCAAAAATAGATTTCTTTTAATTTTAGTTATTATAGTTTCAGAGATATCGTCGAAAATGTAGCGCAAAAATATGCGTTCCCCCTTTATATACCAATTTAATAAAACTAAAATTACAAAAAAAATTAGAGGTAGTAGACGTTAACTTAAACCTTGCAGGGAAATTATAGCAATTACACAAAGTCACATAGTTTTTGATAAAAGCGTATTTTTCTATTACACAGAAATTTCGGTTTCCGTGCATTCAGCAAAGTTGTTGAGGAGCGCTGATGGTACCTTTCGTAGGAGAAGTATCAGAGCAATTTTGATAATGACTTTTGAACAAAAAAATCGTAGCTAATTAGCTGAGATATTAACCGTTAAAGACACGGAGGGATTGGTAATGACAGGGCGGCGTACTCTAAGTGCCATCGGTTTTTAAAGCGTAGATAACAACTTTTAATTATACATTTATGTTATGCATTGACCAGTCGCAGAATAAAAACAATAAAAGTCAAATTGTTAAAAACAGACTAATTTAATTAGAATTAATCACATAAATACTATGGGATTCGCGACTAGTTTGTATTGGGTGGATATTTCCATACGCCTCCCATGTCTTTAAAAGTTAATGAAAAATCTATCTGGAAAAACGCTGCACGGACCGAGGCGGTATTGCAACTTTGCGTCCTGCTTTCGAAGCGCGCTTAGCACAATGCCAAGTTTAAAGTTTGAGCAAGGGTTTTGTTTTAGATACCCTGTAAAAAGAAAAGATTATTATTACGCTGAATTGAGTTTTATGAAATGCCAAATGAAGTTTAAATATGCTCTACTTTTATAGTCAGTATCGAATTAAGTTCATCATAAACGTATTAGGATAATATTAAAAAAAGAGATATACAGAATAACAATATTTGGTATTATTTAGGATTTAACATTATTATTTAGGATTTCTTTGAACTTTTATGGTATACTCATTCATACTTTTCTATACTCCTTTTCACTTACAAAGGCGCTTTCCTTTCATTGACCTTGGCAAGTTGAGACCGTACTTCTGCGATAACGCCGGGTAGAAGAGACGGTACCATATATGATTTTCATGTCAATTGGCGAAGGTGAGTGTGAAGGTCATGCGTCGCTGTTAGTGAAAAGCTATACCCACCGTACATTGTATTGCTTTTTACAAAGTCTGATTATTCTTTTAGCAACGACTTTTTTAATAATACAGTTAATAATTCACATATTTATTATACGGAACCCTCAGAGCGCGAGTAATACTCGCACTTGACCGTTTATTTATATGTGTTTCAGATATTTAGACGAGTTCTTTAATGTTAAGGTTATCGGGTGAACACAACGATGTCACTTGGCATAGATAAGTTTCCCACAAGTCCTTGAAGCAACCATTTCTCCCAGGGTTGCCAGTTTAACCTCCATTTTTATTACGAAATTTAAAATTCCTACTGGAAATTTCGAAAAAACAATTTTTATTTTGTATACTCACGAAACACCTTTTATTAAATAAACCAAAAAATTCTGTTCTTAATTTCTGGTATGACTGTTCTATGGCATTTGTAGTCTGTAATTATTCTTCAAGGATACGATTTGTGTAAGATTTGTTTTTACGCCAACCATTACACGACGTAAAATAAACATTATTTCGTTACTGTTGCATCTGTTACGCATCTAAAAAATGTTTATTAAAGACGTAATAGCATCCGAGATGCCAATATTTTGTGTTGATGCGATGTTGAGAACTTTTAATACGCTGTAAAAAATATTTCGCAAGGTTTTCCAAAATTATGAACAGCAAAATAAACTTCTGTATCATAAATGCTTCTTTATCCTCTTGAGGGGCAAGCAATTACGTTTGTGAAATGCTGAATTCCCACCGGAAACTTTGAAAATTTCCATTTCAAAATAAGTAAAAGCAAGTTTACGGCTTTTCTCCACCAAAGTTAGAAAAGTAAAATTTAATAAAATTTTTCTGGTGTAGACTTCATTAATCGTAGGTGGTATATAATATATGCCAGTGCCCCTCAAGGGGTTAAATCTGGTAAATCTATCGGTTTTGGAGGTTTCCGAAGATAAAGCTTTTTGGAAACGTGGGCAACTCGGAAATGAGTATGTTGCATTTTTATAAAACTTGTTGCTGGATCAAGAAACAACAAGAGCGAAAAATCATGTGTACAGCATAGATTATGAGACACTTTCCAACACAATCAGAATACTATTATAAGAAATTGCTAAGCATTGTATCACGTTGCTTTTATACATAATTTAATTTACTTGCTCAATCCTTCGCCAAATCTGAAGATTCTGATACAGAAATCCTGAACTCGGCATTTTTATGTTAGCCGGGCGCAGGTGATAAGTCGCCAAACATTGTTCCCATAGTATTTTTTCGTATTTCATTTAAAATATAGTACTTTCATTCATTTTATTTAAAATGCATAACTTTAAAATGGAAATATTTAAAATTTATGACTCTCAATTATTGCTTTAAAAAAAGTAATAAATTATACCATAAACCATGACACTAATTTGAACATCAAAGCTTTGTTTTAATTTACCATGGGAAAAATTGTTTATGACAGTCGCATGAAATGTACTGTTATAATACTGATGACATGACATTTACAAATTTTACGATTTATCACCTGCTCCCGGCTAACATTAAATTACCAAATTGGCCGCTTGGCATACAAAAAGTGAAGCGGTCTACCCGGAACTGTTGATGACAGTCACATGACATAGGCTTTTATTATATAGATAGTAAACGGTTTCCGATTCCTTCCACAAATGCTTCTGTTAAAATTTGCAGTAAATAATAACGCATTCTCAGTTACCACCGATGTTTCACAGTTAAAACTAGTTCTAATTGGAAAGCATGGTCAGAAAAATAAATAAATTAGCGCAATTTTCAAGTATTTTTTTTTCCACTGAACATACGGAATTTTCTACCACATTCACGAGATCATTATAAGTGAGTCTTTAGTTATAAGCGATTGTTATATCCTGACTATCATATACATGCTGTTGTGCTTGGTAATTCGATTCAAAACGGCATGCTTGGCAGCATTTTCTTTTTTCTGAAATATTCTTTGCTTTTATCGGAAAATGGAAAACACTTTTCGATTTTATTTTCTGTTACTATTACTTAACCCCTTAACCAACAATGACGGGCATATCCCGCGTACGATGATCGAGCCAAATGTAAATTCTTCTTACCACTAAAATTTCACAGTAATTATAGTTTAATTTAATCGTCGAAATTTCATGATTAAACAAGGCGAAAATCTCTATTAAATTTTAGTGGTAGCTATGGATTTGCCAAACCGTGGAGCTGTTGAGACGTAAATCGTAGCTTAAGGGGTTAAAGAAAATTACAAAAATTAATTTAAATGACACTCTGAGATAAATACTTACCTGTGACTACAACAAAACAATAGTTTGGCAGAATTGTTTTGACATTTTATCCTTGCCATATCTCAGTTTCTAGTCAAATCTCCATCCTGAAATTTCTTGTGCATAACATTACCATACAATACTCTCAGAAACCAGAACTTCAGATTTTTATCTCGCGCCCCACCAGATATCAAAGACTCAAAAGTGCGATTTTTGACATTTTTGAAAAATTTGAGATTTTTTTTAGCGAAGAGAAAGCAAGTCCCAGATCTGGAACTTGGCGTGTGAGTACAAGTACTTTCGGCCTATTTGTAAAAGAAAATTATGTCATGTTCACAGTTTTTCCTTGCTAGAAAAATTTTCTCTTGTAAACGGACAAATTTTGGAAAAAAACTGAAACTTTATGCTTAAATTTCACCAATAAGTAGTTAGTTTCGGAAACTACTCGATTACCAAATTTTTAGCCCAATGTATTCTGTACAAATTGCTTTAATCTGCACTTGAATTGGAGAAATAAAAGATGAATTATTTACAATTCCGTAAACTCTTCACGTGAGAAAATTGCTGCAGACGATGAAACAAAAATGGCCGCCATGCACAAAGAAAAATTAATAAAATTAAAATAATAGTCATTTTGAACTTCCATCATGTTAGGGTTGTTGTACAAAAAAAGTCAGATTTTTTAAAAATGGTCGAGCAACCAGTGCTGGACCACTTGAAATGAATTGACGCCTTTCCATTTCTAAGGTTAACAATCAAAATTGAAATTTTAAGTACTTTTAATGTAAATTTTTATACTTAAACAATCTTTTGAAATCTATTATGTTACATTTACTCAAAAAAATATATGATCTTCTTATATACATATTTTCATTAAAATCTGTGACATGTCTGCCACAGCTGATTTGCTCATTTTGTACGGAATGACCCATGCTCAATAAACGAGGATCTATGTTTCATAGAATTTAAACTGTGAAAGTGGTTGCGTTAAGGCTGATTATATTAAGTATGCATTTAAATTCGTCGAAAGACTATTGAACTCTCGCAAAGTATTGCAAGTTTTTGATAAATGTTATGCCTACCATTTTCATGTTTTGATAAAAAGATGATGATAATATTAGTAAAAATGTCACTATAGCAATTTGCAATATTGCTATTATAATAAACAAATGCGTCATGTTAAAGATTTGATAAACAAATACACATACAGATACACTTCCGCTCCTCTTTGAATATCACATTAGCATCCCTCCTCCGGAAACATTATTACAAACAGACTAATGCATGACAAAGTCACAAATACATATACGCTTGTCCTTCGTCATCTCTCTAGAAACTCCACCCCTTTCAGGAGCATCAATACACTCAAATTAAGGTCTCCAAACATGAAATATCAAGTTTTGATATAATAATGCCATTAATAAAAATAAATGACTCGTAGGTAAAAACTTGCCATGTTCTAAATGTATTATAATATGCTATCCATAATTTTTATTTTTAAACAATTAAAACACTGCTACAATACTTCAGTAGAAAAGTTTGAGTGAATTTTATTTGAACTTGGCACCCACTTACACACAACTTCTTTTCTGGCAGTTTTTTGCTTCTTTTTGACGGAATTTGGCTCCTTTTTTTCCCAGTTATGTTTTTGTTATATTACTTATTTCCCGGAACCCTGAATTTAAGATATCTATCAGACTATTGAATAGTAATTTTAATGTTATTTAACACTAGAACGCCCGGAACTTTTACTCACGTTTCATAAAAATATTTGACACCAGAATTTTTATTTAAAATTATTTGACTGGTTTATTTAACGTAAAACTGCGTTCTTTAAATTTATCTTATTTTATGAAAAAATTTCTGGTTCCAGTTGAAATTTAATCATATGGTCGGAGTCGGATCGATTCCTTCCGGGCGTTCTAGTCAAAGCGTTATAAGTAAGCGAACAAACTTAAGGGTGGAATCAGGCGTAAATTAACATAGCTGCGCCACCTTGTGGACGGAGTGATAATTCACATACGCGGGCTTTTAGTGTGGTGCGGATTTTCAAAATGTTTAGTCACTCATGGAAATGAATTTTGTTTGTCACATTTATTGCAAAATAACGGCGTAACGAAAGGGGCATCCAGATGCACTTGATACCACGAAGTTTTCTTCGCCTTACCAGAGGCACTTCAGTTATTAATCAAGGTGAAAAAAACTTTACAATTTTAGTGGCGTGAGTAAGAAAACAGTTAGGTATCTACCTGTAGCTCATACGCCATCCGCTACGTGGCGCATGACCTTGATTGATGTGACCTCGCTTTTAAGCTTGCGGTTACTTCTCCCATTTAAGATAGGACGGTTACTTATATCACTTTGTTCTAGTGCTAATCGGCGAAATTCTGCCATCAAATAAAGCGAAAATTACTATTAAAAAATTCTGGTATAGAAAACTGAATACAAGAATACGCTTAATTTTCAATATTGATTTCTATCGATGATACTTGAACTGAAAGACCAATATTCGTAAAATATTGGATTTACTTTGCAAATGTTTGTGATGAAATGTCAACTGCAGTAATATTGCTATACATTTAATTATCTTCAACAAAACGTGAATGTTTCAAATACATTTAGTTTATGTTGAACATATTAAAACAGAAATCCGATAGCACTTTATTTTGTCAATATTGCTAAATATGGGGAAAATATAAGTTGGCCAAAATATATTTTTGCTATTTCACTCTTATATAAAAATTTTTAAACATCAATAAATAAACATAAGCTATAAAAGACTGTCTAGTTTTTTCAACTTTCTGTAACGGTATTATGAGCACATGGCACTACACGAGCCTGTTCAATTAAAGCGTAAGTTTGAAAATGACGTTGAACAGGGGCGTAGCTACTAAATTTTTTTCTGTGGAGGTGGGGGGAGAGTTCAAAATTTTCCCAACTTATAATTCAAACATTTCCCAACGTGAAACAAATTGCTCTATTTTCCAACTAAAATGTATTCAATCAAAATATGTTCAATAATAATAATACTTACACCCCCCCCCCCAAAAAAAAAAAAAAAAAAAAATATATATATATATATATATATTTCCAAAGAAAAAAAGTTGAAACTAAAAGCATGAAAATTATAATTATTGTTTCATTTAATGAAAGATTTGTCTTCAGTTGTGTAAAGTCATAATCTTACTTCATATGAAAATAGCCTCTTATTTTTAGATTTTTGAGAAAGGAACAAAGTTTTGGAGGAAATGCATTAGAGACACCGTTGATGGACAACAGTAGAGAAATTCAGGTCTGGTAGATTTATGTATTTTCGTAGCACAGAGAAACATAATACGAAATTGAGTCTGGCTGCTTTATGTATTTCTTTTCTTCAAAGTTTAACTATTTTACTATTACAGAACTCAGAAAAGTAATTAGCAAAACAATAAAAAATCCATTTTTTTTTTCAAAAATAAATAAATAAATAAATAAATAAATGTTTCAAAAATCTATAATTTCCCTACTCTAAGCTCAAATTTCCCCAGTTGGCATACATTGCCACCCCCCATAACCCCCCATCGTGACGCCTCTGATGTTGAATGAGTAAAAAATTCCAGGATAAACTTTAGAGATCGCCAGGCAGCACAAAGTTTTCTCCATGTGAGGATGAGTTTTTGTACCTTCATATCAGGGTTGCCAGTTCTGCCTCCTTCTTTATTCAGGAAAAGGCATATATGCCAGAAATTAAAATTAGTATTTTTTGTTTTATTTAATGACAGACATTTTATTGCTATTTAAAGTAAAAAAGTAATTTAAAGTAATTCGAAATAAAAATCGAGGCCATACTGGCAACCCTGCTTCTTACAAATGGCGAGGTAAGAAAGGAAAAAACAATGTACAGAGTGTCCGGGCTAAAAGTATCCAAATGTTATGGCTTATTTTTACGGAAGTACCCATTAGATTTTTTAAAACATTATTTAAATAAAAATAGCCTATCACAAAGTTTTAATATCAATAGACTTCGATGTGTGCACCGTTGGTAGCGCGACAAACGTCTAAACGGCAATCCAGTTCTTCCCAAATATTTCGTAGCATATCAGGAGTTACTAGACAAATTGCTTCTATGATACGTTTTTTCCATTCATCCACAGTTTCAGTTTTTTTTTCAATGTTTTAAAATTTCGGAGAGGTTTCTAATGCACGGAGGTGAAGTCTATTATATTCTAATGTGTAGTTCCGTAATAATAAGTCATAACTTTTGGATACGTAAAGTCCGGACACCCTGTATTTCCAACTCTACTTTTAAAGTAATTACCCAGTCAGTAACCGGATTTTCCTGGAATTCATATGATATTAGTTGGATAACGTTAACTATGGTTAAGTAGGACAGCAAATTATTATAATTATAATTCTACTGTATAAAATTTGTGATGTCAATATATATATTAAATACAAATTATTTTAAATCAATTAAATGCAACGCAATTATTCGTAAAACGACACAGGACAGCACAAATAACGGGATTTTGGGGGTATTAGCACGGGAGAATCACATATATACTTCCCTATGTATCACAAAATATCTTTAAATATGCCTGGTTGTTGTTTTATTGATACACATGCATCAGACTTGCGTGCTTAATAGCTTGACTCGAATTCCTCTTATAAATCTTCGTCTATATTAGGACAAGATATTCATTCGGAAATTGACAATACAGAATGTTTCACAAGACCGGAAACTGCACCACTTGTGGGAATCGGACCCGTCTTTCGTACGCCCCAGAGTGATTAGCGGGATGATCGACATTTGGTATTTTGACATTTTTGCTGATAAAATGTTGAATAATTTATAATTTATCGTTTACAAACTAACCCTTTGAGGGAAAGCAGTTACGTTCCTATAATGTTGACTTCACAGCGGAAAAATCGAAAAATTTGACTCAAAATAAGGAAAGGCAATTTTTCAAATATTTTCCACCAAAGTTAGAAAAGCCAAATTTAATAATTTTGTTCCGGTGCATCTTTATTAATCGTAGGTAGGATAAAATATATCCCACCGCCCCTCAAGGGTTTAAGTGGCATTTATTATAATATATTTTTATAGATTTATTTTATTTTAATTTATATAAAATAACATTTTTGCAATAGCAAGAAAAAAGATATATTTTTCTATTGTCAATACAAAAAAAAAAAAAAAAAAAAAAAAAAAAAAAAACTAATTTTATTATAGTATCAATTTACATGAAATACTTTTAATATTCATTATTTATTATTTACTTTGTGTTTTCCGTTTTTATATGCGTATTGTTAGTTGCTTTTATAATGGTAACCCTTAAAATTTTTATGAATGCCGTAGAGGTCACCTTTCAAATGCTTGATGATAACTAGTCCCTTGAGATACGTTGATTCAAGATAAGTTATGAAGATAAACACCATTAAACATCAGGGGGATGATATTTAAAAAATGAATTTATTTACTAAAATGATTCATATTTAGTTATTTTTCAGTAGCTAGTTTAAAATATTTGCTGGAACATAATATAGGTGCAATATTTCGTTCACTAAGCTCCAAGTTTCACAGCAATACAAGCAATATTTAAGATAATATAATTCTATGGATTTAATGAATTTTAAATAGATTGAAGAATGATTAATACTCTCAAGGATTACATTTATATTTGTAATTGAGTTTTTTTTTTATATAATGTTGAAAGAATCATATTTTCTTAGCATTTAAAACAAAATGCAAAGAAAACAACATTACAATTTTACCCTTTTGCAAGACGCTCGGAGGGCTAGAGATGTGTTCAATCAATCTAGTTGCTTCGACTTTCAAGCTACTCATTTAAAATGAAAAGTGACGTGTGAGAACAAAGTGATGTCATAAAATAAATGAAACTTCAGTTAATAATAGTGTATATTTTCTTTAATTAAATTTAATCCAAGAAACTGCTACTTCTACTTTCAACTCTAGTAATTATTGGCTCTCTCATTTTCAAAGTAGTAATCAATTCATAGTAATCAAAATTACGTTCACTACTAACAATATCACAATATTAAAAGATCTATTTGCTTAACACGTTCACGCCGGCGCGGTGGGTCACACTCGACTGTCTCAGAGTTGTCAAGTCTCCGGTTTTTTGCACACCACTATTATTTTAGAGCAAATGTTGTTCCTTTAAATCGCCCAATTCTTCTAATTAAATAAAACAAAATTTTCTGTATGAAAATACTGGTATCCAAACAGCCGGAGACTTGTCAGCTCTGAGACAGTCGAGTGTGACCCACCGCGCCGGCGTGAACGTGTTAAAAGACGTTATAAAAATACATTAAAGGTAAATTAAAAATCTACATTTACATGTTTCAACTCTTTTACAGGGCTATTATCAGAATGTATAATGGAAAATTACAAATGCATATGAAAAATGGAAAAAAAATCCTCGAATATAAACAAGTAATCATATAACGCGCCCTATATTTTCCCGATTCCATCTATGTCCCGACGCCGTAATTTGTCCAACCATTCAACCCATAAATTCGGGATACGAAAAGATAATGTATCGTTACAAACACCTGAACCTCTTAAATAAATTTCAATGGACTCTCTTATAAATAATTGTAAATAAAAATTAGACCTGTAGATTATTTTACTCTCGTTAAAAAGTATGTTAATGTTCTCTATTTGATTTAGCCGGGATAAAGCAGTATTACCTCTATGATATTTTATCCGCTATATGTTCTTCACATATGATATTGATTTCTCGTTGGGTTATACCTATATAATGATTTTTGATTCTTCCCTCCCTAATAAGATGCTTTTAAATACTAAAATTGATCCTATTAATAGAGATGACCTCTCAGGAGTTTATAAGATTTCATTTATTAGGGAGGGAGGAATCAAAAATCATTATATAGGTGTAACCCAAAGAAAATTCAATATCAGATGTAAAGAACATATAGTAGACATAAAATATAATACAGGTAATACTGCTTTATCCCGGCTAAATCAAATAGAGAACATTAACATACTTTGTAATGAGAGTAAAATAATCTACAGGTCTAATTTTTATTTACAGTTATTCATAAGAGAGTCCATTGAAATTTATTTAAGAGGTTCAGGAGTTTGAAACGATACATTATCTTTTCGTATCCCGAATTTATGGGTTGAATGGTTGGACAAATTACGGCGTTGCGACATAGAGGGAACACGAGCAATCGCGAAAATTTAAGGCGCGTTATATGATTACTTATTTATATTCGATGATTTTTTTCCATTTTTCATATGCATTTGTAATTTTCTGTTATACATTCTGATGACGACTCAGTAAAGAGTTGAAACATGTAAATATAGATTTTTAATTTACTTTTAATGCGTTTTATAACGTCTTTTAAGCAAATAAATATGTCAAACATTTAGTTATTAAAATAGTCATTGATGATGAGCTTGGAAAAGGCTTGAAAGTACTAACAAATTTTAAATAAAATGTATATTTTTAACTTGCAACATCTTTTAGTCGTCTTTTAAGTAAGACAGCGATTTTTTAAAACTGCACATTATATATTTAAAAAATTCTTCTTTCAAAATTTCTTATGTGGATTCGAAGTTTTTTAATTGAAAGTAGAGGCCAAACTGGCAACCAAGCTAAATTACTCCCTTTTCCCTAAAATTGTTGCTTATCCCGTATACGCCTCTCTCAGCATGCACAGACATTTTCCTTAAACTCTTTATTTAAAATAAATATCAGACCTGTTTTATTTCTAGTAGCAATAAATAAATAATTGTCGCCAAAATTATTCTAGAAACGGTAGAAGAGGAAGGCGCTTGTGAAGCAAACCAAAAAAATTCTTCTTTTGTGTCGTTTATCTGTTCTTACTGTTGCTTTGAAATTCCAAACACTAAAAAGGTTTGAAATGATACTTAAGTTTTGTAAAAATATTTTACACCAGATTTTTTACTTAAAACTGTTTAACTTATTAATTTAACATTTTTCTCCTTTATTTTATGAACTTTTTATAAAGAAAATTTACTATTTTATAAAGAAATTTCTGAATCAAACCAAAATATTTTCACCTGGTAAGGGATAAAATGACCCCTCATGGTCCTTCTAGTGTTAATAAGGTGACAAAGTATTTTTTACCCTACAAAATGAAATAAAAACAATAATAAATCTTAGCCATACGGCCCAAATGAGTACTTGCTCCAAGGTCTAATTTATTGAGCTCAGGTAAATAGCCGTCACTAATACTTATTTATTATTATTATTATTTTTAAACAGTTTTGTCAAACCAATGGACGTATTTTAGGCATGCTCCTTTGTATAAGATTAAAATTTCTAGGACATCCCTCGACCCAAAATTGAGTTACATATTGAATATGCTATTGGTGTCTCATGACTACCTTCAGCCAACTGTCGCACCTGGATACTTCGTTCAAAGCGGCAATTTTTTTAGCATTTTCTTTGAGATCTTTTTCGTTTATCGGAAAAGAGAAAACTCTGTTAGATTTCTTTTAAATATTTTAAAAACTAAAATTGAATTAACTATGTTTAAAAGGTTATTTTGTATTATTAAAGGTATTTAGCAGTTACAACTATTTCTAATTGGAATAAAAACCGAAATCAGTTAAGGGCATTCCTTAAAAAAAAAAAAAAAAAAAAAAAAAAAAAAAAAAAATGCTCAACAATCCAAAACGTTTTGACCCATTTACGAGGTCCTTTTTAACCTGAGTAGCATCCAATTAGCAGGCAAAACAATTCGGGAAATTTGGAATTGAATAGCTTGTTTAATTTTTAGTTAAGAAAGTGACATCTTCAGTTATAAGCGATTGATGTATCATGACAACCTTTCTCAAGCTGTCATAAAATCGTTTCAAAACACTAAGTTTTTGACAGGATTTTCTATTTCCTAATAAAAATTAATTGACTTTTCTTGGAAAATAGTAAACAGTTTCCGATTCCTACCGCAAATGCTTCTGTTAAAATTTGCAGTAAATAATGACGCGTTCTCAGTTACTACCGATGTTTTGCAGTTAAAACTAGTTCTAATTGGAAAGCATGGTAAGTAAAAGAAATAAATTAGCATAATTTTCAAATAACCATTTCTTTTCCACTGAACATGCAATTCTGTCACTAAGTTTGACAGGATTTTGTATTTCCTAACAAAATTAATTGACTTTTCTTGGAAAATAGTAAACGGTTTTCGATTGCTTTCACAAAAGCTTCTGTTGAAATATGCAGTAAATAATAACGCATTCTCAATTACTATTGATTTTTTACAGTTAGAACTATTTCTAATTGGAAAGCATGGTAAGAAAAAGAAATAAATTAGCGCAATTTTCAAATATTTTTTTTTTCCACTGAACATGCGAAATTTTCTGCCACATTCACGTGATTATTATAAGTGAATTTTCAATTATAAGCGATTGTTGTATCCTGACTATCTTATACATGTTGTTGTGCTCGGTAATTCGGTTCAAAACTGCATGCTTGGGAGCATTTTATTTTTTCTGAAATATTCTTTGCTTTTATCGGAAAATGGAAAACACTTTTCGATTTCTCACTTACGCTTCAGATCTGACGCATCCATTCAATATCTGATAACTATAATTTTGTCCCGAAAACTAGCATTATGAGGCCTCGGTCTCATTTGTAGAGCTCTATTTTTCTTTCTCTTATTTTGTGTGTGTCACCAGTTTTGCCAGTGGGCTACTTTTTTTAAATTTAGATTTCTTCATTGACACCTCTTTTTTGAAACGGTAAAATTCCGTTTGTTTTTGCCTTAATTAATATGTCATTAAATAAGACGCATTTTACCATTTCAAAAAAGCGATGCCAATCAAGAGTCTGATTTAAAAAAAGGTAGCCCATCTAGCAACATTGTGTGTCACTTAAACTACTAACCCATCTTGAATTTATATTCTATAACAGTGGTTCCCAAACTTTTTGATTGGCGGTGCCCTTTTTTTGAGTGAATTTCTATGGCGGAGCCCCTGAAGCCTACCATAACCTATGTTACAAGGTAATGTTTTTTAGGTGCATTGCTACTGAGCACAGGAAAAGAGAATGAATAGTAATCTGAACAATTGTGCATTGCCCCAGAAATAAAATTATATTTTGAAACTTTTACTGTAATACTGGATATATTTTTAATAATCATCAATAGATGGAATTGTCAAACGTTTACAAACTTAAAAAAACTCAATACTCAAGAAATCTTAACATTTGCCTTACAATAAATTTTACATTATAAGAGAGACAAACAATAGCGCATAAACGACCAAGGGGACTCTTCACTTACTTGAAAACGCCCGATCGGTAATGTTAAACCTATGGGAAGGTTGTTTTCGAATTTCTCGTTTAAATTTGAATATTTTTAAACCTTTTGTTTTTGCATAGGATAGCTGAGGTCGATCTCTAATATGGGTATTTTTTACTTTTTCGATTTCGGTCGCAGATTTTTTTAATAAAGGTACTTTCACTTTCGGAATTGGCTTCGAAATTTTATTTGTATACTTTTTGTTATCTGGTGTTCTTTGCATTCCTTTTTAACAAGAGGGACGTAATCGATATCATCGTTTGGCCCAGAATCCGACCAATACACGTTTCGTCTTAATGAAGACGTTCGGCAAATGAAACATAAATTGTGACAGATTTTCATTGCAATGATAGATATATTTATTTCATTTTACTAAAATATCGGGAAAATACGTAATTAGAATTCTCAATCTTCATTAGCTTTGCCAGTTTAGAGTTATGGTTCTTCTAATATCACCTCTGCATTTACAACAATTGTATAAACGCTCTTCATAGACAATACCATCTTACTTCCGTATGTTAGTAGGAGGGGCAGATGCCACCATCCAATAATTTCACACATAAGCTTAAAAAGTTTGCTTTTAAGAGTTCGTGATTTTATATAGTTTACTATTTTAATGGCAGCATTTAACCTTTTCATAAATTCAGAAGACATTTTCCAGGGGATAGCATGCATCTTTAAAGAACGTACCCTCATAGCATGCATGGTCACAGTGACGTCATTGTGACGTCACTGTAAGTCACTGTGGTCACGTCACATCTGTGACTAAAATGCCACCACTCAGTGATGTCACATTGTGACTGAGATGTGAACTTCTTAGACAACTTTAAACAATTATAAAAATTCTTCAAAACATGTTACTTATTGAAAAATTTTATTTTTCCGGCAATTAAAAAAATATTGTAACGTCACTGTTATGTCACTGCATGTAACGTACGTCACGTCATATATGTGACAAAAAAAACCCACCATATTGTAAATCACAGTGTGATAAAAATATTAACTTCAAAAATTTTTGAAAATGAAGAAAAATATTTAAAACATGCCCTAGTTACAGCGGCATAAGGAATGAATATTAGTGGACAGCAAATAGTAAATTCGGACACGAAAAGAAGGAGGAGGGGAGAAAAAGAAAAATGCACGGTACAAGTATCAACAAACTAGATTTCCATGCTATATTTTATCAATTTGATATCTAAGAAGTGAAAGTATACTTTTTTCATGATTTCAATTTTATCTAGCATTGCAATTTAATATAATAATACATCACGGATTGTTATTATTATAAAAGTATTTCTCAGAAAAATGCTATGTGCTGGAGCAATTTGAAACATATTTAGAATTAGAAATATTAAATCTATACACTTTACATATTTAGTTTGCAGGGAGGAAATTTTTTAACTTTTTTGGCAACCACTGGTCGAAACACTTCTGTGGTTTCAAACTAAACATTTTCTATTACAGTTAAGTCTGCAGATTTTAATGAGCACGCAGAAAGAATCTTCAGAGTTTAGTCATATATGCATTTATTGCTTTATAATTTGCATTCAAGTCATATTTTTTTCCTGTTAATCTATTTTTAGTAACTGTTTTTTTTTTTTTAAATTTTACTTCTTTCAGCCTTTTTAAATAAAATTAGCCTTTTCCGAAAAAAAATATATATACAAAATTTATGCAAATCACATGATATAATTAATTTTTCGCATTTCCAATTTGTGTTTGAGAGGTATGACTTTTAAAAAAGTTATTTTACAAATTGTTTTATTCTGCAGAAAATTAACATGAAAAGATTGACAGATTGACAAAGAAAAAATTTTTATCCTCGAAAACATTTTTGTTATTTATTAAGAAGATATTTTTTATTTATTATGCATGAAACAAACTTTACTTAACCCTAGATCTACCAGGAATTTTATTCAAGTTTTAATAAAACGTTCTACACCAGAATTTTTATTTAAAACTATTTAACTTATTTATTTACCTTATATTTGTCTGGTTTATATACTTAGTTTATTTTAAAGAAATTTCTGGTTTGAATGAATATTTTGTATGTACCTGTCGGGTCCAATGGACCCGTCTGGTAGACGGAGGGTTAAAAAAAGAGGGTGTGGTATTATTACCATTAAATTTATTTTTACACATTTTAAAAATTTAAGCAGTGTTTTATCTAATTAACTTCCGTTTTCAAATGATTTTTTTTGAAACTGATAAAAAAGAAATGGTAAAATGCATTGGAAAATTCTTCAAATAGAAAATTTTAATTACAGACTAACTCATAAAACTATTCCGCCTGAAAGTTAGGACTGCAAATAAACAGTAAAATCAGCTGCTGAAGATCGTCTGCGTCGGATATGACCGCAACCGCAGGGTAAACAGAGAACTTTTTGTAATACACGCGGGAAAAGAAGAACATGACCAAGTCTACAATCTCAGCTTTTGTTTTTGCTTTTTTAAATGTAAGAGAAAGACGTCTGCCATTTTCGGGCAAAAATACTCGGATATTATTAATTTACAGCAAAAAAAGGTAAGTCTTAATTAATTTAAATTTTTTATTTCTGTTTGTATATTACGATTATGAATTAAATAGTTTTATGTTATACATATAGAAAGTGACTGATCTGGAATTGTTTTGAAGCGAAATTTTCCTAATCGACACTATTTTGTAAAATGTGTTAATCGGCCATCGCTCAAAAAAAAAAAAAAAAAAAAAAAAAAATTCATGCCTACATTCATAGTGGGATGAATATAAACATTAATTTGCAGTTACTTGAGATTGAGACAGTGATGTGGAATTTTTTTCGGCTTCTTATTTTTTTTCTGATTACTAACACTCATATAACAGTATTTATCGTCATTATTGTTTTGGAGTTAAATATTATATTCGAATAGTATGATATTACGAAACTGTTTCAGTTTAGAAATTAACATTATAGTGGGAAAATGTCTTTTTACATATTATAATAGCGTAACTTTTGAAAGATTTTTTTTTTTTTTTTGCTAATAATATTTTAAATTATTATTTAAAATCCTGAATCTTCATACCAATGTTTCCAGATTTAACATTTGCCAAAATTATAAAATAATAGGAATTCCTTATAACATATGGAAAGATTTTTGAGAAATTGCTAATTCTAATAATGCATTTAATTCATCTATTGTAGTTAGTTGTTGTTTAATAGTACAATTAAAAATACTAATTATTATTTTTAGTGTTTTTCAAATTGGTATATTTATTTATTTATTTTTAATTTTATGTAAGCATTTTTTTTTCTATTTGCGATTTTAATCAAACATTTAATTATAGACATTCAGAATCAGTTATTAAATTTTCTTCGATTGTAAACTCATTTTCTACGTTTTCGATACACATAAATATTGGCATTAAAGGTGTATTCGAAAAAATATTTTCCCACCTTCAACAGCTCGATATTTTCTGAGACATTTTCTGACTCATTTTTAAAAGTAAAAACATGAAACTTGCTCAGGTGATTTTTGAAGAGATGTTTAAGAGGCCGTGTGATTTCATTTTCCCCTCAATTCATTAGAATTTAAGTTTTAAATAATTATTTTCTCAGTAAGACCTTTTTTTTTCTTTCCCAGATCTTCCGCTGTGAAAAATTCGGTTCAAAACGCCTACTTCGACAGCATTTTTTTGTAATATTTTCTGCATTTGTCAAAAAATCGAGAAGCACGGCACATTAGGTAGTTTCTAAATAAGAGAATTTTTCAGTTTGATGCGTTTGAGAACAAAAAGGAATTTAAAAATGAATCAGAAAATAAGCAGTTTGGATTGAAATACACCCTTAAAAAATAAAATATTATATTTAACCCTCTGTCTACCAGAAGGGTCCAATGGACCCGACATGTATATTCAAAATATCTATTCAAACCAGAAAATTTCTTCAAAACAAACTAAATGTATAAATCAGACAATAATAAGTTAAATAAACAAAGTTAGTTTTAAGTAAAAATTCTGGTGTAGAATGTTTTTATAAAACTTGAGTAAAATTTCCGGTAGTTCTAGGGTTAAGCATTGAAATAAAGTGTTTTTCATGCCTGATAGGAAGCTTATAGATTAAACTGCTTTAGTATATATTTTTTAAAGTTCATTATTTTACTTTTATATTTCATTTCAATCATTTATTTTACTTTTATATTTCCTTTTTAACACCTTTCAACAAAGTTGAAAAGTGTTTATGACTTTGGTTTGTCTAGCCGTCTATCCGCGCTCTAACTCTCGTAAATATACTCGGATTGCTCTGAAATTTTTAGATGTTATTGACCTTTACCATAGCACGGTCCCTATGTGTAACGACGTTTGTAGCATGTTTAGTTCATTTACAGGTACAGTCAAAAGTATTCCGTTACATTACGGCCTATGGAAAAAAATCGTTTCAAAGGTTTTTTCATGATTTTACACGTTTTCATACAGAAAAAAATTGATATGCATTTATGAAACGTACTAAAATATGCATTCTGAAGAATACGAGATGCAAAAAATAGTTATTGTTCATTTACAGGGCTAAAAAGAAATTCCAATACATAATGATATAGCGGTGGAGGGAATTGCTTGCGGCGTACTTTAATTATGTTAATCTATTTCATATATAATGAAAATGATATACGTCGCTGAGGTTTACATACTATAAATTTTTCATGTAGAATATGAAGTGTATATTGCATTTACAGGCACACACAATATAGTTCAGATACTATATTGTATCCGAAGTACTGTTCATTTGTGATGATTGCTGGAAATGCATTTTTAATTATGATATGCGCTTTTATGATTCACTATATTTATGCATAGTATATGGTGTATATAAATGCTATAATTCATATACAGGGCTACACAAAAGTATTCGCAAGGATTACTGGGTATGAGCGCAAGTTACTTAAAGGTGGTTTTTAAATGAGTTGTGCATTTTTACGCTGAACTGAATTTAATTTACTGTTGTATAATATAGATAAAATGGTATACAGGGTCATGCAAAGAATTGGATACATGGCCGTCTATAAATTATAATTTCTGGAAATGTGATTTCAGCTGTTTTAAGTGTATTTTAGTTTGAATTAAATTTTAACTAAACGGTGGCGTGTAATGAAGGTTCTAGGTCAACTACAGGGTTGTACAAAAGTATTAAAGTATGTTTCCATATATTAGTATAAATTGCTGAAAGAGAGTTTCAACCTGTTATGCGTTTTCTTGCTAAACTAAATTATCCCATGATATAATATATATATCAACCTACGGATCAAATACAGGGCTGTTCAAAAGAATTGGAAAACCTATTTAGCTATGGACAGTAACTGCGGAAATGAGTTTTTCAAATGTTTTATGCGTTTTCTAAAATGTTTACTTAGTTCTCTTATTTATCTTATTTCCCTAAATAATGAAGTTTTTAAAAAGCATTCGGGAAGTGTTGGAAAGTGTTTTATAATCTATGCTTAACGCATGATTTTTCTTACTTATTTTTTCTATTTCCCAGATCAATCTTTTCCTATAGAACATACCAAATCTATTTAAGCTCATATTCACAAAATACAATTTACACGGAAATAAAAAAATTAAATAAATATGGCTTACGTCGTATTTAATAAAGCAAAGATTAATCACTACCACAACACCTTAAAATCTTATACATTCTTAATATCAAGCTTGAACTCAAGATCAAGCTTAGAACTTAATAAAAAAAGATGTCAATTGACAAACATTGTTTTTTAAGTGGAAAAATTAAAACTATTTTAGAAGAATAGGACTCCAAAATAGCTATATTTTGCTAAAAAGTACGGTAAAAAGATACGATTTTATATCTCAAACAAAACTTTATTTTAAAATTGTCCATTTTAAAATTCATCACAATATTAATACTTGGAAATTTTTCCACAAAGAAATATTCGGTTTGCATACAATATTTCAAATGAAAATCAAATTTCAAATTAATTGCTTAAAAGGCGCAAAGGCCAACCTAGTGAAAAGAGTCCATGCCGGGACTCGAACCCGTGCCATCAGCATAGCGTACTAACATTCTACAGACTAAACCACATGGAACGACACTCAGCCTGGAAAATTTCTCGCTATAACATGCTGGCAAGGCTACAAAAGCAGCATAAGATGGGATATTTATCGTGCGCCACCGACATGGGGCGAACACGAAACTTAATTAAATTCAGCATCGATTGAAACTATATTAAGACTTCGAAATTTTTCCAGAGAGAAACATTCGCCTTGCATACAATATTTCAAATGAAAATCAAATTTCAAAATAAAATTGACTTTTAAGCATGTAATTTGAAATTTGATTTTCATTTGAAATATTGTATGTAAGGCGAATGGTTCTCCCTGTAAAAAATTCCAAGTATTAATATAGATTCAATCGATGCTAGATTGAATTAAGTTTCCTGCTTATTCCATGTCGGTGGCTCACGATAAATATCCCATCTTGTGCTGCTTTTGTAGCCTTGCCAACATGTAATTGTGCGAAATTTTCCAGGCTGGGTATCGTTCCGTGTGGTTTAGTCGGTAGAATGTCAGCGCGTTATATTGATGGCCTGGGTTCGAGTCCCGGCATGGAATCATTTTCACTAGGTTGGCCTTTGCGCCTTTTAAGAAATTAATTTGAAATTTGATTTTCATTTGAAATCATCACAGTGTTTATGACAAGTTCGTCACAAATGACACATATTTCACAAATTGGTCACAATGTGACTTCAAAGCATTGTCGCTTTCGTCACATGTTCGTCACAAAATTAATGCCAAAGTAGTCACAAATGTCACACTTTTCACAAATTAGTCACACTGTGACTTCACAGAGTGGTCACAATGTGACGTCACAAACGACCTCTAAAACGGCCATAACGACCTCACATTCTAGTCACTATGACGTCACATCGACGTCACGTGACGTCACATCGACGGTCACAAAGTCACAGTGTGACTTCACAACGACGTCGCCGTGACGTCACCATGCCTTACGGGTACAGATAGTGCTACGGTGCTTTATCATCTCTTTAACTTTTGCAGTGGCATTGTGACCCATCATTGCTTTCGCATCATCAGTGCATTCATGTTCATATGTGTTTTCCTATGTATTGATCAAAAAATATTTCGTTGCTTAGTGCGCTGGTTTGTCGTGATCTACAAAAAGTATGATATTGATAGCTTTGTGAAACCTCTTTCAAATTGGCGTTAGTAAGGAGCTTAATTTAAATCAAGTTAATGTTCTCAAACACCGTAATAATGGAAAAATCAATTTAAGTTCCGGGTGCCCGTTTCAAAATAGTCGGTTTAAAATCTTAACTTCCCTGGTCTGAATGGCATATTAGTATACGTAACTGAAAAATACTAACAAAACTGCTAATCCAGTGACGTCAATAGATTCATTCAATTATAGTGCAAATTTTGTATATCTGAAGATGCTCTTGTGTTCTTTTACGTCACCTGTTATAGAGTTAATTAAAAAAAAATCAATTTGATAAGGAAATATTGACTCTAAATTAACAACATTTTCATAAAGCAAATTCCTCACAATATCAATATTATGAGACTTATCAAGAGTCTTTGCAATTATATGATCTTCGCAAATTCAAGCGACTCGGTAAATATCAGGTAAGCGCCGACATCATGATATTTGCTAAAATTAATAGTTTTTGCTTATTCTGTTGTTATCAGATGTTTGCGAATAGCCGGCTTAGCAGGAAGCGAGTTCCCGCCTTTGCACGAGCCGCCGATGGACAACAGAACTACAAAAAATCAAGAAAAGTATACAAAAATTGCTATCACAGAACCCCTTTACTGTGCAATATTTCCAAATTCAAGGAGAACCTGTTGTCCAAAACCAAAAACATGCACAAAAAATTAGGTTCAATTGTATGCATAACTTCATACACTTTTCGATTGTACAATAAAGAAAATGCACAGAGATCGCAATTATAGCGCCCCCTTCTGGCGGAATTTTTTTAAGTTCAGGGATGACTTGCTTGCCATAGCCAGAAACATACACAAAAAATTTGGTTCAATTATATACATAACTCCATACACTTTTCGATGGTACAATAATGAAAATGGTACAGACATCGCAATTATAGCGCCCCCTTCAGGCGGAATTTTTCCAAATTCATGGAGGACCTTCGTGCCATGACCAAGAACAAACACAAAAAATTGGCTCAATTCTATGCATAACTTCATACACTTTTCGATGGTACAATATTCAAAATGACACAAAAATCGCTATTACAGCGCCCACTACCGGCGATTTTTTTCCAAATTAAGGAAGGACCTGCTTGCCATAGCCAAGAAGTTAAGGTAAAAATTTGGTTCAATTCTATGCATAACTTCATACACTTTTGGATGGTACAATATTTAAAATCGCACAAAAATCACTATTACAGCGCCCCCTACCGGCGAATTTTTTTCAAATTCAGGGAGGATCTGCTTGCTATATCCGAAAACTTAAAATAAAAATTTGGTTCAATTCTATGCATAACTTCATGCACTTCTGGGTGGTACAATATTCAAAATCGCACAAAAATCACTGTTACAGCGCCCCCTGCCGGCGAATTTTTTCCAAATGCAGGAAGGACCTACTTGCCATATCCGAAAACTTAAAATAAAAATTTGGTTCAATTCTATGCATAACTTCATATACTTTTGGATGGTAAAATATTCAAAATCGCACAAAAATTGCTATATCAGCGCCCCCTACCGGCGAATTTTTTCCAAATTCAGGGAGGATCTGCTTGCCATAGCCAAAAACTTAACATAGAAATTTGGTTCAATTCTATGTATAACTTCATATACTTTTGGATGGTACAATATTCAAAATCGCACAAAAATCGCTATTACAGCGCCCCCTACCGGCGATTTTTTTCCAAATTCAGTTAGGACCTACTTGCCATATCCGAAAACTTAATATAAAAATTTGGTTCAATTCGATGCATAACTTCATACACTTTTGGATGGTACAATATTCAAAATCGCACAAAAATTGATATTATAGCGCCCCCTACCGGCGAATTTTTTCCAAATTCAGGGAGGATCTGCTTGCCATAGCCAAAAACTAAAAATAAAAATTTGGTTCAATTCTATGCATAACTTCATGCACTTTTTGATGGTAGAATGGCGACAGACAGACGGACAGACGGACGGACGGACAGACGGACACACAGACAGACAGACATTTTCTATAAACATGTTTTTTGGGATCTCTGACCCCTAAAACGTGTAAATCCGTCGAAAACCGGAAGTCGAAAAAAATTTCGATTACAATACTTTCTTCTATTGAAGATAGAAGAAAGTAAAAATCAGGCGGTTTATCGTTCAAATCAGACTAATTCCTTTCGGAATGATGACGTAGTCGCCATGAAACGTGGAGTCATTGGATAACAAACATTTCATCAAATCACACGGACAAGAAGATTTGAGAAATTCAAATATCCAAAATATCCTTCAGAATACAATTTTTGGCTTCTTTACAGTAAATATACGTTTGTTTCTCTATTTATTGCATTTTTTGATCGGAAAACGTAAAAATAGAGCATAAAATTCATATTTGCACCGGAAATATTTTGAAGAAAATAAAATTTAGTTAATTAAGAGTTCAGATAGTTGAAGATAGCTATTATCCATTTATAAATACTTTTGTATCAAAAGAATCAGTTTCCATTTTTGAAAAAACAAAAACTGCTTTCTTTAAATGTGTTGGTTTCGTTCAAATTTTCATTTTGTTTTTCCTAAAGCGCGGCGGAGCCCCTGGAAAGTTCACGCGGAGCCCCAAGGGCTCCGCGGAGCACGCTTTGGGAACCTCTGTTCTATAATATCTATAATAAAAAATATACTAGGGTGTATCAGTATGTTTTTGCCCTCACATAGAAATAATTTAGTGAAATTTATTAAATTGCTACATTGTATTACTCCTTTTCTATATAGTCACTGTACACAGTAACACATTTCTGCAAACTGTATTTCAAAGAGAGGGGGGAGGATGTATTCCAGAAGGAGCGATAGTAGACCCAAAGGGGGGCATTTTTCTAACTTTTGCCGACCACCACATCTGACATATTGTGAAGGCCTGTGACCAAATTTGCCTCCGAGAGGCATGAATGATGTCAGCAAAATTTAGAAAAATGCCCCCCCGGAGGTCAAGTTTGGGGAGAGGCGCTCGGGAGGTGCATAGCATGAATAAGTGGTCATAGGACTTCCAATAATATGTCACATGTGGGGGTCGGTAAAAGTTAGAAAAATGTACCCCTTTCGGTCTACTACCTCGCCTCCTGGAATACAGCCTCCTCCTTATCTTTGAAATACCGGTTGCACAAATGTGTTACTGTGCACCCTGACTATATAGAAAAGGACTCATAAAATGTAGCAATTTCATAAATTTCACTCAATTATTTCTATGTGATGGCAAAAACTTACTGATACACCCTTTTATGAATTTGATAAAATATAACTGATTTTCGCTAACTATCCAATAAAGTACTAGTAAAACCTCTGAATAGCAGCCACCATTTGTAGCATGATAAAGTGATTCGTACTTCGGAGGTTGCCGTTGATCAGTGGTTTCCCATTTTAAAAGATCAAAATTACACTACATTAAAATCAAAATAACTAACCAAAATATTTTATTTTTGCAATTAAAAAATACATGCTATTATTTTAAATTAAAGAAAACACTTATTCGCAGTTGTTTTGTTTTTTTAAGCATAGGGTAATTCCGGTATTTATGCCGCACATTTCTTTGAATTTGTGTATAATGTTCCATGATGGACATAAAAGAAAAAAAAAATCATGCTGTACTATTTAGTTTTGTAACGCTCAAACAATACGCACTCCATCATATTTGTTCTCCTTTTCTTTTTTTTCTTTTCCTTCAAAAGAACTGACAAGCTGAGTAAATTAGACTTTACGAAAAAGAAGAATGTTTACAAAGTGGTTGCCGACAAGGCATTTGTGCTATGCTGTATTTTAAATTAACTGAGTTATTTTGTAAATAGTAACATGTAAATAGGATGTAAATATTAAAACTTATTAATCGATGATAAGTTATCAAGTTTTATTTCGTAACATAAGATAGTTTCCACCCTGGATTCTGAATAATATGTTACAGAAGTGGCTCCCCAACGTCTGGCACGAATAGAAGCAAGATATGAAGATAAGTATTATTTTAAATTGAGTTAAACTGTTTTAATAAGAAAATTTAGATACTAAAGTACAAAAATTTATACAAAAGTACTTTTGATTCATCCGGAATCTGATGATTTTTGAAAATTGTATTTGATTCGTCCAGAATCGAAATATTTTGGAATTGTTCTATTCAGATTGAATGATATTTTCCTTAGAATCGAAATACGTAAAGTCGTCTGCAGCTTCAAGTATTTTAGTATCTGAATTAAATGAAGATATTCATAAGAGAAATAATTCTAATAATTATTTTTGAAAAATAAAAATCGTTTGCTTTATTTTATACATTTATATAGTTGCACTGAGCTATTTATTATGAAGTTATTATTGTAAATGAGTGCTTGGCATTATTTAATTATTATATGATTGATATTATTGTGTAAGAAAAAAAAAAAAAAAAAAAAAAAAAAAAAAGGCAAATAGTTGGTGTCATTATATTGAGTTTTGAAAGATATTATATGTTATTTATGTTCTATATATGTTAAAAATTACGTATTTTGCTAAGAGTTATTCGTAACACGAATTAAGTTTGAAGTTAGCTAAAACATATTTAGTTCAAATGATGGCGTTTCTTTCAAAGGGTAAGAAAATTGATTTAATCACATTAGCTTCAGAATTAAAAGTAGAAGTAAGTAGCGATGATAAAGTCCTCGAATTACGTGATAAAATTGTAAATAGTGAGGCATTTAAAGATAACATAGATTTTGTACAGGGAATTTATGAAAATATCGTAGAAGAAAGAAAGACTCTTGAGGAAGAGAAACGTTTAGCCGAAGAAAGAGAATTTGAGCTACAGAAGCTCAGGTTAGAAGCAGGAACAAGAGATGTTGTTGCAAATACAAGCAACCCTCTAGAAACTTCTTCAATACGCGTTGACTTGAAAAAGGTTTTACCCGATTTCAATCCTGAAAAGGATGATATGAATTTATTTTTAATAACTTTTGAGAGGCAAATGAAACTTTTAAAGGTTTCTAAAGAACTGTGGATCACGTATTTAATTGGAGTCCTTCCAAATGAAATCGGTAAATTAATAGCGCGTGAACCGGAAGAAAAATTTGAGGATTATTCTTATATTAAAGATATATTGTTGCAGAGGTTCAAGTTAACTGCAGAAAGGTTTAGAGTTTTGTTTAGTCGACATCCAAAGCGAACCGATATTAGCTGGAAAGAATATTATTTTGAAATTAGAAGCTATTTTGAGGGATGGTTATCTGAATTAAATATAAATTCCTTTGAAAAATTATCGAAATTAATTATTGCTGACCAATTAAAGAAAAAGGTTTCCCCTGATTGTAGTAAAGAACATTATTTAGATCAATGGGAGAATTTAACAGATCCTGTTGAATTAGCTGAAAAGTTAGATTTATATGATAATTTGAGGTCACACAAAGTAGAAATAAAGAGATCAAATAAAATCAGTGAGGTCGAGAATTCTAATCGCTTTGAAAAAACGCCTTTAGATTTTAAAAGAAATGATTTTGGTAAAATTGGCAATCAAAAAGAGTCCAAGAGAAATAAAATTAATTACCCTTCAAATTTAAATCGACCAATGTTAAGTTGCTATGGTTGTGGAAAGCAGGGAGTTATTAAATCCAAGTGTCCAACCTGTTCTCCGAAAAATGTATCGGTGCACTTTCAATCACTAGAATTTCGTACATGTAATATGCAAACATCACCAACATTATTGGTAAAAATAAGCATAAATGGTCTCTCTGGCACAGCTTGTGCTGACACTGGCGCAACACATTGCGTTGCGGGTGAAGGTTTGTATTCTTTATTAAAAGACCAGGGTGTGAAGTTTGAAAAAACGCAAATGATCGTAGTCTTAGCGGATGGGCTACAAAACACTACCGAAGTTTATAAAACAGAAGTTCATGTTAAAATTGAAGGTCGCGACATTAAAACAACACTTTATGCTCTGCCGAATGCCAGAAATAATCGTACAATTTTAGGAATCGATTTTTTACGCAAAGCAAAAATTGTTTTGGATGTAGTAAATCAAGAATGGTTCTTCGCTGATAGATGTAAGTGGAAGTATAGATTCGCTGAAGATACATATAGACCTCCCAGTGAATTAGCGAAAAAATCTGTTGAATTAAACACCGTTTTTCTTAGAGAAGATGAACGTAGACATCTCTATTCAGAGCAACAAGTTAGGTTGAATGAACTGCTTGAAAAATTTACTAGTAGCTTCCAACTAGGGGAAGAGGATACACCTAAAGTTAAGCATTATATTGATACAGGATCACGGAGGGGCAAAAATGTATCTGACGAAATTGATAGTCCTGCTCATGATAGAAAAGGCTATGCAAAAGATTCCCGTAGGAATTTCGATTATAGGGGTAAGAACATAAATTTTAATAGACCAATTGTTAACAGAAGCAATAATAGATATGGCCAAAAATATGTTAAACAGTCATTTAACCATGGAAATTACAATAAAAATAGTTATGAGAAACCTGGTTCAGAGAATTGTTACCAAGATGAATCAGAGATTCCTCAAAATTTTGAGACTAAAGATTCTTTAATATCTCAAGATATGACAGAAAGTGAAGGTTTGGTGAATAGTTCATCGGATATGGTTGAACCTAATGATGCATCTGAAACGCTAGAAAGTGCTTCACTTACAAAAATAAAGTATAATCCAAATTTTTCTCCTAGGTACAAAAATAGAGGCTACTATCATGCTCGAAATAATTATAATTATGATGGCCGACGATCAGGTAGAGGTAGCTATCAGGAGCAAAGAAATTCCCAACCATCACACAGGTATAGTGCACGGCGAACTGCAGATTCGTCTAGCAAATTCGAAAAGAGATATGAAAATGATCTTGGAACTGATGATCAGGATAATTACAAATTGGATTATAGGTCTGGAGGTTACAGACATGATAATGGGTACTATGGAAATCAAAGATCTCCTACTTTTTATACCACTGCCACTAAAGAAAACCCCTTTTCTCCCTTAGGAAATTACCATATATCAGCTTTGTGTCCTTACACGCAAGATGATGGTGGATCTTCTAAAGGCTTTATTCGTCCTAGAGGCAGACCCGGGAAACATCAGACGCCCAGCCAGCAAATATTTACGAAAGGACCACAAAACACGAGAGCCATAGAGGATTTTAGGCACCAGAAAGCATCCCGAAGGAATCCACCCAGGAAATGCACACTGCATCTGAGGGACCAGTAATGCAGTGTGAGGGAAAGAGTGTAACGCTCAAACAATACGCACTCCATCATATTTGTTCTCCTTTTCTTTTTTTTCTTTTCCTTCAAAAGAACTGACAAGCTGAGTAAATTAGACTTTACGAAAAAGAAGAATGTTTACAAAGTGATTGCCGACAAGGCATTTGTGCTATGCTGTATTTTAAATTAACTGAGTTATTTTGTAAATAGTAACATGTAAATAGGATGTAAATATTAAAACTTATTAATCGATGATAAGTTATGAAGTTTTATTTCGTAATATAAGATAGTTTCCACCCTGGATTCTGAATAATATGTTACAGTTTTAAATATACAACGCGTGTACTGCGACAAAAAATTCAAAACAAATTATTAATATTTTTTAACAATTTTTTTTCTAAAACAACTGCGGCGCTTCACACGCACATTCAGGCTGAGACGCCGCACTTGTGCGGTAGTTATTCCGCGCTTGTAATAAGAACAGAATTAAGTTATAAATAAAAATATTAAAAAAAATATTCATATCTGGACTATAATTATAGATGTAATAACAAAATGAAACTAAATAAGTACAATGAAACGTATTAGTAGACTCAAATTAATAATTGTTGCCTTTTTTCACTATTAAAATTATCGACTTATATTTTTTTACATTAAATTTTAATTGTTATTTCAGCAACAACGTAACATCAATGCATTAGAAAGGGAAAAGAAAAAAAGTTAAATTGTGTTTACATAATTTATTTTTTAACCCTTTTCGGGACCGCTGGCTTTTACACAAATTTTATTCGGTTGGTACCACTTTTTTAAAAGAAGTTACCTTTACTTAAATAATCATGAAACTGCTCTAATTAAACAAAGCGAATATTACTTTTCTTTTTTACTGGTGCCAGAAACAAATTTTTAAGCTCTTCATGAAGGTGCTTATATGCACCTATGGTCCCGAATGTGTTAAGAGATCGACTTCAATCTACAGAAAAAGTATCGAAAAAGTAGTCTTTATGTAACTACATTTAAACACATGATGCAACGAAGCCGATCACACTTCCTCTTTTTTGAAGTGGTTTGCAAAGAACGTCTGCGTTACGCGTAATACAATTTTTCATTATTATCATCTTGACTTGCATCTTTCTTGCCCTTCTTACTTTTTATGTTCCCCTTTTTCTCCTTTCGTTTTAGTAAACTTGATAACATGCAAAGGAAAGAACATAAAAACAAAAATATAAAAAAAAACATAAAAGATAAAAGTATAAAAATAAATAAAAAAAAGTATAAAAAAAGTATAAAAGAAGCATAAAAATAACATAAAAAAAGGAAAAGTTAATAACACTTAATCATCCCGTACAAAAGAAACTGCGGTATGTATACCGGAATAGAAGTGCGGCGTGTATCCCATTTTGTATGGTGCAGACGTCGACCATCACAGTTACGTGCCATCGCTAAGGGGAATGGCGTAATCATACACACAGTACTCTATACAAACGCTACACCTAGTTTTGACTTCGAAATCATGCATGCATTTAGTAATTAGAGTATGAAAAGTATTTAAACATAACGTGTTTAAACATTTGGACAGTGAAATAATGCACTTACGTCAAATTAAGGATTGCACTTCTACAAGTACACATCGGAATGGGATTCACGCTATACATTGGTTAAAATAATCTCATTGCGCACCTATACTGTGCGTTTGACGACCATCTATCGATAATTACAAGAAATAGAACCCAACAAACACCGAACTTATGGGCCACTGATGGGTTCGTTAGCCTTGGCCGAAGGTGTTCGATGGTGGCCCGCTATCAGTGAAAGTTACGGCTCCGTAAAAAAAGTGTCACCGCGGACAGAATAAGGCCACAAGATAATCGGCCGTAAATACAAGAAGTTGCCCACAATCATGCCACTAACTTTTCGCTGAAAATGTTAGATAGCCTTAAACTGCCCACAATTATTCTTTTAATGGCCACTAAAAATAAAAACTAACCAGAAGCTTGCCTTTGTTCTGCCATTTGTGGTTGTCATAAATTAAATTTATCCCAAAGCTGCCCACAAAAAAGCCTATTAGGGTTATTTAAAATGTAATCACTTGCCACTGTTGTGCCATAACGATTGTTTAGGAATAAATCAAAATTTATTCTATAAAAAAAAAATACTTTTTATCAGCCTAATTAAATGATAAAATATTTTTGCAGGATTAAAAAAATCTTATAATTATTTAGATATACTTTTGTAGAAAATGAAATACTTTCACTTTGAACTTTTTCAAAAAATTTCCAAAACACAATATTTCACATAGTGCATTAATTTATTTGTTCATTTATTCACTTATATATTTACAAAATTTATATGCAATGCATTTTTAAATAGTTGCATTTTATAAAAATTTATAAAGTGTATAATTGAAAAAATAAACTAATCAATCAATTCATTATCAAATATTGTATTTTGAATATTTTTGAAAAAGTTCAAGTTAAATGAACTTGATTTTCTTGAAAAGTATGTCTAAATAATTATAAGATTTTTTTTTTTACCTGCCAAAACATTTTACCATTCAATTAACCTTCTAAAAAGTATTTTCTTTTGAAGAATAAATTTCGAATTTATGCTTAAATAATATACGTGATTTTAATATAGTTTATTATATATTTTATATAAAAATGTGTGTGTTTGTGATATTCTTTTTACTTAAATTTCCACTATATTTTACACAGCTTCGTTGGTAAATCTGTTAAATTATGCTTATTCATCAAAGCTTTATTAAATCATTATTATCTAAATTTTTGCATCATTTCTGATCACTTTATAAAATATTACATAAAAATAAGTTTAATCTTTATGTAGTTAACGAATGACAGTATAATATTTCTCATATATTTTAAAATTTTGCTTTTATCAGATAATATTTAACTATTTCTCTTGCAGTTTAATAGCCAAACATTTGAAAAAATATATTATTTCAACTTTTTCAAAATTCTTGAGAATTATTTATAATTATTAGACATGTAAATAATAGAATCATAAGACAAAACGCAATTTTTTCACCTTGATTCAACATAAAATATATGATGTGAACATTAAAAAGGTCCACAATCTTACTTAAAAGGCGACTAAAGTAATGAAGAAGATGTTACAAGTTTAAAATATACATTTTATTTAAAATTTCTTAGTACTTTCAAGCCTTCCAAGCTCATCCTTAGAGAATATCTTAATAACTAAATGTTGTTTATTTATACAAATACGTCACTTTGTTTTGAAAATGAGAGGGTCAATAATTACTGAGTAAACGTAGCAGTTTCTTGGATTTAATTTAAGTAAAGAAAATATATATTATTATTATTAATTGCAGTTCCATTTTTTTTACACAAAAATAATTATATCATAAAATAATAATTTAATTATATCCATGGAAAGTGACCTATGAGAAACAGAGTGATGTCATAAATAAATGGAACTGTAATTAATAATAATAATATATATTTCCTCTAATTAAATTCAATCCAAGAAACTGCTACTGCTACTGCTACTTCTACTTTCAACTCTAGTAATTTGGCTCTCACATTTTAAAAACAATAAACAACATTTAGTTATTAAGATATTCTCTGATGATGAGCTAGGAAGGCTTGAAAGTACTAAGAAATTTTAAATAAAATGTATATTTTAAACTTGTAACATCTTTTTCATTACTTTAGTCGCCTTTTAAATAATATTGTGGACTATTTAATGTTCACATTATATATTTTATGTAAATAATAGTTTAATAGTGATTTAAAAATATATATTAAATTAATCTTGATACTTCTAAATTTCAATTAAATTCAATTGTTTTAGTCACTCAAATTTTCTCGAGTATAAACTCACATTTTTATAATTAAACTAAATTAAACTGTTTTAAGGGGTCTTGTACCTTTTAAACGCGTCGAAAATTAACGAAAAACTTCAACGTTTTAATTAGTTTATCTTCAAAACCTTTTTATGTATATACGTGAAATTTTGGATATTGATTAAACAGATTATGCTTTGTAATATACTACCAACAGAAATTTATTAACCCTTTACAGAATTTGTGTATTGTTGAAATCAAAATAGCTCTTTTTTTACCCCATAAGTCATTGCGCGCATGATATCTTAAGAAAGGATGTATGGATTGTCATGAAATTTGGTAAATATATTAAACAAATATGTGTGTTTAAAATGATCTACTTTTAAGTATTTACAATGGTAATATTTTTAGTTATGACTATTTATATTCATTAAAAATACATATGTTTTTATTTTTTTTTACGAAAATATTTTTTTATATAGTTAATGAAATAATTTTAGACTAAGAGTAGATCATTTTAAACACATATATATGTTTAGTATCTTTACCGAATTTCATGCTAATCCATACATACTTTCTCAAGATATGCGCGCAATGACTTATGGGGTAAAAAAGAAAGAGCTATTTTGATTTAAACAATACACAAATTCTGTAAAGGGTTGATAAATTTCTGCTGGTAGTATATCACAAAGCACAATCTGTTTAATCAATATCCAAAATTTCATGTTTATACATAAAAAGGTTTTGAAGATAGACTAATTCAAACTTTGAAGCTTTTCGTTAATTTTCGACGCGTTTAAAAGGTACAAGACCCTTAAAGAACAATATCATCCGATATTTATAATGTTTAAAAATAAACTCGATAACTTCGAAAAACTAAAAATAAACTATTGAAGGGAATTTTACTAAAAATGAAAATATCTTTTACATTTTCTTTTGCAATTATAAAAACTAAAATATAAATATTCTTTAAGATAAAATGATGCAAAAAAACAGATAGAATGAAATTAATAAATTTGTAATGAATCAACATGAACTAACAAACTTACCGATATACATTTTGAAACCATGTCCACTTATTCCAACGAAGTAAATAACGCGAATGACAAAGCAGAAATGAAAACGCAGAGCTAAAGAAAAATTCTGAGAATTTCTCCCTCTCCCCTCTTATCGTACCAGACCAGAACTTTCAAAACTGCGTAACCTTGAGCCATTTGAAGGTCCCATCATCTATTTGATTTTTCTGGAGAGGGAGGGAGGGAGAGTAGTTTTATGAGCCAATACCTTATTATAATAAATAAAAGTCATTTTTTCATAAATCATATATTTTTTCTGTTAATATTATTTTTAGTCATTTGGAAAAAGAGCTTTATTTTCCTTTTCTTTCCTTTTTTTCGTTCTTTTTTTTTCTTTTTTTAGAGAAATAAAGATTTAAGATACATTGTTTGAATTTTTAAACTCTCCATACAGTTTTCAGATAACACAAAAACACTTTTTTTTCCCTCCGATTTATCCTTTAAATGGGCATTTTATCTCTTTTCTGTAAATTTTTACCCATTTATCTTCGCAATTAAAAATTATAAGATTTAAAAATAACATGCATTCCATTTTATTCTGATATGCTCATAAAAAATATCTTGTTTATCTATATATATATCAAGGCTTATTTTTGACTCAAGACGATTTTACTGAAATGCCTAAAAATTAATAGAACCTTTTCATGTTTATTTTAGGGCATAAAATATACATATCGCATTTTATTTAATACTTTCATATAATGTCAGATTTTAATGCGTATTCTAAATTTTGCCAGAAATAATTTTTCCAACTGGGTGAAAATGTATCTAGGTCGGGACTCGAAACCAAATAATAATGAACAAAAATTCTTTATTTATTCTGCAATTCTTTACTTAATTCTGCGAAAATTCTTGATTTATTGTGCAATTTTTCACTTAATTATTTTTATACATATGCAAGTTTTATCTGTATTTCTAAAGAGTAAAATAATGGTAGTAAAATCATTAAATATATCTAAATTGTTAGGAATTTAATACAGGCAAGAAATTTTATTTATATTTTCCGTTACAGTGGATTTAGAAACAAAAATTTCTTTCCAGTATTTTCTTTTACATGGAAATATGTTTCAAATGATATTAAAAATTCATGTTTTAGTAACAGCTTTTAAGTTACCTTTTCTCCCCCCCCCCCTCTCCTCGCTCAAGAATAACTGCTTATTGAAACATTTTCTCCTTTTCATTATAACAAATATTTTTTCATGAATGCTAAAAAAAAAGAGCATAAATAAATTGACATTTATCAATAAATTTTTAAACATGTTTAAGTAGCATATATGTCCGAAGATTGCAGTATTTTGCTATTAATATATTATTCAAATCAGCATATATTTTATATTATGCTATCTGATTATCTTTGCAATCAAAAACAATATAAAATAACCATTAAATATAATCTTTTTTATTCCAGCGTGTTCAAAATATATTTATTTAAAGATATTTTAAAGGCAAGAACGTTAAACGCTTTTATGTTGTTGTTTTTTTCCATATTTTTAAAAAATATATAAACAGGGAATTTATGTACATTTTGGGGACAATTTTTGATTTTTGTAAAATATTTTCAAACTAAATAAAAATATGTAATCTATTTTACTGCTTTAAATATAAATCTCACGACATATTTATATTTTTACTAAAACCCAGATTTAAAATAATTAAACTTACTTAGAAAGAAATGAAGAGAAAAATATATTTCCTCTCTTTAATTAAATATTCGGGTTAGGTGATATTAGCCCTCTACTTTCTAAACGATGACGATCCATTACATTTTTGCCACAAACCGCCCCTTAAGAGTTGCCGGGCAAAGTAAATGCAACAGTTCTCTCACCGCCGAAACATTACCGTTCCGGCAGTAGCTGCCGGAACTAGCGGCGGGTCATTTACGGCACAACATTGTTTGGTTACAAATGGCCTTAACTCCTTTTGGCCGCGACATATACGCCTTTTGGCCGTAAGTTGAGTGTTTGTTGGGAAGGAATGCGGCATCTATCCCGTATGCGGCGACTCTCCCGGAATTACCCTATCTCTTTTTCTAAATGCCTAATCATTTCCACAGATTTGTTGTACAATTTGTTTTCATTTTGAGAGACCGCAAAATTTTTAATTTCCCAGTTTCTCTGCAATTTCTGGGGCAAGTTTCTGCACCATTGGTCAAGAAATTAGGAGATTTTTGAAAGCTATTCCCAAAGCAAGTATCAATCTCATCTTAACCAGTTCTTCGACGCATAGTTTTAGATTCCAGATTTACACTTTGAAAAGTCTTTTCTAAATAAAAGTCACTTTTTTTCACAATGTCATCTATTTAGGTCCTTCCACTATTGTACATTTTAGCTGATTTTCGTACACTTACACCTTTTTTGCTGTCCTAGATAACTTTTATCTTATCACTTAAAGTAAAAACTTTCATTTTGAGCTCATTTTTTTAGTGAAAAACACGTGCTACAAATGGACAAGAAATATCATCACACGATTCACAAAGAGTACAAATGACTACTGCTTGCTCACCATTAAATTTCGTCACCCCCCCCCCTCCTCTCTCCACACCAATTTACGAACGGGATTTTGCTAAGCAATCACTAGAGATTAGATGAGAAATTGTAAAGACGTAAAATTTGAAAATCCAGCTCTACATTCTTCGCAGTGTCAGTTTTAGTTAAAATATAACGTAAAAAAAAAAAAAAAAAAATCTTGTGGGGTTGTCGTTTTTCGGAAGTTTAGTGTAATGTTCCTTCAATGGAAGGGATTCGGTAACACTAAAACATGACCGGTATTCGGAGGTTACCGTTGTAGGAAGTTTCACTGTATTAGTAAAATGTTTTAGGACGATGGGTTCCTCTGAACCTAGGACTCTCATGTGATATATCCGTTTTACCGTATCCTATATTATTTACATAAATATCATTTCGGGTTCGGATATTCCTGTAAATTAAACGTTCCACCTCGATAATTCTGTCTCCGAAATAACGCGTTTTGTTTCTGATGTTATTATTAGCTGCTTGTACGTGACGGCAACCAATTATCTTGAATCAAGAAAAAAACAGCACCTCCAAATTAGACAGAAAATCATTAAAACATATTTATTAGAATATTTTATAATTTTTTTGGTTTGAATGACTTTTAATATACGTGTGTTTTGCAGAAAGAAAATACAACAAACTTGTTTGTAAAGTGACATACATGGAGAGTGGTCTCACCGAATGCGATGAACATTTGTGTATCGATAGAGTATAGTTAGTATATAAATATATGAGCGCCATAAAGCGCAACCCCCAAGGGGTATTGAGAAAATAACTCACAAAGCTCAAAATCTCGTGGGGTTGTCGTTTTTCGGAGGTTTAGTGTAATGTTACTTCTATGGAATTAATTCGGTAACACTAAAACATGATTGGTATTCGGAGGTTACCCTTGTAGGAGGTTTCACTGTATTAGTAAAACATGACTGGTATTCGGAGGTTACCCTTGTAGGAGGTTTCACTGTATTAGTAAAATATGTTAGGACGATGGGTTCCTCTGAACCTAGGACTCTCATGTGGTATATCCGTTTTACCGTATCATCTGTTATTTACAGAAATATCATTTCGGGATCGGAAATTCCTGTAAATTGAACGTTCCACCTCGATAATTCTGTCTCCTAAATAACGCGTTTTGTTTCTGATGTTATTATTAGCTGCTTGTACGTGACAGCAACCAATTATCTTGAAGGAAGAACATTACTATAGATTGACATTATAACTGAAAAACATTAAAACTATTTATTATAGTATTTTATAATTATTTTGGCTTGAATGACTTTTTAAAATACATGTATTTTACTGAAAGAAAATACAACAAACTTGTTTGTAAAGTGACATAGTTCAAAAAACGATATTTTCGAGATATTACTATCACAGGGCTCGCAGAATATAGGAAAAATGTAATTGCACCTACCGGTTTTCAACATCAATAATATTCAGGATAAATTCTTTACCACAAGCAATAGATTATTGCATATTATAAAAATATTGTTTTTCGAAATAGTGGTAGGAACAATAACATTTTTCTTATACGCTACGAGGACTGCTATCAGTGAATTACAAGCGTACTTCCCCATCTGTCATTGAAACCATGTCTCTTTGTCGCGGTTGTGCGTTACCTTTCAGATTTTATGACTTTTATCAGATGTCTAGATCACCGGTGAACGTCGTTGGCATGTTCAAATCCGCCCCTTTCTTTTGTTGAGGATCCTTTTTTTTTGGTGATGACCATAGAAGGGTTGGAAAAGAAAGTCCAGATGACACATGTATGACTCTCGTAGGAGGATTGAAAAAAGCACTGAAGGCAGGGGCGTGCCTAGCGGGGGGGTGTTGGGGGTGTAACACCCCCCCACTTATTTGGAAGAGTTGGTAAAATTTAGAATAGTCGGAAAGTTAAGAACACACCCTGCAAAAAGTCCCCTCTCACGTCGTCAGTATCATTTCAGTTCTCTGTTGTCTGTCTTTAAGGGTGTATTCCAATCCAAATTGCTTATTTTCTGATACATTTTTAAATTCATTTTTGCTCTCAATTGCATCAAACTAGGAAATTGTCTTATTTAGAAACTACATAATGTGCCATGCTTCTCGATTTTTTCATAAATGCAGAAAATGTTGTAAAAAATGCTGTCAAAGTTGACGTTTTGAACCGAATTTTCCGAAGCGGTAGATCTGGGAATGAAAAAAATGGTCATACTGAGAAAATAATTGTTTAAAACTCAAATTCTAATTAATTGAGTGAAAAAATGAAATCACACGGCCTCTTATACATCTCTTCAAAAATCACCTCAGCAAGTTTCATCTTTTTACTTTTAAAAATGAGTCTGAAAATGTCTCAGAAATTTCGGCTGTTAAGGGTGGAAAAATATTTTTTCGAATACACCCTTGGGGAAAAGAAAGAACTTCTCATGGAAGATTGTGTATGATTCTGTGTGGCAGGGACAGGTTGTCAGAAAGCGGAGGTGATAGAGAGAGAGAGAGAATCGCGTTTCTGAGAATTTAAGACTTTCGTGAAAGGAAGGGGGAGGGGAGGGGGTTGTTGCAATCTCTATTGTAAGTTTTCCCATGTATCATCTTTAATTGCTCCCTTCTGCTATGGACTGATTCTTAAGCTGCGTACGCACCATCCTTCTACCTGTTATCAGTGTCGGCTTCGTTCTTTGTGGCCACGCGGTGTCTTTGATTTTTAACGACTTTAGCAGGAAAGGGACTGATGTCCGGCAAAAGAGGAACCTTTCCTTCAAGTAGAGTCGAGCTCCTTATCTCCTGACCCATTGTTGATTCCCCTCATTCTTTTGTGAATAAACCGCAGATGGGTTCAGAATAAAAGATTTTCCAAGAAAACTAGAGAAGTAAACAAAATACGCGTGCGTACGCAGCCTTAGAATTTGGTGATCTCTTGACTCTGGATTTGGCGCTAGTTATTTGAGGTTGCTGCATTTAAAAGGTGAAGTCACGGACACAGAAAAAGAGCGATTTGCAAAAGTTTATTTTTGTCGCATAATTCAGTGAAAATTTTATGCACACACTGTGATCGCGTATACACACATTTCACAGAAAAAAATTAATTTATATCGCCATATAAGAAAATTTCATCCGAATGAAAACATCGACCTCCAGAAAGGAAAACGGATTCAATGTACAATATGTAGATATTTCTGCATTTCTAAGAGGCCTGCATAGTCATATTCAAACACATCATCCAGCTGTAAAATTATCTTTTGAAAAGGCTCCTGTATAGCCCCTCTCCCCCCCCCCCAAAAAAAAGCCGGTTTTATTTTCAAATTATCATAGACACATGAATTTTGTAGACAGGTACATCTGGAATAGTAATCATGCTTAAAGTACGTGTTACTCTTTTTGTGAGTGGGTGAGGGCGACCATCTTTAAGCCTCATCCGTTGAAAATTCCAAAATCAGAGCATTTAAGCATCATCACTCTTCAGGTTAGTTCTAACTGTGTCCAAAATTTTTAGTAGTGAGTGGGTGGAGGCGACCATCTTTAAACCTCATTGGTTGAAAATTCCAAAATCAGAGCATTTAAGCATCATCACTCTTCAGGTTGGTTCTAACTGTGTCCAAAATTTTTAGTGTCTATGATTATTTGCAGACTCAAAGAAAAATAATATTTTTTGTCGCAGGGAGGGGGTGGGGGGAGGTAGACCATGTTCTCTTAAAATTTTCAATAAAAGAGTACTTAATCTTTCTTGAATCTTTCAAGAAAGGAATACTTTTGCATGATTATTATTTAGCTCTGCTTCTTCTTGAATTCGGTTCAAAACGGCGACTTTGACAGTATTTTCTAAAAACCTTTAACAAAAGTAAATATATATATATAATAATGGGAAACGTATTTCGATTACAAAGTTTCTGAATAAGAACACCTGCCAGTTTCATGAATTTCCGAATAAAAATGAATTAAAAAATGTGTCAGAAAGTAGCTTTGAATTTGAGAACAGCCTTAATAATAGTCGCATTTTTTGGGAGAAGGGAAGCAATCAGGGGCTAATAATAAATTTTGAGGTTTGTTTACTATGCTCCTATAGAAGAATTAAGTGACTGAATTGATATTATTTATTAAAATACGAAAAAAAATTGGTAAATTGTTTTAGGTATGCTAAGTTTCTTATTATTCGCCAAACTAGCAATATGTAGCCAAATCTTGTTTCGATTGCACACCAGGTAGATTTATCCATAAGGAGCTATACTAATATATATCTTATTTTTATCAATGCGGTTTTATTTATAGAAACATAAATTCCGAAGTACTTCAACATTCTTAAATTGTTACTTTTGAGAACTGGTTAATGTACGGTACATCCGTACACATTTCCTTTTAAATCGTAAGCAGAATCCTAATTAATAACAGGATTCTCAACTCTACTTATATAGTAAAATAATTTTAAAAAAATTACACATACTGAATAACAGCATTTAATTTAGACTGTGGTTAAGGAGAATGCAGGTGAACACTTAAGACTTTTAGTGATTTTTATAAATTCACAGTATTGTAGAACAGTTGACTCCGTCGCTGAGGGGGGGGGGGGGGGGGGCTTTCACAAAGCCTTTCTCACCCCCGATCTTGCAGTCGGCAAAATTCAGTTCACCCCCCCCCCCCCACTAAAACAGCCTTCGGCACGCCCCTGACTGAAGGCAACTTTATTCATGATCTCTTTGTTGACCGGTAATGAGTATACTCGAGTTAAAGTGCTGACGTCGTTGACTGAAGGCGTGCCCTTAACACCTATGTGATTTATACCCATGTATACATCCCATATATACGTAAGGGGTGTCCTACGGAAATAAAGCCACGTGATTGTGTACTGTAATTGGACACGAAACAAACTACTAAGAACGAAACAAATACAGAAAGCCTATATACAAATACATATTTACAAGGAGTAACTCACTCCCAGGCTTTCTTTTAATATTTAAAAATAAAAACAGATTTTTTGATCAATTTTGAGGTAAACGGTCCCTTTAAGCTGAAATTGTGTTTGTGACATTTTATTGTCACTCTGTTAACACTAAACGTACCGTAAATTGTACTAGTTTTATTAAAAATAGTACATGCCAGAATTTTAATTTAAAACTATTTAACTTTTTCAACTTATTTTATATGATGTACATTTCACGTATTTTCTATAGAAATTACTGGTTAAAATTGAAATATTTGACTGGATGTTGGTACTGTATTAGTAATGGCTAATAAGTGCTCCATTCCATTGCTGCCATCATTTCCGCTTTTTTTCCCAACTCAAATAAGCATAGAAAATGTATTTAATAAAATGCGTTTTTTTATGGTGTTCTTATTTGACTTCATTTATGATCTCGTTTCTGGCTCAAAAAAGTTTGAACGGTTTAAAAATAATGAGGAAGAATTGAAGTTAGATCACTTGAAATTTTAAAGCAGATTTGACATACACGAAAGTTATTGCGATCTTCATTTACATTCAGAGCAATTATTGAAAATTATCTATGGAATTTCTGAAATTTATTTAGATGATAGTAGAAAATAGCTGGGGGTATTTTGTACCATGGGCTCTACGGCTACTATGGGCTACTGTGGCAATTATTGTTTAAAATATACACTGCTGGCCATCCAAAATGCAGCACCATAAAGGGATAAGCCAAACAGCGTGAAATTTACACCATGCATACATCTCGGTAGGATATGCAAATGATCACGATTTCAGCTCTCGCGCAGATCGTAGGTGGCTGCAGTGCCCCTTACAATCTGTGTATAAAAGGAAGAAAGATTGTCGTTTTAAAGAACATGAATTGTTTTCTCCTGTGATATTTTGTGAGTACAGATTCGGTATGCCTCGTAGCACCATTCGAGCACGTTTTTGATTTTGGCCGCGGGAGAATCGTTGCATACAGAGATTGCGGATTATCCGGAAGAAATTTCTCATCGTATCGGACGTAGCCAAGCTACAGTCATGAGAATATGGAATAGGTGGATGCAGAAGGAACGACAGACTAACAGGAGGGATTGTAACAGCCTCGGCACAACACTCCATGGGAAGACAGGCATATTATGCGCATGGCACTGATGGAACGCACTGCCACATCAGCAACCACAACACAACGAATATAGTCTCTAACACAACAATCGGTGTCTGCACGAACAGTTCGACGACCTTTGCAGTACAGTGGAATGTCCGCTAGGCGCCCATTGCTTCGCATACTTTTGATATTAAAACACAGGCGTTTGCGTTTACTGAAAGACAGAATACTGAAAGACAGAAGCACACTGAAAGACAGAAATGGAAATCCGAATGGTATAACAATGTATTTTCGAATGAATCCCATTTCTGCCTGCAGTATAACGACGGTTGAATTAGAGTTTGGAGATACCGTGGAAAGAAGCTGATCGTTGTATTATGCATCGTCACACTGTTCCAGCACCCTGTGTTATGGTGTGATGTGGTATTGGATTCGACTCCCGCACCCCCTAGCACGCCATACACTTACCAGCCAGCGATAAAGCTAAACTCTGAGGTTTTGCAGCCTGTTCTCCTCCCTTATCTTCAGGGCTTCTCTGCGGCTACGTTTCAACAGGGCAATGCACGACCACAAGTTCCACGCAATATTCAAGCTTTATTCTTAGCTCACCATATTCCATTGCTACCTTGACTGCTTGTCCTCTAGATCGATCACCTATCGAACATGTCTCGCCAATGATTGGGAAACGCCTAGCAGGGAATGCTGCACTCGCGAGTACACCAGAAGAACTTTGGCTACATATGAAGTCAGCGTAGAATGCCATTCCCCAACAACACATCTAAAGCTTCTTTCTTTCTATGCCGCGGCGTGTAGCATCGGTTATTGACAGACGTGGACGTAACAGTTCTTTCTGATTTTCCCGTCTACCTCATTTCAAGGAAAAAGGTTTTTGGAATAAATTAACACTGATATTATGTGTAAACTCTAAAACAAATTTGGCTTTGGTATCTCTGGTCTTTCTTGGTGTCGCTTTTTCGGTGGCCAGCAGTGTACTCTAAGTGTGTATTCGAAAAAAAGGCTGTCAGAAACATACTCCTGGCATTCTATTGAGACGTTCTGCTTCACCCTTCCTACTCTCCAGGCATTTCTTCGTCCGACTATTATTTGTTTCATTCTCTCAAAAATTCCTTTCGCCAAAAAAAATGACTCATTGAATGACATGAGAAATCACCCCGATAAGCACTTTGTCAGCAAATCCCAAATGTTTTGGGAAGAACGAATTGTGAGACTTCTGGACAGATTGAAGAAGGTTGTTGGATATAATGACATATATATATATATACATCTCTAAAATCTTGCCGCTTTGAAATTTCGCATGTTTCATCTTTCGTAATGAACGAAAGAAACTTTTGGGTCAACCTAATAAAAGTTATGTTTATTTCAATCCATTTTGATGGTTGTTTTCTTTGTTTCCATTTTTCTGTTCATAACTATTATATTTATTTCAATCTTTCGGTTTTTAATATGCAAATTAAACCCGATATTTTAATAAAGAAAGAAAATTAATGAAGAACTATATAGAAAAATGATACAATTCATTAAATTGGTTTTATATAACTTGAACTGAACCAGAAGGTTGACAGAACTGCTATTACAAGTAAAAAAATACAATGTATTCACCAGGTACGTGTAGGTCTTCAAAGAATAACCAGGACATAAAAGTTTGAGAAACACTTTGTGAACGAAAAAGTTTTTTACTATCATTATTAAGAAATACATGACAAACTCCATTCTCTTAAAATAAAAGGACGACTATCTATAATAGTTCTTTTGTTTAAAACCAATATAATAATATAATATATTAATATAAATTAATATAAATTAAAATAAATTAATAAGTTTAAATAGGATAATTGAAAGTTCTGCATATTGCGAGTTCTTTTCTCTTTTTCTCAAATCTTAATATTTCAATCACCAATTACTACTCATCAATCTGTATATAACAAACCTTCTAAGATTTCTATTTAATTATGTTTTCTGCAATTATAGTTGTCATGCTATAACCTTCTAAAATCATATTCCTGTAAAAAATTTATGGAAAGGTTTTGTTTAATCTTTAGCAAATGGAATCAAAATTGGTAATTTATTGAAAAAGACAAATCAGTACATAAGAACTATAAATATTAACACAGAGCATCTTTACACTATAACTTAATTAGTTAATTAAATAAAAAAAGTTTTAATAAATTTTATAATATATAAATAGTTAAAAAGTAAACCGTCTCCTTACTAATTATATACATAATTAAATATTGACAAAACGATCCGTTTAATTTCCTTCAACCATCTGCGTTTATTGATGAAGAGGCAGAAATTTTATCTTATTATTTTCATAACAATTGCATTAATTTTTGACTCGCGGGAACAAGAAAATATTTAGAAAAGATTCTTAGAATAATAACTACCATTTTATTAATGTAAAACAATTTATATCAGGGTAAACGAGAAAGTATTGATTAAACGGAATTAATTAAGACGCACTTACAGTAAATATTTTGTTATGCGAAGTTGGAAAAGTGATTTATGTAGCCTTTTAACGAAATTGTTTCTTCAATATGGAAATAAGTAGTCTGGAAATCTCCAGAAACCTTTATTAAATAATATGTTTATTCTTTTATATGTTAACTATTAACAGAAAAATAACAAAAATGCAAATGAAAGGGGGGGGGGCAACATTTTTCGGCTGAGGGTAACAATCAGCAAAAGTGCGTGTATTAAGAGACCACGATAATCACGGGAAAAACCGAAAACGCTAATGTTAAATCTATGGGAATGTTATTTTCAAATAACTCGTTCTCAATTTAATATTTTAAAATGATTTCTTTTTGTATAGAACAGCTGAAGTCTAACTCTAACAGGGATAGCTTTTACTTTTTCGATTTTGGTTATATTATTTTATATTAGGATTTGCAATTTCAGAATCGGTTCCGAAAGAGAAAGTAATAAAAACAAAATCTGAAACCAAAATCGAAAAAGTATAGGTTGTGTGTTAAGTACTTACTTCATATTATAAAAAGTCCAGCGCACAAAAATTAAACACAAAAAAAAAAAAAAACTTAATTGAAAATCTCTGTACGATAAAAATAAATTATTCTGTGTTATCTAATAAAATGTCGCATTTTCATAAAATTGAATGAAAACTCGCTATCTATCCACAATTGTCGTTTTTACTGTGTAATGCTGTTATATAACTTACCATTCTTATTAAAATTTCATTGAGTTACTCCGGAAATTAACTAAATTTTAACATGGAAACTTTTAAAGAAAACTTTTCGTACGGAAATATCATGAGCTAGCATTTTATAGCAACAGTATTTATTATCTGCACTGATTTTAATAGATTTTTTAAATTTCAAAGTTTTAATCTGGTTGAAATTGTGAATGTTAATGTAATATTATTGATTATTACTGAATTATTTCTTTTCCAGTTTGATTCCAGAGTAAGAGTTTTAATCTTTTTGCATTATTTGGTATCTTAGACATCAAAGCATATTATTATGGCATCGGCATTGCAATCCTGTTAGAGTATTAATTATGAAACGGGAAAGAACGGAGGTTCACGTATGTGGATCTATTTAGTGAAAAGATTGAAAAAAAAACAGAAAAAAAATCATGAGACTAGCAAAGATTATGAAACACTTTCCAACGCATTCATAATACTGTAAAAAAATACAATTTATGAAGATTTCTAAACAAACAATTTTGAAAATGCATAACATATTTGAAAACTTAATTTCTGCAATTACCAGGAATATTACTAAAATATATATGTGAATTGATTTGTGCAGCCCTGTATTTGACCAATAGATTCACATGTATATTGCACAGTATTCTAAAAGTCAGTTCAGTTAAACGCATAGCACAGTTGAAATTTCTCATTCACCAATTTCCGTCAATAAACGGAAATGCACTTGAGATCGTTTGTGTATCCTTGTATAGAATCAATAGAATTTATACACATCAAGTAATATACAAAAACGTAGTTAAATATCAAAACGCTTATTACAAACTAAAACGCATTTCCAGCAACTATTTTTTATAGGCAGTACTGTAGCCGAAGGTTTTAGTGTGTCCCTGTAAATGTACAATTAATTATATGAACACCAGATTCTACAGTAAGATAGACGTATTTCAATATATTTAAAATAGTGTAATACCATTAAAGTACATCGTGAACGACTTCCCCCCATAGGCCGTAATGTAACGGAATTCTTTTGGGTGTCCCAGTAAATGAATCGTTAATGTTACACACTTCATTTTCAACTCCTGAACATGCCACCGTAAACACTAATAACATACATCAATTTCTTGGCATACTGACCATATTTATGCGAGTAAGAGCACGGACGGACAAAGAGACAGGCAAACCAAATTCATAAACACTTTTCAACTATTGTTAACCCTATAACGGCCGCATTAAATTACGGTTTTCAAATTCAAATTGCTCATTGGTACCACTTTTTTGAAAAAGAAATATTCACCTCATTTAATGACAAGTAAAATGATACCATAATAAAGCCAATTACACTATTTTATAAAACTGGTGGGAACAAACAATCTGGCTAAAAGACACAGCCCGTGAATATCATGGGCAGTGTTGCCAGTGGGTTACTTTTTTTTAAATTCAGATTTCTTGATTGGCACCACTTTTCTGAAATGTGAAATTTCCGTTGTTTTCGCCTTAACCCTTTGAGGGGCAAACAAAAATGACTCTAAATATTGAAATCTCCCCGGAATAATCGAAAAATTTTATTTTTAAATAAGGAAAAGCAATTTTTCAACGATTTCCCTCCAAAGTTAAAAATATAAAGTTTCGTAAAAATTTTCTGGTGAGAATCTTGTTTAAATTAGGTGGGATATATTTTATCCCACCGCCCCTCAAGGGGTTAATTAATATTTCATTAAACAAGATGAATTTTACTATTTCAAAAAACTGGTGTCAATCAAGAAATCTGAATTTTAACCCGTTCGGGACCATGGGTGCACAAATGCACCTTCAGAAAAAGCACACAGAATTTGTTTTTGGTACCAGTAAAAAAGAAAAGAAATATTTAATTTCTTTAATTTGAGCTTTTTCATGATTGTTAAATTAAAAGTAACTTTAAAAAAAAAAAAAAAAAAAAAAAAAAAAATTGGTGTTAACCGAATAAAATTTGTATAAAAGCCGCCGGCTCCGAAGGGGTTAAAAAAGTAGCTCACTGGCTACACTGATTACGGGAGTGAGAATTAAGAGGTTAAAAGCCCAGCGCACAAAAATTAAAAAAAAATCTAATAGGTATTATGCATAAGATAAAAATCAATTTCTCTGTGTTATCTAATACAATGATGCATTTTAATAAAATTGAACGAAAACCCTCCAGCTACCACCAATTGCCGTTTTACTTTTTTAATACCGTTATATAACTTGCCATTCTTACTAAAATTTCATTGAATTACTCCGGAAATTAACTGAATTTTAGAAGAGAATATTTCAAAGAAAACTTTTCGAACGCAAATCTCATAACCTAGCATTCTATAGAAACAGTTTTATCTGCGCCGATGTTAGTAAATTTCTGAAATTGTGAAGTTTTAAACTCTTTGCTGTTGAGTATTAATGCAATACTATTGATTATTACTGCATTATTTATTTTCCAATTTGACTTCAGAGCAAGAGTTTTAATCTTTTTACATAATTTAGAATATCAGATATCAAAGCTTATTATTAGGAGATCATAATTTCAATTCTGTTAGAGTATTAGAGTACAAAATTTATTACGATTCTATATACGAAATTCAGTAATACGGAAATAATATGACTCAATCTTAAAGAGGACGTAATCACCATGTCAACATAGAATCATTACGTATCATGAAATTTCACTGAAGTAATTACGTAGGGTAGGATTTAATTGAATGAAGAAAACTTCTATTAATATCTTTTTAAGTTTTGATTCGATCTTCGTAAAATTTTCAATGACTCTACAAAATTCTTCAACGATTATATATATTAAATTTCAAACCATACGGTTGGGTAGATTTTGCGCTATGATATGCAGACTGACAGACAGACGGATGGACCAGACGATGAATGTAGGTGCTGCATATAACTATAACTATGAAAGCACCTAAAAATAATGCACATGTCTTAATAGATACATTGAAAACGTCAAAGTGCACATAAATTAAACAATGAATTTTTATTTTCCTGGGACACTTTTTCGTTTGAGGGATTAAATTAACAAGTGAAATTACTCATGCATAAAAATCAAATATGTCCTAATATTTTACAATTTAACGCATTCAATCTTGCTTTAAAAGTGTAAATCTACTACGCTCTAAGTAATAAATATTTTTTACTGTTATTTGGTCTAAATATTACAGAATAACATGAAAACCTACATGGTTTTTTTTTCAAATTAGATAAAATATATGAGGAGTGTGTTAATTTTAGTTTTAAGAAATGAAGTTTCATTGAATTATATTAAAACCACAGTGAAAATACGTTCATATGTTCCTGTTATCTGTGAGTTTAAATTTGCAAAATGTGTATCTCTTCAAAAAAAAAAAATAATGAAAATTTTGAAATGGTTGCGTAATTTGAGGCACAAACATAAAATGTATTTTTGAATAGTTAGAAGCTGAAACATGATAACAATTAAGTGAAAAAGAATCATAATAATACGGTGACGTATAAGTAACACTGCATATTTCCAAGCCAAGTAATCAAAATCGAATGCAGTAATCTACAACAGAATATGGCGCAATATAGATTTACACTTTCCATCATAATTTCCTGTTTCGTATAATTTTATTGTACGAGATGAAATTAAAAATTCTGAGTATGCATTAGAACTTCATTTAAAACGGTTCAAATATTTGGTGCATTTAAATAACACTTTTGGATCTTTTCAGAAAATATATTAGATGTGGAAAGTTTTAAAAGTAATTTTAAAAACACAATAAATAAAAAAAAAGCATCTCAAGCCTTCACAAAATTCACTTTCCCGTAATTTCGTACTCAAGTAGCTGCTTTCGTGTGTATCTTTAATGGCTTTGGTGAGAACGAATTAAAGAAGTACGTATCGTCCAAGTAATTGCTCCAATCACGTATTAAATGATGTAACGTACAATTAGAAAGTACAGGAAATTAATCAATCTCTTTAAATTTAATTATTAGTTTTGTAATAGATATTTAAAGCTTAGAAGTCATTACAAATTGCTGACTTCGAAATTCCCTAATTAATCTTGTTACTTGAAAGTGATTGTAATCTGTTATTTAAAATTTGTCATTTTAACAGTACTTTTGTCTATTTAAATTAGACAGAGTAAGTGTTGTGCAGTTCGAGGCACAAACATAATAAAACTAGTTGTTTAGTAGTTAGAAGCTGAAACATAATAAAACTAGTTGTTTAGTAGTTAGAAGCTGAAACATAATAAAACTAGTTGTTTAGTAGTTAGAAGCTGAAACATAATAAAACTAGTTGTTTAGTAGTTAGAAGCTGAAACATAATAAAACCCAAGTCAGAAATAATAATAATAATACTGTATAGCAGCGTATTCATTAGACCTTAACTTAGTATAATTCACAGATTTGATTCCTTTAAAAAACACTTTTGTACTTTTCAGAAAATATTTTAGATGCGGAAATTTCAAAAATATATTTAAAAGCATAATAAATTTAAATAAACATTTTAATATAGAGGACATTGACTTTTTGCATAATTTCGTTCTGAAATTGCTGTATGCATGATGCATCTATGACAACAAATTAAAGAAATATATATCATTCAAGTAATTGCCCGTGACGCGTTTTAAATGATGTAACGTAAAATTAGAAAATACAGGAAATTAATCACTCTTAATTATTAGTTCTGTAATATATATTTAAAGCTTAGAAGTCGTTACAGAGTGCTCATTTCGAAATTCTGTAATGAATCTTGGCACTTGAAAGTGATTGTAATCTGTTATTTAGAATTCTTCTTTTGTAACTGTACTTTTGTCTATTTGAGCATTTTTCTCTCGGCATTTGAATTGCTATAGTTTCAGAATACATTATTTTCCTACCAGAACTACACTGCTCAAAACAATTAGGGTAGCGCATGATTTTAACAAAGTTACGTAAATACTTAATCTGATAAGTAACATAAAATAAACCATCGATAGTTTAAAGCGTAGTTGAAAACAGATGAAGAAAACTTCACATGAAAATTAAAGTTTGTGACGTCAAAAACTAGGAAAAGGAGGTAAGTGCAGAAATTGGGATTTTGCAGAAACGTCTGTTTCACTGTGTCAGTTTTAAAAATCAATTGTTCACCGCTTATTTTGAGAAAAGGTGACTTGAAAATGTCACATCAACGTGATTTCCTGAAATCCATGACTTGGCGTATTATCGAGAAAATTGAATCCGGGCAAACACAAAGAAGTGTAGCGGACGCTGTTGAAGTCGCAAGAAGTATCAGTGCAAGGCTGTGGAATCGATTCCAAGAATAGGGAATGTTAGACGTGGACCAGGATAAAGTGGGAGATGCGCTACCATAGAAACTGATGGCCCATATATCCTGTGAACAGTTCGTCGAAGCGGAACAAACAGTGATACTCAGCTGCAAACACAGTTGTTCTTGGACACGGGATGAAGAGTGTCCAGCCAGACAGTCCGAAATAGGCTTCATCAGGGTGACCACTATGCACGTAAGCCAAGGTTCTTTATTCCGTTGACCTCAAGATACTATATGGCCTACAAAAGATGGGAAAATGAACATCGAGATTGGAGGAAACGTGGTTGGAGTCAAATTCAGTTTACAGACGAGTCCTGTTTCAGTCTAAATATAACACCCGATGTGTTTTCGCATGGAGTGAAAGGGGCACTCGAAATAATCCCGCATTCCTTCGTGAAAGATCACATTACAGACGAGGTCGGTTGATGATATGGGCTGGAATCAGTATAGGGGGACCTACGGACCTGCATATCATTCGGAGAGGCACTTTGGCGGTCCAAACTTATACAGACGAGACACTGAGACCTCATGTCGTATTTTACGCTGCAGCAATTGGTGATTCCTTTTTTCCGTGCATGATAATGCCAGACAGCATACAGATCGTCTTGTGGAGGACATGCTTAACCCCTGGAAGGGCACCGGTATATTATATATACCACTTAATTTTAATTCCCAAATTCCACATTGGCACCAGAATTTAAAAACTAAATTCTGATTTATATTATATACTCTAAGAAACGCTTTTATCTACTTTCAAATAAATTTTCTTATAAATCCTGGTGTCAATCAATCATTTTACCATTTTAGCAACCGAAGTACTCTGCCCCTGAAAGGGTTAAAGCTGAAACAATTCAGTGCATGGAATATCCAACATGCTCCACCGACCTGAATCAGACCGAGCATGTTTGGGACACACTGGAAAGATGCATTGCATCGAGACAAAGGCCTCCTTTTGTTGTCCGGGACTTCCAAACTTGAATTCTTGAGGAGTGGTACAGTACTCCCAAAAGTCTTATCGGTAATGTCGTGTAACCCATGGAAAACATGTATGTGACAGTTTTATCTATTCGAGGGGACCACACGCCATATTAAACACTTGTATCATTCCTAAGCAGTATTTTTTAGTCATTTACATGTAACCAAAATTTTTGCCCTAAACCATCTTTTCATGTTCTATCCATCGTTCCAAAGAATTAAAGCCCTCTTGCAATTTATTCTGCATCTTTTTTTCTGTATTGCGCATTGATACACATGTACTCTCCATTTTATGCTCATGCATGGTTGTCTTGTGCTGTTCTCTTCCCTTTTGCTTGCTCCCCTAATTTTTGAGCAGTGTATTTCAAGATGATCGCTAAATGCCTCACATTAAATAAATCATAAAGTTCCAATCTTTATTTCTAGTATGAATTCGAAAATTCTAATTAAAAGTGGGGGCTAAAATGGTAACCCTGGTTTGTGGTTCCCAAATAGTCCACAACCAACGTCCACAACGCATCTTCATCTGCCGGGCTGCCAGTTTGCCTCCATTTTCATTCAGAAATTTCAAGTTCACAGCAGAAATAAATAGCAGTATTTCATACTTTTTTTAATATGAGACATATAGCGATCAGAAAAATAAAAATATTGATTTTGAAATTTATGCTATGAATTTGAAATTCCGGATTAAAAGTGGAGGCCAATCTGCCAAACCTGTTCATGTGGTACACAAAATTCCAAATTCAAACATTATGCAAATTTAAAAATTAAATATTCAAAATTAAAAAAATAATTAATGTCTGTATTTCTGTTAGTTTATATGTTATATATTCGCTATTTTAAAGCAATGGTAGCGAACCTTTAAAAATCACTAGCGCTTGTGAATTTTATGATCACCTTCATCAGTGCGCTTCCTCTAAATCTCACACCCACGAACACATTTACGTATGCAGGCAGCACATTACATAATATAGACCATATCACATTAACAGATATTCGATAGATATAGATGTATGTTTATGAAAATTTGGATGCGCAAAGTGTAACAAAGCTTTTTCAACACCAAAGTGGTAACAAAAAACGAATCCAATCGCAAACGTCTGTATTTTTCAGATCAAATGAGACTTTTAATACTTAGTTCACGGAAGATTTTATTTTAAAGAAACAGTGCAGGGTAAGATTGTTCTACTTCTCATTAACCCGAGAACCGGCGGCAAAAACGTATACATTTAACTGCCAAAGCGGTCATTTTGACCGATGTGGATTACCATGCTCAAATATCGTTTACTTGCCATTTTTTTACTCTTGGTATCGTTTATTACTATTATTAACATCATTGCCCATATAATAATATATATTTCACAAATTTTGTTATATATTTTTATATTTTATTACGTTATAATTATATTATATTGAGATAGATATATATATAACTTATATTTTTTATTTTAAGAATATTTTTATAGTAAAAAATATTTTTCATGAGAAATCGAAATTGCTAAAAAGAAGAATAAACTTAGTGAAAACAAAAATGTATATTTATCCCCCGAGCAATACAATATTCAGGGTGGCCAGTGGTCAGGGAAAAAGACAGTAAAAAAAAGAGAAAACTACCAGTATTTTCTTCTAGAAAATACTATGTATACTAGAAAATACTACGTTATATAATATAACGGGATTAAAGAAAGCGGATTTCTCTTTAACAAAATACTGGTATTTAATACATCTTTTGACTGTGTTTTTCAGACTTGATGCCTGCTGGATTATGAAAATTATAAAACACTTGTAGAAGTCATCGTCTAGAACTAGCTTTATAGAATACTTCTGCGCCATTTGGTCGAGTACGTCGACGCCAAATATTGTAGAATTGCAGAACTTTACAATTTCTGGTAAGTGTTTATCACCAGTTTCAAATGTAACTGATGGATGTCGGAAACTTAGAATTAAAACATATTTATTTTTCTTCCCTTGATAAACTCAACGTAATATCATCTTTTGTAAGAATTTGTCTACTGTACAGAGACTTTTTTTTTCAGATTTTATGGACTTTGGAATTTTGTTTTTCGTCCGCAATTGACTGTGCCAACAATGCTTGTTTTTAGTGACTTCACCTTTTCTGCAAGGGGCAGTAAAGTAAAGAAGTTATTTGTGGTAATGTTGTAACCTTTGTTGAAGTGTGGTTGTATGAAGTATGGACTGTTGTGACATCTACTAGATAAAATGTGCATTAAAATTGACCGCGGTCATTTTGACCGTTTCGGTGGTTCTAGGTATACTACCCAGGGTTCGCACAATTGTACCACTAAATTTTAACAGTATTTTCAAAGTAGTTCACTTCAGAAAAATATTGCTAAATCTGCGAATAAAGGTGGTGATTGCGAATTCTGTGTTCTAAAAATTAAATGTAAATTTTCTTATTATTAATAGTGGTGTCAGAGTCCTTGGAAATTCCAAGGAGTGTGCGAACCTTGCTACCGCAATACTTCACAAATTTTGGCTGACTGGAAAATTTATCACTGGCATATCATAGCTTTTCGAATTATAGGAAAAATCACGGGAACTGAAAGTTATACTCTAAATAGAAACAAACTGGTACGCAATTAAAGTTTCGAAACGGTCAAAATGACCGCCTTAGTGGTTCTAGTGTTAAAGCCATTATTTGCTATCAATGAGTGTAAAATCTATTTAAAACTTACTTAGGTTTCGAAAGTACAGGCAAAGGGGTGGGCGGAAACTAGTGTGAACGGGGCGCACGTTGACTACTCCCATTCTAAAAATATAGTAATTCCATTCTTCAGGAGTCTCAGGACTTTTAAAGATTCAAAATTTCCGAAATTTTGACTTTTTGAGATATTAAACTCCTATATTTTCTGAACATTTTGATGTAATTGTTTCCTTGAAATTTCGATTAGAACAGAAGTTATGGCTTTTAGAATTACACCATCTCAATAGCTGAAGTAGCGTTTCCGAGACTTTGAAGTCATTTTTCTCCAAATGACGTTTTAGGGCATAACGCGTGCCATATATCTAAAAAATTTCCGAATATTTTTTCATGAAATTTTCAAACCATATGTTTCATATTAGTCTGTATAAACTAAACCTAAAAATTCCTTTTTGTTGTACAAAAAATATTTTTTAGTGGATTACATTGTTGAAATTTTCAAAATTTTGTATTAGTTAAAAATACCTTTGTATTATAAGTATAAAAATGCTTTAAGTATAAATTTATTTAGGTTCAGGGTAATTATTGCAATCTGAAGTATAAGGAGGCACCAAACTTTTCATTCTAGTTGCAATATTTATTTTGTAATCCTGTGCTTAAGCTGTTATTCCAATTTTCTGCTCTTCAAATGTCTGACAGTTTCGAGTCACCTATAAATGCTAATTCTGTATCTTGGAATTTTTTAAATACATTAAATGAAAGAACATACTTATATCTTTCATGCCAGTAAAAATCGTGTCTTTAAATCCTATACATTTTAAGATATTAAATGCTGAATATGATCTTTTTTTTTTCATTTTTTTCCAATTTTAAGAGACTTGAGACCTCTTAAATTCCTCTAAAGGATTCGCATATGCAGAGGCTATACAAAGAGTGATAATTAACAACGAGACCGTGGTAATTAACAAGGAAGCTATCGGACCTGTTGCTGGAGATCGTTACGGAACTTTTAGACGTAAACTGAACTGAACCACTGGTCCAACGTGTAGCGTTACGCAATCGTCTTCTACCCCCTGAATAGGAAATGCACAGCTGTATGAAGATGTTTAGTTCTTTAAAGGGCCGCTTTAGGTCACGTAAAGTGGAAAAATGGTATCCAGGTACAGAATAAAAAAAACTCCAGTATATTTCGACGATGTTGATTTTTATTAAGTCCTGAAAAGCCGAGGGGAGAGGTACAAGAGAGGGGAACACAACAAGACACCTACTTAGTGCCACATACTCAGACCAGCGTCAGGACAGAAGTGGGGTGATTATGCAGTTACAATTCACTTGCTTGGCGGAATACAATATCGCCAATCTACAAGTATTTTGCGCCATGCACAAGGGGCATTTTAAAAAACATTGGCTGGTACGATTCGCCAAATACATACGGTGAACTTATTACACATTTGAATTGCGTAGGGATGCCAGATTTGTGGGTTAATAGATTCCTGTGTCGTGGGAAGCGCAAAGATAGTCTGTACTTTGATACAAGAGCGGCTAAGTGTAAAAATAAAAATGTTTCTGAATAAAGACCAAGGGTGGAAAAAAATTGAGAGAGTTGTTAGGCGAAAAGGTATATGAATGTATTTTCTAAAACCAGATGCGAGGGGCAAAGTTTAGTTTAGCTTGTATGCAGCTGCCACAAAAATGTGCAGCATTCACATACGAATGAATATAATGGTCTGGATTTTAAAACGCAGTGCGAAAATAAATCTAATGAATAGATTACATGTTAAGTGATTTTAATGATGAGTTAAGATTCATGACCAAATAAGGAAATGAAAGAAGTTAAAATGCTTTTGCTACAAACGGATAGCAGTAACGTTTTTCTACAAGGTTAACTGTTACGTGAGAAAATATCTGAAAGTAGGATTGTAAGACTGAATCATTGGTTTTATTTTAATAAAGAAATTAGTAACTAGAATAATTTAATTTAAGTATTTAAGTATGAGGGGCTATTAATACAAGCGATATAGTTTTTAAATGTTAACTGTAATTTAGGTGCTGCACTGTGTGACTATAGTGCACAAAATAAATAACAGAGTATTACACAAAATATTAAGTGAACTTGCGGGGGGGGGGGGATAGAACGAAAACATATATAACAGGATAGTCGTTATAATCTGTGAACCATCTGGATTTTTGAATACATAATTTTGCATAGAAATATTCTGTTTATTTAACTGCTGAAAAGCTGCGATTAAAATGTTTTAAAGGAAGGAGGCAATAGTTTATAAATGTATATTTTCTCATGTACGAGGTGTTTAATGAGATTTTAAGACGTTAAAAAGCATTAATTCATAAAACATAATGAATGAAAATGAGAAACTAGTGACATATTTAGAAGGTGTTTCTTAAATTTTGTACTTAGTAATTTCAGAAGTATATCATTCAATTTATTGTGTATGAATGCCGATACTATTGACTTTAAACTTCAAAACCATTTACAAAACATTTTATTTAACCGATTTCCAAAAAAGGAGGTTATGTAATTCTTTTACATACCCACATGCACATTAATGCAGGTAGCGAATCATGATTTCTAACTAGACATGCTCTTTTTTCACAAGTTTTCGCGTATAGTTTTCATTGTCTTATTTAAACGGAAAATCATCTTAGATATTTTATTAGCAAAATTTACTAGAAAATACTAATGAGAACAAACATAATCAGTTTGATCGCACCTGACATATCTATTTATACAATATATATATATACATATATAAATATAAACCACATTATACATATTAAATTGTATCAACAATTATTAAATTAACTAATCACTAATGAATTTTATGATAACTACATCACACCACTTATAAAGAAAGTATTAAAAAATCATAACATTTAAAATATGCGAAAGGTAAATATTATCAGGAAGGTGAATGCATAAAAAAAAATAAATATCAATAAATATGTAGGAAATACTATATATTTTAAATAATTTGTCAAGCTTTATGTAACAATAACAATTTAACCAATGAGAAAAAAAAGAATCATCGTCAGCACCAAAAAATTCATTTTACGAAATGTAGGATATCAAAATTGAATAAATATGCATTAATTCAATAAGAAGAACTACAAAATGAATATATATATATGTTATATCGTCGGTACCATGTCAAACTATCCAATGCGAAAACTGTGGGCAGGGGCGGACTGGCCCACCCCGCTACCCCGCGATCGCGGGGTGGGCCAAACGGGTGTAGTGGGCCAAAATAGTAATACATTTTTTGAATGGTTTTCTTTTTAATAAAACAACAAAAACATATATATTAAACGCAATTTTCTATTCCCTTTTATCGTAAAACACATTTTTGTTACTGTTTTTGATCGGATAAGTTCTAATTTCTCCTTTCCCTCTCCCAGCAGAAATCTTTGGAAGATTTGTGCAAATTTCTCATTTTATATAGAAAACGAGACAAAAGGAATAATGTAAAGAGCACATATGGTCAGTGAAAGCTGGAAAGAGAAGTTGTTTTGCGGGATGGGTCTGAGCCTACAGACATTTGGGTAGTAAGGATTAGCTTACATATCTAGAGATGATCTACAGATAAAGGATCTTGGGAGGCAAGGATTTGTTTGCAGAGAAAAACGAGAGGAAGCAGCTGCAGGCTTGAATAATAGAGACCACGGCAATCTTTTAGAATTGGTAATGGGTAATGCTGCTATGTAAATATGATCCGATTTTGCACGGTTGTGTGGCATAGGCTATCAAGATAAACCAAGAAAGAAGATATTCAGGAAGTATGAATAAGACTAGAATAGAGCAGTAAGAGGAACAAAATGAATATCCTGAACAGCATGGAAGAGGTTTGTTGATTGCATCCCTCTCCGAGTTATTTTTTAATAAGTTAATTGCTCATCTCGCCATTCAGATCCAAATAAACATTGCCGATGAAGTAAAACAGTCAAGTTCATTCAGTATTGAAGTATATTTCACACAACATATATCGGTAACTGAGCAGTTGGCACTTTGCGTTCGTTATGTGCAGCATGGTAAAGTAGAGTTTGGACTTTTAAAATTAGTTGATAACCACAAAACAACAGGGGAAACCCTCTGTTTCTATCTAAAAGAAGAACATAAAAAGTTTAAACTCCTTTCTTCACAAATAGTTGGCACTTCTTTTGATGGTGCAGAAAATATGAGGGGGAGATATAAAGGTCGTCAGCTACAACTGAAAAGGAACAATCCAAACATACAGCATGTGCATTGATATGCACATGTGCTAAATTTGGTCCTGACAGATGCAACAGAATGCTGTAAATTGACAACGAAATTCTTGCACTTAATGCAAGCTACAACCGTGTTTAGCTCGGTGTCATATAAGCGAATGAAAGTATGGACTTCAGTGAATAAGGAGTCTGTAGGTAAAAATGAACTTCATCGCCGATTACAAATAGTAAACGCTACTGGGTGGTAGAGTAAGGATCGAGCACTTAATAGCATGCTTAACGAGTCTTCAAATTTTTTAAAGATCGCCGTATGTTTTAACATTTAATAAGCGCCTACAAGTTATCATCGAAATGGACAATTTCTCGTCACATGTATCTTTTTTAGCAAGATCACTGATTGATAATTGGCGTATGTCTCAGTATATATGAATAGCAACCATTTTCATCGACTTATTCAATATAACTACGCCCACATCAAAGTATCTGCAGATAGGCGCCCTGGACCACTTAGCTACAGCTAACAAAATCCAAACCCTGAAATCAAATATGCTGCACAAAAGAAATAGTTTTTATATGGTTCTGAAAAATGCTTCTGAATTTGCGGAACATCTTCAGAAGCAAGAAATAGTAAAGGCGTACTCCATTGAAATTGAGAGTTTTCTACCGAAAAAGAGAATATCTGTAGTAAAATGTCGATGAGGTGAATATTCTCACGATAACGCAAGAAATATTGACGGATAACCATCAAAAGCACTTAAAGAAAACGTTTATAATGTCATCTTAGACACAGCTATTCAGCAGCTGAATACACGATTTACTGGAAATGACTTGCTCATGAAAGACATTGCCTGGTTCGATACTCTCCCCGTCAGTGAGATTAAATTGTTAAATGAACTTGTCGAAGAAGCTCTTAGTAGTATGTCTGGCTTGGCTAAAGTCAAGAAAGACTATGTCAGAAAAGAGTTGCTGCAGCTTCCCCAGCACTATGCTGATTATAATCAACCGTTTGCAGAAACAATATCGACGTAGAGAGCTCTCAGCCACTCGCACCAAAGAAACGAGCGATTCAGAAGAACTCATTAATGATGATGAGAATCGCTGTAAAATTAATAGCAAATGTAAAAATGCGTAGCTTGTGCATTAGAATTATTGTGCGAGTTGAATGCCTATGATCATATTTATTCAACCTTGTACAAAGCTTATAAGTACATATTGACTTTATCATGTACTCAGATGTCTTGTGAACAACCTAGACAGCATGAACGTTAGCAGCAAGTTTGATTTTTTTCTGATATTATCTTGTCGTGACAAATTTTAATTGAGAAATTCGCAGCAAATCTCCCGCAAGGTGTACCATCACATACTTGCATGAGTAGTTTGTTGTGAAACTGATTGCCAGACTGTCTTTAATTCACTAAAGTGACGAAAACAAAAAATCCCTCTGTTGAGATAATAGACAATCAGCAGATACACAGAAATTGCAGAAATTTTATTCGGCGAGCACCGCTTTTTTTAAAAGCTATACTTATGGAATAACAAAAAAGGCTCGAATTGAAAAGTACAAATATTACCCTATCTTTTTTATGGTGGTAAAAATGATGCATCAACAAACCTGATCAGGTCTATTGACCCCTTCAAAAGGGTTAAACTTATAGTGTAACAGTTGTAAACAGTTAATGTGTCATGAGAAGATTACTACTTCGCAGTAAGTTTGCAGTATTTTTGATTTTTTCTTTGCCGTTAATTTGCTATAAATTTGATACAGCATGAATTTGCAATAAATTTGATACAGCATGAATTTATCTTGCACGACAATTTAGCTGCAAGTTCAAAGTGTGGTGACTTCGGCGGTTTTATTATCTTGCTGCCGTCTTGTGATGAACTTTTAGCCTTGTCATGTTGAGCTTGCTGCAACTTTGCAGGTTTTCAAAGCAAGACTTCTGTAAACTAAAAATGCCATCTGGGAAGTGTTCTCTACACTTAAACTTATAAAGTACCGCTTCCGTTCATCTGTAGGACAAGAACTGTTAGAGGATTTTATCCTATTTATTGTTTAACGTTCTTTTGATTACGATTATGATGAGATAATAGATTGAGTTGCCTGAAGTTCAAAAGAATTGTCCAGATATCTGGCATTCTAATTAGTTAATAATATAGGGTATAAAACAAACTATTTAATTTTCAGGTACTATATTGATTCGTTAAACAAACATTAATCAATGCACAAAATGTATTTATGTTCATAATTTCATATAACAAAATAAAATGCATAATGAATAAAATGATATTTCAAATAACTAAATAATCAGTGTGTGTGTGTCACTTTTAATAGTACTAACTTTTTCCGGTCAAAACTAATACTTTCCAGTATAAAATTTACAATGTGATGTACAGACAAGTGTAAAGTTTTTTTGACGGCATAGTGGTTAGCATGTTAGCCTTCCACGCAAAGGGGCCCGGGTCCAAATTCCGGGTGAGGCATGGATGTCAATGTGCATAGGTTACGGTCAGCGATGCCATATTCGTGTTGGTAGCACCTTCACAAGTAGCCATCATCTATCCTAACGATATCGTTGGCCGATGTTGATAGCGCAATTGGCCCGCCATTGGACCGGACATTTTTTTTAATACAACGAATAAAAATATCTGAACAGAATTCCCATAAGACATTTCAAACGTTTTGATTTATTACGTGTATACATTTTTATTGTTTAAATTTTACACATTCAAAAAATAAATACAAATTAAGCAAGTTAACTTCCCCATAACACAAGATGTTTCTTTTACAATGAAATTACTACCAATTAAAAATAAACGATTACAAAGATGCTCATGTTTCTCGCATTGAAATTAAATCATCTTCATAGAGTTAGAGCAAAGGATCGTGTTGATAGTCAGTATTCAAGCATTTTAACAATGGGGTTGTCGATTGGTGGGCCAATGCATAAGTCTAGCGGGGTGGGCCAAAGTATGCCAGTCCGCCCCTGACTGTGGGCTACTTTTTAAAGTTCAGATTTCTTGATTGGCACCACTTTTCTTGAAAGGTTAAAATTCCCCTTGTTTTCGCCTTAATTAATGTGTGACATTAAATAAGGTTAAATAAGGCGAATTTTACTATTTCAAAAAAGTAGTGCCAATCAAGGAGTCTGAATTTAAAACATCTTACCCACTGTTTTCACATTGGATAGTTTGACATGGTACCGACGATATGTCCACGCATGACTTTTAAGGAAATACTCAGATTATTATGAAAAGGCTCGTTTGGTGGCGTTTTCGCCTTAATTTCTTTAGTTTCCAAAAAGGGCATTTTGTATTTTGTTTATATTCGTGCATTCATTTACTTTATACAGATTTTTTTTCAACTCTCTGAATTTGCTTGTAGATTCATAAAATTATATTTGTATTACAATCGAAAATAAGAACCGATTTCTTAAAATCGGTACAAAATAAACATTTAACATCTGATGATTTAACACGTTCACGCCGGCGCAGTGGGTCACACTCGGCTGTCTCAGAGTTCTCAAGTCTCCGGCTTTTAACACACCACACTTATTTTAGAGAAAATGTTGTTTCTTTAAATCACCCAATTGTTCTAATTAAATAAAAGAACATTTCCTGTATTAAAATACTGGTGGCCACAAAGCCGGAGACTTGGCAGCTCTGAGACAGTCGAGTGTGACCCACCGCGCCGGCGTGAATGTGTTAAACCTGGTATACAATTCTTATTTATCTTCTTGTACAATAACCATAGAAAGATAGAGACTTTCCTATGAATTCACTGTAAATAATAAGTATCACAACAACAAGTATGACATAACAGTACTTCCTACATAACACTGTAATATTTTTTTCTAATTACAGGGCTGCTACAGGCGACTATTTTTTTATTATATTCACATCACTATTTTACGAAAATAAATTCTGTAGTATATTTCTTTTGCAGATGTTGTCATAGTATATGTGAAAAATTACTGTTTTTTAAGAAATGGTACGAGATAGAATTAAAAAATACCCACCTGTGGCAGCCTTGCACAGGCGACTATTTTTCTATTCTATCCGCACCATTATTAAAAATAAATAAATTTTGCATTATATTTCTCTTGCAAATGTTGTTAAACAGCACGCCAAAGATTTTTGTTTCGAGAAAGTGGTGCGAGGTAGGATAAAAAAAATAGTAGCATGTGGTAGCCCTGTAATTATATGTAATTAAATTGTGATGTGACATGTGTAAGTAAAATGTGAACGGTATAAAAAATAACGATTAACCCCTTAGGGACGAGCGACCGGTATTCGTGCCGAGTAAGGTGATCAGAATCCGTGATTATTCACACCAGTAATTTTTTATTGTAAATTTTGCCTTATTTAATCCGAGCATTTTTCCATTTCAATTAGGCGAAAATTTCTGTTTTATAAAACCGGTTATAAAATATAAAAAATTATGCAAAAGACGCTCGTCTCGAAAGGGTTAAATAGATTTGTAGATAAGTGTTGATTTTAAAACCGCCCTCAACATATGATGAAAAATTTTTGTACTTTTTACTTTCGTTTATTTAACGTAGTTTATGTCTGTAAAGGTTATATTTTGTAATCGATTTTTACCACACTTCCTGGTAGGCTAGAATAATAAAGTATATATATATATATATATATAACCAATAATTAAACATAACCTACCACCATCAAAAACCATAATATTATGAATTAAAGCTGTAAGTATATATATAAAAAAAAAAGATAAAATATTTATAAGAATATTATGGAAGAAAAATAAGAAAGTGGACACCGACAAATAATGGAAATGCTTATATATTGAATTACGTTTTCAAGGGCACAGAATTCAATGATATAAGCAAAATGGTTGTTTTCTGTGGGAAATATAAGCTAAAGCTAAAAGTTATTTTCCCCTGTGCCCTAACAACCATTAAAATCAAGTGAATTGATTAAAAATGAAAACAGAATAGAAACAAATAATATGAATTGGAAAAAACAATAAAACCTATTTAAATATTTATAGGATATAAAATGAAATAATAAACACCATACCGATTAATATTTTAGAATAAATCCACGCTCACTTGGCACCCATATCGTAAAGATTAAGGTTAATAAAACAGTTAAGAAATCACAGTAATTGATACCATAGGACACAGTTAATACATATTGAAATAAATGTTAAATAACTTTTAATATAATATAAAATAATATAAATAGAAAGTAATTACATAATTAAAATGCACTATTAAATTAATTAAAAACCGTTAAACAATATCGTCAAAATTAAGCTAAAAATTCCCCCTGGTGTAGTAAATTATAACTGAAATGTAGCTGGAAGAAGTAAATCTAGAACTTATCGAAAAAAAAACACAAATTGTGGTGCTGCCATCTAGTATTACATTTATGATTTAATTGTCAAAAGACTTGCTTCAGTTATACGCAATTGAATGTAACAATTGTTTTATTAACAGCAAAACCAAAAATATCCTTATATATAGATAATTATAAACTGAATATAAACCACACAATGTATTTAAAAAAAAAAAAAAAAACTATTGTTAATAAAATTTAAAAAGCATGCAAAATATTCTATTAGCAAATTTATTTAATCTACACTAAGAATTTAAATAATTCTAGAACATCGATAAAATATAGCATATAGCTATATGCTATAAAACAGAATAAATTCATTAATAATTAATATAAATAATTATTAAAAATATAAAAATCTTTAATAAAAACTATTATATATAAGATAATTATAATATGAACAGGAAATAAAAAACATATGGTAGTATAAAGAAGGTGAACTGATACTTAAATTCCAATTACCTAAAAAGCACAAATATAGTGTGTGGATTATTTTATACATCCATAAAAATACTAAAAGTATGAATGTGGGACATTCAAAAACAATAAACCGATAATAAATTATATAACACTAGGTGAAAATAAATAAATATTAAAATATTAATAAGAATAGAGGAATAATAATAAATATAATTACCCAATTTTAATCCATACAGTATAACTTTATTTATATTAAATATACTTATATGTATATTAATCACTATAAAAATGGCATACTATTAGTAATTAATATGATATTGTCCTTATTAAATTAAAATTTATAACAAATGATTGTAAATAAGATTAAACAATAATAAAGCTAATAATTAATGAAATACACCAATTACATATAAAATATCAAATCAACATCCTTATAAAATATGTATTAAAAATATAGTAATAATACAAAAGCCCCATTTTTTTTTTTTTTTTTTTTTTTTTTTTTTTTTTTTTATGTATAAATTAACCATTGCGTATTATCCAGACAACGCCACCCTCCTCCGTACTCTAACATCTACCCACCCATCCATCCTATAATAATTTTTTTTTTATGTTATTTTACAATTTTTATTTTTTATAGAGATTTTTTTATTTTATAATTTTTTTGTAATTTTGTTTACGCATGTGTTAATTTGTTTTAAAAGATCATGTAAGAAAAATACTAATTGTATATTAATGAATATATGAATTTTTTTGGAAAACCATGATTTAATGCATCATAAATTAGTTTTTTAATATTATTGTTAATTAGAGGAGAAGAACATAAACATTTTATTCTATATAAATGATTAAGTATTATATTTCGAAATACAGAATGATGTAGACAAGATTTAAAATTTGTAAATGTATTAACTTTGAATTTAAATTCTTTACGTTTGTCATATAAATCTGTGATTGTTTTGTTGTCTTTTATTGTAATTTTAAGATCTAAGAAGTTAATTGTATTGTTAGATAAAAGGTTTTCCGTTAATTCTAAATTAGTGGGATAATCTACTGGAAATGGAGTAATTGCAGAATGATCAGTATCAATTAAAATAATGTCATCAATATAACGATATAAATGTAGATTATTATTAGTAAAATTACGTTCATAATGATATAAGTATAAGTCTGAGAGTAAACTGGATGTACAACCGCCTTGTGGTATACCGACATGCTGTAAATATAAAGTGTTATCTTGCAAGATATAATTATTATAGATAATGAAGTTAGTTAAAGATTTAAAATATGCAATATCAATATTAGATGGTAATTCCAGTTTTTTATAATACTTTTTAAATAATGCATTTATAATTTTATGTAAATCTAATAGGTCTATATTATTAAAAAGATCTTTGAAGTCATATGTTGTTATATTATATACACAATGAAGATTTTTTAAAATATTGACAAGTTGATAGCTATTTTTTATACAATGTGTATTATCATTGTTTGTAGTAAGTACATATAATTGATTAAGAATTTTTAAGAGAAGTTTATTGGCTTTATTATTATATGTATTGCAACCAATAGTTACAGTCCTAAATTTAATTGGAGTTTTATGAAATTTGGGAATAAGAACTAAATATGGATAATTAAAGTTAGTAGATAAAATATTTAATAGTTTATAATAACTTCGAATTTTACGATTATTTACAATTACATTTTCATTAGTTTTTTTAAATGACTTATTAGAAGAAATACAATTTGTAAGAAGTTGGTGATAATAAGATTTACAAATAATAGCATAATTATTAGAAGATTTGTCTACATAAGTAATAACGTAGTTTTTTTGTAATTTAGTAATTTGTTGGAAAATATGCTGTGTATTAATAGAAACCAAATCAGCCATATTATTTTTTAAAGCCATAGTTAATTTTTCAATTACTAATATCTTCCACTGATTAAAATATTCAATAGGCTTATTATAAGAGATAGAAATTTTATAAATAAAAATATCAATATCATGTGTAAACTGTTTGATAATAGATTTAACATTAAATTTAGATGGAAGTCTATATTTAGTACCATAACCCATTAGTTGTTTCAATTTAAAATCATTAACAATATCAAGATTTCCAGTGATTATATGTCCATGATCATTGTTTATGTATTTTTTTAGAGTGGGGTCATTGCAATTACACGGAAAATTACTTGCAGCAGATGTATTTTTTGAAAATGTATTGTAGTTAAAAATCTTTCTACCAATTGTATTAGGATATTTAAAGGTTTTTGAGATATGAAGATTATTAATAGGAAAAAAACAATTTTTATCATTAATTATAGAATTGATATTAATTTTATTAAATATGTGATTTGAAAAAGTAATTAACATTTGAGTATTCATGTTTTGAATTTTATGTTTTTTTTGTAAATTAATATTTAAAAGATTAACCCTAGACATAATGAGGTCAAAATAAATATCTGAGAAATGTTTAGAGAAAGATTTACTTAGAAATACATTTAAATGTTGTACAATTTGTTTCTTTTTAATAGCAAAGATGTGTTTTCGAATTAACAACCAGTTATAATTCTCTAAATATTTTCTTTGAAGATCATTTATATGTTTAGTGATAGATTTTTTGGAAACTACAACTGATGATGAACCCTTTCCTCGTTTATTACGTGTTGTTTTACTATTTAAATTATGATTAAGAGTAGGATAAATTGGAGAATAATCAATATTGTTATTTATAGATGTGAAGACTTTGACAGGTCTGTTAAATACTTCACTGTTAAGTCCATAAGGATAAATTGTGTTGTAATATTTCATAAATGATGATTCCATATAAAGACGTTCTGATTTATTTTTTAGAATTTGAAGAATTTCAATTGTCGTATTTTTAAATTGATGTATATGAAAATGTTGAATTTCAGCTGTAGATTGTATATTTTTTGCTTTGTTATTATTAGAGTCTGAACGATGATGATTGATACGTTTATGATTTGGACCTGATGTTTCACCAATATATTTCATATTACATAAGTTGCACTTTATACTATAAATCACATTAAATGCTTTACAAAAGCTTGAATAATTGGGATCTGAGATAATTTGTGTCTGAGAAGCGTATGGACATGTCTTGCACCGAGCATCATAACACTTACGAAAAAATAAAGGACGAGGGGGAGAGTATAAATGGTTGCTGGATGACGATCCAGGAACAACCCAATTATTGTTCCTGTACCGGGCACTACACTGCATAGATGCTAAGTGTATCTTGCCAGGATCGAGATGTTTACTAAGAACTACCATATAAAAATAATGTTTGGAAAATGCAATAATTGCCATAAAAAAAGAAAATTTAATAATATAATAATTAATTATTTAATTAAATTAGTCTTGAATAAATAATAAATCTTGAGTAAGAATAATATATACAATATTTACAATAATAGAAGCAGAACAGAAAAACAATCTTCAAATTTACCATAACCAAATAATGATAACCCTTATTTCGTAGACTAAAAAAGCAAGATACCACTGGACCCATTGATAACAAGTAAGGCAAAAAAAGATCCGCATCTAACATCAAATCCCAGAACAACATTAACCTTGCAAAGACATCCAAAACGCATTCCCAATTAATTTCTCAGATCAAAGTAATATGAATAAACTTCTAAAGCATATTAACATTAAATCTATGAACAGAAATAATTATTACTACCATATTGATGTAAAGATATAAATTGATCTCTCTTCAGAATTATGTAAAGCTATAGCATAAATAGAGAATATATAGAGAGAATATATAGGACAATATCATATACTAACCACAAGAAAATACAGATAAAATCATAACTAGAAAATTAAATAACATTAAATAAAGCAATGCAATGATAGGAATGAAAAATTAATATATATATATATATATATATATATATATACACAAGTGGGCTTCCGATGACGATACACCATTTTAATATTCAATCGAATACTTAGATTAATTAACAAAATGTACTGCTATAGAAATCTCACAATTCTTATACAAACAATGTAAATAATTGTAATGTAATCTTATCTATAAACGGAAGGATTTTTGTAGTTTCAAATTTTGTATGTAATTTTTTTTTTTTGAGAAAAAGCTAAATTTTTGTGAAAACAACCACTTAAAAATATATTAAGCTCTATTTTGCTTCGCTTTCTACATGTAATCGAACAATGTATTTTCTATGAAAAATAAAATCTACTTTTATTAATAGACGAATTAATTTATTTTTATGTAGCAATTTCATCTCACATGATCAGTATAAAGCGAGTTACTAGCTTAGAGTGACTGGCTTGGCCTTTTGCTCAACGCTAACGTTCTCGCTTGCTAATCATGATATCCCTGGTTCATATCCCATCGTTGCCAATCAATTCACTCTCCTCATTGGTGACGCAGACAAGCACACAAAAACAACCTTCAGAAACAATCATCTCTTCTCATAACCAAATATATGATCTCCAGCAAGCAAAGCCTGGGAAACGCCCACAGCACATAAGCCGGCCATACTGCGCATCACACATGCATACGACAGCATCACTTACGAGTGCATATCCTTCGCCATCCATCAACAAGATGTCTTTCTCACTGGGGATGGAGTGTGTAGCGAACTCATCTCACATGATCAGTATAAAGCAAGTTACTAGCTTAGAGTAACTGCCTTGGCTTTTTACTCGACGCTAACGTTCTCGCCTTCTGATCAAGAGATCCCTGGTTCGTATCCCATTGGCGCTAATCAACGCACTCTCCTCATTTATATTAAATTTTCTTTAATGTTTCTTAAAATAACCATTAAATATGAGATGTCTATTTGTTACTCGGCGTGTGTGCCTGGGCAAAGACTATCCATACGCTTCTTATCCTTACGTACTTACATGTGTATAGAGAAACAAACTAACGCATCCAAATCTGAACTTATTTAATATAAACACAGTTTATTGATTTTTCTAAATTAGCAAACTAGTATATAAACTGCACAAAAAAGGTTTTTCATTTACTATCACGAACGTGTAGCTTAAACATCAATGATAGTACTTACAAAAGTTTTGTCTGATGGAAAATTATCTTATCGTTCTGTGGGTCACCTATCGTCGTTAGTGCTAAAATCACTGGTTTGGTAGCAACATCTATTTTCAATAGATATTACAAAAATCACTAAAACCCACATTGCTGTAAGGGCGGAAATGTCCAAAATTTTCAGTGTTGCTTTTAATGCGTTTTCGAAGAATTTTCGTTCAATCAAAGTTTTACCAATTATAGTTTTAAAATTATTGATTTGACTTTTTTCAAATGGATCAATAAAAATAAATATTTTTTAACCATTGAATGTTTTTTCATCTTATTGTTATTGAACTTAAATATATATTCGAAGATGAATCGGTGAAATTAACATAAGTTATCCGCTTATGTTTGGTATATTAAACAATGTAATACATCGTTTAAAATTATAGAAAAATTACTGTAATATCTTTAAGTATTCGTTCTGTAATAACACCTTAAAACAATAAAGTCATTACAGGGTGTCAAATTTTAAATTCCGTAATGAATGTTTGACACTTGAAAGTAATTATGCTACTTCATTAAAAATTTTAAATGTTTCAACTTATTTTTCCTGACTCAGCATTGTTCTCTTTGAATTTAGACTATAACGACTCCCAAAGAAGTCTAATTTATCCTTTGTATGAAAGAACTTTTCTCGATCGAAAAATTTCGTTAGAGTATTTTGAAACGAGCAGAGCATTTAATTAAATCGAGAAAAACCCTTGAGAATTGTATGAAGCAGCTGAAATATGGCCTTAAGTCTCAGATGAAGTGTATAGAAATACAAAGAATCTGTTTTTGAATTTACAAATTTAGTACTTTTCAAAAATTTAAACATTGCTCATTCAAAATCTGATAAGAATTGAAATGTATAAGTCATGAAGCCTAGATTCAAGTGTACTTACAGAAATACCCCCTTTTTAAACATTAAAAAAAACCTAAATCGCGCATAGTCGAAAATAAAATATAAGTGAAAAGTTTCATTTTAAAATTCTATATACACATAATAAGAAGTAAAATAATCATATGTACAGTCGCGGGAAAAAAAAGTAAACACCCTCCAACTAACTCCTCAACAAATTATCGTAGAAGAAAGTTACTGGTACCGAACGATTGGAAATAAAGTCTACTTTTAAATGATGTATATAAAATTTTCTTATTGGGCAATCTACATATTAAAACAAACCATAACTTCATTTTTTTCAATGGCAATATCCAATTCTGACAGCGTAAATGAACCCTACACCTTTCAATTAGCCTAAAAACAAATTTTTATGCAATTCGTACCATAAGTTTCCGCGAAATTAACCTTCCGTCTACCAGACGGGTCCATTGGACCCGACATGTACATTCAAAATATTTATTCAAACCAGAAATTTCTTCAAAACAAACTAAATGTATAAATCAGACAATAATAAGTTAAATAAACAAATTAAATAGTTTTAAGTAAAAATTCTGGTGTAGAATGTATTTTATAAAACTTGAGTAAAATTTCCGGTAGTTCTAGGGTTAATTATTATAAAACGTGCGTATTTTAAGGGCTGTATTCAAATTGAAGTTCAGTACTCGATTGTTAACCGAGAGAGCCTCCTTCTTGATCAAGGCAAGCAGTCATTGAAGACTGCTAGATTACAGGATAGCATAAGACATTTCAAAATATCTACTCCCTTCTATCATAGACGGCAGGGTTGTGCAAAATTTTAATTAGATTAACGATTGAAAGTTAACGATTATTTTTTTAATCATGATTAAAGATTGACCGATTAAGCTTAGTTTCAATCCACATCATAGACTAACGATCAGTGATTATTTTAATGTAATCAATGCTTTGATTACGATTAAATCAATTCAATCCTACTCATAGACTAATGACCAATGATTATTTGGTTGTAATCGTTTGCTTTTTACGATTAAATCAATTCTTAATCTAAATAGTCAATCTAATTAGTCAATCTAATGAAGGATTTATGATTGAAATCTTCATGTATTGTTCTGGCTTTGGGGTCTTTATTTTATCTTTTTTTTCAAGCTTCTTCTGGTTTAATCACTCTTGATCGCTGCTAAGGTCTTGCATCGGGTCTTGTCTTGGATAGGGTTCTCTTTAAATATTTTGGATTTGTTTCAGCTTCGAGTAGGTTTTGACTTTTGCTGGTCGGGCCCGGTATGACTTTTTTTTTTTTTAATTCTGAATATTTTTCGAATGAAGAAAACTGTATATAAATACAATGAAGCCAAGGCAGGCCAGTCATTATTTTATTTAGTCTTAATAATGTTGTCCTACATCATAATTTTTTCTCGTAATTCTATGCCTGAGTCACTTTTATTCACGACACCCCTCTATAACAGTTGATACTTACAACTTGGAGTAAAGGTTATCTAAATAATACTAGATGATTAATAATTGAATACTAAGCATTGATTAAAAAACAGAAAAAATAATAAGTAATAAAAACTTCTTAAATTTAAGTTTTTGACCTTATCCAACATTCCATATTCCAAGAGTGCACAAAGGAATACAAAAAAAGCAAAAAAAAGACAGGCAAATATTAACCTTTAACTCATGTTACCGGTTTCACAGACCACTGTTTTTTTTTTTCAATTTTTACTTTCTTCTATCTTCAATAGAAGAAAGTATTGTAATCGAAATTTTTTTCGACTTCCGGTTTTCGACGGATTTGCATGTTTTAGGGGTCAGAGATTCCAAAAAACATGTTTATAGAAAATGTCTGTCTGTCTGTGTGTCCGTCTGTCCGTCCGTCCGTCTGTCCGTCTGTCCGTCTGTTCGTCTGTCTGTCGCCATTGTACCATCAAAAAGTGTATGAAGTTATGTATAGAATTAAACCAAACTTTTATTATAAGTTTTTGACTATGGCAAGCAGGTCCTCCCGGATTTTTGAAAAAATTCGCCGGTAGGGGGCGCTAATATAACAATTTTTGTGCGATTTTGAATATTGTACCATCCAAAAGTGTATGGAGTTATGCATAGAATTGAACCAAATTTTTAGTTTAAGTTTTTGGATATGACAAGCAGGTCCTCCCTGAATTTGGAAAATATTCGCCGGTAGGGGGCGCTGTAAATGCGTTTTTTGTGCGATTTTGAATATTGTACCATCGAAAAGTGTATGAAGTTATGCATAGAATTGAACCAAATTTTTATTTTAAGTTTTTGGCTCTGGCAAGCAGGTCCTCCCTGAATTTGGAAAAAATTCGCCGGTAGGGGGCGCTGTAATAGCGATTTTTGTGCGATTTTGAATATTGTACCGTCCAAAAGTGTATGAAGTTATGCATAGAATTAAACCAAATTTTTATTTTAAGTTTTTGGCTATGGCAAGCAGGTCCTCCCTGAATTTGGAAAAAATTCGCCGGTAGGGGGCGCTGTAATAGAGATTTTTGTGCGATTTTGAATATTGTACCGTCCAAAAGTGTATGAAGTTATGCATAGAATTAAACCAAATTTTTATTTTAAGTTTTTGGATATGGCAAGCAGGTCCTCCATGAATTTGCAAAAATTCGCCGTTAGGGGGCGCTGTAATAGCGATTTTGAATATTGCACCATCGAAAAGTGTATGAAGTTATGCATAGAATTGAACCAAAAAAAAATTTTAAGTTCTTGGCTATGGCAAGGAGGTCCTCCCTTAATTTGTAAAAAAATCGCTCGTAGAGGGCGCTGTAATAGCGATTTTTGTACAATTTTTGTGCCATTTTGAATATTGTACCGCCGAAAAGTGTATGAAGTTATGCATAGAATTGAACCAAATTTTACGCGTTTATTTTTGGTCATGTCACGAAGGTCCTCCTTGAATTTGGAAAAATTCTGCCGGAAGGGGCCACTATAATTGCGATGTCTGCATCATTTTCATTATTGTACCATCGAAAAGTGCATGAAGTTATCCATATAATTGAACCAAATTTTTTGTGCATGTTTCTGGCTATGGCAAACAAGTCCTCCCTGAACTTGAAAAAATTCCGAAAGAAGGGGGCGCTATAATTCCGATCTCTGTGCCATTTTCATTATTGTACCATCGAACAGCGTATAAAAATATGCATACAATTGAACCAAAATGTTTGTGCTTGTTTTTGGCTTTGGCCAGCAGGTTCTCCTTGAATTTGGAAATATTGCGCGGTAAAGGGGCTCCGTGCTAGCGATTTTTGTATACTTTTCTTGATTTTTCGTAGTTCTATTGTGCATCGGCGGCTCATGCAGCGGCGGGAACTCGCTTCCTGCTATGCCGGCTATTCGCAAACAGCTGATAACGACAGAATAAGGAAAAATTAATAATTTTAACAAATATCATGATATAGATTAACTGGTTTTTAGTCCGTTTAATTGACTTGAGCAGAAATTTAAGATGAAAATCAAAGTTGGTATAGTATTGAACTAATAATATTGAAGTATTAACATGTGTAACTAGGTTTTGAAATATTAAGATGTATAAGATAGAAGAAAGTTTTGGGATTGGCACATCCAACTAGTTATAGTTTAACTTGTAACTTTCAGTTTAACTACAAATATCACCGAAATTTTGCTTCGTTTGGAACTTTAATACTGTCTCCAGAGACTTTTGAATAAGGGAATTTTAATTCTAACAGTACTGCACAAAAAGTTTAGTACAAAAACACTATCCTGAAATTTAATCGCGTCTTTTATTCTTCTTTCGATAGAGCGACCTCACAGACCACTTCACAGTAGTTATGTGACAATTTATGTGGCATCAGTTAAAGGTTAATTCAATATTACTTTGGCGAGAATGGGGGGAGATGCAAAGCATCCCCTTTGAATTATTCTTTCACTTTTATGATGTGAAGCTGACATCAAACTGTTTCATTTTGCTTTTACGATAGACTTTCTTCATCAGTTTGTTGCAAGTTTATTTTTATGATATAAGCTTAATTTTGTATGTTACCGTAATGACGTATGTCTAGCGTAATTTAGTACGTTTATTAAACGCAATTTGCAGCTGCAAATCAGTTATCTGATACAGAATCTTTTTTTTCCCCTTTCAATTCTTTAAACTGTTTAAAAATTGTCTAAACATATGTAAATGTGCACTGTAAAAATATTTGTAAGCTTAATAAATAATATTTATAGATCATTTTTTTTTATATTTAATTAGATTAAAATTCCAACAAAAAAAATATATGTATCTTTTTTTTAAATTTTGTTTCAAAGTTTAAATGAGTTGCACTTAAGGGAAATACACTTGGTACACAAATCTTAAGATTTTATTTTATTCATTAACAGTGTTAAATTAAGGCACTTCTTTCCGGTAGGGACTTTTGTGGCTCCGGAGGAGGGGGGGGGATTTCACTTTTTGATCATTGTAAATACAAAATCTCAAATCTTCCGGGAGGTGACATGTCATCGCTTCAAGGGGGGTCATTAAGTATGGTTAAATATAGATATATTTTCTTCTTTTCCGTTAGGAGTTCCTACACTCTAAACTTATAAAAAAGTTGAGTTGAATCTTTTCTATCTTTAACTTGAAAATTACTGCCATTCAAGAAGGAACAAAAAATACATTTCTATGAAAATTTCTTATATTTCCCGTTAAAAGGCGATTTCTCTCCCACAGCTTTTTATATTTGAATTTAAAAAAGTGTAAGGCGCATATATTTTTGTCTTAAAAGTAGCAACCGTGTATTATTTCAAGTTTGTATCCTTAACATTTCCACAAAAATCGTAATTTTAAACTTTTTTTAACGCTTTTCGTCATTCATCAACCTTTTAAATATCTAAACTTTTTAACTGTTCTGTGTGACTAGTCTTAAAAGTAACATTCACATCAAATTAAAATTTTCTATCCTTAACAATTCCATTGAAATCGTAATTTAGGACGTTTTTAGAACACTTTTTGCGGATTTCACCGTTTTAATTTTCGATTTTTTTAGAAACTGTTCTTACTTAGCATTTAAAACTTTTAAGTAATTACCATCACACAAATTTCAAGTTTCTCTCACCATCGATATAATAAAAATCGCAATTTCAAAAATTTTCGCTTCTGCATCCATTGAAGGATGCACCGACATGAAGTACAGTCTATGAGGGTGCAGGGACTATCGCCATCGATTTGTGACTATTAAATGGTTGATAATATTGCTCCTATTTGCCTAAAATAATTATAAAAGAATATATCAGTTTTATTAAGCGGATTTCAATTGCCCCTAATACCCCCTAAATAATTTAAACATATTGACCTCGGTTTATATGACTAATTTTGTGTGACACTGGGAATAAATGGCAATAAGACACTGGCAATAAGGACAAGTGTGACACTGGCAATAAGGAAAATCGTATAGTGACTCTTAAAAACAATTTCGTAGCAATGAAAGCGAATTTATGAAAGTAAACAGGGCAGTCATATTTAATTTTTATCTATGTAATTAATGATTAAATTAATCACGGTTACATTAATCAAGATTGAATTCATGCAGATTGAAAAAATCATAAAAAAACTTTTTAAAGAGCAATTACTTTTTCACTTTCAATCATGATAAATTGAATTAGGCGTTAATTTCGTATGATTGATTCTTTTATCGACTAATCAATCGATTAAAAAAGTAATCGATTAATGCCAACCCTGATAGACGGCCCCTTAAACCATCATTTTGCCGTTTTTTAAGCATAATTTGAAAACTATTTGGAAGAAAAATGTGAAATTTCGGATTTTCATAAAGCAGGACTTAATAAATCTAAATCCATCTAAAAAGTTGTAGGTTGCAATTCATAATTTTTTCGAATATTAATTTCATAATTCATAATTCATATCATAAAATTATAAAAATTGCAAATTCAACGTATTTAGGTTTGGGCATATTAGTATTATTGCTACACAAAAAATTAGCACATTAGGAGCATAGTTTCAGGAGATATAAATAAAAATATGAAAATGTAATTTAACATTAGAAGCACTAAATTTTGAATGTTTATAATTCAAAAACGTATCATTCAAATGATTTGAAATTTGGTGTCTAGGCATAGTTTGAACCGAAGATTTGAAATATCTCGTTAAAATTGGGTATTGCCATTGAAAAAAATGAGGTTTGGGTTCGTTTTAATATGCAGATGCCCCCCTAAGCAAATTTTATATTCATCAATTTAAAGTAGACTTTATTTCCAATCGTTCAGTACCAGTAACTTCCGTCTACGATAATTTGTCGAAGAGTTAGTAGGGGTGTTTACTTTTTTTTTTTCCACGACTGTACGTATATATTCAGTTAATTAAAATTTTATTTAATAAAATATATTATACCATGTTTAATGAAAACTATAAAGTTTTATCTACATGATTTAATACTAATTGGTAATTTTTTAAATGCATCATTATACTGTATATATAAAAATTACAGGCATTATCATTTATGAAGTAATTCTGAAAGTAAAAATCTTTAATACTTATAGATTAATTTTCTCTTATTTTTCTGTATTTGCAATACAAGACAAATTTTGTGGCATTATGAAAGATAGATAAGAATTGCAAAAAAATACAATCGCCTGCAAGGGATTATTTCTTATCTTAAGGGGAAATCAGGTTGAGCAGCCGGAAAATGACAATAATTTGACCATTACTAAAAGCTCTGTAGTTTCAAAACCAATTAATGGAATACAACAAATTTTTTCTATACTTTCATAAAATACTAATGGTTAAAAAACATTCAAATATATATAATTAGCAATGTTAATTAGTTAAATTTTAATGACAAAATTGACGTTTAAAAAATTTGAATTTTCAAATGTGCATTTTGCGCAGAAGATTTAAAAAATTCTACTGCAGATATATATTTAAAATCGAATTTATATTTTACACTGAACCTCAGCTTAGCCTGAGTTTTGTCATAGAAAATTTTTTATTGTATAAATAGACGTAATTTTTTTACTAAATTTAATAAATATGATTTTTAAAGCAATTAATTGTGCAAATGAATTTTAATATACTTTTAAATTTAGATCCAGTGTAAAATATTGTAGTATAAGTAAATATAAATACAATATTAAATAAATATCTGGAGTAGAAATTTTAAAATCTTGCGCGCAAAGTGCATATTTGAAAATTCCTATTTTTAAAACGTCAATTTTGACATTAGAATGTAAGTATTGCTAAATATAATATATTTGAATATTTTTTAAACCATTAGTATTTTATGAAAGTATAGAAAAAAAAGTTGTATTCTATTACATGGTTTTGAAACTACAGAGCTTTTAGTAATGGTCAAATTATTGTCATTTCCCGGCTGCTCAACCTGATCTTCTCCCTTAACCCCTTAATTCTAGCTGTTCACGGGCTGTGTCTTTTATTCAGATTGTTTGATTCCCACCAGTTTTATAAAATAGTGTAATTCCTTTATTATGGTACCTGTCATTAAATAAGGTGAATATTTCTTTTATTCATGTTATATTTATTCTGTGAATATTTCTTTATTGTGCCAATGAGCAATTTGAATTTTTAAACCGCAATTTAATGAGACCGTTAAGGGGTTAAAGCCCTGAATTTTTTTATTGCTAGCCAGTTGGCGTGTTTAGGTAAAACTGATTTAGCGCAACATTTTTTATTTATTTTTTTTTTATTTTTATTTTTTTTTGGGGGGGGGGGGGGGGGGCAATCCGTTATTCTTATCCAAATTCGTTTCAAACCACGTTTTCCTAATCCCAATTTTGCTCATTTGATGAACAGTGACGAGCAAATATAATTTTTTTTTTATGTTTCTCTGAAAAATACTGTATATGGATCGAAGACTACTTTAAAAACATAAAATAGTAAGGTGTACAGTCAGCTACCAAAAAAAAAAGAGCATCCTATACATTTTAATATCCAAATTCAAACAGAGAGAAAAAAACGGAAATAGCCATGTGAATGAAAGTTTTCATCTTTGTATTTGTGTTATTAAAATACACTTAGGCGATTGTCTTCATAGTAAAATTGTACCAATACGAACAGGCCGAACGAAGAGACCACGGCCTCAGAAAAAATTCGAATACCCCCCCCCCCCCCACACACACACACACACATCATATGTATGATACAAAATAAAAACCTGTTTAGTCGGAAACGTAAACGACTAGAGAAATATTCCGCTGTATATAGGTTGTTTTCATCTTAGAAGGTATAATTGCATAAAATTCATTGAGGGAGCTGGACCATGTTTTTTTTCTCGTTTATTGAAGGATCCTGTTATAAACAGGCTTTACTCTATTACAAAATGAATTTTCTGGATAATATCTTTTATAAAAATCTATATAGTATTTACTTACAATTGAATTATTTTTCTTTTACAGTATTACAGTTTAGGATGAATTTTTAACACATTTTCATCTAAAGATTTTAAATGAAAATTTAAAATATTGAAAATATAATTAAATTTTAATTGAATTCATTCATTAATCTTGAACGAAAAAGTTTAACGTATGAAAGAAATAAAATACGAAATCTTAAACTATGTGACTTTATCCAATTTTCCTTCTGTTTCCTCTTCGCACGTTTGAAACGAGCCACATCATTAAAACAGAGGCGCCATTTCAAAATTTTCTTGATACAAAATGAGCTTTCAAATGTTTCATAAGTATGGGCCCTGAGACCGACCCCCCTGGTCGGCCCGTAAAGACATTCTAGCAATTTCTGACTTTCGAATTTTATCCTTTGTAAGTTAATTAAATTAAAAAAATTGGCATAAAAAAGTACGAGTTTACTTCTTCTAGTATAAAAAAAAGACCGAAACTGGGTCTCCTAGATGAGCTGGATCCTGGCAGTTGGTATTTCTGTACGGCCCTGAATAAGACGATTAATTTAGACTCATATTTATCTTTTGTTGGTACACTTTGCATTAATTTTCCAAACAGGAAGTAATTCGGTGTAGTAGTTTAGGAATTGTGAAAGTTTAAAAATTTTAACTCATAATATTAGGTCATTCGGAAAGTTCCGCGGTTTTTTTTTATGATAAATTTGAGTAAATAAGTACAGATACAGAAGAAAATTTTATTGAATCACATAAGTACCATTTTGTTCGATGACTTTTTGCGATCGTTATGGCAGCTGGAAAATTCCATTTTTGAAAAAAGGCATTAGGCTTATTCGTACAGAATTTATCAAGGTACTGTTTGACAGTCTCCAAAGAAGTAAACTCCTGGCCGTCAAGAGAATATTGAAGTGACTTTAAAAGGTGAAAATCTGAGGGGGCTAGTTCTGGTGAATATGAAGGGTGACAGAAAAAACTCCCGGCGATATTCAATAAGGCGTTGCCTCAATTCATCGCAAAATGGGGTCGAGCATTGTCATGATTGAACACAACACCTCGACGAATGATCAATTTTGGTCGCTTATCTTCGGTTTGTTTTCAAAACTGAATTTGGGAACAGTATATTTACGAATTTATTGTCTGATTTGGTGGCAATAGTTCTTAATAAATAATTTTTTTGTAGTCCTATCATACACAAAGCACTGCTTTTTTGGGATGTAGCTCTCTCCTCGATGACCCTTCGTGAGGCTCATTTGACTACCACATGATATTTTCCTTAGAACGTTATTGTATAGTATCCATTTCTCATCTCCAGTAATGAACCGTTTTAAAAATGAACTTCTTCATTTCGTTTTAGTAAAGAATCACCTGCCGAAATTTAAGCAAGCTTATTCTGTGGTGTTAAAGTATGAAGTATTCACGCACCATAGCTACTTACATACCTAATCTTCTTCAAATGATCATGCACTGTACTTTTTGGAATAATTAATCTGTGTGATAGCTCTTGAACTGCGTAGCGTTGATTTTTAACGATAGATTCTTTTAAGAGGTTCTCTTTTGCAGGTGATGGTCGTTCAAAGCAGGCTTTATTTTTGAGGCTGAAATTTCCGCGATTAAACGTCTCAAACCACCTTCGAACTGTATCATCTGAAACAACACTTTGTCCACATACAGCACAAATTTTACGATGAATCCTAGTAGTATTTTTACCTTCTCTGAAATAAAAGAATATATATGACGAAAGCGAACTTTTTAGTTTCCATTCTTAGTACTGCACTGAAAAAAAAATTATGTGACAATATAAGCAAGAATTATGGAGCGCAAGTAGAAAAGACTGAATGCATATCTCTGGGTCGTTAAAGGTCACACCTTAATAGTAATAGCAAAATAATTAGATGAAACTGAACTTCGTTTTGAAAAATCGCAATACTTTCCGGATGACCCAATATTAAAATCTTTCGAATTCGTTAGAAAATGTTGCAATGCTCATAAGTTTTTTTTTTTTTTCTAATTTTAACTCTATGACTAGTTGACGGTAGGTATGAGCTGTAATTTTGAATTCGGACTTTTCAAAATTCTAAGAACTGATTTCGATGGAAAACTTCAAACATTGCAATGCATGTTTTCTTAGGCAGTTACTGAAATGTATCAAAAATATAGGTAGCAGCTGAAATAGAGTAATAATTTAAGGGATGCACCGAATATTCGGTATCTATTCAGTATTCGGTCTATTCGGCCATGTTACCGAATATTCGGTTTGGCCGAATATCGAAATATTAGGCTGAACCGAATACTTAAAAAAACTTTGCAACATATTTTTAAAAACCTTTTACAACTTCTACGTTTAACAGTCAACTTATAAAGATATTCAAAATAATTAGATTCAGAGTCATCTACTATCTATATTATAAAGGACTAACATATCTGTGCGTAACGCATACGTCATTCTGCGAATGGCAACACTTTGAAATTTGAAATGAAATTTCGGTTTTGCAATTTTCTCTACTACAAATTTTTAAACTTCTAAACATCGCACATTTAAAATTTTTACACCGTCGTGTAACGAAACAAATACTCTTTTAAATGCAATTTTTTGACTGCTCTATCTCAATTTAATTTTGAGATATTAATTTTTTTGTACTTTTTAATACATTTTTTGTAATTGTGGCAACTGAAGAACTCCATTTCTGCTGAAAGTCGTGGAGGGTTGAAAGTACAGGGAAACTAATCACGGAAGAAAGAAAAGAATATATTACTGTGCCTTTTGTTGCCATTTTCTCATAAAAACTGAAAAAATAAATTGAAATTAAAATACGTGCTATGTCAGCGACTTTTTAAATTTCTAAATATCGCACATTTTCAATTTTTAAACCGTCAAATAGAGAAAAAAATCTACTTTCAAATGCAATTTATTCGAAAATTGTATCTTAATTGACTGAGTCATTATCGTTTTTAAAATAACTAGCCACCCGTGGCGACCAATTTGGCCTCCCTTAAATGTATGCTAGGCATTGTATCATGTTACTTTTATTCATAATTTAATTTACTTGCTCAATCCTTCGCCAAATTTGAAGATTCTGATAGAGAAATCGAGAACTCCCCTACAGTTATGTTAGTCGGGCACAGCTGATAAATCGCCAAACATTCTACCCGTCGCATTTTTTTTTTTTTTGCGTTAATTCAGATTAAAATATAATCCTTTCACTCATTTTATTTAGAATGGATGACTTTAATTTAAAAATACTAGGGGGCTCTGCCCCCTACGAGCTACGCTCGTCAACCCCCGTTCCGACAACGCAGACTCTAAAAGTACGCTAATTTGATCGGCTTTAAAAAGATGTCGGAAGATTGAATTACAATTTAAAAAACAATGGCGATCTCCCTATAAACGGATTTCTATTCATTTCTCGTTGACTGGGGAATTTTAAGGCCAAATCCGCTGCGGAACTACTTGATTAACCCGTCGACCAATTTTGCCAAATTATATAAATCGCCAAAGCACTCTCCAAATTATACAAATTGGCATCATTTTTATTTTAAATAACGAAAGAACAAATAAATTAGTGCACCATTAATAAAAATACAATTAAAACGTCGAAATAAAAATAACTTGATGACGTAGACACGTGTAACGGGCTTAAAGTCAAGTTAATGTGACATCTACGGTCAACCATTATTGGCATCTAATCTTATAGTTTGACGAATGATAGATTTTTGGTTGACGGGATAACTAAGTAGTACCAAAAATACATATGTCAATCGCTGTTTTCGTCTTTAATTAAGTAAAATAAGATAAACATTTCAAACTAAGCTAATATAAAAGGAATTAAGTAAACAGAATCTTTGGCTCCCGGTATTTTTTAACAAAGCGAAAAGAAAGTTCTTTTAAATAAGACATTTTAAATTAATCGTTTTTAATCTGACGTAATTTTGACCAAACTATTCTTTCTCTTTTTAATATTCACGTGAAAAGTGGATAGTATACATCAATATCTCGACCAAGTTCGATGGCCAGCTTCATCAGTCATCTTGTTTCAAAATGGCGGCCATTAAATTAAAAAAAAAAATTATATTTAAAGCGAGGTGCAAAAAAATTAGAAATTGAAAAAGGTTTCTTTCTTAAGTATTTGACCTTGATATAAGGATTCAGGAACATTTTTTGTTTGTCTTTATCTTAAAAAATGGCTCAGATATAGCAGTTTCAATTTCTAAAGTGGGTGACATTTTGAAAAATCTGATTTTTTGCCTGCGACAGCACTCGTATATATCAACCGATTCCGATATGAGTGAGCATGTGCACAGCAATTACTAAGGTCTCGACCAAGTTCACTGGTTAGCCTCATCTACCATGTTGTCTTAAAATGGCAGGCACTTTAAGAAATCGCCGAATTTGGCAGCCAAATATAAGTGACTTTAAATAAAAGCAGCTTGGATAAAGCTGACTAATTTCGCGAAATTCTCATTCATAATGATTTAGTATTGATAAAAATTTGTATTGAATCTCCTACATTCGGTTTCCACTTAATTGAGCTTCGTGTGTTTGAATAATATAAGTTGGCTTTTTTAAAATAAGGAATATGAAAGCTACCTCTTCCTCCCGGCACTGACCGGAAGGACTTTTTAGAATAGAGAGGTCCTTTCTCTTTTAAAATTTACGTTAAATATAGTTCTTATGAAGTAATTTTCAATAAGTTCATGCTTTTTATACGCAATTATTTAATTTTAATTTGAAAGTATCTTTTCTGTTTATAATAGTCATGTGTAAATAAATTTTTAATTTGAAGTAAACATTATTGTTTGCGCTGTTTATAAAGTTGGCAACAGTTTAAATTAATAACATTTTTTAAATTTATAAAAAATATCTCTCGAAATACTGAAAATTTGAATTTAAAATAGAAATAAAACCTAAAAAAAGTCAAAAAAAAAAATGCAATCTGCACACTGGGAACTTATAACCTATAAAATGATCTAAAAATGATTAAATTCTCATGAATAGTTTCTGCTCCAATAAAACTTTTTTAATGAAACGATTTTGTCCAAATTTAGCATTAAATATCTCTGAAAGTAATTCTTCGATTTGAAAACTGTCTACATCAGCATGTTTATCAAATATTTCTTTATAATACCACCGATTTCCATATTTTTGTATACGACAGTTTTTTTAATATTAACGAAGAAAGGCCATGCTCAAGGCATACTTAGATATACTACTACAGGCAGACTGATTTGTGTTTAATGTATGAAGTCGCTCGCCAGAGGACTCTGATACCCTGCCCAAAATTGAAATTTGACTCTGACCGTAACTGAAACAACCTGGGAAGGGTAGATATGTCAACAAACACCAAAATTGCGTCATGTCGCCATGGTTACGTTTACAATTCTGCTGACATTCCAATCAAGCTTAGAAATGACAGCTAATTCAAATACAGCTGTTAAGGGTTATTATAAACTGTCCATATCAATGTAAATGTAAAGTTCTATTTATTTAAGTGACTAATATAATGCGTTTCTCTTTAAAACTGTTAAACCAACATACATAAAAATATATAAATAAAAAAACACATGCTTAACCCTAGATCTACCGGGAATTTTATTCAAGTTTTAATAAAACGTTCTACACCAGAATTTTTATTTAAAACTATTTAACTTATTTATTTACCTTATTTTTGTCTGGTTTATATACTTAGTTTATTTTAAAGAAATTTCTGGTTTGAATGAATATTTTGTATGTACCTGTCGGGTCCAATGGACCCGTCTGGTAGACGGAGGGTTAATCTAAAACATCAATGTCACAAATTTATTTGGTACCACTTAGTTATCCGGTCGACCAATTTCGCCAAATTATATAAATCACTAAAACAGTCTCAAAACTAGGACTTCCCTCAGAGGGATTAGTCTGAGCGATATGACTGAGAACATAGATTTAATAATAACATGTGGAAGCAAAGAAAATGAGATGTTATCTTTAATTGTCCATATACTGCGAAAAATTGAAATGATGAAAATAAACGAATTGTAGAATTACAAAATCTTATATATAAATTCGTATACACTGTTTAAAAAAATGGGAAATCAAACCATTCAAGACAGCCATGCATGGATATAAAATTGAAAGTACGCAATATATTAAAAGTAAAATAGAAAATGAAACACTAATTTACTTATATCGGAATTTTAACTGTATAAAATGATGTCAAGAGCATAATCAGACGCTTCGCACCAATTTGAGTAACTTTAAATGACAAATATATGATGTTTAAAAAGAATGGACTATACTTTATATGGTGTGTACTCCCCCGGAATAGTTAATATTGTACAATATCTGTTTTCCACGGATGCAATGAGGTTGTCGATAACATTTAAGGAATTCTCTTCTCAAAATCTAATATAGTATCAAAGTACCGAATACATCAAAAGTGGCATGCAATGCTTCGTTAGAGTGTGTTTTAGATATGCTCGATCGGATATAAATGATGAGTGTATGCTGGCCATTACATACGCTGTATTGTTTTGTTTTCAAACATATTCTGCACAAGTTGAGCTGTATTTAGCATGTATTAAATAAAAGAAATCGGCAATGATTACAACATAAAGTATGACACAAGATCTGAATATATCGTCTGCATAACTTTTGAGCTGCCAAAGTGTCAGTTGAAGTAATTTACAAATCCATACATATTTATTCAGCAAATCATGCAAGCTAACATATGCCAATATGAACCCGATTACAAAATTTCACCAGAATAAGTTAATATATAAAAAATCTACTAATGATAATTGAGAATATGACCTTATGATAAAATGTCTAGAAAAATGAATCGGATAAAAAATTCATATCACATTTAAAACGGCACTTCCCTCTGTTAGTGGCCTTGGCGAGAGAGAGAAAAGCCTAGAGAAGTAAAACTTTAACAAGTACTTTCGGGCAACCTACTCACTGTTTCATGCAGATCTTTATTCAATAGTTACACAATTTATTTAATGCTAGGTGGGTATCTATCAGTTTTGTTGCATTTAAATCGCATGTTTTGCGGAGGAAATGCAGCATTATGAAACATTTAAAGTTGCTGTACCTAATAATTCCAAATTAATGGTAATTGAGATTGCTTTCCGTTAATTTCATCTTTTTAAATTTTAAATTTTTTAGAAACCATTCATAGAGACAATTGTATATTTTAAAATTAACCCGAAGCAAAATTTCAAGATTTTGGGCTCAGCAGTAACAGAGAAATAGAAAATTTTTGAAAGTTTTTTGTTTCTGCACTGTTTTTTATAGCGACATTTTTAGAAATTGTTCTATTGCGAGAATTTACGTCATGATAAATACAGCCATGTCAATTTTCATGTTTATATTCCTAACAGTTCCATGTTCTTCGTTACTTAGATCATCTTTAGATCTTTTCCCGCTTTGTTTAGTCTTTCTATTTTTTAGAATTCGTTCTACAACGAGCATTTACATCTTATTAATTACTACCATGCCAAAGTTCTAGTTTCTAACCCCAACAGTATCCCAAAAATTTCAGTATTCCAAATAAATCATAGTTTAGAACCTTTCTAGAAATTTTTACGTTTATCCGTCAAATTGAACCTTTTAGAGAGCGTTCATTACGAGTATTTACATCTTAAAAGTAACTACAGCACCAAATTTAAAGTTTCTAACCCAATCAATATCGCAGAAATCACAATTTTAGAACTTTTTTGCTCCTGCAGCGATGTAGGTTCTTGCACTGACATAAAATAGTCTTTTTTTCGGAGCAGAGATGGCCACCAACATTTTTTTAAGTTGGCTATGTAGTTTCAGAGATAACACCTCACAAACGTACAAGCATTAATAATATTATATACTTTATAATATTATAACGCTTTATAATATTAGCATTAGATGTACAGATACAAAAGCCATTTATCTGTTACAAGCTAAAGTGCCGGCGTTGCCCAGAATTTGAAGGATGTTTGTTCTGAAAAATCAATTTCAAAATTTAACATACAACACAAAACAAACATTAAAAAAAGCAGTCGAAATGTTGTTGAATGAATCATATGAAAACGCTGTATAAAAATGTATAAATGCATGTAACAGACGCAAAAGAATACAGCTATAAATGAACTTATTTCAATTTATAATTGGAGCAATAATGTTAAAATACGCCAATATTTCCCTAATCGGGTTTGTATTATGCTTCAATACACTTTTCACACTCATATGACGTTATACTATATCCACCACGTTCTTTATATTTCCAATATGACGTAATATTTTCCTCTTTCACGTAGAAACCTTGAAATAGAAAAGTTATGAAGTTATATTCACTTTCATTTAAATTCGTCAAACCATTTATTTCATTTTCATATTTCACGTGAATATCTTGCAATAGAAAAGTTATGACGTAATATTCACCTTTTTTTTAAATGCGGCAAACTATTTATTTCATTTTCATTTTTCACGTGGAAATCTTGCAGTAGAAAATTAATTGTTATAGTAATAATTTTATTGTGTTTTTTAATTGTTGGCAACTGCTATAACGAAAAATGTTTAAATTTGATAAGAAATTGCTGTTAAATTGGTGGTTTTTTATTAATTAAAAATTAACTATAAGTTATTTCGATTCAGGATTACTTTAGTTGTCTCGGCCATATTTTAATACACATGTACGTATCTCTTCACAATTTTGGCTTCCAAATTGTGGATTTTTTATAAAACTACAAACAGAGAGATAGACAAGTTTTCATTTTTATATAGCTCTCTATTCTATGAAAAGTAACTAACGCTGTCACCGCCGCCGGTTTTGAATTTTTTGTGACCGGAGGTTTTCTTCGTTAATATTAAGAAAACTATTGCATACAAATATATGAAAATCGGTGGTATTATAGCGAAATGTTTGATCAACACACTAATGCATACAGTTTTCAAATCGAAGAATTATTTTAAGAGATATTTAATGCTAAAGTTCGACAGAATCGTTCCATTAAAAAAAAAATTATAAGAGCAAAAGCTATACATGGGAATTTAATCATTTTTAGATCATTTTATTCAATAGAAGATCCCGGTCTGCAGATTTCATTATTTTTTTTAAATTTGACTCATTTTTTAAGGTTTTATTTCTATTTTAAATTCAAATATTCAGCATTTTGACAGATATGTTTTACATATTTTAGAAAATGGTATTAATTTAAACTGTTGACAACTGTATAAACAGCGCAAACAATAATGTTTGCTTCAAATAAAAAAATTATTTACACGTTAGTATTATAAACAGAAAAACCTTCAAATTACAATTAAATAATTAGGTATAAAAAGCAGGCACTTATTGGAAATTACGCCATAAAAACTATATTTACATGTGAATTTTAAAAGAGAAAGGATATTGCAAAATAAATTCATTAACATGCGTTAGAAATCTGAAATAGAACAAATTACGTCACATTACACTTATTATGCGAAATGAACAAAAAATAATATTGCAAAACAGTTTAAATTTAAAAATTGCGCGAGACAAAATATTAGAGGTTAAATATTAGATTTTTCAAAATTTTATTATTTGTCGTTTGATGTGAGGTGTTCAGCTATAAATACACTATGAGGTTAAATATTAGACTTTTTCAAAATTTTATTATTTGCTGTTTGATGTGAGGTGTTCAGCTATTAGTATGCAAAATTTCATGTCTCCAACTTAATTAGGGGCTGAGTTAAAAAAATTGCTTAAAATACACAAATTAGAGCCCAGAGGGTTAAATAATAGACTTTTTCAAAATTTTATTATTTGTCGTTTGATGTGAGGTGTTCAGCTACAAGTATGCAAAATGTCATGTCTCCAATTTAATTAGGGGCTGAGTTAGAAAAATTGCTTAAAATACACAAGTTAGAGCCCAGAGGATTAAGTAATAGACTTTTTCAAAATTTTATTATTTGTCGTTAGATGTGAGGTGTTCAGCTATAAGTATGCAAACATTCAATTCCCCAACTTAGTTAGGGGATGAGTTAGAAAAATTGCTTAAAATACATAAGTTAGAGCCCAGAGGGTTAAATATCAGACATTTTTCAAAATTTTATTATTTGTCGTTTGATGTGAGGATTTCAGCTATAAGTATGCGAAATTTCATGTCTCCAACTTAATTAGGGGCTGAGTTAGAAAAATTGTTTAAAATACATAAGTTGGAGCCCAGAGGGTTAAATATTAGACTTTTAAAAAATTTTATTATTTGTCGTTTGATGTGAGGTGTTCAGCTATAAGTATACAAAACGTCATGTCTCCAACTTAATTAGGGGCTGAGTTAGAAAAATCGCTTAAAATACAGAAGTTAGAGACCGGGGGGTTAAATATGACTTTTTCAAAATTTTATGATTTATCGTGTTATCGCAAGTGTTCAGCTATAAATATGCAAACTTTCATGTCTCCAACTTAATTAGGGGCTGAGTTAGAAAAATATCTTTAAATACACAAGTTAGAGCCCAAAGGGTTAAATATTAAGCCTTTTTCAAAATTTTATTATTTGTCGTTTGATGTGAGATGTTCAGCTATAAGTATTCAAAATTTCATGTCTCCAACTTAATTAAATTAGGGGCTGAGTTAGAAAAATTGCTTAAAATACACAAGTTAGAGCCCAGAGGGTTAAATATTAGACTTTTTCAAAATTTTATTATTTGCCGTTTGATGTGTGGTGTTCAGCTATAAGTATGCAAATTTTCAAGTCTCCGACATATATAGTTTCTGAGAACGGGTTCTGTGACAGACGGATAAACAGACAGACAAAGGAGTGAGACAGGTAGGGTTTCGTTAGATGGACGAAACTCTAAAAACATGCTTCGGATGACTGTAACAACATCCTAAAATTACATTACCATCAGCGATCTACCAATCCCGAATTTAGTTTCCATTCGTTTCATATATTCTTATTCTTTTTTGCGGGCCTGTAAAATAATTATCAATATTATATACAGTAAAACCTCTGATTAGCGGACACCCCGACAATGCAGAATTTGTCCTCTATTTAGAGGTGACCGCTACTGAGAGTAAAACATGTACAGTTATTTAAGTGTTGGTAATCGAAAAAATGTCCGCTAAATAGAGGTATCCGCTAATCGGGTGTGTTCGCTATGGAGGTTTTACCAGTAAAACTTCTGAATAGCGAACACCTCGGGAGGGCAAAATTTGTCCTCTATTTGGAGGTGTTCGCTACTGAGAGTAAAAAATGTACAGTTATTTAAGGGTTGGTAATCGAAAAAATGCCCGCTAAATAGAGTTGTCCACTAATCGGGTGTGTCCGTTATGGAGGTTTTACTGCATAATAATATCATCCTTTACAAGAAAATTGCATGCTGTATGATAGACAGACAGACATCCAGAGAAAGATAACCTCCGGATCAATAAACACTCATGTCTTTTGTTTTAATCATCCACAATTGTATGTCATACAATATGCCAGATTTTATACAACAGGCTAAAAACGGTCACCGTGGTACGGAATACTGTATTATTATTTGTTTGCCCACCAAAACTGGTTGCCACGGGTTGTTGCAAGGTTTGTGATCACGTGGTTGAAACTGATCTATTCAATATTGCTGCGTGCGTATTTTTTTTTATTTGCTCCATGTGTTCAAACCAGTTGTCTACGAAAACATCAACCGGTGAAAGTGACGCACACCAAATTTCTGTGACGTATGCAGATAAATTGTGCTTTTTTAAGAGTTTTTTCTATATAATTTTTAAACGGTTTGGAACTTATTTTTCATAGTAGGTGCATTCAGTAGGCGACCCTCATATCTACCTCCTGGTGCAATCAGAAACGAAATCCGACAAATATTTTTTGAGTTATGCTTGACGAAAGGTTTTTATAGGGCTTTTTTTTTAGTAGGACATGGCGTTAATATCCATCGTAGTAGTAAAGTGTCCGGACAGTAATATTTCGCTGAGTATTAGCCTTCGCTTCGCTCAGACAATTATACAAATTGACATAATTTTTATTTTAAATAACGAAAGAACAAGTAAATTAGTATAACATTAATACATATACAAATAAAACGTCGAAATAAAAATCACTTGATGACATAAACACGTGTAACTTGCTTACAGTCAAGTGAATATGACATTTACGATAAAGCATTATTGGCATTTAATCTTATAGTTTGGCGATAGATTTTTGGTCGACGGGATAACTAAGTACCATTTATTTACTATTTTCACTGCTGAAACAATGAAACTGATGGAAAATTTTTTAATATATTAAAATACTCATAAAATTCCTTGTAATAATTAACAAATGTAATTTACTAAGTAACAAATACCCTTACATGATTTAATCAAAATTTCTTGGATAACATAGAATATTGCAAAGATATTTAAATCCGTGATCACCATTTCTTTCTCTGATTAAAAATAAGAATATTTAATGTTTAAGGAAGATCGGCTTTTTTTTTCTTCTTCTTCTTGGTTCGGGCGATATTAAAAACAAATATTTTACCGGTAACAGTAAATTAATCAAAAATAGCTGCTTCAAGTCAGTTATGAGAACTGTAGTTTGATAAAAATCAAATTTTAATTTTAAAACGTGTATATGAAACCAAGCTATTTTTATATAAATACGGGACATTCAAAAAAGAATAACAGAACCGGCATTTTTCATGAATGAACCAAACGATCAAGGTAAACAATAAATAATTTAGCTAATCTTAAAAGTATGTGTAACACTAAAATGCTACAATTTGTGTAAAATAGCCTTTTAAATCGAAGGAAATTGCAGAATATAAATATTTAATTTATTACATGAAAATACGATCAATGATTCTGAAACCTGGAAGATGAGAAACAAGCTTCTATCTGGGCAGGGTATAAATGTAAACAAAGAGCACGTTGTGAAGTTTTGGTTCAGGGTTTGAAGTTGGATCCGACTTCACTTTTTCGGCGAAATGCGCGGGCCGTTATATATCATAGTAGGCTATAGCCATGCTTAAGCCAAGACTCCCTTATCATAAAACAGACTTGACGATCCGGAGAAAATCTATGGGTGAAAATGTCCCCGATAATTGCCAACTTATTAGCTGATTTTGTCCTGTAAGTTACGCCACCTGGTGTATACTCCTGGTAATACTCCATAAACAAATGCATAGTAAAAAATTGAAAATGTTGTGTTATTGGCAAAATTGTATAAAATATTTTTCGAATTCCAGTAAAATAAAGGCGTAAAAAAAAAATATTTCGCACAATTATGTTCTGGCTTTAAAAAATGAAACATATCAAAAATGAAGATTTAAAATAAGATTTATTGATATTTTTTTCAGGGTACTTGTTAGTTATCCCGTCGACCAATTTCGCCAAATTATATAAATCGCCAAACTACTCGCCAAGTTCTACAAATTGACACAATTTTTTATTTTAAATAACGAAAAAACAAATAAATTAGTATAACATTAATAGAAATACAAATAAAACGTCGAAATATTGGTTTTATTGGCCATTATTGGCATTTAATCTTAAAATTAATTAATTTATGGCAAACCATTATTGGCATTTAATCTTACAAATTGGCGACAGTAATTTGGTTGACGGGATAACTAACAAGTACCATTTTCAGTATATAGGACTTTGCGGGTTATTTTTTTTTTAATCTTGGCCCAATTTGGGCTTCGGAAAGAGCGATTTGTTGCCGATTGATATAAACAGTTATGAAAACAAAACTTATGAACTGTCAGTTTGTTTTATAAGAATTTACGGCACAGATGTCATATACGGCCCCATATTGGCGCGATTTTTTTCCGACGCCAATTTTGCGAAAACCTCGTTACCATATCATCTATATCCGGATAACCATATCAAGCAAAATAACGACACTTTGGTGCAAGTTAAGTATCTTGTGCGTATATGACACTGGCGCCAGAAAGAAATCGCGCCAATATGACATCTGTGCCGAATTTACAAATATAAATTTAGTTTCTAGATATTATTATCGTTTTTATATACGATTTGTTTATATCTGTATATAAAATAGATAAATGCCTTTTTTATATTAAATAAATTGAACAAATATTGGAAAATATTGCTTCTTTATGTGAAACAGTGAATATGCTTCCAGAAATTACGTTGCCAAATTTTCTTCTCCCGCCAAGGCCCCTATACTTGAAAAATACCGATTTATTATTATATAATGTAGTATTAGCTAATGTTCTGTAATCTGTTCCACAGTCAAAGTTGACTGCAAAAACGCGATGCTGGAATAATATGGTATCAAGTATACGGTTTAAAAATAAAATTTATTTTGCGCCAAACTACACTTTCGGTTGCCAATTTGGCGAAAACATCAACAGCATAAACAACATAATCCGGGTTACCACATCAAGCAAAATAACGACACTTAGGCGCAAGTAAAGTACCCGTTGACTATATGATATTGGCGTCAGAAAAAAATCGCGCCAATATGGGGCGAATATGACATCTGTACCTAATTTTCTTTCCTGATTATTATTACTATTATTATCATCATTTATTTACATAACGGAATACAGCAGTAAACATTTTTTGTTTAACAGTAAAATAAGTTCATTTTTGAAATAAAATGTCTAGAACATATAAAAATTTTAAGATTAACAACTATCATTAGCAAACTACAAAGCACATCGTAAAGAAAATGGTAAAAGACAAATGGAAAACAAATTAAAAAATATTTATGTTTCTCACGTTAGATAGCGCTAGTCACGGGAAACCATGTGGTTTCTAACCACGTGTACAGCGAACAAAGGAAACTTAGCGATTGCGAGGCCTGTTATTTCGATAAGGAGGCCTTGGCTTAAGCATTTAAATTGGAGGAGTTCTACCCGGAATATCTACGCAGATTTTCATTGGTCCATTTCCAAATCAAAACTTTTTTTTATATATAGAAGGATAACTAGAGATTAATCTGATCTCTAGTCGCAATAAAGTGTAGATTTGACCGATGAAGTTTTGTTTTAATGTCAAATTGTCAACATATCTGAAAGAAAACTAGAATGCCATCCAACGGACATTCTTTTCTTGCATAATGCGTATAAAAATTTTATCAAAATAATTGTTTGAGAACAGAAAGTATGAATCTTTTGATGAAAAAAGTTTAAGGCGAACCACACAATGTTACCAATATTGAAAAATGCCATTTTTTGAATTCAATAAATATATTTCATTTTCTTTCATTTTGTTTAGTTTTTACAGTTTTGTAGGCGAATGCTCTTAGTTTTCTTCTTTATCCATTTTTAAATGGATAAGAAAATTGAAGATCTATGATACTAAAAATTGTGAAAATTGTTCTAAAAGAAAGTTCCTTTATGAGAATTCAATACCGCAAAAAAATGACAATACATTTTGAATGTATATTTGATTTTGTAAAAAGTGAATGAGGGATTCTATAAAAAAATGGATATTTTTTATCCGTCGAAAAAAAAAATGGTTTTCTTTTACATGCTTTTTCTTTTTGGTTTTCTAAGAGGGAGAACTTTAGAAGGGGGGATTCTATAAAAAATGGATATTTTTATCCGTCGAAAAAAAAATATTTTCTTTTACATGCTTTTTCTTTTTGGTTTATCACGACACGTGTTTTCTGTGGCATTATCCTGAACTATGAACGATAGTGCTAAGTCCGAACTCTGCGTTTAACCTTTAGAACTATTTAACCGGATATTAACTGTAACTTTAGTTGTGAGGTATGTTTACCGTTTGTATTTGTCTGTGTGTTTATGAAATGTGTCGTTCGATATTACATAGTCTTCAATAGTGTTTAAATACACAAACACGCCAAAATATTCGGTATATTAACCCCTTGAGGGACACCGGTATATATTATATACCACCTACAATTAATGAAGTTTTACACCAGAAAAATTTTATTAAATTTTACTTTTCAAACTTTGGTGGAAAAAAGCCGCAAAATTGCTTTTACTTATTTTGAAATAGAATTTTTCAAAGATTCCGGTGGGAATTCAGCATTTCACAAACGTAATTGCTTGCCCCTCAAGGGGTTAACAAGTAAAGTTAATTAAACACGCGTAACAACACATGGTGGCAGCGGTGGCATTCGAACACACGCCTACGAAGAGACTGGTGCCTCAAAGCATGGCTGCAGCGGTTAAAAAGTAAAGAAGTAACTTAGCATATTCTACGTTGTTCTAAGTTCAAAATCAACTTCTACTTGCGTTCTGCGAACAGTTATGGCAACTGCGTCGGCATATCATATAACACCACCGGATTTATTTCAATTTTCGACTCCAACGGAGTGGCCCAAATGGGAACAGAGGTTTCTTCGATTCCGAACTGCTTCTGGTTTGAATACTGATAAACAAGAGGAACAAGTTGATGCTCTGATATATTTCATGGGCGAAAAGGTCGAAGATATTTGTCTCGCTTTCACTTTAACAGATGCTGAGAAGAAAGATTCCAGGCTGTATTAACTAAATTCGATGAACATTTTATTGTAAAAAGAAACGTAATTTTCGAACGCGCACAGTTTAACAAAAGGCTACAGAGAGAAGGTGAGTGCGTTAATGATTTCATTACTGATTTATATGCACTTGCAGATAAATGTAGTGATGGTGCATTACATGATGAAATATTAATGATCGCATAGTTGTTGGTATTACCGATCTGGCTTTAAGTGAAAAGTTACAACTAGATCCTAACCTTACTTTGCAAACAGCGATAGACAAAGTTCGTTTATCCTTATCGATCAAAAAGCAACAGTCTGTTTTAGTAAATAATTCATCAGTTAATGCAGTAATTCATAAAAAGAAATCAGTACAAATTTGAAATAGAAAGAATTTTCATGATAATAAAGTTAATGTAAGCATTTCAAAGTGCAAATGGTGCCGATATTCACCGCATGATAAAAAGAAGTGTCTCGCCAAGGACTTTTTCTGCAGAAAATGTAAGAAGAAAGGGCACTGGGAGAAAGTTTGTTTATCATCCACTAAGAGGATTAACGAAGTTAAATTTGAAGCAGGTTTTATAGGCTTAGTAGGAAATGTCGAAAATGAAGATGATTGGATTATACCAATTAAGATATTAGGAAAATCTGTTAAATTTAAAATTGATAGTGGTGCTGACCACACTGTTATTCCTTCTCATGTTGCACAAACAGTGTTGAAAAATGTTCAAATTAAAAGAACAAATAAAGTAATTTTGGATCCTGATAGATCACCTTTAAAAGTTAAGGGGAAGATTCTTGAAAATATAGAGTATAACGTTTGGTTTGGTTTGGTTTGGTTTGTATTTATGACGGCCAATTATCTACACGTGGGACATAGGCCCTGGGGGGGAGTGCCCTTCGTGGGGGCCTTTCTAAGGGAACCTAACCCGTATTTACGCATGGGAATCCACGGTTTCGAAGAAAACCACGAAAACTCCGAAACGGTTAGGCCGACGGGCGCGATTGAGTTCGAACCCAGCACCTCCCGTCTACCAGCTTCGAGAGCAGAACCTCTCAGCCACTGGTGGGGCTAGAGTATAACGGAAAAAATTGTTTGGAAATATGTTATAGAAGGTCTCCAGACGTGTTTGTTTGGGAAACCAGCCATAAAAATGTTTGGGCTAGGTCCTAATATTCTAGACCATTGTGTGCGTAGTATTAGTAGTTTCGATCCTGTTAATGAATTTCTTTCTCTATTTCAAGGACTTGGTTTACTGAAAGGTGACTACCACATAGAACTTATCGATGACGTTAAGCCTTATGCTCTTACTTCTCCACAGCGAATACATGTGCCATTATTAGAAAAAACAAAGTTAGATATTAGAAGAATGCAGAAATTTAATGTAATTCAGCCACTGGAAAAACCAACTGATTGGTGTTCTCCTGCCGTTGTTGTCAGAAAAACAGATGAAAACGTCAGGATTTGCGTAGATTTGACAATACTGAATAGAAGCATTCGTAGGGAATGGCACCCACTGCCAACCACCGAATACAATTTATCTCTCTTGGCAGGAGCAAAAATATTTTCGAAATTGGATGTCAATTCCGGTTTCTGGTAAATATCTCTTGACGAAGAATCATCTTACCTCACAACGTTCATAACACACTTTGGCAGATTTCGTTTTTTGCGTCTTCCATTCGGAATTTCGTCAGCTCCTGAGCATTTCCAGCGGATAATGTCGCAGGCATTAGAAGGACTTCACGGGATTATCTGCAACATGGGCGATATCCTTGTTTGGGAGTCTAGTCAGGCAGAACACGACGAACGGTTAAAAATTACTCTAAAACGGCTTCAACAAACGGGAATTACGGTAAATAAACAAAAATGCGTTTTTAATGTCAATACCATAAAATTTTTGGGTCATGTCATCGACGAGTTAGGAATACATCCCGTCGAAGAAAAGTTTGCAGCTATACGCAACTTCAAAATTCCAACAAATAAGACGGAGCTTAAACAACTTCTTGGTATGACTAATTACCTCGCACGATTCATCCCAAGATTTTCCGAAACTTTAGCACCTCTGAATTCTTTATTATCCACGAAGAACGAATTCATTTGGGTGCACCGCAAGATGAAGCACTGAAAAAACTTAAAGAGATTTTGTCGTCCGAACCGGTGTTGGCAATTTTTGATACTGGCAAGGAATCTATTGTGACAGCAGATGCCTCTCCTATGGTCTGGGGGCGACGTTATGTCAAAGACCGAGTGACTCTACATTGAAGGTAATTGCATACGCATCTCGCACGCTGACGCCAACTGAACGACGTTATGCACAAATAGAAAAGGAAGCACTTGGGCTAACATGGGCATGTGAAAAATTTTGTAACTACTTGATAGGCACCAGGTTTCTTCTAGAGACAGATCACAAACCTTTTGTCCCTATGTTGACAAGAAAATCTTTAGATGATTTAACTCCTCGACTTCAAAGGTTAAAAATGAGATTGAAAAGATATTCTTTCGATGTTTTACACACCCCAGGAAAACATTTATGTGCAGCAGATGCATTATCTAGATCACCTATCCAGGAGGAAGTTCCAGATTTCGAATTAGAAGACGAAGTTGAAGCTTATGTCAATCTTTTAACAGAATCCATTCCTGTAGCTCCGCAAAGGAAGCACAGGAAGCACAGGTAATATTGGAACAAGAGCAAGATTCAACATGTAAAATGTTAACAGCCTATGCTTTACGAGGATGGCCGGAAAAAAATAAATTCGAACCAGGATGTCTACCTTATTGGCCTTTGAGATACGAAATATCCTTGCAGAATGGATTACTTATGCGAGGAGATCGAATAATCATTCCACGCAAGCTAAGACATGAAATTTTAGAGAAAATAGATGAAGGCCATGTGGGGATAGGTAAATGTAGAGATGTGGCGAGATCTGCAGTATATTGGCCAGGTATCAGTAAAGACATAGAGAAGTTAGTGCGAGAGTGTACTTTATGTATACAAGAAGCTAAAAATCCTTCGGAACCATTGACACCCACAGGATTTCCTCAAAGAGCTTGAGAAATAGTAGCTATGGATCTGTTCAAACTTCTTTCAGACTGGTATTTGTTAGTAACTGATTACTATTCACGTTATCCAGAAATCGCTAAATTAGACAGGCTTACGTCTCGAGAAGTGATTCTACATTGCAAGTCAATTTTCGCCAGACATGGAATACCTGATATTGTTAGGTCTGACAATGGGAAACAATTTGAAGTAACGAGAACAGCTGAATTCTATCAATTTGCAAAAACATATGGGTTTAAACATATCACGTCTAGTCCAAGATACCCACAGAGCAATGGATTTGTAGAAGCAGCTGTCAAAATTATCAAGCTCAGATTGAAAAAATCCAAAGATCCTTATTTAGCACTACTCTGTTACAGAGCTTCGCCTTTAAAGAATGGATACAGTCCAGCTGAGTTATTGCTGGGTAGGAGATTACAAACAACGTTACCCATACCACTAACAGCACTTCAACCAAAACACACACAGAAGGAGAAATTAGAAGAAATAGAGGAAAATCGAATAAAAACACAAGAAAGGTACTATAATCAAACACAGCTCCCATGAACTCACGTCAATAAATCCAAGGGAGAAAGTGTGGATAACCGATAGAAAGGTTGTTGGTACAGTTCAGAAACATGCGGACACACCAAGATCATATTTCGTAAAAGAAGGACATCATATCCTGAGACGAAACAGAAAACATCTAATTCCGAGTGCGAAACTGCAACCACGTCCGACAGATGATGACATAGAGGAAGCTCTTTCCACAGAAATTTCTAAAAGTGAAGTACCTGAAAATTGAACAACAAATGCTTCAGACTCAACTAAGAGAAATGATCAGCTTAACCCTAGAATCAACCAACCTGTTGTAACTCGAAGTGGACGGACTGTTAAACCTCCAAATCCACTAAATCTCTAAAAGGGGAGATGTGGCATTATGCTGAACTATGAACGATAGTGTTAAGTCCGAACTCTGCGTTTAACCTTTAGAACTATTTAACCGGTTGTTAACTGCAACTTTAGTTATGAGGTATGTTTACAGTTTGTATTTGTCTGTGTGCTTATTAAATGTGTCGTTCGATATTACATAGTCTTCAATAGTGTTTAAATACACAAAAATGCTCGGTATATTAACAAGTAAAGTTAATTAAACACGCATAACAATACATTTTCTTCTTGACTTATTTGCGATCAGAATAACAAATAATATTTTAACGAACAGTAAAACTGACTTAAGTGACTCTTTCTTACTCTAAGAGCGCCTTCTAATTTTGCAAAAGCACCAATGTTACAAAAATTACTTATTTTTTATGTATTTATTTTACTCCATCAGGCGTGTTTTAAAGAGGATAGCTGTGTACAACAAAGTGTTTTCTATAAAAACACTTTATTCACATTCACATTCCATTTAATCTATGTTGTTACTAATTTATTTCCTTTGTGATTAAGATAATGGTGACATTCCCTCCGGAAATTCAATTTACACCAGAAAATTCAAATTGAAATCAATTGGAAAATCGACATGAACCCGGCATAATTAATCCTGTAACAAAAATAAAAGAAATTTATCCAGATTTTCATGAAAATTTAATTATATCTCTAATATCAGCTTCATTTCTTGCGAAGAAAACTGGAATTTTTTTATATTCACATGTATAGAATTTCCATCTTAAACAACATTGTGGAGTTTTCTCTGTAAAACAGGTTACTGAACTTTACACATAAAAGTGGAAACGCTACCGGAAACCGAACAGAATCTTGTCCATAAAGAAATATATTAATATTGACACTAGAACCGCCGGGAATTTCCTTCAAATGTTATAAAAATATTTTACGCCAGAATTTTTATTTAATACAAATCAACTTATTTATTTAATTTATTTCTCTGTGGTACACATTTAACTTATTTTAGAAAGAAATTTCTGGCTGGAATCGAAATATTTTTATTAGCTACCGGTCAAAATGACCGCTTTGGCGGTTCTAGTCACCGCCCTCTGAATACTAGGCCTGAGCGCTGACCCAAAAATGGCGGCTGCCGAAGGCGGATTTTTTTCAGCGTGTTTACAGTCCCTTAAATATTCGTACCAATAAATTTTTAAAGTTTTTTCCGCTTCATTTTTCTGAGATTAAACGATTCAGAGAAATCTTGAATAAAATACTGGTGTCAAAGTTTAAGGAACCGTACTTACGTTAAAAAAAAATCCGCCTTCGACAGCCGCCATTTTTTGTCAGCGCTCAGGCCTAGTACTCAGGGGGCGGTGTTCTAGTGTTAATCACATCCATCTCGAACAGAGGATCGGGTCTTCTGCAGATTCGCTTTACCCAGCCAAATGCCGATATCTAACCCATATAATTTTAAATCTCAATGTGTGAACTAAGCTTGTAAAAAAATTATACACGATAGCGCAACTAGTTTAAAAAGTAACTATTACCGCTTATGTTAACACCATATTCAATATTCAATGCGTAATTTTACTAAAAAAATAGCGTATTTAAAATGTATTCACATAAAATTAATTGCTTTTATAACTTACTAACAATTAAGAATAATAAGTGATATAATAATGTTTCAAGTACTGTGTAAGATTATGAAAAGAAGTTTTGTCACCGGAAAAATTAACAGAAGTTCTTTGTATATTAGAAAAAACTATTGTACTTTCTCATCTCAATTTAGAGAAATGAATGTAATCGTGGAAATCTGCTGTATCATAACGAGCGGCAGATCGAAGTGTTTGTTCCGTTTAAATGTTTGCACCTAGGATCGCCAGTTCGCTGTAACAAAAAATCGTGATACTTTCTCGTAGATCAAGACTACAAAATACAGCAAATCCTATAAAAACTGAACCTGTCTGTATCGGAATCTTGTCTTAAATGTACAAAATGCATAGTCCCATGAATGCCATGCAATTAAACCTGATACACGAAAACCTGGCTAAAACGGAATTTTCGATTTTATAATGAAATTTGAAGGACATTGCATTTAATCATGAGAATCTACTGCTTCATGATGAGCGGCAAATAGAAATATTTGTACGGTTTAACCCCTTGGGGATGAGCGGCACGTATACGTGCCGCATGAAGCGCTCAGAATCCTTGTTTTTCCTCACCAGTAAAATTATACTGTAAAATTTGGCTTATTTAATCAGCGCATTTTCTCGATTCAAGAAGATACAAATTTCTGTTTTTAAAAAACGGTGGCAAAAGATTAAAAATTTCGTAAAATGCTCCCTTCCCGAAGGGGTTAAAGTTCTGTAACTAGTGTCGCCAGTTCCGCTGTCACAAAAAAGACGGACAACTTTACCGGACTAGAAATTACAGGAAATCATATAAAACGGAACCTGCCTATAACGGAATCTTACCGGGTGTCCCAAAAAGGACTGACTGATTTTAAAATTCAATAACTTGCAAACGGTGACAGATATTAAAAAAATTCTTGCAGGAGGGTTATGCATAAGGTCAAAAGTTTTATTACAGTGATTTTCAATTTTAGTTCGATTTACAAACAATAGATGGCGCTGTAAGCAATAGTCGCTAAATTCAGGCTCGATTTTTGTTACTTCGTGGCCCGGATAATACATTTCCATCTCCTTTTTCTGCATGGAAAAAAGATAAAGGACCAAAAATCGAGCCTGTATTTAGCGACTATTGCTTACAGCGCCATCTATTGTTTGTAATTCGAACTAAAATGGAAAATCACTGTAATAAAACTTTTGACCTTATGCATAACCCTCCTGCAAGAATTTTTTTAATATCTGTTACCGTTTGCAAGTTATTGAATTTTAAAATCAGTCAGTCCTTTTTGGGACACCCGGTATCTTAAACGTACAAAATGCATGGTCGCTATGGAACGAATGCCACACAATTGTACCTGATAGATGAAAATCTGTGTAAAACGTCAATTTCGACTGCTCCCTTCAGATTTCTCCTTACTAGGCATTGCTGTAGTAAATAATAGTGTTATAAAATAAAATGAATGAAATAGGAATCGCTAGGTGCTGCAAAAAAAATCCGTTTTGGAAAGGTTTGCGGTTGAGCTGTTAAATGATATGCTGCATAAATGTTAAATGACTGCATAATATTCCATTCGTATGGAAAAATTTTAAATTTTTCCGTCTGGTATAAACAGGTTACTTTTTTTTAGTATTTACTGAAACAAGTACTTTAACCCATTAACCGCCAAAACTATTACGATAGGAATTTTCAAATTTCTTGTTGAAAGTAGTTTCCCACCACAAATTTAGTAAGGTAAATTTCGCTTTACTAAAATAGCAAAATTTCTGCCAATAAATAAGACATTTTTTTAAATTCTAAAATAGTGATGCCAATGTAATTAATTCATTGCATGAGCAATTATTTTGACTGTTGGGTGAATGCAACGTCAGCGGTTAATGGGTTACTTCTCGCTCCCGTCATGTTCTCGGGCTGTGTCTTTTACTCAAATTGTTTGATTCCCGCCAGTTTTATAAAATAGTGAAACTGGCTATATTTTAGTATCGTTTTTCCTGTCATCAAATAAGGTGAATATTTCTTTTTCATAAAAGTGGTGCCAATGAGCAATTTGAATTTTTCAACAGTAATTTAATTCGAGCGTTAAGGGGTTAAAATGTGTAAAAACAGAATCGCTGAGGACTGACAACTGTTCGGTTTTGGACAGTTTCCGTTACTTTCTTAGACAGTAGATTTGTACGTTGCTCTTTTTTGTACGTTTATAAAATTTTCCGCTAAATACGGGCTCTGTTTTCATAGGATTTACTGTATACTGTATTCATTACTATTTTATTTTCCACTCGATGAACACTAATGAATAGTATGGTAATAAAAGAAACGAAGTTGTGCATCATAAAAAATCACTATTTCGGCGCCCAAGACGTGGTTACGAGGTACTAGAGAACCTGTAAGAGATTGTACCGCTACAACCGAAATACTCAAAGCCAGAGACACGAGTTGTGACATCATTAATAATCAACCTTCTCACTAGTGTTGGAATTCACACGGGAAATTTTTGAATAGCAACTTTAGAATGTGTTTTGCAACTGTAACCACCTGTGGGTAGTGGCGGACGTAAAATATAGCCTATGTGGGATCAGGGATTGTCACCATGAATTTAACCATTACTTTTGAAATCGGTTTTGTGTTTTCTGAGATTCCACACAAATCGTAATTTAGAACAGATTTAGAAAGTTTTTCACTCATTTCACCTTTTTGACTTTGGAATCTTTTTAGAAACTCTTCTTAGAGAACATTTTCTAAGTTCAGAACATTATCTTATGAGTATCCACCATGACTAATTATCAATTTTCTACCTTTAACTATTCTATAATCTTAATTTAGAACGTTTTAAGAACGCTTTTTGCGCATTTTTATCATGGTTAAATTTCAATTTTCTTATAAACTATTCATAGAGAGCATTTATATTTTATATGTAACTACCATGCCAAATTTCAAATTTCTAGGTCTTTCAATATCACAAAAATGTCATTTTTAGAACGTTTTTTGCTCCTGCAAACCCCATGAGGGTATTGGTACTGGCATAAAATATATTCTATGTTTGAACAGGGACACTATCAGTTTGTTATCATTACTTTTGGAATCTGTTTTGTAGTTTCACAGTTGTTGTTCCCTTACAAACAAACAACCGTTACTTCTTTATAATATTGGTACTTGGTACAGTTTTATTTATTTTGAGAAATAGCAATTATATTCTTTTGAACAGTTGACTGAAACTGCTTTAATCCTGAACAGTACGAATGTTTCTTTTGGAAGTTTATTTTATTTGCCTTATTTCATCACAGACTTTTGTGGTTACATAATGCGAGTAATTTTATTCAAATATAGTAGTAACGAGCGATTGAATTTATTTAATAAAGGATAAATTTTAATTAATTCTTAGATGCATGGCTGCGCAGGTAGAATTAAGTGATTGAGAATTTAAAAATTCTCATGAGAAATAAATTTATTTGTGTCGCTAGCAATATTAAAGAACTATTATTATATAAAAATATAATACTCCCTCCGTCCCAAATTAGTTGCGACATTTAGGTCGAAAATTTTGTCCCAAATTACTCGCTACATTTTAAGTGGGTGGAGTCACACTCGCCCACATCGACGCCATTTTGTAAGGACTCTACCACCAGTATACCATAAAAATAATTTTCTTCCTAAATAATTAACGATTCAGTATCTAGAATTTGGTTTTATGCAATTACTGATGGAATGATCCTTACAAAATGGGACGTGGCTTAAGAGCGTGCGAACCCTGGATTTTTTAAACTAATTTGGTACTTATTTAGGGAGAGACAGAGGGAATGATTGATAAGTAAATGTTGTTGATTGATAGCATAGTACCCTGAAATCGCTGAAAAATGTTCAAACAAAATCATAAATATCAATAATCAGTACAAAAATAATCAAATATAGCAACTAATTTGGGACAGAGGGGATATATATAATTATCTAATTATATATATTATTTATTATATAATTATATATATTATTTATTATATAATTATATATATAATTTATTATATAATCTATTTATATAAAATCCAAGTCTCTGTGTGTCCCTCACGATTCCGGTAGGACCGCCTCATTGAAATGAGTAATTGTCGAAAAAAACTAATGCAGGGTTACCACAGTAGCGCCAAATGTTAGCCAACTTGGTGATAGCTGGGTAATTTGGCGAAATTCCCATTTAAAACCATTAATCTTTCATAAAGGAGGTCACCGAAATTTAATTTAAACTCCGCTCTTTTAAGATATTTTTCAAAATCTATGAGTGAGAATTTAAAGTACATCTTTACATCTTCCTCCCGATGCTACTAATAAAATAACCGCCAATAGACGACGCTGCACTGTGTGAGCTCCTAACTGCGCGATTTTAATGTGCTTTAGGTACTTTTCCAGTATAGGTGCCTTGGCGAAAAAGGAAATTTGGCAACATATTTTCCGGGAACCTATCCACTGTTTCATTTTATATACACACGCATTTTTTAAAAAATATTTATACGATTTATTTAATATAAAAAAGACGTTTCTTTAATTTTATAAAGAAACAGATGGGATTTGTACATAAAAACATCAATAATATACATATAAAATAAACATATAAAACAAACAAAAACGCTCATCAAGTTTGTTTTTATAGCTGATTATATGATTTGACAACAAATCTCGAAATTTTTTCCGTTATACGGACACCATGCCAATATGTATGCTAATGCGCCAATTATTTCAAAATGCTACAAGATATTTTTAATTTTATGCCAGCAGTTTAATATGAGTTTTATTTTATTGCTTTATTTTATAACAGTTATTTGTTCACATATTTTAAGTATATAATTGTGATTTAATGAAACAGTTCGTAAAAGTCTGGAATTTTCAAATGTTATATTTTTTAAATGCTCACTTTAGTATCGACAATGTTTTTTCTTTTATTTTTTAAATGCTTCAATTCACGTGATTTTCATTTTGCGCCATCTATTACGCTTGGCGACAAAGGTATCCGTATAACGGAAACGAACCCAAATCTTACATCTGATGCCCAAATTACACCAAGCTTTTTTTTTAAAAAACGCCAAAGCCCCTACAGTGGAAAAGTAACAAACTGTCTATTATTTTGCACTATCTGTGTTATAGTTTGTACTATATGTAAGTGGTGTGGAGCGAAAAGTTTAAAAATTAAATATTAAAGTTTCGGCACAGATGTCATATAATACACGCGTCGAATATTGGCGCGATTTTTTTTCTGACGCCAATATCATATACACAACGGGTACTTAACTGGCGGCAAAGTGTCGTTATTTTGCTTGATATGGTAACCCGGATGTTGTTTATGCTGTTGATGTTTTCGCCAAATTGGCGTATATGACAATTGTGGCAAAGTTTCTATAAAGCAATATAAGACTAAAAAATTAAGAATAAAATAAATGCAAAATAAGACTAAAGAAGAAAGAAAAATCATGCTTTAAGCATAGAATATGTAGCACTTTCCAACACATCCTGAATGCTTTAACAAAACTTCGTTATTTGGGGAAATAAGATAACTAAGTAAACATTTTAGAAGACGCATAAAAATTTTTAAAAATTGATTTCAGCAGTTACCGTCCATAGCCAATAGTATCGTTATTACATGACACTATTTAGCCAAAATTTAATTTAAACTACTCTTAAAACTACCGAAATCACATTTCCAGATATTATCATCCATAGACGGTTATCTATCCAATTCTTTGCGTGACCCTGTATATCATTTTATCTATATTCTACAGACATTTCTTAGTAAACTAAATGCAGTTTAGCGTAAAAACTCATAATTCTTTTAAAAACCACCTTTAAGCAATTTACTCTCATACTCAGTAAACCTTACGAATTCTTTTGTGTAGCCCTTCATATGAACTGTAGCATTTATACACACAGCATAGTATGCATAAATGTAGTGAAACATAAAAGCGCATATCATAATTAAAAATTCATTTCTAGCAATCATTGCTTATGTACAATACTTCGGAGAAAAGTTGCTTGGCGAGAAAGAAGTTTGTCAATGTATTTTCTGACAACATATTTACTGCTTCATACTTACAAGCAATTTTTTCCATATGTATGCAATTTATTTAGGTAGTTGTTAGCTATCCCGTCGACCAGTTTCGCCAAATTATATAGATCGCCAAACCACTCGCCAAATTATACAAATTGACATAATTTTTATTTTAAACAACGAAAGATCAATTAAATTAGCAAAACATTAATAAAAATACAAATATAACGTCGAATTAAAAATCACTTGATGACGTAAGAAACACATGATCATGTTTAATGTCAACCATTATTGGCATTTAATATTACAATTTGGCGACAGTAATTTGGTCGACGGGATAACTAACAAGTACCTTTATTTAATGTAAAAAAAAGCTATTTACCCATTTTTTATAATAAACAGAAGTAATTTTGGCACAGATGTCATATTCGCCCCATATTGGCGAGATTTTTTTCCGACGCCAATTTGGCGAAAACATCAACAGCATAAACAACAACATCCGGGTTACCATATAAAACAAAATAACGACACTTTGGCGAGAGTTAAGTACCCGGTGTGTATATGACATTGGCGTCAGAAAAAAAAATCGTGCCAATATGGGGCGAATATGACATATGTGCCGTAATTTAGCACAGATGTCATATACACATCGGGGTTGGCGTGATTTTTCTCTGACACCAATTTGGCAGAAATCTCGCTTTCGAATACCAGTTACTTATACATTTTTAAATTATTTGCTATCATTTTGAAAAGGAAATAACGATAAATAAATAAAAGTTTGAATAATAGCTATAGAACAAAACAGTTTATATAATTAAAAACAGAAAATAAAAGCAAATAGACTATTTATTAATAAATAAAAAACTATACCCTGGTTACCATAGCAGGCAAAATAACACCATTTTGGCGCCAGTTAGGTATCTCGGTACATATCTGAAATCTGTGCCGTAATTTGTATATATATAAAAAAATATTATATATATTTAGAAACGATTTTTTTATGTATATAAGTGCATATATAAACGAAAATAAAAGTTCATTAGATTTGTTTTCATAGCTGCTTATATTTTTTGGCAACATATCTCACTTTCTGATGCCCGAATTGCGCCAAGCTTTTTTTAAACATGCGCTATAATGGAAAAGTACCTAAATAATTAATAAACAGAAATAACCAATTATACAAACTAAAACTTTTTATTTCGAGATCAAAGCATTGTTTTTAATTTCAATTAAAAATACATATATCCTTGGATAACTTTAGTTGAAATTAGGTTCACAGCTTAATATCTTATTCCATAAACCTAAGCAAACACAAGTGATTCATTCATCGTGAAACTTAAAAAAAATTTAAATCATTGAGGTAATCATTCACAAAGTAAGTTCTCCAACAATCAATGGACAATATTCTAATGACATCATAGTAGGTAAAATGGTGGCGGTATCGATTGCTTATGGTTTGAAATCACAAAGATTTAATTTTGCAATGTCTCTTAGTTACATTATTTTATTGTCATATTTATGAGCTCAGAACAAAAGCATATTTTTTCATTGTTTAGTTATTGAAGACAGAAACAAATTATAAATGCATGATTTGAAAAATTTAAATAATTTTCTTTCTTAATACTAAAAAATAACATCGGGAAGTAACAGCGGGTTTAAGTTAAATAAGTTTAACTGTTTAATTCTGTTGTAATGTTCAAAATAACTCTATTTATTAGATTTCAGTAAACAACATCAGAGCCCGATTAAACTTTGAAGTTAGCGGAATTACAATGTCATTTCAGGACCTTTCTTTTGGAGAAGCTTTTCTAAATTTCATATATACATGGAAACTCTTCAGTGTTAGAAATATTATTCTTAGGACTGACATAACATGAGAACGGCCTGCAATTTTGCACAAGTTTTTGAAAACTATTTTATATCAGAAATTTTGCTAAAAACTGGTTACTTTTTTGTTATAGCTGCCCACACTATTAGGATTATGACAAGTTGTAGCCAATTTCGCCAACGTCTTAACCAAGATCGTGAAGCACACACATATAATACCATATAATACCACTTCATGAAATCGTATACGATAATTTAATAGTTTTTACCTTACTTCAAGTGTAAAATATATTTATTTTTAAGGTTTAACAATCTAAATTGTCCAATATATGAATTTAAAAAAATGTAAACAAAGATTGAATAGACATGACCGCAAAAAGCCTCAAACCTGCATAACACTTGGAACCAAACTGTGCAGATCAGTGGTCTTCTACTGTACACAGTTTTTCATAAATGTGTTTTGTTCTTTAAATGTGTTATTTTCATCTATCACTGCGGAACAAGCGAGAAAACTCATATTCTTGCACATGAGTTGTATATATCTTTATGTCTAAATTTCCGTCATTTTTGACGGGCTACCTTTCTAGTTATATATATTATTTATTACATATCTATACATTTATATATGTATTTATATACGTATTTGGCATTATTAATCTAAAATCATTACGGTATTGCTTATTGTTTCAAATTCTAAGTATTTTTGTACGCATTAGATTATATTTATAATTGTAAATCGAAATAAATGTAGTAAATTTATGTATTATAAAAATATAGAATAAAGGCTTGTAACCCCACTACTCAAAAAAAGATTTATATATAGAGGAGGTGGGGGGATGAATGGGACATTTTTACGAAAATGTTTATTTTTAATGCTTTTTTATAGTTATTATCAATATTATATATCACATTTCATACATTAGGTATTTGACTGGATCTGTGCACCATATTTAGTCTAGATTATTGTCATATAGTAAAATATTATAAAATTTAAAAAACGTCACTCTCTGTCCAATCAACCCTATAGCAGGGATGAATAGGACACCAATATTTTTCACCCTGTATTCAATGTTACCTAGTTAAAATTTATAATTATAAATTTATATGTATTTATATTTGTAATATATGACCTTATAATATGGCAATTATATCTCAGCGTTGCTAATCACTTCTTTTACTGCAGTTTTAACTTGTAATGCAAACTTCGATTGTCTGTCTGTTCCCCTTTCCCGCATACAAGGCATTTTAGATATGAAATGAAAGTGAAAAATGACTTTGAAATATGGCATAGCCAATATTTTTCATTCACAACTTATTAATAAATATTAATTCAATGTATCTTAGATATCATGCACAAATGCAGGGGTCGTACTTGTCCTGAGATTTCACGACCGGGAAATTCTTCGGTACCAGTACTTTCTTTTGGAAATATCTCTTCTTAAATAAGGCGAAATTTCGCACGTTTAACCTAGATTTATTTTTCTAGAAACAAATTGTGATATTTTTCCTGAAAAAATCCCTTACGCGTACGACACCTGCAAATGAAATTATGTTAGTGGACGTGCGAGTGGGAATTTATTTAAGCACAAATTTCAAATTCAGTATAATTTACCCCATCTGATGAATAAACATATATTACTTTTAACAATTTTATCTATTTTGATAATGTTTCAATAGCATTTTTTTGATAAACTGTTTAACTCTTATTAAAATTAGACATGAGAGTTCCGACTTTTTGCACACAAGTATAATCTTAGAGAAAATGTTATTTTATTTATTCGGAACATTTTTGCGATTTAACAGAACAACATTTCCTTTAAGATTATACTGGTGTGCAAAAAGTCGGAACTCTCATCCCTGTAAAATACGATAACTAAGATTCCATATAATTTTTAATAATAAGCAACCTCTATAATACGAGTACAGTTTAGTACTAATAATTAACATAAATCATTAATTTATAAACCTATAAAATATTTTTAGTTAATAAATAAATGTTTTAACATCTCTAAGGATGAAAAAGACTGTCCCATTCATCCCCATTTAAATTGACCCAATCATCCCTATGATACATAGATTCAATTGTCCGCTATTTTGCCGCAGGAATTATTTTGACACATCGGTTAATAAGCATTCATTTTAATTACCAATATTGAACCTTCAAATAATTAACTACAACATATCTTATTTATTTATATTGTATAAAATATTTGACAACTTCAAATTAAAAAAAAAGTTACTTTTATGCAGAGTTTTAAAAAATGCAACTTTGCAAAAAATTGAAAAGATCCATGTGGTTTTGCTTTTGGTTCTAAAGCACACTATGGTAGGGCTATATATGAGAATAGAAATCAAATAAAAAAAACGTTCATTAAATGAAATATTGAGAATGTCCCATCCTTCCCTTGTCCCATTCGTCCTCTAGCTCACCTATGTATGGAGAAACCTACTTCGTAAATCATGGGCTGCTCTTGTTACTCAAAAACAATTTATTGGGAAATTCAGATTTCCTATAATCTAGAACAGGGGTTACCAACTGTGGCATGCGGATACCACTATTTTTTTAAAGAAAAAAACCTACTTCATGAATCGCAGAGATTCGGTGTTAGATAAGGCAATGGTTACTGTAAAATTTTAGTACTGTGTAGCATGCCACACTGAGCCAACCTTGATCTAGAATAATACACGAATAAATAAATTTCAAACCGGAAAAGTAATAGATTTTGTGTGAATATATTTACAAATTAACCACTTAACCGTGCACATCTTCAGCATAAAGTTTTTATCCAGTGCATCTGTTCCTTTTAGGCAACAGATAACAACGATAATTATACATAGGTAATACTGTAGATTGGTTGAGTCAGAACCGCAAGCACTCCGATATGCACAGTAAATTCCGGTGTAGAATCGGAGGATCAAACAATCATTTTGATTACCTTAACTTTTTTATTCCGTATCGTGCATCCGGAAAACTGGAGGTGGTTACTTTTGAGAATCACTTTTTCGAAAAAGCAATCTTAGCTTAATTTAATCGTAGAATTCTGTGGTTGAATAAGGTGAAAATTAACATTCGAAATAGTTTCACTGAAAGATAAGCATATATAGTCATCGTAAATGGTTTAAGTAATTGTTTTCTCTGTAATGTACTGTAATTTCAGGCGTATAATCGCAGGATCGAACAAGCATGTTTGATTCCCTTAACCCTTTGCGCTCGTATGTCCTGTCGCACTGGGCATTATTAGGTTGAGCAAAAAGTTCTGGGAAATTTTTATCTAATAGTTACCAAAATTTGTATCGTATGTAGGAGTACTAGTGGTATATCTATAGGAGCTCGGGAATTTAGGCTCCAAAATGTCTATTGAGCAGCATGATTTTTGTATATCGATCTGGCATTATTGGAGAAATGTTCTAACGATTCTGAAAGCAGTTGATGAGTTTTCACAGTTGGACGGCGTCGAAATTCTTCCACACTCCGCCTACAGTCCAGACGTGGCTCCATCCGATTACGGCCTCTTTCGATCAATGCAACACTTTTTCAAGGGCCGTCGATTTGAAACCTTTAATGCGGTTGAAGAAGCATGTCAAGAGTTTTTTGATTCCAAGTAGCCGCCATGGTACTTACAGCAAATCCTGAATCTGGTAGAACGATGGCAGAAAGTCGTGGACTATGATTGTCTCTACTTTGAAGAATCGTCCTTGTTGCTTTTGTTGTTAATTTTCGCATAACAACGCAACTTTCACAAATTTCCCAGAACTTTTTGCTCAGCCTAGTATCTTTCTTTTCAAAATTTGTTTATGGCACCATTAATAAAGGAAAATAAAATTTGCCTTATTTAATTACAGCCTTTTTGAAATTGCGCACTTGAAGGAAATTTCTTTTAAAAAAGCGGTATCAACCGCGTAAAATTTGTGTAAGAGACGCCCGAGTCGAAAGCGTAACTTTTTAAATGCGTGTCGTGCATCCTTAAAACGAAAGGTGTTCCCAATTGTGAATCACTTTCCTAAATAGCAACCTTAGCTTAATGTAATCGTAGAATTCTATGATTGAATAAGGAGAAAATTAATAATCGAGATAGTTTTGCTCTAGGATAAGCATCTCTAAACACCCTAACAGGTTTAACTCTATTAACATATATTTTACACAAGTCCGGTATCCATAAATAATAACAGTATCCAATGTCAATATGAAAAAGTGAATTTTCATATTACACTTTCTTATATCTTTTTAATTGAAATCGGTATTCCGAAATGTTTACAGACTCACCTATGTTTATAATTTGTGCATTTGTTAATCTATTACAGAAAGCTTTATCTTACAGGCCATCCACATGGTCCGCGACCTGAACATCGATATTTTTTAACAGAAAATTTCATTGTAGGTTTCTGCAGAATTTTCTCTAGAATTAACCTCCGAAGGTGATTTCTGTGGAATTTGTAAGGAAAATCTAAAAAGAAAAATTTTCTAAGAAATTATTGGTGTTCAGTTAGCGAACCAGTTGGTAGCCCAGCTCTTACGTTTTGTTACGGTTTCATTTTCTATAACGTTCGAGCGAGATGATGTTTTTTTTTTCAATACGGCGCGGCGACTAAATAAATCAGGAAAAACATTTAATGTGAATTTTGGCAATTTAAAAACACAAGAACCTCAAATTTTGTTCTTACCAGACTCTTTCTAATCAGTACAGAGATCCTACTTTTTCAAAGGAAATACCAATATTTTTAGCAAAAAAACTCGACTTGTAAATTGCGCGATATCAAAAGGCGAAATTTTCTCTGATAAATTACTGGTGCTTATCTCACCTAAAGTCGGGGAAATTTCCTGATCTGTATGAAACCTGTAGTAGCATGTCATGAGGGGCGAATGAATTATTTTACTATTCGAATAAAACATTCGAGCATACGCAAAAGTAAAGCTCACAACTTTTTTTTTTATTCAATTCTACCATAAAGTTTGTATCGAAGAAAAATTCTTATTTTAATTAGATTAATTCAAGCAAACCATAAAATATAAAAAAAAGTTTTGCCTTCAAAACTTTTGAAGATAATTGATTGGAAAAATTACGAAGGTTGTCAACTCTGATTATGTTTCCTTTGTTATATACTGTCTGGTGGTATTTGATTAAAAATATAGACTATGTTTGGAAAATATGTTTTTGCGCATGCCCGAATTATTCAATCGATAGTAAAATCATTCATTCTGCCCATGCCTAAAAGCATGTGTGGTAATCACTACTATAATTTGTTTAAGTAATTTGTTTTAAATGCTCCCGATCATTCTATTTGTGTTCTAAATCAGTGTAATTCGAAATCAGTGTCCGATATTTCTCTAATCACAAATAATTAAAAACGAGTCTCTGAAACTTTTGAACAACATATGAGGACATAACAACATAACAACAACATATATAAATTGACTGTTTTTAGAACCAATTCATTTATTTGAAATTGATTATAATAACCTAATAACTGAAAATAAATAACTTTTAAGAAAAACTAAGCTAGTTTGAACGTTTGAGATTTTTACAAACCAGTCTCAGCTTGATATTTTAAATATTTTTAATTCGTGAAGGTCTGCAGTTTAATAAAGGCAGGTAGGAAAGTATTATTCACGCATTTCAGGAGACTGGTGGGTTTCCACCAGTACCGAACGAACTGCCTTGACCAAATGTTTCATGGTATCGGCAGTAGAATGAGGTGCAAGAGCCTATTCCTTTTATTAAAAAAATACAGTTCCTTGTATCTTTTCTTTTGTACTTATAAAGAGCACACGATACAGTCAGAGCCTGATTACCCACGGGGCAAATTCCTACCACTAAAAATAAACAGAAAATTTTGCCTCATTCGTGGCAGAAATATTACATGAATACGGCGTTTAGATAAGTCGAACTTTTCTTTTAAAATTTATTGGTGTAAGTGTGCCCCGCTGGTAATCAGACCCTGGATATAGTTCTCATATCGAAAAAAATAAGAAATTTGTTTCAATGGTCTGTACAAAAAAAAAACTGTTTTAGAATGGTTTAATGTTAAACAAAAATTAATTCAAGATGATCTGCTGCTTTTTGACAGGAGATAAGAAAATATAGACATTTCAGAAAAGTACCGGTCAGCCAGCCATATTCTAAATGGTCCTGGGCATTTGTCATATACAGAGGTCTAAAAGACAATTCCATTTGCATAACAAAATAAATTGTAGTTTGCAATTATCAATTTACGATTAAGAATAATTGTTGTAAACTTTCAATTATCCGGCAATCTAAAGTTCAAGGTTACGTCGTGAAATTGGAATCGTTAGGTAATTGGACAATATTGCAAGTTGATTAATCATTATGTGCTAACGGTTGCTCCAATGTAGTCTTCTGTGATAAAAAATGGCTGGTCTGTGGCTCGGAAAACCATTATAGGTTACAGTTTATTTATTCTTAATTTATTTTGTAAAATATTTTACTGCTTGTTTTTTATAGCTAATTTCATTATTAATTTTGATATATATAACTATTAGTCACTATTTAAAATTAAACGTAAATGTTGTCTCTAAACTTGTGAAGAGTTCATGAAGGATGGCGAATTAAATTAAAAATATTATATTTTGGACATAGGAAATTCCATACGAAATTTGAGCATATTAGTTTTCGTGTTTTGGCACAGATATTCATTCTTGTAATTTATTAGAAACGTTTGGAAGGAATATGCAGTATTTACACGGGATTAACTCTAGAACTATCTGAAATTTTACTGAAGTTTTATAAAAGTATTCTGTATCATAAATTTTATTTAAATCTGTTTAACTTATTTATCTGGAACAATGGAACAATATGGTGATTTTCTGGATTCATTAGTTGGCATCCAACTTTACATCCGGTGTAGAGGTATATGCGTTTTTCAATGCAATGGGAGTCATAGAGAAATGTTTAGGCGCGACTGGTGGCCATGAAAATAGAAAGTATAAGATAATTACAAAAAACAAAAAAAGAAGAGAAAGTAAAGAAGTAACAAACACAAATTATGTTACTTTAACATTATATATAAAAAAGAAAAATTGTCCATTTGATCCAAACAGCCTGAACAGTCCATAAACAGGCGATAAAGCTACCAAAGGGATGCCCCAGCTTAACCCCTTAACGCTCGAATTAAATTACTGTTAAAAAATTCAAATTGCTTATTGGCACCACTTTTATGAAAAAGAAATATTCACCTTATTTAATGACAGGTAAAACAATATTAAAATATAACCAATTTCATTATTTTATAAAACTGATGGGAATCAAACAATCTGAGTAAAAGACTCAGCCCGTGAATATGACGGGAGCGAAAATTAAGGGGTTTAAAAAACTCTTTACAGAGGCTATACATTATAGTTTAACTAAATATCAGGTTGTAACGAAAGTTTCCCGCCACAGCTAATATGGTCTATGCAAACAGTTCGCGTTGACGTGTTTGCTCATATTTTGTCAAATGATTTTTGGCATTTGAAAGAAAGAGACTTGCTTTATAACACTGTGTTGTGAAATTCGTAAAAAAATATCGTTATCATTATGTACAGGGTGTTTGAAATGGATCTATCACGCTACCAGATTGGAACCATCATTTACTTCCAGTTCTGTTGCAAAAAGTCAGCAATAGAATGTCACCGAATAAAGTGTACAGCTTTAGGCGCTAGTGTTGTATCATATGACACTGTGAAGGTTTGGCGGAATGATGGTTACATATAAAATCACAGTTCATTATATATAGTATAATAAGCATTATGTAATGGTAATTTGGCGGAAAACTTTCGTTACAACCTAATATAAAAATGCTTAAAAAACAGAGGAAAGAAGAGAACAATTAAAAATATTTATATACTTACAAGTTGAGTAATATACATCTAAACATGAAAAATAATCAGAAAAAAGGTAATAAAACTATAACTGAGGAGAGTTCAAACTAACTATACCGTTAAAAAATATATACAAAACGTGTTTTAAGAGAAAATCAGGACGGCGACCGCATATTCTGGTAAATGTAAGAAAAATGTAGAAAAACAGTAAATAAAGATATTGAAAACATAAAATAAGTATGAGTATATAGAAAAACCATGTTTAAATCGTGTTTTTGTTTTTCAAACAAAACATAGACAAAACAAAAAAGAAAAAAAAAGAAAAACGTTTATCTGGAAAGAAGAAATTAATCTTCGTTAGTGTTGAATTGATTAGCAAGTTTATCAAATTCAGTAATTATGATTAGCATTTTTTGCATTGGGTTATCTAGTTTTTTGGTTTGCGTAGACATGTTTTTAATGCAACTTAGGAATTTTGTTATTTGAAGAATTTCTTTGATGTCATTAAAAGTATTGAAGATTTCTTGGATATCATTATTATAGCTTGTAGGAATTTTAGTGGAATTAGAAGAATTTAGAGTACTGTTGGAATTTTTAATAACAATTTTATTTAGATATTTAGTTTATTTAAAATAAATTTCTGGTTTGAATAAATATATTGAATGTACCTTTCGAGTCTGTTGGACCCATCTCGTAGGCGGATTATTATGGTGTCTATGGTACTAATTATGGTACTAATTGACATTAATTTATTATGGTACTAATTAGCATATAAAATCAGCATATAATTTTGCTTATTTTACAGAGTAAATTCCTTATATTTATTTATTTATTTATTTACTTATTTATTTATTTTGGTCCCAGAATTTACATTGGAGCTCTTTTTATGAAAAATTTAGTAACCTCTAAGTTAGAAAAACTTTAATTCAAACTTTATATTATTTTATAACTTAAACGTTTTTTAGGGACTCGTTCATCTGACGAAACCCTATTCGTCTCACTCCCTTGTCTGTCTGTCTGTCTGTCTGTCTGTCTGCCCGTCACAGAGACCGTTCTCAGAAACTATACATGTTAGAGACTTGTAATTTTGGGTACTTATAGCTGAACGTCTCACATCAACCAACAAATCATAAAAATTTTGAAAAAGTTGGTAATTAACCGAATTACGGGCTAATTAACGTCTAAAATTAACCAATCCATCTTTTTAACAGAGGTTCAAACGGACATTCTCCAAATTTTTGGAGTTTCTGCTAAGGGTTGCCAGTAAAATCAGTCGATGCACGGTTACCACGGAGGATATTAAACCGAAAAATGAAGTGGACATTTTAAAGCGAAATCTCATATCAGAATATATTGCTCCGAGAAATTTGTAAATGGAATAGATAGACGTGGAAAAAAAATCTACTTTCATTTGGTATAAAGTTCACATTTCTGCGATGTGTATAACTTAAAATATCAACTAAAAATCGATCGAGAAAAATTTAATTTCTTTAATTGGAAAGACAAGGAAAAAAGATTTCATTTCCGCGGGAAAGCAGCTATCAGACATAACGACGCTGCGGTTTTCCATAGTAGCATATTTTAGTACAAAATTTTAACTTTTTAAATATTAAATTTTTTGGCATCCCGATGTGAAATTTCTCGCTGATTTCATTGATATCCATTTCTAAGTCCTATCTTAATTACAAGCTGAAATATTAATTATTATTTAATTAATTGGTTTATTGCTGTCAAATGCGTAGATTAAAATGGAGACACGTGCTTTTTTAACCACAAAATAACTTAAATTAGGAAATCTAATAATTTCCGTGGGGTTCTTGAACAGCGCTACGAGATAAGTATAACTCATTCATCATGAGAAAGTTTGCAAGTATTCATATCACTATTTTCGAATAGTAATTTCAGGAAATATCTTGAATTATTGGTTAAGACCTCCACTCAATCTGTTTCAAACTTTAAGATAGTTTAAACACATAAGAAAAAGTGTAAAAAAGAATGGAGTGTGTTATTTCGAGGAGGGGGGGGGGGGGGGAGCTAGAATTATTTTTAAAATCTTAGCGTTTGTTACTGCAGCAAATGTTTTAAATTCTTGTTTAAGGCCGCCACCATCCCGACCCATGTATCTACGGAAAGATTGCGCAAAGGAGTTTCGTTCAGATATGCTTTTGTTAAGAATAGAGTGCATACCCTGGTGGTGGCATGCAGAACCTGATTACCCACGGGGCAAATTCCTACCATAAAAAATAAACAGAAAATTTTGCCTCATTCATGGCAGAAATTTTACATGAAAACGGTGTTTAGATAAGTCGAACATTTCTTTTAAAATGTATTGGTGTAAGTGTGCCCCGTTGGTAATCAGGCCCTGGTGGCATGTCCCAGCTAAAAATGAACTGCAGTTTTTCTACAGAAGTGGAGTATTTTTGAGGTTTTTCTATAGTCAACTATAGATTTTCTGTAGTGCAATCTCGACTGTGAAAATACTTTAGAAATTCTGCGGCTAATGTGGCGTAATTTTGTGGTACTTTGTTTTAAAAATACTCTGTGCTATCAACTTCAAAAATACTATAGTTTATCTGAAGTCATCATAAACTTTTAAAATAATGAGATTTTGCGTCTGTAGTAATGCTGCAGTATTGAAGTAATTTTATCTCATAGTTTTACCAGTTCGTCTTTTTCTCTTAGTGTTTAATTATTTTAGTTGTCCGAAAGGAATAAATTTTATTTTGTGTTAATCAGAGAAAAAGAAAATTTAGTTAAAATTAAATTTCAAAGTCCGAAAGAGAATGCCGTCCTCGGGTTACAGCTCCGCCCCCCCCCCCCCCAAAAAAAAATGAACTCTTTTTAACCTGACTTTAAGATAAAGTTTAAATACATAAACATGAAAAAAAATCGACCGAAAATTAACTACCAAGAGTGAGATATAGGGGGGTGAATCTCTCCCCCAACAGAAACTTCTTAGTTTCTGTTTAATTTTAAGTTATTCAGAATAAATAAATTTTACTATATTTTTCAAAATCGGAGAAAATAAGATATTTCCGTTAATTAAATTTCAGACTTCAGGGATGGCAATGGGCCTTCCACCCCCCCCCCCCTCCTTAACGGAATTTTTTTATTTCTTTTATTTTAAAATACTGAAAAAGAATGAATTTTACTATGCATTTCATAAAAAAAAGAAAATTTAATTACTTAAATTTCAAAATCCAGGGAAGGGAAATGGCTTTTTTCTCCTATCCCCCTTTCCCCCCCTTCCCCCGCTCAACTGATATTTCTGATATACTGCTTCTCTTTTATTTTAAGTTTCTGAATATAAATAAATTTTACTATGTACAAAATCGGAGAAAAAGAAAATTCAGTTACATATATGTTTCAAAATCCAGGGAGCAACAATGACTCCCCTAGGCTCCCCTCTTTTAACGGAAAATTTTGGTTACCTTAATTTTTAAGTTACTCGCAAAGAATAAATTTTACTATGTTTTTCAAAACAGGAGAGAAAAAATTGGGTTACTTAAATTGAAATATCTAGGGAGAGGTAATTGGTCTCCTATGCCACCTTCCCCTAAACGGAAATTCTTGTTTCCTTTTTTTAAAGTTACTCGAAAAAAAAATAAATTCTTCTATGTTTTCAAAATAGGAAAAAAAGAAAATTTAGTTTATACAATTTCAAAATACAGGGAAGGGCAATGGGCCTCCTATACCGTTCCCTCAACTGAAACTTTTTAGTTCCTCTTTTAATTTAAGTTAGTCGAATTAAATAAATTTCACTATTTCAAAATCGGTAGAAAAAAAAATTAGTTACTTATATTTTAAAATCCTGGGAGGAACAAATGACTGTTCTATAACCCCCCCCCCCCCCCGCCGTCTCCTGACGGAAAATTCTTGGTTTCTTTTTTTTAGTCACTCGCAAAGAATAAATTTTATTATGTTTTTCAAAATAAGAAAATAAAATTAGTTACTTACTTCAAAATCTAGGGAGGGGTAGTTGCTCTCCTATGCCCCCCTCCTCCCCTAAACGGAAAATTCCAGCTTCCCTTTTTTTAAACATACTCGAAAGGAATAAATTCTATTGTGTTTTTCAAAAGCAGAATTTTTTTTTTTTACTTTAATTTCAAAATCCAATGAGGAGGCATCCCCCCCCCTTTTTTTTCTTTTTCATAGCACACCCGGACCCGGATTTACTAAATGCACAATTTGCCCTTCTCCCCGAAAATACATGACTCCCAGTTCGTATGAAAATTACTTCTACTTTATAAAAACGAATGAGAAATAAATAATTCTTATTAAATATTTTATTTTAAATTTACATTGGAATATTTGATTATTGTTCACGCAGCTGAGGCTGCATTTCTGACTAAATAAATATTTATTATTTAAGTTAATTTTTAATTATAATTGATTTAATAATTATTAATAATATTTATAATTAATAATTATTGATATTTAATATAATATTAATTATATATTACATAATATGAATAATATAATTTAAATAATTAATAATTATTATTTATAATTAATAATTATTAATAATATATAATAAAATAATATTATTTAAATAATATTTTTTATTCTAAATTCTGTCCGGGATGCAGATACATTTTGCGCTGTTAGCGAAACGAGATTGACCAATCAGAAGCTCACATTTCGCGAACTTTTCCCTGTTTTAAGGAAGCAAGCTTCCTGATTGGTCGATCTCGTTTCGCTAACAGCGAAAAATCTATCTGGATTCCGGCGGATGAAGCAGTAGTGCTCGTACAACTCAACTTTCGATCTAGGCGGAATGCTTTATTTACAATACATGTGACTCGCGATTCGACCTTCGTCTTTTTTTCACAGCCCCTTTTGTTCGTATTATGCTTTCGCGTTAATTATTATTATTTTTTTTTTAAATGAATATCAATAACCATAACATTGCGAATATTATGTACCGAGCTAATTTTTTAAAGAACTGACACCATGCCCGTTCGGTTTTTGCGTTCGTATACTATTTTTTAAATCTGACTTGTCCGTATAATACTTTGATTATTCTTTTAGAATGTATATTTAAGATTTCTAAATTATGTACCGAGCTTGATCTCTCTTTTTGAAAGGACTATTATACTTCCAAAAAAGTGGGACCTTTTAAAAAAATTCGGATATACTATTCAACAGTAGAAAATAAAAGTCGCACCAATAAAATATTTCGGAGGAGGATTTGTAGGTGCAAGATACTATTTATATGTATATTTTTTGGTTTTTCTTTAAAGAATAATAGAGGTATAGCTGATTAAAAGCTAGTTAGTGTAAATTTAAGTAATTTATTGTTACTACAGAGGAAAAGAGTTCAATAATCTAAGTTTTTTATTGAATAGTTTTTTTTTTGTGTGTGTATTGTTCGGGTTATTTAATGTAGTGAAACTAACGTAACGCGATTTTGTTAAAATTAGGAAATCTAACAAGTCGATCTGTTTGAATTTTAAGATATTTTATAACACATAAGATAAAGCGTAAAAAAGAATGACACGTGAAATTCTGGGGAGGGGGCGCTAGATTTCTATTTAAAAAATTAGCGTTTCTGACATCTTTAGGTGACTTTTTTGAGGGAGTCCTGGGATATATGCAACTTATTTACTATAAAATTGTCTAAAGTTTAGTTACCACTATTTCCGAATAGTAATTTTAGAAAATATCTCAATTTCTTATTTTTTATAAAAAATACTTGTTGGTTTTTCTTTTTTTTTATTCTGGAAAAATTCATAACCATTTTTTTCCGTGTGAAAATTATGACGAGCTACAATATATTTTTAGGATTTCGTTCATCTGACGAAACCCTATTCGTCTCGCTCCTCTGTCCGTCTGTCTGTCTGTCCTTCACAGAGCCCGTTCTCAGAAACTATGCATGTTGGAGGTTTGGAATTTTGCATACTTATAGCTGAACACCTCACATCAAATAACAAATCGTAAAATTTTGAAAAAGTCGTACATATAACCCTTTGGGCTCCACACGCGTGTATTTTAAACAATTCTTTCTAAGTGAGCCCCTAATTAGGTTGGAGGAGTGAAATTTTGTATATTTATAGCTGAACACCTGACATCAAATGACAAACCATAAATTTTGAAAAAGTCGTGCATTTAACACTTTGGTCTCCCACATGTGTATTTTAAACAATTCTTTCTCTAAGTGTGACCCTATTTAGTTTGGAGGCGTGAAATTTTGCATACTTATAGTTGAACACGATCATGCGACAAATCATAAAATAAAAAAAAATCATACATTTAACCCTTTGGGCTCCCACATAAGTATTTTAAGCAATTCTTTCTAACTGAGCTCCTTATTAAATTGGAGATTTGAAATTTTGCATACTTATAGCAGAACACCTGAGGCCAGGCGACAAATCATAAAATCTTGAAAAAGTCTTACGTTTAACCCTTTGAGCTACCACATATATATTTTAAGCAATTCTTTCTATGAGAGCCCCTAATTAAGTTGGAGGCAAGAAGTTTTGCATACGTATAGCTGAATACCACAGACCACACGACAAATCATAAAAATTTCAAAAAGTCTTATATTATTTACTTGTGTATTTTAAGAAGTTTTTCTAACCTCCGCGCTTTTCACCGTGGGAGTACTTTTCCAACTTTTGCCGTCATCCCTTTGACCATTCTTTCATATTATGCACCATAGCCTTACATATTTTAGTTCCACTTTTTACCGCCAGGGGTGCCTACTTATCGCGGGTGCTATGGGCTCAATCCCCTCAACTAATATATCTACGGATAGTATGTAAATCGGGGTTTCGTTCGGATAGAGGCTTGTTTAGAATAGAGTGCGCCCCCGGTTACGAAATATGGAACTAACAGATTTTTCAAAAGGATAAAGTGTTTTCAAAGGAATATTAAACGAAACCCTCAGTGCGATCTGTGATCACACTTACCCACTAGTTTTTTTAATTGTTAAACCGAACTTATTCATATATACTTATTACACTTCTCCGATTTCCTTAAATGCATATCTAACAAAACATCTGATTTTTCAATACCACCATTTACAAAAAGTAATCCATATGTTATTTAATTGCAAATTTCTGATCGGTAAATAAAACGACTATTTCTCTTGAAAAATAATAGTTCTCAGAAATCTCAATATCCAATAAACTTAAAGAGTAAAATATTCTTATCCAAATTACTTTTTTTTTTTCAATCGCTGTACTAGACAAGCTTCCACATAGATTTCAACTAAATTGTTTCATACATGAGCGGTTCACAACTATAGTAGACCAAGTCCCTTTTGAATAAAAAAATAAGATAGTCCATTCAGACAACGAATAAAATCCGTTTTATCCCCTCTCACGTCTCCCACTCTCCAAGTCTGTTTTCGCATACTTTCTCATATATGCTATCTGTTTACAGACTTCGTTTATAGTGGGAGTAGATAAAACAGATTTTATCCAACTTTCTAAATGGACTATCACGATTTTTTTAACCCCCTGAGGGGCAAGCAAAAATGTCTCTAAATAATGAATTCTCACCGGAATAATCGAAAAATTTTATTTTTAAATAAGGAATAAGAGATTTTTCAACAATTTTCCTCGAAAGTTAAAAATATAAAATTTAGTTAAAATTATCTGGTGAGAAATCTTGTTTAAATTAGGTGGGATATATTTTATCCTACCGCCCCTCAAGGGGATAAATGTACTTGGTCTACTATGGTTGTGACCCCCCCCCCTTTTGACAACAACGTAAAGAAATACATTCGTTAAGTTTATTTTTTTTTTTAATTGAATTTGACATACTTTTTTTGCTATTTTTGAAAGAGTCTTTCACGAGACGCTATCTGTTTTCTTCCTTGTTAATTGTAATAAAATGTACTTTTTTATGTTCCTGTTTTTATTTTTATTACTTTTTTATTTTGGCATATGCTTTTGATAGAAAAGCATAGTTAAACACTTTATCTATTTAAACTCTAATATATACTTCAATTTAAAATTTAATTAATACTTTTTAATACGCCATTAACACTTTCGAAATACATTAATGAGTAGCAAAATGCATTTGTGCAACAAATGTGTACTTGAAATAAAGAATATTTTGCAGGCCGCTGAAGACCTTATATAGATTACTATCTGAATTTAACAATAAGTTAATACGATATTTTTAAGGAAACACGATTCTTAATTTGTTGCATAATTAGAGTTTTAACAACGCATTCATTCACAAAGGCAAGATTTTCTCGTTAGCAGTGACGAGTACTCAATTTATTACAATGTATCTAAAGTGATAAAGATCCATTATAATCTTCTGGATTAAATGAAACAGTTTTATGTTATTTGTAATTTTATACTCCTCGTAAGAAATTAATTTAATTGTGTTGTTAACAGTATCAGAAAAAACAACAATAAAATTGTTATTTGGCATTATTATTTATCTAAAATCATTAAGAAATTGCTTATTGTTTCATCCAATACGAATCTGCGCACGAATTTGATTACATATGGAATTCTAAATTCTGATAATTTAGTAACTTTATGTATTATAAAAATATAGAAAATACGATTACTAAATTGGAGAAAAAAATCAAATCAAATAAAAATGATCAAAACCTGTCGTACGCAAAACTCTTGTAAAGACATAAATTCGCTAAAACTCCTGTCTATTCATTTTGACAAATACGTTCGCAAAATTTATAAACGTTTCTCAAACGACAATAAAGGATTTTTTTTTTTTGTTTCTTGCGGAGTGCTTAAACCCTTAACGATCGCATTAAATTGCGGTTTAAAAATCCAAGTTGCTCATTGGCACTACTTTTTTTAAAAAGAAATATTCACCTTATTTAATGACATGTAAAATGATACCATAATAAAGCCAATTATAATATTTTATCAAACAATCTGAATAAAAGATACAGCCCGTGAATATCACGGGAACGAGAATTAAGAGGTTAAATACGTGTTTTCCTCTTCTTTTTTAACCCCTTGAGTGGCGGTCGGATATCAGACCTAAGTTTAATTAAGATTCAGAAACAGTTAATTTATTATTATTTTTTTTTAATTTGGGGGAAAATCGTTAAAATAGCTTTTCCTTCTTTTGAAATAATTTTTTTTCCAATTTTCCGGTGGGAATTCAGCATTACACTAACGCAATTGCTTGCCTCTCAAAGGGATGCTTTTGAAACCCGGTAGTAGTTACTTGTCAGTCTTTTTGCCGCCCATATAAATAATCTTATCCCAAGTTCTAACTCATATCCCCTTACAAATAAAATGGAGAACTACTATGTAGCTGATTTTAACTGTTTCTCCACCACCATAGTGAAGTAACAAGACATACCTGTTTTTTTCTTCAGGCACATTTTTACAAGCTAAGTTAACATTGATGGAAAAGTCTGCGCAACAATCACTAATGCCAGTTCATTTTTACTTTTTTCCCATTTTTCCAAATCTCATGAATAAAAAGTACAATTTAAGTAAATTGCTAATTTATAATTTCACTGAAATGTAATATTCGAATATTAAGTGAATAATGCTTCTTATTTTTCTTTATCTTTATAAAGGGGGGCCGGCGGCAAAAAGACCGAGCGCGACTGATAACGTTCAGAAAAAAGACTACTCTCGGGTTATAGAAAATAAATAATTAAATTTTTTTGTCTATTTAAACGCTTGGTACTCTAGTTATTATAGGTTTGCGTAAAAAATACTGGCAGTTTCAGTTATGCATTATCAGCAAGCTCTCGGAAAATTGTATGTGGATTAGCTTTTACTCTGCTTTCAATTTCTCATCGTCAATAACAAAATCTCGTCCAAGACTAGGTTCATCTGGAAAACTCATATCTCAACAACAAAATTTCCGAAACATTCGTCCGACTCTGTGTTAACTAGTAGTCCCTGCATCAAATGTGTGGTTTCCTCTACTTTTCGACTCGTTTTTAATTTGTAGAAAAATTCGAGCTAACTTTTAAAATTTCCATAGACTTTTTTTTCATAGCCTTTGGCATAAAATATCCATGCGGAACGACGAAAAACAAAACAATCATACTAAACAAGCCGAAATTTGATACACAACAAAGTAATAATAAATTTATCCACAAAGATAAAAATTTATGTTATAAAAAATTATATAACAGAAACTGACATTATTTTTAGAGCAATGAATCCTTCAGGCATCATCATTAAACCTTCGATTACAGACAAGAATTGACGGCTCTTCTTTTATTTAATCATACGGCAATTTAAAAATATTTTCCTTTGCGCAGGGCTGTCACAGTCGACTATTTTTATATTCTTCTTTCACCACTATTTTTAAGAAGTACATTTTGTAGTTTATTTCTCTTGCAAATGTTGTCAAAGCTTTCTTTGTGCTTACCACATCTAGATTGCTCTTATGGCTATTTCTGACATTTATATTAACTTTTATATAAAATAAAGATCATGAAATATACTCCAAAAAATATTGCCCTGATTAGTGCTTTAAAAAAAAATAAAATGACTCTTGCTGCCTCCTTTGCAGCTTTTCCTGCTCTAGCTTGGTGGGTTTGTCATTTTTGAACAAGTGCTATCTTTTATTTTATTTTTTACATTTTTCTGTATTTATAGTAGTTTTGTAACTACAGCTATATTTTAACTTAATTTTTCAACTTTTCATTTTACTATTCCACGCACTATTTCTTTGACTTAAGTTCAAAAACTTAATTTTAAATTCTTAATCTTTATATCTTTTATAAATTTTAGATTTTACCTTAATTTTTTTTATTTAATTCTTAAGTAGTTTTATAACTACACTTTTTCTTTTCCCAATGGCTCATATTTATGCAGGACAATAAAAGAATAGACTGGGTGTTAAACTGATCACAGCTAGGTAACCCCTCAATGCTGCTGTACTATTCAGCACTGTACTGTCAAAGTGTATGTAAAAAAATTTTGTTTTGAAAAAGTGGTCCGAAATAGAATTAAAAAATAGTTGCCTGTGGCAGCCCTGTTTCCGGTTAATTTCTCTTGAAAACAGTCTTGTATAAGTGTATGGAAGAGATCATTTCTGAAAACGATGTATAAATAGAATGAAACAAAAACGTCCGGTGTGGCATATATGTTTCAGCCCTTAGTCAAAAGGTCAATTCCCTTAAATACAATGACGACGCTCATAGCTATATTTCTAAACAAAGATAAAAATCTGCCCACCAAATTGATATAGGACAACATTATATTCCAATAAAAATTTATCGATAAAATTCTTGTAAAAAATCAGTAATAAAACTGGCATTCTTTTTTAAATAAGACATTCTTCAGTGCAGTAATAAACATGCCAGTAATAAAACTGGCATTCTTTTATAAAAACGACATTCTTCAGGCATCATACTTAATCCTTAAATAAATGCTTACTGAGCAGCAAGAATTGCTTTATGCCACTAGAACTTACTTAAAGAGAAATCTGAAAGGCTGTTGAACATCTGAAATGAACCTTTATTTGAATTCTAAGTTCAGTTAATGCAGATTTTTTTTTATGTAGGATAGGATTTAAATTGTGTTCTACTGTTCGAGTACTAATGTTTTATTCTTAAAGGCAAGTTATTCAAAAGAAGGGCACTCAATATATTTCAATTTTCTGAGAACAAATATAATTGACTTTTGAACAGTTGAATAAAACAGTTTTAAATAATTGCTAACTTCAAACTCCTCATAAAAATGGCTTTAATTTGCGCCCGATAAGCGTAGGCTTTTTTTTTTTTTTTTTTTTAATTCAGATTGTGTGATTTCTACGAATTTTTTGAAGTAGAAATATACAGTAGAGCGCCGAGTATTGGAACTCCAATTAACCGAACTTCCAGTTATCCGAACAGCCTATTTCTAACAAAAAAAGTTTTTTAACCGAACTTCTATTTATCCGAGCAGCCTATTTCTCTCATTTTTTTTTTATGATGATGAGATTGTGGATGAGATTTAAGATGAACAAGTTGGAAATTGCTCGTCAAACGTGGCAAATGAGGTGCGTTCGTACTATAACTACTTTTAAAATTATTTTTTGCACCCCATATTGTACTGAATGTATAATTTTTTGCACTTCATAACGTGCATAGTCTGATACATCATTAAAATGCACTTCCAATAATTTTTTCGGAACACTTTTGACTGTCCCTGTAATTAAACTATACATCCGATTTTCCTAAAATTTGAAATAGCTCAACAAAATTTTGCAACAGTTATATCTTTAAAATTTCAGACCATTCGGAAGGCTGTAATATCATTAAAATGCACTTGCAATAATTTTTCCCATTGCCCGTAATGTAAAGAAAAACTTTTGGCTGTCCCTGTAATTAAACTATACATCCGATTTTCCTAAAATTTGAAATGGCTCGACAAAATTTTGCAACAATTATATCTTTAAAATTTCAGATCATTCGGAAGGCTCTAATATCATTAAAATCCACTTGCAATAATTTTTCCCATTGGCCGTAATGTAAAGAAAAACTTTTGACTGTCCCTGTAATTAAACTATACATCCGATTTTCATAAAATTTGAAATGGCTCGACAAAATTTTGCAACAATCACATATTTGAAATTTCAGACTATTCGGTTGGGTAGTTTTTGCTCTGTTACATGCGGACAGACGGACGGACAGACGGACGGACAGACGGACGGACAGACGGACGGACGGACGGACTGAACGACGACTATAGGTGCTACGTATTTATATAATTACGAACGCACCTAAAAAAGATTAAAGAAATGAAAACGAATGCTCTGAAAATGACCCAGGTCCATCACATAACGAAGCTCTGAATGTTTGGAAAAATATATGAAATGGCTCGAACGGCAGAAGAACTCTGATCCTATTCAGCTGACGCATTTAATAAGAATTCCAGATATGGCAGCATTGAAAAGAACGTCTTCTTTGAAGCTAGAAACAATCGAAAGCTTTTTTGCTTAAATTTTAATCTTTGGAGTTCAGAAAATGATAAAAAGAGGAAAATAAATTTTAAATGATAAAAAAGTAAAAAAAAAAAAATTACAGGTTTTTGAACACGCTAGCACTAACTGGTGCTGCCAGTCCTAAGCCTGGATAAAATGTGAAAGTTTTAGTATAGTCAGGAACATCCCTTAAATTGCCTGTCCGTTTATCCGAACTAATGTTGGTCCCGACTTGTTCGGATAATTTGGCGCTCTACTGTACATCTTATTTATAGCACATAAAATGATGCGAGAATAAAGCCAGTTATACAATTTGAAAAACTGGTGATAATCAAACGGTCGGAACTTTAAGAAATTAGCCTACACTGGACGTGAAAGTCACGGGCGCAAGAATTAAGAGGTTAAAATATTTATTTCGACCGATATTTATCTAAAATCACTAACCCTCTCGCTGCGTAGTTGTTTTATCAAAATACCTTCAAAAATTGCGCATTTAATTTCTTCGCGACGAGCGTCTTTTAAGAAGTTTTATTCTTCTGTCACCGGTTTTTCAAAACAAACATTTTCTTCTGTTTTAATTGGGAAAATGCTCAGATTAGATGAGGCAAAATTTACAATAAAAAGTAACTGGTGTGAATGATCAAAGAGGGTTAATTAGACGGAAAAAATGCATCCCCGATGAAATCTCGGGTTGCGCAAATTTTGCTACTTTTACGTTGCCCTAGAAACTGTCGGGTTGCGAAGCTAGAAGATTAAAGGCTTGCTTATAATTTCATCTACTACACTTTGTCACACGTATTCGATTACATTTGAAATTCTAAATTGTAATACATTTACTAACTTTATGTATTAAAAAGCTTGCAGACTCAAAAAAAAAAAAAAAATTCCAGGAACTTTCCAAGAAAGTAATGAGGTCATATACTGTTCAAAAACAACCTCATAGAAATTCTGGATTCCTATATCTAGAATAGTACAAGAAAAAAGAAATTTTACACCGGAAAAAGTAAAACGTTTAGTTTAAATATTTTTACAAATAAAATTATGTGAGACATGGTGGCCTATCCTTTATCTGCGAATCAAGACGATCTGCTGCCTTAAAAGACAGCCGATAGCAATGTAAAATAGAGGCGTTACAAATCATCAAACTAAGGACCAGTGTTGCCAGATAGGGGGCTTTTTTAATTCAGATTATTTGACTGTCACTTTTTAAAATAGTATAATTTGCCTTATTTTTCAGACTTGCTTTTTAATCTACTTTCAAATAGTCCGAATATTTATATTTAAAAAAAGCAGTGACAATCAACAATCTGCGGGCAAAAATGTCCCCAATTTGGCAACACTGCTACGGAACGAGCATACGCAATCAGTAGTGTAAATAGTCCAGGGCTGTGTTGCCAGATGGGCTACTTTTTAAAAATTCATATTCTAGATTGGCGCCACTTTTTTGAAATGGTGAAATGCGCCTTTTCAAATGACATATTCATTAAGGTAAAAGCAATGGTAATTTTACCGTTTCTAAAAAGTGGTGGTAATCAAGAAATCTGAATTTTAAATAAGTAGCCCTCTGGAAACACTGGTCCAAGGGGTGGTCGATAAAAAGAGGTTTAAAAGGTTATTCCGTTTGTATATATATATATAAATGCACTTGCATTTAACTTTTTGCGATAAAGAATAATTAGTGTTGTAGTAGATTCCCAATTTCTCAAAAATGTAAAGATCGGGATCACGTCATACAATAAAATCTGTTAGGCAATCGAGGTGTCATTTTTCTATATAGATTCTTATTTTAGGAACTTTTGTTGCTCGAATGTAGTCTTCGATGATAAAAAACCGCTGATCGACGATATGGAAATTTGTGTAGTTTATCCTGTATTTAATGTTATTTTGTAAAACGTTTTACTGAATGTGATCATTAAAATGTGATCACAGTTAATATCAAAGTTTATCCCCTTGTTTGGCTCGGTAGTGAGTGGTGCAGCTGTTGTCTGAATTATTTTATTTATTCAAATATGGATGGAAGTAATTAACTTTATTTTAAATCTATCCCATGTGGAGAACAACCAACTGTACAGACAATTTCCTTCACACGTTATTTCGTCATAGCCTGGCCACCGATAGCCTGCCTTATAATTCTTTTAAGAGAACTTCTCTTAAACACTGTGTTTTCTCTTGAACACTGTGAACTTCTTGAACTTCTCTTGAACACTGTGTTTTCGATTACTCTCCATTTATCTGTGCAATATTAAAATTCTCAATACACAATAACACTTGGAACTGATAATAAGCACACTATAATTCATTTTGACCGATTTCTCACGACTGACTAAGCTACTATATAAGTCTACTATTTGTAATTATTACTCACTATTTGAAATTAAACGTATATTTCAACAAGGACGGGGAACTATAATGAAAATACACTTAGGTCTCGCCAGTCTAAACCGAGTTGTTCCGAAATTATGAATAACCTGAAGCACCGAAAATATTTGGAAAAAAAGGTTTTTTGAGCCTAACATATAAAAATTAAGAATATTCATAAGTTTTTCAATAAAGTAATCCAAAATGTACGAAACTATATTAAAAAGCTATATTATAAAGGTATATTATAAAGCTATATTATAAAGCTACTTACATAAAAATGCAGTACTAGTACAAGAAATTGCTTACTAGTACACAGAATACTTCACTCACTGTTTGATTGCATGAAATTAGTCTTTTTTTGTTATCATAAAGATGTAAATCTAGATGATGACAGAATTTTAAACCAGAGCATAATAAACATGACGTCCGCTGCTTTGTATTCCGATGCTGCTCTACATGCTACTCTGCTACTTCCAACTCTTTTATTATTTCGGAATGTGAAATCCGACATTCCGTATAATCGACCTCATCAATTTCACTAAATTCTTTAACAGTACTTTGCAAGAATATAGAAACAATTTCTTGGTCTCAGAGTTGCTGGTCACCTACACGGTCAGCTGACAACCACTCGTCTATATCCACTTCATATGTTTCTATACTGCCTGGAATTTCTTTCGAAAAATGTAAAATTTCACATCTCTCATCCATCTGATTTAGGCTCTTGCAAACAAATAGGTAGGCATAATTGTTACCATGACTTATGTAGCATTAGCCTTTGTCCAACCTTCTCAACACTTCAATCTTATCTTTTTAAATGCACACACTGTGTTTTCGATTACTCTCCATTTATCTGTGCAATATTAAAATTCTCAATACACAATAACAATTGGAACTGATAATAAGCACACTATAATTCATTTTGACCGATTTCTCACGACTGACTAAGCTCGAATGAAATGGTGGAATACTCTTTCACTCACATCGCAGCTAATAAATGACACCAAGCACTCAGGAATAAGGAGAGGAGGTTGGCGTATAATACAGTATATACTCTATACCGGCAAAGCAATATAATTGTCTAAAGTACTGTATTTATTATAGAGTAAAATATTATGCATTAAGTAGTTTAATAATAATGATAATAATTATAATAATTTTTAGTATGTTTCCATATGTGCCAATCGCCCGAATTTTTTAATACCAGTAAATACTTACAAAAACGTTCGCTTTATTTAATTGAACAAATTGTGCTATTGTGTAAAACAAGTATTTCTGCATCAAAATCTTGGTATTAAAAAAATTGGGAGGTCGGCAACTATGCCTCTGTTAATTTATTTTTCGGCTGATTCGAAAAATCAGCGAATCCGAACGGGCTTTTGTCTTGATTAGTTCTCCCAATTACGTTTTAATGTATTTCAAATTAGAGGAAAATTCTTCATTGTTTGTGCACACAAAGACACGCTATTTCGAATTTTAATCGAATTATTTGGATTTCTTACATATACGTAATTTGAATTAATGGCGTTCTACCGTATATAAATTGCTATCTGCTGTCAAAATGCACCAGATCGCCGAGAATGAAGAAACAGGGCTGCCGTGGAGAATATATTTTAATTTTATCTCGCACCACCTTCTCAAAACAAAATTATTTCATTTACACCATGAAAACATGCACCAGAGAAATATAGTACAGAGCGTACCTTTTAAAGATAGTTATACGAATAAAATATGAAAAGAGCCGCCAATCACATCTCTGAAAAATAAAAGGGTGGCCAAAGTGCAGGACAAGGACATGTACCATAAAGAAACATTGAAATTCAATTTGATTATTTTTCCGGTGGCAAAACGTATTTATTTAACCTCACATTAAGCAAACTGATTCTGTTATAGAAAATGAAATAAAGGCCGTGCTGGCTCTCAGAGCGTTTATTTTTTAATACATCCAATTTCCGAATAAGAATTTTCGTCTTAGCTCATCACAAAATGTTGGTAATAAAATAAGGAAATTAAATCTATTTCGAATCTGTGGCACTCCAAGGCAGGAAAGCTCACAGCCTGCGCATATATTTTCCACCTTACTGTTATTACTAAATATTTAAGTAGGTTTTATAGATTAATCACTTTAAACCTTTGTTGCATACTGTCAACCGCAGTAGAGAAAAATGCTGTTTTTCTTATCCAACATATTTCATTTACAGTTCCTATTCTTTTGCTATCCTGTGACTTCTATTGCTTCAGGAAAAAAGTCAAGAAAGCGGCATAAGTCGGGCAAACTATTTGTTAACCCTTCCAGTGACAGAAAATTCCCGACTTTGTAAAATGTAACGTAAGTACATTACGTAACGTAACATGATACGTTAGTAAAATGATAAAATGTTTGACTGACACCATAATTTACTAACGACATTTTATAGAAAATAAAAACCAGATTTTCTACATTTTCAATATAAAAGAAAAAATTCATTAAAATATTCTCGGTGCTATTTGTCAGTTTTGTAATTGAAATTAGATGGCCACACCTCGTGATTACCGCCCTTGAAAGGTTTAAGATATTATAAATATGTATATCCTTCAGAAGCCAGTAAATTGTTCTGCATAAACTAACATGTTTTTAAATCTACAATAATGTTATTTAAATAGTATTTTATTTATAAATTATTGTTTGTAGATATCTTGGGCTAGTGCATAATTGAAACACAAGTATAAATGTACTTTATTGGTTTTGATATGGGAGGTTTTATATAATGACAACTATATTGAACGCCATGCACAGCATCAATATTGTAATTACATACTTGACAACATCCGACTTAACTTCCGCAAAACGCGAGTTAATTTAAACCAGGTCAAACCTCTTTCGAACCAGAGTTTTTTAAAAATAAAAGATATCAAACAAGTTGCATGTGAAAACGTGAAATTAAATAACTAATGATACATTTAAAATACTACGGTACCTGAACCTAAAAACCTGTTTAACCTGATTTAAATTAACTCAAATTTTACGGGAGTTAAATCGGGAGTTGGCAAGTATGTAACTAGTGTTGCCATATGTTCTGTGTAAATCAGAGCTCTAAATGCTCTTGACTTTATAAAATTCTTACAGTTTATTTTCCCATCTTTAATCGCCTTTAATTTTGCCATTACATAAGGCGAAGAAAATTACTTTAAAATACTGATGTCCAGAGCATTTGGAGCCGCGATTTACGCGGGATACCTGACAACACTAATTATAACATTTTACTCAGTTAACTAAATTGGACGTAATAAGTACGGATTTGAGTAAAATGTAATATTTATCTTCGCATCGTTGCAAAAACTTGCAGTTTTTACATGTTTCCCCATTATTCACTTTTTCTCTCAAATTTGACCACAATGAATAATATAGTACGGCAGTATCCTAACAGAAAATTTTCTAATTTCTTTTTATTTTTCTAAAATTTAGATGCTAATGCATAGTGAAAAATGTGAACAAACTTTAACACTTTCCGGCGCAGAAAAATTTTGTTCGTAAAATGATGAAATGATTGATTGACACCGGAATTTAGAAATTACTTTTTTAGAAATAAAAAATTTGTTACTTTAAACTTTCATTGAAAAACTTCTTTTATTTCATTTAAGGTGTTAAGTATATCTCTAATATCATTAGAGTAATTTAAGGGAATTTTCAGATTTTGAGTATTATTAGTATTTTCAGTAGTAGGAGAAGAAAGGGTATTTGAGGTTTCACTAAATTTTATTTTTTCTAAGGCTCCCAATGAATTGAAACACGCAATATTTATAGCCCGGAGGTGCAGTTGCAACGCAACTAGGGACTCAAAAGATACTGCTCACATTGTGCTCACATTGTTCCATTGTTCCAACTTTCATTGTAAAAGAAAAATTTTATTAAAATATTCTCGAAGTCGTTTGTAAGTTTGGAATTAAAATTAGTATGTCCCGACGTAGGAACACTGCGCCGGAAAGAGTTAAATGACAAGATTCATCTTTTTAATTTTCCCTTGATTTTAAAATGTAGATTTAATAAATTATTGAATTAGTTTTATAAAGAAAAATTATTATTAAAAAAAAAGATTAAACACATCATATTGGTAATTTCTATATGTACGGATATCTGTTGCTTCAAAAAACTGTCTTGTTTTCATTGTGTGAATGTTTATCAAAAAAAGATTTGGTGGGTATAAATTTAAAGAATATATTTTTAAAACTGCAATTTAGGAACAAACAGGTGAAGTTTTTTGTAGTGTTTTATACGCTGTAAAACATATTGGTTGGTCGGTGTTAACCCCTTAATTCTCGCTCCCGTCATATTCTCAGGCTGTGTCTTTTACTCAGATTGTTTGATTCCCACCTGTTTTATAAAATAGTGTAATTGGCTATATTTTAGTATCGTTTTTACTGACATTAAATAAGGTGAATATTTCTTTTCATAAAAGTGGTGCCAATAAGCAATTTGAATTTTTAAACCGTAATTTAATGCGACCGTTAAGGTGTTAAGCAGGTATTAGAAAGTAATCAATTTAAATTTATGTAGATAATTGTTCAAGCGGTATATTTCTTCTATGAAATACAAGTTTAAGAGCGTTCAATTTTCATCAATGCATCACACATGATTTACCTTCGTTAACTTGTACATGCAAACATTTAAAATTATTAGTGTCAGAAAATTTTTATCGTAAAGAGACGACATTTGTTACTTTTTCTCTGCTAAGAAGTTTCAGTTCCCAAAATTTACATTTCGTATTATTTACAGTTACATCTTTCAGTTTTAACACTTAAATGCCGGTGTTGCTTTTCGGCAACATACCCAATTTAGGCTTCTAATATACTATTATAATAATATTGAAGCTATAATGCCTAATGTTGCCAATAAAATACATTCTGAAAATATTACTAAATCGATTTTCAACATGTAGATGGCAACACTTGTTCTGTTTAAGAATAAAGATAGATTTATTTTTTCAATTGTTGCTACATGTTCTTTTTGTTTTGTTTGGAAGCTTGTGAAATACCTATTTTGTTGTGCAGTGAGGAAGTAAAATTTATTTCTTATTATAGTTCCTAAAATTCTTCTGTGTTTAACATTATAGAATTTTATCAAGGAAAATTATTTTTTCAATTAAAGACCAGTATTACGGATTAGTAACAAACTGTGTTTTAGCCGTAAACCACACTTAAACCAAAATATGATTTTTTATGTATTTTTTCCCATCATTTAATTAACACTAGAAAGATGGGGAATTTTGTTCAAATTTTACAAAAAATATTTCCATCAGAATTTTTATTTTAAATCGTTAACTTATTTATTTAACTAGTTTTTTCTTTGTACCTCATAAATTATTTTTATAAAAAAAATTCTGGTTCGAAACGAGATGTATTCATTTGGTCGCGGTCAAAATGACCGTTCACCGTCTTTCTAGTGTTAAAAAATGAAAGCCGAAAAACTTTATTTAAAAAAAATCTGGTTCGAAACGAGATGTATTCATTTGGTAGCGGTCAAAATGACCGCTCGCCGTCTTTCTAGTGTTAAAAAATGAAAGCCAAAAAACCTGATTACAATGAATTTTGAAAAATCAGGCATTTAAGGATTAAAACAGACAGGAGGCATTCAATTAGATTAATCTGTTATATATATTTTTATAACAAGGAATTTTCTTGAAAAGAATTTAGGAATTTACACTTCAGTAAATAAACAAGTAACCTAGAATTTCTTATAACCTAAAGAAAATATGTGGTATAAAAATGTTAAATATTTTTAATAAAGTAGAAAATAAGTTATAAAAAAATCATTCGTTATATAAACTGAATTAAATTGTTTTATCCTCGTTTAAATTGTGCTGTATTAAAGAAATGTTTCCGACTTCATATTTTAAAATAGCTGCCATTTTGTTCTGATTTTTTGAACAAATCTATTATTTAAAACTTTTTATTTATCATAATACTTTCTGCATTATCACAATTAAAACTTTTTTCTTGGAGGCTATTTTCATTTGTCTAATACTAAACCCATTTGTTTTGAACAAGATTTCACATTTGGTTTCTCTTTTTTCAGAAATTCCTTGCTAATAGATGATTTCCGAATGATAATACATACTATATGTAATGATAGACATTTCCACGCGCTCCAAATTTACGGGGGGAGAAGTAAGTAATCAGCCATACTAACCATTAATACGTACCACTAATTTTTAAAAAGTTTTTTTGCCCTATTTTATTTAATGTGGTTAATTTAGACAAAAATTAGATTTTAAAATTAGTGGTGGAAGTTTGCCTGGTTTGTACTCGGTCGGTCGGTGCCTTTGGACATTTCTCTATTGCATGTAGTCGAAATTGTTTGGGGATTTCCGGTGTAAATTAGGAATATCTGAATAAAATAGGAGAAAATACGGACGTTCCTGGATCCGAATGGCAGAATATCCTGGCACTATATATTTTCAGGATTGTTACCACTAATTTCGAAAATTAAATTTGCCATATTTAATGACAAAACATTGCGATTAAATTTTTAAAAAAGATTACTGTTTTAAAACAGGGTACGTATGGGTCCTGGAATTCCCTGTCCATAAAATTCTTCGGTACCAGTAATTTTTTCTAATTTTTTTTTTACTTAAATAAAGTGAAGTTTCTCGAATTTAACAGAGATTTATCTTTCTATAAAAAAAATACTGATAATTTTCCAAAAAATACCCTGACCTATACGACCCCTGTTAAAATAGTTTTACAAATTTCGATATTTTGCATATATATATATATATACACGGTGTCCGAAAAGTCTGGAAACGGTCGAATAACTCGAGAAATACAGAGCAGATTGAAAAACGAAAATATACATGTTTAATATTTTTTAAAAAGCTATTCAGTGATACCAAATTTGATCCCCTCAACCGACCCCCCGGGGGTCAGAGGGGGTCCAACTTTGAAATCTTGAATTATAATCCCCATTTTTTATTGCAGATTCGGATTCTACGGACAAAAATACGTAACTTTTGTATTTAACATTTTTTTCTAATCCGCGTTGATCACGGTGTAATTGAGCAAATAAAACAGATACATATTTTGGTTTTCCCAACCAGGTTTTGACATCTCGAAATCTGATTGACCAAAACTTTTAACGTCAAAGTTGCCATCTTTTGCGGAAATAGTGTTTCTCAAAAACCATCAGAGGAGATTGTTTTCATGGCACTTTATATGCTTTTTCCATAAAACTGAATAGAAATATATTAAATTAGTTTTCTATTTGCGTGTCTTTTTATCAAGTTGATCATTTTTAAATAATAAACTGCGTATTTTGATATTTTAACGAGTAAATAAGCACCTCCCCTCCCGAGCAGAAAAATGATAGTATTCATTATTTGGGGGCGGAGTGTGTTGATATTCTGCGTTTCGATGTCTTCTGCTGTCAAAAAAATCTTTTAATTCGGGCCCGGATGGGAGTGTATAAGTTTTTTTATTATTATTATTACCATAGAATAACATAAAGGAGAAAAAAAAAAAAAAAAAAAAAAAAAAAAAAAAAAAAAAAAAACATATAAAATCTTTTTGTGCTGGCTAATCAAAGGACGGAGAAGTAGCGTAAATTTAGGGTGGGGGAGGGTGGGATTATAGGTTTTGATGATTAATTAGTTCAACTATTGACTAGCAAGTAGGGCAGAAAACATTAAAAAATTCTAATAAATGTAATAATTTTTTGTAAATTAATATATTTTTCCATTTTAACATTTTTTCCCACATTTTAATTTTATTATTGGGTTGGTCGGGAAGTCGTGTCCGTTTAGGAAAATCAATTCGCAACGGAAAATCCTGCCCGGTAATTATTAGACATTAGATATAGGAATCAATCTCTAATTATTAAATGATAAAATTTACCGGTACGAATTGATTTTTCTAAACGGACACGACTTTCCGAACGGCCCAATAATTTTAAACAGTTGAAAATTTTTGCTCTTTTAAACTTTTGAATTAAAAATATAATTTAACTCTTTAGGCACTGTTGATTATTTCCTGGGGGAGAAGGCGTTTTAATTTTCATGGGGGAAGGATAATGTAGAAAAGTGTTTAATTATTTATTAATTATTACAATAATATAACAAATGTGAAAAAATATATAAACAAAAACGTTATTTGCAGAACAAATTAAAAACGAATTAGTTTTTTCCTACATTTTTTAAGCCCGAGAAGGGACATTTATTCATATATTTCATTCAGTTACTTCGATGTTTAACCCCTTCGGGACGGGAGCCTTTTACCAAATTTTTAATCTTTTGTCACCGTTTTTTAAAAACAGAAATTTGTGTCTTCTTGAATCTCTAAAACGCGGTGATTAAATAAGGCAAATTTTACGGTAAAATTTTTCTGGTGAGGTAAAGCAAGGATTCTGAGCGCTTCATGCGGCACTTATACTTGTTGCTCGTCTCCAAGGGGTTAATGTTAAAGTTATGTAACAAATAAGTTAGAGCTTTTGCGGACAGTGTCCTTAAAAAGGGACTCATAATTTTTATTTTACTGGCACCCAGAATATTTAATTAAAATTTTCCATTTATAACGTATTTGAAAATAAGAAAGTTTATATTTTCCAATAAACTCGTTTATAAATTCTGATGTCAGTCTATCATTTCATCAGTTCATAAACAGAATTACTCTGTGCCGATAAGGGTTATACCAAATACCAAATGAACATATAAAAATAAAAACAAAATTTAAACAATATGATAATTTAAATACCCTAAAAATCACTAAAATTTCCCTTCAAATTAAATCGAAATAAATCTTAGACTTTTACAAATGTTTTTTTTTTTTTTTTTGTATTTTACATGTGCCTTATCATTTTGTACACATTCATCATAAGCGGAATACAAAATCTGCAATACAAATATTTGCAACTTAAAAAGGAAAAAAGTTTAAAATTTAATGAGATTTCTTTTTAACGGGACCTAAGTTTTTAATGGGTTTTATGTATCATATTGTTTGATTTTTTTTAAAATTGTTCAATTGGTTTAACTTATTTGTTATAAAAATTTAAGAACGTAGAACTAACCGAATGAAATATATTAATAAATGCCCCTCCAAGGGCTTAAAAAATGAAGAAAATAAACTGAACTGCTTTTAATTTGTTCTGCCAATTATGTTTTAGATTATATTTTATGTCACATAAGTTATTTTATTGCAATAATAAACAAACAATTTTCTACATTATCCTTCTCTTAAGAAAATTAACACGTCGTCTGCCCCAGCAAATAATCATTACACTTTAACCCTTTCGAGACCGCATCGCGTACACAAATTTTATTTGGAATACACCGTGTTTTTTCAACTGTCCCCTTTACCTGTGAAATACCAAAAAATCCTTTAATTAAAAAATTAAATAATATTATTCATTTATTAACCCTTTCCGGCGCAGTGTGTCCAGTCTGGACACACCTAATTTTAATTCCAACCTTGCAAATGGCACCAAGAATATTTAACAAAATTTTGATTTTTCTGTGAAAGCTTAATTTAAGGAGTTTTATTTTCTAAAAGAAATCGTTTGAAATTTCCGGTGTCAGTCAATATTTTCTCATTTTGCGAATAGAATTTGTCTGCGCCGGAAAGGGTTAATGGTGCCCAAAACAAATTCCACATACACCTTTTGACGATGAATGTATGTGCCTCACAAATCCCGACATAGTTAAAGAGTTGAATTATTTTTAAAATTAAAAATTTTCAAATATGAAAATTTTCCTATTGTTTAAATATATGGAAAAATGTTAAATTGAAAAAAATATATTAATTTACAAAAACCTATTACATTTTTTAGAATTATGGAAAATATTTTTGCCCTACTTGTTATTTTCTGGTTGCAGTAACTAATCAATGATCTAAATCTCCAATCCGACCACCACCTGAATTTTACACTACTTCCCCATTCTTTGCTCCGCCCCCACACAAAAAAATATATGTACTTATTTTTATTTTGTCCTATATGTTACTCTATAGTAATAGTAAAAAAATCCCATACACCCACCTTCTGACCACGATTTAGAGTATATATATATATATATATATATATATATACTCTATACTTTTATATATATATATAAAACAGCAGAAGCCATCGAAATGCCGAATATCCACGCCTACCTCTACCAAATTACAAAGATTATCTTTTTTTTTCTATACGGAAGAGGAGGGCATGTTTACGCATCAAAATAAAAAAAAAAAAAAACGCAGGTTAATTGATTAGAATGGACTGAATGGATAAAATAAAAACACAAATAGAAATGTAATTCAATATACTTCTGTTAATTTGCATGGCAAAAGCATATAAAGCACTTTTGCCATCGAAACAACGTCCATTGATAGTTTTCGACAGTTACAATTCCAGCTAAGGCGACCCACTTTGGCAACGAAAGCTTCGACCCATCACATTTCGTGATTGCAAAACATGGTTGAGAAAACAAAATATGTATCTGACAAATTTTGCTGGATTACACCGTCATCTATAAAGATTCGAAAAAAAAAATGTTAAAAGCAAAAGTTGCGCATTTTTCCCCGTAGAATCCGAATCTGAAATAAAAAATGGGGATTATCATTTACGATTTCAAAGTTGGAACGCCTCTGACCCCCAAGTGGTCGGGGTGGGGTGTCAACTTTGGTATCACGGAATAGCTTTTAAAAACATATTTAATACGTATTTTTTTGTTTTTCAATCTTATAGGAATTTCTTGAGTTATTAGACCGTTTCCAAACTTTTCGGACACCCTGTATTTTGTCACATTTGATATTTTATTGTAATAATTTATAAATAATTAAACAATCTTCTACATCATTCTTCCCCTATGAAAATTAAAGCGTCGTCTTCCCCAGAAATAATCAAGAGAGCTTAAAGAGTTTAATTATTTTTTAAATGAAAAAGTTTAAAAGATCAAAAATTTTCAATTGTTTATAATTATTAATTTTAAAATTATGAGAAAAATGTTAAATTGAAAGATATTTTAAATTGCAATAAATTATTACGTTTATAAGAATTATTTAAGAAGTGTCTGCCCAACTTGATATTTTGGAGTTGCAGTAACTAATCAATCATCAAAATATATAACTCCACCCCCACTGAAATTTACGCTACTTCCCCATCCTTTGCTCAGACAGCATAAAAAGTTTTTATATCTTTCTTTTTACTATTTTGTCCTATATTTTGTTCTATAGTAATAATTTAAGAAAACTGTACACCAGCATCAGTCTCCTGAATTAGATGATATTTAAAAAAACAGCAGAAGCCATCAAAACGGAGAATATTTGCACACTCAGGCCCCAAATAGTGAAGATTATTCTTTTTTCTGTCCGGGAGGGAAGGTGTATATTTACACGTTAAAAAATTCAAAATACGCAGGTTATTATTTTGAAATGATTGACAGGATAAAAAAAATGCAAATACAGTACTAATTTAATATATTTCTATTAATTTTTATGGAAAAAGCATATAAAGCGTCATCGAAACAACCACCACTGATGGTTTTCGAGAAACACTATTCCCGCAAAAGACTGCTACTTTGACGATGAAAGTTCAGTCCAATCAGATTTCGAGATGCCAAAACCTGGTTGGGAAAACCAAAATATGTATCTGTTTTATTTGCTCGATTACACCGTGATCAACGAATATTAGAAAAAAATGTTAAATACAAAAGTTACGTATTTCTGTCCGCAGAATCCGAATCTGCAATAAAAAATGGGGGTTATCATTCAAGATTTCAATGTTGGACACCCTCTGACCACCAGGGGGTCGGTTGCGAGGGTCAAATTTGGTATCACTGAGTAGCTTTTTTAAAAATATTTGGCAGATATATTTTCGTTTTTCAATCTGCTTTGTATTTCTCGAGTTATTCGACCGTTTCCAGACTTTTCGGACACCCTGTATATGTACCGTGTAAAAGAAACTTCATTTCATTTTGCTACCTAAAAATAAAAAAGGACCAACTTTTCAGATAGTATTTTTCTATATATGAGGCGTTGAGAGCCAGAGAGTACTGTGCCACATTTTAAAGAAAAATGAGTTTGAAGTGTCAAAGAATTATATGTCATACCATCTATCGGCTGTATACAGTGTTGCCAGTGGGCTGCTTTTTTAAAATTCAGATTTCTTGATTCGATTTCTTGATTCACTTTTTATAAATGGTAAATTTCCTCTTCTTTTCGCCTTAATAAATAGGCAATTAAATAAGGCGAATTTTATTATTTAAAAAAAGTGGTGCCAATCAAGAAATCTGAATTAAAAAAAGTAGCCCACTGGCAACACTGGCTGTATAATAAATTTTATTAATGTCGAAACGATTTATGTAATACAGGGCTGCTACAGGCGACTATTTTTTCATTTTAACTGGCAGCCCTTCTTCAAAACAGAGATCCTTAACAAACACTTTGACAACATTATCAACAGAAATATGCTACAAAATTTAAATTAGATAAATACTGGTGAAACCAGAATATAAAATTACTCGCATGTGGCAGCCCTGGTAATATAGCCAATTTAACAGATGCCCAGCATAACTTGGATTTCATGTTGCTAGTGAAAGAAAAGCAAGTGTCTTAGTCATTCCGTCACCACTGCCAAATTAATCAACACATGCTTGCTGAACGAGTTTGGTATTCTCCGGCCACTTTCAAAACTAGCCTAAAAGGTTTTGACAAATATTTGTTTCAAATTTCGGAAGGCACTTGCCTCGAAATTACAGCTGGCGAAATTGGTCCTTTCTGTCCTCAATGCCTAATATATACATCAGTAGTTTATGGATATATATGCATTCATTTGCATGTATTTTATTAAGATACAAAAATTGTGGCTAAAATTATGGAAATCTTTTTGAAAAGGAGTATTTTGAAGATTGATGGTTTAAAACAGCATTTTTTCTTTAAGTAACACCATAAAATTATATATCAGTGTAAGGATAATTTAATCAAGAATGCAATGCAATAAATTTTAAAAAGAATTTTTTTATCAAAACAGCAGTTATAAAGACGGAAAGTGAAACATAAGATAAAAAGGCATACAAAATTATCACAATGGACGTTAATATTTAGTTGGTTGCGTTTTACTCCTAATAACGGCCTTAGATTTCACAGAGAGAAGAATTCCAAAGATTTTCAATTAGGCTGAGCTATTCCCAAGACATTCCAACACTGGAATATGATTATCTTGAAACCAATTTTAAAACACTATATCAACATGAAATGGAGCGGAGACCTGTTGCAATACAAATGCTTCATTATCTTGGAACAGATCACGTAATGGAAATCTTTAGATAGGATTGAAGTATTTTATTTATGCATTTATGGGTATTCATATTCCCATAACACAAATTCCGACCACATCTTTTGATGTCATACAATTCCATTCCAAGACACTGACTGGACGCTTTACGGTGCGCATAATGCAATTAGTATGCAAATATTCTCCGTTTCTTCTCCTTACGTAATTGACACCGTCGCTAACAAATAGGGTAATTTTAGTCTCGTCTAGCCAAATAACACTGTCCCATCGTTCCACTGTCTAGATAACATGATATTTACAGAAGTTTAAACTTTTCACTCTTTGTTTTAGAGAGATACGAAAACAGAGAGACACTACGAGAAAGAGATACGTTGAAGAGATAAGACTTTGGTTTCTGCTAAAAAAGATATTTTGCTTTTTTGCCGAATTGTAGCATTTTAACCAAATCCCTGCAGTCTGGTCCAACTGTCTTTGCACTCGACAACACATTATCGTGCTCCATTTCAACTTGCATACATAGCAGTTTTGATTTGAAACGTCTTGTAACAGAACTAAATGCAGAACACTTTCAAAAGAAAAAGAATTGCTCTACAAACACATATTTAAAATTTATGTTTATTTAAAATTATTTGTTGCGATGTAAATAACCAGGTTCAAATAAAGATTCGTAACTGAAGGGCAGAAGTTTAGTTTGTTCGAGAAAACTTATCTGACAATTGCCCAGAACGGACTGCTGAATTCAAAAGAAAATAATGTTATGAAAAATGTATAAAAAATAGCAGTCAAAATTTCAATGAATTAAGTGCGCTATTGAAATTCGTGAAGTTTTATATTTTAAAAAAAAGGCCGTAAACAATTATTCTAAGGCTAAAATCCTATGCACCTTAATCGTTTTAAACTACGTTTTCAGGTAATTTTTAGTAAATGTTTAATATTGAAAGCCTGTACAAATAACTGATCAGTCGGTTTTCTTGCACGGGAGCAACTTACATATATTAGTGCAAGTGAGAATGCATTTCTATCAATGTCCAAAACTGCTTTTTATGGTCAGGTGTATATCTCTGTGATCTGTGAATACGTATGACACATACCAAAGACCAGGGCCTGATTACCAACGGGGCACACTTACACCAATAAATTTTAAAAGAAAAGTTCGACTTATCTAAACGCCGTATTCATGTAATATTTCTGCCACGAATGAGGCAAAATTTTCTGTTTATTTTTAGTGGTAGGAATTTGCCCCGTGGGTAATCAGGCTCTGCCAAAGACACAGGATCTCCTAAAGGTTTTGCATTACAACTTCTTTTCCTTTAATTACTCATGCCACATATCAAATTTCAAAAGATGGATCATGCTAATACCTCCGTTATACTAATATGTGAGTTTGTGATACATAACATTGTAATTTATCGAGTCATTGCTAAAAATCGTGTTCATTTCAATGTCAATTTGGAATGGACACATTGGAAACTTCGTTTGGGGTGTGTTCGCCAGGGTTGCTAGTTTATAATCCATATGTATTCAGAAAGTAGAAATCCACACCAGAAATTAAAAATAGTATTTTTTGGTTTAACTAAGACGGACGTTCGTTGACTACTTAAAGTAAAAATAATTCTTTCCAAGTTTGCGGTGTGAATTTGAAATTTCGAAATAAAAATGGAGGATAAACTGGCAACCTTAGTAGCCGCTCGCTGCGCCTAACCCTTTATAAGAAGTGGGAAGTAAGTATTTCACTTAAATCTAAGCACCAAATGCCTATCTTTGTGGCAAAATGTTTCAATAAGTCTTTTCTTTTATATTGTATCGTACGAATACAATTTAATGGCCTTCAAATTTATTTGTTCTTAAATTCTGGTGGCACATCATTTCAACATTTTAGCAACATAATTTAAATGCAACATAATAAAACAACATAATAAATAAGGCGTCTCATGTGTTATAATCTATAAATTTAAAAGTCAATTGTTTTACTTTATAAATCACAAATGAACAAACCGTTTGAAGACAAGTTCCTTATAATTACATTCATGACCGATTTTGAGTTTCTTATTTACAATGCAATATCATAAAGTAAAATGAGTAGTATTAGAATTTGATTTTTGAAAATATGTGTGTATGTTTAATTTTTTTTTAAATTTCCGAATTATTTCCAGCTTCCAAAATAATTTTTAAACAATTGCTGCAGTAAAGGGAGCGTAAAAATATAATTTAATTAATTTAATTATAACATTTTGTTTAATTCTCACGACTTCTTATTATTCAATTTAAATTTAGTAAACTCATAGCACAGTGGCTAAAGTGCCTGAAAGACGAACCAGCGCCGCTATTTTTCTCGATTTTTTTCGTTTTTTTACATAGTAAATTACATCTCTACTTGAAAAATTTTTTAGATATTTTAATGTAGGATAAAATAAAAAAGAAATGAATGAAAAAACATCTTTGTTACTTTAATAATATTAACAACAACAACAACAATAATAATAATAATAATAATTTTTATTTTCTTTTTCTTAAATTGCATATTTTTTCTTTATAAACTCCATTTAAATTGAATTTAACCTATGATTAGCATTTTAAAATTCGTTTTCGCATCCGACTTGCCACCGCTTTTTCTTTTTGAAAAAATGCAAAAAATACACATGAGAGTTTTGAGGAAGCACTGCTAATCTGCGAAATTATTTAAATAAACTGGAGACCTTCTAGATCAGGGACGGCGAAACTATGGCACACGTGACACTTTTGGCACGCGAAAGAATAATTTTGGCACGGCGTTGCTTGTGGCTCTAAATCAAAATAAAATGAGATTACGCAAAATTGCGACTGATATTTCCTAAATTCGATTAAATGGAAATTGAAAATTTTAATTGCGGCATATTACATTCCAATCTGATTATTTATGGTCTCAAAAATTTTTCAAACAAAGACGATATTTAAAAATTATCAATATCGACAAGAATTGGTTATTATACATTACTAAATTCTAATGATAAAGTTAATGCAACTTTGAATTTATTTCAGAGCTATACAAAGAAACTGGTGTTTGTCATTTTAACAGTTTTTCTGCCTACCTATGCTTTCAGACCACTGTTTTCACAAATGAATAACACCAAAACTCATACTGAAAGCACTTTTCAGATAAATTCGGAGTTTAGTTTGTATTAAAATTAATCTGATATTAAGATGCAGCAACAGAAATCAAATTACATAGCATTAATTTCTTTTAATTAATTTCTAAAATATATTTGTTGCCACAATTATTATAGTGCAATGCCTACATGTATGTTCCTCATATTTTTTAAATCTTAATAGAAAATTTTAAGCAATTTTAATCCATTATTTTTCCACATATTAAATGTGTTTTTTAGTTGGCACGTCGTGGCCACGAAAATACTTTTTTTTCAAATTTGGCACGCGGCAACAAAAAGGTTCGCCGAACCTGGCCTAGATTTTCCTTCTACGTTTTCTACCTTAGGGAATCTGATACATATCAGCCAGCCACAGAGGGTCAGAGGGGTTTAAAGTAAAACACAAGACATATGGCATCAAAGAGCTACTATGAAGCAAAAAAAGGCTCGGTTCATATGGTTTTAAGAATTAAAGATCCGAGCAGATCACATTTACAAATAAATATTGCTACAAGCAGTGACAATTTCTCTGAGCTTTTATTTCCGAAGGCTCTGCATTCAATTGTGACCTTATTTACTTCTCTTCAATCTTCTGGAAGCAAAGAGCAAAAATTAACAAAATGAATTCTCTTCAGGATAAGTGATATACATGTCAAGGACTTTCTTCAGTACGGAGCCTCCTCTCCTGTACCGTGACAGAAGACTTCCCACAGCAAAATATCCGAATAATTGCCGCCTTCAGTCAATGTCATCTGAACGAACCTTAACGGAGAAATTTTGGATGATGAACCGCTACGATACTTAACCCTAGAACTACCAAAAATTTTACTCAAGTTTTATAAAAATATTACACATCAGAATTCTTATTTAAAACTATTGAACTTATTTACTTAACTCATTATTGTCTGGTTTACATATTTAGTTTATTTTAAAGAAATTTCTGGTTAGAATAAATATTTCGAATGTACCCATCGGGTCCATTGGACCCGTCTGGTAGACGGAGGGTTAAGGTATCAGACTTCGAGTATATTTATCTCTTTTCTGTCGGTATCAAACACAGTACTGCCAGTGGGCTGCTTATTTTAAATTCAGATTACTTGATTGACACCAATTTTCTGAAAGAGTAAAATTCACTTTTTTATGACATATTAATTAAGGCGAAAACAATGGGAATTTTACTATTTCAGAAAAATTGGGCCAATCAACAAATCTGAATTTTTAAAAGTTGCCCACTGGCAACTCTGATCGAACAAATACCTATGTTTAAAACAATATATTCTGAAATTCTTTGCTGGCCGTCTGTGTATAAGGTCTCAAGGATGTATGAAATTCAATAACCTATTGATCACCAGAATGCGAGTACGTGTGCTTTGCGCCCATGATGAAACAGCAAAAAGAAGTATTACTAGATGCAGCAAACATGTAGTACCGGAGTTTTCAAAAATGTCAGAAATTCAATAATGCTACAACCGCTAAAACGCATGTCGCTTTTCAAATGACACTTTACATACAAAGATATCCAACTACAAAAATATTTTTTAAATTTCCGACATTTAAAGATTTGAATTCCCCAAAATGGAAAAATTAAAAATTATATCATTCTGAAATATTTTATTTTGGCTGGTACTTATAAAAAGGATATTTTTTTAAACACGCTTTCTACGATATATTGAATGTTGTGTCATTGCATTTTAAAAGTGAATAAAAATTTTGTATATTCACTTTTTAAACAGGGATCGATAGTTTTAGGTTACAAATGTGTTAGACAACTACACACCACCACGCAACCAACGACGATCAAAGTAAATTAACCCCTTAATTCTCGTCCCGTCATATTCACGGGCTGTGTCTTTTACTCAAATTGTTTTATTCCCACCAGTTTTATAAAATAGTGAAATTGGCTATATTTTAGTATCCTTTTTACTGCCATTAAATTAGGTGAATATTTCTTTTTCATAAAAGTGGTGCCAATAAGCAATTTGAATTTTTCAACCGTAATTTAATTCGAGCGTTAAGGGGTGAAGTTACAAGGATAGTGTTACAGTTAGCATATAATATAAATGGCGACAGCTGGTACCACCTCTATAGCGCAACAAGCGTTCAATTGTGCCAAAGCACGATGAAAATAAAGTCTAGCAAAGTTATAATAGCAATTCAACTATGAATGACTGATAGACTAGTTCTTAATTCAGTGAAATTCATGAAACAAACTTAAAAAGTATAAATTTACCCATGCCACTGACAACATCCCACGACAGAGACGTCTCACAAGGAAATTTCAACCTCCAATGATAGAAACAAAAGACCAAAGCACAAAATGTCTTTTGAAAAATAACGTTGTTAAAAGAACCAAGACAATACAAATCTTGAAACTACCGGGTGTCCCAAAAAGGACTGACTGATTTTAAAATTCAATAACTTGCAAACGGTGACAGATATTTTAAAAATTCTTGCAGGAGGTTTATGCATAAGGTCAAAAGTTTTATTACAGTGATTTTCAATTTTAGTTCGATTTACAAACAATAGATGGCGCTGTAAGCAATAGTCGCTAAATTCAGGCTCGATTTTTGGTACTTCGTGGCCCGGATAATACATTTCCATCTCCTTTTTCTGCATGGAACAAGATAAAGGACCAAAAATCGAGCCTGTATTTAGCGACTATTGCTTACAGCGCCATCTATTGTTTGTAAATCGAACTAAAATTGAAAATCACTGTAATAAAACTTTTGACCTTATGCATAAACCTCCTGCAAGAATTTTTTTAATATCTGTCACCGTTTGCAAGTTATTGAATTTTAAAATCAGTCAGTCCTTTTTGGGACACCCGGTAGATTAAGAATAAGATTTTAATTCACACTAACCAGTCTTTTTGTATGACTCCAAATACTCCAGTATCTGACATCCGCCCAGCATGACTTCTCTGCGCTGTCCACTGCCGAATCGACTAAATTGACTATCAATTAACAACTGGGTAACTAATAAGAAGAACAGCAACCACTGCGGCTTGAAGGCTTGTCAAGTAGATCTCCACCATACTGGATCAGACCTTCGTCCCGTTGTCAAGTATCAACCAGTTCAATTGGGCAAAAGCCTGGCAGTTAAGTGCCTGGTCAGCGGTCTAAAAAAAATCTATCACGAATATTATTGTTTGAAAGCGATGGTAACCAAAAATGTGGCATCAACAAACCCTGTTTATAGATAATATGAACTTTTCTAAAGCTATTTTGATTTACAATTGTGCTGACCTCTTCTTAATGTCACTGTTAATCCCTACCAAAGATGAACCGTAAAACATTTCCTATTCTGCAGGCTTATCTCAAAAATAATTTCAAAACATCAATTTCACAAAATTAACTCTCTTTCAGAGAAAATTAAACAAATTATTGAACTGTAGCTTTTTATAAAGATGATTCAACTGCTGTATTAGATGGACGGAAATAATTTTAATGTTTATTTTACAGTTTCAGGAATAGTCATTCAGTTGAAATATTTAATATTTATAAAGTGAAAAATCTAAACAAATTTTAAATGAGTAATTTTTTTAAAGATTTTTTTAAATTTTATATACTTAAAAAGACAAAAAGAAAAGAAATCGAATTAGTTTTGTAAATGAAAATTATTTTCGAAGAAATATTAAACCTTTTATATTTGTGATATTACAGTAGATTGATACATGTTGCTTCTGAAAACACCCAAGTTCACAATCGTGTGACTGTTTATCAACAAAAAGCATTCTGATTAGTAATATAAATTTTAATTTAAAAAAAAAATTGTAGAAGAGAAGCAAAAGGAGAATTTAAGGAATTTTATTTCGTTTGCACGTCTTTTAATTTGCATAAAGAAATATGATCAATGTCTCGAACGTGCTAGAATGGTTTTCCACAATATAGTTATTTGCGTCATTATCTGCTGTCAGAAAAAACAGACTCTCGCAGTTAGAAAAAATGATTAATGACTTACAGTGCTTACAAATGTTAATGCAAGAACATTAAAATTGGCATTGTTTTCTTTTTATGGTAACAATATATATATATTTATTTAATACTTTATTGTGATAGATATTTCTACTATTATTACATTTTACTTTTACCCTTTCAGGCGCAAAGTACTTCAATTAGTAAAATTGTAAAATGAATGACTGACTCCAGAATTTATAAAAAAAATTTCCACAGTAGGTATGCCCTTTTATTCATATACTTAATGAAATTAAATTTTTCATTCCAAAATCCCGGCATCAATGTAGCATTTGGCAATTGGAACATTGTGTTGGCAAATGCCAACACTGTCCCTGAAAGGGTTAAAAGATGTCCTGCGCTATTTGTCCTCCATTAGAATCCTCACTTCCCCCTGAATGCTAGGTATGAGATATAATTACCATTTTCCAACTATTTTTCTTTTACATTGTACAGAGATGGAGTACTTCAGCTGCCAAAATTGAAAAAAAAAACCAATTAAAAACTACAAAAAAATTAATGTATCAAAAATAAATTGAGATGCAGTTTTCAAACAAATTGCAATGTGTTAAAATGAAAATGTGGACAGCTTAGAACTGGGTTCGTACGGGTACCGTTATTTTCAAGGCCAAATATCAGAATTTTTTGTAGAAAAATAAATCTAGTTTAACCCTCCGTCCACCAGACGGGTCCATTGGACCCGACAGGTACATACAAAATATTCATTCAAACCAGAAATTTCTTTAAAATAAACTAAGTATATAAACCAGACAAAAATAAGGTAAATAAATAAGTTAAATAGTTTTAAATAAAAATTCTGGTGTAGAACGTTTTATTAAAACTTGAATAAAATTCCCGGTAGATCTAGGGTTAAACGGACGAAATTTCACCTTATTTAAGGAGATATTTTCCATAAGAAAATGCTGGTACCGAAGAACTTCTTAGTCTAGAAATTCAAGGACCGTACGAAACCTGCAGAAGTTTAAAAAACTGCAGTAGAGATTATCCCGTACAATGATACATCTGCTTTGTTTTAAGACTGGCTTATATAATAGAACGTTATTTTTTAGAGACGAAATTTTAATTGCTAGCCGAAAGATATAGCTTATCGGAGGCTAATAATAATAATAATAATAATAATAATAATAATAATAATAAAATGCGGTAGATTTGTCGTGAAAATATCCAAATGAAACAATATGAAAAATTTATTTTATTTTTTCAAAAAATTGTACAAATAGAATAAAATAAGTAGATTATTTGGACGTATGCAGTCAAAGGGTTAACCGTTTCAGCGGAGGTGGTCATAAGGGTGACCCCTTAATTTTATTCCAAACTGCCGAACGCACACAGACTATTTTAACCCTTTGCACTGCGTTGTCACCGCTGCGGCGACACGGTAAGGTAAGTGAAAAACTCCGCACCAGTAATAAAAAAAAATAATAAAATTAGCTTTATTTACTCGGAGCATCCTTTTAATGCGACATTTCTAATTCCACTAGACTTCTGTTCTAGCGTCCTTCAGAGCCGTTCTGATTGGCTGGCCAGCTTCAGATGAAGTGTCCATACGCCCGAGCATCGTTTGCACATATTATTCGGATATTTGTTTTCAGCTATTTCGTTTCTGATGCTAGATAAGTTTGATTTGAATAAATTATTTTTCATTTTTAGATGATGAAACTGTTATTTTCTACTTGAAAGTATTCAAAAATACCTGTATAAAACAAACCTCCGTCATTTCCATACTAAAACCATTTTTTTTTTCAAACCTTTTAAGATAGAGTCATAAAGACTGTTTCATAAATTTTGAATGTTATTTATATTAAAAATTATTAAAAAAATTATAATTTATAATAAAAACGCATTTTCACTTATAAAACGTTGCAGTTGCAGGGAGAATTTGCATATCTAAATCATGAAAAAATATAAAATCAGAAAATTTTTTCTTTTTTTTGGGGGGGGGGGATACCTTCTAACTGTCCCCTGAAAATCCCCTGAATTGAATCAGGGTTACAAAAATAAAAAAATAAAAAATAACCCTGGTTTTATATTTTTTTCATGGTTTAGATATGCAAATTCCCCTGCAATTGCAGTGTTTTATAAGTGACAAGCGTTTTTAATATAAATTATATATTTTATTTTATAATTTTTAATAGAAATAACAATTAAAAATTATGAAACAGTCTTAATCTTAAAAGGTTAAAAAAAAACAGTTTTAGTTTGGAAATGATGGAGGTTTGTTTTATGCAGGCATTTTTTAATACTTTCAAGTAGAAAATAGCAGTTAAATCATTTAAAAATGGAAAATAATTTATTCAAATCAAACTTATGTAGCATCAGAAACGAAATAGCTGAAAACAAACATCCGAATATATGCAAACGGTGCTCGGACGTTTAGCCACTTCATCTGAATCGGGCCAGCCAATCAGAACGGCTCTGAGGACGCTAGAACAGGTTCTGAAGAACGTTAGAACAGAAGTCTAGTGGAAATAGAAATGTCGCCCTTTTAATTGTGTACTTTTTCATCTTTTAAATAATACTTCTTTTAAATTAGTGATGCCGATCGAATAAAATATTTGTGGAACGACGAGGAGTTGCTGGTAGTCCACAGTCAAAATGACGCGGAGTTGCTGGTCGCCCATACTCAAAACAACGCGGAGTGCAAAGGGTTAATAACATTTTGCTTTTATAATGAACGTGAACAAAACCAATTATTTATTTATTAAAAAATCCGTTTATAAAGTCAAGTTTGAATCAATCATTTCACTATTATACGAACTGAATTACTCTGCGCCTAAAAGTGTTTTAATGGCCTTAAATATCCATGCGAAACGTCGAAAAACAAAACTGTAATACTAAAGAAGTACGCAAAAAATCTGTCCAGAATACTGATATACTACAACGTGAAATTCCAATAAAAATTATAAATAAAATTCCTTTAAACTATTCAGTAACAGAGACTGACATTATTTTTGAAACAAGACATTATTTAGGCATTGCCATTAATTCCTACTTGGTGCACTAATGAGAAGCAAAAATTCATTTATGCGAATTGAAGATGTGCGGACGAGCGTTTTTTACAGAATTTTTAACATTTTATCACAGGTTTTTCAAAACAGACATTTTTGCCTAATTGATTCAGAAAAATGCTCGGATTAAATAAGGCAAAAATTACTGTAACTATTTACTGGTGAGAATAATCACGGATTCTGAGCAGCTTACGTTGCACGTATACCGGTCGCTCGTCCCCAAGGGGTTAAGAATGATATCTGGAAAATTTTTGAACATCGGAATTGAACTTTTATTTTAACTGTGGTACTAGTTAATACATACTTTTAAATAAGGTGTTTTATATTGTGTTGTATTAGAGTACCAACGTTAAATTCTCAAAGGCAAGCCATTTTCGTTACCAAAGAATACTCAATATATTATGAATCCATTTGTTTATGATAAAATCAATAATAGCATTTTAAACAGTTGAATAAAATAGTTTTAGGTGATTGCGAATTTCAAACTTCTCATATAAAGTAATTTAACTATTTTGCTTATAGTATTATTGAATAAAATTAAAATATTTATTTGGCATCGTTTTTTATCTAAAATCATTGCGACATTGTTTTGAACTATTACACATTTGCGTACATACCCTCTAAATTGTAATAAATTTAGTAAACTTATAAATTATAAAAATGCAGAAAAAAGATAAAAAAACTGCTGAAAACTGAGAAAAAGAAACTCCCGGAAGTTACCTGGGAAATAGTGGTTTCAACTGGTTGCTTAGAAAGAAGTTCTTGGAAAATTCTGGATTCCTATATCTAGAACAGAACACGGAAAAAGATATTTTCACACCGGAAAAAGTAATAGATTAAGCTTTTATATATTTAAAAAATGAATCTTGAATTGCTAATTTCTTGGTCTACAATAATGTCTATTCCAAAAGATCTTCTGCGTTCTAACGGCAGATAACGAAGTAAAATACAGGCACAGTGGCCTTAAATGCAGGTTCTTTCCTGAAACTGGAGTGCCGTGCTCTCGTGCAAATGATCCGAATCTTCTGCGATGATAAAAAAAATCCAAAAGCCTATTCCGTTTGTATAAAAAAAAATAAATTACAGCTGCATTTATCTATTTGTGATAAAGGATAATTACTGTACTAGTCTGCCAATTATACAACGAGTCTAATGATAGGAGTTACATTGCACAATAGAAATGGTTAGGTAATCGGGATGGCATTATTGTATGTTGGTTTTTCATTTACCTAATTTCCATTGCTCAAATGCAGATTTCGATGAAAACAAACCGATTATCGACGCACTGTAAAAAAAAAAAAAAAAAAAAAAAAAAAAAAAAAAAAAAAAACCGTATCTTTACAACAAAAAATGCTGGCAATATGGGTGCCTGTAAATTTACAGCAATTTTGTTTTTCACAGATAGACAGCAAACTTGTAAATTTGCAGCATTTTCTACAGTTAATTTGACAGCACTTTTAACAAGATAACAGTAATTTTTTAGCCTTTATTATTATTATTATTTATTTAATTTAATTTATTATTATTACTATTTGTAGATATGCATTTGCTTCTCCCCCCCCCCGCCCTGCAATGTATATTTACTTTGCATTTTTCTTTTTTGTATATTATAAGACACCTTTTAAAAACTAAGAGCATTGTAAGTAATCCTTATGGCTACTTATATCATTGTTTTAATAACATTGTGATATAATAAAGTCTGTTATACGTATGTAAGATACAAATTTAGCACCATAAAACAAGATAAAGAGAAAAAGAAAATACACCGAAAAAAGCAATAAGACGGAAATTTTAAACTATTGTAACTCATTGTAAAGAATTTCCTTTTGTCAGTTTCAAACATACAAAAACAAAATATTCAAAACATATATTGAGAAAATTCAAAATATCTTATTTCAGCATCTAGTGTTAATTACTTTTTATTGTTAGACAATTATCGAAAGCAAAATGCGATCTGCTGCTTTTGAACTGTGCGATAATAGTAAGTAAACTCTTGGAATATTTTGTATAGTTTATGGATTAATAAAGAAATGTATCTAACTTACACATAATAAATGACTTTTAAATTACATATAAAAAATGAAAATAAATTCGCGTAAAAAATTAGTATCTATAAAATCTGAATAACTCCGACGTTAAATCAGACCATAGGTCGTAAGATTGTTTTTGAAAAATTAATAAACTATAATAATACATTAAATAAATAAAAGTATTTAAATTAATACAAAAAGCGAACTCAAAGCTTTTGGACAATAAAAAAATAATGTATAATTTAGATTAGTAAAGTACATTAAAATACAAACATATATAATAGCAAAACAAAACATATCTAAAGAATTAGGATTTTTTTTTTATCTGGTATTTGGATTTTGTTTGCCCCCCCCCCCCCCCCCCCCTATGTGGCTGTGGATAGAGTAAATTAAAAAATATTCTCTCTAATTCTGACTTGACTTTTACTAATATTACTAACACTGATGATATAGACAATGCTGTCAATAATTTTCAAAATCTGATTACTAATGCTCAAAAACAAGCTGCCTATCAATATACTAAACATAAGAATTCTTTTACCCTGCCTCACTGTATTCATAATATCTGCAAGCAACGAAACAACATCCGACGGCAGAATCAAAATTCAAGAGATCCTACCTTAAAGCCCATAATTAATCGGCTTAACAACAAAATTAAAAACTTAATTTATAAAGAAAAGCAAAAAAGCTGGAAAAACTTTCTTAACTCCCTCTCCCTCCCTCTCTCTGGAAAATCAAGAAAAAACTTAATAATAATTATAGTCCCATTAACCCATTTACCTCCCTTAACTGTCTATAATACCACGGCATACACGGATAAGGAAAAAGCTGAAATTCTTGCCAGGTCTTATGCCGAGCAGCTCTCCCCTAATCCTTACCTTGCTAGCCATGATCATTATTTTGAAGTAAATGAAACAGTTCAAAATTTCTTAGCTATCCCTCCCACGGACTCACTCCTGGAAATTCAACCAATTGTTATTTCCAATATCATTAAAAATCTTAAAAATTGAAAAGCCCCTGGATGAGACAATATCTCTAATTATGACCTTAAAAAACTTCCTTGTAATTGTATTACTTATCTTACAAAACTAACCAATGCTATACTTCAATTTTACTACTTTCCTAAACTCTTGAAAGCATCTATAATCGCACTTATTCCTAAACCTCAAGGTAATCTTCAAGACTCTACTAACTATCGCCCATCTTTCTTTTATTCTCTATTAGCAAGGTTGCTAAGCGAGTCATTAGGCCCCAGCTCCACGACATTTTAGACGATAAAAATATTCTGATACCTGAGCCATTTAGCTTCAGAGCTAAACATCCTACATTACAGCATCTAGTTCGTGTTGTGGAACTCCTCAGTGAAAAACTCAACACGAAATTTCCAGATGGGGCTGTTTTTTTTATGTCGCTAAGGCATTCCATAAGGTCTGGCATATAGGCTTTATTTACAAATTAATTAAGCTTGATATTAATGCTACACTAATTTTTCTTATACATTTTTACTTTAGCGACCGCACCTTTTGTGTCCGCATTAATAAAATACTTTATTCAATATATTTTTTAACGATATCCCAAGAACACTGAGGACTTATCTTGCCCTGTATTCGGAAGACACGCGACACACAAAGGAAGCACACAAAGTGCGCCTCTGCACACCATCCATCCACATTATACAAAATACTTCAAAAACACGTTGACGAATTCCTTAACTGGTGTACTCAATGGCGTGTTAACACTAGAACGCCCGGAAATTTTACTCAAGTTTCATAAAAGTGTTTGACACCAGAATTTTTATTTAAAATTATGTGACTGATTTATTTAACGTAACTGTGTGGTTTAAATTTAACTTATTTTATGAAAGAAGTTCGGGTTCCAGTTGACATCTAATGATATGGTTGGAGTCTGATCGACTCATTCCGAGGGTTCTAGTGTTAATCTCAAATAACAAAAAACAGCGGCTGTTTATTTTTCTAGTAAATTAGCTTTTCCCAATCGTATAACTGTTAACAACACTACTATTCCCTGGACTAACCACACTAAGTATCTGCGTGGTACCCTTCATAGAAGATTAACTTGGAAAAAACACTTCATTAACGTTCGTGGCAAAGTCACCGGTATCGCCAAAGCTCTCTCTGCACTACTAAAAAGTAACACACTTTCTATGTAAACTAAACTTATTCTATATAATGCGTGTATAAGATCTGTTTTAACCTATGCCTGTCCGATCTGGGGATTCCCATGCAAAACTAGTATGGGTTATCTCTGTCATACTCACAATAAAAATCTACGTTATATCCGTAATGGTCACCATTACCTACGTAATACAGCCATCCGCAGGGATCTTAAAACCACTTCATTAAAAAATCGCATAAATCAACTTTCTAAAAAGTTCTATAAAACTGTATACAATCTACCTAACCAAATCATTGCGGAACTACCCGACTACGACGTATCCGACTCAATTAATAGAAAACGTCCTAAATATTCGCTTTTGCTTAACGATGAAGACTGAGGTTCCCTCACCCAGGGCAGCCAAGTCTCCGGCTTTTTGGATACCAATATTTTAATACAGAAAATGTTCTTCAATTTAATTGAAACATTTGGGTGATTTAAAAGAACATAGTTTTTTCTAAGATAATAGTGGTGTATAAAAAGCCGGAGAGTTGACAACTCTGCCTCACCCTTCTTATATATTTAACCTTTCTGTTTGTTCTATCCTGTTTTGTTTTTTAAAAAGATACTTGTTTTTCTGCTATAAATATAGCATTTTTACCAGTTTATCCTTATGTATGATCTCTGATAAGAGTATTTTTTTATGATGGGGTATCCCCCGGTAGCTCCTTCGCCTGTCATTTTTTGGAACTAATGGAAGTATCTTTTTCACTATTTATTTCAAAATTTACTATTTTTTCTTTATTTTTTTTCTTTACATTGTTATACTTAACCCTTACCGGCGCGGTGTCCCTATAAAAGGACACCAAATTTTAATTCAAAAACTGACAAACAGCACCAAAAATTTTTATCTAAAAGTTTCCTATTATAATGTATATGAAAATAATCAAGTTCATATTTTCTAATAAATTCATTTATAAATGAGTATCAGTCCATTATTTCATCAGTTTATAAACAGAATTACTCCGCGACGGTAAGGGTTAAAGTACTTATGTACTTTTTATATAGTTACTCTTTTCGTCACTTTTTATAGTTATTTTCTTATTGTGGTTCCTTTTTTATCCTTTTTTTTTTTCGTGTTCTTTGCGAATTAGATTTTTTTGTCCTTTTAGTCAGGGTCATTCCATGTCAGGTGGCGTAAATTTGAATATGATCGACCCCCTTCAATATTGATGCAATTGTAAAAAGAAATGTAAGTAATTATGGACATTTGCAAACATTCAGAGACAGAAGTAGCATAGTTGGGTTACCAGGTGTCTTACTGAAAAGTTGATTATTTATCACTTGAAGATGTTGGTATTGGTGTTTTTTATGACGGCCAATTATCTACACGAGGGATATGGGCCCGACGTGGAGGGGGTAACCTCCGTGGGGGTCATTGTAAGGGAACATAATCCGTATTTAGGCAAGGAAATCCAAAGATAGAAGTAAACCACGGAAAACTCCGATTGCTTAGGCGGATGGGTGTGATTGGGTTCCAACCTGCACCTCCCATCTACAAGCTTTGACTGCAAAACCTTTCGGCCACTGGTGGGGCACAAAGTTGGAAAAAAACTATCAAATTTCCAAGTTTCTCATCTTACTCCTCATAACACAAGTAACCTTACTATAATATCTAGTACAATTTTATATACAGAAAAACATAATTGTAGAATTAAAAATCAGAAATCAGTGCTTGTCCTCAAACTAGGTTAAGTAGAATGATGCAATTAATTTAACACTTGTTTTAATAAATTGTAACAACAGAACAATTAGTTAAAAAGAAATTCCATTTACGAATTAACTACTTATGAATAGGTCATAGCTGAAGTCGTTTCCCTCCGGCTTAAATATATATAAATTTATTCATCTATGAAATCCCTTAAAAAAATTCGTAAATTCAACCCACTTTTCAGACCCTATATCTGAAAACGGATACATCTGATTTTATTGCCGTCGGTGCAAGTGGAAAGAACCCACCAGAATTGACAAGAAAACATTTTTTTCATTTTGAGCCTTATCAGTATATTTACTAAAAAGGAAGCACTATAAAAACACCTACTTTGTGTGAGATTCGCTAGGTTCGATGTCTAGGAGTAAACTGATATCCCGTAACACTCATATACCTCTTGAAATAAAAACTCTTGATAAAGCTATAACTATGAAACGAGTGTCTACCTATAGTAAAATAGGTAGACGCTCCATTCATAATTCTGGATGATAAAAAATATGAAAAAAAATTAAAGGTAAAAATGACAAATTAAAAGCAAATACTATACACATGGCAGCACAAACAGCTTACAAACCTAAGCCTGGTTAAGCGGATACCTGGTCGTAGCGGATAGTAAAATAACTATCCGCTAGCATATGAAACTTGACAAAGCACACCTAGTAGTAAATTATGAAACTTGTCGAGCCTATGTCGAACAATATGAGAGACAGTGAAAACTATTTCAATTACAACTAGTTGGATGTGCCAATCTTAAAACTTTTTTCTATCTCATACATCTTAATATTTCAAAAAGTAGTTACCGATTTTAATACTGCAATATTGTTAGTTCAATTAGAAAGATAGTCCGTTAATAATATCAGAAAATGAGATATCAAGATATACACAGTTTTCTCTATTTTGCCGTCTTCTGACCCATACATTTAGAAAAAAACCTGAAATGCACGGTGTTTAAATTAAATTTCGGTGAACTCGATTATGAAAAACTAGGGTGTTTCAATGGGAATTTCACCAAATTAGCCAACTATTGCCAAGTTGGCGTCATGTATGACAATTTATTTTTGTTGTCAAATTTGGCGATATCTTGCCAAGTTGGTTAAAATTTGGCTCTCTTATGGTAACCTATTGCGAGTGCTATTAGTACTTTTCTAAAATTATTCATTGTTGAAGCTCAAACCGATTTCTCCATTGGAAACCTAACATGGCGGCGATGAATGAGGTGGTCCAACCGGAATTGAACAGAGACTTGAATTTTATATAAATTGATACTTTACCAACTTTGATTTTCATCTTAAATTTCTGCTTCAGTCAATTAATCCGAGTCAAAACGAGTTAATCTCGATCATGATATTTATTAGAATCAATAGTTTTTCGTTATTTTGTTGTACATCAGCTATTTGTGAATAACAGGCGTTTAAACATGTTTTTGGTATCTCTGACCCAAAACGTGTAAATCTGTCGAAAACCGGAAGTGAAGAAAATCTCGATTGCAATACTAACTACGAGAACCTTATTTAATTTAATTTCTTAAATAATCTGGTTTGAAACATGTTTAACTTAAACAAAGTAACAGAAATTTTACAGAAGAATAGTTGGAGGTTGGCTGGTATGTAAATTCCCTACATTGTAATAAAAATAAGATGTTTCTTAATATAAGACAATGTAATATAACCACGAGCAAAAATGCAGAATAGCTTCTTCCGATTTAAGCATAATTATGAAAATAATTTATTGCATTCATTTAGAAACCTCAAAAACCATTCTATTTTCGAGATTTAAAGAAGCATTTATTAAAACAGGGTTTCTTTTACTTATTCGTATTTTACAACTTCGACATCCGAAGAATTTTTGGAACAAAGTCTGCAGACAATATGTCAATTGATGTATTTTAGATTCCATTAAGCATATAAGCATTGATTTTCAACTTCATGTTCATTTTGATATCGACAGCGTTGAGAATGTTGCTCACATGTTCATCAAAATTTAAAGTACAGCAATTCTGTAACTGTTTATTCCAAAAATTCCTCAGGTGTCGAAGGTGAGTAGCTCCGCCCCAAAATGAATTTCAATAATTTTAATATACATTTTTGTAAATATTTATATGTAGTACCCAACGAAAACTTTCCGCATTTATATAGAATATACGGGCACATATGGGGAATTTTTTACAAGAAAATGATAATTTTCGGATAACCATAAGATATGATTTTTATTTTTTTTAATTTTTATTTCGCTGTTTCACACTGTTTTTATAAACGTGGAGCAAACATTCAAACCGTGTTTTCTCACAAAAAAATAAAAAATGAGTTATTGTTATTTTTATGAACTCTGTGTTAAATTGCACAGAAATAAATGGTATTTTTTACAAAAAAAATTTTTCTCCGATTATAAATCAATTTTAAAACTTGACGTTTCAATCAAAGAGTGTTTCCCCCAAAGCCTGCATTCAATCAAGCAGTGATTTCTTCAGTCTGCCAATCACAGTTGTCACTTAATGTGTACTTTCGAAACCTACCATACATATCACAATTGAAACGGATTGTTTTAGAAAAAAATATGAGAATTGTTAAAGTTAAAGGCTTCCAGAATTATAGATTTCAAGATCTAAATGAAGAATATGATGTAAACCTTCTTAAAAAGGGAGTTACTGTTGCCTTGTTCAAAGGGTTGTTTTAGAATATCTTCCTCTTAGCCACGCCATATCAGTTGAAAAGAACAAAGATGTTAAAAGACTTTTGAAGGTAATGCATAGTGAACAGTGGCAAAATCAACCTGATGATATATTCAAATGATACAACCACATTATCCATGATTGATAAGCCTGCAATAAAGAAGAGGGGGGTATGTATAACTGTCTAGATGAGGATATTGGTTTTAAAATGTGAAGTGGATTTCTGGCAAACGAGTATTTATTTAGTAAATATTAAATGAATACTACTAGGTACCATAATCTGTCATTTTATTTTAACAATAATCAACTGAAACTTGGTATTTATTCAAATAAAATAATGCTATTGTATTATTTGTGAGTTAGAAATTATTTCATTCAAAAAGCGTTTTATCTACTTGTCAAACAATCAAAACATGTTTCCTCCTCTAAATTCGGTCAAAACGTGATCTCTCCAAATATTAAATGCATTTTATTAATTTGTTTTATGTTTAATATCTTGGGTATGCTTGCAATTCTTTCTAATAAACAGTAATAAAAATACCCAATAAAAATGAGAATTAAATACAAGTTATTTTCTTATTTATCAGTTTTTTGTTTTTTTTTGAAAATTTGTATATAAAGGAGAAAGCATGGTTTGCATGTTTGCTCCACAAACAGAAAATTATACAAAAATTACCAGTTATGCATCTTTGGTATCCATATATCCTCTGTTAATGGCATGAAACTCCGTGCAGCAGTTTTTGAGAAAATCCGTTTAAAAAAAAAATCGATAAACATTTTTATCTCATTAAATATCAATATTTATAGGGTGATAACAGGGGAAATATATTGTCAGATATGTGGCCACATCTAGGAAAAAATCAGGAAATTTGATTGAAAGGCATGTTTCCAATGCTTACCCGGCAATGTCCTTTATTTTTAAACTACATTTGAAGATTTACATAATCATTTAATACATTTTAGAAGGATTTTAGAATTATTGAAGGATTTAGAAGGATTCATTAAATTTGAATTTATAGAAATTTTGTACAATATTTATAACCCCACTCATATCTTTTATTTTAAATATTTTTCATAGTATTTTGTAGAATTAGGAAATGTACAAATATAATGTTCTTACAATAGAAATATAGAAATATTTCCGAATTAAAAAATCCACACACCCCCTCCTCCCCCCAACGCCAACAAAGCTGAAAAGATGCAAAGGCAAAAGAAATCATCCTTTTGGAAATATTTTTGTTTTGTGTAACCCGTAATGCTTTTGGATAAAGATAAAGAAATGCATCTATAACTCATTCTAAACTGTATTACTACTAATAGAAGTATTACATGAAATTTATAGCACGTTATTTTGCTGGTACTTATAAGTACCGTCAGTAGATAAAGGGTTTTAAAGAAACGTCGTATTAAGCTTTTGAAAGAATTAAAAAGAATCTGTAAATATCCGTTTTCGAAAGGATATAATATATTTAGATTAAATTTAGTAGATTATTTAAAATGGGTTTTGTTAGTATTACATGTGATTTTTAAAGCATTGTGTGAAATATATAAAGTACATTTTTTTAATCTATAGATGAAATCTTTTCTTCTTAAAAATATAGGAATCGAATTTTCGCTTCAATTCAACACATTTATTGATTTAGTCGCTGTCGTATTAATCGATATTACGCCCATATTAGTTTTTTTTCTCCATTATATTTACATACGTACAACATTAGAAATACAGAGGAATTATTTCCAATACATTGGATTAATCGTATTTACAGGATTTCTTTGTTAGATATTCTATTCTTTTTATCATTGGTAACATACCACATTCAAAAAATCGTTCAGTTAGTTTCACAATGATTGTTTACACACAATTTCATAATTCTGTTTTTAGAATTGCTTATTACTTTTCTATAGGTATGAGGCTCATTCATTTTACTTTAACATAGCACAAAATATAATTTTACCCAAAAAATTTCAACAGGAATAGATTGCAATATTTCAAAAAGATTTACTAATTTAGAAAGTTGTAAAATTATAAAAAAATATTATGAAATTTTCTTTCTTTTTCCCTTTATTAAGGCTGGAAAAAAATGCTAACTGAAAAATTGCTCACTATACAGTGTGTCCACTCTCATAGGTGTCCAATGGCTAATTCCTAAACCGTTAGTAAACTAGTTCCAGTTGCAAAAATGTTTTAAATGAGGCAAAGAAATATTTTAAAAGCGATTTGGGTCAATAAAAACATTTCTTAAAAATTACAAAATTTAAATTTTTATACAGTCTTTCGGTCCTATAAGTTATCTGTAGTAAAATGCTCCTATTACACTGACAATTAAGACAAAAAAAGTCCCGTACGCTTTTTCAAGAAGGCTCACGTTTTCAGCACCAGCCTTGGCGAGTTGGCGAAAGCGAGAGCGTTCAGCCAGCTCTAACGCCGATCGCCGTCTTGTGTTTTGTTTTGAACCGAAATGGCGGAAGACGAACTAGCATATTTTAGAATAACAGTCCTACCTAACTTAAAGAAATATTTTCAGTTATGTGTTCTAGATGAAAAGAAATCTTCTTCGAAAGAAATTGTATTACGAATTCTTATACTCTGTTTTATCGAAGGCCTTTATTACTTTTGATGATATAGACTAAAATTTTGATTATTTGATCCCCTCAAAAATCTAAATTTTCATTCAATTGAGCATTATTAATTCTATACCTCTTAAACATAAACTCATTACCTTCATATGCTTAGATATATGATTACATGTAAAGATGGATTTATGGAGATCACGAATTAATGCAGTTTCATTGCATTTTGATGTATATAAACACAGATTTTAAAAGATACCTGTGGCAGAAAATTACTATATTTTCTGCGATGAACTTATATAATTAATTTAATACCAAATCATTCTGTAGAAACAGCCCCCAAAGTCGAGTGAAAATAGGCCAAACCAAGAAAGAAAAAAAAACCTTTCACACCCCCAAACAGGATGTTTAGAAATTGCCTTTTTAATGTGAGATGAAATTCTTAAGGGGAGGTGGGGTAGAAGAAAGATTGAATGACTATCTTTTGTTACTTCAAAGTAACAAATAAAATCATTAGAGAAATTTTTTAACTGTATATGATAGTGAGGGGCTATAGATTTAAATATTTAAATTTATCAACTAACAAATAGAAAAAACAAACCAAAAAATTAAAAACTTGGAATATTTAACTTTTCTTTGGGTGGTGGTGGTGGTGGTGGGGGGGGTGAAATAAGCTTTTTTTCGGGGGGGAGGGCAGAATTTGAATAATTGGTCTTTTAGTTATAGTTACTTCAAAGTAATAAATAGGACAGAAAATTTAAAAACTGTAAAGAATTAAAAACAAAAAATGAAAGCGTGTGCACAAAAGGTTAATCCTTATTATTATTTTTTAAATCTTTCATTCCATTTGTTTCCTTTTTTTTATGGTAAATTATTTATTTGTTATTTAAAAATCAACAGATAGAGCAAAACAGTAAACTTTATGCACTGTTATGGATAAGCGAAGGAATAGTTAACATTTCAGACACAATTTTAACCAATCTTTTCTGCAAGCAACATTGAATTTTAAATGGGCAAAAAATAGTGGAATGGAGGAGAGGGGGGGGGGGGAGAAAATTCGAAATGGGAGGTTGCCTCAGACGATTGAGCATTATTATATTGCCACTTCAACTTAATAAATAGAGCAATATGTGTGCAGAATGACGAAATATAAAGTGTGTGTGTGTGTGTGGGAGGGGGATTTCATTCGAGAGAAGAATTTACATGATTTATTAAAATATGACGAATTATTATTTATAAATAATAAATAAAACAACTAAGGCGAAATAATATTTAAAAATATGACAAAAATTTTAAAATAAAAAACTGAAGAATTTTAAAGATTTTTAATTTTGTGTATTAGGGACAGACCAATGTCTTTTTCATAAAAACTCAAATAATGATAAAATTTTAACAATATTAAAATGTAATAGTAATTGATTTAATTGCATGCATCAACTTGCAATTATTTTAGCTGATAGATTTAATTGCAGGATCCGGCTAAATAATTTATGCTTTATCGTTCAATCTAATTATAATGGAATTGATTTTAGTTTCAACTTCCTATTAACTTCTAATCGCAATTAAATTAAAAACAATTAAGTTTAATGAATTATTCCAGTGAAAACGTGTTTTATTAATGCAATCAACACCTCACACAATTATGCCGCTTAATAATAAAAAAAACTAAATTAATTCAGTAATAATACTAATAAAACTATATTCAATTGTGTCATAAAAACATGATCAATACAATTATATTTATTAAAGAAAATTTTTACGTCTGTTTTTAAAATACGTTCTCAATTTCTTCGAACATATAGCGAATTAATGAAATAAATGAATATTATAGAACTGAAAAAAATAATTTATGTTTGAATTATATCTATTTGTGCAATTAAAAGTTATTTTAATCCGAAAAAGATCTTTGTTTTAAGCAAGGTTCTAATTGCAAACCACGGTGAAATAACATTTCGTCTAGCTTTTTACATTTGCGGAAAAAACAAATGAAAAAAGCACATCTCTCTTCCTCTCAGCAAAGGAATGGGGTTGCTGTTCGCTGCTCGTACGACGTCACGAACAAAAAAGGGTGCGTAGCGTTGAATTCATCCCCGCGCCAACCCATGCCGTGGCGATAAGTTGCTCAAAACGTGAGCCTTCTTGAAAAAGCGTCCCGTACATATAACACTAAAATTGATGAGTTATGAAACTTTAAAAATGCATGACTTTTACCATTTTTCTGCATGTGAACACAAATGAGTTCGGCAAGGCTTTGAGGGATCATATACCAAGTGTTGAAAGTATTCAAAGAACTTATTTCATGCGTTTTGAAAAAAATCTTACAGGTATTACGATTGAGTTAACATGTATTAAGTATGAGATTGGCTAAAGTAATCGTATTTTAACATATGTTTTATTCTGTAAGGATTTGAGACTGTTTCTTTTCACGATTTCTTTTAACAAAAATAAGTTTAATTTAACTTCCACGATTGTATGTATGTTTTTCCAGTTCAAAATTTGTATTCGAACTTTAACTCACTTTCAAATATCCGGTCGAGATTAAATGTTACATACTGATGTAAATTCGATGACAATATGATGTTATTATGATTTTCGGTGGTTACCATTTATATTTATTTTACAGGTTAACACAAAAAAATCCGGATTGATTTCCGCCAAGAAGCTTAAGAAAAAGTCTTCGATTAGGTAACACAAAACTGCGATGGTTGTGTTTTTTAACTTTTATGTATCTATTAGCTTTGGATCCCAATTACCTTAAATTTTAACCATCATGTCAGGATTTTTCGCAAATCATAAATTGTCAAAGTTGAAAAATAACAAAAATCGGATACTATAAAAGAGAGGATATGGCTCTGTTTTTTAACTGTTGATAATTGCTTTTATGTACTTGTTAGCACTGAATCTGAAAATGACCTTTTTTTTTCCAAATCGTAAATGTCATAGCTAAAATATAGCAAAAATCTGATACTATAAAACATATGTAAAACTTTTTAAATTTAATTTAATTTAGTTCGATAATTTATTCAATTTTTTGGCTTATACTGGGATTCTTACAGCTAAACAGCTGAGGGGTCCGATGAAGTGGGGGAGGAGGTTCAATTTTAACTTTGAAATTTACGATTTGTGAAAGATCTTGAAGTGATGGTTAAAAATGAAGGTCATTTTCGGATTCAGTGGTAAAAAATACATAAAAATCAATTATCAAAAGATAAAAACACAGCAATCACATCTATTTTATAGTATCAAATTTTCGCTATTTTTTGTTTGTTTAACTTTAAAATTTACAATTTGCAAAAAATCTTTACGCGATGTAAAAAATAAAAATCAATTTCGGATTTAGCGTATAGAATACATAAGAATCAATTATCAAAATCTAAAAAACCTGACATAACCCAACTTTTGCAGGCTAGTGTAATCTAATAACATTTAAATATATGCATCATTTTATATGGAATTGAGGCTGTTAAGTTATATCATTTTGATTAACAAAAGTTCTGTTTTTTTTTCTTACTATATAGTTATTACAAATTGTGTATTTTACATTAATATGTCAGAATGATTAAATATTTCTAATTTATATTGCAATGTTAATTTTACTCTCAACCATTTTTTAATATATCAGACGAAATTGTATTTCTACAAAATTTGTGAATGACCCCTAATTTGCAGCCAAAAATATGCTCCAACATTAAACAGATACTATTCGGTCAAATCGTAGAATAACGGGATTTTTTCTGTCTTATTTGTCAGTGTAAGAGGAAAATTTTACTAAATGTAACTTTTAGGTATAAAAGTTTAAATTTCGTAATTTTTTAAGAAATGTTTTTACTGACCCAAATCGCTTTTAAAATATTTTTTTTTTTTTTTACCTCATTTAGGACATTTTTACTTTCTTCTATCGTAAATAGAAGAAAGTATTATAATCGAAAATTTTTTCGACTTCCGGTTTTCGACGGATTTACACGTTTTAGGGGTCAGAGATCCCAAAAAGCGTGTTTATAGAAAATGTCTGTCCGTCAGTACGTCTGTCCGTCTGTCTGTCTGTCTGTCGCCATTGTTCCATCAAAAAGTGTGTGAAGTTATGCATAGAATTGAACCACATTTTTATTTTAAATTTTTGGCTATGGCAAACAGGTCCTCCCTGAATTTGGAAAAAATTCGCCGGTAGGGGCGCTGTAATAGCGATTTTTGTGCAATTTTTAATACTGTACCATCCAAAAGTGTATGAAGTTATGCATAGAAGTGAACCAAATTTTTATTTCAAGTTTTTGGCTATGGCAAGCAGGTCCCCGCTGAATTTGGAAAAAATTCGCCGATAGGGGGTTCTGTAACAGCGGTTTTTGTGGGATTATGAATATTGTACCATCCAAAAGTGTATGAAGTTATGCATAGAGATGAACCAAATTTTTATTTTAAGTTTTTGGATATGGCAAGCAGGTTGTCTCTGAATTTGGAAAAAAGTCGCCGGTAGGGGGCGCTGTAATAGCGATTTTTGTGTGATTTTGAATATTTTATCATCGAAAAGTGTATGAAGTTATGCATAGAATTCAACCAAAAATTTTTTTAAAGTCTTTTGCTAGGCAAGGAGGTCCTTCCTTAATTTTAAAAAAATCGCCGGCAGGGGTCGCTGTAATAGCGATTTTTTTTCGATTTTTCTGCCATTTTGAATATTTTACCATCGAAAAGTGTTTGAAGTTATGCATGGAATTCAACCAAATTTTTTGTGTTTGTTTTTGGTCATGGCACGAAGGTCCTCCCTGGATCTGGAAAAATTCTGCCGGTAGGCGGCACTATAATTGCGATGTCTGAACAGTTTTCATTATTGTACAATGGAAAAGTGTATGAAGTTATGCATATAATTGAACCAAATTTGTTGTGTATGTTTCTATCTATGGAAAGCAAGTCCTTCCTGAACTTCAAAAAATTTCGCAGGAAGGGGGCGCTATAATTGCGATCTCTGCACCATTTTCATTATTGTACCATCGAGCAGTGTGTAAAATTATGCATGCAATTGAACCAAAAATTTTCTGCATGATTTTGGCTTTGGCCAACAGGTCCTCCTTGAATTTGGAAATACTGCGCGGTAAAAAGGCTCTGTGATAGCGATTTTTGCATACTTTTTTGATTTTTCGTAGTTCTATTGTGCATCGGCGGCTCGAGTAGCAGCGGTAACTCGCTTCCTGCTAAGACGGCTATTCGCAAATACCTGGCAACAACAGGATAAGGAAAAATAAATAATTTTAGCAAATATCATAATATAGATTAACTCGTTTTCAGTCCGTTTAATTGACTGGAGCAGAAATTTAAGATGAAAATAAAGTTTGTATAGTATTTAACTAATAATATTAAAGTATTAACATGTGTAAGTAGGTTTTGAAATATTAAGATTTATAAGATAGAAGAAAGTTTTGGGATTGGCACATCCAACTAGTTGTAATTGGAACTATATGTCGATGAGTAACGGTTTAGGAATCATCCATTGGCCACCGTTGAAAGTAGACACCCTGTATAGCTTTCATCACTTTTCTGTAAATGGATGACAGAGATTGAACTTTGATTATTATATGCAAGAGTAACACTAAAGACTATTTTTTTATTTTATTTGTACTACCATTCCCAAGAATATATTATAATGGTATATATTCACTACCCACAGAATTTTTAGAAAATATATACCTTGAAGATTAATTTAAAATTAATTCGGTTTAGTATTAAATATACGAATAATATTTATATAGTAATAATCGCCAATGTTTCCTGTGTTTTATATAATCATTATATCTGGAATCATCATGCTTGAATGTAAAATGATGATATTGAAATTAGAGTTTGAACAGGTGATGGGATGGGTACCCTCATTCTGAATTCACACACTGGTTTAACACACTGGAATTCCAAATACATTACATGGAATACTTTTAGAAAAAGCTTCTTACACAGGAATCTGATTTTCATTCTCTTAACTCCACTTTTATTTTTTAAACGTAAAAAGAGATCTATTATTCATAGAGAAATTACACAACAAAGCAACATGGACTATATTTTTTTTCAGCTTGACCTTATCGTACAAAAAAATATTAGCATGAGAAAAAAAAATAATGTTTCTTTTAACTAGAATTACGGAACAAGTAATCTGCAGTAAACACAATATCGACACACCGAAATTAATTTTGTATAGCAAAAATTGACATTTTAATACTCGAGATTATATTTTAAAAAGCATTCAATTTCGCGAGAAAAATACATAGGGCGTCCATAAAAAAAATTTACCAGGTTCAATGGTATATTATAACAGTTTACTTTAGACTATTTTCAATAAATTATACATCAAATGGAAGATAAACTAACCTACTTTTCAATCCAAATGTTCAATATATCCACTACTTAGTTATACAGCACACCTCCTACTTAAAGTCCAATTCTTCCAACATTTCGGGTAACAAGTCCGGCGTAATGGAATCCTCTTCAATTCTGTATCTCCACTCTGGCAAATCATGAGGTAGCTGTGTCTAAGCCCAGCAATAACACTTCTCGGTCAGGCGTCGCCATTTTTCGTATGTGGCACTGCAAGCGAGTCCATAACAAAGCAATTCTCGTGCATGCGCTTATCTAAAACTGTTTGAGTCACTCTTTATTTGTGACCTTGAACCAACACTCTACAACGCTTACAATTGATGCTATTAAAATTTATAACTGGGACATTCTTTTATGGGCACCTTATATTTAGCTTTTAGTATGAGAATTAAATATTTCATACTATAACTGGAGATTTAAACTGATGTGTATCTAGTTGCAATAAAATGTAGATTTGACCGGTGAAGTTTTGTTTTAATGTCAAATTGTCAACTTATCTCAAAGAAAACTTGATTACCATCAAACTAACGTTGTTTTCATGCATAATGCGAATAAAAGTTTTTTTCAAAATAATTGTACGAGAATAGAAAGTATGAATCTTTTGTTGAAAAAAGCTTAAGACGAACCACACATTGTTACCAATATTGAAAAATGTCATTTTTTTTAATTCAATAAATATAATTCATTTTCTTTCATTTTGTTTAATTTTTACAGTTTTGTAGGCAAATGCTATTAGTTTTTTTCTTTATCAATTTTTAAATTGATAAGAAAATTGAAGATCGATAACAGTAAAAAGGGTGAAATCGTTCTAAAAAAAATTCCTTTATGAGAGCCCTACCAGTGGCTGAGAGGTTCTGCTCTCAAAGCTGATAGACGGGAGGTGTTGGGTTCGAACCCAATCGCGCCCCTCGGCCTAAACGTTTCGGAGTTTTTGTGGTTTTCTTCGAAGACGTGGATTTTCATGCGTAAATACGGGTTAGGTTCCCTTAGAAAGACCCCCACGAAGGGCATTCCTCCTAGGGCCTATATCCCAAGTGTAGATAATCGGCCGTTAAAAATCAACCAACCAACCAACCAAACTTAATGAGAATTCAATACCTCAAAAAATGAAAATACATTTTGAGTGTATATTTAATTTTGTAAAAAGTGAAGGGGGGATTCTATAAAAAATGGATATTTTTTTATCCGTCGAAAAGAAAAATTGGATTTCTTTTACATGCTTTTTCTTTTTGGTTTTCTAAGGGGAGAACTTTAGAAGGGGGGATTCTATAAAAAATGGATATTTTTTATCCGTCGAAAAAAAAAATTGATTTTCTTTTACATGCTTTTTCTTTTTGGTTTATCAGGATACATGTTTTCTTCTTGACTTATTTGCGATCAGAATAACAAATAATATTTTAACGAAAAATAAAAATGACTTAAGGGACTCTTTCTTATTCTATAAATGCCTTGTAATTTTGCAAAAGCACCAATGTTACTAAAATTACTTATTTTTATGTATTTATTTTACTCCATCAGGCGTGTTTTAAAGAGGATAGCTGGGTACAACAAAGTGTTTTCTATAAAAACACTTTATTCTCATCCACATTCCATTTAATCTATGTTGTTACTAATTTATTTCCTTTATTATTAAGAGAATTGCGACATTCCCTCCAGAAATTCAATTTACACCAGAAAATTCAAATTGAAATCAATTAGAAAATCAACATGAACCCGGCACAATTAATCCTGTAACGAAAATAAAAGAAATTTATCCAGATTTTGATGAAACTGTAATTATATCTCTATTATCAACTTCATTGCTTGTGGAGAAAACTAGAAATTTTTTATATTCACATGTATAGAATTTCCATCTTAAACAATATTGTGGATTTTCCTCTGTAAAACAGGTTACTGAACTTTACACATAAAAGTGGAAACACTACCCGAAACCGAACCGAATATTGTCCATAAAGAAATATATTATTATTAATCCCATCCGTCTCGAACAGAGGATCGGGTCTTCTGCAGATTCGCTTTACCCGGTTAAAAGCAGAACTCTAACCCATATAATTTTAAATCTCAATGTATGAGCTAATCTTGTAAAAAAAAATATACACGATAGCACAAGTAGTTTAAAAAGTAACTATTACCGCTTATGTTAACACCATATTCGCCATTCAATGCGTCTCTGTTTTAAGAAATTTAAAGCCTATAAAGCCCCAAAAATTTTTCTGAACCTTGAATTTTACTAACAAAATAGCGTATTTAAAACGTATTCACATAAAAATAATTGCTTTTATAGCGCTCTAACAATTAAGAATAATAAGTGCAATAATAATGTTTTAAGTACTGTGTAAGATTATGAAAAGAAGTTCTGTCACCGGAAAAATTAACAGAAGCTTTTTGTATATAGTAAAAAAAACTATTCTAATTTATTAACGCAATTAAGAGAAATGAATGCAATCATAAAAATGTGCTGCATCATAACGCGCGGCAGGTAAAATTATTTGTTTGGTTTAAATGTTTGCACCCAGTATCGCCAGATCGCTGTCACAAGAAATCACGATACTTTCTCGTAGATGGGGCATTCTCACAATCTCTTGACTTTCGAGAATAAAAATCTGGTGAAATTAAACTTACTAAAATAACATTTTAATCGGATAGACAAATGCCTTAATGATTAAAAAAAAAAAAAAATGGTCAGCAGCGAAACATTTTTTATTTAACTGAGGTTTAAGTTAAACTTGCGAGTTTAATTTTCCTTATCATTTTACCACTATAACTTTTTATTTTCTTCTAAATTTTTACTTATAATGAATTTGCATAGTATCCACAAGATATTGAAATAAGAAATAATAAAAATGTAGTAATTTTAATACAGAATTTTTGTATAACTTTGTCTTAAAGGGGTGTTAAAGAAAGGACGGTAAGGCAAAAAAAGGGGACGGTATAGGAAAAAAGGGACGGCAAGGACGGAGCGGTAAGGAAAATTACCACCTATTTTTAGGCAAATCATGTCAAGACTAAGTGATAGCCACAATGTTCAGTGATTTTTAGAAACAGTTTTTAAAATTTTATTAAATTATTATTAATATTTTATTATTTACCTCGAAAAGTGCAGGAATAAACCTTGGGGACGGTAATACTACCAATAAAGCCACGACCTTGAAATTGATATTTAAATGCTGATTTAAATTCTGCAGTAAATTTCCTGTCAAAGAATTTTATACATTTTTTCTCTAGCATATCTCTGCATGAGAAAAAACTTGAAAAAAATTCTGTGTTAGCAATCTGAAAGGATTTTCTGTATAAGTTTAGCAAAAGGGGCGGTAAGGATGGGGGAGAGGGACAGAGTTCAAAAAATAATATCAACCGTAAAAATGTGTGCAGGTTAATTTTTTGCTACATATTTCTATAAAACAATTGTCCCAGTTTCGGAAAAAAAATTACATCGAATTACTTTTATTGAAACAATTTTATACAGACAGCTCCAAACTTAAGAATTGGGTAAGTGTGATCACAGATCGCACAGACGGTTTCGTTTAATATTCCTTTCAAAACACTTTACCCTTTCGAAAAATCTGTTAGTTCCACGTTTTGCAACCAGGGGCGTACTCTATTCTAAACAAACCTCGATCCGAACGAAACTCCGTTTTACATACTATCTCTATATATATTAGTCGAAGGGATTGGGCCCATAGCACAAGAGATAACTAGGCGCCCCTGGCGGTGAAAAGTGGAACTAAAATATTTAAGACTACGGTGCATAATATGAAAGAATGGTCAAAGGGGTTTCGGCAAAAGTTTGAACAGTGCCCCCCGAGTGAAAAGGGCGGAGGTTAGAAAAACTGCTTAAAATATACAAATTAGTTCCCGGAAGAGTAAATAATATAAAACTTTTTGAAAATTTTATGATTTGTCGTGTAGTCTGAGGTATTCTGCTATACGTATGCAAAAATTCATGTCTCCAACTTAATAAGGGGCTCTCTTACAAAGAATTGCTTAAAATACATATGTGGTAACTCAAAGGGTTAAACGTAAGACTTTTTCAAGATTTTATGATTTGTCGCCAGGCGTCAGGTGTTCTGCTATAAGTATGCAAAATTTCAAATCTCCAATTTAATAAGGGGCTCAGTTAGAAAAAACTCCCTAAAATACGCATGTGGGAGCCCAAAGGGTTAAATTTACGACTTTTTCAAAATTTTATGATTTGTCACATGATGGTGTTCAGCTATAAGTTTGCAAAATTTCACACCTCTAACCTAAATAGGGTGTCACTTAGAAAGAATTGTTTAAAATACACATATAGGAGTCCAAAAGGTTAAATGTACAACTTTTTCAGAATTTTATTATTTGCCGTTTGATGTGAGGTGTTCAGCTATAAGTATGCAAAATTTCACGCCTCCAACCTAATTAGGGGATCACTTAGAAAGAATTGTTTAAAATACACATGTAGGAGCCCAAAAGGTTAAATGTACAACTTTTTCAGAATTTTATTATTTGCCGTTTGATGTGAGGTGTTCAGCTATAAGTATGCAAAATTTCACGCCTCCAACCTAATTAGGGGCTCACTTAGAAAAAATTGTTTAAAATACACATATAGGAGCCCAAAAGGCTAAATGTACGACTTTTTCAAAATTTTATGATTTGTCTTAAAAAATTATTAAGTTATCCAGACCCAGTTAATTATTAAGTAATTCAGACGTAATTATGTATGTATTTTTAAATCTTAAGTATGGACCGCGTGTCACAGAGCTGAAAGGACCATTTGTAAACATTCAAGTAAAATTATTCGTGTTTCGAGTCAACTTAGTTTTTTACTTCGATGCAAGAAATCTCGTATTGTCCCTCCGTCGTTTAACGTTAACCCCTTCGCGACGGGAGCCTTTTACGAAATCTTTATTACTTTGCTACCGGTTTTAAAAAACAGAAGTTTGTGCCTATTCAAATCGGGAAAATGCTCGGATTAAATAAGGCAAATTTTACAGTAAAATTTTACTGGTGAGGATAAACGAGTATCCTTAGGCCTATTTCCGGCACGTATACGTGTCGCTCGTCCCCAAGGGGTTAAACCTTTATTGCATTCTTATAATGGTAGAAAGATTGCCTTGTCTTCAAGTTTCAAGTTTCTGCAAGAGGCTACTTCCCTCAGCCATTCTATTCTTAGTAGTAGGAAAAGACTTTTAGATAACTGCATGAATATCATTTTTTGCTTAATTGAACTTGCGGACTCTCTTCAAATTTTCAGATTCCTGAGCTATATTGGTAGCGCTCTTAGAGCTAGACTGGTTGCTAAGCATGAGGAAAAATTCGATAGACTTTCTGCCCGTTACTCTCGATTTTCATCTGTTAATGACAAAACTAATTTTTGTGTTTTGAATCCATCATCCAGAAAATTCTCTCCAGATGAACTTAAGGTTCTGAACAGTGGTTTTAATTTTTCCGCTGGTGCTTCGAAATTGGATACTCCTCGGTTACTGGCGGTTGTCGAGCCGATTATACAAAAGTTAAACCCCTCGCAGAAATATCTGGTAAGGTCTGAAATTTCCAAGATATTGATAAAGAATCGTTATGTGGTACCAAGTTCTAACAGTTTTTATAGAAAAAATTTAAATAATTTATCGTGTGATTCATCAATTGTTATTACTAGAGCGGATAAGGGCCGTATTGCTGTGGTTATGGATAGGTCTGACTATATAAATAAGTCCCTTGATTTACTGAACGATGATCAAACTTACAGTATTGTTAATAAAGAGTTAACTCCAAGTATTCAAAGAAACATGAATAACCTCCTGAGTGATTTAACGAAATCCGGTGGATTTTGTCCTACTCTTGCCAAAAGTCTTAAGTGTTATACTGGTCTCGTTCCAAGATTTTATGGGTTACCGAAGACTCACAAACCTAATATTCCTCTTAGACCAATTATTGATTATAGCCACTCCCCGGTGTATAAATTATCTTGATTTTTATCAGTTATTCTCAAACCCATGACCATCTCCTCCCCTTACAGTATTAATTGCTCAATTAAATTTCTTGATGATTTGAAGAGTTTCGTTGTACCTCACAAATGTGTGATGGCATCTTTGGATGTGGTATCTTTGTTCACATGTATACCAATAAATCTAGCCTGCCTCGCTGTTCAGAGTATGTGTCCCGATTTTGTTAATGCTATTACTTTAGATATGGGCGTTGCTATTAAACTCATTGAATTTTGTCTGACATCAAATTGTTTCGTTTTTCAAGATGCGTTTTATAAACAGTTAAAAAGAACTGCAATGGGCTCCTCCCTGTCCGTGAGAGTAACAGAGATTGTTATGCAGTATTTGGAGAAAGATATTATTTTCAGTTTGGGTAATAAGATTATGTTTTGAAGGCGGTATGTTGATGATGTTTTTATAATTGCTGAGGAGGATGACCTTGTGGAGATTTTAAAACAAAGCGAATTCCTTTTCCTCTTCAATCCAGTTCACAATAGAGTTTGAAAACAACAGGTCACTCCCTTTCCTTGATTTTTTGCTCCAGAGAGAAATTGTTAATAATATTCCTATTTTGAAAATTTCTGCTTACAGAAAAAATACTTCCTCCGGGCAATATTTAAATTTTAAATCCAATAGCCCGCTTTCACATAAAATCGCAGTCGTCAAACCCTTGTACAACAGAGCCTTAAGATTTTGCAGTGACAGAGTTAGTTTTGATAATGAAATTGGTAAGATAATGAATGATTTACGTCTCAACGACCTTCCACGTCGTTGGTGTCTTAGAGTTATTTCGGAACTTACGAGCAAATCATACTAGTATCCCACTCCTTAACAACGTGTCAATCCCATAGGAACTATATCTTTGCCTTATTACAGTAATATTTTGGAGAAAATTTCAGCCATACTCAAGGATGTTAATGTTAGGACAGCTCATGTTCCCTTAAACCGCACTGGTAATTTTTTCAGTAGTTTTAAACATAAATATTCGAAGCTTGACCTGAATGGTGTCGTTTATGAAATTCCATGTAAAGGTTGCAGCTCGATTTACATTGGTGAGACTGGACTCTCATTAAATGCTAGACTCAAGCAGCATAAAAATTCTTTTAATAAAGGTACTCTGAATTCAAGATTGGTTGCACATACACTTGAGTTCGATCATGTCCCCGATTTTGAGAGTGCACGAATTGTGGAAGCCAATTTCCGCGTATATTTTAGACGTGTCTTCCTTGAGGGTTGGTGAACTGTTTTAGCTGAATCTCCAATCAACGAAGCAACCCAAGTTCCTGCTGATTATTTTATCCTACTTAGACCGTGATTTTAACTGTTTTTTCGTTTACCGTGGCTCTTGCTGTTTTGTGACTCTGCTCGTTTACTGATGAGGGCTATGAAAATAGCCGAAACGTTTATATATATTTTTAACTATATTTTAATTGTTTTTATTAAAATTTGAATGTGTGTATGTCTGTAGTTATGCAAATTGAGTTATTTATGATTTGTCGTTTGATGTTTGGGCTCAGCAATAAGTATGCAAAATTTCACGCCTCGAAGCTAAATTAGGTGTCACTTACAAAGAATTGTTTAAAATACACATGTGGAAGCCCAAAGGGTTAAATGTACGACTTTTTCAAAATTTTATAGTTTGTCGTTTGATGTGAGGTGTTCAGCTATAAGTATGTAAAATTTCACGCCTCCAACCTAATTAGAGGCGCACATAGAAAGGATTGTTTAAAATTCACATGTGGGAGCCCAAAGGGTTAAATGTACGAGTTTTTCAGAATTTTATATTTTGTCGTTTGATGTGAAGTGCTCAGCTATAAGTATGTAAAATTTCACGCCTCCAACCTAATTAGAGGCTCACATAGAAAGAATTATTTAAAATACACATGTGGGAAGCCAAAGGGTTAAATGTGCGACTTTTTCAAAATTTTATGATTTGTCGTTTTATGTGAGCTATTCAGCTATAAGTATGCAAAATTTCACGCCTCCAACCTAATTAGAGGTTCACATAGAAAGAATAGTTTAAAATACACACGTGGGAACCCAAAGGGTGAAATGTACGAATTTTTCATAATTTTATAATTTGTCGTTTGATCTGAGGTGTACATCTATAAGTACTCAAAATTTCACGCCTGCAACCTAATTAGGGGCTCACTTACAAAGAATTGTTTAAAATACACATGTGGGAACCCAAAGGTTAAATGTACGACTTTTTTTAAATTTTATAGTTTGTCGTTTAATGTGAGGTGTTCAGCTATAAGTATGTAAAATTTCACTCCTCCAACCTAATTAGAGGCTCACATAGAAAGAATTGTTTAAAATACCCATGTGGGATCCCAAAGGGTTAAATGTACGACTTTTTCAAAATTTTATTATTTGTCTTTTGATGTGAGCTATTCAGCTATAAGTATGCAAAATTTCACGCCTCCAACCTAATTAGAGGGTCACATAGAAAGAATTGTTTACAATACACATGTGGGAGCCCAAAGTGTTAAATGTACGACTTTTTTAAAATTCCATGATTTGTCGTTTGATGTGAGGTATTCAGCTATAAGTATGCAAAATTTCACGCCTCCAACCTAATTAGAGGTTCACATAGAAAGAATTGTTTAAAATACACATGTGGGAGCCCAAAGGGTTAAATGTACGACTTTTTCAAAATTTGGGATTTGTTGTTTGATCTGAGATGTCCATCTATAAGTACGCAAAATTTCACGCCTGCAACCTAATTAGCTACTCACTTAGAAAGAATTGTTTAAAGTACACATGTGGGAGCCCAAAGGGTTAAATGTACCACTTTTTCAAAATTTTATAGTTTGTCGTTTAATGTGAGGTGTTCAGCTATAAGTATGTAAAATTTCACGCCTCCAACCTAATTAGAGGGTCACATAGAAAGAATTGTTTAAAATTCACATGTGTCAGCCCAAAGTGTTAAATGTACGACTTTTTTAAAATTCCATGATTTGTCGTTTGATGTGAGGTATTCAGCTATAAGTATGCAAAATTTCGCGCCTCCAACCTAATTAGGGGTTCACATAGAAAGAATTGTTTAAAATACATATGTGGGATCCCAAAGGGTTAAATGTACGACTTTTTCAAAATTTGGGATTTGTTATTTGATCTGAGATGTCCATCTATAAGTACGCAAAATTTCACGCCTGCAACCTAATTAGGTACTCACTTAGAAAGAATTGTTTAAAATACACATGTGGGAGCCCAAAGGGTTAAATGTACCACTTTTTCAAAATTTTATAGTTTGTCGTTTAATGTGAGGTGTTCAGCTATAAGTATGTAAAATTTCACTCTTCCAACCTAATTAGAGGCTCACATAGAAAGAATTGTTTAAAATACCCATGTGGGATCCCAAAGGGTTAAATGCACGACTTTTTCAAAATTTTATTATTTGTCTTTTGATGTGAGCTATTCAGCTATAAGTATGCAAAATTTCACGCCTCCAACCTAATTAGAGGCTCACATAGAAAGAATTGTTTAAAATACACATGTGGGAGCCCAAAGGGTTAAATGTACAACTTTTTCAAAATTTTAGGATTTGTCGTTTGATGTGAGGTGTCCATCTATAAGTATGCAAAATTTCACGCCTTCAACCTAATTAGGGGCTCACTTACAAAGAATTGTTTAAAATACACATGTGGGAGCTCAAAGGGTTAAATGTATGACTTTTTCTAAATTTTATAGTTTGTCGTTTAATGTGAGGTGTTCAGCTATAAGTATATAAAATTTCACTCCTCCAACCTAATTAGAGGCTCACATAGAAAGAATTGTTTAAAATACACATGTGGGAGCCCAAAGGGTTAAATGTACGACTTTTTCAAAATTTTAGGATTTGTTGTATGATCTGAGGGGTCCATCTATAAGTACGCAAAATTTCACGCCTGCAACCTAATTAGGGACTCATTTTGAAAGAATTGTTTAAAATACACATGTGGAGGCCGAAGGGTTAAAGGTACGACTTTTTCAAAATTTTATGATTTGTCATATGATGTGAGGTGTTCATCTATAAGTATGCAAAATTTCAAGTGTCCAACATGTATAGTTTCCGAGAACGTGCTCTGTGACGGACAGACAGACAGAGGAGCGAGACTAATAGGGTGTCGTCACATGAACGAAACCCTAAAAATCAGCTTCAGGGACACGGTACGGTATAGGAGTTTTCCTGGTATTCGGACCCCCAACATCATCCAAAACTTATTTATCTCGTTAATATTGTTATGTAATCATGTAATGGGATGTTTCCCAGTACATGAAATAAAAAAAAACTAAAAAAAAATGTATTAAAATAAAAATTATTATTCAAGAACATAAAAGTCAAACGATTGTGAGAATGCCCCAGATCGAGACTACAGAATACAGTAAATACTCTAAAAACGGAACAAGTCTGTAACGGAATCTTCTCTTAAACGTACAAAATGCATGGTCCCTACGTAATGAGTGCCATACAATTGCACCTGACAGACGAAATCCTGACTAAAACGGAATTTTCTATTTTATAATGAAATTTGAAGAGCATTTCATTTAATCATGAGAATCTACTGTTTCATGACGAGCGGCACACAGGAATATTTGTACGGTTTAAAGTTGTGTAACTAGTGTCGCCAGCTCCGCTGTCACAAGCCGGACAACTTTACCGGACTAGAAAATACAGTAAATCATATAAGACGGAACCTGCCTCTAACGGAATCTTGTCTTTAACGTACAGAATGCATGGTCCCTATGGAACAAATGCCACTCATTGTACCTGATAGACGAAAATCTGTCTAAATCGTCATTTTCGCCTGGTCCCTTCAAATTTCTCCTTACTAGGCATTGATTTAGCAAATATTAGTTTTATACAGTAAAATCAATGAAATAGGAATCGCTAGGTGGTGCAAAAAAAATCCGTTTTGGAGAGGTTTGCGGTTGAGCTGTTAAATGATATGATACTGCATAATATTCCATTCGTATTGAACAATTTTAAATTTTTACGTCTGGTATAAACAGATTACTTTTTCATAGTATTTACTGAACCAAGTACTTTAAAACATGTAAAAACAGAATCGCTAAGGACTGGCAACTATTCCGTTTTGGACAGTTTCCGGTACTTTCTTAGACTATAATAGATTTATACGTTGCTCTTTTTTGCATGTTTATAAAATTTTCCGCTAAATACGGGCTCTGTTATTACAGGTTTTACAGTATACTGTATACATTACTGTTTCATTTTCCACTCGATGAACACTAATGAATAGCATGGTACTAAAAGAAACGAATTTGTGCATCATAAAAAAACGCTATATCGCGCATAAGGCGTGGTTTCGTGGTACTAGAGAACCCGTAAGGGACTGTACCGCTACCACGGAAATACTCAAGGCCAGAGGACACGAAATGTGACGTCATCACTAATCAACCTGCTTCTCACTAGTGTTGGAATTCACACGGGAAAATTTTGAATAGCAACTTTACTTTAAATGTGGATTATCTATCATCTTATCTATCTATCTATTATATATATAAAATCCAAACGGAAATTTCGTTCCGAACGCCGAGATTTCGAGTTCTACTGCATGGATTTTGACAGAACTTATACCGGTAGATAGGTATCGTTTCAGGGAAGGTTTTAAGCTATAACACATCATTCTACCTAGATTAGTTATAGAATTATTACGGAAAATTCTGTTATTTTGGACTTTGTTACTTCATATTTCCTTAAATATCTGGGCTCCTATCGGTCGTAGAGCTTAGATCTCGCGCCAAAAGTAGCTCCGAAGCAACCAAGCAAACTTTTCCCCGCGATTATTTTGCCGTCTTCCGATTTCCTCTAACTCTATTAGGGGCGCGCGTAGGGCCCCTTTAAAATATTTTTCGTAGTAATTTCAGGAATTATCTTAAATTATTGGTTAGAGACCGCCACCCTCCCGATTCATGTATCTACGGAAAGGTTGCATGAAGGAGTTTCGTTCAGATACGCTTTCGTTAAGAATAGAGTGCGCTCCCTGGTGGTGGAATGTGGAACTAACATAACGCGATATTGTTAAAATTAGGAAATCTAACAATGCGATCTGTTTTAAACTTTGAGATAGTTCATAACACATAATCTATTATCTATTCTATTATATATATATATATAAAATCTATTATCTATTCTATTATCTATTATATATATAAAATCCAAACGGAAATTTCGTTCCGAACGCCTAGATTTCGAGTTCTGCTGCATGGATTTTTACGGAACCTATACCGTTAGATAGGTATTGTTTCAGGGAAGGTTTTAAGCTATAACACATTATTCTACCTATATTAGTTTTAGAATTATGACGGAAAATTCTGTTATTTTGGGCGATAAGGTTACCATTTTATTTCTTGGCGAAATTCATCGTTGATAAAAAAAAAAATTGAAACGGCTATTAAACCTCGAATAATAAAAGAAAAACTGTTACTAATTTTATTTAAATGAAAATAAAAGAAAAAAGAAGAAGAAAATCCGTTTTAATGAGGGATAATATTAAAAAACGGAAACATTTAATCAAAACCGGAAAGGAATATTTGTAATGCTTAAAAATTAATTTAATAAGAAATATTACACTTGATACGCAATATTTGGCTCTTTATCGCTTGCGTTAGATATGGAAACGAATCTGAAAATTTGATTAGATGAAATTTTAACGACATTTTCTTTCTGTTCTGTTCTTTTCTTTTTTTTTTTTTTATCTAATTGTCCCATCACGTGACTTACAGAAGAAACAAGCAGATGTAATTGTGAGTCACGTGTGTAATTACTATTTGTTTCTTTACAATTTTTTATTTTTCTTTTGTCGCCAAACAATGTGATTTTAAGCCAAAAATGCATAAGCGTGACATTAGCTTGAGGATGTTCTCACAAATGGTGTTTTTTTAGGTGAAAGAGATCATTTTTTGAGTACATTTTCATTCAATTGTAACTTACATAGATATCAGTTAATATTTTAAAAATGGAATCGAATACTTAAATTTCAGTGTGAATTTCTGCCACACATACATATTGTAATATAATTTCATACTTTTTAAAATGTTTTTCGCCGTAATTCCGAAAGCATGTGATACTTATAAACTCGAACTCAGATCAACGAATATTACCCAAGCAAATATTATCTATTTTCTCAAGTCATATCGCCAATTTCATTTATAGGAAAATTCACAGATTCGAAATCCAGGAAATAAAGATAATTTTTAAGGAAATTTATGTTTTAATACGTTATTACTATGGAAAAATTCAACATTTTGAAAAAAAAAAATTACAAGTCTTTTGTAATTCGTCATTTATTCTTCGTCTTTCTTCGTACTTTCTCCTCTGTTATGTAATATTTCAAATGATATTGGACTAATTTTCGATCATCGATTCACCGCAGAATCGCATATCTAATATAGTATATAAAATAAAGTTTGGATTAGGGGACTAATTAACACGCAGCGCAAACTACTGAACCTAAAATCTTGAAAATCGTGGTAAAAATACTTCTTATGACATAAACTTCTGCTAAGAAAGGATTTTCTAAAGTGTCACCCTTAATGGTTTTTGCACGGGGAGGGGAAAAAAATCGAATATCAAAATTATGCGTCAAATGATAGCATATTTTAATGTAGTTTTGTATGCTGAATCGAATGCTACCAAATAAATTTTTATAAGTCCAACAGTTCATGACACATTTCATATTTTTCTAATTTGGCGGTGTCTTTGGCATCTAAACCTCAAAATATCTATCATTACATCCGTTACTCTAGCAACGGAAAAAATTCAAATCAACCCTTTTGGCTAAAAAATAAAAACGGCTCTATGAGTTTGAAATAAAAATGCAAGCATCTTAATTTTTTAAAAAATAGTGATTATATGTAAAATAAAAGGGAAAAAATTACTGAGAATTTAGCGTTATAAAACAAAAGTGGAAAAGGTACTACTTAGATATTCCGTCGACCAAAAATTTATCGTGAAACTATAAGATTAAATGCCAATAATGGTTGATCGTAAATATCAAATTCACTTGAATTTAAACAAACTACACGTGTTTACGTCATCAAGTGATTTTAATTTCGACGTTTTATTTGTATTTTTATTAATGTTATACTAATTTATTTGTTATTTCGTTATTTAAAATAAAGATTATGTCAATTTATATAATTTGGCGAAATTGGTCGACGGGATAACAAGTAGTACCAATGAAAATATTTAAGTATGAAAGCAATATTTGTAACGACTTAAAAATTATTTTCATATATATAAACTCGGTTTATGGCGTCAGATGCCGTCATCCGAAGAATCTACAAGAGTCTTTTTCCATTTTTTCCGGTCATAGGTTCCTCAATGAAAGAAATTGGAATTGGAATAATTTTGTGCGATTTATAAATTGCTCCTCGATAAGAAGAAAAAAATGGGTACATTTATAACAACCGTGCGCACATCTCGCTGATAGCATTTTTAAAATTCCCAGTAGCAGTAGTTACATTTTGCGTATGTAAATTAAAAATATTTTTTTGCTTTTAATTATGGCATTATTTCCTGTTATTGTTTATCTTTTCAGTTTTTTAAATGAAATTAGTATAAGGCATGCATTTTAAATTAAATGAGTGAAAGGTTTGTGTTTTAAATGAAAATAATAAAATAAGAATATGCTATGAAAACAATCTTTATTGATTTATTACCTGCGCCCGGCTGACATAAAAGTATCACAAAAGCCACATATTCACTTTTCTTTGAGTAGTTGCTCATGAGAATTCAAGTTAACGTTCCGTAATCGGATACTTCACATATTGGTGTATTAGCTTTAATGTTGAAAGCATCGTTTTTGTTTGAAGCGAAAACTTTACTATGAATTCTATTACACAAAATCGCATCATCATCATCTACTATATATTTACAACGGAAATTTGTATTTCATTCCGATTGTTTATAATACTTTCGTAGGATATACCACAATTAGTTAGGTAATAATTTTGGAAAGGTTTTAGTGTATACATATTGTTCAAGGGTACTTAGTTATAGAGCAACAGTAAAAGTTCAAAAATTAAGTGAACCTGATTATGAAAGTTTAGCCTTTTTAAAAAAATCTACAGAACATATTTTGTTACAAGTGGCCCTGTTGCATGACTTTTAGGAATGGTGTTAGTATATACGATTTTCATTATATGTTGATTAGTTATAGAGGTATTAATTCCTGTTGTCATAACGGTCTCCTTACCCGACCATAAATGCTCTGTTTATAATCAACTAAAACAATTACTTCTTAATTGCTAAATTTTGTCCAACGTTTAAGATAACATTATATCGCAATGGCGTTCGCATCGTTTTCAGTAATGTGCAAGGTCAAGCTGAAGATCCATATTGTTTAAAATACAAGTTCAAATTCACCATTTAGTTTAATCCAAGGTTCATTTGGAAATATTGACCAGCGCAGCGGGCATAGCCTGCTAGTTATATATATAAAATCCAAACGGAAATTTCGTTCCGAACGCCTAGATTTCGAGTTCTACCGCATGGATTTTTACGGAACTTATATCGTTAGATAGGTATCGTTTCAAGGAAGGTTTTAAGCTATAACACATCATTCTACCTAGATTAGTTATAGAAGTATGACGGAAAGTTCTGTTATTTTGGACTTTGTTACTTCATATTTCCTTAAATATCTGGGCTCCTATTGGTCGTAGAGCTTAGATCTCGCGCCAAAAGTAGCTCCGAAGCACCCAAGCAAACTTTTCCCCGCGATTATTTTGCCGTTTTCCGATTTCCTCTAACTCTGTTAGGGGACCGCGTAGGGTCCCTTTAAAATATTTTTCGTAGTAATTTCAGCAATTATCTTAAATTATTGGTTAAGACCGCCACCCTCCCGATTCATGTATCTACGGAAAGGTTGCATGAAGGAGTTTCGTTCAGATACGCTTTCTTTAAGAATAGAATGCGCTCCCTGGTGGTGGAATGTGGAACTAACATAACGCGATATTGTTAAAATTAGGAAATCTAACAAAGCGATCTGTTTTAAACTTTGAGATAGTTCATAACACATAATCTATTATCTATTCTATTATATATATATATATATATATATATATAATCTATTATCTATTCTAACATCTATTATATATATAAAATCCAAACGGAAATTTCGTTCCGAACGCCTAGATTTCGAGTTCTGCTGCATGGATTTTTACGGAATCTATACCGTTAGATAGGTATTTTTTTTCAAGGAAGGTTTTAAGCTATAACACATCGTTCTACGTAGATTAGTTATAGAATTATGATGGAAAGTTCTGTTATTTTGGACGATAAGGTTAACATTTTATTTCTTGGCGAAGTTTTTTGTTGTTGAAAAAATTGAAACGGCTACTACACCTAGAAAAATAAAAGACAAAAAACTGTTACTAATGTTATTTAAAATCTTTAAAAAAGAAAAAAAAAAGAAATCCATTTTAATGAGTGATAATATTAAAAAACGAATATATTTAATTTAAACACGAAAGAGAATGTTCGTAATACTTAAAGAATTACTCAGTTGAAATATTGCAATTGAAATAATATTTGGCGATTTATCTTTTGCATCAGGTTAAGAAAAATGCATCTGAAAATTGATAAAATGATATCAAGGAAGTTCCCCATAAGCGCATGCTCAGCATTATTTGAAAAAAATTTATAGAATATTCTTCTCATAAATATATATATATATCCATAAAAAAATCGGCAGAACCTCTATTTAGCATTCCTAAAAAAATAATGAAAATTTCATTTTTTGCGATTTAGCGCTGGATGGCGACACGATAAAATTTTGAATAATACTATGATAAATATTCTTTAAGAAAAACTTTTTCAACTCTCGATACGAAGTTAGTTTAAGTAAGTTTAACTTAAATAAATACATATTTATAACTGCAGTTTTGTCATATACATTTATATATGTAACAATGAAATTTAACGATCGTATTTATGCCGTTTACAATGAAATTTAAATGGATTAAAAGTGTTTCAAACTCAAATTAAGGTCCGATTCTGAGCATTGGCAATTTGACTTCGATATTGTTAGTGTCAGAGACAACAAGACAGTTTTATTGCCATGGAAACAACAATTTAATATCGAAATGTTTAATGATAGTATTCTTAATTAAAATACCCTTAAAACGTATCCAGCCGGTGGCACCGTATAAAATTAAATAGCTCAATACAAGTAACACGCAATTTGCATATATTATATAAGCTTACAGCAAAAATAGTAAACTAATCCACAGTTTAAGTTCAAATTCATTGAGCATTAGGCATTTAATTACTTATTTAACAAGGAATTTATAAATGCATTTCAATCTCTTGCGTTTGGCGAGGAAAACTATTGGTTCGCCAAAGAGCGTCGAGCGTTCGTCTGTTCGCGCCAAATACTCGAAAAAATATTTTTTACAGATTTTCTACTGCGATTCGACCGCTATATTTTTACCGATCTTTTTTACATACATGAGTCATTTTATTAGCATTTCCTTTTGCAAAATATTTTGAGTATGCGTTTTAAGGAGACCTTCCTTGTGAGTAACAATTTTTATTATTATTATTATTATTATGTATCTCTCACAGAAAAAACTAGCAGATGTAATTATAAAAATAATGATATTACATAAATAGCAGTTAATATTATAAAAGTGGAGACAAATATTTAAATTTTAATGCAAACGTTTGCCCTCCCCCCCACCCACACACACATATTATAAATAATTTAATTTCAGATATTTAAAATATTTTTCGCGTACTTTACTACGGATACATGCTATTTTGTTTTTCCCCAAACTTATGACTTTTATAACCTCGAACTCAGATCAACAAATATTGTCCACTCTCTCTCTCTTTTTTTTTTTTTTTTTTTTTTACATATATCGCCAATTTCCCTTTTAAAAAAGTCTACTGTTTGAAATGTTAAGTACTAAAGATTATTCTTAAGAAAATTTATGCAATTTTGCGTTATTAATACCACAAAAGAAAATATTTTGCAATAAAAATTGCTTACTGAAATACATTTTCGATTGTCTTTTTAATTCGTCATCCCATTTTCAGTTTTTTTTTAAGGTTTTTGATATTGGATTAATCTTCCGTAATCAGGTTACCTGCTAATTGGTGTATTTACTGAACTATTTAGATGTTTCTTTTATATTTGAAAGAGTGAGATCAGTGATCAGACAGTGACTGTCAGACAGTGATTGCGATTGTAGAAGATTACATGAAATTTGAACTTAGCTATTAGTAAATTTATGTTTTTTCATTATGAAGCAAACGGAGAACAGAAGATTTAGTATTATATATATTTTTATTTGCAGTTATTGTACTGTCACTAAAAAATAAATACTTGGGAAAAAAGTTTGAAATTCCAAAGGTGGCTGGTGGAACAATATTTGTTGATTTATCATTTTAGCCTAAATAAGAAAAAAAGTACCTGAAATGCAGATAAAATTGAAAATAGAAATCATTATAAAGCAAGTTCTTCTGACGCACAATCCTATTCGCTAAACCGAGGAAAAAATTAACGATTTTAGGTTTATTTAGGCAGCAGACTGGAGAATAATGTAATTTTGAAAATAAAAAGTGTATTTATTTCTCCGTGTTATTGCACTCTTTAGAGAAATGAATAAAGGTCTTCGGTGCATCAAAAAGATTATTTCGTTATATTATAACGTGTTAGGTTATTAAGTTTTGTATAACTGACTTTATTTGTCATTTACAAAGAGTATTTTTGGCGAAAGATCTATAATTCAGCCAACAGCAATTTGACTTTATTTAATGGGATGTAGTCTGGAGCATAATTACGCATGTTTTACGTGTGTTAACTCTGGTAAATTTGCAACCATATAGTTTGCAAACACTTCTAATGTTTGCCGTAAAACTTAGCTGTGCACCCGATTATGGACGATTGGGAAGATTTTGATTGGATGAAAACAAGAGGTTTATTTTTCTATCATAATGAATTATCGAGTTTTTTTTTTTAGGTTAACAGTTACATAATTGCAAGTGGTATATATATGAAAAGGAAATGGTAATGAAAATGACATTATTTTAATTTTATTCAAACACTTCATTTTTAAAAATCCACTTTTATGTGATTCACATTTCTTTTAATGAAAGTTAAGGACTTTTTGTGTGCAAATAATTTATTACATTTTTTTTACCGTATTTACTCTGCTGTAATCCGAAGATAGAAAACTGCAGTAGACCTGCTAGAAGACGTGTATTACAAAATATAATGCAACGTAGAGAGAAATTGTATTTAAGCTACCAGAACCACACATTGCACCAAGCTGAGAAGCCCGGAGTTCAAGAACTATCAAACGAAAGTTAATAATCCGAACATAAGTAATGTTCAGTGGTCACTCTCTGCAATCATTGTAATTATCTCTCTTTTTAGTAGTGTGGTGACTAGAGAACATTTTAATATTTCTGATTATCACAACGGCCGTATTTTCTTCCCAACCTCTACTTTAAATATATACTGTAAAAAGAATTTCTTCTGAATAGTCCGAATTTTGCCTAACCCATAAGATATTATAATAGCTAAATAGCGTTCGCATAGTATTCAGCAAATGCGGAAAGATTTTCCCGGTGAAGGTCCATATTAATTTAAAATACAAGGTCGAATTCATAATTTTGTTTGATCAATGATCATTTGGAAAATGGACCAGCGAAGCGGGTGTACCCTGCTAGTCTATTATCTATTATATATATAAAATCCAAACGGAAATTTCGTTCCGAACGCCTAGATTTCGAGTTCTACCGCATGGATTTTTACGGAACTTATATCGTTAGATAGGTATCGTTTCAAGGAAGGTTTTAAGCTATAACACATCATTCTACCTAGATTAGTTATAGAAGTATGACGGAAAGTTCTGTTATTTTGGACTTTGTTACTTCATATTTCCTTAAATATCTGGGCTCCTATTGGTCGTAGAGCTTAGATCTCGCGCCAAAAGTAGCTCCAAGGCACCCAAGCAAACTTTTCCCCGCGATTATTTTGCCGTCTTCCGATTTCCTCTAACTCTGTTAGGGGACCGCGTAGGGTCCCTTTAAAATATTTTTCGTAGTAATTTCAGCAATTATCTTAAATTATTGGTTAAGACCGCCACCCTCCCGATTCATGTATCTACGGAAAGGTTGCATGAAGGAGTTTCGTTCAGATACGCTTTCGTTAAGAATAGAATGCGCTCCCTGGTGGTGGAATGTGGAACTAACATAACGCGATATTGTTAAAATTAGGAAATCTAACAAAGCGATCTGTTTTAAACTTTGAGATAGTTCATAACACATAATCTATTATCTATTCTATTATATATATATATATATATATATATATAATCTATTATCTATTCTAACATCTATTATATATATAAAATCCAAACGGAAATTTCGTTCCGAACGCCTAGATTTCGAGTTCTGCTGCATGGATTTTTACGGAATCTATACCGTTAGATAGGTATTGTTTCAAGGAAGGTTTTAAGCTATAACACATCGTTCTACGTAGATTAGTTATAGAATTATGATGGAAAGTTCTGTTATTTTGGACGATAAGGTTAACATTTTATTTCTTGGCGAAGTTTTTTGTTGTTGAAAAAATTGAAACGGCTACTACACCTAGAAAAATAAAAGACAAAAAACTGTTACTAATGTTATTTAAAATCTTTAAAAAAGGAAAAAAAAAGAAATCCATTTTAATGAGTGATAATATTAAAAAACGAATATATTTAATTTAAACACGAAAGAGAATGTTCGTAATACTTAAAGAATTACTCAGTTGAAATATTGCAATTGAAATAATATTTGGCGATTTATCTTTTGCATCAGGTTAAGAAAAATGCATCTGAAAATTGATAAAATGATATCAAGGAAGTTCCCCATAAGCGCATGCTCAGCATTATTTGAAAAAAATTTATAGAATATTCTTCTCATAAATATATATATATATCCATAAAAAAATCGGCAGAACCTCTATTTAGCATTCCTAAAAAAATAATGAAAATTTCATTTTTTGCGATTTAGCGCTGGATGGCGACACGATAAAATTTTGAATAATACTATGATAAATATTCTTTAAGAAAAACTTTTTCAACTCTCGATACGAAGTTAGTTTAAGTAAGTTTAACTTAAATAAATACATATTTATAACTGCAGTTTTGTCATATACATTTATATATGTAACAATGAAATTTAACGATCGTATTTATGCCGTTTACAATGAAATTTAAATGGATTAAAAGTGTTTCAAACTCAAATTAAGGTCCGATTCTGAGCATTGGCAATTTGACTTCGATATTGTTAGTGTCAGAGACAACAAGACAGTTTTATTGCCATGGAAACAACAATTTAATATCGAAATGTTTAATGATAGTATTCTTAATTAAAATACCCTTAAAACGTATCCAGCCGGTGGCACCGTATAAAATTAAATAGCTCAATACAAGTAACACGCAATTTGCATATATTATATAAGCTTACAGCAAAAATAGTAAACTAATCCACAGTTTAAGTTCAAATTCATTGAGCATTAGGCATTTAATTACTTATTTAACAAGGAATTTATAAATGCATTTCAATCTCTTGCGTTTGGCGAGGAAAACTATTGGTTCGCCAAAGAGCGTCGAGCGTTCGTCTGTTCGCGCCAAATACTCGAAAAAATATTTTTTACAGATTTTCTACTGCGATTCGACCGCTATATTTTTACCGATCTTTTTTACACACATGAGTCATTTTATTAGCATTTCCTTTTGCAAAATATTTTGAGTATGCGTTTTAAGGAGACCTTCCTTGTGAGTAACAATTTTTATTATTATTATTATTATTATGTATCTCTCACAGAAAAAACTAGCAGATGTAATTATAAAAATAATGATATTACATAAATAGCAGTTAATATTATAAAAGTGGAGAAAAATATTTAAATTTTAATGCAAACGTTTGCCCTCCCCCCACCCACACACACATATTATAAATAATTTAATTTCAGATATTTAAAATATTTTTCGCGTACTTTACTACGGATAGATGCTATTTTGTTTTTCCCCAAACTTACGACTTTTGTAACCTCGAACTCAGATCAACAAATATTGTACACTCTCTTTTTCTTTCTTTTTAAACATATATCGCCAATTTTTCTTTTAGAAAAAGTCTACTGTTTCAAATGTTAAGTACTAAAGATTATTCTTAAGAAAATTTATGCAATTTTGCGTTATTAATACCACAAAAGAAAATATTTTGCAATAAAAATTGCTTACTGAAATACATTTTCGATTGTCTTTTTAATTCGTCATCCCATTTTCAGTTTTTTTTTAAGGTTTTTGATATTGGATTAATCTTCCGTAATCAGGTTACCTGCTAATTGGTGTATTTACTGAACTATTTAGATGTTTCTTTTATATTTGAAAGAGTCAGATCAGTGATCAGACAGTGACTGTCAGACAGTGATTGCGATTGTAGAAGATTACATGAAATTTGTACTTAGCTATTAGTAAATTTATGTTTTTTCATTATGAAGCAAACGGAGAACAGAAGATTTAGTATTATATATATTTTTATTTGCAGTTATTTTACTGTCACTAAAAAATAAATACTTGGGAAAAAAATTTGAAATTCCAAAGGTGGCTGGTGGAACAATATTTGTTGATTTATCATTTTAGCCTAAATAAGAAAAAAAGTACCTGAAATGCAGATAAAATTGAAAATAGAAATCATTATAAAGCAAGTTCTTCTGACGCACAATCCTATTCGCTAAACCGAGGAAAAAATTAACGATTTTAGGTTTATTTAGGCAGCAGACTGGAGAATAATGTAATTTTGAAAATAAAAAGTGTATTTATTTCTCCGTGTTATTGCACTCTTTAGAGAAATGAAAAAAGGTCTTCGGTGCATCAAAAAGATTATTTCGTTATATTATAACGTGTTAGGTTATTAAGTTTTGTATAACTGACTTTATTTGTCATTTACAAAGAGTATTTTTGGCGAAAGATCTATAATTCAGCCAACAGCAATTTGACTTTATTTAATGGGATGTAGTCTGGAGCATAATTACGCATGTTTTACGTGTGTTAACTCTGGTAAATTTGCAACCATATAGTTTGCAAACACTTCTAATGTTTGCCGTAAAACTTAGCTGTGCACCCGATTATGGACGATTGGGAAGATTTTGATTGGATGAAAACAAGAGGTTTATTTTTCTATCATAATGAATTATCGAGTTTTTTTTTTCAGGTTAACAGTTACATAATTGCAAGTGGTATATATATGAAAAGGAAATGGTAATGAAAATGACATTATTTTAATTTTATTCAAACACTTCATTTTTAAAAATCCACTTTTATGTGATTCACATTTCTTTTAATGAAAGTTAAGGACTTTTTGTGTGCAAATAATTTATTACATTTTTTTTACCGTATTTACTCTGCTGTAATCCGAAGATAGAAAACTGCAGTAGACCTGCTAGAAGACGTGTATTACAAAATATAATGCAACGTAGAGAGAAATTGTATTTAAGCTACCAGAACCACACATTGCACCAAGCTGAGAAGCCCGGAGTTCAAGAACTATCAAACGAAAGTTAATAATCCGAACATAAGTAATGTTCAGTGGTCACTCTCTGCAATCATTGTAATTATCTCTCTTTTTAGTAGTGTGGTGACTAGAGAACATTTTAATATTTCTGATTATCACAACGGCCGTATTTTCTTCCCAACCTCTACTTTAAATATATACTGTAAAAAGAATTTCTTCTGAATAGTCCGAATTTTGCCTAACCCATAAGATATTATAATAGCTAAATAGCGTTCGCATAGTATTCAGCAAATGCGGAAAGATTTTCCCGGTGAAGGTCCATATTAATTTAAAATACAAGGTCGAATTCATAATTTTGTTTGATCAATGATCATTTGGAAAATGGACCAGCGAAGCGGGTGTACCCTGCTAGTCTATTATCTATCTATTTATATAAAATCCAAGTCTCTGTGTGTCCCTCACTATTCCGGTAGGACCGCCTCATTGAAATGAGTAATTGTTGAAAAATATTAATGCAGGGTTACCACAGTAGCGCCAAATGTTAGCCAACTTGGCGATCGCTGGCTAATTTGGCGAAATTCCCATTTAAAACCATTAATCTTTCTTAATGGAGGTCACCAAAATTTAATTTAAACTCCACTCTTTTAAGATATTTTTTCGAAATCTGTGGGTGAGAATTTAAAGTACATCTTTACATCTTCCTCCCGATGCTACTAATAAAATAACCGCCAATAGACAACGGTGTACTGTGTGAACTCCTAACTGCGCGATTTTAATGTGCTTTAGGTACTTTTCCAGTATAGGTGCCTTGGCGTAAAAGGAAATTTGGTAACATATTTTCCGGGAACCTATTCACTGTTTCATTTTATATACACACGCATTTTTTTCGATATTTATACGATTTATTTAACATAAAAAAGCCGTTTCTCTAATTTTATACAGAAACAGATGCAATTTGTACATAAAAACATCAATAATATACATATAAAACAAACAAAAACGCTCATCAAATTTGTTTTCATAGCTGTTTATATGATTTGACAACAAATCTCGATATTTTTCCGTTATACGGACACCATGCCAAAATGTATGCTAATGCGCTAATTATTTCAAAATGCTAAAAGATATTTGTAATTTTATGCCAGCAGTTTAATATGAGTTTTATTTTATTGCTTTATTTTTTAGCAGTTATTTGTTCACTTATTTTAAGTATATATTTGTGATTTGATGAAATAGTTCGTAAAATTCTGGAATTTTCAAATGTTATATTTTTTAAATGCTCACTTTAGTATCGACAATGGTTTTTCTTTTATTTTTCAAATGCTTCAATTCACGATTTTGCGCCAACTATTACGCTTGGCGACAATGGTGTCCGCATAACGGAAAAGTACCCAAATCTCACCTTCTGATGCCCAAATTACACCAAGCTTTTTTTTTTAAATGCCAAAGCCCCTACAGTGGAATAGTACCAAACTGTCTATTATTTTGCGCTATCCGTGTTATAGTTTGTACTATATGCAAGGGGAGTGAAGCGAAGAGTTTAAACATTAGATATTAAAGTTTCGGCACAGATGTCATATACGCCCAGATGTCATATTGGCGCGATTTTTTTTCTGACGCCAATGTCATATACACAACGGGTACTTAACTGGCGCCAAAGTGTTGTAATTTTGCATGATATGGTAATCCGGATGTTGTTGTTTATGCTGTTGATGTTTTCGCCAAATTGGCGTCGGAAAAAAATCGCGCCAATATATGATAACGTATATGACAACTGTGCCAAAGTTTCTATAAGGTTTCTATAAGTTTCTATAAAGCAGTATAAGCAATATAATTAAGAACAAAATAAACGCAAAATAAGACTAAAGAAGAAAGAAAAACCATGCGTTAAGCATAGAATATGAAACACTTTCCAACACATCCTGAATGCTTTAACAAAACTTCGCTATTTAGGGAAATAAGGTAAATAAGATAACGTTACTTTTTAGATATCCCGTCGACCAATTTCGCCAAATTATATAAATCGCCAAATCAATAGTAAAACATTAATAAAAATACAAATAAAACGTCGAATTAATGGTTTTATTGGCCATTATTGGCATTTAATTAATTAATTAATGGCAACCATTATTGGCAATTAATCTTACAATTTGGCGACAGTAATTTGGTCGACGGGATAACTAAGAACTACCAAGATAACTAAGTAAACATTTTAGAAAACGCTTAAAAAAATTTAAAAATTGATTTCAGCAGTTACCGTTCATAGCCAATAGTACCGTTATTACATGCCACTATTTAGCTAAAATTTAATTTAAACTACTGTTAAAGCTACTGAAATCACATTTCCAGATATTATCATCCATAGACTATGTATCCAATTCTTTGCATGACCATGTATATCATTTTATCTATATTCCACAAACATTTATTAGGAAACTAAATGCAGTTCAGCGTAAAAATGCATAACTCCTTTAAAAAACATCTTTAAGCAATTTACTCTCATACTCAGTAACCCTTAACGAATTCTTTTGTGTAGCCCTGCATATGAACTGTAGCATTTATACACACAGTATAATATGCATAAATGCAGTGAAACATAAAAGCGCATATCATAATTAAAAATGCATTATAGCAATCATTGCTTATGTACAATACTTCGGATAAAAGTTTCTTTGCGAGAAAGAAGTTTGCCAACGTATTTTTTGACAACCTATTTACTGCTTCATACTCACAAACAATTTTTCCCATATGTGTACAATTTGGCACAGATGTCATATACGCTCCATATTGGCGCGATTTTTTTCCGACGCCAATTTGACGAAAAAAAAAGCTATTTACCCATTTTTATAAAGAAACAGAAGTAATTTTTGCACAGATGTCATATACGCATGGGGGTTGGCGTGATTTTTCTATGACGCCAATTTGGCAGAAATCTCGCTTTCGAATACCAGTTACTTATATATTTTTCAATTATTTGCTATCATTTTGAAAAGGAAATAACTATAAATAAATAAAAGTTTGAATAATAACTATAGAACAAAGCAGTTTATATAATTAAAAAACAGAAAATAAAAGTAAATAAACAATTTATTAATAAATAAAAAACAATAGCCGGGTTACCATAGCAGGCAAAATAACACCATTTTGGCGCCAGTTAGGTATCCCGGTTCATATCTGAAATCTGTGCCGTAATTTGTATATATAAAATATATATATATATATTTAGAAACGACTTTTTTATGCATATAAGTGCATATATAAACAAAGATAAAAGTTCATTAGATTTGTTTTCATAGCTGTTTATATATTTTCGCAACATATCTCACTATCTGATGCTTGAATCGCGCCAAGCTTTTTTTAAAAATGCGCTATAATGGAAAAGTACTTAAATAAATGATTAACAGAAATAACAAATTATACAAACTAAAACTTTTTATTTCGAGATCAAAGCATTGTTTTTAATTTCGATTAAAAATACATATATCCTTGGATAACTTAATTTGAAGTTAGTTTCACAGCTTAATATCGCATTCCATATACCTAAACAAACACAAGTGATTCATTCATCGTGAAACGTCAAAAATATTAAATCATTGAGGTAGTCATTCACAAAGTAAGTTCTCCAACAATCAATAGGCAATATTCTAATGACGTCATAGTAGGTAAAGTGGTAGCGGTATCGTTTGTTTACGGTTTGTAATCACAAAGATTTAATTTTGCAATGTCTCTTAGTTACATTATTTTATTGTCATATTTATGAGCTCAGAACAAAAGCCTATTTTTTCATTATTTAGTTATTAAAGACGGAAAAAAATCATAAATGCATGATTTGAAAATTTTAAATAATTTTCTTTCTTAATACTAAAAAATAACATCGGGAAGTAACAGCGGGTTTAAGTTAAATAAGTTTTACTGTTTAATTTTGTTGTAATATTCAAAATAACCGTATTTATTGGATTTCAGTACTCAACATCAGGGCCCGATTAAACTTTGAAGTTAGAGGAATTACAATGTCATTTCAGGACCTTTCTTTTGGAGAAGCTTTTCTAAATTCCATATATACATGGAAAATCTTCAGTGTTAGAAATATTATTCCTAGGACTGACATAACACGAGAACGGCCTGCAATTTTACACAAGTTTTTGAAAGCTACTTTATATCAGAAATTTTACTAAAAACTGGTTACTTTTTTGTTATAGCGGCCCACAGTATTAGAATTATGACAAGCTGCAGCCAATTTCGCCAACGTCGTAACCAAGATCGTGAAGCCCACATATATAATACCATATAATACCATTTCATGAAATCGTATACGATAATTTAATAGTTTTTAACCTTACTTCAAGTGTGTTATTTATTTATTTTTAAGGCTCAATAATCTAAATTGTCCAATATATGAATTTAAAAAAATGTAAACAAAGATTGAATAGACATGACCGTAAAAAGCTTCAAATCTGCATAACACTTGGAACCAAACTGTGCAGATTACTGTACACAGTTTTTCATAAATGTGTTTCGTTCTTAAAATGTGTTATTTTCATCTATCACTGCGGAACAAGCGAGAAAACTCATATCCTTGCACATGAGTTGTATATATCTTTATATCTAAATTTCCGTCATTTTTGACGGGCTACCTTTCTAGTTATCTAGTCTAGTCTATTATATATATATAATCCAAACGGAAATTTCGTTCCGAACGCCGAGATTTCGAGTTCTACCGCATGGATTTTTACGGAACTTATACCGTTAGATAGGTATCGTTCCAGGGAAGGTTTTAAGCTATAACACATCATTCTACCTAGATTGGTTATAGAATTGGTACGGAAAATTCTATTATTTTGGACTTTGTTACTTCCTATTTCCTTAAATATCTGGGCTCCTATTGGTCGTAGAGCTTAGATCTTGCGCCAAAAGTAGCTCCAAAGCACCCAAGCAAACTTTTCCCCGCGATTATTTTGCCGTCTTCCGATTTCCTCTAACTCTATTAGGGGCCCGCGTAGGTCCCCTTTAAAATATTTTTCGTAGTAATTTCAGCAATTATCTTAAATTATTGGTTAAGACCGCCACCCTCCCGATTCATGTATCTACGGAAAGGTTGCATGAAGGAGTTTCGTTCAGATACGCTTTCGTTGAGAATAGAGTGCGCTCCCTGGTGGTGGAATGTGGAACTAACATAACGCGATATTGTTAAAATTAGGAAATGTAATAATGCGATCTGTTTTAAACTTTGAGATAGTTCGTAACACATAATCTATTATCTATTCTATTATATATATATATACAATTTATTATCTATTCTATTATCCATCTATTATATATATATAATCCAAACGGAAATTTCGTTCCGAACGCCGAGATTTCGAGTTCTACCGCATGGATTTTTACGGAACTTTTACCGTTAGATAGGTATCGTTCCAGGGAAGGTTTTAAGCTATAACACATCATTCTACCTAGATTAGTTATAGAAGTATGACGGAAAGTTCTGTTATTTTGGACGATAAGGTTACCATTTTATTTCTTGGCGAAGTTTTTTGTTGTTGAAAAAATTGAAACGGCTATTACACCTAGAAAAATAAAAGACAAAAAACTGTTACTAATTTTATTTAAAATCTTAAAAAAAAAAAAAAAAAAAAAGAAATCCATTTTAATGAGTGATAATATTAAAAAACGAATATATTTAATTTAAACATGAAAGAGAATGTTCGTAATACTTAAAGAATTACTCAGTTGAAATATTGCAATTGAAATAATATTTGGCGATTTATCTTTTGCATCAGGTTAAGAAAAATGCATCTGAAAATTGATAAAATGATATCAAGGAAGTTCCCCATAAGCGCATGCTCAACATTATTTGAAAAATATTATAGAATATTCTTCTCATAAATATATATATATCCATAAAAAAATCGGCAGAACCTCTATTTAGCATTCCTAAGAAAATAATGAAAATTTCATTTTTTGCGATTTAGCGCTGGATGGCGACACGATAAAATTTTGAATAATACTATGATAAATATTCTTTAAGAAAAACTTTTTCAACTCTCGATACGAAGTTAGTTTAAGTAAGTTTAACTTAAATAAATACATATTTATAACTGCAGTTTTGTCATATACATTTATACATATATGTCATCATACATATGTCATATATCATATGTCATATATCATGTACATTGCATATATGTAACAATGAAATTTAACGATCGTATTTATGCCGTTTACAATGAAATTTAAATGGATTAAAAGTGTTTCAAACTCAAATTAAGGTCCGATTCTGAGCATTGGCAATTTGACATCGATATTGTTAGTGTCAGAGACAACAAGAGAGTTTTATTGCCATGGAAACAACAATTTAATATCGAAATGTTTAAGGATAGCATTCTTAATTAAAATACCCTTAAAACTTATCCAGCCAGTGACACCGTATAAAATTAAATAGCTCAATACAAGTAACACGCAATTTGCATATATTATATAAGCTTACAGCAAAAATAGTAAACTAATCCACAGTTTAAGTTTAAATTCATTGAGCATTAGGCATTTAATTACTTATTTAACAAGGAATTTATAAATGCATTTCAATCTCTTGCATTTGGCGAGGAAACCTATTGGTTCGCCAAAGAGCGTCGAGCGTTCGTCTGTTCGCGCCAAATACTCGAAAAAATATTTTTTTACAGATTTTCAACTGCGATTCGACCGCTATATTTTTACCGATCTTTTTTACATACATGAGTCATTTTATTAGCATTTCCTTTTTCAAAATATTTTGAGTATGCGTTTTAAGGAGACCTTCCTTGTGAGTAACAATTTTTATTATTATTATTATTATTATTATGTATCTCTTACAGAAAAAACTAGCAGGTGTAATTATAAAAATAATGATATTACATAAATAGCAGTTAATATTATAAAAGCGGAGTCAAATATTTAAATTTTAATGCAAACGTTTGCCCCCCCCCCCCTTCCACACACACACATATTATAAATAATTTAATTTCAGATATTTAAAATATTTTTCGCGTACTTTACTACGGATACATGCTATTTTGTTTTTCCCCAAACTTATGACTTTTATAACCTCGAACTCAGATCAACAAATATTGTCCACTCTCTCTCTTTTTTTTTTTTTTTTTTTTTTTTACATATATCGCCAATTTCCCTTTTAAAAAAGTCTACTGTTTCAAATGTTAAGTACTAAAGATTATTCTTAAGAAAATTTATGCAATTTTGCGTTATTAATACCACAAAAGAAAATATTTTGCAATAAAAATTGCTTACTGAAATACATTTTCGATTGTCTTTTTAATTCGTCATCCCATTTTCAGTTTTTTTTAAAGGGTTTTGATATTGGATTAATCTTCCGTAATCAGGTTACCTGCTAATTAGTGTATTTACTGAACTATTTAGATGTTTCTTTTATATTTGAAAGAGTCAGATCAGTGATCAGACAGTGACTGTCAGACAGTGATCGCGATTGTAGAAGATTACATGAAATTTGTACTTAGCTATTAGTAAATTTATGTTTTTTCATTACGAAGCAAACGGAGAACAGAAGATTTAGTATTATATATTTTTTTATTTGCAGTTATTTTACTGTCACTAAAAAATAAATACTTGGGAAAAAAGTTTGAAATTCCAATGGTGGCTGGTGGAACAATATTTGTTGATTTATCATTTTAGCCTGGATAAGAAAAAAAGTACCTGAAATGCAGATAAAATTGAAAATAGAAATCATTATAAAGCAAGTTCTTCTGGCGCACAATCCTATTCGCTAAACTGAGGAAAAAAATAACGATTTTAGGTTTATTTAGGCAGCAGACTGAAGAATAATGTAATTTTGAAAATAAAAAGTATATTTATTTCTCCGTGTTATTGCACTCTTTAGAGAAATGAAAAAAGGTCTTCGGTGCATCAAAAAGATTATTTCGTTATATTATAACGTGTTAGGTTATTAAGTTTTGTATAACTGACTTTATTTGTCATTTACAAAGAGTATTTTTGGCGAAAGATCTATAATTCAGCTAACAGTTTGACTTTATTTAATGGGATGTGGATGTAGTATGGCGCATAATTACGTATGTTTTACGTGTGTTAACTCTGGTAAATTTGTAACTATATAGTTTGCAAACACTTCTAATGTTTGCCGTAAAACTTAGCTGTGCTCCCGATTATGGACAATTGGGAAGATTTTGATTGGATGAAAACAAGAGGTTTATTTTTCTATCATAATGAGTTATCGAGTTTTTTTTTTTCAGGTTAACAGTTACATAATTGCAAGTGGTATATACATAAAAAGGAAATGGTAATTAAAATGACATTATTTTAATTTTATTCAAACACTTCATTTTCAAAAATACACTTTTATGTGATTCACATTTCTTTTAATGAAAGTTAAAGGCTTTTTGTGTGCAAACAATTTATTACATTTTTTTTTACCGTATTTATTCTGTTGTAATCCGAAGATAGAAAACTGCAGTAGACCTGCTAGAAGACGTGTATTACAAAATATAATGCAACATAGAGAGAAATTGTATTTAAGCTACCAAAACCACACATAGCACCAAGCTGAGAAGCCCGGAGTTCAAGAACTATCAAACGAAAGTGAATAATCCGAACATAAGTAATGTTCAGTGGTCACTCTCTGCAATCATTGTAATTATCTCTCCTTTTAGTAGTGTGGTGACTAGAGAACATTTTAACATTTCTGATTATCACAATGGCCGTATTTTCTTCCCAACCTCTACTTTAAATATATACTGTAAAAATAATTTCTTCTGAATAGTCCGAATTTTGCCTAACCCATAAGATATTATAATAGCTAAATAGCGTTCGCATAGTATTCAGCAAATGCGGAAAGATTTTCCCGGTGAAGGTCCATATTAATTTAAAATACAAGGTCGAATTCATAATTTTGTTTGATCAATGATCATTTGGAAAATGGACCAGCGAAGCGGGTGTAGCCTGCTAGTTATATATATAAAATCCAAACGGAAATTTCGTTCCGAACGCCTAGATTTCGAGTTCTACCGCATGGATTTTTACGGAACTTATATCGTTAGATAGGTATCGTTTCAAGGAAGGTTTTAAGCTATAACACATCATTCTACCTAGATTAGTTATAGAAGTATGACGGAAAGTTCTGTTATTTTGGACTTTGTTACTTCATATTTCCTTAAATATCTGGGCTCCTATTGGTCGTAGAGCTTAGATCTCGCGCCAAAAGTAGCTCCGAAGCACCCAAGCAAACTTTTCCCCGCGATTATTTTGCCGTCTTCCGATTTCCTCTAACTCTGTTAGGGGACCGCGTAGGGTCCCTTTAAAATATTTTTCGTAGTAATTTCAGCAATTATCTTAAATTATTGGTTAAGACCGCCACCCTCCCGATTCATGTATCTACGGAAAGGTTGCATGAAGGAGTTTCGTTCAGATACGCTTTCGTTAAGAATAGAATGCGCTCCCTGGTGGTGGAATGTGGAACTAACATAACGCGATATTGTTAAAATTAGGAAATCTAACAAAGCGATCTGTTTTAAACTTTGAGATAGTTCATAACACATAATCTATTATCTATTCTATTATATATATATATATATATATATATATATATATATATATATAATCTATTATCTATTCTAACATCTATTATATATATAAAATCCAAACGGAAATTTCGTTCCGAACGCCTAGATTTCGAGTTCTGCTGCATGGATTTTTACGGAATCTATACCGTTAGATAGGTATTTTTTTTCAAGGAAGGTTTTAAGCTATAACACATCGTTCTACGTAGATTAGTTATAGAATTATGATGGAAAGTTCTGTTATTTTGGACGATAAGGTTAACATTTTATTTCTTGGCGAAGTTTTTTGTTGTTGAAAAAATTGAAACGGCTACTACACCTAGAAAAATAAAAGACAAAAAACTGTTACTAATGTTATTTAAAATCTTTAAAAAAGAAAAAAAAAAGAAATCCATTTTAATGAGTGATAATATTAAAAAACGAATATATTTAATTTAAACACGAAAGAGAATGTTCGTAATACTTAAAGAATTACTCAGTTGAAATATTGCAATTGAAATAATATTTGGCGATTTATCTTTTGCATCAGGTTAAGAAAAATGCATCTGAAAATTGATAAAATGATATCAAGGAAGTTCCCCATAAGCGCATGCTCAGCATTATTTGAAAAAAATTTATAGAATATTCTTCTCATAAATATATATATATATCCATAAAAAAAATCGGCAGAACCTCTATTTAGCATTCCTAAAAAAATAATGAAAATTTCATTTTTTGCGATTTAGCGCTGGATGGCGACACGATAAAATTTTGAATAATACTATGATAAATATTCTTTAAGAAAAACTTTTTCAACTCTCGATACGAAGTTAGTTTAAGTAAGTTTAACTTAAATAAATACATATTTATAACTGCAGTTTTGTCATATACATTTATATATGTAACAATGAAATTTAACGATCGTATTTATGCCGTTTACAATGAAATTTAAATGGATTAAAAGTGTTTCAAACTCAAATTAAGGTCCGATTCTGAGCATTGGCAATTTGACTTCGATATTGTTAGTGTCAGAGACAACAAGACAGTTTTATTGCCATGGAAACAACAATTTAATATCGAAATGTTTAATGATAGTATTCTTAATTAAAATACCCTTAAAACGTATCCAGCCGGTGGCACCGTATAAAATTAAATAGCTCAATACAAGTAACACGCAATTTGCATATATTATATAAGCTTACAGCAAAAATAGTAAACTAATCCACAGTTTAAGTTCAAATTCATTGAGCATTAGGCATTTAATTACTTATTTAACAAGGAATTTATAAATGCATTTCAATCTCTTGCGTTTGGCGAGGAAAACTATTGGTTCGCCAAAGAGCGTCGAGCGTTCGTCTGTTCGCGCCAAATACTCGAAAAAATATTTTTTACAGATTTTCTACTGCGATTCGACCGCTATATTTTTACCGATCTTTTTTACACACATGAGTCATTTTATTAGCATTTCCTTTTGCAAAATATTTTGAGTATGCGTTTTAAGGAGACCTTCCTTGTGAGTAACAATTTTTATTATTATTATTATTATTATGTATCTCTCACAGAAAAAACTAGCAGATGTAATTATAAAAATAATGATATTACATAAATAGCAGTTAATATTATAAAAGTGGAGAAAAATATTTAAATTTTAATGCAAACGTTTGCCCTCCCCCCACCCACACACACTTATTATAAATAATTTAATTTCAGATATTTAAAATATTTTTCGCGTACTTTACTACGGATAGATGCTATTTTGTTTTTCCCCAAACTTACGACTTTTGTAACCTCGAACTCAGATCAACAAATATTGTACACTCTCTTTTTCTTTCTTTTTAAACATATATCGCCAATTTTTCTTTTAGAAAAAGTCTACTGTTTCAAATGTTAAGTACTAAAGATTATTCTTAAGAAAATTTATGCAATTTTGCGTTATTAATACCACAAAAGAAAATATTTTGCAATAAAAATTGCTTACTGAAATACATTTTCGATTGTCTTTTTAATTCGTCATCCCATTTTCAGTTTTTTTTAAGGTTTTTGATATTGGATTAATCTTCCGTAATCAGGTTACCTGCTAATTGGTGTATTTACTGAACTATTTAGATGTTTCTTTTATATTTGAAAGAGTCAGATCAGTGATCAGACAGTGACTGTCAGACAGTGATTGCGATTGTAGAAGATTACATGAAATTTGTACTTAGCTATTAGTAAATTTATGTTTTTTCATTATGAAGCAAACGGAGAACAGAAGATTTAGTATTATATATATTTTTATTTGCAGTTATTTTACTGTCACTAAAAAATAAATACTTGGGAAAAAAATTTGAAATTCCAAAGGTGGCTGGTGGAACAATATTTGTTGATTTATCATTTTAGCCTAAATAAGAAAAAAAGTACCTGAAATGCAGATAAAATTGAAAATAGAAATCATTATAAAGCAAGTTCTTCTGACGCACAATCCTATTCGCTAAACCGAGGAAAAAATTAACGATTTTAGGTTTATTTAGGCAGCAGACTGGAGAATAATGTAATTTTGAAAATAAAAAGTGTATTTATTTCTCCGTGTTATTGCACTCTTTAGAGAAATGAAAAAAGGTCTTCGGTGCATCAAAAAGATTATTTCGTTATATTATAACGTGTTAGGTTATTAAGTTTTGTATAACTGACTTTATTTGTCATTTACAAAGAGTATTTTTGGCGAAAGATCTATAATTCAGCCAACAGCAATTTGACTTTATTTAATGGGATGTAGTCTGGAGCATAATTACGCATGTTTTACGTGTGTTAACTCTGGTAAATTTGCAACCATATAGTTTGCAAACACTTCTAATGTTTGCCGTAAAACTTAGCTGTGCACCCGATTATGGACGATTGGGAAGATTTTGATTGGATGAAAACAAGAGGTTTATTTTTCTATCATAATGAATTATCGAGTTTTTTTTTCAGGTTAACAGTTACATAATTGCAAGTGGTATATATATGAAAAGGAAATGGTAATGAAAATGACATTATTTTAATTTTATTCAAACACTTCATTTTTAAAAATCCACTTTTATGTGATTCACATTTCTTTTAATGAAAGTTAAGGACTTTTTGTGTGCAAATAATTTATTACATTTTTTTTACCGTATTTACTCTGCTGTAATCCGAAGATAGAAAACTGCAGTAGACCTGCTAGAAGACGTGTATTACAAAATATAATGCAACGTAGAGAGAAATTGTATTTAAGCTACCAGAACCACACATTGCACCAAGCTGAGATGCCCGGAGTTCAAGAACTATCAAACGAAAGTGAATAATCCGAACATAAGTAATGTTCAGTGGTCACTCTCTGCAATCATTGTAATTATCTCTCTTTTTAGTAGTGTGGTGACTAGAGAACATTTTAACATTTCTGATTATCACAACGGCCGTATTTTCTTCCCAACCTCTACTTTAAATATATACTGTAAAAAGAATTTCTTCTGAATAGTCCGAATTTTGCCTAACCCATAAGATATTATAATAGCTAAATAGCGTTCGCATAGTATTCAGCAAATGCGGAAAGATTTTCCCGGTGAAGGTCCATATTAATTTAAAATACAAGGTGGAATTCATAATTTTGTTTGATCAATGATCATTTGGAAAATGGACCAGCGAAGCGGGTGTACCCTGCTAGTTATATATATAAAATCCAAACGGAAATTTCGTTCCGAACATCTAGATTTCGAGTTCTACTCCATGGATTTTGACGGAACTTATACTGTTAGATAGGTATTGTTTCAGGGAAGGTTTTAAGCTATAACACATCGTTCTACATAGATTAGTTATAGAATTATGATGGAAAGTTCTGTTATTTTGGACGATAAGGTTACCATTTTATTTCTTGGCGAAGTTTTTTGTTGTTGAAAAAATTGAAACGGCTACTACACCTAGAAAAATAAAAGACAAAAAAACTGTTACTAATTTTATTTAAAATCTTTAAAAAAGAAAAAAAAAAGAAATCCATTTTAATGAGTGATAATATTAAAAAACGAAAATATTTAATTTAAACATGAAAGAGAATGTTCGTAATACTTAAAAAATTACTCAGTTGAATATTGGAATTGAAATAATATTTGGCGATTTATCTTTTGCATCAGGTTAAGAAAAATGCATCTGAAAAATTGATAAAATCATATCAAGGAAGTTCCCCATAAGCGCATGCTCAGAATTATTTGAAAAAATATTATAGAATATTCTTCTCATAAGTATATATATCCATAAAAAAATGCGGCAGAACCTCCATTTAGCATTCCTAAGAAAATAATGAAAATTTCATTTTTTGCGATTTAGCGCTGGATGGCGACACGATAAAATTTTGAATAATACTATGATAAATATTCTTTAAGAAAAACTTTTTTAAATCTCGATACGAAGTTAATTTAAGTAAGTTTAACTTAAATAAATACATATTTATAACTGCAGTTTTGTAATATACATTTATCTATGTAATAATAAAATTTAACAATCGTATTTATGTCGTTTACAACGAAATTTAAATGGATTAAAGTGTTTCAAACTCAAATTAAGGTCCGATTCCGAGCATTAGCAATTTGACTTCGATATTGTTAGTGTCAGAGACAACAAGAAAGTTTTATTGCCATGGAAACAACAACTTAATATTGAAATGTTTAATGATAGCATTCTTAATTAAAATACACTTAAAACTTATCCAACCGGTGACACCGTATAAAATTAAATAGCTCAATACAAATAACACGCAATTAGCATATATTATATAAGTTTACAGCAAAAATAGTAAACTAATCCACAGTTTAAGTTTAAATTCATTGAGCATTAGGCATTTAATTACTTATTTAACAAGGAATTTATAAATGCATTTCAATCTCTTGCATTTGGCGAGGAAACGTATTGGTTCGCCAAAGAGCGAGGAGCGTTCGTCTTTTCGCGTCAAATACTCGAAAAAATATTTTTTTTACATATTTTCTACTGGGATTCTACCGCAATATTTTTATCGATCTTTTTTACATACATGAGCCATTTTATTACCATTTCCTTTTTCAAAATATTTTAAGTATGCATTTTAAGGAGACCTTCCTTTTGAGTAACAATTTTTATTATTATTATTGTTATTATATCTCTTACAGAAAAAACTAGCAGATGTAATTATAAAAATGACGATATTATATAAATTGCCGTTAATATTATAAAAGTGAAGTCAAATATTTAAATTTTAATGCAAACGTTTGCCCCCCCCCACACACACACACATATTATAAATAATTTAATTACAGATATTTAAAATATTTTTCGCGTATTTTACTACGGAAACATGCTATTTTGTTTCCCCAAACTTATGACTTTTATAACCTCGAACTCAGATCAACGATTATTGTCCACTCTTTTTTTTTTTTTTTTTTTACATATATCGCCAATTTCCGTTTTAGAAATGTCTACTGTTTCAAATGTTAAGTACTAAAGATTATTTGTTGAAATAATTAAAAGGCAGACATAAAGGCGTGGATCGAATTGAGTATATTTGATATTAACAAGACAATTATACAAACATACTGAAAGAAAACAGAAAATTTACAGGTATGTAGAGATTTTGCAAGGCCCATGTCGGGGAATTGGCGGCCGTGAAAGAAATCTACATTAAACAACCAATCACAATAAGCATACAAAAAGAAATTAATAAGAATTTAATGTAATGCTATGATTATTTTCAACACCCACGCATAATCTAGCATTACATCAGAAAACAAAGAAATTTCTTGAAATCAATCATTAATAATAATATGACACAATTTAAACATTACTTGTACAAACAACAAAGAAATAATAGTTCATAAAATTTAACTTTAGGTAATGCCTTTGTAAATAAATCAGCAATTTGCATAATCGTAGGAACATATTCAATTTTGATGTTATTTACCTTTATAATATTGCGAACAAATTTCAATTTGATATTGATGTGTTTCATTCTACCATAATTACTCTCATTACTGATACATTTTATACATGATTGATTATCCTCAAAAATTACTAAATCCTTAATATTTACAATTTCACTAGCAATATTTTTAAACCATAACAAGTCTTGCAAACTTTTAGTTAAAGCAATGACTTCAGCTTCAGTTGACGATAAAGCAACTGATTTTTGTTTATTACAACACCACAGAACAGGCATATTACAAAACATTAAAATATAACCTGTTACTGATTTGCGGTCATTTGTGTTAGCCCCCCAATCAGCATCAACATACATGGATAATTTAGGATCAGAATTTTGCTTTTTATACACAAGTTTTAAGTGCTTTTTATACACAAGTTATAGACAATGTTTCTTTGAAATATCTTAAGATTTTCTTAAGTGCTTTCCATGCAATTTCAGTACGATTTTCTTGCAATTGACTTAAACAGTTAATAGCATACAAAATATCAGGTCGAGAAATATAAGCTAAATATAATAAACAACCTACAAGTTCACGATATGGGCCATTAAAAGGTTTACCATTTTTGAAATCAGATGGGGTGGACTTAGGAGAAATAGGAATGTCACTAGGTTTACAGTCTAGCATATTAAACTTACTTAACAATTTAATTATGTAAGACTCTTGATCCATTATTAAACTATCAGAAATGAATTTCATTTGAATACCTAGAAATTCTGAAACACTTTCCGATTTTGACATATGAAACTCTTTATATAATAGGGAAATAACTACATTAGTTTCATTTACATCTGAACCTGCAATTAACATATCATCTACTACATACAAAGCAATAATTATTTTATGATCATTATTATACCGAATAAAAATACAGTAAACCATCGATTTAACGGACTAATTGGGACTAAGATGTGTCCGTTAAATCGAAAGTCCGTTAAATCGGAAATTACTCTTTATAATATTATTTTGTTATAATTATAGTACATATATATTTTATTACGTACTTGTAATTACATATTATTACAGTGCAAATTACACACACACACACACATATATATATATATATAATATATACAGTGTATATACATGTATTGTATATATACAATATATGTATATACATAAATATATATTGTATATACATATATACTACTGTATATATAAACACAATACATTACTTTTAATAATACAATATTGGTAATGAAATACAAACGAATTAACACATATGCAACTTTTATGGGAATGAAACACTTTTTACACAGAAATAATAATTAATAAACAAGCAATAAACAAATGAAAAAAAATTACAATGCCCCCCAAACAACAGGCATCATTTTATGTTATTCACATCACATTAACGTTGCTCCATACTGCTGGATTAAAAAAAGGCGTCTAGTTTTAGTTGTTTGCCACTTGAATGCTGTTTTTTTATTATAAGAGCTCGAAATTGTCTAAAGTGTTCATAATACGCAAACACTTCGGGATCTGAAGATGCCCCTATGTAAGTAATGACGTCATCCATATGCTCTCGTACTGTAGATAATTTCGGTCGAAATTCGCTTAATTCTTCTTTCTTGTCGTCCTCGACCTCATTTTCATTATCATCATGCGGAATACTGTTTTACAGCAGAAAGCTGTTTTATCATGGAGGCTTCCAGTAAATAATAGTGATAAATAAATATTTGACATTTGTCAAATATAACAATTTGAAATACGGGCGTTGAATTTCAGGTTAGGGAGAGGGGAATAATTTTAAATTAACGATTTTGATTTGTTAATTTAAGGATAAAGTGTTTGAAAAGGGATATTAAACGAAACCCTCTGTGCGATCTGCGATCACACTTATCCACTTGTTTTACTTTAATTTTTGTTTAATTTTTAATTTTTTTTAATTAGTCCGTTGAATCCGAAGGCCGTTGAATCGAGGTCCGTCAAATCGAGAGTTTACTGTACAAGGTTCATTATCACAAGATTTACAATTTAACTTTGAAATAAATTCATGAAACCTTTCAAACCATTGTCGTCGGGCTTGTTTTAGACCATATAAACTTCTTTTAAGTTTACATTTTCGCCCACTTTTATCATCATAGCCTTGCGGCTGATCCATAAAAACAAGTTCATTTAACTTACCATTCAGGAACGCTGTTTTAACATCTAAAACAAATCAAGGGCGGATCTGGAGGGTCCTCAAGGGGGAGGGGGCGATTTTAGAAATCTGGAGGCTCCAATCTGATGCGCGGGTCGGGACTAATTTTTTTCACTGAGGGTCGGGTTTGGGTCCGGTTGACTTCCACTTTTTGCTGCGGGTCGAGTAAACTTCTACTTTTTTGCTGCGGGTCGGGTTTGGGCCCGGTTGACTTCTAGTTTTCTGTTGCAGGTCAGGTTGACTTCTACTTTTTTCTGTGGGTCGGGTTTGGGTCCGGTTGACTTCTACTTTTTGCTGCGGGTCGGGTAAATTTCTACTTTTTTGCTGTGGGTCGGGTTTGGGCCCGGTTGACTTCTAGTTTTCTGCTGCAGGTCGGGTTGACTTCTACTTTTTTCTGTGGGTCGCGTTTGGGTCCGGTTGACTTCTATTTTTTGCTGCGGGTCGGGTTTGGGCCCGGTTGACTTCTAGTTTTCTGCTGCAGGTCGGGTTGACTTCTCCTTTTTTCTGTGGGTCGCGTTTGTGTCCGGTTGACTTCTACTTTTTGCTGTGGGTCGGGTTAACTTCTACTTTTTTGCTGCGGGTTGGGTTTGGGCCCAGTTGACTTCTATTTTTCTGCTGCGGGTCGGGTTGACTTCTACTTTTTAGCTGCGCCTAGCGCGCTGGGTTTGGGTTAGATTGACATACATTATTTCAGGATTGAGTCAGTTTCGGATTGGATTTTCACTATTGCGAGAAGGGTTCGGGTTGACCCGATTTTTGAAAAGTAAGTCTAAATATTTTTGAAGATAAAAACAATATACAGTAAAAGCTCCATAACGGACACGTCCAAATAATTATTTAGGGATACTTTTTAATCTTCAGGATTATGTAAAAAGTACTAATTTGGTATAAAACTGCTTGTCTCTTTATATCTAAGATCAGTTGTAATTCAGTAAAGAATGCTTTGAAACTTATCAAAAAACATACCGGGTGTCCCAAAATGGACTGACTGATTTTAAAATTCAATAACTTGCAAATGATGACAGCCATTTAAAAAAAATCTTGCAGGTTATGTAAGATGTCAGGAGATTTTTTGCTGCAATTCTTGATTTTACTTTACAATAGCAGCGATAGATGGCGCTGCAATCAATAGTCGTTAAATCGGGGCCCAATTTCTGGTTTTCCTCCCCCGGGCACAGATTTAGCGTCTATTGCTTGCAGCGCCCTCTATCATTGCTATTTTAAACTAAAATATAGAATCGCAGTAAAAAAACTCCTGATTAGGGTTGATTCCCAATAAATAATAATAAAAAAAAAAAAACTGAAATTCAAAGCAAATTTTCTGAAAGGTTACAGTAGAGGGAGGGGGGATTCAATCCTGGCACTAATTATTTTTGTTGCAGGTCGGGTTAACTGTGTTCGATTCGGGTCGATTTCAGGCTGAGTCGCTGAGTGCAACTTCTTGCACAAGCTGTGTTTGTGTTCACCCGTTTCTTCAAAAGTTACTTCAGTATATTATTTCAGATTAAAAACGATATCTATAATAATAAACATATAGATATATATATGTGTGCTGTTTTCTAAAGAGACCGCTGTATTTTTTCGACAACTCTTTGGTGAAATTTGCATTTCTTCCACAACTCTTTGACAAAATGGGCGTTTTCCACTACTCTTTGACAAAACTCGCGTTTTTCAGCAATCCTTTGACGAAATTCGAGTTTTATCCGCGATCCTTTGACAAAATTTGAGTTTTTTCGAGACTCTTTGACCAAATTCGCGTTTCTTTCGCGACCCTTTGATGAAATTCGCGTTTCTTTCGCGACCCTTTGATGAAATTCCAGTTTCTTTCGCGACCCTTTGATGAAATTCCAGTTTCTTTCGCGACCATTTGATCAAATTCCCGTTTCTTTCGCGACCATTTGATGAAATTCCCGTTTCTTTCGCGACCATTTGATGAAATTCCCGTTTCTTACGCGACCATTTGATGAAATTCGCGTTTCTTTCGCGATTCTTTGATAAAAATTGCATTTTTCGCAAACCTTTGACGAAATTCATGGTTTTTCATGGCCATTTGCCAAAATTCCCGTTTTCTGCCGCGATCCTTTGACGAAATTTAAGTTTTTTTCTGCTGCCCTTTGACGAAACTAATTTTTTTCTCGATCATTTGAAGAATTTCGCGTTTTTTGCGGCCCTTTGACCAAATTCGCGCTTTTTCGGCGACTCTTTGAACAAATTCACTCTTTTTCGTCGTCCTTTTGACAAAAATTGCGCTTTTTCCGTGATCCTTTGGAGGAATTGAAGTTATTTTTAGATTGACGAAATAGATTTTTTATGACGACCATTTGTCGATATTCGTGACTATTTTTATGTCCGAATTTAAGCATTGATGATTTTTTTTTTAATTTTCTGAACCGAACGCCTTAACCCTCTCGCCGCGTATTTTTAAGCAAAATAGCTTCAAAAATTGCGCATTTATTTTATTACATATTTCAAATCTTCATATATTTTAGAGTTAAAATATGCCCGAAACCTTTTGTGAAAGAATTTTTTTTTTTTTTTTTTTTTTTTTTTTTTTTAATAGAATTAGATCATAAAAAAAAAAGATTTGCTGAGGAAATCGCGGGTTGTGCAAATTTTGCTACTTTTACGTTGGCCGTGGAAATCGCGGGATGCGCAGCGAGAGGGTAAAATTTTTGGAAAATTCGGAACATAATCACCCCTGCTCCTTGACTTCTTACATAACTCTCCTGCAAGTATTTGTTTTAATAGCTGCCACCATTTGCAAGTTATTGAATTTTAAAATCAGCCAGTGCATTTTGGGACACCCTGTATGTTCATTAGCTGTGGGATGATGGATAAAAGAAGCATTTAAAAAAAAATAAAACGACCTTCGATATGTCAGTTAGAGGTTTCCCTGGGCTGAAATTTTCTGGCCCAAGTCCAGGTCCAACCCGCACAAAAAAATAATCGCCCGGCCCGGTATAAAAGCTAAAAAATCGACTCCAGCACAGCCTGCATTTTGCCTTTAAAACTATTCATAAAGCACACCACACTTACTTATGCTCATATTTTATTTTCAGATTATGTTCCAAATTCATGAATACATAAAAACGATATTATTAAGGACTATTTAGGCAATTATGTACATAAACACTACTTAAAAATATTACATTAAATTACATTCAAATGAAATGAAATGACAATTACATTCAAATGAAAATCCAGTTAAAAAATCAGTTTAGAATGAAAGAAACGGATGATAAAAGAAAATCACAATTTTAAAGCTCTACAAGGAACTAGTATGTTGTGGCCATCACAAAACTTTCTTCTTTCTCATACATGTCAATACTTCAAAATTCACTATCTCAGTGCCAATCTGTGTTCATCATGAGGATTCTAAAAATATGAAATTCCGTGCATTAGTCCTCGAGGTATGACTGTCACTGAAATCGTGTAAATCCAGCAAAATGCAGCATAGCAGCGCCACCTATTGGGTTATTTACACCAGAACCTAATTATCACCAACTTATGTCAACGTCTAACTCAATATGAAGTGTGAGGAAAATTCGTGCATTAGTTCTTGAGATAAAGGTATTGCGCAAATCATGACAAATGCAGCATAGAAGCGCCACCTGTTGAGCGATTTGCAACAACACATAATCAGCGGCAATATTAATCAAGTTATACTTAAATCTGAAGTTTGGTGAAAATTCGTGCATTAGTTCTTGAGATAGAGCTATTGAGGAAATAGCTCAAAATGCAGCACAGCAGCGCCACCTATTGGGCGATTTACACAAACACGTAGTCCGCATCATTCCATATAAAGGACTAACTAAATCCGAAGTTTGATGAAAATGTGTGCATTGGTTCTTGAGATAGAGCTACTGCAAAAATAGTGTAAATCCTGCAAAATGCAGCATAGCAGCGCCACCTGTTGAGCGATTTACACCAAAACGTAAACAGCATCCATTCATGTCAAGGACTAACGGAATCTGAAGTTTTATAAAATTCCGTGCATTAGTTCTTGAGATAGAGCTTTTGCGGAAATCCTGCAAAATGCTATATAGCAGCGCCACCTGCTGGGCGATTTACACCAAAAACTAATCAGCACCAATCTATATCAGGGACTACCTGAATATAAATTTTTATTAAATTCTGCGCATTAGTTCTTGAGATAGAGCGCCCACAAAATTTGTGTCACATACAGACAGACAGTCGGAATTTAGAGGAGTGCACAGGTCGCGATCGGGCCAGTAACGCTTATCATAAGGACTGACACGGACTGAACGTTTAGCTTTTATTCCGGGCCGAGGCCCGACTTGGAAATTTCGGCCAGTGCAGACCTCTAGGAAGAATGAAGTCCAGGCCAGGCTCGACATGGAAGAAAAAGAAGTCTGGCCAGACCCGAATCTGCAGAAAAATTTAAGATCAGGACACGGCCCGGCTCTAAAAGAGGGAAGACCTGACCCAGCACGAGTCTTGTGGATTAAAACTGGCGCGACCCGGGACGGGTCGCGCCGCGCTCGAGCTTCGCCCCCAAGTCATTTCTCGTGAGGATGCATAATGCCGTTTTTCAAACCCTTTATTTGTCCAAGGGGGGGGGGGGGGGCGATCGCCCCTCGCCCCCCCCCCCCCCCTTAGATCCGCCATTGAAACAAAAGTCTTCATTTAAAATCAAAATAAGAACCAAGCGTAAAGCTGGCATACTTATTACAGGGGAAAAAGTTTCACTATAGTCTAGCCTTTTTTTTTTGCATAAATTCACGAGCTACGAGTCTCGCCTTATGTCGACCATCTCTTTTGATGGTAAATACCCATTTGCAGGAACTAGGTCGTTTGTCAGGTGATAATTTTTCAAGATCCCAGACATCGTTGATTTTCATACTTTCAATCTCCGCGTCCATAGCTTCTTTCCACAAGCGTTGTTCATCACTAGGGAGGGATTTGATATCATCAAACATTAATGTTTCTTGTTGGCAAAGTAATGCTTCGTAAACTTCAGGATCTGGATACCGTACAGGTTGCTTTTTAAATCTTTCAGATTTTCTTGTTTTGTCTTCTTTCTCTTCAGGATCATCTAATTCATCACTCGTATTTTCTAGAACATCTGGATCAATTTCATTATCGACTGGTTCTGAATTTTCTAGAATGTATTGTTTCGACTGAACGTTTTCCTTCTTCTCTTCATCGAATTTCACATTTCTTGATACAGTTGTGCGTTTCGTTTCAGGATCTAGTAATCTATATCCCATTGCAGAATAACCAATGAAGATCATTTGTTTAGACCTATCGTCAAGCTCCTTTCGATGAACAGAAGGAATTAACATGTAAGCACTGCATCAAAAAAAAAGCATGTGCTTGAAATCGGCTTATTCTCCATATTTCAGGAAGTATGGAGTTTTGTTCTCAATAATGCTGCTTGGCATTCGGTTTTTCAAGTAAGCTGCTGAAAGGATAGCTTGACCCCAAAAAGTATTTGGTAAATTTGATTCAGCAATCAAAGCACGCCCTATATTCAGAAGCGACCTATTGCAGCGTTCAGCTACTCCATTCAAAGATTGCGTGTATGGAGGAGCGGGATCACTTCACCAAGATCTGTAGTAAAATTCACTAAATCGTTAGAAAAATATTCCTTCCCATTATCACATATAATTTTCTTCACTGTAGGGTTGGATTTTAAGAACATTTTTAATTCTTCTGAGACTTCACTTTTATCTTTCAGAAAACGTACTTCAGTAAAACGAGAAAAATCATCGATAAGAGTCGCCAGAAAAAGTTGTCGGAAAAATAGGTCCACAAATGTCACTATAAATCAAAGTCATTGGCTTGGTTTCTTGGTCCTCTTCCCATTGGTGTTGCACTCTGTTTTGCCCGAGCACAAATATCACAAAAAGAATCAGGTACCTGAAGCTTCATATCTTTCAATACTTTGTCACTCGGATGACCAAGTCTGCGATGTCAGATATCACAATGATTTTCCTTTGAAGTAAGAACGGTTTCGTAAACAGGGACAAAGTCACTTACGTATTGTCCATTCAAATCACGTTCACCAAAGTAAAAACGGTTTCTCCTTTTTTCGATAAATACTTTTTGATTCTTGAAAATAACTGTATAATTTGCACTTTCAATTTTCCTAACGGAAATGAGTTGCCTGTTTAAGTCTGGAACATAAAGCACATCCTTTAAAGTAATTTCCATTCAATTTGACAGTTTTCCATTAATATTTCCAATACCTTTGATTTCAAGATTCGTTGTTTTCGATGCGCATTTAATAGTTCCTGAAGAAGGTACTAAGGATGCGAAATAATTCTCATTAGAACACATATGGGAAGTTGCTCCGGAATCTACTATAAATTCATTCTTTTTAATGCTTCCAGCAACGAAAGAAACAGCTGAAGAGGCAAATTTTTCTTCTTTTGAATTTTTAACAGCTTTACAGTTACGTTTTATGCGTCCGGATTTTCCACAAGAATGGCAAGTAATTTTCTTTCTACAATATTTCGCTGTATGCCCTTTAGAGTTGCAAATTTTGCAAAAGAATTCTTTGCGAGTCGACACAAATGCAGTATTATCATGAGCAGCCTTAGTATATACTTTCTCTTTCTTTGAATCCAAAAGAAGTGCTTCAGCATCTAATAATCTCTGTGTCACGAAATCTAATGTCAAAACAGAATTCGGTTGGTTTTCTAAAGCAATCTTAACATTTTCAAATTCCTGAGCCAATGACATCAAAATATAAACAATAGTATCCGTTTAATTAACTTCTGCCCCAGACAGCTTAAGATCCAAAATTAATTTATTTATTTCATCATGTGATTTCTCAAAGAAGCTGTACGATCTTTCTTAACCCATTAACCGCCAAAACTATTACGATAGAAGATTTCAAATTTCCTGTTGAAAGTAGTTTCCCACTACAAATTCAGTAAGGTAAATTTCGCTTTACTAAAATAGCAAAATTCCTGCCAATAAATAAGACATTTTTTTTTAATTCTAAAATAGTGGTGCCAATGTAATTAATCTATTGCATGAGCAATTATTTTGACTGTTGCGTGAACGCAACGTCAGCGGTTAATGGGTTAATCGTTGCCAATCTCTTCCGAATTAAAATTTGATTCACTGCGCGCTTTGTATCATAAGTGCGTTCTAATTTATTCCAAATTTTATGAGCTGTATTTTCATCTTGAAGTGACGCAAGAACATTATCACTTAATAATGATAATAATAAAGCGTAAGCCTTTTTTGCTTTCACGACATCGGCGGCATTGTCTGGAGCCGCCTCATTTTCCAGGAATTTTTCCAATTCCTTAGCAGCAAAAATTGCCGTTACTCTTCGTTTCCATACCGAAAAAACTTTTCCATCACCTTCATAAAGAGGGATGCCGTAAACATCTTTTGAAGAATCCATTCTGCTCGATAAAATATATAAAAAGAAAGATAAAATCTTTTTCACTCAAAATCCCAGCAGAAATGAAAAACAGAAAGATAACGGCGTCAGTATGTCTCGCAGCTCATTTCAACACTTTCTAGAACCAACGCTCTGCTGTTGAAATAAATAAAAGGCAGACATAAAGGCGTGCATTGAATTGAGTATATTTGATATTAACAAGATAATTAAACAAACATACTGAAAGAAAACAGAAAATTTACAGGTATTTATAGATTTTGCAAGGCCCATGTCGGGGAATTGGCGGCCGTGAAAGAAAGCTACATTAAACAACCAATCACAATAAACATAGCTGTGCAAAAAGAAATTAATAAGAATTTAATGTAAAGCTATGATTATTTTCAACAATGTACTAAAGATTATTCTTAAGAAAATTTATGCAATTTTGCGTTATTAATACCACAAAAGAAAATATTTTACAATAAAAATTGCTTGCTGAAATAAATTTTCGATTATCTTTTTAATTCGTCATCCCTTTTTTAGTTTTTTTTAAGGTTTTTGATATTGGATTAATCATCCGTAATCAGGTTACCCGCTAATTAGTGTATTTACTGAACTATTTGGATGTTTCTTTTATATTTGAAAGAGTCTCTGGACAGTGATCGCGATTGCAGAAGATTACATGAAATTTGTACTTAGCGATTAGTAAATTTATGTTTTTTTATTATGAAGCAAACGGAGAACAGAAGATTTAGTATTATATATTTTTTATTTGCAGTTATTTTACTGTCACTAAAAAATAAATACTTGGAAAAAAATTTTGAAATTCCAATGGTGGCTGGTGGAATAATATTCGTTGATTTATCATTTTAGCCTAGATAAGGAAAAAAGTACCTGAAATGCAGATAAAATTGAAAATAGAAATCATTGTAAAGCAAGTTCTTCTGACGCACAAACCTATTCGCTAAACTGAGGAAAAAATTAACGATTTTAGGTTTATTTAGGCAGCAGACTGAAGAATAATGTAATTTTGAAAATAAAAAGTGTATTTATTTCTCCGTGTTATTGTACTCTTTAGAGAAATGAAAATAGGTCTTCGGTGCATCAAAAAGATTATTTCGTTATATTATAACGTGTTAGGTTATTAAGTTTTGTATACCTGACTTTATTTGTCATTTACAAAGAGTACTTTTGGCGAAAGATCTATAATTCAGCCAACAGCAATTTGACTTTATTTAATGGAATGTAGTTTGGCGCATAATTACGTATGTTTTACGTGTGTTAACTCTGGTAAATTTGTAACCATATAGTTTGCAAACACTTCTAATATTTGCCGTAAAACTTAGCTGTGGTGCACCCGATTATGGAAGATTGGGAAGATTTTGATTGGATGAAAACAAGAGGTTTATTTTTCTATCATAATCAGATATCGAGGTTTTATTTTTCAGGTTAACAGTTACATAATTGCAAATGGTATATATATAAAAAGGAAATGGTAATGAAAATGATATTAATTTTATTCAAACACTTCATTTTTAAAAATCCACTTTTATGTGATTCACATTTCTTTTAATGAAAGTTAAAGACTTTTTGTGTGCAAACAATTTAGTAAATTTTTTTACCGTATTTACTCTGCTGTAATCCGAAGATAGAAAACTTCAGTAGACCTGCTAGAAGACGTATGTTACAAAATATAATGCAAAGTAGAGAGAAATTGTATTTAAGCTACCAGAACCACACATAGCACCAAGCTAAGAATCCCGGAGTTCAAGAACTATCAAACGAAAGTAAATAATCCGCACATAATTAATGTTTAGTGGCCACTCTCTGCAATCATTGTAATTATCTCTCATTTTAGTAGTGTGGTGACTAGACAACATTTTAACATCTTTGATTATCATAACGGCCGTATTTTCTTCCCAACCTCTACTTTAAATATACACAGTAAAAAGGGTTTCTTCTGAATAGACCGAATTTTGCCTAACCCATAAGATAATATGATAGCTAAATAGCGTTCGCATAGTATTTAGCAAATGCGTAAAGATTTTCCCGGTGAAGGTCCATATTAATTTAAAATACAAGGTCGAATTCATAATTTTGTTTGATCAAGGATCATTTGGAAAATGGACCAGCGAAGCTGGTGTAGTAGCCTGCTACTAAAAGAATAAAATATTTAAACTTACTGGTGAGCATTCGGAATCCCTAAACAAAAATCAATCAAATACGGAATGTCATATTTTTGCCGCATCTGGCTGACTTTTTATTAGGCGATTCCAAATTCTCACCAGTAAGTTTAAATTTAACTAAGTTAAAATGAATGTCTGTTTATGCCTCTATTTATGACAGAAATTTTGTGCTAAAAAGGCGTTTGAATAAGGAGAGAATTTCTGTTTAAATTTTCTGTTGGAATTTTGAACCGGTGGTAAATCAAGCCCGAAAGAGGTACCAGTTGAAGCTTCACTATTTTAAGGATATGACAGTTCCTCTTTATTAGTTCCATGGTAAGAATACACAGCTAACTGCCGATTATGCGACTCTCGCGGAACAACTTGTATGTCAGATAATTAAGAAAATTATCAGATTCATTAGAAAATTGCATTATCTCTTTATTAAAACAGATGAAAATTCCGCATTCATCATTCTTCTATTCTTAAACCCTCCCTTTTGCATGCTCAGCAGCAAAATGCAGCAACATAACCACAAAACACAACTAAAATCTGAAAACTTCTTTGTATATAAGGGAAGATGATAAACGTTCTCGTTTATCTTTTCTGTAAAAAATTGTGGGAACTGAGCATTAGCTATGCACATTTCAAGTTCATATCTTTATCAATTCAAAGAAATCGTAATTTAGAACCTTTTTAGAATTCTTTTCGCGCATTCCCCCCCCCCCACCCCCCCCCTTTTAAATTTGGATTTTTTTAGAAACTGTTCTTAGAGAGCATTTCCATGTTATAAGTAGCTACAGTGACAAATTTCAAGTTTCTAGCACCTTCAGTATTACAAAAATCGCATTTTTAGAACGTTTTTTTCTACTGTAACCACCTGTTGGTAGTGGCCGACGTAAAATATAGCCTATGTGGGAGCAGGGACTGTCACCCATGAATTTAACTATTACTTTTGAAATCGGTTAGGTGCTTCCTGAGATTCCAAAAAATCGTAATTTAGAATCTTTTTACAATGCTTTTCGCGCATTTCTCCCATTTAAATTTGGATTTTTTTAGAAACTGTTCTCAGACAGCATTTCCATCTTATAAGTAACTACCGTGACAAATTTCATGTTTCTAGCACCTTCAGTATTAGAAAAATCGCAATTTTAGAACGTTTTTTGATACTGTAACCACATGTTGGTTATGGCCGACGTAAAATATAGCCTATGTGGCAGCAAGGACTGTCACCGTGAATTTAAATATTACTATTGGAAATCGGTTTGGTGTTTCCTAAGATTACATAAAAATCGTAATTTAGAAAAATTTTCGAACGTTTTTCAATCATTTCCCGTTTTCGAATTTGGAATCTTTTCAGAAACTGTTCTTAGAGAAAATTTACATCTTACGAGTATCCACCATGACTAATTTCAATTTTCTACCTTTAACCATTCCATAATGTTAATTTAGAACGTTTTAAGAACGCTTTTTGCGGATTTTTGTCCTGTTTAAATTTCGATTTTTCTTATAAACAATTCTTAGAGAGCATTTGCATTTTATACGTATCTACCATGACAAATTTCAAATTTCTAGGTCTTTCAATATCACATAAATGTCACTTTCAGAAAGTTTTTTGCTCCTACAACCCCCAGGAGGGTATGACATAAAATATATTCTATGTTGGAACAATGACAGTCGCTATCAGTTTGTTACCATTACTTTTGAAATCGGTTTTATAGTTTCAGAGAATACCCCTTACAAATAAACAACCGTTACTTCGTTATAATATTGGTATTTGGTACAGATTTATTTATTTTGAGAAATAGCAATTATATTGTTTTGAACAGTTGACTGAAACTGCTTTAATTCTGAACAGTACGAATGTTTCTTTTGGAAATACATTTTCCTTGTCTTATTTCATCACAGACTTTTGTGGTTGCATAATGCGAGTATTTTTATTCAAATATAGTAGTAACCAGGAATAGAATTTATATAATAAAGGACCAATTTTTATTAATTCTTAGATGCACGGCTGAGCAGGTAGAGTTAAGTGATTGAGAATTGCAAACTTCTCATGAGATATGAGTTTATTTGTGTCGTTAACAATATTAAAGAACTATTATTTTATAACACTATAATACTCCCTTCGTTCCAAATTAGTTACGACATTTAGGTCGAAAATGTTGTCCCAAATTAGTTGCTACATTTCAAGTGGGTGGAGTCATAAATAACTTCGGATGCAGTTTAGTAGATAGACGCCATTTTGTAAGGACTCTACCACCAGTATACCATAAAAATCATTTCCTTCCTAAATAATTAACGATTCATTAGTTAGAAGGTGGTGTTATGCAATTACCTGTGGAAGAATCCTTGCAAAATGGGACTTGACTTAAGAGCGTGCGAACCCTGGATTTTTAAAACTAATTTGGTACTTATTTAAGGAGAGACGGAGGGAATGCTTGGTAAGTAGATGTTGTTGATTGATTGCATAGCACCCTGGAATCTCTGAAAAATGTTCAAACAAAATGATAAAATAATCAGTATCAATAATCTGATCTGTACAAAAGTAATCAAATGTAGAAACTAATTTGGGACAGGGGAAGTATATGTAATTATATAATTATATATATTATTTATTATATATTTATACATTTATATATATATTTATAATATATATAATGATATATAATTATATAAAAAACTAAATATACGTATTTGGCATTATTAATCTAAAATCGTTTCGGTATTGCTTATTGTTTCAAATTCTATGTATTTTTGTATGCATTAGAATGTATTTACGATTCTAAATTGAAATATATGTAGTAAATTTCGGTAATATAAAAATATAGAATAAAGGCTTGTAACTACACCACAAATAATGAAATAATTATAAAAAATTAAAAATTGTAAAATAATAATAATTTTTTTTATAGGATGATTGTGTGGGTAGATGTTAGAGTACGGAAGAGGGTGGCGTTGTCTGGATAATACGCAATGGTTTATTTATTTAAAAAAATAGTAATGGTGTACAAAATTTAATTAATTAATAATTATTAATTAATTACTATTATTATTAAACATTATAACTAATTTGCTAATACACATTTTATAACGGATGTTGACACGATACTTTTATATGTATAATGGTGTAGTTATATTTATATATTTATCAATTCATATTAAATATATTCATATCCATTAATATTTAATAAATTTAACGATTAATTTGTATTTAAATTTTAGACTATACAGGGCAATATCATATTAATTTCTAATAGTATACTATCTTAAATGAGAATAAAATGCATAACGAGTGTATTTGTTCGCTATACTATACTATTTGTTCGCTATACTAATGCTATAACAGTATGGATTTTAATTTGGTAATTTGCTTTTTTATTTTTCCCCTATCTCTTTAATCTCCTTTCATTTTGAACTTAATTGGTGTTCAGTGGTTTATTACTCGGTTTTTTGTGTCTGGTAGTCCCAAATTCCTATTCTTTAGCTAATTTGTGGCTAATACGAAGATGAAACCACACATTTTATTTGTAGAAATTAAGGCATTTAGGTCCCGATGATTGTGTCTAAGTTCTACAAATGTCCATTATTTCATTTCTGTTATTCAATTTCTGGTGTTTTTTACTGTGTTTTCGGAACCTATGTTAAGTGTGTTGGGTGGAAATGCATTGGATAATGTCGTTTTATTCATAATTTCACAGTTTTTGTTGGTGGTCTGTAATGTTTATTTAATGGTTATATATATATATATATATATATGGAGAAACCTACTTCATAAATGACAGGCTGCTCTTGTTACTCAAAAACAATTTCTTCGGACATTCAGATTTCCTAAAATCTAGGACAGGGGGTACCGACTGATGCACGCGGATACCACTATTTTTTTAACCCCTTGAGGAGCACCGTTATATATTATATACCACCTAAGATTAATGAAGTTTTACACCAGAAAAATTTTATTAAATTTTACTTTTCTAACTTTGGTGGAAAAAAGCCGTAATATTGCTTTTACTTATTTTGAAATAGAATTTTTCAAAAGATTCCGGTGGGAATTCAGCATTTCACCAACGTAATTGCTTGCCCCTCAAGGGGTTAAAGAAAAAGCATATTTCTTGAATCGCAGAGGTTCGATGATTATATAAGGCAATGATTACTGTAAAATTTTAGTACTGTGCAGCATGGCACACTTAGCTGCTCCTGATCTAGAATAATACACGAAAAAATAAATTTCAAACCGGAAAAAGTGATGGATTTTGTGTAAAAGAAATTAACCCTTCTTTGTTAAACTTTTATTAGCATACAGTGACTAATCCAGTTCATCTGTTCCTTTAAAGCAACAGATAACAGCGTAAATTATACATGGGTAATGCTGTAAAAAGTTTGGTTGAGTCCATGGAACTATTAATAAAGAAGAACTGACATACCCGTAACACTAGAACTACCGTTACCGTCATTTTGACGGCTACCATATGAATATATTTCGGTTTGATTATGAAATAATTTAAAAGAAAATTTACATTAAATAATAGAGTTAAACTATTTGAAATCAAAATTCTGGTGTGAAATATTTTTATAAAACTTAACTCAAATTTCCGGTAGTTCTAGTGTAAAAATAATGAAGCTTCAACTGTAACCAGTATCGCAGGAGTTCTTTGCCACTGATAGAAATGTTATATTGGGTTGGCAACTAAGTTCCCGCAGTTTGTTTTAAGAAAACTTTTCTACCGGAAACTATATTAGGTTTTTTTGATGGAGTTAATTTATGTTAAATTTCAGATTGTTAAAATGTAATGTCAGCTATAAAATGCCAAGTGGGTTGGCAACTAAGTTCCCGCCGTCTTTTTAAATGAATTTTTTTTCTTCCGAATTTACGTGTTTTTTGATCGAGTTAAATTTCATATCATTAACTCTTTGCATTCGTATGTCAGTCTGACTGGACATCGTCTTTCTTTGCAAAATTTGTTTTTGGCACCTGTAATAAAGGAAAATAAAATTTGCCTTATTTAATTACAGCAGTTTTGAAATTGTGTACTTGAAGGAAACTTCACTTTAAAAGTGGTATAAACCGAATAGAATTTGTGTAAGAGACGCCCGAGTCGAAAGGGTTTAAATGGAATGTTAACTAAGGAATTCCAACTGGGTTGGCAACTAAGTTTACGCCGTTTTTTTTAATTATTTAAAAGTATATTTTTCAATATAAAATAACAATTAATTAATCAACAATGTATTCTCCCTTGTTGCTTACAACTTCTTCCCAACAAGATTTTCCATTCCTCGTTGGTGGCAATCTCTCGGTTTCGACTCGAAAAATTCATCCAACCAAGCTCTCAATTCTGCATTAGTATTGAACGAAACTCCGCGCATAGCATTTGATAGTGATCGAAAGAGGTGGAAATCCGTTGGTGCCAAATCGGGAGAGTACGGCGGATGCGGCAGAACTTCCCAGTCTTGCGTTTGAATGGCTTCCTTGGTCATATTGGCGATATGAGGGCGGGCGTTGTCGTGCAGCAAAAGGACTCCATGCTGCCGATTAGGTCTTTTCTCTTGAATAGCCGTGTTGAGTCGTTCCATTTGCCGAACATAGAGTTCCGCGTTGACTGTTTGGTTCCGTTCAAGCAATTCGTAATGGATAATCCCTTCCCAGTCCCACCATACGCACAACATCGTTTTACGTGGATGAAGATCTTGTTTCACACGCGGTGTTGGTAATTTACCGGGGCTTAACCATTCCTTGCGTTGCTTCATATTAATGTACAGGCACCATTTTTCGCCGCCAGTAATGATTCGGTAAAGAAATCGTTACTTGTTTCCATGAGTTGAGCGGCGACGAGCGAGCAAACCAGCGGAGATTGTGGCTCGTTGATTTTAGTTTTTGTCACTTAAAGTATGCGGAACCCATGCTCAAAACTTCTGAACATTTCCCATCGAGTGAAGATCTTTCTCTATAGCAGTGTGGGAGAATTTCATTTTCTCTGCGAGTTCTCTTGTCGTTTGACGCGAATCTTCGAGCAAAAGTTGGTTTAATCGCTCCTCATCGAATTCAACTGGACGTCCAGAACGAGGTGCGTCTTTGATGTCAAAGTTTCCATTTTTGAACTTGGCATAACAATCATATGCAGCTCTTTCAGCTATGGCACCCTCGCCATACACAGCACAAACGTCGCGAGCAGCTTTAGCGGTCTTACAGCCTCGATTAAAAGCAAAGAGGAGGAGGTGTCGAACATGCTCCTTTTTCTCAACTTGACACTCCATTTTGTTGAGCTGAATATTAACAAAAATTAACTCTACCCAAAAAACAAAATATAAATTCCGGTAGAAAACTTCTATTTAAGAAAACTGCGGGAACTTAGTTGCCAACCTAATATTTAAACGCCTTATTATTACAACAATAATACTGGAAACAGATTTTCATTCGTTCAGGTAGGAGTTTACTTTAGTGTTAGTCAGGCCCCACGTTTCCGCCATATTGTGACAGCCAGGGAAACAAACTGACAGTTTTACAAGGCATACTGACACCAGTAAAAACGAATAGAATTTTTTACGAGATTTTTGAGAAGAATTTCCATGAATAAGCCGCTTAATTGAGACGAAATTTTCTATTCAATTTTATTGGTGGGAAGTTTGCCCTAAAGTTAAGCAGAAACTGAAGATCCGATTTAAAAAAAGCAGCCGCCATCTTGTGACAACCTCTTCAGTTACTTCACTCGCAACTGGTAGACAGTACACTATATGTCTCCTCCTCTTTATTAATAACTCCATTGTTGAGTCAAAACCGCAAGCCCACCGCTATGCACAGTAATTTCCGGTGTATAATCGGAGGATCAAACAATCATTTTGATTATTTTAACTTTCTTATTCCGTATCGTGCATCCGGAAAACTGGAGGTGGTTATCTTTGAGAATGACTTTTTCGAAATAGCAATCTTAGCTGAATTTAATCGTAGAATTCTGTGGTTGCATAAGGTAAAAATTAATATTTGAAATAGTTTAACTGAAATATAAGCATATCTGGTCACCGTAAATGGTTTAAGGAATTGGTTTCACTGCAATGTACTGTCATTTCAGGCGTATCAGTGTAGGATCAAACAAGCATGCTTTATCCCCTTAAGCATTTGCTCTCATATGTCCACTCTCACTGGACATTATTTTTCTTTTCAAAATTTATTTTTGGCACCAGTTATGAAGGAAAATAAAATTTGCCTTATATAATTAGAGCATTTTTGAAATTGCGTACTTGATAGAAACTTCTTTTTAAAAAGTGATGTAAACCAAATAAAATTTGTGTAAGAGACGCCCGAGTCGAAAGGGTTAATTTTCTAAATGCGTGTCGTGCATCCTTAAAACGAGAGGTGTTTGCATTTGAGAAACACTTTCCTAAATAGCAATCTTAAAAATATATACAAAGTTTGGAAACTATGTTTTTGCGCATGCACGAGTTATTCATTCGATAGTAAAATCATTCTAGTAGCATGTGTGGTAATCACCATTATATTTTCTATAAGTAATCTGTTTTAAATGCTTCGAATCACTCTATTTGTGTTTTAAATCTGCGTAATTTTAAATCAGTGTTCAATATATCTTTAATCACATATAATTAAAAAAAAATCTCTGAAACTTTTGAACACATATGAGATAAATATAAATTGGCTTTTTTGTGAACCCATTCATTTAAAAAAAATTTAATTATAATAATCTAGCATTGTAACTGCATAAATAAATGACTTTTTGACAAAAAATAGTTTGAATGTTTCAGTTTTTTATAAAAACATACTGAGCTTGATATTTTAGATACTTTTAATACGTGGACGACTGCAGTTTAATAACGCAGGTAGGAAAGTAAAATTTACGCAATGTAGTAAACTGGTGTGTAGTAAACCACTACCGAACAAATGAGCAAATGTGTCATGGTATCGGCAGTAGTAAGAGGTGTAACAAACAATTCATTTTATTTAAAAAAATACTGGTCCATTTATCCTTTTGTACTTATAAGGAGCAACAGGAATAAGTTCCTACACCTGAAAAATAACAAATTCAATTTAGATGTCTTTACAAAAAAAAAAAAAAAAAAAACTGTTTTAGAATGGTTTAATGTTAACCCCTTAACGCTCGAATTATGGTTTAAAAATTCATATTTGCTGGCACCACTTTTTTTTTAAAAAGAAATATTCACCTTATTTAATGACAGGTAAAACGATACTAAAATAAAGCCAATTACACTATTTTATTAAACTGTTGGGAATCAAACAGTCTGAGTAAAAAACACAGACCGTGGATATGACGGGAGTGAGAATTAAGGGTTTAAACAAAATTTAACTGCAGATAATCCTTTTTGGCAGCAGATAACAAAATAAAATATAAGCATTTCAGAAAGCTACCGGTCAGAGCTGCACGCATGTCATATTATAAATGAAAGACTCACAACCATGGTAGACCAAGTCCATTTTTCCCTGTTGTGAATAATAACGCTTTAACACTAGAAAGACGGGGAATTTTTCTTAAATTTTGTACAAATATTTTACACCAGAATTTTTATTTTAAATTAGTAACTTATTTATGTAACTAGTCTTTTATAACTTTTAAATTGCTTTTATAAAGAAATTTCTGGTTCGAACCGAAATACATTCGTTTGGTAGCGGTCGAAATGACCGCTAGCCGTTTTTCTAGTGTTAAAGTTCTTAATAAATAATTAATTCAGGTGAAGTGATTTATAAGGATTATGTGTGTCAATATTCAATTTAAAGCATCATTTTGATAGTGCCCTACTTTTACAAATGACAAATTAATATTTCTATTGTAAATTTATACGTTTTTTTTTGTTTTTTTTAAATGTGGACTTGGTCCACTATGGTTGGGAAATTTCCATGTTTAAATAAAGACCTCTTTATTATAATTACAAAAACTCATGATTTTGATTTATATATACTTATTCTACTTTTTTCTCTAAATTAAACACAAAGCGTGAAACATATTACCAGTTATCGTAAACCATTCACTGTACACAATACTATCACCATCATCATCATCATCATCATCGTCTTTATGATCTACTTTAGAGGAAGTAGTTGGAGCCTGGTATTGACATCTATTGTAAGATTCTTGAAGTATACGTGATGAATTGGCGGAATGTATGGCACAATAGCAATCATATCTTTTTTTGCCACAGTGATTTTTCTACGGCACGCATACAATACATCTTGGCTGACATTTGACAAAGAAAATAACTTGCGCCCACGAGCCCATTTTTCCACATTGATTTTGCAAAAGGTTGATCCTCATTGAGGGTTTCTTTGAACAGTAACATGAAGTGTGAATCCCTCACAACTCGCAGCCATCTAATTTACATCCAACTAAAATAAGCTTCCTCGGTATCCATCTTTCTGTTTGTGATACTTCATTCCAAAGCTGTAATAGAAACAAAGTCGGAATTCTTAACTTCAATAACATCAAATTTGGGACATTTCCTCTTTGCATTCATAATAGTTTCCTTCCAGTCTCCAGGAACATAGCTGTGTAATTTCTTGCGACTTGCTGCTTCAGTCAGATGAAATTCTTCATCATTCGGAAGGTAACAGTCATCGGGCACCATGAATTTGCGGTCAATTTTCTCTGCTGTTATGTTTGTACTATTAACTTGAAAACAGTGTAAGAGACATTTTAATGTTCCTATTTTGGCAACCTCTGGCATCAGAATATCGAATAATTTTGTTATGTGAAGAGGATTTCTTTCTGAGGTGTCTCACAACAATGCTAGAAATGTCGAGAACTTCTTCCTGTCTCTACTTCATCCCAGACGTACATATATCCCACATTATTATTAAAGGAATTCACCCCAATGTTATAAATATATAGTTTGCCTTTATATTAAGCTATGGATATTGACAGCTTAGGAAAGGGAAGTGCTTTTTTGCAAGTATGTACAGCATGTACAGTAGTAAGTTTCATCTGAGTCTTTAATTTTATAAGTTTTCATTTTCTCTCTAGCCTGTTTAGATTTTCGCAAATGGAGCTCTCCTTCGTCTCCAAGACTTTTTCTAGTGTTGTCATCATTTTCTGTAGAAAGCTTGATTGATATGTCATCATATAATTTACATGTATCTGTACTTCACGGCTTAAAGTGTAAATTAATCCTTGTGCTGAAGATTTTGTAATATAATTTATTTTCACGAGGGTCTTATTCTTTGTCGTACATACATTCTTCTCTAGGCCAAAGATCGAATTATGTGATTAGAGTTTTTTTTTTCCTCGTAATGATTTTTTTTTAAAGAGAAGCGCTGTTAGTACGTTTACCGTTTGTTTACCGAGAAAAGCGGGTGGGGAAGACTTAGCAAAAACAATATTACTTTCCATTCATAGCTTATCCATCTGATGAATCACGAACGTTTATTTTTCATCAGAAGTTTTTAAATCGTTACTTATTTAATCTACAACGTTTTTTGATAGCAATGAGGCAAGATTTAGCCAAGAATGGACCACATCTTGTTTTATAAATTTACTTATTTGAAACACACATTTCATTTTTCTCCTTTTCTTTCATTAGTTACCTAGAAATTGTATATTTCAATATTTATCGTATGCATACGGTTAACGTAAAAATTTTATTTTTAATATAAAATTTATTAATTTTTTAAAAACTATTGAATAGCAAATAGATAGCAAATATCACCAATATCGCAAAATTACCAATATCGAAAATGACTTTATAATTAGCGGAAAATAATTAGTTCCATTCTTAAAAACTAAAAAAATAACTAGACTGCTTGAATAAAAATTTTTTTGGCAAGTATTAATTCTTATAGACACCACGCTTCAGAAAATATCAATGAAAATTTCTTTTTTAATCAAAAGAAAATTGCACCGTAGTCCATTACATGAGATCAACATAAAAGATCGGACATTTCCATAGAGCGTAATGGTAATGCGATTGCAATCGTAGCACCTTTAGCAGTAGTGGAAAATTGGCGTAGAGGAGGAGCCTATTGACACCACAAACATTTTATAGTATTCTTCAGCTTAATAAAAACGAAGAAATTATGTCATTAGATAAGCTGAAAAATATTTCTAAAATTTAGTGGTGTCAATAGGCTCCTCCTCTGCGCCAATTTCCCACCACTGCTTTAGTGACAATGGGGAAGAAACTCTCCATCCTTGTAATATTTTTATTATTGAGTATGTACCTTATTGTGATCTTTCTTTTTTAAATGTGGCATGTTTACGTTTTCAATAGAATCTTGCACTGGTACAAGAACATAGAATAGATATTTTATTTTATATATCTAATACTATTCTATGTTCATGCACGGATATATGTGATATTTTGGGGATTTGTTTTTTTTTTTTTGTTTGTTTGTTGTTGTTGTTGTTGTTTTTTGTGTTTGTGTTACATGATGAATGAGCGATTTAAGTGCAATGAAATACAAGGTAAAAATTTCGTCTTGAATGCTGTATATCAAAAGCAATTGTGTAAAATAAAAATATACGAAATATTGTACTCTAAAAGTCCCAGAACATTAAATAATTGTTCCCATTTGGTAGGAATTTTTTTATAGCCGATGTTTTATTAATTTATGAAGTTTAATGCATTAAATTATCGTTACAATAATCTTTTAAAATTTACGCATTTCCAGTTTTACACACATAAAATAAAAATATTGTTTTTAATGTAAATAACGTATAATCAATTCAATAATATTTACTTTGTTAACATACAAGAAATAATAATAGAATTACAGATGGTGAAACATTCCTTTCAACAATTTTTTAGAATTATATAAATCTAAAAGTTAAAAATAAATAGAGACACTGACATTATACTCATTAAAATTTTATTCGATATGAGTAAATTAACACAATACCCGAATTTGATTTTTTACAATTTATCTCATAAACTTACATATTTACGTACTTAACAGAATTTTCTAGGGTTTTTCTTTTATATTATTATTCTAATTATCATTTTGTAAGTTAAATGTGAACAATACAAGTATGATAAAAAAAAAAGCAGCTAAATAAATAAAGCATAAATAGATTATCGTCTGCCTCTTCTTTGTTTTAGGAAAGAATATATACTCAAAACATAGAGCGTAAACATATTCTTCAACATAGTTAAATTTCGAAAGCTTGTTATATCTTCCCCCTTGTTGGTAGTGACACTAGTACTGTTGCTATTACAGATTTTGCCGTAAATATCCCATCTTATATATTAATCTATGGTCCATAAAACCTAAATGTTTAATATGATAGTATTAAAGTAAAATCATATTCTTCTGTCAATATCGAAATAAAAGCTCGGGAGCTCGAAGTATATTGAAGACACGTTTGTAAATCTTAGTTTGGCAACAGGATGATTTTAATTCTACATTTCTTTTAGCTTTAAAGTAAAATTATTTTGTCATTTTAAAAAAAAGCTTTTTAAAATATTTTTGTTGTAACGGAGTCTTGTAAAGTCTGCGAAAAGATCCATATCCTGTTCTGGTTTTTTGGCAAAAAATGTTTCAATCTGGTTGTTGCGATCTTCAGCATTTGGGGGTGCTTTTTTATTATTTGAATGCTACTGGTGGAAAAGTAATCATTTTAGATGCATATTTCTTTGTAATTGATTTTTTTAATTTATAATTTTCTGGGGTGTTTTAAAACGATATCTTTCTGTAGATGGAATATTGCGTAAATGTACTTTTTATGCATTGCAAATTTACATATTTTAAGTTGCATATAACATTAATGTTTGTAATATAATATTATGTTTTAATCTCACATATAAAATAGGAAATGTATAAAATTATATATATATATATATATATATATATATATATATATATATATATATATATATATGTAATAATAAAAATGTTCGCCCTTTTATCTTAGTAAAACTATTCCAAATTCTTTACATTTTTCCTTTTTTACCTATCTTTAATAATATCTTAATATTTTTTTTCTTTTATTTCATGCAATTAAATCTGCGTATCCTTTTATTAGTCTAAAAACCTTAATCCATTCGCCTCATCTCATAAAACCCATTAAATTACTTCTTCATTTTATTCTAAAAATAAATTCTTTTCTTTCGAATGTTTCTTAATATCATTTGTTTTTTGATATTCTATTCCTATCGTTCCTTGCATCCCGCCAGCCATTATTTGCGCAATAATTCTGACGCCGAAGCGAAAGAGATCGCATCGTCGTCACGCGCGTTTCCCCCCTTCTTCCGGAGCTAGGTCCTATCGTATTCTGCTATCATCGCGTCCTTCCGCCTACTTTTTATGTGATTTGTCAGTTAACGTGTATAGTATTCATACGTGTGACGTTTTCGCAAGTACATAACCAGTTGCATGGGCTTGGAGAGACAGTATTTGACGATTATTTAATTGACTAATTAAACCACGCCACCTAGAGTGCGTGTTTTTCTTCAATCGTCATCATTTGTTCCATCCGTAACATCTAGTGGTACATTTTATTACATAGTAACTGCCCACACATGGATCACCTATAACTAGTGGAATTGGTGCATTATATGATCGATTAATAAACGTTTTGATGCATCTATCGGCTTCGATTATTTATGCTTCGGGAAACATTCCAGTGGACGATAGCCTGACCTTCCACTCTTCTATCACGAATGTTCGACTGCATAAAACCATGATTTCTTCATTGAGTGAATAATGTGGGTATGCTGGTGATTAAGATCTACATATTTATATGATACGAGAGAAATCGTATGAATAAGCCGGACAGGATTTAACGTTCGTGTGGAAATTAAATAATAATTCGAGCCGATGACGTTCTCAGAATAAAACCACAGAAATTCTGAGTGAATGGAATTACGCAGTGATATTTTCGACTATAATGTGCTTCTATAATTTCATATACGTAAGGGCGACTACTATCATCTACTATAATGAGACAAATAACCAACATCGTTAAACACTTTACCTACTTAAACTCTGATTAATACTTTTTAATATGCTGTTAACACTTTTGAAATACATTAGTGGGTAACAAAACGCATTTGAATACAAGATATTCTTGAAATAAAGAAAATTTCTCAGGTCGCTGAAGATCTTATATAGATTCTTATCTGAACTTACCAATCAGTTAATACAAATATTTTTAAGGACAAAAAAAATCTTAATTTTTTGTATCATTAGAGTTTTAACAATGCATTCATTCTCAAAGACAAGATTTTCTCATTAGCAGTGAAGAGTACTCAGTTTATTACAATGTATCTAAAATGAGAAGGATCAATTACAACCTTTCGGATTGAGTGAAACAGTTTTAAGTTATTTGGAGTTTTGTACTCCTCGTAAGAAATTAATTTAATTGAGTTGTTAACAGTATCAGGTTAAACAAATAATTGTAAAGTTAAAGTTAACCCTAGATCTACCGGGAATTTTATTCAAGTTTTAATAAAACGTTCTACACCAGAATTTTTATTTAAAACTATTTAACTTATTTATTTACCTTATTTTTGTCTGGTTTATATACTTAGTTTATTTTAAAGAAATTTCTGGTTTGAATGAATATTTTGTATGTACCTGTCGGGTCCAATGGACCCGTCTGGTAGACGGAGGGTTAAACTTACACTAAGTGCAAAATTACTTAAAAGATGACACAGTATTTAAAAATGTTAAATTATTTTAATACCTTAGTATACTTTCAACTATAAAACATAGTCTTCTTCGGAGGAATATAAGAAATACACAGTTATTGATTGAACGCCGAATTTTCAAAATCCACGTAGATAGTGACGAAAGGAGTGAAAGTGGAAGTTAATTTATAGATCCGGAAACATTGGGAAAATAAAATAAAATAAAACATGGATATAGGGAAGTGGAAGATTACTTGTTTTTTCTTTCTTTAAGCAAACTGAGCCAAATTCTGGGTATATTGTAGGATAAAACGTCATTACAAACTGTATTTTCTTTAGTAATAATTTCTATTGATTCGCGGATAATTAAATCATGATAATTCTTTGAGGGCTATATAATTTTTGCGTTTTCGAAATAAACTTGTATATTCTGCTTCTGGTTAAGTCTAATAAATCCAAATAATTGTAATTTGGATTTATTATTTATCTAAAATCATAAAGAAATTGTTTATTGTTTCAACTAATAAATCGGTTTACAGATTTTGCCGTAAATATCCCATCTTATATATTAATCTATGGTCCATAAAACCTCAATGTTTAATATGATATTATTAAAGTAAAATCATATTCTTCTGTCAGTATCGAACGTATTCGGTTACAATTCTAAATTGGGATAAATTTAGTAGCTTTATGCATTATAAAAACGTAGAAAATGGGCCTTCGAATTCAGAAAACAAAATTGCGTGAGCATTCTAGGAAAATAATGGGCTGCTGTAGTTACTGAAAGACTAGCTATTACGTAGTAGCCAATTTTCCAATTTTTGTAAAATCAAATGAATATAATTCAAAGCTGGAAAACTATTTAGTGAAAAGTTTCTTGTTTCTATGTGGTTATTAATTTATTTTATTTTATAAAATTTCTCTTTTTACTTCATTTGAGAAAAAAAAAAGAAAGACGGCAGCTGGTCTTTTGGAAAATTCATGTTTCCTATAATTTGTAATATCACGTTATTAAATAATTAAGTTTAACACCGGAAAAAACAACAAAGTAGATGTAATGAGATTACATAGTAAAGCTATATTGCGTCCTACTTTCTTGAGTATTCCGGTTAAAAAAGATCTGCTGCATAATAGCAGCGGATAACAAAGTAAAATTTATACAGCGCTGAAACTGGTGAGCAAATCTGCTCGAGCATAATAGTACCAAGCACGGTGGATGATTTTCTATTCTAGCTGGCCAAAATTATTTTTAGCGTCAGTATCGTCACATCGCCATGAAATTGAAAAATGTTATTGATATGTTGAAATGCTATTGAATGTTAGGTGTTGCAAAATGTAGCGTGTTGCAGTCATAATTTCATTACATGGACATCCAAAAGAGTTTCATTACATTACGGCTTATGGGGAAAAATTGTTTTTGGGGTTTTTTAATGATGTTTCATAATTTCAAACAGTTTGAAATTTATATACATACCTATGAAGTGTACTAATACTACAAATAATTGCTATAGAAATTAGTATGGATAGCGTTTATCGATCATTTACAGGGACACTAAAAATGATTATGTTACATTACGGTCTATGGAGAAAAATTGCTTGTGGTGTATTTTGTTCATGTTACACTATTTCAAAAGTATTTAAATTGATATATATCTTTGATGTGCTCTATAAAGATGCTTACTATTGAATATGATGTGCCATTCATCTTTCATATACAGGAACACACAAAATAAATCAGTTATATTTTTCTCTGTATGAACAATAATTGATGGAAGTACGTTTTCAGTTATGGAACACTTTTTTTTAAATTATAAAAATTGCATGGTATTTAGTGTGTATAAAATCTATAAATCATATACAGGGTTGCACAAAACATTTGAAGTACATTTCCGTTTACTTGCGGAAATTGCTGACAAAAAAAAAATATTCGACCGTGCTATGCTTCCAGTAACTGTTCTAAATTTTAGCATATTGTGAATTATTTGATAAATCTATAATTCATATACAGGTATGTAATACATTTTTAATTAGTTTTTCGACTTTGGCTGAAAGTCCGTTTTCAAACGTGTTAAATGTTTTACAAATTATTACTTAGACATCGTTTTTCACGTTATTAAGCTATAAAGTTTTATTATAGTGGTCCGAATGCATTAAAAAATGTTTCATAACCTGAATGGCGCATGATTGTACGTTTTACTTGATAATTTTAATAATACATTCTTAACGGTATGGAAGCTAATGTGGTAAAACATTTTTTTATTATTATAAGAAATCCAAAAATTTCTTTTGCTAAAACTTAAGATACGGGGAAAACATTCGACAGCTTTAATGAAAATTGCTGTGTTGTATACTCTTTTGTATATTTATATTTATCTCTTTTCAGAGGAACCTTATGTAAAAAATAATATTATGATATCATGAGAAAATATCCACATTATGTTTTGTATTGTCTCAAATCTGAATTTGGAAAACTTGTCTCGATCAATTTTCTAACCACACGAAATTTGCAGCTATGTAATATATTTTACATCATTTTGTCCTGAGATATCTACATACAGCTGACAACTTTTTTCCAAATTTTGTCATAAGTTTAAACATTTCGCGATTTCAAAACTCCATGTGCTCTTTCTTCATTGTAATTTTCCTCTATAAACAAAACATTTCCAACGAAATTCACATTCTAGTTATATTTTAAATATTGTTGCCATTGCATAATACTGCAAAAGTTTATTTATGTGACTATCTTAAATTCGGCTGTCTTTGATAAAAAAAATGGTACTTAAACTCAAATTAAAAAAAAAAAAATATTTAGACTTAACACGCTGTAAACAATTCTAAAAACTAGGGGAGCACCTAAGGGCAGAAAAATTAAATTGGAACGAAAAGGTAATAATCTAAACTATTTAATCATATCAAAAATTGATCTTAATTGTACTTTATCATATAACTTTTTCTATATTACAACTAAAAAATTGTAAAAAAAAAAAAAAAAATACAGAGATTTTTGCGACATTAAATATGAAATAATAGCTGATATGTGCAAAATTTATGCACATAAATCCGATAAAAAAAAGTCCATATTTTGTTGGAAGCGTCCATAATCGAGCAGTATATTTTATTCCGCTTCAAGTAACAGATTAAAGAACTATACTCAAATTGATTGATTCATTCCCACCTAAGAAGTACCGACTTTGCACTAGTCTATGGATCATACAATTATATTTATAGCAAAACCAATAGCAGGGTACAACTCCCTAACTCAAGGCAAACAATAAATTACGCTAGGATAAATTTATAAAAATCGACTTTTGGCCAGCTAGAATCGGCAAATCAGCCACCAATGGTGCAGAGAATCAGGCAATAGTGAAAGTGTAGGTACTTATAACAAGAAAGTGTACCTATTTATAATAGAATTCCTACGCCCAAGAGAATTTAAGGGGTCTGAATATTAAATTTGTCATAAAATAACGTTCGTCATTACTAAACACCGATTTTTTTTCATTAAATAAGTCAAATATCACTTTATGAAATTTCTCGTATTCTACACGTGAGATGTAAGAACCCTGTGTAAGAGTATATTATATAAAATACGATGTTACATTCTGATAAAATTTACTTAAAAAGGTGCTAAAAATACATAACAGGTTTTCACAACATGAAAACCGTCAAAGATCTTAAAAACACCCGAGCGCTTTCAACTGCACTGCAACAGTTGTCATCAGGGGAAAATCAGAGGAGTGAAAGTTCATGGAAAATTCTCTGCTTAAGTATCAGTGGACGAGTCTATTTCAAAGGAAGGGAGGAGAGGGGGGGGTAAAAATGAAAATGATTATGTTTCAAAATCGCTAGAAATATCTAGTATGCTATACCAGATCTTAGATATGTTGTAGGTTAAAGTATCGTTGCAAGTATTCTTCCTTTGAGTTAAAATTTCTATTGATTCTCTGATTATTGATGTGTAGTAATTTGAAGTATGGACTATGACTCTTGCTTTACTGAAATCAATGTGAATATCTTGTTTTTGGTTTAATCTGGATAGAGCAGTAGAGGGTTTGTTATACTTTATGTCTGTAATATGTTCTTTTCGTCTGTCTTTAAATTTTCTAGTGGTCATTCCTATGTATTTGAGTTCTTTCTGATTAACTTTGTCTGTGAAAGGTATTACATATGTGCCAGAAGTTTCATCGTTAGGGATTGGGTCTATTTTCCGGTGTACAAGATCTTTTAATTTAGCAGATGGTTTTGCGATTACGTATATATTATATTTCTTTAGTGCATAACTAATCCTTTCAAATAACTTAGGTTGGATAGCGAATCATATGTAACCATTGATGTATTATAAGTTTTAGTTTTAGCTTTTGTGAACAATGCCCCTTAACCTCCACTTCCTAAAACAACGTGTGTCAACTCAATCATAACTCTCTCTTTGCTGTGATAAATTGTCGAAAATTTACGTTTCTTTTTTTAAAAACAACGTCAATTTGGTTGAACTTCATCGGCTTATTAATAAAATTTTGAAAGTACTTTTATTAAACAATCTTTTTTTTAAAGATTAGGCATATAATTATTCGTAAATTTTATCAGAATGTAACATCGTATTTTATATGTTTTTCAAGGTGAATTTGACGTTCAACAATTATAGTTTGAACTATATTTTATAGAGTATATTATGTTTGTTAAAAAAAAACATTTAGCTTAATAATTATAAAATTTAATTTATTTATTTGTGATTAAACACAATTAGTATAGATTTACAGAGTAGATTACAGATTTAGATTTACAGAGTAGATTACATATTTAGATTTACAGAGTTCATTAGTATAGGTACACAATTAGTAGATTTTCAATTATCCGACATTCTAGGAAACAGGGTCATGTCGTAAAATCAAAAATAGATAATTTGGAGCTCGTTATAATAGAATGACGATTATTTGAACTGTACCACGGCTACAATTTCTATAATAGAATGTTTCGGGTTTTAAAGAGTAGCTAAAAATTGTAAATAGCTTTGACGGACTTCTAAGTTGAGATCGACCTTACGCCCAGTTTGTATACGAATGTAGGAATGAGATTTCTTGGCCTTTTTTAACAGTAATATTAAAGAAAATGTTGTTCTGTTAAATCGCAGTATTTTCCGATTTTAAAAAAATAACATTTTCTCTAAAATTATACTGGTGTGGAAAAGCGGAGAAATCTCATCCCTGTGAATGTCTTATTGTAAGATAAGGACTAAGGTTAGTTGGGGTAACTGGACCCATGAGGTAACTGGGCCATAGGCTATTTTATAAAAAACCATTGATGTATTATAAGTTTTAGTTTTAGCTTTAATGAACAATGCCCCTTAACCTCCACTTCCTAAAACAACGTGTGTCAACTCAATCATAACTCTCTCTTTGCTGTGATAAATTGTCGAAAATTTACGTTTCTTTTTTTAAAAACAACGTCAATTTGGTTGAACTTCATCGGCTTATTAATAAAATTTTGAAAGTACTTTTATTAAACAATTTTTTTTTAAAGATTAGGCATATAACTACGTTAATATTATTAGGTATCTATACATATTTACTTCATGTTTCAAATGTAAGACCGGTGTCCCAGTTACCCCATAAATGTTTCAAGAATGGTGTAACTGGGACATGTATCCGGGGGTAACTGGTCCAGTTACCCCAATAGTTATAAATATTTTTTTTGAGTTTGTCTTACAACGGGAAGTAACTTTCTCCATTGTGTTTTGCTCACAATAAAGAAAATTATAGATTACCTTATTAAAATTACGTAATAAAATGTAAAATAAAAGCATATTGGGTGGTATCAAACCAAATTTCTTGACCCCTTGAGAGGTGGTGATGCCGTTATGGCATCACATAATTTTAATTTCTATTTGCCACATTGGCACCGGAATTTTATGACGAAAATTTCACCTTTATTAAGTAAGCGAAAATATTCTTTTACTTCTTTTCAAATAAATTCTCTTCTAAATACTCATGTCATTAAACTATTTCAACATTTTACGAATGCAAGTACCTTACCCCTTTACCCCTTAACGCTCGAATTAAATTACGGTTGAATAATTCAAATTGCTTAATGGCACCACTTTTATGAAAAAGAAATATTCACCATATTTAATGACAGTAAAAACTATACTAAAATATAGCCAATTTTACTATTTTATAAAACTGGTGGAAATCAAACAATTTGAGTAAAAGACACAGCCCGAGAATAAGACGCGAGCGAGAATTAAGGGGCTAAAGCGAGATGGCCAAACCTTGAAATTGAAAGTTACGCAGGCGTTGCATTCTATAGGGAAATTTTTATTGTTCCTACTACTATTTTGAAAATAATATCTTCATCGCACATTTCTTTAGAATATGTTAAATAAAACGATCATGAAGGTTACTAATTGGTTATTCCCACCAGTTATTTTTTAGCGAAAACTTTATCTGATTTAATTAGGACATCTTCCTTGATTACGATTGTCAAAAATTTCTGCTTTAACCCCTTGGGGACGAGCGACACGTATACGTGCCGCATGAAGCGCTCAGAATCCTTACTTTTCCTCACCTGTAAAATTTGCCTGAATTAATCAGCGCATCGTCTCGATTTAAGAAGACACAAATTTCTGTTTTTAAAAAACGGTGACAAAAGATTAAAAATTTCGTAAAAGACTCCCGTCCCGAAGGGGTTAAAGAGCCGGTGATAAAAGATTAACAATTCCGAAAAAGGTGCTCATCGCGAAGAATTACTTTCGCAGCGAGAGGGTTAATGTGAATTCAACCCATTTTAAACATTCAGTCATCATCTGGGATAGCCAACAGACACTATTCACTCATGACTTGTAGCCAGCGTTCTATTCAATATAGTTTTTGTTGAACTGAGATAAAACTTCGCATGATAGAATTAAAATACTATGTATCTCTAATTACAAATTAATACTAGAAAACAGGAATTCTGCTTTTTCAGAATTTAGTGTCGTCCTCAATGAAAAAAAAATATATGTATATATAAATGGTACAAAACGTATTTTAATTTTAAGACTTAAAGCACACACTTTTATTTTATGTAAAATGATGTCATTCGCATCCGCTTAAGAATTCCACAATTATGATCCAGTCTTAAACATCTACAGTAAAGCATGCATAGGATGCCACTATCGCAAAATAATACACAAATGCAGCAAAAAGATGCCGCATTTAAGAAACTTGACAATAAAAAAGGGCTATCTAAAGATTCATAGGCCTTCATTTGTTTGTAACATTAAAATAGATACTTAAAATTAAATATAGTTTGTAAATGCTCCATGTTTTAACAGAAATTATTCGTTTATATTTTTTTCAAAAAAGCACGTATTTTAATTACATTTTCTTTCGTTTGTTATGAGAAAATGACAACAAAAAGATATAATTGCTATTTTTCAACTATTTTACCTTCACTTTCTACATAAATAGAGTACTTGAGTTGCCAAAATTGAACAAATGATACTAAAAACTACAAAAAAATTTATATTTCAAAAATAAATGGAGATACAGTTTTCAAACAAATTGCATTTAAAAGTACTTTTTTTTTTTTCAATACGACGGTATAAAAATTGAAAATGTGTGATGCTTAGAAATTTAAAAAATTTGCTATAGAGCATTTAATCGTACAATGATACATCTGCTTTGTTTATTGCTGGCTTCTGTAAAGTAACGTTATTTTTTGGAGACGACACAAAATAAGCTGGGAGAAAAAAATAGCATACCGTGCCGGGGGCTAATTGTTTACATATTTTGTTGAATCACTTTAATGAAAAAAATGTAAAATGTGTGTATGTTAATTTAATTTTATTGTATTCTACTACAGTCGGACCTCGTTATCGCGACACCCGAGTTACACGTCACTCCGCTTATCACGTCAGTTTTTGGAAGTCCCGATTTTCTGCATATGATTTTAATGTAAATAAATTCCGGATTTTACGCCGTTGAATAATTTTCAACTCCGGATATCCCGACGGTTTTTGAAAATTGTCCATTTTTCATAATCTATCTTATAAGCAGGAAAATTAAGCAGTAAGAAATGTCTTAGCCTAACTTTTCGTAAAAGTGTCTAAAATATCCATTATATTAAATGAGAAATTTTACTTCAATCCTTTATCTGAATAAATAAACTCACACACTATGAATGACCCACTTAAACTCTAGATAGACATATCAGTCTACTCGCGGTCTTTTTGTACTGGTCAAGCGGTGGTTTCTTGTGGTTACACTGCGTTTCTCATCCGAATAAAACGAAATCATTGCACTGCATTGAAACGATCATAAATTATCTAACATCCATTTCTGAAACAGCGAATATTGATTACAATAGATTGTATAATATTTGAAAAAGAATTGTAGGAAGCACATCTAGGGATAAGAAAACCTTAATTCATCAATATTTCATGTAACAATAAAAAAGCAAGTCATCATGAACCTTATTTTATTCTTTTTAATTTTGTTTTTGTGTTTATTTTGTTTAATAATAATGTTTTATTGCTTAAAACTGCAAGAACAGTTATGAATTTTAAATTGTCTTAAATTAATTAAATATAAAACTTTTTATTTAAAAAAATTTCTCCAACTCCGTTTACCGCGACACTCTACTTATGACGACACTTTTTTCTGGTTATTAGAGTGTCGGGATAAGGAGATTCGACTGTATAACCGACACATAGTTCAGTACTAATAAATAATAGTAAAATTAACTAGCATTATATAAGTTTAAGCAAATAGACTCTGCCACCGGAAAAAAAGAAACAAAGATTTATTTAAATGTTTTACAAAAGTTACTGTGCTTGTATAATGTCCATCAGTCTTATTTAATCTAGGCAATCTGCTGCTGTATGGCGGCAGATAAAAATTCATGAGCAGAGATCCATAAAAGGCATCGGTTGTCTATGGCCAAATAATACAAAACGTTTTACATAAACTGATATAAAATTACTTTAATTTTTTTTACGAATCCAGAAAAATAATCTTGAATCAAAATAATGATATGCCTTTAAAGTAATAGGAAAAAAAGAATTGAAACTTTTATTATTAAGAAAAAAATACAACACACACAACTACTCGTAAGCCTTCAAGCGTTAAATAAAATGGAGTTTTGAATAAAGAGCAGGAGTCATTTAGCGTATTGTCTACGAGTTGCTAGTGGTGTAACTGAGGAGGTTGTCACAAGATGCGGGTTGATTTTTTACATAGGATCAACAGCTTGTGATTACTGCCGATGCAAACTCCCACCAAAAAGTTTTGGATTTAAAATTTTGTCTCTTATTTTAGTAGTTTATTCATTCAAGATTTCTCCCACAAATATGGTAAAACTTTCTATTTCTTTTTACTGGTGGAAATTGGCCCGGATATCATAATTTTTTCCGCTGACACCAAGATAAGCTTGTCTAGGTTGTCACAGTATGGCGCAAACGCACGGCCTGATTATCACCGAAGTAAACTGACAGCAGTAAAAAAATAAATATCTGTTTTGCCTTTACTTTTGACTTAAATTGTGCATTAATAAGGAGTTGAAATAAAGAGAAAATTTCTATTTAAATCTATTGGTTGAAGTTTGCCCGGTGGTAATTAACTCCAGCGAAAGCGATTACAGTTGAAGCTTCAATATTTTAAGGATATGTCAGCGCCTCTTTATTAATAGTTCCATGTTAAATAATGTCGATACACGGAAATTGGTTTCAATAGTTACATGCATTGCGTTAGATATTTTTTTCAAAATCGACATTTCAAATATATGTATATGTCTTTTAACTCTTTGAGGAGCAAGTAACTGTGTTTCTGCATTGTTGAAATGACACCGGAAATTTCGAAAAATTATATTTCAAAATGAGGAAAAGCAATTTTTAAACTTTTTCCTCAAAAGTCATAAAAGTAAAATTTTATTAGTTAAGTTAATTATTTAAGTTTCTGGAACAAATCTTGATTAACATTAGATGGGATAAAATACATCCCACCACCCCTCAAGGAGTTAAAACTAACCTAGCTCCTGATAAGTGTAGTCTAATTTTTTTTTTATTCAGATTGTTTGATTTCCACCATTTTTTTCAAGTAGAAATATTCACCTTGGTTAACTCTTTCAAGGGCGATGGTCACACAGCGTGACCACCTAATCTTAATTCCAAAACTGACAAACGGCATCCAGAATAGTGTCATATAATTTTGCTTTTATAATGCAGGCATAAAAAAGCAGGTTTTTATTTTATTTTTTTTTAATTGTTTGTTAAATCTGGTGTCAATGAATTATTACCTCATTTTAGAAACATAATTTTCTGGCCCTGAAAGGGTTAATGGCAAATAAAATGATGCGAGAATGATGCCAATTATATTATTTTTAAAAAACTGTTTGCAATGAAACAATATGAATAAAAAAAGTAGCCTACACTGCCCTTGAAATTCACGGACGTGAGAATTAAAGGGTTAAATAACACGCATGCCACACCCAAAATTAATGTCTTGTAGTTGAAATTTCAGTAAAAGAAGAAATTCTTATTTTAGAATAAAATTAATCATTGTATAAAATATCTTTGATTTCATTTACAGATATAGCAAGTTTTATTTCTGCCCTGTACAATTCAATCCACTGAGAACATCCAAACCTCAACCAGGGTTGTGAGTTTAGCCTCCTCCGATATTCATTCGTACTTTAACCCTTAAATGCATAGTGATGTATATCTGCATCACTTATTAGTTAACTCTTAGCAGCCACTATATTTATATAGATATATTAACCCCTTAACAGTGTGGCCCGAACTGGATTCGGGCAAGAACACTTTGCTTGCTTCGTTATTAAAAGCATTTTGATACCACTAATTTGTAACTGTAAATTTATCTTTATTGATTGTCAGATATTTTTCGATTAAGTAAGGTAAATATTTTAGTATGGAAAAAGTGGTGTCCAGACCCATTTTTAATTTTTTTGTAAGAAAACAAATGTCACTGTTAAGGGGTTAATCCTGTAAAATTACAAAAATATGCTACTAAATTAAGTTAAAAATCTATCTCAAATTTATGGGTATATCATCTTTGATATAAGAATAAAAAGCACAATTCTAAATTCGTGTATTTAAGGGTTAAGTTTAACAGAATAAAAAATTAGATAAAATAAGGTATTTAGATTCATACTTATTGAAATATTTATTAATTTGCCATATTTTAGTTTTTAATTGTATTGCAGATGTGCAACATAAGAAAAAGTTGACGTATTATACGAAAAATGAATCTCTGGTTTTTTTCATTATTTTCCTGCGTAATAAATCTTTCTGACAGTAATACATAAAACAAAATAAAAAATCTTGCATTTAAGGGTTAAGAAAAAGGAAATGTCGGTCATTAAATTTAGAAAAAATACTATTCGGTATTTCTGATATGATTTGGGAATTTTGGAATAAAAAAGAAAGTCAAACTGGCAACCTTGTCCTCGACTATGGTAGAAACAAAACACCTCTTGACTAGTAACCAGTACATTATACATTGCAGTATTTGCTTGCGTAATCTCTTAAAAAAAAAAAAAAAACTTCGGATGCTTAATTAGTGTACTGTTAGCTCTAATTGTAAATAATTTTTATTACATTTTTAATTGCATTTTAATTACATTACAATTTTTTAATTACATTTTTTAAAATTGAGATTGCTTGTTTCCCACCACTTTTTTAAAAGCGTATAATTCGGTCTATTATCGCATTATTTAACATATAATTAAATAAAGTGACTATTTCTACTTCAAAAAGGGTGGGAATCTAACAAAGTAAGGACATAAATTCGTTAAAAGTTCTTTTTTATTTATTTTCAGAATTTTTCGCAAAAACTGAAAAGTGTTTTAACCCCTTTAAGTGCGGTGATGCCGCTATGGCATCACATAATTTTAATCCCTAATTGCCACTTTGGCAACCGAATTTTTTTTATGAAATTTTCACTTTTATTAAGTACGCAAAAATATACTTTTACTTGTTTACAAATAAATTTTCTTGTAAATACTGATGTCATTCAATTGTTTCAACATTTTACAAATACAAGTAACTTGCCTCTGCAAGGGTTAAAAGACATTAAACGATTTTTTTTTTATTTCTTGGTAATTGCATATGAATAAGCCATTTTGCTTAAACGGATTCGGTTCATGGTGAAGCACAATTAAACACATTTACTATTAAAACTTTTCTCATGAGTAAAGAGCTCTGTAATGAGTTTAAGTTTGTGGAAAAAATCACAGCAGTTTCTGCAATGATTTTTTTTTTCAAAAAGTTTTATAGGCGGTCGGGAAGAGATTTAAAACGTACTCCAAGTTCAACGACCCGCCCTCTGAGTACTAGGCCTGCGCGCTGAGAACAAAATGGCGGCTGTCGTAGGTAGTTTTTTCATCGTCTGTAGGGTTCCATGATTCTAATACCAAGATTTTTTTAAGTTTTCTCGGTACTATTTCTTTTACAGTTAAGTAAAAAAATAAAATGCCATAAGTAGAAACGCTATTCACATTAAAGAATTCGTGAAAAGACTAAGAAATTCCTTCTACGACAGCCACTATTTTTATGTCAGCACGTAGCCCTAGGATTTAGAGTGAATTGGTTCAGCGGTAAGCTCACGGAAACTGATATGGGGATTAGATTTAACTTGTGCTTTGAATTTCTCATTGTCAATCACAAACTCTTGTCCACGAAACTCTTCATCTTGAAAACACTGATTTCCACGATGAAATTTCAGAGACCAATGTTCAATTGTGTTTTCACTAGTCGTTATCGTTGTACAATGACGAAAATTAAAATTGCAAATACTAAATAAGAAGACAAAAATCTGACCATCAAACTAATGTAACAACGTAATATCCCATCAAATGTTTACCCACAAGTTCTTATAGAGAAATTCGATAACAGGAATCGACATTTATTTTTTACACAAGGCATTTCTCAGGCATAATCATTAATCGTTTATTTGCGGTCAAAGGACTGGTGACTTTTGTTATATCGAGGTGCATCAATTTACAAAAAAAAAAAAAATGTGGTAGATTTCGCATGAAAATATAATAAAAAACAATATGACTAACATTTGGTTTTTCAAAAAGTAGATCTTTTGGACGAATGCAGTCAAAGAGTTTTAACGGGTTTGGTCATAGAGGTGACCCCTTAATTTTAATTCTAATCTGCCGTACGTACTCGGAATATTTTAATAACATTTTGCTTTTATAATGAAAGTGAATGAACAAAAGCAAGAATTTATTTGTAAAGAAATTCGTTTGTTGAACAAAAGCAAGATTTATTTAAAAAACAATTCTTTTGTAAAGTCTGATATGAATCAATAATTTCCCCATTTTACGAACAGAATTACTCTGCGCCTGAAAGGGTTTTAATCAGGGTTGCCAGGCTTCAGGGAATTTACAGATAGGGAAATTCATCGGTATCGATATTTTCTTATAGAAAATATCTACTTAAATAAGGCGAAATTTCGTGTGTATAACCTGGATTTATTTTTCTATAAACAAATACTGATATTTTATCTGGAAAATTCCCTGTAGCGTGGCAACCCTGTTCATGGTTTATTTAACCCCTTGAGAGACACCGGTACATATTATATACCACCTACGATTAAAGAAGTTTTACACCAGAAAAATTTTATTAAATTTTACTTTTCTAACTTTGGTGGAAAAAAGGCCGTAAACTTGCTTTTATTTATTTTGAAATAGAATTTTTCAAAGATTCCGGGGGGAATTCAGCATTTCACAAACGTAATTGCTTGCACCTCAAGGGGTTAATTGATACTTAATTCATGTAAAATGACGAAAAACAAAACTATAATACAGATCTATTACAAATGATGGACCCGATTTAGAAAAATCATATTTTCGAAACTACTGCACATATTACAATAATACATGAATTTAAAGAGAAATATACCAAGTTTTTCTCAGTTACAAATGTTCAATGTGTGGCCTTCTTGGTACATGGCGTACGTCGAATCTGTAATCCAGTTCGTCCCAAACATTTTGTAGCATCACTCTGTCAGTGGTTCTGCATTCTGCACAAATGCGTTCTTTAAGTTCTGATAGTATCAAAGACATTGTTTATGTGCTACCAATGCCGAAAACTAAGTCTTCAGAACTTAAAGAACGCATTTGTGAAGCTTTCAGAACCATTGACAGTGTGATGCTACAAAATGTTTGGAACGAGCTCGATTACAGATCGGACATATGTCGTGTAACAAAAGGGTCACACATCGAACATTTGTAACTGAAAAGAACTTAGTGTATTTCTCTTTAAATTCATGTATCACTTATTGTAATATGTGCAGTATGATGTGCAGTATGATCAGAAAATATGATTTTTTAAAATCGGGTCCATCATTTGTAATAGCCCTGTACTAAAGAAGTACGCAGAAATCTGTCCGTCAGAGTGATATACAACAATGTGATATCCCAATAAAAAGTTATGAGATAAAATTCCTGCAAACTATTCAATAACAGAGACTGACATTATTTTTTAAGCAGGACAATTTTCAAGCATAGCCATTAATACTTAAGTGGTACTCTAATGAGAAGCAAAAAATCTTTTATGCATACTGAAGATGTACTTAAAAAGGAAAAAATCTGGATTTTTTTTAAACATCAGAAACGAGCTTTTATCTCAACTCTATTATCAGTTAATGCATATACTTTTAAATAAGGGTATTTATAAGGTGTTAATAATTATATTGTGTTACCAACGTTTCATTGTCAAAGACATGTTATTCTTGTTAGTAAAGAAAGGTGCTCAATATATTATGCATTCATTTTTTTAATGATAAGGTTCCATTATAGTCTTTTGAACAGTTGAATAAACCACTTTTAAGTTATTGTGAATTTTCAACTTCCCATAAACATTATTACTAATAGTATTAGAGAATAAAATTCATATATTTAATTATCATTATTATTTATCTAAAATCATGGCGATATTGTTCATTGTTTTGAACTATTACACATTTGTGTACGTACTTGATTATATTTGTATCGTAATTAATAAATTGTAATAAATTTAGTAATCTTATCTTATCTTATGTTTTATAAAAATGCAGAAAAAAAAGCTTGCAAACTCATTTAAAAAATCCCGAAACTTACCTGGGAAATAATGGTCCCACCTGTTTCTTCAAAAACAAGTTCTTAGAAAATTCTAGATTGCTGTATCTGGAATAGAACACGGTAAAATATATTTCTACACCGGAAAAAGTAACAGATTCAGTTTTAATATATTTAAAATTTAAGTTGACTAACTTGCAACTGAAATTAAAATGAATTAAATTCCAGAAGATCTGCTGCTTTCTGACGGCAGATAGCAAAGTATAAGTCATTGTCATAACAGTTACAAAAAGTTGAGGGCCATGAGCCAAACCCCCTGCAGTCCTCTGAATAAATGATCCGAGACATAAACAATAAAAACAAGTCGGAAATTGTACGTCAAACGTGGCAAATGAGCTGGCTTCGCACTATAACTAGTATAATAAATAATCAGATCTTGGTGCAATAGCTGTTGCACTCTTATACAAAAATACATGAATACAAAATTTATTACGACTGTATATATATTAAATTCACTAATACGGAAATAATAGGATTCCATCATAAATATGACGTAATCACAATAGCAAACCAGAATCATTGCCTACCATGGAATATTATTGAAATAATTAAGCATGAGTGGATTTAGTAGAATAATCACCATGGCAACCTGCAATCATTATCTATGAGGCTGATATCATTGAATTAATTACGTATGATAGTATTTTATAGAATGAAGAAAACTTGTTAATATCTTATCAAGTTTTGATTCGATTTTCATAAAATTTTAAATTATTCGATAAAATTCTGCAACGATTCTGTATATAAAATTTCAAACCTTTCGGTTGGGTAGTTTTTGCGCTGTTATATGCGAACAGACGGACGGACCAGACCACGACTATAGGTGCTCGTATTTATATACTAATTACGAACGCATCTAAAAAAATGCAATAACCGTTTGTATAAAAAAAGAAAATTTCAGCTGCATTTATCTGTTTGGGATAAAGAATAATTACCGTAGGGGTTAATCCAATGGTAAGCAAGGCCTGATTACCAACGGAGCACACTTACACCAATAAATTTTAAAAGAAATGTTCGCCTCATCTGAATGCCGTGTTCATGTAAAATCTCTGTCATTAAGGAAGAAACATTTTCTGTTTCTTTTTACTGGTGGGAATGTGCCCCGTTGGTAATCAGGCGCTGATGGTAAGGGTAAGTTGCACAATACACTTAGATAAACGAGATTGCATAATTGTATGTTGGATTTTCGTTTACGAACTTTCCGATGTTCAATTATACATTTCGATAAAAAGAAACTGCTCATCGACAGGATGAACACTATTATAGGCTACCTGTACTTACTGTTATTTTGTAAAAAATTACACTGAATATGATTCTTATTTTAATGTTAATTTATTTAGATCTGTATTTTAATATCTTTAATTACTAGTCACTATTTGAAATTTAATATCGGCGATAAATTACCTGGATTTCAAAAAAGGTGATGAATACTGCATTTTAGACGTAGCAAAATCCATGTGAAATTCGTTCCTTTTAGATGTCGTGTTTTGATACAAATATTTATTTATTCTAACAATTTTTTAGGAGAATATTCCATTTTTAATAACAGTTAGACAAACAATTTGTCAGAGAAGTGAATAGCATATAAAAAGTGCACATACTTTTTCTTATATTATAGGCTTCTTTCTTACATTCTTTTCCTTTTGTCACTAAACCTCTAGTTTATACTAATTGTTGAAAAAAAGCCTCAAACTTTATAGAAAGCTTTTTATTTATTCTTTTATAATTCTTATTTTTTTCTATTAAAATTATTAAACTTACTATAAATTATTCTTATATAGATATTAACTAATTTTTTATATCTATGAATCAAATGTTTAGATGATTTATGGCAATAAATTATGTTTGTTTTTTAATTGTCGAAAGATAGTTTACAAGATTGTTTAATTCTTTATATATGTTACGGCCAAAACCCGGAGTTTGGCCAATTCGGGAACTGGCCGAGATTCCTGGCCAAAACCCGAAATATGTGAAATGAACAGCATATTTCGGGTTTTGGCCGGCCAATTCGCGAACTGCCCGGGAAGCCTTGGCCAATATACGAAGTGGGGATTCAAGGATACCAGGTAGGTGGCAATGACGTGCACACTTGATAGGAAAGAACGTTCTTATGCTGTGACGATTATATTCTGATATGTTGGACATTTTCTCGCCTGTTTGATATATTTCAATAAATTGGGTTTATTGTGAGCATTATATTCTAATCTGCTGAAGATTTCTGTCCTCATAGACAAATATCGATGCATCGGATTCATTGTCCAATCGAATAAACAAATTATAAATGACAAATTTTACATAAGCAATAAACTATAGAAAAATGTTGTAGAGCATATTAGTAATATATAACAGTTTCATTACATTTGAAGTAGTGTAACATAATTAAAATACCCTATAAACGATTTTTTCACATATAACATAATTCTTTATCTGAATTCTTTTGGGAGTCCCATAAACGAATAATGGCTACTTAATCAATACTCTATATATATAAAAAAAACATATTGCTCACTACATGAGTTAGGCATGTAAATTTTATTATATTTGAAATAGTGTAACATCAATTAAGTGCACTAGAAAAGATCTTTCACCATTCACTGCAATGTAACGAAATACTTTTGAGTGTTTCTGTAGACAAACTATAATTGCTACTTATTTCATACCCTTTAGATAACAGTTTGTCGTCCATCTTAATGAAGAATACCTATTTTATTATAATTGAGATAATGTAACAACATTAAAATGCACTGAAAAAAAACCATTGATGATATTGTAATGAAATACTTTTGTGTGTTCTTGCAAATTAACCAAAAATAGTACAACTTCACTAGTAATACCAAAATGTATTTATAAACCTAAATATTATAACAATTACAAGTCAATCCGAGTCTTTACCCGAGTTAGAGCACGGGCATGCATACGGGCAGACAAATTGAATTCATAAACACTTTCAACTATGTTAGAAAATGATAAAACGTAAAAATCGGATTCTATATCCCAATTTCGCGAATTGGCCGATAGTGTATGGCCACTTCGCAAACTGGCCGATTGCATCTGGCCAGTTCGGATTTTGGCCGGCCAATTCCCGAATTGGCCAGTCAGTTTAAAACGTTGTTGGCCAGTTCGCGAATTGGCCAATTTCGGGTTTTGGCCGTTACATATATATAAATCAAATGTACAGATAAATTATGGCAATGTGTTATGAAGTGTTTTTATCGGTTGTAAGATAGTTTACAAGAAATTACGTAAAAGTATGTCTGACAATCCTTCCGATTTTCCCAAACCACTGTTTGATTTATTCGCAGATTTCTATCGTTAAGTAGAAAGATTATTACTTTTAAAAAACAGTAATACTCAAAAATATGAGTATTTCATAAATGTAATGAGATAAAATATTTTATCTAAATTACTTTGAAAGATTATTATATACCTGCTATACTAGAGAAAAACTTCACCTAGTTTTTCAGTAAAGTATTTCATATATAATAATAATAAATTAAAGACATATATTTTTTAAAAGTATTTTTTATTAATTTTGATATACTTTGATCGTTAAATTTGAAAGAGTTTTTCATGAGACATAATCTGTTTTCCATCTTGTAAATTCATTGAAATCTTTTTTTTATTTTACTCTTTTTTAGCGAATGCTTTTGATAGAAAATCATAGTCAAACACTTTATCTATTTAAAATGTGGTTAATATTTTCAGGCACCTCCATTAACACTTTCTAAGTGCACTAATGAACAGCAAACAACATTTATGCAATACATGTATATTTAGAAAATCATAATCTTGAAGATCGCTGAAAATTGGAAAAGGATTCTTATCCGAAATCTACAATCCGTTCATACATATACTTTTATGAAAATAGCATTTGTAACAGCTATATCATTAGCGGTTCAACCATTACATTCTCAATTCTTGTTAGCAATGAAGACACTCAATTTTTTACAATGTATCTAAAGGGAAAGATCAATTATAACCTTCCAGATATAGTCCAGGCAATAGAGACCGTATAGTGGTATTACCTAGCAAAATTCATGGTAGTTCTGGAAAAAGGCTTACTATATGTTTTTGGGTCGCTGAATCCGAATTTTTAACTTCCCACCAATCCCCCCCCCCAAATTTTGGTAAAAAGCCCCCCCCCCCCCCAAAAAAAAGGTTTTTATTAAAAAAAATCAATTTTTTTATGGTTTTAGGGAAAATGTATCTACAAATTCAGAAAGTACACAAAATTTCCAACAAATTAGATATAGGACATTATGACTTAGGATGAAGGGGAAGGGGAGATCTGCTTCGGAACATGCGCACGGTGTTGCGTGAACTAAGTTGCGCAATTCCACTTAACCACTCACACGTTTACATTCGCCCTCCCATCTCCTCTCCAAACTTTCTCTATAAACTTTACTTTAAGTTTTTTGGGTCGCTGAATCCGAATTTTTATCTTCCCCCCAAAATTTCACCCCCCCTCCCCGAAAACCCCTCCAATTAGTTGTTTTTAACTTAGATTTCTTATTGTTTTAGGGGAAAAGCATTACGAAATTCAGAAGCTAGACAAAATTTGCAACAAATAGGATACATGACATTATGAATTAGGAGGAACGGGGACGGGGAGGGCTGCCTCTGAACATGCACTGCGGCGCTACGTGCACTAAGTTATGAAGTCCAGGCAATAGACGATTTTACCTGGAAAAATTAATACTAGTTCTGGATTTCGACTCAGTTTATGTTTTTTGGGTCGCTAAATCGGAGATTGTAACTTACCACCAAAATTTCACCCGGCAACCCCCCAAAAAAATTATTTTTTGAAAAAATTTGGTTTTTGAGAAAAGCGCGCGGAGAATGTTCCGAGGCAGCCCCCTCTCTCACTGTTTATCCTACGTCATAATGTCATCTATCCTATTTGTCGCAAATTTTCTCTAGTTTCTGAATTTCGTAATGCTTTTCCACTAAATCAATAAGAAATTTAAGTTAATAACAACAATTTTGGGGAGTTTCGGGGGGGGGAATTTTGGGGGGAAGTTAAAAATTCGGATTCGGCGACCAAAGTACTCAAAGTAAACCTTATAAGGAAAGTTCGGAGGGGAGATGGGAGGGCGAATGAAAATGTGTGAGTGGTTAAGTGGAATTGCACGACTTAGTCCACGCAGCACCGCGCGCATGTTCCGAGGCAGAACCCCCCTTCCCCTTCATCCTAAGTCATAATGTCATATATCTAATTTGTTGAAAATTTTGCTGCTCTTTGGAAATACAGTTTTCCCATAATCTGAACCTTATTCAATGTTGCCAGTGGGCTACTTTTTAAAAATTCAGATTTCTCGATTGCCAACGCTGTTTTGATGCGGTAAAATTTACCTTATTTAATGATATATTAATTAAGGAGAAAAGAAATTGAATTTTTTCATTTCAAAAAAGTGGTGATAATTAATAAACGTGAATTAAAAAAAAGTAGCCCCCTGGCAACTCTGACCTCATTACTTAATTAAGTTTTTACAGCGGAAAAATGAACAAAGTTTGAAGGTGTTTACAAAAAAAGAACTGCGTTTGGTGTTTAACTCTTTTAGAGGTGTTTAACTCTTTTAGAGAGAATTCTATTTCTGTAATATGAAAATCACACCAGAATTTTTTTTAATTCTTATTTGAACAAAAACAAAATAACCGTAACTGTAAGAACATCTTCTTATTCCCAAAAAAATCGGAGACAAAAAAGAAAATAGATCTCCGCGAGCCCCATGGTGAAAGTAGTGCAGAGCGTCGACAAACAAAAGACGTGGTGAAGCCTATTCCGTTTGTCTAAAAATGTACACTTACATTTATCTATTTGTGATAATATACAATGTGTATAACACACTTCCAGCTTTCTTACATTCTACTGACCAGGATAATGTCGTAAAATCAAAACTCTTAGATAGTATGGATGACATTACAGAAGAAAGGCGATTATTTTAATCAAATCAACCGAGCGTCCAAATATGCGAATCTCCACCAACATCTTTATATTTTAATCTTACAATATATATGTATATATATACAGGGTGTTTCTAATCTCATGGTACTTTAAGGGTAGATAGAGCACACAGTAACAATCATTTATTGTATAGGAATGTATGGGACCAAGTGACGCATTAAGGTAAAAACAAAAGGGGGGCAATTAGGCCCCTGTTTTAATTTTCAAAATTTCTCATTCATACCAGAAAATTTTTATGCTAGCCTTTTTCTTGAACAATGGAACAATGGAGTAATGTAAACAGCTTTATGGACTACCTAGTTGCGTAGCAACTTCACATCCAGTGGAGAGCTGATCGTGTTGCAAAGGCATTAGGAAGCTTTGAAAAAGTAATGTTTAGACGTGGCTGGTAGCCACAAAATTAAAATTACTTAAAAAGTTAAGAAAAATATTAACAAAAGAATAAAAAGTCCGTAAGTACTTAAATATAACATAGTATGAGAAAGAAAAAGAAAAAAAAATTAAGTTGAAAAAGAGAATCCCATTTGTTCCAAAAAAGAAAGGACAGGCGAAAAAGCTACCAGGGGGTACCCCATAAAAAAAGACTCTTTTTAGAGAACTCTTTTCTTTTCTTTTCCTTGACATTTCATAATTAATTAATAATGAAATTCTTCTTTGAAAATTTTTGGTATGAAATCGAAATTTTTGAATTGAAAATAGAAATAGAAATATAGAAATTTTTTGAAATAGAAATGGAGTTTTTGGTTGATTTCACTGGCGGTAGAGGGCAGTAAGTGACTGGTCGCCGTTCAATTCCATGCATTCAAGTAGAAGAAGTTGTCATTATTTATTGTGCTATCGTTCGTCATGGAAGATTTTACATATGCCGAAAACGCCGACATGAATTTCATGTATGGTCATGAAAATGGCAACGCTAGAGCGGCCCTACGAATGTATCGGGAGCAGTTTCTTTGCAGAAGAATGCCTGATCATAGAAGGTTTCAGCGCTTACACCGTCAGCTTTCTGAAACAGGTTCTTTTCACGTCACTAGACAGGAAACTAGGCGAGAAAGAGCTGTACGCAGTGCAAGCCTGGAAGAAAATATTTTGAATTTTGTGAGTGAAAGGCTCGAATCAAGTACAAGAGCTCTTGCACAGAATTTAGGTGTGCGTCATCCGACCATTTGGAGAGTGTTAAATAAAAATCGATTTCATCCCTTCCGTTTTCAACGTGTGCACACTTTGAATCCAGAAGACTATCTTCTGCGGTTGAACTTTTGCCAGTGGGTTTTGCAGCAACATGTATTGCAGCCAGACTTTACTGCTCATATTCTATTTACAGATGAGGCAATATTTATACGTGAGGGCGTATTTAATCCTTTCCGGTACAGTGTGCTCGGGTCGGGATGCCTAATTTTGATTCCAAATTTACGAACGGCACCAACAATATTTTAGTAAAATTGTTTTTTTACAAAGAATAGTTAAATTAACATGGTTTTAATTTCTAAAAAGTCGTTTTAAAATTCCGGTGTCAATCAATCAATTCATCGTTTTACAACAAAAATTGCCCGTGCCGGAAAGGGTTAATGCGTACAATTTCCATCTTTGGGCAACCAATAATCCACATGCAACGCGGCCACATCCTTATCAACAACGATTTTCTGTGAATTTTTGGGCAGGTATTGGTAATAATTATTTGATTGGTTCTATACCTACTACGCTGTTACAGTCATTCAGGCTAACTTTGATCCATATTTTGTCTATTTTCATGTGGCACACTCTTATGTTAAGACAATTGTTGCAACTAGGGGCATAAAAGAGAAGAAATGATCCTAAATTATTGTATGACTATAAAAAATTAAGGAATAATAAGGATAAAAGCTATAAAAAATGAATTTTTATCCTGGTTCAAAGTTACCCAGCCATTTAGAGTAACTTTGTACCATTTGATAAATATTATGTAAACTAATTCATTATTAAAAAGCGTTATAGTTAGGACAACTTTGAACCCCCAAAAATGGTTTCAGATATGTAAACACTCCGAATTTACATTTCCCAACATCACAAGATTTGTATAATTTATGATATTACAACAAATATCAGGCATAACAAAAGTGGAAGAAGAGAACCGTGAACATTTAGAAATTTAAAAAAAACCTGTTTATTGTTGATATAAAAAATAAAAATGTAGTGGAAAACAATTTTCAATGTTTTATCTCAATAATATGTGCATAGTTACAGTAAAACATACTAGTACTAGTATTATTCAAACAAGAATAAAAAATGCCGAATGTATGAAATGTGAAATTTGATTAGGTCCGCCCCGAAAAACGCCTTTAAATGAATAGTATGCATTTTACACATATTTGTGAAAATATTTACATGTTATATCTAATGTTCATTTTCGGCATTTATATAAAATATATGTGCAAATATGGGAAATTTTTGACAGTAGTACCTATAATTAGTAAATTATAACATCAGTATAACTTTGAGCCGGCTCAAAGTTATCCTGAAAATGTAGTAAAATGTTAGTGCCTTCTTATTTTACATTTTATTAACTACTAATAAATAAATAATCACAAAATATTATCACATTTACAACATTTAGACAATAATATGTCTCATAAATGAGTATATTGTTATTTACTATGAAAATTTAATTGGATTACAACAACTTCCTAACAGCATACAAATTACCTTGCAAACAGAATTTCACAAAAATAGTTAGATGATGCATTTAATTGCGTATAATGTTGCTTATTTATTTTCTAAAATAAAGAGTAGAAATATCAGTTTAGAACTTTGCCAACAGAACACTGTTCTGGAACTTATTTAGTCTTTTGGAGTGAAAAATATTGAAAATTAGGAGGTGGTTCAAAGTTACACCCCATGGTTCAAAGTTACCCTGAATGACTGTATCTTATTTTTTTGCAACAGGTTTTACCGGAACTGCTGCAAGATGTTCCGATCGCTATTCGTAACCGGATGTGGTTTCAACATGATGGAGCGCCGCGCACTTCACCACTGATGTGCGCAGTTGCCTGGATGCTACATTTGGGACGCGATGGATTGGGCGTGGTGGACCAGTTCCTTGGCCACCGCAATCTCCCGATTTATCGAGCCTTGATTTATTTTTATGGGGACATCTGAAGAGTCTTGTTTATGAGACTCCAGTTAACTCAGACAAAAATCTAGTAGCTCGCATATCCGAAGCTGTTGCACGTGTGCGAGAAATGCCTGACATCTTTAGAAGTGTACGCCAATCGTTCCACCGACGCTGCCAAACATGTATCACAGTTGGTGGGCGCAAGTTTGAACACTTATTGTAATATTATTGTATGCATTATTATTTACTTGTAAACTACATTGTAAATAAACATTTTATCTTTTTTATTCATGTATTTCGTTTGATAAGTTTGCCAGTTTTGCGCTTTTTTTTAAATTCAAAAATTTCGATTTCATACCAAAAATTTTCAAAGAAGAATTTTATTGTTAACCCTCCGTCTACCAGACGGGTCCATTGGACCCGACAGGTACATACAAAATATTCATTCAAACCAGAAATTTCTTTAAAATAAACTAGGTATATAAACCAGACAAAAATAAGGTAAATAAATAAGTTAAATAGTTTTAAATAAAAATTCTGGTGTAGAACGTTTTATTAAAACTTGAATAAAATTCCCGGTAGATCTAGGGTTAAGTAATTACGAAATGTCAACAAAAGAATAGCATAAAAATTTACTGGTATGAATGAGAAATTTTGAAAATTAAAAAAGGGGCCTAATTGCGCCCCTGGTGTTTTTACCTTAATGCGGCACTTGGTCCCATACATTCCTATACAATAAGTGTTTGTTACTGTGTGCTCTACCTACCCTTAAAGTTTGTACCATGAGTTTAGAAACACCCTGTATATTTCAAACATTGCATTCTTAATCGTAAAATAGGTGCTATCCGCAGTCGAATGATATCTCCCAGATCTCCCTGCGACAATTTGCTGATAAAATATCATAGAGTGTTGTGTTTCAGTTTTGTTTGAGTTGTTTTTGATAGGACTATAAAAATACGAAATTTATATACAATATGCGACGTAATATCTGTACCACTGATAAAACTTACTTAATGTATTGCAGTGATGACAGAACCTTAATTTTAGTGAATTTTAAATCATTTTTTGTTCTATCTTTATTCCTGATATTTTAAATTTCTTATTCCTCTCTATTTTTATTAGTATATTATATATTTACTGCAATTCCGACAGCATTAAGCAAAAAAGAGAGTTCTTCCGTCATTTTTTAAGTGTTATCTTAAACGAACAGGCAACATTCTCTTTTCTTTTGAGTCTTTTTTTAAAACAACAAAGATAAGAAACTCTATTTTTAATTAATTTTCCAAATTCAGAATAGTGAATCCATTGAGATATGAAATTTACTGTCGAAATAGAACAGAATAAGAATGGGATAAATCCAGACCTGCGGAGTCGGAGTCGGGGGTCCATTTTTGAGCGAAAGAGTCGGAGTCCGATCTTTTAACCCCTTGAGGGGCGCCGTTTGCAGTCTGCAAACGGTTAATTTTAATGTCGAAATTAACAAATGGGACCAGAAATTTTTTAGTACACTTTAGATCTCATAATATACGTGAAAAAATGTTTTTGATTATTTTCAAATAAATTTGTTCTTAAATTGCGGTGTAAATTAAATATTTGAACATTTTTAGAGCAGAAATTCCTTGCCCCTGAAAGGGTTAAAATTCCAGGAGACGGAATCGTCCATTTACAAGCAGGGTTGCATCGTCGGAGTAGTAGTCAGGCCCATTTTTGAGCTAAAGAGTAGGAGTCGGAGTCGGAACTGTTAAAATTCCCGTAGTGGGAGTCGTCCATTTATCCCACCTACTCCGCAGCCCTGGATAAAAGAAACATTAGCATTAGAAATGATATTGACAATATTTTCTGCCATTGGTCATTCTCAAGGATTTAAAAGAGAATTAATAATTTTTGCGATAACGTCTTTTGTGTAAATGTCAGTTTAAAAAGCAGATTGATATTTCTTTAAAACTGATAATGATTTTTTTTTCATGCGATATCAACATCTCAAAAAAAAAAGAAACAAACTGAGTAACATATTTATTTTTTATGAAAACAGGGTTCATACGCTACAAGGACATTCAAGCACTTTTTACCAGAATTTTCGTAAAAATAATATTTGGGTTATTTAATGGAAAAAATTCTATCTTCAGATATAGCGAGCAATACTTTACGAAATTTCTGGTACAAAGACACTTAAAATCCACTGAACAACCTGATGAGTACGAACCCTGGAATAAAAATATTAGTAAGGAATTGGACATTGTTTTTTCTCTGATGACTAAGGGAATATAAACAAGTTGGAAATTGCACGTTAAACCTGCCAAATGAGGAGCGTTTGTACTATAACTAGTTTTATAAATGTTTTTTTGCACTGCATATTGTACTGAATGTATATTTTAGTGCACTTCATAAGTGCATATCCATTTCATTCTGTTCGGAAGTCTGTAATATCATTAAAATGCACTTGAAATATTTTTTTACCAATGACAGTAATGTAACGGCAGACTTTGAAGTATCCCTGTAATTAAATTATACATCCGATTTTCATAAAATTTGAAATGAATCCACAAAATTTTGCAACAATTATATATTTAAAATTTCAGACCATTCGGTTGGGTAGTTTTTGCTCTGTTATATGCGGACGGACTGAACGACGACTATAGCTGCTAAGTATTTATATAATTTCGAACGCACTTAAAAAGAAATAATCTGTCGTTAATTTACATTTAATATAAGGAGCTTTAGATTTTGTTCAGACAGACCTGGTAGCGGGTAAAGTATATAAGATAAAATAGTATTTGAAACAAATGGGTGTCCTTCACTACTAGGGCATTTCTTGACGTATTTATTTTTCAAATTGCCGATTTCAAGTAAATCTAAATACAATTCTTCTCATTTATACATAACATTATACGGAAAAATAAATTCAGTGAATGTAAAATACGTAATCTCACTAAAGTCGCACTGTGTGTCATTATAAATTCTATTTCACAGTTGAATATTTTATTCGGTTCACGTATATTGGAGCTAGTAGTTTGTGCTCACAAAATATTTATTTTTAATATTGTATGTTTAAATTTTACATTTCAATGTTTGCGATAGTTTATCAATTTCTTGTCGATTTATTATAATCCTTTTTGTAATAACAAGTTTAAAAGTATTTAAGAAAGATAGTTCTTAACAATAAAAACTGTTAATTTAATTTTTTTAAGGTGACAGTTAATGATTTTTATTTTCATTAATAAAAAAAACGAAAACAAAATTACCAATTGATAAATCATACGCATCAGGAGAAAATTTAAATAAAGATAAACGTAGTTTATGGTTAAATATTAAATATTGTAATAAAGAAAATTTGATTGAAGTTTAAAAATAGTTATGTGCATAAGTTATTTTGAAGTTCAAATTTTACCATTTCCGAGTGACTTCACTTTATTAAACTAAGGATGTTATTGTGGTCGATTATTGCCTTAAATAATTTATTGGGCAGTTTTATTTACCACTTCACAAATTGCCTATTTTCAACCAAATATTTAACGTATTTTTAATAATTTTACCTTAAACTTTTACAGTTAAACATTTAATAGCTGTTATGAGTGTCTTTTTTAATTATTTTTTATACTTTCTTAACGATAACATTTGAACAATAAAGAGAAAGGACATTAACAAAAAAACACTTTGTATTTAAGGAAAAAAATCACAGATATAAATATTGATTTAATAAATGATTAAAAAACAATGCATTGTACCATACATATAATACAATTTGTTGTAATGATAAACTTATACTATTAACAATAAATTACACTATAAAATTATAACACAATTCAATATCAGAAGCTATACAAATTTGTACTATTCGCCAACTATTACTTAGATTGCTAACATTATAGATGCGTTTATTTGATTAAAAATAATAACAAATAGATTCTCATTATATAAAGCTGGTTCCTCATTACATATGTTACTTTAATAACATTCCTTTTCCTTATATGTATATAACTCTTTAAATATAAAATATATTGCTTTCACGGCTAGACTAGACAGGTTATATGATACGTTTAATAAAAGAATTTAAGAACTATTACACAAAGTTTTTCTGAAGTTAAAAGAAATTATTTATACTTTTTTTTCCTTTATCTTCTATTGTAACTTATTTTAAACGACTTTCTTTAATGATTGCTTCTGATATATAATGTTATTGTTTTTGTATTTTTTTTCTATACTAATCACAATTTAAGGCTTTTGTTTAAAAATTTTATTATATCACAGAGCTTCATTAAACTATTTCACTAACTATTTGCATTTGTGATTATTTCGTCAGAAGGATTATAGATTTAAAATAATTCTAATGCGTTTTATAAAATTTGTATCCATATGTTTTCCAGGAATTAATTTTAAAATTTTAGCAAGTTTTTATATTACATAAAATGATATAATCAACGACAAATGAAACAAATTGCGACTAAAGCTATTGGTATAAATATAGTTCTCGTAATTCAGCTATCGGATTCAACTAATATTTATTTGGCAAATTAAAATTTTGAAAAACTTTGCTCTATTTCTTATCTTTAAACACAAAGGTAATGATCACAGAAATTTACCGAATTAACTCGCAACTACCGGCTACTTGAATAAACAATGTTTTTGAAACACGGAAATTCCTATTTTAACTTTTAGAAAGAACATTAATGATTCGGGGGAAAAGTTTAAAATTATTTCTGAAAACTGAATGATACGTAGAATATGACACGAAGTTCCTCTCTTATTTTATCAACTTTAGTTATACGAGAAACTTTCTTACATTTAAATGAACTAAGACAGAGTCGGCGAACTTTTTCACATCCGCGTGGAATTCTTTTTTCAATTAAGGAATTAAAATTACTTGATTTTCTTTATTAGTATTTAAAAAATATTGGTAAAATACACGTAGGTAATTACACTTTAATAATAATAGAGCCATATATATTATAGAAATTAATAAAGAAAATTAAATGCGATTAAATGCAATGCTTGTTGTATTATGGATGAAAAGTGAATATCTTGATCATACTTGATTAATTTTAATAGAATGAAAACTAAACTGGAGTTCTCATAGGTGTTTGTTTCTATTTCAGTTTTCTGTTATTTATTTGAGAAAATAATGACTTGCAGGGGTAGACGGAAAAATTGTTAAACTGGCAAATGCCAGCTTTTTAAAATTAACTCTGGATTTAAAAGCCAGTGTGTCATAATTTTATCATCGATCTTTTTTACTTATAACGTCTAATGATTTTTTCTTCACAATGGTTTCCAAATATTGTCTTTGTTCGATACATTTTTGAGCTCATAGTGAACTAGATTGGAATATAATAAGCCGCAATTAAAACTCTCCAATTTCCAATAAAACAAAGTCATAAAATGTAAGTTCGTCTAAATTCGTGTATATTGTATTATTTTCCTGTATCTTGATTTAGAACAACAATCAACGCCGTACCAAAATTATTTTTCTGCGTGCCGGTAGTGGCACGCGTGCCATTGGTTCCCCATCCCTGAACTAAGACATTCATAAATGTCTTGAATGTATGTTCTAAGCAGACAAGTTTGATATTTTATTACATGTAATTTAATCGAAAAAATTTAATTTTAACATTTTAATTAATCGAAATTTTCATGGATCAAAATACTAATTCAAAATCATTAGTATTTGATAATTTGATAATTAAAAGTCTATCTTTAATATCCTATAAACTTATTAAATTAGTTCATAGCAATTGACTACTTCAAGAAACCAGTTTACTGGAATCCAGTAAATGAATCTGATCGAAGATACAATTTTAGCTTTCCAGAAGAAATTTGGAATTGGATTGATAAACTTTATTTTCCTTCTACCTGAATTTCATAGTAAAACGTCATTTTCGGCTAATAAATTTCCACCCTTTTGAATTCTGTTATATATTTCAATGTCTGAGCACCAAACGCAATTAAAATATTTATAAAAGTTTCGTGCACTTTAGATTTTACTTGCCAAACATACAAGCATTTTTCACACAAGTATTATGCTGTGTTATGTATACTAGATTAAATTTTACACCATTATTCTAATTGGTAAATAAATCATATCAGATGTAAATTTCAAACTGGGCGAAAAATGTCCAGATCAGGATTCGAACCATGAAATTTACATTTCGTATGACTTATTTACGAATTAGAATATTTGTGTTAAAATTAATCTATTGTAATTACGTATTCAGCGGTTTCTGGAGCTCTATTACCAGCGATTTATTCTATTAAGCTTATTCAGATATCAGACCAGATGTTATAATCAATAACGTTAACTAGGTGAATTAGATCCATCAGATTCGTCCTGAATAGCTCAGATGGTAGAGCATTGACGGCTTCAGACAAGTGATCACTTGTTCTAATCCTGGTCCTGACATTTTTTTCCCAGTTGGAAATTTACATCTCATATGTTATGTATAGTTTCATCTAAGAATATTTAATTAAAAATTTCTATTCAAAATCGTGGTTATCGAAAAATATTAATTAATCGATTTTTAAATAATGCATTCGAAAAGTTATCATAAACCTGTTTCAATTTCTTCGAATTTCGATATAGACTATGACTGGAATTAAAATAAATTTATTAAGAAGCATTTGTTCCTGCTATCGGAGATATCTAAGGGAAACATGATTTCTAATTAAAAATATCATGGGTAAATATAGTTTGTATAACAATTAAAAGATTATGTTTCCTAGTTAATTTTAAAATAGAAAAACAGAAAGTTATTTATGCATCATTTTCTATAGTAAGAATCTTATGGAAGAGATTAGTTGTATACAGAATTCAATAACATTTTTTATTTCACATTTTTTGATAGAAATAATGTTTATAGAATAAGATTTTTTTTAAAGTTAGAAATATTTAACACCTTCTCTAATTAAAATATTGAAAATAATTGCAACATGCATTAACACCTTAACTGCCCCCCCCCCCTTTTTTTGACGCAATAAATGAAAAATAAGGAACAGTTACCACTTTTTCTTTACTAAGATATTCGGCTTGGCACAATCGAAAAAGTAACAAACATTTAGCAAACTGAACATTAAAGTTAAAATTAAGTGGTATCCAAAAGCTTTTAGTATCGAAGATAGAAAACTCTTTTTGCCCGAGTGGTGCTCTGGCAAAACTGTTAAAGGGTTACAAAAACTAGACATTACAAATTACATTAATTAGCAGTCTTTACTGATTTAAGTCTTTTTATTTTTGATACACTAATATCTTAATATTTACTGATACACTTTGAAGTTCTTTTAATTATTTTTTACAGGAAGATCCTGGAAACTACAATGCAATAATTTAAAATTTTTGGAGGCAAGAGCTTTTATTTCAGAAAATAATAAGTTTTACTTTGGTTTTCGCTTTATCAATTAACAGCAGTAAAATTGAAAACGGTCGATTTAAAACACACGCCTCTAGCGCAATATTTACATCACATTATTGAAGTTAAAATTTATGATCACATTAATGTCCCATAAACTTTTCCAAAAATATTTCGAGCAGCATTTTATGGATTATTAAATATCGACACAAATATATATGTACATGAACGTAGATATGCCTGTGTAAATCTTCAAATTTTCATAAATTAATTATACACTAATATTATATACTAAATGCAATTTAATGATATTTTCTGAAGAGCGTATTTTTAAAAGTTCTATATTGAAATTCCTTAATAATTTATATCTGTTTTTATGCATTTTAAGAATATTGTCTATATTTTTATGAAGTAATGTAATATATAAAATGCTGCTGTAATAAATAATACATAATGTGCAAAAGAAATGCCTGAAGTTAGAATTCCAGTTATCTAAAAGACATGTATAATAATCACTTATAAAAAGATTAAGTCAAATAATGCCATAAAAAGTGATAAAATATATTTATTAAGATTGACGATCGTCAAACCAGTTATCAGGAGTATACGGAATACTTTTCACCAAAGAAGATGGAAGAAAGCAGTTTTATATAGGTATGACAAGCAGAAAATTTAAAACTAACATCAAAGAACATATAGCAGACATCAAATATAACAGAAGAACCACAGTTTTGGCCAGATTATGCAGGGAAGAAACTTTAGAGATCGATTTTAAAAATAGCAATTTAATTTATACATCAAGATTTTATTTACCATCCATAATCCGTGAATCAATAGAGATATTTTTATGCAACAAGTATATTTGCAATGATTCAGTGTCCCTTGATTTACCTAAAATTTGGAAAGAGGTGCTGTGTAATTTTAGCAAGAATAGTAAAAATTAATCCACGCTCGGAAATAGCTAATTTAATTTTAATTTAATTTTATGTTTATGGAAGAACAAAGAGACTATTTATAGACATTATGTAGGTTACATAGAAAAGAAGTGCGATGATAGATGATTAGTTTCTTTTTGCTCGTCATGTAGAAGGAAAAAAGTTTAAATGGCCTGAAAAGGAAGATGTTTCTATAATTGACGAAGGGCAAATTAAAAAAAACATTAAATCCACCCGATTTTACTTACCAAAATGATAGAGTTATTAGTTTTTCTTTTAACCATTTCAGGGGTGGTGGTATGTTTATGAAACCACTTAATTTTAATTCCCAAACGCCACATTTGGACCAGCATTTTGTAAAACATTTTCCATTTAATATGAAAGTGAAATATAGCCCTTTTCTTATTTGCAATTAAATTTGTTGGTAAATTCCGGTACCATCCATTTATTCAACACTTTAGCATTGAAAATGCTTTGACCTGAAAGGGTTAACGAAATCTTTAATGTGCTAAGTTTATGTTAAATTGTTTGCAAATCAGCAATGTTCACTTCATTTTTTCTTGCAGCAAGATCTCAAGGATTTTTTTTCATTATTTATTTTGTAAAAAGTGTGTTAATAGAATTGTTTAAATAATAGCAATTGTTTAAATATTTTTGTAAAAAATATTTCTGAAACAAAAATATGTCAATGTCATTTCTTTTTAAATTTTACTTAAATATTTCAAGATTTATCATAAAAAATTGTATGACACATAAATTGAACTGACTTCATTTTTTTTCAATTTACATAACAATGTATCAAACCTCCCTTGCTAGTGTATCAAATCTCCACATTGCTGGGGAGGATTGATACACTAGCAAGGGAGGTTTGATATAGTAACCATTCACAATAATTGGAATATATTTTTTGAATGAGTATTTTTTAAATTCACAATATTTTTAATAAATGAATAAAAGGTCGCTTTATAAGAAGACACGAAAAATTTGTTTAAAAATATGTTTCTAAGGGTTGTAAAAAATTAGTTTAAAAAAAGTGTATCATACCTCCCCTACCTCCCCTACTTTTTATTACGATGTATCTAAAATGAGAAGGATCAATTATAATCTTCCGGATTGAATGAAACAGTTTTAAATTATTTGGCATTTTTTATTCCTCGTCAGTAATTAATTGGGTTATTAACAGTATTTGAAAAAACACATAAAAATTTTATTAGAGGTTATATTTATCTAAAATCTTTAAGAAGTTAGTTATTATTTCAGCTGATACACATTTGCATACGTATACTATTATGTTTGCAAATCTAAACGATGATAAATTTAATAACTTTATGCTTTATAAAATTGTAGAAAATAGGTGTGCTAATATGGAAAAGAAAATCCAGGAACGCTCCGGGAGTATAATAGGTTGCTCACAGTGGCGGTTCATGGCTTGTTTTTTGAGTGGCTGACAGCGGCACATGATTGGCTTTTTAAAAGTTGACATAGCTGCCAACTTTATTCTTTTATTACTTTTTTACAGAAATATTTGGTTTGTTTAATCTCTTAACGGTCGTTTAGTATTTGGAAAACCATCAAAAAGGTTCCTATTTTTTTATTACAGAAATTGAATAATTTTAAGATTTCTATATAAAATATGCAATTCGTTTATTTTTAAGGTGAATAAAAAAGATGTTATAGAACAAATTCACATTTGTGGAAAAGTCATCATGCGAAAATTCTGTGTTTTAATGTTTGTTTTACACCAAATAAATTAATGCGAATAAGACCTTTATTTTTCACATCTTAGATCTTTATTTATCATCATGAAACAAATTTTTACAAGTAATGTTTGAAATAATATAAAACACATTTAATATTGATTATTAATAATTTTTTTAGTGTGATATATTTCGAAGCATGCAATACAAAGTACAACATCACAATCAACGCCAAAAACCAAACATAAGCGCTAATATTCAAAGATTTTACACCGAAATGCCAGTGAAATTTTTCTGGTTTCAGAAGATTTTCCAGCAATAAATCTCCAGCCCGAAAATATGACGGGCACGAGAAATAACGAACGACACATCAGCCCGTGATATAGACGGGAGTGAGAATTAAGGGGTTAAATGCAGAATGTTTCGATAAATAAGACAGAAATTTCTTTTACAAAATAATGGTAAAAAAGAAATAAAATTTGGTCACCACGCGTTTAAAGTTCCAACCAAAAGCCAGTCACAAGCTGCCACTGGCTTTTCTAGTTCTTAAAAACAAGCTACTTTCTAAAACTTCAAGCCTTCAAGATTTTCTTTCAAGCTTTTCCAGCTTTTTTCAATTTTTTCAAACATAATGTGAACCTGAAAAAGAATTTAATTTAATGTATCTTGATTCGATGATGATGAATTGAATGTATCTTGCTAATCGAGAAAAAAAATCCTGGAACTTTAAAGGACTATAACAGGCTGCTCACAGTAGTGGTTCATGGCTGGCTTTCTATACTGACACGGCTCATGAATAATGACTGGCTGTATAAAGTTCACATGGCTGCCAACTTTATTCTTTTAAAACCTTTTTTTATTTTTAAGAAATATTTGACTTGTTTAATTTGTAGAATGTTTTGATGAATACGACAGAAATTCCTTTAAAAAAATAATAGTAACACAGAAAATAAATTTTGGAGCCATGCATTTAGTATACCACCCAAAAACCAGTCACGAGCTACCACAGACTATTCCAGTTTCTCAAAAACAAGCTATTTCCAAGCTTCTTCAAGCTTGTTTAAAAGCTTCTTCCCACATTTTTGAAATAAAATAAACGTAATTTGAACCTGAAAAAATATTTAATTGAATGGCATCTCGATTCTAAGTTATTTTTAATTAATTTTATTTAATAAAATTTATGTTATTCCTTGATTTGAAAAAAAAGGAAGGTTGGCAGTTATATTTTTGAAAATATCAGGTTTTCTATAATCTAGACTAGTACGCAATTAAATAAGTATTTTTGTCACCCGAAAAAGGAACAAATTTAGTTTTAATGAGTTTACAAAATAACTGTTTTTGCAATATCTCGTCATTGTTAATCTTTCAATTCACGAAGATCTGCTGCTTACTGACGGCAGATAGCAAAGTAAAATTTATAAAATGCAGAAAACTGGTGGGTATATCTACCTGAGCCCTATGGTGCAAATGATGCAAGGCAAGGCATCAGTGAATAGCGAAAGGAAGAAGTTTAGCAGAATTCGTATGCCTTAGGGGATTTAAGGGGTTTTAATATAATTTTTTTCGTAAAATAACAGTCGTCGTATCTAATAATAGAATTTTTTAAATTAAATAAAAGAAATATCACTTTATGAAATTTCTGCTATTATATTCCTTCGGCGTACGAAACCTGTGTAAGGGTCTATTCTGTTTGTTAAAAAATGAAGAAATCTATTTATTTTTTTGTGATTTCTACAATTAATATTGTAGATTTTAAATTATCCGACTTTCTTGGTACCAGGAAATGGAAAATAGACAATTTGGAGGTCATTACAGTAGAATAACGATTAATCATACTCTGGAATACATTTTTCAAACTCAGGTGAAAATAAAACTTATTTTATGAGGAAATAAGCATGAGTGCTGCCAATTATTGGTTTTGAACCAAAGCCCAAAAACATTCAGCTATATAGAAGTAAAGTAAAAATACAAAAAAATCAAATAGTTTAGTTTATATATGAGTTAACTATATACTATACATTTTGAATCAATAACTAGTGTGACCTGCAGTTAATGCTCAATTGATGACCCGATGGGATTAAATAATCATTCTAAGTACATAACTAACTAAAATAAATAAAATGATGAAAGGTTATGTTCGTTATCCAGAGTGTGTTCAATTCCATCAGAATCTACGAAAAGAATTTTTAAACTCTTTGATAGTAGAAAATTGTTACCAATTCTGCGAAATATTTTTTTAACTGAAAATAAAAAATAAGGCAAGGACCAATAATCTGAAATTGTGGTGTCAGGCTGTTTAGAAATTCAAAAGGAGTGTATGAACATTGGGCTTTACAAAATACTTCATAAGTATCCTTAATGGAATTGTGAATAAAGAGCAGGAGGCATATTATGGCATACCCAGTGTGGGCACGGTTACTACATTTCTCACTACTGTTTTTCAAATAGTAATCTTCAAATTATTTTATTGCAGAATTTGCGAACAATATCAACGGTTAAATAACATGAAGATTTTTGTTTGAATTTATTGGTAGCATATTATAAATCATACATATCATGGATATGCCTGAGCATTCCTGGGTTAAATCGTAGAATTTATAACATATTTCTGCAATCAAATAAGACAAAAAAAATTATTTAAAAAAAAAATCTGATAAAGCTGTATGCAATCGGAAAAAAAAAAATAATGCTGCAATGGAGCTATGAATAAAGAGGAGAGTACATATAGTGTAGTTTCTATCGGTTGCGAGTGAAGTAACTGACGATGTTGCCATAAAATGGCAGTTGTTCTTTGTTCACATCGCATTAAGGCCTGGCCTGTTTAATACCGGGAGAATCTTCCATCAATAAAAATGAATAAAACTAACTTTTTATTCAGTAGCATTTAAATTGAATTAGATAATTAGAGTATCAAAGTTTCATTCTTAAAAGCAAGTTACTCCCTTTAGAAAGGAAGGGTACTCAATATGTTATTTATTTATTTACTACTAAAACCAGTGACTTTGATTGCGTAATAGTTGTAACATTCCAAGTGGTATTTGTTTGACTATTTTTATTAGAAGAAATGACACTGCTACGGATATTTCAAAAATTAATAATATTATTAAACAACAGTTTGACAAAACTACATTATTACACTGCTTTAGGCGATAATGAGACTTAAATTTATGAGAACAACTAAAACCAATTCTAAATAAATGATAATTTAGAATGTATTTCCATGGTGATGGCTCATTTCAGTTTACATTTGAAGTTTTGATTTTTTTAGAAACCGTTCTTAGCCAAGCATTAACATTTTAAATGTAACCATCATGGAATATTCCAAGCTTCTAGTCCAACAGTCAACCAACTCCTTGGTGGTAGTGGCACCAATATAAAATGTAGCGTATCTTTGAGCAAGCCCTTTCAGCATCAATTTGGCAACATCACATTTGAAATCGGTTTTGTATTTCCTGAGATTCCATACAAGTCCTAATTTAGAAAGTAACGCTTTTGGCTCATTGGAACCTTTTAAATTTCGAAATTTTTAGTAACTGTTCTTGGAGATCATTTACGTCTCAAAAGTACCTACTACTTCAAATTTCATTTTTCTGTCTTTAACAATTCTATAGAAATCGTAATTCAGAACAGTTGCCTGACCGTTTTTAGGACGCTTTTCGAGCAGTTTCAACATTATTTGGATTTTTTTACAAACTGTTCTTCGATAGCATTTACATTTCTGATGTAGCTACCATGCCGAATTTCAAGTTTCTGTGTTTAACAATTCCATAGAAATCTTAATTTAGAGCGTTTTAGAACACTTTTCGCGCATTTTGACCCCGTTTAAGAATCGATTTTTTTATAAAATGCTCTTAGAGAGTTTTCACATCTGATAAGTAATAATCATGCAAATTTTCGAATTGTTAGTAACTTTTCATGTAAGATCATTTACATCTTATAAGTATCTACTGCGCAAAATTTCAAGTTTCTATGTTTAACAATTCCATAGGAACTGCATTTCAGAACCGTTCAGAACCACTCCCTAATCGTTTTAGAAGGAACGCTTTTCACGCATTTTCACAATTTTAAATTTGGAATTTTTTCAAAACTGCTCTACGAGAGTATTTAGATGTTAAAAATATCTACCATGCCAAATTTCCAGTTTCTATGTGTAACAATTTCATATCCTAATCGAGAACGCTTTTAGAACGCTTTTCGTTCATTTTGACACCGTTTAATTGTCGATTTTTTTAAAACTGTTCATGGAGAGTATATCTTATAAGTAACTACCATGCGAAATTTCAAAATTCTAGGTCCTTTAGTATCACAAAAGTTGCATTTAAAACTTCTTTGCTCCTGTAACCCCCCCCCCCCCAACACCCCCTCCGAGGTAGGTTATTTGCACTGACATAAAATATAGTCTATGTTGAAAAAGGGGCAGTCACCATCAGTTTGCCACGTATTACTTTTAAAATTGGTTTTGTAGTTTTAGAATTCATCCTGCAAATAAACAACCGTTATTTCCTTATAATATTAGTATGGATTTATTTATTTTGAGAAGTATCAATTATAGTGATTTGAACAGTTGACTGAAACAGTTTTAACCTTACACTGCGCAAATGTTTCTTTTGGAAGTAAATTTTCTGTACACATACTTAGGGTTAGATACCACAAATTTTGAATACTAATTCTTTTCCTTATTTCATAGCAGACTTTTGTGATTACATGAAACGAGTATTTTTATTCGATATAGTGGTAAACAGGGATCGAATTTATTTAATAAAGGTTAAATTTTAATTCATTCACAGATGCATGGCTGCGCAGGTAGGGTTAATTGATTGTGAATTTTAAACTTCGCATGAGAAATTAATTTATTTGGGTTACAAACAATATTACAGAAGAAAACTAAAAATACTTATTTGGCATTATTACATATCTAAGGGATTACTTATTGATTACGGAGGGTGGTTTCGGGGTCTGGGGGTCATGATCGATGAAAATATACCAAAATTTTTTGAAATCGCTTTCCTCCGAACGGCTGCAATAGGTAGCTTTTTGTAATGAAAGCTACCTAAAAGTAAAAATCGATTTTTTGGTTGAATTTCGCTTACCCAGACACAGGGCCTGATTACTAACGGGGCAAACTTACACCAATAAATTTTAAAAGAAAAGTTCGCCTTATCTAAACGCCATATTCATGTAAAATTTCTGCCATGAATGAGGCAAAATTTTCTGTTTATTTTTAGTGGTAGGAATTTGCCCCGTGGTTAATCAGGCTCTGCCCAGACCCATTAAGAAAACTTTTAAGAATTACCAGTTATAACACTCTACTTCTGCTAAATATATTATAAACATAATGCCAACCTTCGGCTTCTTTTAAACCAAAAATTATACTTCAAACCAGAAATTTAATAAACGAATGAAATTAACTGGGTTTCAAATGGCTACTGCATTTAAGGCAAGGCGCATTTATTAAACATATTTTCTTGTTGATAGCATATTTCTATTATTTAACAAAAACCGGAGGTTGGTAATTATGATTATAATTGATCTCCATTATATGTATTTTCCCCCTTAAAAGAAATCTTATTTTTTTATAAAACAAAAAAAGTTGCACATGTAAAGCAATTTTTTTTCTATTATGAAAAAACAAACATTAAAATACAATAATTTTAATAATTTTATAAGGAATAGTTCGTGTTTTCTTCAGAAAATACGGTTTGGTTTGGTTTGTGTTTATGACGGCCAATTATCGACACGTGGGATATAGGCCCTGGGGGGGAGTGCCCTTCGTGGGGGTCTTTCTAAGGGAACCTAACCCGTATTTGCGCATGGGAATCCACGGTTTCGAAGAAAACCACGAAAACTCCGAAACGGTTAGGCCGACGGGCGCGATTGGGTTCGAAACCAGCACCTTCCGTCTACCAGCTTCGAGAGCAGAACCTCTCAGCCACTGGTGGGGCCAGAAAATACGGAATTTATTACACGATTTGACTGTCTTCTGTTTCATTTTCAATTTCCTGTGTAACTTCAAATGAAATTTCGTAGCGTCTTGATTCTTCCAGCAAACAATGTAGCTATATTTGATTTACGAAAGACAATATTCTTTACGAACAGCTGAAGAAATAATTTTGTTTTATTGTTTACGTCAGGAATTTTGGAAAAAGTGAATCCGTGACCGCTTTTGAAGATTAATGACTTGGTTATCACAGCTAATTCATGTTTGTTTTAGAATTCTTTATTATATGAAACTATACAATTTTATTATATAAAAATACATGAAGATAGATTATAATAGATTCTCTAAATAATTAAATTATTTAGAAATTTTACTATTTTGCGAAATTTACTATTCGAAAGTAGTAGCAGTCAAATTCGAGGTGCTAGAGGAGCGCTGACTAATATCCGCCTTGATACACGCCATTTTTTAGTCAGCGCGTAGTTTAATATTTCGGTAGCTGTGCCTAGTGAAGGCAATCATAAATCTGTCAACCTCCAACTTTCTTCCGTAAAATGCGATTTAACTTAATCCAGGCTAAACACGTTCTGATCTAGAAATATTATTTTACATGTTTTTATTTATTTAATTGTGTGTTGCTAAATTTTCGCCATTACCGAAATGAAAAAACTTTCCGTTAATGGTGATAGTAATATGTCTTAAGTTCTTTACTGTAAATTAAGGGGAAAAAATATCTTTTAAAATTTATTTGTATTTATTCCATTATATGAATACTTATTCTTATAGATGTGTAATGAAATGCACATTTCGTTGTCCCATAGCTTTTACGCCGCTCTTTTTTGCTAGATTTTCATTAACTTGTCCCTATTTAAACTAGTGCTTAATTTAATGTAATTTTAAAATAACAACCATAGATTTTAATCTAAATTTTAATTGTTTCACTCTTTTTTCTTAACCTTTTTTTCTGATTAACTGGAAAATTGTTGTTTTTTTTACAATAGTTCAGAGTCTACATTAGTCACGAGAAGAAACGGACACGCTAATGGTAAACCTAGGCGAGCCTTATTTTACAATTTCTCGCATTTTTACATTTTTAAATGATTTATTTTTGTATAAGCTACAGATGAAGTCGATTTCTAACCGGCCAAGTTTTTACTTATTGTATTTTGGTTGCCTTCTTTTTTTAATGCGGCTATTTTTACTTTCGGAATCGGTTCCAAAAGTGAAAACAACTTACCACATCACTTTACTCTCAAAATATCACAATGGCGCCGGAATATTCGACCAAATTTATTTGAAAATAAATAAATTTTTTTCATGCATATAATAAACCGAATTTTTTGTTTGCAAAATACTGGTGCCAATGTGACATTCGAGTATTTTTAAGCCACCAGATCTCAAAGTGTTATCCCCTTGAGGGACAAGCAAAAATGACTCTAAATATTGAATTCTCACCGGCATAATCGAAAAAAATATTTTTAAATAAGGAAAAGCAATTTTTTTATAGGTATTCTTCCAAAGTTAAAAGTATAAAATTTAGTAAAAATATTCTGGTGAGAATCTTTTTTTAAATTAAGTGGGATATGCTTTATCCCACCACCCCTCAAGGGGTTAAATCAAATTCTAGGAGTGAATCATGCACCTACAGCTAGAGGTCTGCACTGCCCGGCCCGGATAAAAGTTCGGCCCGAGTGCGGCCGAGTGAATTTCTACAAAACATTGATTTTTACGTCGATTTGGTTAAAAGTTTGTCTCGTACGAGGAGTTCAAGCCAAAAATATTTATCTTAACTTTCTTTTCATGTTTATAATCTTCATTTTTATAGAAGTGCCGCAGGTTGCGATATTTATATTTTAATGAATCTCTATTTCTTGTACGTAAATGTTTCACTTTAATATTGTTAATCCATATTCCATGTATTAAAGTGTTAAAAATTTGAAAAATGCTATACAGTAAAATCTAAGACTGAATTGCATAAAAAAGAAACAAAAAAGTTATAGACAAGTTCCCTTCTTAGCAAGTGTAAATGTAGCATATATTCTTTTCTTACGCAGTAGTATATTATTTTTGCATGTATCAACACGTTTTTCAGTTTAAAGCAAGATTCCGTCATAGAGAGGTTCTTTTTCTCGCGTTTTACTGTATTTTAATTTAACTATATTTTAATAAACGCTCGAATTAAATTACGGTTTCAAAATTCAAATTGCTTATTGGCACCACTTTTATGAAACAGAAATATTCATGTTATTTAATGACAGGTTAAACTATACTAAAATATAGAAAATTTAGTTATTTTATAAAACTGGTGGGAATCCAACAATCTGAGTAAAAGACACAGCCCGTGAATATGACGGGAGCGAGAATTAAGGGGTTAAAAAGAATGAATTTGAATGTTTAATTTTAGAATAATGGCGATTTAAAAATGTATGCATTTTTTGAAAAAAAAAATTGTGCCAAGCCTAATTTTACTGACCTTTGAACGGACCAGGCCACGCCGAGACAATGATTTTCATACGTGTTGGGTAAAAACCAAGAATGAAAATTTTGGGCCGTGGAGATTAGGAATTAAACCAGTACCCGGGTCTGTGCCGAAAAAATAGGTTAGACCCCGCGCGAAACTTCAAGGAAAAAGTAAGGCCCGGCCTGGGCCGAGTGCCACGAATGAAAGTAGGCCCGAACTCGGGACGGCCAGTGCAGATCTCTACCTACAACTTTCGTTACAAGAAGCTGAATTATCAGCTCTAATTTCTTGAATTGAAATGATACCGTATTATAACTGAACTATATCAGCACTCTACTTTTTATCATAACAAATTAATTTAATATTAATTATGGTGTGAGATTTTCTTTATTCGTAGTTTATTAGTGTTAAAATTTTCGCAATTTCATTTTTGTGTGTTTTATAACATTTATGACGTTATTGTAGCAGATAATTAATTTATGAAAATTTTTTCTGTCATTTCAAGATACGACAGTATTAAAAAAATCACTAAAATTTTAAAGCATTAAAATTTTTCAAAAAGTTTCTTTCTCAATTATGCTTCGATCGTGGATTGTATGCCAAAGAAAAAAGTGTATGGAGTCTTGAACTTTTCGGAAGGTTTCAAATAGTTTGTTGTTTGAAGGAGGTTTAATGGCTCAAAATCCCTTAACCCTTTATGTACGGAATTATGAATTCATGAAAATTTTATCTTCTAAACCCTTTTTAGTGAATTCTTGAAACTACATTAGAAGATTTACATAATCATTTTAAGGATTTTAGAAGGATTTAAAAGGATTAATTAAATTTGAATTTATAAGGATTTTGTGCAATATTTATAACCATACTCAAATCTTTTACTTTAAATATTTTTCTTGGTATTTTCTAGAATTAGGATATGTACAAATATAATGTTCTTACAATATAAATATTGAAATATATACGGATTTAAAAATTACCCCCCCCCCCCACACACACACACACACGCATACTCACAACGCCAAGAAAGCTGAAAAGATGCAAAGGGAAAAGAAATCATCCTTTTAAAAATATTTTTGTTTTGTGTAACCAATAATGCCTTTGAAAAAGGATAAAATTATGCATCTATAACTCAATCTAAACTTACTACTAATCGATGTAGTAAATGAATTTTATGAGAAGTTATTTTAATGTATTTATATGTACCGTCAGTAGATAAAGGGTTAAGGGACATGCTGCACCAAGGTGGCAAATAGAATATAAAAATAGTCGCCCACGGTAGCCGTGAATCTACGGTCACTAACTTCTCTCCATTTATTCCAAGGTTTTCTTTTTAAACATAAGTAACATAATTAAGTTACCACGAACGCATTTAAGCCTTTCCGGCGCGGTGTACTTAAAAAAGGACACCTAATTTTAATTACAAAACTTACAAACGGCACCAAGAATATTTAACTAAATTTTTCCTATTATCGTATACATGAAAATAAGCAAGTTCCTAATTTCTAATAAATTCGTTTATAAATTGCGGTGTTAGTCCATTATTTCATCAGTTTATTAACAGAATTACTCCGCGCCGGTAAGGGTTAACTGCAAGAATTATAAATTTAATGACATGACAAATGCAACTGCATAAATACATTAAATAAATAAACAAATGGTGTGGCATAAATTGATAATTCACCGATATGCAAAGGTCTTTTATCATCCGTTTCGACACTGATGTCAAGCAAACATTTTCATCTCTTAAATACATAATATTATTAGAACTAGCACATAATTTAAAAGAAACTGTGGCTTTAGGCACAAAACGGTGGGAAGAAAAAAATGAAAAAAGCTATGAGTTCCATAGGCTTTACTAACAAGGGCACCACCAAACATGATGCGCACAGATTTTGATGATTTCAAAGTATGTTGTAGGGGTCGTACCACTAATTATTCTGATGAAAGGGTTTCTTCAAATGGGCCTTAGTTTTTGAGAAATTGGGGGTTAAAGTTCAACGTATATTTCAAATACCCATTAGGGTGACTTTTTGAACGTGAATTCGTGGTGCAGCGGTAACGTGCGAGCTTACGGGTCAAGACATCACGGGTTCGATTCCACTTCGAGGCATTTTTTTCTTTTTTACTTATTTTTATATTTTTTATACGTTAAAAATTTTAAGCAGAATTGGGCATTCTACAGCTTTGAACGTTGATAATTCCTTAATAAATTACATTTACATTTTCGAATTTTTCATGGCAATTTATTTTTCTCTTCAATTTTTAAACTAATATTTTTACAAAACTCTACTAATATTTCTACAAAAATTTCTTACAAAACTCCAAAACTAATTTATGCCTAAAACTTTTTTTCAAATTAATTATTATTTACATTTTTTATTTTAAGCACAATTCTGATAAAATGATTTTTCTTTTTTCTATCTTTTTTTTTTTTTACCTTTATGTAATTTAAAAGGAAAATTTATTCTTTTCTTGTATAAATTATACAAAATAATTTTCAGGTGCAATTTCTCAAACGTATTTCGGATTAGATAATTCAAATAATGCATATCTCCGAAAGAGTAGCCCCACCAGTGGCCGAGAGGTTCTGCTCTCGAAGCTGGTAGACGGGAGGTACTGGGTTCGATCCCAATCGCGCCCGTCGGCCTAATCGTTCGGAGTTTTCGTGGTTTTCTTCGAACCTTGTTTTTCCAAGCGTTAATACGGATTAGGTTCCCTTAGAAAGACCTCCACGGAAGGCAACCCCCTTTAGGTCCCATATCCCACGTGCTGATATAATTGGCCGACATAAATACAATCAACCGAAAGAGTAATAAAATATTAAAGCAGTAATGCTTAAATACAAGTTTTTTACCAGTTGTACAAATTTTTTATACTCTTTAAAATATATTTATCTTTAAAGTTCAACCTCAACATCATTTTTCATTTGCACAAATAAAAAATTGCATTTAAATTTTTTTTATTATTATTACAGCAAATAAAAACACTCTCTACGTGATTCATAAAAATTCAACTGGATTGCAAAAACCGTCTGTTAATGAGATAAAATTTACGATACATATAAATATATTTTTTAATCGTCTGCTCTCCTTTTCTCGGTAATATTGGAATAAATAAAAATTTCTTTTATTGATCTCGTTTAGCTTCTTTTGCAGACAATTAGAATATTTGAAATATTGTTATATATAGGGAAAATTTCGGTATGAAAATTAAAAGAAGACTGCAGATTGAATGCTAAAGATTGTGTTATGGAAAGAACCAGCGCTGATGCGGAAAATTCTCGTTTGGAAGAGAAACGAAAAGGCCGAATTACAAATGCATTAAAATATTGCGAGACGTTGTTACAAAATGATGATCTGTTTAAAAGTTCTCCACCGGATGAAATATCCTGTGCTTCTATTGGTATGCCTGAAGAATTTCAGGGTGCAATTTTAGATATATTAGAAGATCGACAAATTATTGAGGCCGAGGAATTGATATTGAATGAAGAAGATGAATTTAACGAATTTACAAAGGTATGATTTTTTACTTTAGCAAAATATATATATATATATATTCGTTATATTTTATTGTTAAAAAAAATCGAAATCAAACAATTGAATTTTAAATATCTTTTTTTATAGTATCCGGGATTTCATGAAGATCGTGAGAATTTTGTACCTGAAGAATTTGCACCTGAACCACGCGATTATATTCCAATGTGGTACAAAAAGAATGTTGTTGCATTAGCTAAAGCCTGTAATAAATAAGTAAAAAAGTAAATAAAAGTAAATAATAAAATTGAAAAAAAGAGCCGCAGGCTGGAATCGAACCCGCAAAGTCCTGGTCCGTAAGCTCGCACGCTACCGCTGAGCCACGAATTCACGTGAGCAAGTCATACTAATGGGTATTTGAAATATGCGCTGAACTTTAACCTCAAATTTTTCAAAAACTAAAGCCCATTTGAAGAAATCTTTTCATCAGAATAATTAGTGGTATGACCCCTACAACATACTTTGAAATCATCAAAATCTGTGCGCATCATGTTTGGTGGTGCCCTTGTAAGTTAAATTAACATTGACAAGTGACACTGGAAATAAATAAGATTTGCGCTGCCACGCAGTACTTGAATATTTATTTATACATTTGTATTTACTGCTTTTAAATAATTCTCTGGTGTATTTCTCTAAAAAATCTTTCAAGATTATGAAAACGATTTTTGTTTACAGAAACTGTTACGAGTAGAATTAAAATAATACTCATAATTGCAGTAACAGACATGTGAAATACTAAATGATAGTTCTTAGTCTATTTCCTGTTTAAACAAAAAAAAAGGGGGGGGGAAACATAAAAACTATGTTAAATTTAATATTTAAAGTTTTATAATTTTGTTGATGTTATAATTATTTTTTTTTGTTGTTAACCCTCACTTCTCTTTTAATGATATGCTACTAGCAAATTATGAACACGTCAAAAATATAACGTAAATTGTGTTGTACATGGAAAATGTAACTTTTTTCCTTATAAACGTAATCATTGCAATGAATTTACATGTTTATTATGTACCATATAGTCAACCATCTATAGATGCGGACCACATATTTAGAATCTCCTAAGTTACAAAATTAAAAGCTTCGTTACTGGAACATTTACGAATTTTTACCTAACAGTAAAAATACATTCTTAACAGTGAAGACATTCTCACATCATAATTATCAACAACATGCATTGTAGGCAGAAAGTTATTTTATCTTCCTACAATCAAAAATATTGTCAATTTGCAAGTTTTTTCACCAAAATTTCATTTTTTTTTTGTACATCTACAAGACTACAAAATACATCTACAAGATAATTTACAATTTTTATACAAAATTGTATTTAACTAGTGCAAAATTTAGAAAATTTCAACAGTTTAATCACTTCGAAAATACATTTTTTTGAACAATAGAAAGGAAATTTTAGCTTCAGTTTATACAGGCTAACATGAAACACACATTTTGAAGATTTCATGAAAAAATATTCAGAAGTTTTTGAGATATTGTGCGCATTATGCTCCAAAACGTCCTTTGGAGAAAATTGACTTCAAATTTTCTTAAACGCCGCTTCAGCTATTGAGCGGGTATAATCAGAGCCTGATTACCCACGGGGCAAATTCCTACCACTAAAAATAAACAGAAAATTTTGTCTCATTCATGGCAGAAATTTTCCATGAGTACGGCGTTTAGGTAAGTCGAACTTTTCTTTTAAAATTTATTGGTATAAGTGTGCCCCGTTGGTAATCAGGCCCTGGGTATAATTCTAAAAGCCGTAACTTTTCTTCTAATGGGAAATTTCAAGGAAACATTTATATCAATATATTCAGAAAATAGTAGTTTAATATCTAAAAAATTTAAAATTTCGAAAATTTTGAAACGTTAAAATCAGTTGTATTTTTTTTATCTTATATTTTACAGATTATTTTAATATTTTATTATATCAGTCTAATTACAAAAAAATAATAATAATTAAAATATCGTTAAAGTAATTTTAAACCAAGCAATGGATCAAAATATTTGAATTAAATAAATTTTGAATTAATTTAGGTTCACGTAAGTTATTAATTTTGACATGCAAACGCAAATCCCAATTTTTTCAGTGTGATTCTTGAGATTGTTCGATCCTTGATTCTTGAGATTTGGTTTGAGATTTGGTGGATAGAGAGACCTCAGATTTGGTAATTTTACTTTAACCCCTTGAGAGGCGATGGGATATATTTTATTCCACCTACGATTAATGATGATTTGCACCAGAAAAATTTTATGAAATTATACTTTTCTAGCTTTGGTGGAAAAATATGTAAAATTGTTTTTCCTTATTTTGAAATGAAATTATTCTATATTTCCGGTAGGAATTCAGCATTACACAAACGAAATTGCTTTCCCGCCAAGGGATTAATCCTTTGTTGACCAGCCATGAGCACACTAACATTTAAAAAACAAAACATTATTGGCTAAAGGCGTGTACAGGATACTCAGTTCCGCCAACGTAGTTTGGCTTGTATAAGAATTTTCGCCAAAAGGAATACATTTTTATATTATATAGTTCATAATAATTTTGTTTGTCTATAAGAAGTTTCTCATGAAATCCATTAATTGTATAGTATTTATTGATTGATAAACTGGAAAAAGTATGTAGGCATTCGACTTTTAACCCTTTATCAGGCAATGGTAATATATTTACCACTTAATTTTGATTGCAACTGATCAATTCTTGCCGGAATTTTTATTACGATATTTTGTTCTTATAACGCACATGAAAAATTAATCTGTTTTATTTTCAAATCAATTTGTTTGCAGATTCTGGCGGCAGCGAATCTTTTCAACAGAATTGACTTGCCCGATAAAGGGTTAAAAACTTTCAGAAAAAAGGCGGGAAATCCCTTGTTTGAAAATCTGGATTACATAGAATATTGTTGATAAGCAAAGCAACAATATTTTAGTTATTACTGCTAATATTTTCACCTATCTGCAACCAGGATACTTAGCTTTGGGCGGGTAACGGTCAAGCTTTTAATGATATCGAGTAAAAATTTAAAAACTACATGCTTTCAAAAGTTACACTATTGCATACAGGGGCTGATTACTTAAAGGGGCAAACTTTCGCGAGTAAGAAAAAATTGTAATTCTTGTCTTATTGATGATAGTAATTTTGTTGGATTACGGCATTTAAATAAAACAAGAATTTCTTTTTAAATTTACTGGTGAGAGTTCGCACAGTTAGCCTGTCCGCACATGCGCCTACTTTTGTAACGTTTGCACACGCGTGGGATAAATCTCACCCCATAATATTTTTGGCAAAATACGTTTTAAAAACGAATCTACTTTTCTGTATTGTAAAATGCATCAGTACTACTTCTTTTTGTTCGTGTTTTTTATATTTATTTTCATTAGTAGCAGTTTCTTTACAAATCCCGTTTTTCCCAAGAAAACATGCAAACGATTTGCTTTGCCCCTTGACATGAATTATTTCACAAGATGGATGTTAATTACATTTAATAAGCTTTCATCAATATATGCACTCAGTCTAACATTAAGCAGGCGCTCAGCAGTTTTTATGCAAGCGAATCAAACATACTATCAAGACAGGCTCGATTGCGCCTGACTAAGCAGAACTACATTTCAGAAACTCTCGAAACACGCAAATTCAGCAATTTACAAGTGCGAGATCACTTTTCAGACCGAGCAGGACTGACACGCTGCCGTCCCTCCCTTTATCGCGATTATGTAATAACAGAATCCTACGTCACGAATAAATCTGAAAAGAAAAAGTTTTGCTCCGACTGGTCACGTGATCAGCGGGCTGAAAAATTGGACGGCTGACCTAGCTCTGACGTCAGAATCTGGACTGTGCAAACTTGGATGTTGGACGTCTTCCAACTAAGGTAATACCATGCTTAGTTGGAAGTGCAGCGCGTCCAAGCCTGGAAATCGGATACCTGGACGTCCAAGATGGCGGATGTCCAGGGATTATGCAATCCAAGATGGCGGACATCTAGCACGTTGGTTGTCCGGGGGATATAAAATTCAAGATGGCGGACGTCCAAGATGGTAGATGTCCAAAGTCCATCTATGATTACAAACAGCAGTTTGTTAAACTAATAAATATCTTAAAATTAAAATTTTTGTTAATTAAATAAGAAACAAACAAATTTTAAGTTTCAAAAGTGCTACTGCGCGCATTTATTTAAAATAAATGTCACAAAGATATATATAAATACAATATTACAATATGATTTAAATTAGATTACTATTTACAGGAATTAGACATATTTACATATTTTTTCTCGAGAAAAAAAGCAGGCTTTGTGTAAAAAGTGGTATATTACCGTGCAAGCACTGGGCGCACATCTCCAATCTCATTTAGCACGATTCGGGCTAGGCAAGAAGTCGTCGCCGCTGTCCACATCGGCATTCGAACTTATAACCTCAAATACAGGCGAATGGGAACAGCCAGGAACAGGAGATCTGAATCGAACGACTACATTCGGAGACTCACAGTGTACACTAGACTTCGCAGATTGCTCTTTTTGCCGCTCTTTTTAAAGTAGCTTTTATCTTACTCTAGTATTAAATATATTTTAATGTGTGTTATCCTGTAAGAAATGAACTTATCGAAATGAAATGTTTGTACACGCGCGGGATTATTTTATCACAACAGCCATATTTTTCCCCTTCTAGTGAAAAAAAAAATACATTACTTCTCCCACCCTTTCTCCACCTTGACCTTGGAATGTACAGAGCACGTCAGAAGCATCCTCAAAAAATTTATCCTTTTATTTTTTTTTTCGAAGAAAAAATGTCATTGGAGTGAGATTCATCCAAGGCTGCGAAGTCAGAGTCGGGTCGATTTTTGAGCGAAAGAGTCGGAGTCGGATCTGTTAAAATTCCCGGAGTCGGAGACTTTCGTTTTTCCCACCGACTCAGCAGCCCTGGATTTATCTAAGCGCTTGTGCTTACGGGTTAAGAATTGGGCATTGGTTACATATATAATGACAGTGTATTATATCAATTAAACCTATTCCATGCTTATGTACCCACCTAAATAGTTCGTAATGAACCACTAAACCACGACAGGACCACAATTCTATAGAACTGCAAAGCAAATTATAAGAAATTTCAATTAAATTTAAAAGAAGTTTCTCTTAATTAATTGTAATATAATCAGAATTTTTTTCTATTAAAAGTAAAAAATAAATAAAAAATACTTATGCATTGTTAAAATCAACAAAACATTGTTACACTGTCACCAATTTTACCATTGTTACTAAAAATGAAAACTTTTAGAATAGCGATTATTAATACGTTCAATGACAAGAAAACGTACATGAATTATATTTTATAACAACTTTTTTGTATTGTAACAAATTTATTTCACATACTTTTTTTTCGAGATATAAATATATTGCTTATGGTTCTTCGATGTAAAAAATTTTATAAAAAAATGATCAAGATTGCACAATTAAAATAGAAGAAAAAAGTATGAATAGATTCTTGACATATTTTTGAAATAGAAACTTACTTCTCCATGCAACTGATGTCGACACATTTCATATTTATTGTGCTTGACACAATTAATAATTAAGCAGTGGACTACATGCGTAAAGTACAAATCTTCATAAAATGCTCTTAATGAACTTTCTTGAACAATACAGCTGTTTCCATAACTTCTCGTCACAACACTTACATTATATTTGAAATAAGTATTTGGAAGAATCTTTAATAGCATTCATATCGATACAATATTCATTTTATTATTATTATTATTATTATTATTATTATTATTATTATTATAGGCGCTGATAAAGTTTCTGGCTTTTTTCCTCTAGAATTTTTTATATTCATTACCTCTTAGAAAAATGTATACTTTTAATTTTACTAGGATTCATATTTTATTTTCTATACATCAGTTTATCACAAAATACCTGTATAGTAGTGGCTACCACTGTGCGATGTATCTGCATCGTATAAGATGTAGTCTTGCCAATTTAGTGCGTTGATTTTTTTCCAAAAAATGTGTACCACTACTGCCTTAAAGCAAATAATTTACTCCTGTTTATTTTTAGACATTTCGTAATTAATTAAAGCTAAGATTTCAATTCGAAAATAGTGATAGATATTTTGAATAAAAAAGCGATAAATTTAAAAACATTTCTAAGATGAAACCATATACACACGGATGTAGTTGTAAAATCTGCTTTTAACAGTTTTTTTTTCTTTTAAAATATAAGCAAATTGCACAATCAAAGAAAGAATAAAATAAGAAAGCATATCTGTATGGTTTCTTCCATATTCTTACAGTAATAAAAAAAGTTTCTAAATAGCGAAGAGTGATTAACAATAAATGTAATACCCGATACAGTACATACTTATGCCGTTGAGTCATTTACAAGAATGAAAAAATTCCTACGGGATCTTTATCACCTTATATCCTGAATAGCACTTCGTTTGATTACATGTCTACGACCCTCAGCATAGGTCAGAAAGAAATTTTAATAATTAGAAAACGGGAATTCTGTCTTTTCAGAATTTAGTGTCGCCCCCGAAGAAAAAAAAGTGTATATAAATATAGACAGTAAAAAACATATTTCAGTTTTAAGACTTAAACACACATGCTTTTATTTTATATAAAATGATGTCATTCGTATCCGCTGAAGAATTCCTCATTTACGATGCAATCTTCAACAACATCTACAGTAAAGTATGCATACGACACTGACAACTATCGCTGAATAATACACACACACAAAAAAAAGATGTCGTCATTCAAGAAACTCGACAAAACAAAATCGGCTATCTAATGATTCATATGCCTTCACGTGTTTGTAATATTAATATAGATACTTAAAATTAAATATAGCTTATAATAGCAACATGTTTTACCCGAAATCATTTATTTATATTTTTTTCAAAATAGGACGTAAATACATTTTTTACTTCTGTTGTTATTGGAAAATGGCAACAAAAACATATAATTATTATTTTCCAACTATTTATCCTTTACTTTCAACAGAAATGGAGTACTTGCGTTGCCAAAATTAAACAAATGGCGCTATAAACTACAAGAAAATTAATGTCTCAAAAATAAATTGAGATGCAGTTTTCAGACAGATTGCATTTAAAAGTATCCTTTTTCCCAATACGACGGTATAAAAATTGAAAATGTGCGATGATTAGAAGTTAAAAAATTGCAGTAGAGTATTTAACTGTACAATGATACGTGTCCTTTGTTTTACGGTTGGCTTGAACAACGAAACGTTATTGTTTGGAGAGGACACTTTAAATGCTGGGAGAAAGAAATACCATATCGTGGGGGGGGGGGGGTGTAAAATTAATATCTTCAAAGTTTACTAAGTGTTGGATGTAGTTTTATCTGACAATAAAATATAAAAGAAATAAAAAAGAGTATATGAAAATGCATAAGTAAAACTACAATAAAAACCATAATCTCATAGCATAAAAAATGTAGCGTATATTAATTTAAATATATTATTTGCAGTTTTTTTATTTTGGCTATAGTCAACAGCAAGAAAAAATTCGAGAAAAGAGTTGGAAAAGAATCCTGTTTCTTAAACGCTATGATGCAAGATTTTAGATTTCATTCGAGAATCAGGCTTCTCAAGAAAAATCATAATATGGGTTTCGTTCTCTTCAAGGATTTTCAAGGGCCATTTATCAGAATTTTTGTAAAGTTATATTTACCTCATTTAATGGGATAAAAAAATCTCTCTTGAAATACAGCGACCAGTACGTCACGAAATTTCTGGTACAAAATCACCTAAAATCTCTTGATGCGTGCGAACTCTGTATTTAATATAAATTGGGAAAAAACTTCCTTAAACCCAAGGAAATTTTGGGAAAATCGAAACACTCTTCGAAAAATTATATAATTTTTATCTACTTTTAAATTATTTATCGAGTAATACGCAGAAGGACTTCAACTCTTATCACGTATTCAAAATAACGCTCATTTTGTATCTTTACTTGTGTGGCTAGATTTCAGTTATAAAAATTACATTTACAGTTTCTTTTATAATTTTCTTTCAATGATGTTAGAAAAAAGCAAGGTAATATTCAGGGAGCAAACAGTATTTGATGTTAAATATTCAACATGTGAGTCTACAATGTGACTCTACATAATATATCTCAAAATTGTGTTTCAATTATCAACGTAAATATTTAGAGATTTAACTGTAAAAATTCATAAAGAGGGGAAATTGCGAAATTTGGGGAGAAGCTATTTAGTAGCACAAATAGGAAGCTTTGACTATGGACGATGATAGGAATGTTTTGTAGTTATTTTTTATGACTTTCTACAATTTCATAACAGCGATATTTATAATATGATGTTGGCAGGGTTCGTACGGTTACCGTTATTTTTAAGGCTACATATCAGAATTTTTTTTATAGAAAAATAAACCTAGTTTAAACGGACAAATGTTTCTGGGACTAGTTTAAACGAAATTTCACCTTATTTTCCATAAGAAAATACTGGTACCGAAGAATTTCTTAATCTGTAAATTCAAGCACCCGTACAAACCCTGGTTGAGATGCGTTGAACTTGTACAGAACCCATAGCCGCCAACTTGTACGAATTTGCTACCACTAAAATTTAACAGAAATTTCTGCCTTATTTAATTATCAAAATTCACTGGAATTCGACGATTGAATTAGGCAAGATTTTCTATTAAATTTTAGTGGTAGCAAAAATCCGTACAAGTTGGCAGATATGAGAACCTAATATAAATATTTAGATATATTTTTGTCTTTGGACTTTTTCTAACGCGCAATCGATTACAATAAAATTTTTTTAGATTACACAAACTCTTTTGCATGAGTCAAATTGTATTTTGTATTACGAATTTCGGATATGACCGGTCAGTTTCTGAAAAATCAATACGCATTATCCGATGCTGTGTTAAAAAGTGCCCGCATTAGGCTATATCTTTAATATTAATTAAAAATAGAAAATCATTGCGAAAATAAAATTTTTCTCATTAAGAAGTCTCGGGACATATAAAATTGACAAAAAAAAATTCTAAAGATCATTTGTAACGTTTAATATCTTAAAATGTATACGATTTAAGAAGACCATTTTTATTGGGATGAAAGATATAAGTATGTTCTTTCCTTTCATTTATTTAAAAAAATTGCAAGATGCATAATTAATATTTATAGGGGGCTAGAAACTGTCAGACATTTGTCGAGCAGAAAATAGGTATAACAGCTTACGCACAGGATTACAAAATAAATTTTTCAACTAGAATGATATTTTGTGTGCCTAAATATATTTCAGAATGTAATAATTACCTGAACCTAAATAAATTTGTATTTAAAGCATTTTTACATTTTTAATGCAAAGTTGTATTTAACTAATACCAAATTTTGAAATTTCAACAGTATAATCACCTAAAAAATATTTTTTTGAACAATAAAAATGAAATTTTAGTTTCAAAGTATACAAACTAATTCAGCAGCTATAATTCTAAAAACCATAACTTCTGTTCTAATGGGAATTTCAACGAAACAATTATATCAAAATGTTTAGAAAAGATAAAACTTTAATATTTAAAAAAATTTAAATTTCCAAAATTTTGAAGCTTTAAGAGTCTTGAGCTGTACTTAACCGAAGATACTTCATAAGCGGAGACATATTACCAAGAGTTGACTATAATCATCTAAGTTATATATGCTGCGTGTGGAGAAGCATAAATAAAAAAAAATCATTCTAATTAAAATACATATATAGAAATTTTTTCTTAATTTAAAAATAATTACGAACAAATAACTTTAGACTGAAGCATAAAAAATAACACTAATATGTAGCAATACCGGAGATACTTCATAAGCGGAGACATATTACCAAGAGTTGACTATAATCATCTAAGTTATATATGCTGCGTGTGGAAAAGTATAAATAAAAAAAAGCCATTCTAATTAAAATACATATATAGAATTTTTTTCTTAATTTAAAAAGAATTACGAACGAATAACTTTAGACTGAAGCATAAAAAATAACACTAATATGTAGCAATACCGGAGATACTTCATAAGCGGAGACATATTACCAAGAGTTGACTATAATCATCTAAGTTATATATGCTGCGTGTGGAAAAGCATAAATAAAAAAAAAAGCCATTCTAATTAAAATACATATATAGAATTTTTTTCTTAATTTAAAAAGAATTACGAACGAATAACTTTAGACTGAAGCATAAAAAATAACACTAATATGTAGCAATACCGGAGATACTTCATAAGCGGAGACATATTACCAAGAGTTGACTATAATCATCTAAGTTATATATGCTGCGTGTGGAAAAGCATAAATAAAAAAAAAGCCATTCTAATTAAAATACATATATAGAATTTTTTTCTTAATTTAAAAAGAATTACGAACGAATAACTTTAGACTGAAGCATAAAAAATAACACTAATATGTAGCAAAGAAGCAAACACCAATACATTTTTGCCTCTTTTTTTCTTTCTTTTTTGTCACCCTTCATAAACTATTTCACATCCCTGAGCAAAGCATTTACTTAACCTTCCGTCTACCAGACGGGTCCATTGGACCCGACATGTACATTCAAAATATTTATTCAAACCAGAAATTTCTTCAAAACAAACTAAATGTATAAATTAGACAATAATAAGTTAAATAAACAAATTAAATAGTTTTAAGTAAAAATTCTGGTGTAGAATGTTTTTATAAAACTTGAGTGAAATTTCCGGTAGTTCTAGGGTTAATCACATCTTAAAGTTATATATTTTTTAATCGCTATACCACAAAATATACTAATTTAATAAAATATCTCCAGATTCTAGAATAAGATTTTAGCACTACGTTCTATTAGAAAATGGTGTAAGAGAGCTCTATGTATTTACGAAAATATCACATGCGATTTCCACAACTTCAGCCCATTGGAGCTTCATGGGATATCTCCCCTCAGAAAATGCACAAATCACAAGTTTCGGTTTTCGACTGTTGCTGCTATCTATTACAGATAAATTTAAAATTAACATTCTAAGAACTTTTACCTGAAGAAGGGAAGCTGCCATAGAAAACCAACTGTTTACGGAATTCGACGACATGGAAATGGCCTTTATTTTTAGTTCATTCAGTAGTTGTTATAACTACAGCTCTACTTTATATTGTTGATACACTATTGGCAAGACTCACCAATTATTGACTGGTTGAGAAGTTGTCATTAACTCAGAAGTCCCTTAATCATTTAAGGGGCGCCGTTTGCAGTCTGCAAACGGTTAATTTTAATCCGCAAACTGCCGAATGGCACTAGTACTTTTTTGTACAATTTCGATCTCATATTATATGTGAAGAAAAGCTTTTGATTACTTTCAAATAAATTTGTTCGTAAATTGCGGCGTGAATTACTTATTTGAATATTTTTGGAGCATAAATACCTTGCCCCGGAAGTGGTTCACTATTCTTGCACAGTTCTTCACTCAACAGGGCTACTACTTGCAACTAACTATATATTCTATTGGACCCACTATTTTTAAAAAAATAAAGTTCATAGTGTATTTTCTTCCAGTGAAAGAAACTATAAAATATCATCGAATTTCACGCTCTGAAGATGCGGTGAGACCTATATTAATCCACTTAAATTGAAGCGGATTGATTGTAGCGGAATTTTTGAATAAAATTTCACTCTTACAACATTTTTAAGGGGGTGGTGACTGTAAGTTTGCATTTTCTAATTTTGAAATCAACTCTTTCGAAAATTCTAGTGTAAATTCAACATTGTCTGAAAAGCAGTTACTGGCCCCTCAAAGGGTTCAGCTTTTTAAAAAACATTTCATAAAATCGTTACATTATGATTTTATATATGTAGGGTAGATATAAATCCTAAACGTGTTTATTTAAATTATATGAAGAAACAGAATAATGTACTACTTAGTTTATCCAGTATACTTTCAGTACCAGTTGTTTCACCATTTTTTCAACATTCTACAACATCGTTGAACAGTATATGAAGCTTTTGTTTATCTGTTCATCTGTCTGTGCTCTAACTTTCGTAAATATACACTGTATGTAATTTTTATCTGTTATTGACTTTTATTATAACACGATCGGTATTGAAAAGTGTGAAGCGTTTTAAGATTTTTTACAGGGACAGTTAACCCCTTGAGGGGCAAGCAATTATGTTTGTGAAATGCTGAATTCTCACCGGAATCTTTGAAAAATTCTATTTCAAAATAAGTAAAAGCAATTTTACGGCTCTTTTCCACCAAAGTTAGAAAAGTAAAATTTGATAAATTTTTCTGGTGTAAAACTTCCTTAATCGTAGGTGGTATATAATATACACTATGACGCAAAAGTTTAGACAATGAAGAAATTCTTACATACTTTGAAAAATATTTATTCAATTTTCAAATCACTGCTTGAAATTAATGTGCTGTACATATAAACAATATTTATAACAAAGAAAAGTGGAATTGTGCATATTGCAATAAATTAAATGGTAACAAAAATAAACTGCTGTCTCAAAAGTTTAGACACAAATTAAATAAAATCGAAATAAACAATTTTTAAAACCTGGTTGCGCATCCATGCTTATGTATTACGTCATATACACGAGATTGCATGGAAGAAACTAAATCTTGCATAGTTTGTGGATCGATATCGTACCATGCATTCTCAATAGATGTCTTAAGTTCCTTTTCAGAAGAGTATTGTCTAGCGTTGCTATAAACTTTGCGACACATGATGCTCCAAAGGTTTTCTATAGGGTTAAGATCTGGGCTACATGCTGGCCAGTCGAGAACTCTTATATTATGGGAATTAAACCAAGATTTTGAATGTTTTGCAGTGTGAATTGAAGCATTGTCTTGCTGAAATTCCCACTGAGGACCCCCTAGAAGCTCAGCAAATGGCAGTAGGTTTTCTTCTAATGTCTGTGTATAATGCTGTGAAGTTTGACGACCATTGGTGAAGGTCAGAGATACTTGTCCATTATAGCAAAAGGCTGCCCAAACCATCACCGAGCCCCCTCCTTGTCTGCGACTAAAAAAACGTCGAGGTTCCTTCCGCAAGTCATGCCAATACGATAAACAACCATCTGGACCATCCAGATTCCACTTTTTTTCATCGCTAAATATGACTGACTGCCATATCTCTCCATATGACATATGCTTTCGAGCCCACATAAGTCTTTGTAACTTATGATATGGTTTCAGAGCTGGTTTCTTCTGCATTTTGCTATAAACGATTGTTCCTTTTTCCAAAATTCGTCTACGAATCGTATCCTTTGATACAGAGAGTCCCGATGAGCTTTGAACTCCACGTACGCTCATTTGTTGAGTACTCGCTAGTCTTTGTATCAGGCGATCCTCTCGTACATTTGTCACACGTGGCCTCCCAGACCGACATTTTGCTTTATATTCGGAACCACTCGATAAAACTCGATAAATAGATTTTTTTGACCTATTAGTAATAGCAGAAATTTCAGAAATGCTCTTCCCTTCACCTTTCAACTGCCAAATCCTTGAAACCTCATTCACTTGAATTTCTTTAGCTCTCGGCATGTCGACTATGAAGCGCAATCGTTTGCAGAACTTAAGTACTCCAAATTTGTGACATCATCGATTCTAAATTTGCATATGCCAGCGAATATTCAAAGAAATTTAGAATAGTGTCTAAACTTTTGCGACAAGCACATTTGAATTTTTATGAAAAAAATTAGTATTATAGCAAATAAAACGACTGTCTTTTGTACATAGCATTTTAAATCAGTTTTTGAATATATTTACAGGTTTTTGTAATTCTGACGTCATAATTCTACATTTTAAAGCTGAATGACGTCATTGTCTAAACTTTTGCGTCATAGATACCGATGCCCCTCAAGGGGTTAAACACATTCAGTTACATTACGATCAATGGGGGGGGGGGGGTCGTTTCAAGCGTATTTTGATGATGTTGCACCTTTTCAAACATGATGTAATTGATTTGCATGAACTAAAACATGCTTTTTGTAGAATATGGAGTCAAAAACTTTATTATTAGGTGCGTTCGTAATTATATAAATACATAGCAACTATACTCGTCCGTCCGCCTGCCTATCCGCATATAACAGCGCAAAAAATATCCAACCGAATGGTTTGAAATTTAATATATAGAATTGCTGCAGAATTTTGTCGAGTCATTTCAGATTTTATGGAAATCGAATCAATACTTAAAAAGATATTAATAAATGTTTTCTTCATTCTATAAAATCCTATCATACGTAATTAATGCAATGTTATCCCATTATAAGTCATGATTCTATGTTCCCATGGTGATGATGTCCTATTTAAGATGGAGTCTTATTAATAATATTACGCATTTATAAATATCTAATGAACACGTTAAGTGCCACGTCAGTCACGGGTGACTGACACTGAACTTTCCGTTTAGAATGCGTCATTCACCGATGAATGACGGCCTATAGTATGATATAAAGCTAAATATATGTATATTGCTTTAAGTAATTACTGAAAATGTATTTAAATTCTACTTACCTTTTATTTATTACAGGATTATACTTTCTTAAAAGTTTCTTAAATCATAGTAAATTTTTCAGCTTCAATGTCAGTCACCGTGGCACTCAACGTGTTAATGAATAACTTAACCACTTCACCGTTTGCCCGAAGATAAGCCGGAGGTAAAAGCACTGTTTCCCCATTCCTGTCGCCGGTGAAGTGGTTTTAACAAGTACCCTTACAGGCTTGTCAACATTTTTAAAACATGATTTTTGCTATGACATGATTTTTGTAGAATATGGCATTCAAAACTTTTATTATTAGGTCCGTACGTAATTATACAAATACGTAGCACCTATAGTCGTCGTCAGGTCCGTCCGTATGTCTGTCCGCAAGGAATATAATATATATAATTGCTGCAGAATTCTGTCGAATTATTTCAGATTTTATGAAAATCGAATCAAAACTTTAAAAGATATTAATAAAAGTTTTCATCGGTCTATTAAATCCTATCATACGTAATTAATGCAATGATGTTCCATGATAAGTCATGATTCTAGGCTCCCATGGTGATGACGTCCTATTTAAGATGGATTCCTATTATTTCGGTATTCCTGAATTTAATATATAATATCGTAATAAATTTTGTGTTCAATCATTTTTGCATAAGAGTGCAATAGCAATTACACCAACATCTGAATATTTGTAAAACTAGTTATAGTACGTACGCACCTCATTTGCCACGTTTGACGTACAATTTCCGACTTACGGGATCACACAAAATAATTCTGTTAAATAATGATCTACGGAGAAAAACCGTTTGTAGTGTATTTTGATAATGTTACGCTGTTTCATTGTATACATTACTGAGGTGCATTATAAGTTGCTTTCTGAAAAGTATTGTGTGTATTACATTTATCGTTCGTTTACAAGGAAACGCAAAAGAATTTGTTTAGAGAACTGCTTATGATTGATAATTGCTGGAAGTACTTTTTCAACTTTGATTTGCGTTTTTAATTTTAATTAAGTTTCTGTACAGTACATGAAGTCTGCTCATAATATACAGGGCTACCCAAAGGAGTTCGTAACTATTACTGACTATGGAAGTGGTTTACCTAAGGATCGTTTTTTATTGTGTTACAGATTTTCCTGCTGAATAATATTTAGTATAGTAATAGAAATTGTGTAATATAATTAAATTCGTATACAGGGCTATGCTAAGAAAAAGATGCATTGCCGTTTATAGTAAAATTTCCCATCTTTGTGGTGTTAAGCTGTATCATGCGCTTTTTATCTGAATTAAGGGGTCTTGTACCTTTCAAACGCGTCGAACATTAACGAAAAACTTCAAAGTTTGAATTAGTCTATCTTCAATCCTTTTTATGTATGAACATGAAATTTTGGATATTGATTAAACAGATTGTGCTTTGTAATATTCTACCTTTAAAAATTTATTAACCCTTTACAGAATTTGTGTATTGTTGAAATCAAAATAGCTCTTTTTTTACCCCATAAGTCATTGCGCGCATGATATCTTGAGAAAGTATGTATGGATTGGCATGAAATTTGGTAAAGATACTAAACATATATGTGTGTTTAAAATGATCTACTCTTAGGCTAAAATTATTTCATTAACTATATAAAAAAAATATTTCCATAAAAAAAAATACAAATTTTGTATTTTTAATGAATAAAATTGTCATAACTAAAAATATTACCATTGCAAATACTTAAAAGTAGATCATTTTAAAGACACATATTTGTTTAGTGTATTTACCAAATTTCATGACAATCCATAGGTACCTTCTCAAGATATCATGCGCGCAATGACTTTTGGGGTAAAAAAGAGCTATTTTGATTTCGACAATACACAAATTCTGTAAAGGGTTAATAAATTTCTGTTGGTAGTATATTAGAAAGCATAATCTGTTTAATCAATATCCAAAATTTCATGTTTATACATACAAAGGTTTTAAAGATAGACTAATTCAAACTTTGAAGATTTTCGTTAATTTTCGACGCGTTTAAAAGGTACAAGACCCCTTAAATTTTAGCCTAATCCCTTAATTCTCGCTCAAGTGATATTAACCCAATAAGGACTAGTGTTACCATATGGTCACAGCCTACCTGACAACCCTTTTTCTGTTTGGATACCAGTAATTTAAAAAAAAATCATTTTGTCTACTGACAGAAACTCTGCGATAAAATCTGGTAAATATATCTTGTCTGAAAAAGTCGTACGAAATGAAATTTTTGCCTTTTAAAGAGAAAAAATAATTCCGTCCTTAATAGGTTAATGGGCTGTGTTTTTTATATAGATTGTTTGAAATCACCAGTTTTATAAAATAGTGTAATCGGTTTTATTATTTATGGTACCATTTTACCTGGCATTAAATAAGGTGAATATTTCCTTTTCACAAAAGTGGCGGCAATAAGCAATCTCAATTTTTAATCCGTAATTTAATGAGACCGTTAAGGGGATAATATGTGGTGTGACAAATGTCTTCTGATAATGTACAGGGCTGTAAAAAGAATCGAGTGCATTTCCATCTATTTCTGAAAATTGCGACAAATGAATTTTATTAACTGAACTAAATATTAGCATGTTATGCAATATATATGCATATGTATAGATCACATACATGTATGAACAAAATAATGAGAATACTTTTTGACTATGGAAAATAACTGCTAAAATTAGATTTTTAAATGTGTTACATTTTCTAAACTATTTACTGACGCATAATACTCAGCTTATCTGAAGGTGGAGTTTTGTTACAGTTTCCTAGATGCGTTTGAATACGTTTCGTAATCTATGCTTAACGCATGATTTTTCTATCTTGTTTATTTATGTAGGGCAAAAATTCAGGAAAGCGCTCAGAAATAGGAAAATCTGGCAATCGAAATCGTTTTGACGTCCCGTCGATTTATGCTGGGGCACTAAATATCTAATGTTAGATGTGTACAGAGTTGCCATTTTTCCGGCTTTTTGCTGACCACTATTATCTTAGAGAAAATCTTGTTGTTTTAAATTGCCCAAATGTTCTAATTAAAAGAAACAGCATTTTCTGTATTAAAGTACTGGCATATAAAATGCCAGAGACTTGGTAGCTCTGGATGTGTACTTTTATATTCAATGGAAATGACCACATGAGTTATTTACTCTATGGAAAAAGGTCACATTTATTAGAATGAAATTTCTGTTCGGAACCCTCCAACACTAAATGGCCATCAAGCATTCAAATCCTTACTATAAGTATTATTGCAGAAATACTTTTTTAACATTTTCAAGCTTTCGATTAGAAAGCTTGACTTCTTGAACAAAAAAATATTTTATCTGCTAATAAGGCAAGGAAAATGACCATTTCAAATACTTTAAATACTTCCTTTTTAATAAATATGGTATAAAACTATTTTTTCTTATATATTCATTCAGCAATTTTATCTGAAAGACAGTTATTTTTTTAGTTATTTAAGCTATGAGGTATTCGCTACGGCTTTTGCCGGCATGACCTCAAATGATCACAAAAATGGCGTTATTTCCTTGGGACAAACCACAAATTCAACCTTCCTCCACGAGGAAAAAAGGCAGAACCCTGAAAGACAGTTTCGATTTTTTTTTTCTGGAATTTATGTTATGAATAGTGTTGCCACGTGTCCCGCGTAAATCGGAGATGGGAATACTCTGGAAACCAGTATTTTAACTCTTTCAGGGGCAAACTACTTCTATGCTTAAAATGCTGAAATCATTGAGTGACACCGGATTTTAAAAACAAACTTATTTGAAAACAAATAAAAGCTTTTCCTCGTATACTTGACAAAAGAAAAATTTTCATTCCAAAATTCTGATGTCAATGTGGCACTTAGTAATTAAAATTAAGTGGTCCAATAATCAGCCACCGCCCTTCAAGTGGTTAAAATATTTTTCTTTGCCTAATCTAGGGGATGAATTATCTGCGATTAGAGACAGCAGAATAAACTGTGAAAAATTGCTGGTATCCGTCCCTGATTTACGCGGAACACCTGGTAACAATAGTTATGTCTCACAGCATTTTTATTGCCAGTATAAAATAGCAAGTTTGTCATTATTCCTACGTGATTTTAGTTGATGTTTGAATCTTATATCCAAATAACTGACAAAGAAAAAAATACATAATATTTTAATATCTAAAAATTTAAAGATAATGTATCAATAAACGCATTTATAAATATCAAATGAACACGTTAAGTGCCACGTCAGTCACAGGTGACTGACACTGAACTTTCCGTTTAGAACGCGTCATTCACCGATGACTGACGGCCTAAAATATGATATAAAGCCATATATATATGTATATATTGTTTTAAGTAATTACTGAAAATGTATTTAAAATGTACTTACCTTTTATTTATTACAGGATTCTACTTTCTTAAAAGTTACTTAAATCATTGTACATTTTTCAGCTTCAGTGTCAGTCACCATGGCACTCAACGGGTTAATGAATAACTTAACCACTTCATCGTTTGCCCCGAGATAAGTCGGGGGTTAAAGCACTGTTTCCTCGTTCCTGTCGCCGGTGAAGTGGTTTTAACAAGTATCCTTACATGCTTGTCAACATTTTTGAAACTTATTGATAACTTTAAATAATAATATTTTGAAGATATTTTAATAATACCGTTTTATTGTTTTTAGTATTATACTTATAGAAAAATAAATTTAATCTTTTGTAGTCCACACCAAAATTTGAATCACCTACCAGCAACTCCAGGCATTCCTTACATATCTGAAATATTATGTGGGGTCCTCCCTAAAAGTATGTTTATTTATTGTATGTGCATTTGTTGTTTATCGTGTGAGTGTCAGTGGATTTGTAGTTAAACTTGGTATGTTACCGTCAGTGGAGTACAAAAAGTTAAAATTTAAACCATAGTAATTACGGTATATTTATTTGCAGAAAATTATTATAAATTATTTGACTAGACGCAGCCATACCCAACCTTACTTACTCTTCCAACATATGTTTGAAAAGTTAAGCGGGCCACAACGCACTTATATAACAACTTAAAAAAATGCAATTAAATAATAAAGTAACAAAAAGAGTATAACAAAGCAATATAATAAAATTAATATAATTAGGTAAATTAGTTGAATGTTTACTGAGGATGAAATATTTCTTTAAAATTTTAAAATCACTATTTTCACACAACATGCTTCGAGGTGATCTTCTATTGAAAATGGTGTAGAAATATGTTTCGAAAATTGTTGCTTAGAAATAACGGTGAGAAATGTTTTGCTTCCATTTTGTTCGAGGCAGCTCGAATAAGAATATTAACGATACGACAAATAATTTACGCATTAATATAACAGTACAGCATTTCGAAGTTCTATAGAGAAGAAATCAAGAGGTTTTTTTTTTTTTAATAAGTCAGATTTTCTTCAATGGAAAAACTTTTTTTAACTCCTTAACTAAAAAGTGTTTTCTATGTTCGATACTAAAAGGTTTTTGATACCACTTAATTTTAACTGTAATCTTTGGTTTGTTATACGGCATATCTTTCTCGATTGTACAAAGCCACATTTTGTAGCACAAAAAAGTAGTGCTGGGTCCTTATTTTTAATTTATTGTGTCAAAAAAAGAAATAGTTAAGGTGTTACTGTACAAATACCTACAGCAAATTTAATTAATTTGGAATAATGTTTCCTTAGTATTAAAGACTTAAATAGCTACTATATACTACTATAGCACAAATTAACCTGGAAATGGAATTTAAGATGTCTTAAGATAATTTTAAATTCGTAATTATAAATAAGAATTTGTGTATACTTATGTGCAGTGAAAATATAAGAAAGAACAGCGAATGTCTTAAAAATATTTTTACAATTATCTCAGTTAATTTTATAAATGTGGATTAATGATTATGTGTCTCGGGCCGTACTTAAAAAACGGCCCGCAGGTCTCATTTTGAGTATGGCTAAGAGTGATAGTAAAACTAAAACTAAATATCAACTAAATTTGATAGGGAATGTCGTGTCTGTATTAAATTACCTAAATTGATATTTTTGTTTTTCAGCATTATTTTATTAAAGTGTTATTATAACATTATTTTATTATGTGTGTAATTTATCTTTAAAAAATTCAGAGATTTTAATTCAGAGTGAGTAATTTTTCACTCCTTTCCAGTATTGACAATGCACTTATCCTATACGAGTGAAACTCCTCTATCTTGCAGAGTTGCTATTTTTATTCCTTTTTGTTAAGCCATTTTCACTCTTTTTTTTTTACTAGATTAACAGGCAAAGCGAGTGACTGCATTCCTTATTGATAAGTTATTTTTACACCTTTTTTGAAAAAATTAATAGGTAATGCAAGTTATTCCACTCTTTTTTGAGAAATTACTTTTTTATTTTGTTTTTGAACACATATAATTCCCCAGTTTGCAAAATGTGTAATTTTTAAACCTATATTTTGATTTAATTTAATCGAGATGCAGAAGAAATGTCATTTTTCATTTCTGAAAGATACATTTAAAAAAGTAATAATAAGAAAACATGATTAGATCCCTACGAAGACAACATTTTCTACTGGTCAATAGCCTGAAGTACGTTGTTTTAAAATTATCTTTATAGTAATGATTTCTTTAGTAATTTCATGTTGTATATATAATTTTAACAAACATTAGTTTTCATCCTGAAATGTGGATTTCTTTAATTATTTCTTATATTATTATATTTTAATATGTTTTACTATAACACAGAAAAATAATTGTAGAGCGTAGAACAAAGAATCCATGAGTTACATAACTGCAGAATTATTTTTAGTTAAACTTTTGAATATGCACAGAGCGAAGTATAACACAAAAATAAAAATTCACAAAATCATATTTTTTAAGTAAAATCAAAGCTAGTTGTACTATATAATAAATTGATCTATTATTTTTCTGATACTTAAAATTATATTTTGCAATTCATACTATTTAAATAATAGTGTATCCAGTTTCGGAGAAAAAAATACATCGAAATACTTTTATTGAAACAGTTTTATACAGACAGCTCCAAACTTAAAAATCAGCATCAGGGACACGGGACGATATAGGAGCTTTCCTGGTATTTGGACCCCCAATATCGTCCAAAACTTATTTATCTCGTTAATATTTTTATGCAATCATGCAATGGGTTGTTCTCCAGTATATGAAATAAAAAAAATACAAAAAATTGTATTAAATTAAAAATTATTATTCAGGGACATGAAAGTCAAAAGACTGTGAGAATGCCCCACATACGAAGTAGTTACATTAACAACGCAATGTATTCTTACGAATTACAAAGAAGAACAAGATATAGTTCCTTCGGATAGGAATAAAAATGTCATATTATTTCTTGAATTCTAGGGCATATTTATTTCATTGTTTTCCTCGAAATGCAGCGTTTATGCTGCCAAGTCCATGTATGGAGGAAATTATTACAAAGTGCAATATTATTGCTTCGTTTGGATTTGATAACATATGATCTTTAAAAATTGAGAAAACATAGGCACATTTTTAATCCAAACATGCTCAATCCGATATGAGTACTTCGATTTACTCATTTTTTGAGTACTTAATTTTTTTCAATGTAGTGATACAAATATTTTCGCAAAAAAAAATTTTTAATTGAAAACATATGAACAAAAATCACGGGATCTCTTGTATAATGAAACCAAGGGATATAATTAAAATGGATATTTGTGAACGTCAATTAGTTTGTACTATTGTTTCTCATTCTGAAGAGCATATCGCTCCCCCGCAAGAAAAGTGACACATCTCGCAAAAATTCATTTTGCGTTTTATTCCACTAATAAGTCTGTCATAGATGCGTCTTGCTACACAGAAAGTTTCATAAGTGTAGTTATATTAGGGTTCGAACGGGTACCGTTATTTTCAAGACCAAATATCAGTACTTTTTTCTATAGAAAAATAAATCTAGTTTAAACGGGCGAAATTTCGTTTTATATAAGGGGTCTTGTACCTTTTAAACGTGTCAGAAATTAACGAAAAACTTCAAAGTTTGAAGTAGTCTATCTTCAAAACCTTTTTACGTATAAACATGTAATTTTAGATAATGATTAAACAGATTGTGCTTTGTAATATGCTACCATTAGAAATTTATTAGCCTTTCACAGAATCTGTGTACTGTTGACAGTGGCGCAGCCAGGGTGGGGGTTTTGAGGCAAAGGATACCACTATTTTCTTAAAGTTTTATTTCGTTTTATTAAATCAAAAACATTTTACAAGTAAATTTTACAAAGTTAACTGTATAAAAATAGTGGTATGGACAGCTTGAAAACCCCAACCCTGGCTGCGCCACTGACTGTTGAAATCAAAATAGCTCCCAGAAGTCATTGCGCGCATGATATCTTGAGAAAGTATGTATGGATTGCGATAAAATTTCGTAAAGATACTAAACAAATATGTGTGTTTAAAATAAACTACTTTTAAGTATTTACAATGGTGATATTTTTAGTTAAGGCTATTTTTATTCATTAGAAATATAATTTTTTTTTCTTTAAAATGATATTTTTTTATATAGTTAATGAAATAATTTTGGCCTAAGAGTAGTTCATTTTAAACACACCCATATGTTTAATATCTTTACCAAATTTCATGACAATCCATACATACTTTTTCAAGATATCATCAGCGGAATGACTTATGGAGTAAAAAAAAAAAAAAAGTGCAATTTGCTTTCAACAATACACAAATTCTGTAAAAGGCTAATAAATTTCTAATGATAGCATATTACAAAACACAATCCGTTTAATCAATTTCCAAAATTTCATGTTTATACACAAAAAAGATTTGAAAATAGACTAATTCAAACTTTGAATTTTTTCGTTAAATGTCGTCGCGTTTAAAAGGTACAAAACCCCTTAAACACAGTTTTTCCATAAGAAAATACTGGTATCGAAGAATTTCTTTGTCTGGAAAATCAAGGCAACGTACGAACCATGGAAAATCGCTTTATAGCGCTACATGTCCAATTGTGACCACAGGAGGTGGGATGGATTGTGTCTGGGGTGAAACTGATTTACCCTTGCAAAACCTCATCTACGTCTGTATTCTCGAGAGTTTTACGCTGTTATGCACGTTTTTATTGCTGCATGCAGAGCTAGTTACTAAAATTTTATGTTACATTAAAAGCATGCACATCTTCTTTTGCCTCTCCTGTGAAATTTACTTTTGTCGAGATGTGTCACTTTTCTTGCGGGTGAGCTATATCTGTGCAACACTGATTGAAATTCTACTTCTAAAAAGTAAGTTACATGAAATGTAACATTTGAGGATAATCTGGCAAAGTAAAAGTGATCTAAATTCATGCAACAACAAAAAAAAAACGTAATAATTCATGCAATAAAAGCAAAAGATAATTTTATTATTATTTTTAAATTTAGTAAATTTTAATTCTAAAATTATCCGTTATAAATAAGGAATGTTAGTTCAATAACTTAAGCAAAAGGAAAAAATACCAATTATTTTGAATTTTACGATGAAGATATATAATGCCACCTCATTTAAAAAACATTCATTCTTTCATGTTACAGATTATTTAACATTAAAAAAATAGACCAGGAGCCGGCATCACAGAAACATGGTTCGTGCAGGTACCGTTATTTCTCAAGAAAAACTGACAGTATATTTTTATAGAGAAAAAAAAATCTAGCTTGAACGCGCAAAATTTCGTCTTCATTTAAGAAGATATTTTACATAAGATAATACTGGTGCCAAAAAATTTTCTGGTCTGCAAAATTCAAGGAGGCGTACGAACCATGAGACAACCACCTCATCGAGTTGGAGGCTGAAATTCCAGAATTAGCTAAAACCCAGATTCCCCTAATAAAACGCAATCGGTCTGGCAAATCATATATTGGTGGAAAACACCTAAAAACGCGATTTTACCGGTTGACTCGTAGGTTTACCGTTGTGTTTTCCTGCTCCCATTCCGCTATGTTTTTATACCTTTGGGTGCCGGAAAACGCAATGGTGACCTACGAGTCGACCGCTAAAATTGGGTTTTTAGGTGTTTTGCACCAAGATATGACTTGGCAGATCGATTGCGTTTTAATATGGGAATCGAGTTTTAGCTAATTCTGGAATTTCAGCCTCCAACTCGATGAGGTGGTTGTCTGTGCTGCCGTCTCCCGATCTAAAATATTATTGATCCAATTCTGTTCTATGTTCTTAGATGCATTTGTTTTATAAATTTATTTTTATGACATGAGAACTTGATTTACTAAAAATATTTTGAAATCCTTGAAATAGTCGATCTAAATTACACTTTTTTAATAAGTTCGTTTCTCAATCTAAATTACACTTTTTTAATAAGTTCGTTTCTCATACATGCCAAGAACAATCAGAAGAAAATTAAGAAAGTTGTCTTATAATTAAATATAACTTTAAAAAATTTAACTTATAAACATTAAGAAGTTATTTAAATATGGCTTTTTGTTTATCATGGTGCTTAGATGCAGAGTTGCCAGTTTGACCTCCTTTTATATTCAGAAATCCAAATTCATACCAGAATTTAAAAATAGTAATTTTTGCTTTTTTTTAATGACAGCCGTTTCATTTACGTGCCCAATAAAAAAAGGATGGGATATAAAATGGATAATATAAATAAAATAAAAGGATATAAAATGATATTATAAGGGAAGATAAGAGTGGGTGCAATATATGGGAAATATGTGAGCTTTAACACCCGTTTCCTCGAAAACTACCCAACCGATTTTGATGAAATTTGGAATCCATATTCACTGGATTATGCTCAAGAATTTTGGCACACAGTTTTTTTTCCTGCGAATAAAACTTTTTTATTTCAGAGTAATGGCAATTTTTCACAAATTTTCCATTTTTCCGAATTTTTTTTTATGACACTAGTGTAAACTTTTTAAAACTGTCTGCCACCTATGATCTAATATTTATATTCTACATGAAAAAAAAAAATAAATAAATAAAAAGGAAAAAAAAAATTCAAAATTGCTCGAGTATTTTTGATCGTGAGATTTTACCTGAAAAGTATGATTTTTCAGGAGAGCGAAAATACTTAGATATTAAAAATTCTCGCTCTTTGCGAATGGCAAATCGATTATTTCTGGTTACATATCCACAGAACAGACGTTGAGAGTGTCGGTAGTGGATAAAGTGTCTGTAAACCTTTTTAAAATTATTGTGCATTCATTATTGTTCAAAATTATTGTTTTCTTATTGTTTAATCAAATGACGCCAGCTTTTTGCATTTTGTTTTGTGTTGATCTGTGACTTGTATTTTTTATTTTAGAACAATGGCAATTTTTCATAAATTTTCTATTTTCATAATTTTTTTTTCTGAAACTAATTAATTTTTTTAACTATCTGCCACATATGATCTTATATGTATAATCTACCTCTAAATTTTTTTTTATCGAAATCGCTCGAGTACTTTTGGAGTTAATGGGTTTTTTAGCTGAAAAGTACAATTTTTCGGAGAGCTAAAACATTTAGACACTTCTAACTTGTATGAAGTTCTTGGTCAGTTTTATCAAACACGTGAATTAAAGTATATACCGGGTGTCCCAAAAATGACTGATGGATTTTAAAATTCAATAACTTGCAAACGGTGACAGATATTTAAAAAATTCTTGCAGGAGGGTTATGTAAGATGTCAGGAGTTTTTTTTACTGTGATTCTTGATTTTAGTTCGAATTTCAAACAATAGATGGCGCTGACAGCGATTGACGCTCAGTCGAGGCCGAAACTCACGTCAATCAACACTGATGCGAAGGAAGAAGATTAAGGCTATGGAGTGGGTCTCATTCGCCAGTAGAATCTTGCTCTTAGGGCCCGATTTTGAACTCATTCGATATGATTTCAATGGAGTGCGTTGTTGCCATGGAAAAACAAATTCTTCGATAGTGGAAATACAGCGTTAACAACTGGGCATGAATTAAAGAAGTAGTATTCAAGTTTGCAGGCGATTTTACATTGATGAAGTTTTATTTTCCTGGATTAAATTACTATTTATGATCCGATTTAAAAAATATTTATCGCATCGTATTTTAAAACTAGATGAAAAGATTTAATATTTTTTGTTGTTGATAAGAATTTCATAACTTTTATTACATTCTAATAAATTTTAGATCTTTAAAGAAGTCTCAGGACAAAACTCTTAAAAGTGGAAAAAATGAAAAAAAAAAGATCATTTTCAACATTTAATATTTTAAAATGCATATGATTTAAAAACACAAATTTAATTGTGTTGAAAGATATAAGTATGTTCTTTCGTTTCATGTATTTTTAAAAAAGTCAAGTTGCAGAATTAGTATTTATAGGGGGCTCCAAACTGTCAGATATTTGTCGAGCAGAAAATTGGTATGACAGCTTACGCTCAGGATTACAAAATAAATTTTGTCACTAAAATTGCTTTTTTTTTGTGCCTAATTATACTTTAGATTACAATAATTATCCTGAACCTAAATAAATTTGTATTTAAAGCATTTTTACATTTTTAATACAAAGTTGTATTTAGCTAATACAAAATTTTGATAATTTCAACAGTATAATCACCTAAAAAAAATATTTTTTGGACAGTAAAAAAGAAATTTTAGGTTCAGTTTATACAGACTGAAACATAAATATTTTTTAATTTCATGAAAAAATATTCATAAGTTTTTGAGATATCCTGCTCGTTATGCCCAAAAACGTCATTTGGAGAAAAATGAGTTCAAATCTTCGATAATGCCGCTTCAGCTATTGCGCGGGTATAATTCTAAAAATCCTTGCCGGCCCGACCTACAGGCGGGGGTAGATTTCAAAGTTAAGTATACTAATTTCACAAAAAAAAAAAAAAAAAAAAAAAAAAAAAAAAAAAAAAATCATGATTAGAGATAAATACACTTCAACAGTTTTATCTGGTCGCTTTAGACAAGTTTTTATTTCATTTTATATAATAGCTGGTTTTATCAGAATCATGTTAAGGCGGTGTTCAAAAAAATACATTTCCATGTTCAACAACTCGAAATTTTCTGGCACATTTTCAGATTCGTTTTTAATAGAAAAAATATTAAACGTGCTGACGTGATTTTTGAAGAGATTTATAAGCGACCTGTGTTTTTATTCTTCGTTCAATTAATTAAAACTTGATTTATAAACAATTATTTTCTCAGTAGGACAATATTTTTCGTTTTTAACACAATCACTTCGGGAAATTCTGTTCAAAATGCCCACTTTGACATCATTTTTTGAAATATATAATGCCTCTATCAAAAAATCTATCATTACGGTACATTATACAGTTTCTGAATAAGAGAATCTACCAATTGGATGCGTCTGAGAGCAAAAATGAATTTAAAAATGAGTAAGAAAATAAACAGTTTGGATTTGAATACACGCTTAATAAGATGATTTTTTCCCCCTTCAACCGCTATGTATTTTTAATTTGTTTTTGCTCTAAGAATTGGTTCTATCAAAAACTTGTGTGTATAAATATTGCAGACAATATTAACAAGATATATGATAAAATTATGGGGATTTTATATCTTGTGAATTGACGGATTTATGAATTTTTTTCTTCTTCAACCCAACCTTTTTGTTTTCGTTTTTTATTTTTTATTTTTTGCGGTACGAATTGGTCCTATCAAAAACTTGTGAATATAAAAGTTGTAGATAATGTTAAGGAGATTTATAATAAAATTAATTGTATTTGATATCTGGAGAATTGACGAAGTTATGAATTTTTTCTCCCAAAAACCCTATTTTTTTGCGCCCCTTACGCCTCTTGAGCCCTTTTTAATTTTATCAAAAATCTATGATACATAAATTTTTGACGCTATTTTTAGAAGTAATAAAAACTTTAAACTGATTTGATATGTAGAAAAATTAGGATTTTTTTCTTCGGTTTTCACAAAACCCCTTCCTATTTCCATCCCTTTGGTCCGATTTTGCCCATTAACAAACTTGACCGAGATTTTATGCCCCTTGATTTTATGTATCAGTTTGGAAGAGATTTGTGCAGAATTGTGAATATATATATATATATATATATAAAGTTTTTTACTGAGGGTGGTTTTGGGTTCTAGGGGTCATGATCGGTGTAGATAATTTTTCAGAAATTCCAACGTAGAGGAGAATGTAATAGGTAGTATTTCATACGAAATCTACCTAAAAACCATGACTTCCGTTTTAATAGGAATTTCAAGGATATAATTATGTCAAAATGTTCAGATAAGATAGTAGTTTAACATCTAAAAAAATTAAAATTTCGAAAATTTGAAGCTTTAATAGTCCTGAGACCCCTTAGGAAAGTTCGTCAATAGGTTTTTATGAATGCTGGATAATAATCGTGAAAATGGTTAATAGTATATTGTTGTTCAAAATAACTATTTAAAAACAAATATTAGATGTTACATTGTTTAACCCTTTTGAATAGGGTATTATATCGTTACATTAAAATTAAAAAAATAAAATAAATGCTAGTTAATTAAAAAAAATATTGACAGTTTGATATTAAAATATTGTACTACATGCAGCTTCATCTTGATGTTTGATAAAATAAAACTACTAAATATTTTTTATCTACATCCGTTTTAAATTGTAAAAATGTGTTAAAAGAATTCTTGGAATTTGAATTTTTACGCTTTGGCAGCTCTTTCTATACACAAATGCTAATATGCATATATTTTTAATAATAAAAATATCAATGATATATAATGTGGTAAACTAAGTTCAAATTAAATTTGACAAGTGTCTAAAACTTAGCAGTACTTAAATTATTGAAGGCCACAAACAAATTTTTATTGAAATTTTTATCTTGATATAAATTAAGATCGTGTTTCTAATACATTTGTTGGAATGCAATTGTAATTTTAAAGCTCTTTAGTGTATATATATATTTTTAAAAAATCATGAATCGTAATAATCAGGGCTTGGCAAATGCGATCGCCACTTGCAACCAATATTTTTTACTCGACGACCAAGATTTTTAATTTGGCGGTTTTTGTAGCGTTAACGAAAGAACAAAGTTTAAACGGCATTTTCCACATCATAAACAGAAAACGACATTCTCTGCTGCTAGCATGTCATGTCATGTGATTAGAATGTGGGGAGAGGGTGGGTCGTTCTAACGGGTTGATACAACAATCAAAATATGGATTCAATACAACAATCTAACGATAGATTTAATAGAACAATCTAAGGATTGATTTAATACAACAATGAAATCGCTAAGGATAAGTACCTCCCCCCCCCCCCCCCACGCTCCAAAAAAAATGTCCTTCTGATTTTCAGTGGAATTTTTTCCCATTTACTATGGATGATAATTCAAACACTAAACACGTATAATTATAGAATATTCTTCATTAAATAAAGTTATTATTCTAATATTTAAAATTCTCTCTCAATCCCCCCCCCCCCCCTTGGGCCACTACTACCAAATTTCCCTGAAAAACTGTAAACTGAACCTTCTTGCAAAAACATTGGTAAACAACCCGTAAGAACGAACCACCCTCTCCCCACATTCTAATCACATGACATGACATGCTAGATGGCTAGAGCAACAAAGAATGTCGTTTTCTGTGCATGATATGGAAAATGCCGCTTACACTTTGTTCTTTCGTTAACACTACAAAAACCGCCTGATTAAAAATCGTGGTTGTCGAGCAAAAAATATTGGTTGCAAGTGGCGACCACATTTGCCAATCCCTGATTATTACGATTCATGATTTTTTGAAAAATATATATAAACTAAAAAGTTTTAAAATTGCAATTGCATTCCAACAAAAACTTCTATTAGAAATACCGTTTTAATTTATATAAAGATAAATATTTCAATACAAAATTTGTTTTTGGCCATCAATAATTTAAGTACTACTAAGTTTTAGACTCTTGTCAAGTTTAATTTGAACTTAGTTTATCACATTAGATATCACTGATATGTTTAATATTAAAAAATAAATGCATATTAGCATTTGTATGTAGAAAGAGTTGCCAAACCGTAAAAATTCTAACTCCAAGAATTCTTTTAACACATTTTTACAATTTAAATAGTAGATGTAGATAAAAAATATTTACTAGTTTTATTTTATCAAACATCAAGATGAAGCTGCATGTAGTGCAATATTTTAATATCATACTGTCAAACAAAATTTTTAATTAACTAGCATTCATTTTATTTTTTTATTTTAATGCAACGATATAATACCCCTATTGAAAAGGGTTAAACAAGGTAAATTCTAATATTTGTTTTTAAGTAGTTATTTTGAACAACAAAATACTATTAACCATTTTTACGATTATTTTCCAACATTCATAAAAACGTACTGATGAACTTCCTTAAAAGATCTAAAATTTATTAGAATGTAATAATAATTATGAAATTTATGAATAGTCTAAAACTCTTCACCTAGTTTTAAAATACGATGCATAAAATATTCTTTAAATCAGACCATAAAAAGTAATTTAATCCGGGAACATAAAACTTCATTAATGTAAAATCGTCTGCAAACTCGAATACCAATTCTTAAATTTATACCCACTTCTTAACGCTGTATTTCCACTATCGAGGAATCTGTTGTTTCCATGGCAACAACGCACTCCATTGAAATCATATCGAATGAGTTCAGAATCGGGCCCTAAGAGCAAGATTCTACTGGCGAACGAGACCCACTCCATAGCCTTAATCTCCTACCTTCGCATTAGTGCTGATTGACGTCAGTTTCTGCCTCGGCTGAGCATCAAACGCTGTCAGCGCCATCTATTGTTTGAAATTCGAACTAAAATCAAGAATCACAGTAAAAAAATTCCTGACATCTTACATAACCCTCCTGCAAGAATTTTTTAAATATCTATCACCGTTTGCAAGTTATTGAATTTTAAAATCCATCAGTCATTTTTGGGACACCCGGTATATGAACACTTGAATTATATTTAGTTAAATATAATAAATAGTATAAAACAGGTGTGGCCAACTGTGGCATGCCGGATACCACTAATTTTTTTAAAGGAAAAGCCGACTTCTTGAATCGCAGAGATTCGATGATTAGATAACTCAATGATTACTGTAAAAATTTAGTGGTGTACTGCGTGCCACGGTTGGCCACCGCTGGTATAAAGTGTTAGAGCAGGGGTGGCCAACTGTAGCACGCTGCACACCACTAAAATTTTACAGTAATCATTGTCTTACCTAATCTTGGAATCTCTGCGATTCAAGAAGTCGTCTTATTCTTTAAAAAAAACTAATGGTATACAGCGTGCCACAGTTGGTCACCCTTGTGTTAGAGTAAAATTAATGTGAGTGGGCGTGGTGTCTCAGTGTTGTCTTTCCAATAATTTCTAATGGTCAGATATAAAACTGGGCATACCAATGGATACGGGAAGGTTCAAAGAACTGTTTAACCCCTTGAGGGGCGGTGGGATAAAATATATCCCACCTAATTTAAACAAGATTCTCACTAGAAAATTTAAACTAAATTTTATATTTTTAACTTCGGAGGAAAATCGTTGAAAAATTTCTTTTCCTTATTTAATTTTTTTTTTCGATTATTCCGGTGAGAATTCAATATTTAGAGTCATTTTTGGTTGCCCCTCAAGGAGTTAAGCCAATTAAAAAAAATCAATTTTTTCAAAAAATGTTAGCCGTGTCTCCCTTAATTCCGGTCGGAATTCGAAAATTCCGAACAACAATTGAGGACATAGTGTTTGCTTATATGATAAGTATGGTAGATAATAATAATATCCCTTACAAAATAGTAATCGGTCGCAGACGATTAGCCGAAAACCAAATAGCCGACAAGACAGTTAGCAGACAGCACTTAGACGACAGGACGTTTAGCCGACAAGTACATTTAGTCGACACGTACATTTAACAGACAGGACATGTAGCCGACAAGTACATTTAGCCGACAGGACAAGTAGCCGAAACGTACGTATAGTATACACGACAATTAGCCGAAACGGACATTTAGCAGACAGACAATTGGACGACAGGCAATTGGCCGAATGTGACAATTAGCCGACAGGACATTTAGCCGACAGGACAATTAGCCGACAAGACAATTAACAGACAGGACATTTAGCCGACAGGACATTTAGCCGACAGGTCAAATAGCCGACATTACGTTTAGCCGACAGGACAATTAGCTGACATGATATTTACACGAAAAGACATTTAGTCGATATGACAATTAACCGACAGGTCAAACAGCCGACATGACAATTAGCCGACAGTTCAAATAGCCGACATTTCAAATAACCGACAGGACATTTAGCCGACAGGTCAAATAGCCGACCTGACAATTACCCGACAGGACAATTAGCAGGCAGGTCAAATAGCCGACAGGATAATTAGCAGACAGGTCAAATAACCGACAGGACAATTAGCCGACAAGACAACTAGCAGACAGGTCAAATAGCCGACAGGACAATTAGCCGACAGGATAACTAGCAGACAGGTCAAGTAGCCGACATGATAATTATCTGAAACATACATTTTGCCGAAAGAATTTAGAAGACACATTGATATGGGTCGGTGATATACCAACAATGTCAACCTCAATAACTCGTCACCATCATAATTCAACTTTTTAGCTCAAAGTCAGAGAGCTGATGTGCTCGCCGTTCTATATGTATGTAAGTATGTACGTACGTATTCACGTAACGAGGTAACTCTTGATAGAAACATCCGATTTGCTTCAATTTTTTTTCTAGGTTAATTCTGGAAAGGTGCTTCCCTGATTAGTTTTGGGGGTTCATTGGTTAAAGATAAAGATGGAAAGAGGGCTAGTCCCTTCCCTTAATTTAGATAAATGGGTTTTCATGCAGAATTATTCGATTTGCTCCAAATTCGGTATACCGGTTTATTATGTTAAGAAGCTTCCCTGATTAGATTTGGAGGTTCATTAGTTAAGAATAAAAGGGGGATAGGGGAGCTACCCCCCCTTAATTTAGATAAATGGGTTTTTCATGCAGACTTATTCGATTTGCTCCAAATTTGTTATACCGGTTTATCATGTTAAGGAGCAGCCTTGATTAGATTTGGAGGTTCATTAGTTAAGAATAAAGGGGGGAAAGGGGGCTACCGCCATTAATTTAGATAAATGGTTTTTCATGCAGAATTATTCGATTTGCTCCAAATTTGGTACACCAGTTTACTATGTTAAGGAGCTACCTTGATTAGATTTGGAGGTTCATTAGTTAAGAATAAAGGGGGATAGGGGAGCTAGTACCCCCACCCCTTAATTTAGATAGATGGGTTTTTCATGCAGAGTTATTCGATTTGCTCCAAATTTGCTATATCGGTTTATCATGTTAAGGAGCTGCATTGATTAGATTTGGAGGTTCATTAGTTAAGAATAAAGGGGGGAAAGGGGGCAACCCCACTCCTTAATTTATTGGACACTTGTGGTACGAATATCATAAAAGTTTGTTTTTAGGCTAATTGAAAGGTGTAGAGTTCATTTATGCTGTCAGAATTATGTACTGCTATTGAAAAAACAAAGTTATGGTTCGTTTTAAGATTTAGATGGCCCCCTAAGCAAATTTTATATGCATCATTTAAAAGTAGACTTTATTACCAATCGTTTGGTACCAGTAACTTTCTTCTACGATAATTTTTTCAGAGTTAGTAGGGGGTGTTTACTTTTTTTTTCCACGACTGTACACTTTAGGTTTTTCGGATTGTGCTTTATATCTTTCGGTCGGAGTCGGTGTGATCTGGTTTTTAACAAGGAAGTCCTGAATATTTTTAAAATGAAAAACTATAGATTTGACTATTAATGGTGGCTCATAGTAATACCCATGTGTTCATTTCTGTACTTAAGGGATAAAATTATACAACACTTTATTATAAACGTGCTAAAATATGGAGCAAATTTCTTTTACTTTGGGATTTGGTGGAAGTCTGTCGGTTTTGTGTTGAAGAAATTGTTTTGTTGGGTGCTCGCAGACTCCATTCCTAGGCGTTGAAAATTATTTAGAGTGTACCATATATAATATAGTTTAATAAAGCAAATAATTAAATAATTTGATAACATTGCAATGATTGCAGTAAATATAATGTGACACTAATAATCCAAAAAAGTAAAAAAGTCGAATAATTAAGAACTTGAATTATACTCGCCCCTCCTCCACCCCTAAAAAAACTATCTTAAAAAACTCTACACCTGAATTTCTAGGCCATCAGGGGCAAGTTGTACACAGCTGAGAAGCAATTGATAAAAGAAAACTTCTCTCATGTATTTTTAAAATTAGGCAAAGTACGATATATATCTCACCTTAAGAAAGTTCGAATAGGAAATGTTTTGGATAATTATTAATTTCTATGCATAAATGATTTATTTAATGCATATGTTTTTATTGTAATCAAATCTGATAAATTATTATAGCGTTTGAGCAATTTTTTAATTTTTGTTTGAGTCTGACAATTGATGAAAATTTTCCGAAAAATCAATTTCCTTGGGGGGGGGGGGCTATTGCCTCCTCAGACCCCCTCAAATGGCGCCCCTGTTTCAAAACTTTCTAAAATATTCATGGAGACATTTTTATGCATAAAAAATTTCAAATAAAATCCTTTACATCTAACTTTCTTTTATCAGTAATTTATTTATTTTTTTTATTTATTTTTGACTAGATAATCGTAAATTTAAGAGCTGTTTATTTTTATTCCACCCTAACATTATTTATTCCAGACAGTGTTGCGCCAACATATGCGTATTTGGCGAAAGCATGATGCAACAGTTGAAAGGAGAAATCAATCATCATGTTTGGTCATTTCTTTAAGCATTTCATTTTCTTCGGTTACTAACGAAAAACAGCTATTATTTGGTACCAATTTAGCCGTGCTAATATATCTATTTTATACAAATAAAGCATATTATGGCATTAAACTGGATTATTCCTAATTTTCTCTTATTGATCAAGTTGAATTTAGACACTTTACTCCGTGAGGGATTTCTGTGGCTCCGGGGTAGGGGTGTGGTGGAATTTTTTTCACTTTTTGACCATTGAAAACACAAAATCTCAAATCTTCCATGGGGACATTTATTCTCTGGGGAGAATGTCTCCCCCGGGTCACCACATGAATTCAACACTGTTAATGATTAAAAAAAAATATTAGGACTGTTTCTCTTTCTGATTTAATTAAGAAATTTAAACATTTAAACACGGAATGTAGAAAAATATTTTGGAGAAAATATTATTTGTATAATGAATGCAATTGCTGGATCATATACACCTACGTTTACAAATGAACTGAAAATTTAATACAATAATATTAAACTAGAGAACAGGAATTCTGTTTTCTCAGAATTTAGTGTCACCCCCGGCATTTCCATTACTTCATTTTCTTCTGATGGACTGATGGCTTCTATTATTATGAAACATCCATTATAAATAAAGTGTTAGGTGAAAATGAAAGAGCAGCCTTAAAAAGTTTGAACTCTGATTTTCTGGTCGAAATGGGGGAAAAAATGGCTATAATTTTTTTTTTTTGACGACTGCTTTTTCATCTTCCCCTAACACTTCATTTATAATGGCTGTTTCATAATAATAGAAGCCACCAGTCCATCAGAAGAAAATAACTCGGTTAAGCGGGACTCTACTGCAGTACAAAACATATTTCAATTTTAGGTAGCTTTCATTACAAAAAGCTACCTATTGCAGCCGTTCGGAGGAAAGCGATTTAAAAAAATTTTGGTATATTTTCATCGATCATGACCCCCAGACCCCGAAACCACCCTCCGTTAAAAAGTTGATATATATATATATATATATATATATATATATATCCATATATATATATATATATATATATATATATATATATATCTGATCTTTGTCATACTGTAACTCTCGTATTTATGAACCGATTTGGATGAAACTCGGTGTGTACATAGTAGACACCAATGTCTCGACCGAGTTCGTTGGCCAGCTTCATCGGCCATCTTGTTTCAAAATGGCGGCCATTTAAAATTTTTTAAAAAATTTAAAATTTGAAATGTGGTACCAAAAAATAAAAAATTGAAAAATATTTTTTTCTTATGTATTTGAACTTGATACAAAGATTACGGAGCAGTTTTTGTTTTGTCTATATCTTAAAAAATGGCTGAGTTATAGCACTTTCAATTTCTAGCGTGGCTGACATTTTGAAACGATCTGATATTTGTGACGCGATAACAGGCGTATTTATGAATCGATTTAGATGAAACTCGCTGTGTACATAGTACATACCAAAGTCTCGACCGAGTTCGTTGGCCAGCTTCATCCGCCATCTTGTTTCAAAATGGCGGCCATTTAAATTTAAAAAGAAATTTTAAATTTTAAACGTGATACCAAAAAATTGAAAATTGAAAAATATTATTTTTTTATGTGTTTGACCTTGATACAAAGATTCCGGAGCAGTTTTTGTTTTGTGTATATCTTAAAAAAGGGCTGAGTTATAGCATTTTGAATTTCTATTGTGGCTCTCATTTTGAAACGATCTGATATTTGTCACGCGATAACAGGCGTATTTATGAACCGATTTATATGAAACTCGGTGTGTACATAATACATACTAATGTCTCGATCGAGTTTTTTGGCCAGCTTCATCCGCCATCTTGTTTCAAAATGGCGGCCATTTACATTTTTAAAAAAAAAAATAAAATTTGAAATGTGATACCAAAAAATTGAAGATTGAAGATTGGCTGACATTTTGAAACGTCCTGATTTTTGTCACCCGATAACAGGCCTATTCATGAACCGATATGGATGTACCTTGGTGTGTACAAAGAACATACCAATGTCTCGACCGAGTTCGTTGGTCAGCTTCATCTGCCATCTTGTTTCAAAATGCCATTTAAAAAAAATTGCCATTTAAAAAAAATTTAAAAATTTAAAATTTAAAATGAGGTATCAAAAAATTGAAAAAGATTTTTTAATTATGTGTTTGACCTTAATATAAAGATTCCGGAACAGTTTTTGTTTCATCTATATCTAGAAAAATGGCTGAGTTATAGCATTTTCAATTTCTATTGTGGCTGACATTTTGAAACGACCTGCATTTTGTCACGCGATAACAGGCGTATTTATGAACCGATTTGGATGTAACTTGATGTGTACATAGTGCATACCAATGTCTCGACCGAGTTCGTAGGCAACATTCATTAGCCATTTTGATTCAAAAGGGAAGATTTAAAAAATAATTATTTAAAATTTAAAATGAGGTATGAAAAAATTGGAAAATGAAAAAGGTTCTTTTTATGTGTTTGACCTTGATACAAAGATTTCAGGGTAGTTTTTTTTCGTCTACATCTTAAAAAAAGTTTGAGTTATAGCAGTTTGAAATTTCTAGCATGGCTGACATTTTGAAACGATCTGATAGTTGTCACGCGATAACACACGTATTTATTAACCTATTTGGATGTAAGAAGGCATTTGGATAGTATATAGCAATGTCTCGACTAAGTTCACTGGCCAGCTTCATCCGCCATCTTGAATCAAAATGGCGGCCATTAAATTAAAAAAAAAATTATATTTAAAGTGAAGTGCAAAAAATTTAGAAATCGAAAAAGGTTTCTTTCTTAAGTATTTGACTTTGATATAAGGATTCCGGAGCATTTTTTGTTTTGTCTTTTTCTTAAAAAATGGCTCAGATACAGTAGTTTGAATTTCATTATGTGGGTGACATTTTGAAAAATCTGATTTTTGCCTGCAACAGCACTCATATATATCAACCGATTCCATGTGAGCGAGCGTGTGCACAGGAATTACTCAGGTCTCGACCAAGTTCACTGGTTAGCCTCATCCACCATGTTCTCTTAAAATGGCAGGCACTTCACATATCGCCGAATTTGGAAACCAAATATAACTTTAAATAAAATCAACTTGGATAAAGCTGACTAATTTCGCGAAATTCTCATTCATAAGGATTTAGTATTGAATCTTCTATAATCGGTACCACTAAATTGAGCTTCGTGTGTTTGAATAACATCAGCTAGCTTTTTAAAAATAAGGAATTTGAAAGCTACCTCTTCCTCCCGGCACTGGCCGGAAGGACTTTTAAGACTTAAAGCACACGTTTTATTTTATGTAAAACGACGTCATTCGCATCCGCTTAAGAATTCCACATTTACGATCTACTCTTAAACATCTACAGTAAAGCATGCATAGCACATCACTATCGCGAAATAATGCACAAGTGCAAAAAAATATTCCGTCTTTCAAGAAAAAAATAAATTAAAATAAAAATTTAAAAAAACGGCGATCTAATGATTCATAGATACTTACAATTAAATATAGTATATAATAGCTCAATTGTTTTAACAGAAATCATTCGTTTATATTTTTTTTCAAAATAGCACGTATTTTAATTACATTTTCTTTCGGTTGTTGCGAGAAAATGGCAACAAAAATATATAATTCCTATTTTAAAACTATTCTTCCTTTACTTTCTACAGAAATCGAGTTCTTCCGTTTCCAATATTAAGCAAATGGCTCTAAAAACTACAAAAAAATTAATACTTCAAAAATAAATGGAGATACAATTTTCAAACAAAATTCATTTAAAAGAACTTTTTTTCTCCAATACGACGGTGTAAAAATTGAAAATGTGCGATGCTTAGAAGTTAAAAAAATTGTTAAACAGTATTTAATCGTAATGCTTTGTCTTACGGCTAGCCTCTGTAAGGTAACGTTATTTTTTGGACACAAAATAAGCTGGGAGAAAGAAATAGCATACCGTACTGGAGGCTAATAACATTTTATTTTAAATGTGATATATATTGTTTCACCAATTTTCAAGTTTATTGAGAACTTTTTACGTTTCATCCTCATTCCTCTATTTGTATTAACTTAATTTTTCAATAACGGTTTCTTTGTAATCAATAATACTCTAAAGTTAAAAAATATATGTTGAGAAAATTAAAAAAAAATTTTCAAATAATTCTAATTTAATTTGATATTCAAAATTTAAGAAAAGCATTTATCGAATTAGATATATATGGTAAGAATGTAGAATTTTTCTTTAAATTTGAAGCTAGGTTCTTCTTTATATTAATAAAATTGGTTCTTATTTAATATTATTTTTTTCATTCTTGTTAATAAAGTTTGCAATTGTAGTCGTAGAATGTATCCAGCCTCAGCTAGGGATATAACGAATTTCGGACGATATTCAGTATTAAGCGGAATATCGTAGATATTTAGAGGAATAAAATCAGGGTAATACATTTTTAGGTAGATTTCTTAATAAGAAATACTACATATTACATTTTTGTCCAACATTTTTGCAGGTCTACGCCGATCATGAAACCATAGAACACCAAACCACCCCCAGTTCAAAACTTTATCTAACTGTCTATCCATATATATCACTTTTTTATGGGCACGATAACTTCCACAATTCTGCACAAACCTCTTCCAAACTGATCAAGGCCATGCCATACAATCAAGGGGCAGAAAATCTCGGTAAAGTTCGTTAATGGGCAAAATCGACCCAAGGGGGTGGAAATATGGAAGGATTTCGTGAAAACAGAAAAAAAATAACTTCTTAATTATAATGCATATCAAATCAGTTTAAAGTTACTATTACTTCTAGGAAAAGGTAAAAAAAAAATTATGTATAACAGGTTTTTGATATCATTAAAAATGGACTCAAGGGGCAATAAAAATAGAGTTTTAAGAAGAAAAAAATTCACAACTTCGTCAATTCACAAGATATAAAATCCACTTAAATTTATTATAAATCTTCTTAATATTATCTACAACTTTTATATTGGCAACATTTTGATAAAACCAACTCTTACACAAAAAAAACACGGGTTCAAGAAAAAAATATCGTATTAAGGCTGTTCTCAAATCCATAGGGGCAACTTTATGACTTAAGTTTGAATTCCTTTTTGTTCGGAAACGCATGAAATTGGAAGGTGTTGTTATACGGAAACTATGTAATTGAAAGACGTTTTCCGTTTGTTTTGTAAACACAATAAATGTTTCGGAAAATACTGTCACATTTTGAACGAAATTTCCCAACAAAAGGGAAAAAACACTGAACGAAGGGAGAAAAATCCCTTGTAGTAGGTCTGCCAATTTTATACAATTACGTTAAAAAATCTGTACGTCATTGTGTCAGAAAATATCAACCTTGTTGAGCAGTATAATTGAGAACACATACTTAACATGATTTTGATAAAACCAGTTCAGAAAAATGAAATTAAAAACACGTCATAAGCGACCAGAAAAAATTGTCAAACTGTGTTTATCTCTAATCTTGATTTAGCCTTTTTGGTGAAATTAGTACTTAACTTCGAAATCTACCTGTGCCTGCAGGCCGAGCCGAGAGTGATTTTTTTTCTCTTTCTTTTCTTTTTTTTTTTTAAATGATTTTCTCAAATCCAAATTGGCTATTTTCTAACGCATTCATATAGAACCATTTTTATTTCTCACAAGCACAGAATGTACAGCTATTTTCATTCAGATACTAAACAATCAAATTCAATTTTTTAGTGTGAGACTATTTTAAGAATCCATAATCTGCCTATTTGTCATACAGTTTTATAATGAGGCTCCTAAAACTTCGCTTATCGGTGAGAATTTTAACTTTTTTTTTTTCATTTTGCACAAAAATATCATTATTTGATAAATTTTATAGTGCAAATAATGTTCCGATACGACAGTTTGTTGAATTTTCATGATTTGTTTGAAAAATAAACGGATATTGGCAATTGCCATTAAAAAAAAGTCTTTTATGAACTGAGATAAGGATTACTACTGCAATTTGTTTGTGTAGAAAAATGTAAGTCATATAAACGAGGTTTTTTAACAAATAATAATCTCTTTGTGATGTTTCAACATATTATATTAAACGTATAAAACAGTTAGACATATGAATAAAGAAATCTATATCGAATTAAAAATAAAAAACAAACTGTGCGGTATGAATTTTTTGCTTGCTTCTTTCTAGTTCCCTACGATACAACCAAATTTTATACAATGCAATTTTATATCATACTAGCTGACCCACCCGGCGTCGCCCTGACCCATCATAATAACCTTAAATAAAACTGAAGTTTGTATGATTTTATATCCTTTGAAAATCATTTAAATGAACCTAGTTTCGGTTGTTCCATTGCATTCCACAGCGTCTCGTGTGTTTCCAACAAACGTCTTTCCGAACGAACCTGTAATCTGGGTCCCCGCTACCTAACACAGCATGTGCCGGAAGTGCCCGCACGTATCGTAGACAGTCGAAAACTAAGTCTAGTGAGCCAAACTTCGTAGTAATCAAGCCCATAGAACCGGAAAAACGAATGCATAATTAATGTTCGAAAATGTCGTTAACTGAAGTCTAAGATAAACTTTCATAATCACAGAAAGTAGTATTTTCACAGAAAGTAGCTGAATTGTAATCTAAGTTAAATAAACAGAGTTGCCAAGTCTCCGGCTTTTTGTACACCACTATTATCTTAGAGAAAATGTTGTTCTTTTAAATCTACGAAATGTTCCAATTATATAAAAGAACATTTTCTGTATTAAGTTACTGGTATCCAAAAAGCCGGAGACTTGGCAGCTCTGAATAAACCAATTCCCGTTGAAATCGGGCCCTTATAACCCGATGAAACAATTTATCCTTACGCAGTGGAAGTTGCCTCCCTCCTACTCCGTAAATTTCACGGTCTACTTTTAAAATTAACACGATATTATTTAATAAACGGATGAAATCCCTTTTCTAAAGTTACCTTTAACCCTTTAGTGCGCAGGGACAAAGAACAGTTTTTTATGCAAAGAACAGTTTTTTAAATTTAATAGCATTTTTTTATTCGTATATAACTAATTCACACCAGGAGATAAAAATAGCAATATTTGTTTTAATTAATAACAGACATTCCTTATTTAAATAAAGCGAAATTAACCATTAAAACTTTCTTGTGTAAAATCAGATTCTCTGGAGTACGTAATTTCTAGAACGTATTCTATCATGCGAATTAAAGGGTTAAAGGTTAAGTTTTATAAAATAAATAATTATATAAAATAAGGTATTTGGAGACATAGATATTAAAATATTTACTGATTTGCAATATTTTAGCGTAAAACAGCCACACAACAGTAGTTATTATTTATATTGCAGATGCGCATTGAAGAAAAGATTGCCTTATTATATGAAAAATGTATCTCTGATTTTTTTTTTCATTATTTTTCCTGTGTAATAAACCTTTCAGAGAATCATATATAATTTTTTCGAAGCAAAATAAAAAATCGCGCATTTAAGGGTTAACGTAACGCGATTTTTATTTTTAATTTACGGATGTAGTTAGTAAACATTAAGTTGTTGCCGAAAAAGGAGATTAATATTCAAAACAGATGGTAGCTTGGGTATGAAGAAGGACCGGACCCAGGGGGCAGGATATTAACTGGAATGTAGTTGGGTAAAGGAAAATTTTTTAATAGTTTTAAAGTAGCTGTAGGACGCAAGAACTATGAAGAAGAAAATTGTAATAGAGTAAGATCGTTTTTAAAGAAGCTGCAACAAAGGCCCCAAGAAGGAGATTAATATTCAAAATTGGTGGTAGCTGAAGTGAGAAATTTGTTGGAGAAGGTTGGAGTTGGTAGAAGACTTAAGAAGTTGTTAGAAAAAAAAACTAATGAATCGGGTCATTTTTAAGGGAGCTACAATAAAGGGCTCAAAAGAGGCCAACTGATAGTTAAGAGCAGGGCCCTAACATGAAAATATGTTAAAAGGTCTTAGATCTTCAATTATTCAAAATTAACCATAGAGTTATGAATTAGTATTTCTTAGAATAATAATTTAAAGAAATGCGCCAAAAATTGGGCAAATGCTTAAATGATTGTCCTAGGGCCCAAATAAAATATCAGGGTGTTGGTCCTGGGAGAAGAGTCCAATACTAAGTTTTAAATTTTTGCACTGAGAAGGTGAGAAATTTAGAGGGTGAAAAATGCATGGCGCACAAAAAATTCAAGGGACCTACGGGACCCTATTGGGGAGAATGGAGCAAGGGTCTTAACTGAGATGTAGAAATGAGAGAATAACTAAATGAAAAAAGTATACCAAAAATGAAGATCGGATTAAAAGGATGCAATTTATTAACAATTTAGGGCGCAAAAACTTCAAGGGGTGCCGTACCGGGTCCCAGGCTGCCAGGGTCTTAACTGGAATGTAGAAATGAGGGAATAACTAAATGGAGAATTGGCCCCAAGAACGAAGAAGATCGGATATAAAGGGGGTAAGTTATTAACAATTTAGAGCACAAAAACTTAAAGAGGCAGAGGGGCCGACACCCTTAAAAAAAGAAAAATCTGATTGTCATGTGCATCAGGACATGTCTTGGACTGTTCTCACTTAAATGTTCAGACTTCTACGTGCGGTAGATTTTGCTAGTCATCAAACGCAGACACACAGACACTCACACACTCACATACACACAGACAGATCGAAACTTTCTTTTATTGGTATACGTTTTATTCAATTTTCCTCGCTAAAAACTGGGTTGTCGTTAAATACGATCTCGTTGATAACTTATTCTACAGTTAAATACAAACACACAAACACACTTTTAGTAACTGAGGAGTTATTGAGGTTTTAATGCATATGTATAAAATATTAATGATGATTGAGTAAAAGCACTGATTTATGAAATTGATGAGCTATCGATATTATAGTGCCCCCATGTCAGTAACAAATAAATATTACTTCTTTCAGCAAAAACAAAGGTTTATAAGGCTGGCGAATCACTGATCTTTTAATATATAAATTAAATAAATTCGATGCGCAAAAAGACGGATTTGTGAGAATGTCCAGTTATCAAGATTGAATATATATAATTCATTAATGACATTCGACTTAATAAAATCACAGATGATTAAGGATGGAGACTTTTCGAGATTTTTTGGAAATCATACCGAATTTCTATCAAACTAATTGAAATATAAATTTAAAGAGATGGCGAAGTAACTAGGTTTTTGCGTTTAGAGAGATCGTTTGGGGATAACTTGTTATTTTGATTTTTTTGCGGATGTAAAGAAAATTAATTATATTCTATTGCATAGAAGCACTGCTTTATGAGGATATAGAGTTATCAAGGTTTTAACCACAATGACCAATGATAATTGTTTAAATAAAAACATAGATTTATAAGCTTGAGGATTCATCAAGGTTTAACCGTGTAACTTGTATTCGATATATAATAAAACAGATTAATGAATCTTCAAGTTATCCAGTTTTTAGAGCAAATGTATAAATAATAATATTAACTAAATACACTTATTTATGAGGATGTCGAGTTATCGAGGGTTTAACATATAAGCGTAATAATAATAACATTTTATTAAACTAGCTGGCTTCGCATTCTAGCGCGCTCATAATTACATCGGGCCTCTAATTTATGCTAACATCGAATAAAACGAATGTCGAATTCATATGAAAATTTTCGTTAGGTGCAGTAGCGTAGCTACGTTGTTTGCCGCCCGGGATTTCATCCGTTTATTAAATAATATTGCATTAATTTTAAAAGTAGTCCGTGAAATTTACAGAGGGGGGGGGGCAACCTTCCACCGCTTAGGGGTGTATTCTTTCCTCGGGTTCTAGGGGCCCGATTTCCACGGGAATTGGTTCATTTAAGTTAGATTACAATTCAGCTACTTTCTGTATTATGAAAGTTTATCTTAGACTTCAGTTACCAACATTTTCGAACATGAATGATGCATTCGTTTTTCCGGTTCTATGGGCTTGTTTACAACGAAGTTTAGCTCACTCGACTTGGTTTCCGATTACCTGCGGAAAGTGCGGAGCACTTCCGGTACATACAGCTTTAGGTAGCGGGGACCCAGATCACAGGTTCGTTCGGAAAGAGATTTGTTGGGAACACACGACAGGCTGTGGAAGGTAATGGGACTTCCGAAACTAGGTTCATTTAAAAGATTTTCAAAGGATATAAAATCATACAAACTTGAGTTTTATTTAAGTTTATTATGATGGGCCTGGACAACGCCGGGTGGGTCAGCTAGTGTGATATAAAATTACACTGTATAAAATTTGGTTGTAACGCGCAGTAATCTAATTGTAACGTAACGTTAATCTAACTATACCATAAACATTACCTAACTGTACCCTAGCTGTAACGTGTTACCTAATTGTAACCTAACGGTAACCTAACAGTAACATACCTTCAACCTAACTATAAACAAATTATCACCTAACCGTAACCTAACTGTAACCTAATTGCAACCTAACCTTAATCTAATTATGACATAACCGTAACCTAACTGTAACGTAACTATAAACTATCGGTAACTTAACCGTAACGTAAACTAATTATAAGCTAAATGTAACGTGACTGTAATCTATCTGTAACCTATCCATAATCCAACCGTAAACTATCTGCAACGGAAATGCAACATAACCGTAACCTATCTGTAACGGAAATGGAATATAACCGTAACATAACCGTAACCTAATTATAACCTAACCGTAACGTAACCGTAACCTACTTATAACCTAACCCTAACGTAACTGTAACATAACTGTAACCTAACCATAATCTATCTGTAAAATAAACGCATGATGACGGCACGCTAAACGTAAACTAATTATAACCTAACCGTATCCTAACTGTGATGTAACTATAACCTAACTGTAACTTAAATGTAACCTAACTGTAGCCTGGCGGTAACCTAACCGTAACCTAATTGTAACCTATCCGTAACGTACTGTAACCTATCCGTAACTTAACCGTAATCTAACTGTAACCTAACCGTAATCTCAATTGTAACCAAACTGTAACGTAACTGTATCCTATCTGTAACCTAATCGTAGCATAAACGTAATCTAACTGTAACCTATCCGTAACTTTACCCTAATCTGACTGTAACATATCCGTAACCTAACCTTAACCTATTTGTAACTTAAACGTAACCTAATTGTTACCTACATTTAATCTAACTGTGACGTAACCGTATTCTAACAGTAACCTAACCGTAACCTATCTGTAACCTAAGTTTAACATAACCGTAAACTAGTTATAACCTAACTGTATTCTAACTGTAACCTATCCGAAACCTAACAGTATCCAAACCAAAACCTAACTGGGCTAATCGTCCTCTTGGCTAAATATTCTGACGGCTAATTGTCCTGTTGGCTAAATGACCTGTCGGCTAATTGACCTGTCGGCTAATCGTCCTGTCGGCTAAATGTCATATCGGCTATTTGTCCTGTCGGCTAAATGTCCTGTCGGCTAAATGTCTTGTCGGGTAATTGTCCTGTCGGCTAATTGTCCTGTCGGCTAATTGTCTTGTCGGCTAAATGTCCTGTCGGCTAAATGTCCTGTCGGCTAATTGTCTTGTCGGCTAATCATCCTGTCTGCTAAACGTCCTGCCGGCTAATTGTCCATGTCGACTAACTGTCCTATCGGCTAATTGTCCTGTCGGCTAATTATCTCTGTCGCCCTCATAGCATGCATGGTCACGGTGACGTCGTTGTGACGTCACTGTGAGTCACTGTGGTCACGTCACGTCTGTGACGAAAATGCCACCACTCAGTGATGTCACATTGTGACTGAGATATGAACTTCTTAGAAAACTTAAAAAAATTACAAAAAATATTCAAAACATGTTATTTATGTAAAATTATATTTTCTAGCAATTAAAATAGAATGTGACGTCACTGTTATGACACTGCATGTACCGTACGTCACGTCACATATGTTGCGAAAAAAATCACCATATTGTAAGTCACAGTGTGACAAAAATATGAACATAAAAAATCTTTGAAAATGAACAGAAATATTACATGCCCGAGTTACAGCGACATAAGGAATGAAAATATATTAGTGGATAGGAAATAGTAAATTCGGACACGAAAAGAGGGGGGGGGGGGTGCATAAAAAGGAAAATGCACGGTAGAAGTATCAACAAACTAGATTTTCATGCTATATTTTATCAATTTGTTATTTAACCCCTTCGGGACGGGAGCCTTTTGCGAAATTTTTAATCTTTTGCCACCGCTTTTTGAACACAGAAATTTGTATCTTCTTGAATCGAGAAAATGCGCTGATTAAACAAGGCAAATTTTATAGTAAAATTTTACTGGTGAGGAAAAACAAGGATTTTGAGCGCTTCATGCGGCACGTATACGTATCGCTCGTCCCCAAGGGGTTAAGATAGTGAAAGTATACTTTTTTATGATTTCAATTTTATCTACCATTGCAATTTAATCCTTCACTGATTGCTATTATTATAAAAGTGTTTCTCGGAAAAATGGTACGTATTGGAGTAATTTGGAAAACATATTTAGAATTAGGAATATTAAATCTGTACACTTTATATATTTAGTTTGCAGGGAGGAAGTTGTTTTATTTTATTTTATTTATTTATTTATTTTTTTGTCGACCAGTGGTATTCGAAACTTTTCAGTGGTTTCAAACTAAAATTTTCTATTACAGTTAAGTCTGTATCTTTTAATGAGCACGTAGAAAGAATACTCAGTGTTTAGTCATATATGCATTTCTTGCTTTAGAATTTGCATTCAAGTCATATTTTTTCCTGTTAGTGTTTAACTATTTTAAATAACTATTTTTTTTTAAAAAAATCTACTTCTTTCAGACTTTTTAAATAAAATTAGTATTTTCCGAAAAAATATGTATGCAAATTTTATACAAAACCCATGATATAATTATTCGTATTTCAAATTCGTGTTTTAGAGATATGACTCTAAAAAAAGGTATTTTACAAATTGTTTTATTCTACAGAAAATGAATATGAAAAAAATGACAGATTGACAAAGAAAATTTTTTTATCCTGTATACCCTCTTTTCATTTATTAAGAAGTTACGTATTTATTTATTACGTGTAAAACAAACTTTACTTTAAAAAAAAAAGAAAAGAGGCAGGTGTTTCATTCAAATAGAAAATTTTCATTACAGATACTCTTAAATAAGATAAAATTATTGCGCATTTAAACTCTCTGTTGTGTACAAAAAATATATATATATAATAATACAGTAGGAGCACCTGGTTGCGCTCAATATCGTCTGCGCTCGATTAAACAGCAGAATAAAATAAGGATCAGAGAACTACTGACGCGGGAAGATAGTTTTTTAAGCTAACAGAAATATGCCTGACAATTTAGGATAAAATACGGATATTATTAAAATATTTATGGAACTTAAAAGGTATGTCTTATTTAATTTAATTTTTTTGTTCCTGTTTGATAGATTATTATCATGAGTTAAATAGTTGTATGTTATAAACAATGAGACTGAGCTGGGATTCTTTTCAGAAGGAATATGGCGATGGAAATATTTTTGAGAAATTGTTAAATGCATTTAATTCATCTATTATAGTTTGTTGTTGTTTAATAGTACAATTATATATACTAATTATTTAGTGTTTTTCAAATTGTTATAATTATTTTTTTAATTGTATTTAAGCATTTTTTTTTTTACTGTTTGTGATTTTAATCAAACATTTAATTGTAGACATTCAGAATCAGTTAATAAATTTTCTTTGATTGTAAAATCATTTTCTACGTTTTCGATACATTTATTTTATTGGCATTAAAAAATAAAATATCATATTTAAGCATTGAAATAAAGTGTTTTTCATGCCCGATAAAGTTGAATAGTGTTTATGACTTCGGTTTGTCTGGCCGTCTGTACGCGCTCTAACTCGCGTAAATATACTCGGATTGACCTGAAATTTTTGAATGTTATTCACGTTTACCATAGCAAGGTCTCTATTTGTAATGAAGTTTGTAGCATGTTTAGTTTATTTACAGGGACAGTCAATTGTATTCCGTTACATCACGGCCTGTGGGAAAAGAATCGTTTCAAATGATTTTTAATGATTTTACACGGTTTCAAACAGAATAAAATTGATATGCATTTATGAAGCGCACTAAAATGTGCATTCCATAGGATATGCGAAGCAAAAGAATAGTTATTTTTCATTTACAGGGCTAAAAAAGGAATTTCAATACATAATGATATAGCGGTGGACGGAATTGTTTGCGGCGTACTTTATTTATGTTAATCTATTTGATATGTAATGAAATTGATATACGTCGTTGAGGTTTACATACTATGAATTATTTCATGTATAATACGAAGTGTATATAGCATACACAGGGACACACAAAATATTTCAGATAGTATATTGTATCCGAAGTACTGTTCATTAGCGATGATTGCTGGAAATGCATTTTTAATTATGATTCACTACATTTATGCATAGCATATGGTGTATATATATATGCTATAATTCATATACAGGACTATACAAAAGTATTCGTAATGGTTACTGGGTATTGCTTAAAGATGGTTTTTAAATAAGTTACGCATTTTTACGCTGCACTGTATTTAATTTACTAAGAAATGTTTGTAGTATATAGATAAAATGATATACAGGGTCACGCAAAGAATTGGATACGTTGCCGTCTATAAATTATAATTTCTGGAAATGTGATTTCAGCAGTTTTAAGAGTGTTTTCGTTTGAATTAAATTTTAACTAAATAGTGGCGTGTAATAAAGGTTCTAGGTAAACTACGGGGTTGTATGAAATTATTTAAGTATGTTTCCATATATTAGTATAAATTGCTGAAAGAGAATTTCAACCTGTTATGCGTTTCCTTGATAAACTGATTTTTTCCATTATATAGTATATATATATATCAATCTACAGATCAAATACAGGACTGTTTAAAAGAATTAGAAAACATATTTGGCTGTGGATGGTAACTGCGTAAATCAGTTTTTCAAATGTTTTACGCGTTTTTATGTTTGCTTAGTTATCTTATTTACGTTATTTCCCCCGATGTCTTGTTAAAACATTTAGGAAGAGTTGGAAAGTGTTTTATAATCTATTCTTAACGCATGATATATCTTACTTGTTGTTTCTATTTCCCAGATCAGTCTTTTCCTATAAGACATACCAAATCTAATTAGCTCATATTCACAAAATACAATATATACGGGAATAAAAAATTTAAATAAATAGGGCTTATCCTGTCGTTCTATAAATAACAGTTGTATTAATGTCCGTAAGACTCCATGTCCGTATTTAATAAAGCAATGACAAATCACATCACATTAAAAAGCTTACACATTCTTAATATTAAGCTTGAATTCAAGATCAAGCTTAGAACTTATTAAAAAAAGATGTCAGTTGATAAGAATTGTTTTTTAAATGGAAAATTAAAAATATTTTAGAAGAATAGGACTCCAAAATAGCGATATCTTGCTAAAAAGTACGGTAAAAAGATAAGATTTTATATTTCAAACAAAACTTTACTTTAAAATTATCGTAGTGTTTATGACAAGAATTATCACAGTATTAATACTTGGAAATTTTTCCAGAGAGAAACATTCGCCTTGCATACAATATTTCAAATGAAAATCAAATTTCAAATAAATTGCTTAAAAGGCACAAAGGCCAACATAGTGATAAATATACACAGGGACCCGATCCTTGGTCATCAATATAGCGCACTGACATTCTACCGACTAAACCACATGGAACGATACCCAGCCTGGAAAATTTCTCCCTATTACATGTTGACAAGGCTACAAACGCAGCACAAGATGGAATATTTATCGTGAGCCACCAAAATGGGGTAAACACGAAACTTAATTAAATCCAGCATCGATTGAAACTATTTTAATAATTGGAAATTTTTCCAGAGAGAAACATTCGCCTTGCATACAGTATTTCAAATGAAAATCAAATTACAAATTAATAGCTTAAAAGGCAATTTTAATTTGAAATTTGATTTTCATTTGAAATACTGTATGCAAGGCGAATGTTTCACTCTGGAAAAATTTCCAATTATTAATATAGTTCCAATCGATGCTGGATTTAATTAAGTTTCGTGTTTGCCCCATGTCGGTGGCTCACGATAAATATTCCATCTTGTGCTGCGTTTGTAGCCTTTCCAACATGTAATAGTGAGAAATTTTCCAGGCTGGGTATCGTTCCATGTGGTTTAGACGGTAGAATGTCAGTGCGCTATACTGATGGCCCGGGTTCCAGTTCCAGCATGGAGTCTTTTTCACTAGATCGCCTTTGCGCCTTTTAAGCAATTAATTTGAAATTTGATTTTCATTTGAAATCATCACAGAGTTTATGACAAGTTCGTCACAAATGACACATATTTCACAAATTGGTCACAGTGTGACTTCAAAGCATTGTCACTTTCGTCACAGGTTCGTCACAAAGTTAATGCCAAAATAGTCACAAATGACACACTTTTCACAAATTTGTCACACCGTGACTTCACAGAGTGGTCACAATGTGACATCACAAACGACCTCTAAAACGGCCATAACGACCTCGCATTTTAGTCACTATGACGTCACATCCACGTCACGTGACGTCACATCGACGGTCACAAAATCACAGTGTGACTTCACAACGACGTCGCCGTGACGTCACCATGCCTTTCGGGCGGCTATTTGTCTTGTCGGCTAACTGTCGCTGTCGGCTAATTGTCCTGTCGACTAAATGTACGTGTCGACTAAATGTACTTGTCGGCTAAACGTCCTGGCGTATAATTGTTGTCTGCTAAATGTCTTGTCGGCTATTTGGTTGTCTGCTAAATGACATAGACCCAATAGTAATAACAATAATTTTAAACTGAGAAATGACTGATATTTAGTTTTACTATAAGAATGCTTCAAAATTTTATTTCATTCAAAGTATCAAAGGTTGATGAGTTTTGGTCCTAAAATAATCAAATTTTTACAATTTTGCATGTCAGAGCATGTATAATATTTACATGTAGATATTGATAACGCAATGTAAATATATATAACGTATGTAGAACCCAGGAACCCATAAAAATTGAAAAGTGATACTTTTTGAAAAATAATGCCTGGAGTATTTTATCAAAATTATATTAATTTCTAGATATTTTGAACACTTTTCATTTACATTGTGTATAGTCGTGGGAAAAAAAGTAAACACCCCTGACTAACTCGGCAAAAAATTATCGTAGAAGAAAGTTACTGGTACCACACGATTGGTAACAAAGTCCCCTTGTATATGATGCATTTAAAATTTGCTTAGCATCTACATATTGCATCTACATATTAAAACGATCCATAATTTTGTTTTTTTCAATAGACGTACACAATTCTGACAGCATAAATGAACTCTTCAACCTTCAATTAGCCTAAAAACAAATTTTTGTGCAATTCGTACAATAAATTTCCGAGAAATTAATTATTTTAAAGCGAGCTTTTTTTAGGGGCTGTATCGAAATTGAAGTTCTGTACCTTCTTAATTAAGGCACCCTAAGCGCCACTCAAGCAGTCATTAAAGATTGCTAGATTATAGGATAGCATAAGAAATTTCAAAATATCTAGTCACTTCTATCATAGACCGCCCCTTAAATCATCTGCTGTTTTTTAAGCATAATTTGAAAATACTTGGATGAAAAATGTGAAATTTTGAATTTCCATAAAGCAAAACATAATAAATCTAAATACACTGCTCAAAACAATTAAAGGATATTGCAGTTTTAGGTGGATTTTGTATCTGGTAAACTGTTTAGCTGATTGATACATGGTCGACAGACATAGTAGGTTATATGAGAATAAATTACACATGTTTGGCAGAAAAAAATGCATTTTATTGCGCATTTGTGTACTAAAGGAAAAAAACACAATTTGTGCATATGAGAAAAAAAAAGAATAAGAAAAGGTGTTTTCTTCAAAGAAAATCATTTTCAGTAGGGTGTATCATTTCCACGGGCGGCCAGCAACGTTGAACACCTTTGAGGCATGGACTCAATGAGGCTATTAATGACGAGTTGGGGTATTCTGCCCCACTCTTCCAGAAGAGCTCTTCCCAGTTCTTGGAGAGTTTGTAAGGGTTGTTGGCTGCCAGAAACTCGTCTTCCTAGAGCGTCCCAAACGTGCTCGATTGGATTCATGTCTGGAGAACACGCTGGCCATTCCATTCGAACGATTCCTTCCTCGAAAAGGAAATCCTCCACCAGGTTTGCACGATGTGGCCTGCAGTTATCGTCCATTAAAATGAAGTTATCTCCGATTGCTGCAGCGTAAGGGACTACAATAGGTCTGAGGATCTCATCCCTATATCGGCGACCAGTCAGAGCTCCATCTCGAATGATGTAGAGGTCAGTGCGCCCGTCAATGGAGATGCCACCATACACCAACACTCCTCCACCGCCAAATCTGACACTTTCGTGCACGAACGCAGGATTATTCCTACTGCCACGGTCCCTCCAGATGAAAATACGCCTATTATCCGGATGCACAGAAAAACGGGACTCGTCAGAAAACAGAATATTGCTCCATTCATTTCTCCTCCAGTTGACATGCTCGGTTGCCCACTCCCTGCGGTCGCGACGATGCCTTGATGTTAATCTAACACATACCATCGGTCGGCGAGCATACAGACCTACAGCATGGAGCCGGTTTCGGAGAGTCTGAGTTGAAATCGTGGTGCCTGTAGCCGAGCGAAGGTGTTGTTGGAGAAGAGTAGCGTTCATGGTTCGGTGTCTCCGAGCTGTTAACGCTAAATACCGATCTTCAATGTGCGTTGTTGCCCGTCTACGACCTTGTCCTGGTCTTCGGCCTGCACATCCACTCTCCAAAAAACGGTTCCAGATCCTGGAATTGACACTTTGTGACACTCCAATGGCTTGCGCTACTTCGGGTTGAGTTTGGCCCCCTTCTAACCTACCAACCATCCTCAAAGCTTCTGAATCTGTCAAATGACTTCACTGAGACATCGTACTCATCGAAACAAAGCAATCACTGAATGCCGATCATCCTTGTCTTCATTCTCTTTTATCCAGTTGAAAGTCAAATTTCATTCGCTGCCGCTGAAGCGACGTTTTTGACGTCGAACTCAAAATTTGCATACTCCACAGTTTGAAAACCAGAAAAATTTGCATTTGTGATTCTCTTCTTCTATTTTCGGCAAAAAAAATTTCGTTTATATCTTTATTTTATATAAAACTTCAAATATCCTTTAATTGTTTTGAGCAGTGTACATCAAAATAATTGTAGGTTGCAATTCATAATTTTTTCGAACATTAATTTCATAATTCATAATTTATATCATAAAATTATAAAAAATTACAAATTCAACGTATTTATATTTGGGTATTTTAGTATTATTGCTACACAAAAAATTAGCACATTAGAAGTATAATTTCAGGAGATATTAATGAAAATATGAAAATGTAATTTAACATTAGAAGTACTAAATTTTGAATGTTTATAATTCAAAGACTTATTATTCAAATGACTTGAAATTTGGTGTCTATGCATAGTTTGAATTAAAGATTTGAAACATCTTGTTAAAATTGGGTATTGCCATTGAAAAAATTAAGTTTAGGTTCGTTTTAATATGTAGATAGCCCCCTAAGCAAATTTTATATACATCATTTAATAGTAGACTTTATTTACAATCATTCGGTACCAGTCACTTTCTTCTACGATAACTTGTTGAGGAGTTAGTAGGGGGTGTTTACTTTTTTTTCCACGACTGTACTTATCTTCAAAAGATATAAAATTAAAGGGCGCTTTATACTTTTTAAGATACCCAGTATGCAAAAGTAAAATTTCATAAAGAAGACTGGCTACATAGGGAGCCCATTAGCGTAGTGGTCAGCGAACTCTCTGCCACGATACAGGTTGAGAGTTCGACTTCTTTCTAAGTAAGATTCACTCATCCTTTTATCTCTTCGGGGTCGATACAATGAGCATCAAGTTATTTTGGGAACTAAACACTGGGGTTCTTGCGTTAGGCTGAACACCGGACTGGGACAGGACTGCCACATGCGACTGATTTTTAAGCGACAGGATATTTATATACTTATATTGGTCCATATTATTTTCAATGGAAACTAAATTTCACATACCAGAAGCAGCAAAACATCCCCAAACCATTATGCTTCCACCTCCATGTGTGACAGTTCGTAATAGATTTTTCAGATTGATCTTTTCATTGGGTTTTCTCCACACATTTATTCGCCCATCAGACCCAATTATGTTAAATTTTGATTCATCCAGAAATATCACGTTTTTTCAAAATGATACATCTTTGTCTATCATGGATTTTTCAAAATCCAGACGTAATTTCCTTGCTCTTTCATTAAAGAAAACTTTTCTTCTGGCAACTCTACTGTTGTATCTATATGATCTGATAACTCGTCTAACAGTTTCAGGGTTTAATTTTATTGTAAATCTGTTTTCTATTTCTGTTGTAAGTTTCACTGCACAAATTCCTGGATTTTCCTTGATTTTATGCATAATAAACCTTCGATTCCTGGGAGTTAGCTTGTGAGAAGCTCCGGATTTTAATGCTTTTTCAACAGTTCCACGTAGTTTCCATCGTTTTGTAATAGCAAAAATAGTTGAATGACTCACTTTAACAAGTTTTCTGATAGTTGTGATGCTTTTACCATCTTTAAAATGTTCTATGATTAAATTACGAATGGAATTTGTTGTAACTTTGTAGCGTCTGGCCATGTTCGCTTCAAATATAGAAATGTAAAGAAATTTACATGAATTAGTAGTAATTTCAAAATTCAGACGATAAAATTTGACATAAATTTCCATTTATAATAAAAATAAACAACAAAAAATATCGTCTGTCAAAAAATTTAGTAAAGCTTTCAAGAGTCCAATTACTTATGTGAGATTGTTTTTAACACTTTCTCGGTAAATTGATTTTTTGAAAAAAAAGTTTTGAATTTATTTCATTACAATATGTAGGTTTTATTATAGGGAAAATAAAGTTTATATGAAAAAAAAAAGTAGATCCTTTAATAGTTAGATGATGTTTTTATAAGTAAGTTTCCAAAACACAAGTGTCCAAAAACAAATGCGGGCCACTGTACACATGTACAGGGACTTGAATCAGGACTGACACCAGAGTCAGTTACGAAACATATTGCGATGTTGATTTGTGGACAATACCACTCGAACTAAAGACATGATCTGTATAATTCTTTTACACCAATAATATAATAGACGTTATTACTAACAATAATGACCCCATATCCATTTTAGCTAACGAAATAGCTCACAAAATGCGGTTTATCCCATAAGAACATTCGACGTGTGAACAACAACAACAACAAACGAAAAGACTGCCGTTGCCAAACGGCAAACACAAAAATCTGGTGGAACGCGCAAGGAGATGCGTTCAAATCAGTGTCAAGGCAAGCCGTAACACTGTGGTTTTTAAAGGTAAAGGAACCCTTTTCGGAATCTTCGGGACTTGGAAAAGATTATTGTATACTTTCGTTTTTGATTATAGTACATTTTTGTAGATTAAGAAATATCTGTCATTTTTTGCAGTGTATATAGGTAAAAAATAATGTTTCTGTTTTAATTTAAAATTTGGTTTCCGCTTATAATAAAACAAAAATGTAAATGCTGATAAAATTTAAAACAAAAGATAAGATTAAATATAGTTTTTGTAATAACGCAATTCCTAATTAATGTAATTCGTGATCCATGTTAAATACACAATAATTTGCAAACAGAATGCTTAAATAACGCTGTAATGATAATAAACCCCAAAAACACAACAACTTTAAGAAAACATTTTCCTAAAACTACTGCTCATGAGCCATTTGGCCCGTGTATTCTATTTTGAAAATTTTGCCAGCGTTGTTACTAGTATTTTAGATTTAAAAAAAAATCGTTTTATTTAGCCATAGATATAATCGCTTCGTTTGAATAAGGCCAATATACATGGGTAGAAAATTGGCGCAGAGGTGGAGCCTATTGACACCGCTAAATTTTTATGGTATTATTCAGTTTAATAAAAACTCAGAAATTTGATCATTAGATAAGGGGTAAAATACTACTATAATTTAGTGGTGTCACTAGGCTCCACCTCTGCGCCAGTTTTTCACCACTGCAATATAATTTTTCGAAATTAGTGTTAGGAAACGTACAATCCTATATCTACATCGGGCAGTTTTAGAGTTAATAACATTTTTAAGCGCCATAGAATGTATCAATTAAAACAAAACAAATTATAAAATTTAAAAATTATAGCATTTATGTTTTTAAAATATTCATTTTTTTACTTTCAATAAGACATATAACTATTTAACCCATTAACCGCCAAAACTATAAGGTTGGAATTTTCAACTTTTCAGCTGAACGTCGTTTGCCGCCAGAAACTCTGAAAGAAAATTTTCGCTTTATATGATCGTAAAATTTTATGTCTTTAAGTATGGTAATTTTTTTATTGCAAAATAGTGGTGGGACTGTAAATAAAGTAAATATATGCATTTATTTCGAGCGTATCGTGAACGCAATACCAGTGGGTAATGGGTTAAACTGACACATGTATTGTAATAACACGCTAAAATTACTACTTTAGAAAACAATTTACATATTAAAAGCCTAAGCTATCGTAATTTCCGGCCTATAATCCGCGGATCAAACAATCATGTTTCGACCTAGAAATTTTATTTAATAATTGAAGTTAAATATTTACCGCAATTTATAAGTTACATTTTGTGAAATAAGATCTGAACGTAATTGTTTGATCCGAGGATTATAGGCTGGAAATTATGGTACTTCAGTGATTAAGAATAGAAGAATTCTGCGGCATAATATAAGTTTATTCTATCATGTTTTAGAAAAACATGTATAGAGTTCTTGTTTATGAACTTGGTTTTCATGACAGTCTGATATTTTATTAAGTCAGATATATATGTAACAAAAGTGAGGGAATAGAAAAGGTTCTAATAACACAGGCCTGCGAAATTGAAGTTTTTGAAAAATACTAGAGAAGTTTTCGCTGATTTTAATGTTATTTGGTGGGCTGATTTCGAAAATGAACTCCATTTTCCCCCATCACATCAGAATTTCTTGTAACATCGATATCGATATTTTTGCTAAAATGAAAAGGACAATTTTGGACAATTTTGCATGTGCTATGTGGCAACAGTGATTTTATCCATGTGAATCTATGTAAAAAAATCGATTCTCGGTGAGGCAAATTGATTTTTCAGTAATGGATTATTTTGTTATAGGTTTAAACGGTTTAAAACAACTGGGTCTATCGGAATGTTGTGTCATGCTGAGAAAACTAATTCGTATCGGAAAATTCTATCATTTAATTATTAGACATTGATTCCGATATGTAATGTCTTATAATTACCTGGCAGAACTTACCGGTGTGAATTGATTTTTCCAACACAACAAACTTTCCAATCGACCCAATATTTTTCAAGAAAATGTGACGTGATAGAATTTTTTCATTATTTGTTTTTTAATTAGCACCAAAAAATACATAAAGTTCAGCCATCAATACCCTTGTATTTTTTTCATCGCAGGCCTGTGTAATTTTTGTCTGTTTTCTGCTTTCCTTACATAGTAACCGATGTAAATACAGTGTCACTTCAGAAATCCGGCATCAAAGTCATCTCCAACTACAGATAGCTCTAACTACGGATTTATTAAATCGGTTAGAAATTTAAAAAAATCTAAAAATAAAATTATTATTATATATGTTGTTCTTCAGTAGATATTAACGTAAATAATTATTCAGATGAAGCAATTCTTTTATTCAAAATTCACGACAAAAAGAGACAAAGATTCAAGCGGGATTCTTTTTTTTTCCAATGTGGAAAAATTGCTGCGGAACGCAAAAAAATTTCTAAAAATCGTATAAAAATTAATTAAATTAAATCTAATAGAAAAATCCGAAAACTGCATTTACGGTGCATAACTTTAGACATACAAGTACTCTCCTGCCAAATCTTGTAGTTCTGTTTGCAGCGGTCTTTTCAGAAAACACCAAAGAATCACACACACATACATGAAAACTTCTATCTGTATTTTTATAGATAACCGGAATCATAAAATATGAAACGTAAAAATTTTCAGTACGTTTTACACCAGAAATAATTAAAAAAACATTTTATAAATTGTAAATAATCATTTCGTACTTCAAATTAGTGTGCCCGTCAAACTTTATGCTTATATTTAATCAGACTTGGCCAGATGTCGGCTAGGTTACGTTATCAAAAGTAAAACTTTGTACATTCAAAGAGTTTTAAAACAATTCTGTCTGGTACGTTTCTTTGAGTAGTTGTATACATTAAATTCGTACATTCGGGTTATATTATTAAGATACGTAAAAAAACTGATTTTATTCAAATTTTATAAACTTTCCCTGTGCTTATACAGGGTTCGCACGCTATTAAGCCACGTCCCATTTTGCAAGGACTCTATCACTAATAATCACATAAAACTATCTTCTAGTTAGTGAATCGTGAAGAAAATTATCTTTATAATAATACTGGTGATAGAGCGTAGCTTAATAGTGTTCGAACCCTGTTATAACAGCTCAACATATGCCTGAATATACTTTAAAACGCATGTGGAAAAAAAATACAAATTATAAGTGAATTGAACTAGGCAAATTGGAGTAATGTTCTAGCTGTTATATTTATATGCATTTACGACAGCACTCCGAAATTATAATGACTGATATTTGTAAAGATATACAAAAATCTTAAGTGTCGTTCGAGTTTAAAATAATTTGCACATTACTTTTTATTTTATTTATTCGACTATACATCAAAATATTTTAAACTGAGAAGCAATTAACCGTATATATACCAACGGCCGGTTATTTGACTTTTACGTAGGCCTCGGAGAGGTCCTTTTTTATAGTCAAAAACAAAATTAAATCAAAACTTTTTCCACAACCATTTTCTTACGATAATTTTCATTTTAGAATTAACTTGTAAATGGCGTAGGAACCCGTATCGCGATGAGATTTTTACTGCAATTCTTACAATAATCTGCTATAAAAATTATTTTTTAAAATTAGATGGTGACTAAAAAATTGACCACTCCAAGGCCTACCGGTACAAAATGAAAATATTTTTATTGAAATCAGAAATATTTTCCGAAAATAAATAAAATATGAATTACACAGAAATACGATAACCGTAAGAGTACCGGAGTTTAAATTAAAAATTTTGGTGTAAAACATTCTAATAAAACTTGAGAAATAGTCTCAGTATGTTTAGTAATTAACCCCTTAACATTGACATTTGTTTACTTACAAAAAAAATTAAAAATGGGGCTGGACACCACTTTTTCCATACTAAAATATTTACCTTACTGAATCGAAAAATATCTGACAACCAATAAAGATAAATTTACAGTTACAAATTAGTGGTATCAAAATGCTTTTAATAACGAAGCAAGCAAAGTGTTCGTACCCGAATCCAGTTCGGGCCACACTGTTAAGGGGTTAAAGGATCCTTTACAATATTTTACAACTTTATCCACTGATTCTCTAACTGCGTGTTTTCTTCTTCTTCTTCAATTTTTTTTTTTTTTTTTTTTTTAAGTTCTCTATAGTTTTAGAACAGTATCTTATAAAAATTTAGATTAAGTTTTTCATTTTCTTCCGATGCTCCAACAAAAGGATGAACAGTTGCAAAACCAAACGCAATTGAAAGAAAAAGCCATGTAAGTGAAGATGGACATTTGCAAATATTCAGGGACAGAAATAGTATAGTTTGGTTATCAGGTCGTCCTGTGAAGTTCATTATTTCACAGTTGAAGGAAACTATCAAATCACCAAGATTGTCATCTTACTGCTCATTATACAAGACTTCTTACTATGTGATCTACGAATAGTACACTTTTGTACGGTTAAAAACATAATTGTAGTATTAACGCCATCGCGACGAGAGACCTTTGCTTAAGTTTTAATCTTTTACAACCGGTTTTTCAAAACAGGACATTTTCTGTAATTGAATCGCTAAAATGGTCTGATTAAAGGGATGGTCGTTTTCGTCATTAGCCTGACATTCTGACGGCATAGTTTTCAGCATTTTGACACACCCCGAGCGGATCCAAAACACATCTTCACCTTAGACTACCCTACGAATCCAAAAGGCACTTTCATCGGTCATTGGACCTAGGCTACCATCTTTGTCTTTGTTAACTGACGTCATTTACTTCCAATTATATGTTTTTTTTCTTAATTAATAAAATAGTATAAAAATCTTCAAAGAATTTATAAAATATATGAAAAAGTCTTATAAAAATACTAAAATTTTTATAAGATACAAAAATATATCTTGTTGTTGTGATGCTATACTTAAACTTCCTTTTAGACATTTCTTTTTATGAGCTGTTTTCCCTAGCTATTCTGTTAGATTTTTTAAATGAATTTCCTATACCATTTAACGTCTATAATCTTATGTGTCGGGGATGTGGGACAATGGTCCCAGGCTCCTCGAGGAAACTGTCTTCGAAAACAGCACCTCTGGTTAAATAGGGTAAACATTACAATAAAAAATAACTGGTGGGAATAATGAAGGATTCTGAGGGCTTTATGTGCCTCGTATACCGGTCACTCGGGGTTAAAGTTCAGAAATCAGCGTTTACCCTCAAACTAGGATATACAGACTGATGCAATGAATTTAAAACTTGTTTCAGCAAGCTGCAACTACTGAAAAATTAGTTTAAAACATTCTCTATATACCAATTAACTCCTAATGAATAGGTCATAGCTGAAGACGTTTCCCTCCGGCTTAAATATATAGTAATTTATTCATCTTTGAAATCCCTTTAAAAAAATCATAAGTTCAACTCAATTTCCAGACCCCATATCTGAAAATGGATCCATCTGATTTTATAGCCGTCAGTGCAACTTGAAAGAATCCACCTGAATTGACAAGAAAACTTATTTTTCTTTTTGAGCCTCTTCAGTAGGAGGAATATTGGAAACACATAATTTTTGTGAAATCCGCAGCTATATCTATGTGCAAAGTAATATCCCGTTACACTCAAATATCTTTTAAACAGATAAAGCTAGAACTATGAAAAAATGTCTACGTACAGTAAAATAGCTATCTGCTATCATATGAAAGTGGCTAAAGCGCCCTGAGTGGCGAATTTTGGAACTTCCCTTCGAATATCTCGAAAAATATGAGAGATAATGAAAATTATTTCAATTACAAAAGTCTATGGCATTCTCGATTTAGTAGGAAGTGAAGCCTTACATTTAAAAATAACTTTAATAGAACCTCTGAAACATTAGTTTTCCGTTTAACAATCATCCGCTTAAATAAGTAACTAATCACTTCTAGAAAAGAGTGATCATAACAAAGATTTATATTTTCTAATAAATCTAACACAAGTAATCAAGTTATCATTTATTTTAATTTCAAGTTAAGTATGATCAATATATTCACCCTTAGCAGCAATACCCATGCATTGCGTAGTACTACATATCTGCAGACTGACAGTGGACACTTTGAGCACAACTCGAATTTCTTATTAAAATAAATTTTACGTTACTTAAAAGTATAAGTTTTATTGGAAAATGCATATCTACTATATAATTCCACACTTCTAGAAGCTATTATTGACGCAGTTAAGCCGTTGATTACCTCCCCCTGAATACCAGTCCTGAGCGCTGACACAAAAATTGCGGCTGTCGCAGGCAGATTTTTTTTAACGCTTGAATGGTCCCCTAAATTTTTACAGCAGTATTTTCGTAAAATTTTCTTTGACTTGTTTAATCTCAGAAAATTAAAGAGGAAAAAACTATTATAAGTACTAAAATTCAAAGGACCGTACACATTCTGAAAAATATCCGCTTTCGGTAGCCGCTATTTTCTTGACAGCGCTCAGGCATAGTAATGAGGTTGCGGTGCGCTGATTTGCTACCGAAAAATTAAAATTTCAGGGATCCTAATAAAGAAATTATAGCTTGCTAAAATAATGTTAAATCTATCGCCATAATTTGTATGGCCTAGTGTGAGATCAATTAGTGATGAATGCATTGATTTCTGGTCTTTAACCCTCCGTCTACCAGACGGGTCCATTGGACCCGACAGGTACATACAAAATATTCATTCAAACCAGAAATTTCTTTAAAATAAACTAAGTATATAAACCAGAGAAAAATAAGGTAAATAAATAAGTTAAATAGTTTTAACCCTAGATCTACCGGGAATTTTATTCAAGTTTTAATAAAACGTTCTACACCAGAATTTTTATTTAAAACTATTTAACTTATTTATTTACCTTATTTTTGTCTGGTTTATATACTTAGTTTATTTTAAAGAAATTTCTGGTTTGAATGAATATTTTGTATGTACCTGTCGGGTCCAATGGACCCGTCTGGTAGACGGAGGGTTAAATAAAAATTCTGGTGTAGAACGTTTTATTAAAACTTAAATAAAATTCCCGGTAGATCTAGGGTTAATACTACAATTATGTTTCCAAACGCAAAAAGTCGAACTATTTCGCGTATTTGCCATAAGTAAAGTTTATTGAATCATGAACAATCAGATGCCAAACTTGGTGATTTGATCATTTTTTTCTGCGACTGTGAAATAACGAACTTGCTGACTCTAGCAGTCTGAAGCCGTCTATTTATAAATTGGGCTGCCACAGCGACTATTTTTCAATTTTATTCGCACCACCATTTAAAAAAAATTTATAGTATATATCTCTTGCAAATATAGTCAAACTGTATGTCAAAACTTTTTGTTTGAGAAAGTGGTGCGAGGTAGAATTAAAAAATAGTCGCCTGCGGCAGATGCATGTGCTGTAGCAATTACGTAAAAAAAAGGAGGAGAGAATCGCGCAGTACCCATTAGGTAAATTAACATACAATGCTCCTTCGCCTAATATAATGAACTTTCTTCTTTGTTAAAAAAAAAAAGTTGAATTACCCTTTTGAAAGAATTAAAAAGAATCTGTAAAAATTCGTTTTCGAAAGGATATAATATATTTATATTTTCACTGTGTTTTCTTTAAAACGTTTTTTGCTATTATTATATCTGATTTTTAAAGCATTGTTCGAAATATATAAAGTTCATTTTTTGAAAATCTATACAGGAATTATTTTCCTTCTTAAAAATATAGAAATCGAACTTTCGCTTTAATTCGACAGATTTATAGATTTAGTGACTCTTGCATTAATCGATATTACTTCCATATTAGTTTTTCCACCATTATATCTGATTACATACATCATTAGAAATAATAAGGAATTATTTCCAATACAGTGAATTAAACGGATTTACAGATTTCTTTGTTACATGTTCTAATCTTTTTATCAATGGATAACATAGTATATTCAAAATAGCGTTCAATTAGTTTCACAATGATTATTTACTCATAATTTCATAATTCCGTTCTTGCTTATTGCTTTAATTTTCTATATGATGATTAATCATTATACTTGAACTTAGCAACAAGTAAAATATTACCCAAAAAATTGCAACGGAATACATTGCAACATGCAATGGGTTAAATATTTCATACTATAACTAGAGATTAACCTGATGTTGTATCTAGTCGCAATAAAGTGTAGATTTGACCGATGAAGTTTTGTTTTAATGTCAAATTGTCCACTTATCTCAAAGAAAACTTGAATACCATCCATCTAACGTTTTTTTCATGCATAATGCGAATAATGTTTTTTTTTTTTTCAAAATAATGGTTCGAGAATAGAAAGTATGAATCTGTCGTTGAAATAAGTTATAGGTGAGCCACACAATGTTACCAATATTGAAAAATGCCATTTTTTTAATTCAATAAATATAATTCATTTTCTTTCATTTTGTTTAATTTTTACAGTTTTGTAGGAGAATGCTATTAGTTTTCTTCTTTGTAAATTTTTAAATTGATAAGAAACTTGAAGATCGATGATAGTACAAATTATGAAAATTGTTCTAAAAGAAAGTTCCCTTATGAGAATTCAATGCGCAAAAAAATGACAATACATTTTGAGTGTATATTTGATTTTGTAAAAAGTAAAGTGGGTATTCTATAAAAAATGGATATTTTTATCCTTCGAGAAAAAAAAAATATATATATATTTTCTTTTACGTGCTTTTTCTTTTTGGTTTATCAGGACACGTGTTTTCTTCTTGACTTATTTGCGATCAGAATAACAAATAATATTTTAACGAAAAATAAAAATGACTTAAGTGACTCTTTCTTACTCTATAAGAGCATTGTAATTTTGCAAAAGCACCAATGTTACTAAAATTACTTATTTTTTATGTTTTTAATTTACTCCATCAGGCGTGTTTTAAAGAGGATAGCTGCGTACAACAAAGTAATTTTCTGTAAAAACACTTTATTCTCATCCACATTCCATATAATCTATGTTGTTACTAATTTATGTCCTTTGTGATTAAGAGAATGGTGACATTCCCTCCGGAAATTCAATTTACACCAGAAAATTCAAATTGAAATCAATTGGAAAACGACATGAACCCGGCACAATTAATCCTGTAACAAAAATAAAAGAAATTTATCCAGATTTTGATGAAAATTTAATTATATCTCTATTATCAACTTCATTTCTTGTGAAGAATACTGGAAATTTTTTATATTCACATGTATAGAATTTCCATCTTAAACAATATTGTGGAATTTTCTCTGTAAAACAGGTTACTGAACTTTACACATAAAAGTGGAAACGCTACCGGAAACCGAACAGAATCTTGTCCATAAAGAAATATATTAATATTAACACTAGAACCGCCGGAAATTTCCCTCAAATGTTATAAAAATATATTACACCAGAGTTTTTATTTAATACAATTCAACTTATTTATTTAACTTATTTCATTTCTCATTTAACTTATTTTAGAAAGACATTTCTGGCTGGAATCGAAATATTTTTATTACTACCGGTAAAAATGACCGCTTTGGTGGTTCTAGTTACCGCCCTCTGAATACTAGGCCTGAGAGCTGACCCAAAAATGGCGGCTGCCGAAGGCGGATTTTTTTCAGCGTGTTTACGGTACCTTAAATATTCGTACCAATAATTTTTTAAAGTTTTTTCCGCTTCATTTTTCTGAGATTAAACGAGTCAAAGAAATCTTTAATAAAATACTGGTGTCAAAGTTTGAGGGACCATACCTACGTTAAAAAAAATCCGCCTTCGACAGCCGCCATTTTTTGTCAGCGCTCAGGCCTAGTATTCAGGGGGCGGTGTTCTAATGTTAATCCCATCCGTCTCGAACAGAGGATCGGGTCTTCTGCAGATTCGCTTTACCCAGCCCAATGCAGAAATCTAACCCATATAAATTTAAATCTCAATGTGTGAGCTAAGCTTGTAAAAAAATTATACACGATAGCACAACTAGTTTAAAAAGTAACTATTACCGCTTATGTTAACACCATACTCAACATTCAATGCGTAATTTTACTTAAAAAATAGCGTATTTAAAATGTATACACATAAAATTAATTGCTTTTATAACTTACTAACAATTAAGAATAATAAGTGATATAATAATGTTTCAAGTACTGTGTAAAATTATGAAAAGAAGTTTTGTCACCGGAAAAATTAACAGAAGTTCTTTGTATATTATAAAAAACTATTCTAGTTTCTTATGACAATCAAAGGGGTACCATTCGTGCGATGCGCCAACTGTAAAGATTCCTTAATTGCTCGCGCATTACGTCACGTGGCGGACAGATTCGCCTCGCTTCGTTTGTTTCAATAGTATTCTGTATGCTGTTCTGCGTTGGATTTTTTTTTTCTGTGAATGATTTTAATTTTTATATTATTTTAACAGCCTTTTTTTTAAAAAAAACCTAGTGAATGCATTATATCAACGTGTTCTAACAACTCTCGGAGAACACGTATACAGATTTATCAATACAGAGTCTACAATACATAACAGTACAGAGTCTCAAATCCGGAAGTCGAAATTCCGAAATCTTCAAAATCCGGGCATTTTGTTAACTGGCGATTATTATTCTGGAAAATCGCAAAGGACAAAATTTACTATACTAAGCTACAATTTCAAAACCGAATTCCTTTTACGAGCGTCAAAAAATTCCTGCAGAACGCGAAAATCTCTAAGAACTGCATAAAAGAATCGCGAGAAATTCAGAATAAACTTTAATGAAAGAAAAAAAAAAGAGGACAGCATTTACTATATTAGAATAAAAGATTAAAACCAGATATCTTTCACAAATGCAGACAAATCGCCATGAAGTGGGGGGAAAAAAGTTCGAAACTCGCAGAGGAGAAAATTTATTACATTTCGCTAAAAGTTGGTAACCGAGTTCCTTTTACAAATCTCAAAATTCTAAAAATCGCATGAAAAATTCGAGAAAAATGCGAAAATCTCTGTACGAACTCCGAATAAACTTTATTGAAAAAAAAATGACAAGATTTAATGCAATAGTGGGCTAAAAAAATAAAGCCGGATTCCTTTTACTCATATGGAAAAATCGCCGCAAAAATTTAAAAAAGAAAACATCAAAAATTGCATAAACAATTTAAAAATTTTCTTTTGTTATAGGGATTTTTTTTACCTTAAAAAAAATTCCTTTATTAAAATATTTGCTTTAGCATTATCTTTTTTTACTTTCTTTTATCTATAACAGAAGAACGTATTGTAGTAGAATTTTTGTTCGACTTCCAGTTTTCGACGGATTTACACGTTTTAAATGGTCGAGATCCCGAAAGACATGTTTTTACAAAGTATCTGTCTGTCCGTATATGTGTATGTCTCATTATATCATCGGAAAGTATACGAAGTTATGTATTTCTGACTATGGCCAAAATGTCAAGGTTAAATTTGGGGATATTCTGCCGGGAGGGGGCGCTGTAATAGCGATTTTTGTTCATTTTCATTATTGATTCACCGGAAAGCATACAAAGTTAGGCATAGATTTGAACCAAACTTCATACGCATACTTTTTACTATTGACGCCAGATTCCAGTTGAAAATGGATATGTAACCCTGGAAGGGAGCGCTGTGATAACGATTTTTGTGCGATTTTTCGTAGTTTTGTTGTACATCGGCTGCTGATGCAGCGACATGCATTTCGTATCTATAACTAACTCGGCGATTCGCAAACAGAATAACGATGATATTTATTTTATTAAATATTATATTCGTGTTACTCTGATTAATAAAATGAAGCAGAAATTTAAGATGAAAATTAATGTAGGATTGAAGTATTAGCCTATAAGCAGTGCTTAATTTGCGTTAGATATTATCGTTAATGTATTCTGTTTGATTCTCAGCTCTGCTACTTCTTTGTTTTTAGTGGAAATTTAAATATTAGTCTGAATTCACCGGCGCTCACTCCGGAATTTAGCGGAAATAGTGTTTCTAAAAAATCAAAGCCTAAATTTTTATTTCTTTTTTTCCCATTTCTAATATTTTGCGTTCTTTCCTACCAAAGCGCTTACGTATGTGACGTAGTGTGTCCTGTGTAGGTTTTTTTTTTTTTCAATGGTTTCAGAATGGCGACGAGGAATGTCAGAATTAGTTGCAACTGTTTCTGCTGTTTTTATTCGCTGCTTTTCGTTCGTGTTTTTAAAATATTCTCTCTGATTAACTTTCTAGCTCTGCACGGTGCTTAATTTGCTCCGATCACAGGAGCGCAGCTCCAGTACTTCTTTATTTTTAGTGAATATTTAAATATTAGTCAGAACAGACCAGAGTTTATAAATACTGCGCACCAATACAAAGAAGTCCCTGACGCGTAGGATTTTCTGAAAATTTCCCACTCCTGATTTTAATGTTTTTGCTCTGTTCATTTATTAGAATTTATTAGATATTAATGCCTAAAGATATGTCAAAAATATAAATTTCTTTTTGAGGAAGACGAAATTGCTTTAAAATTTGAAATAGTGTATGAAATATAAATATGCGTATGTGTGTGTGTGTGTGGGGGGGGGGGGGGGGCAGGGGGATTATAAACTTTGTTGTTATTGCTGCAAAATATTAGAGCTCCGGTACTTTTTTTTTGCTAGAAACTAAGCCCTGTGTATATATATTGTTGCAGATATTTGAATCATATTGATTTTGATCCTGAATAAGCATAGTGACATTCGAAATTTTTTGAAAACTTATATCTAGTAATCAGACAATAGATTATTGTTAAAAGTTTTGAAGTGAGTTTTGTTTAATTTATTCTGTTTGATAATTCTAGTCTTTTTATTATTACTGCTGTGTCATCATATTCATATAATTCATCCATTCATTTTATTTTACAATAGTTTAAAAGTTTTCATTTGTACTTTTACGCATTAAAAATGTAATTTTTTTCGCGAATTTATTGAAGTGTTTGAATGAAACAAATGTATCGCGATATTATTTAACCATTATGTATGTTATATTTAACTAACTCCAATCAGTGTTCGAACAAATTATTTTAAGGAAAGTGATTTCGTTCACTTTACTTTCGAGGATCTGTTTTTAAAAAAATTATTTACTTAATATTCCGTTCTTTTACTCATCTATTTACATTGTCACGGCCGGTCTCTCTCCGATCTTGTCCGCCACGTGACGTTTCAGTCCTGCTCTAATCTGATTGGCTATCCTTCAAATGGAACAACCTTATGTAGAAGAATCTTCATGACAATGAACAAAAATGAATGTAATCATGAAAGTCTGCTGTCTCATAACGAGCGGCAGATCGAAGTATTTGTTCCGTTTAAATGTTTGTACCTAGGATCGCCAGTTCGCTGTAACAAAATTACTTTCTCGTAGATCAAGACTACAGAACACAGTAAACCCTATAAAATCTGAACCTGACTGTAACGGAATCTTGTCTTAAATGTACAAAATGCATGGTCCCTACGTAATGAATGCCATGCAATTGTACCTGATACACGAAAACCTGGCTAAAACGGAGTTTTCGATTTTATAATGAAATTTGAAGGGCATTGCATTTAATCATGAGAATCTACTGCTTCATGATGTAGATAGAAATATTTGTACAGTTTAAAGTTGTGTAATTAGTGTCGCCAGTTCCGCTGTCACAGAAAAGCCGGACAACTTTACCGGACTGGAAATTATATAAAACGGAATCTGCCTACAACGGAATCTTGCCTTAAACGTTCAAAATGCATAGTCCCTTTGGAACGAATGCCACACATTTGTACCTGATAGATGAAAATCTGTCTAAAACGTCATTTTCGTCTGCCTCCTTCAGATTTCTCCTTACTAGGCATTGCTGTAGTAAATAATAGTTTTATACAATAAAATGAATGAAATAGGAATCGCTAGGTGCTGCAAAAAAATCCGTTTTGGAAAGGTTTGCGGTTGAGCTGTTAAATGATATGATACTGCATAATATTCCATTAGTATGGAAAAATTTTAAATTTTTACGTCTGGTATAAACAGGTTACTTTTTCATAGTATTTACTGAAACAAGTACTTTAAAACATGTAAAAACAGAATTGCTAAGGACTGGCAACTGTTCGGTTTTGGACAGTCTTCGGTACTTTCTTAGACAGTAGATTTGTACGTTGCTCTTTTGCACGTTTATAAAATTTTCCGCTAAATACGGGGTCTGTTTTCTTAGGTCTTACTGTATACTGCATTCATTACTATTTCATTTTCCACTCGATGAACACTAATGAATAGTATGGTAATAAAAGAAACGAATTTGTGCATCATAAAAAATCGCTATTTCGGCGCACAAGGCGTGGTTACGAGGTACTAGAGAAATGTAAGAGACTGTACCGCTACAACCGAAATACTCAAGGCCAGAGGATACGAGTTGTCACGTCATCAATAATCAACCGACTTCTCACTAGTGTTAGAATTCACACGGGAAATTTTTGAATAGCAACTTTAGAATGTTTTTTGCAACTGTAACCACCTGTTCGTAGTGGCCTACGTAAAATATAGCCTATGTGGGATCAGGGACTGTCACCATGAATTTAACTATTACTTTTGAAATCGGTTTTGTGTTTTCTGAGATTCCATTCAAATCGTAATTTAGAACAGTTTTTGAACGTTTTTCATTCATTGCACCTTTTTGACTTTGGAATCTTTTTAGAAATTCTTCTTAGAGAACATTTTCTAAGTTCAGAACATTATATTATGAGTATCCACCATGACTAATTTCAATTTTCTACCTTTAACTATACCATAATCTTAATTTAGAACGTTTTAAGAACGCTTTTTGCGCATTTTTATCATGTTTAAATTTAGATTTTTTTTATAAACTATTCATAGAGAGCATTTACATTTTATACGTAACTACCATGCCAAATTTCAAATTTCTAGGTCTTTTAATGTCACAAAAATGTCAATTTTGCTCCTGCAAACCCCATGAGGGTATTGGTACTGACATAAAATATATTCTATGTCTAAAAAGGGACACCATCAGTTTGTTATCATTACTTTTGGAATCGGTTTTGTAGTTTACCAGTTATTGTTCCCTTACAAACAACCGTTACTTCTTTATAATATTGGTACTTGGTACAGATTTATTTATTTTGAGAAATAGCAATTATATTCTTTTGAACAGTTGACTGAAACTGCTTTAATCCTGAACAGTATGAATGCTTCTTTTGGAAGTACATTTTCTTTGCCTTATTTCGTCACAGACTTTTGTGGTTACATAATGCAAGTAATTTTATTCAAATATAGTAGTAACCAGCGATTGAATTTATTTAATAAAGGATAAATTTTAATTAATTCTTAGGTGCATGGCTGCGCAGGTAGAATTAAGTGATTGAGAATTTTAAAATTCTCATGAGAAATAAATTTATTTGTGCCGCTAACAATATTAAAGAACTATTATTATATAAAAATATAATACTCCCTCCGTCCCAAATTTGTTGCGACATTTAGGTCGAAAATTTTGTCCCAAATTAGTTGCTACATTTTAACCCTTTCAGGGGCAGAGGAATTATGTTCGTAAAATGATGAAATAATTGACTGATACCAGAATATTCAAACGAATTTCTTAGTAAATAATAAAACGCTATTTTGCACTTTAATTACAAATATAACAATTTATTAAAATATTCTTGGTGCCAGTAGTCAGTTTTGGAATTAAAATTAGGTGACTAGACCGTCTAGCCACCGCCCTTTAAAGGGTTAAGTGGGTATAGTCATACTCGCCCACATCGACGCCATTTTGTAAGGACTCTACCACCAGTATACCATAAAAATAATTTTCTTCATAAATAATTAACGATTCGTTATTTAGGAGCTGGCTCTATGCAATTACTGATGGAATGATCCTTACAAAATGGGACGTGGCTTAATCCCTTGAGGGACGGTGGGATATATTTTATCCCACCTACGATTAATCAGAATTTGCACCAGAAAAGTTTTAGGAAATTGTAGTTTTCTGACTTTAGTGGAGAATAGTCGTAAAATTGCTTTTCGTTATTTTGAAACAAAATTTTTCTAAATTTCCGGTGGGAATTAAACATTACACAAACGCAATTGCTTGCCCTTTGAGGGGTTTTAAGAGCGTGCGAACCCTGGATTTTTTAAACTAATTTGGTACCTTATTTACGGAGAGTAGGAGGGAATGATTGGTAAGTAAATGTTGTTGATTGATGGCATAGTACCCTGAAATCTCTGAAAAATGTTCAAACAAAATCATAAATATCAATAATCAGTACAAAAATAATCAAATATAGCAACTAATTTGGGACAGAGGGAGTATATATAATTATCTATTTATATATATTATTTATTATATAATTATATATATAGGGGAGGTGGGGAGATGAATGGGACATTTTTACGAAAATGTTTATTTTTGATGCTTTTTTATAGTTATTATCAATATTATATATCACATTTCATACATTAGATATTTGACTACATCTGTGCACCATATTTAGTCTTGATTATTGTCATACAGTAAAATATTATAAAATTTAAAAAACGTTACTCTCTGTCCCATTCATCCCTATAGCAGGGATGAATGGGACACTAATAGGGGTGGATGGGACACCAATATTTTTCTCCCTGTATTAGATGCTACCTAGTTAAAATTTATAATTATAAACTTATATGTATTTATATTTGTAATATATGACCTTATAATATGGCAATTATATCTCAGCGTTGCTAATAACTTCTTTTACTGCAGTTTTAACTTGTAATGCAAACTTCGACTGTCTATCTGTTCCCCTTTTCCACTTACAAGGCATTTTAGATATGAAATGAAAGTGAAAAATGCCTTTGAAATATGGCATAGCCAATATTTTTCATTCACAACTTATTAATAAATATTAATTCAATGTATCTTAGATATCATGCAAAATTACTTGTCCTGAAATTTCACGACCGGGAAATTCTTCGGTACCAGTACTTTCTTTTGGAAAAATCTTTTCTTAAATAAGGTGAAATTTCGCACGTTTAACCTAGATTTATTTTTCTAGAAACAAATTGTGATATATCTCCTGAAAAAATCCCTTACGCGTACGACACCTGCAAATGAAATTATGTTAGTGGACGTGCGAGTGGGAATTTATTTAAGCACAAATTTCAAATTCAATATAATTTACCCCATCTGATCAATATACATATATTACTTTTAACAATTTTACCTATTCTGATAATGTTTCAATAGCAATTTTTTGATAAACTGTTTAACCTTTATTACAATACAATAACTAATATTCCATATAATTTTTAGTAATAAGCAACCTATATAATACGAGTACAGTTTAGTACTAATAATTAACATAAATCATTAATTTATAAACCTATATAATATTTTTAGTTAATAAATAAATGTTTTAACATCTCTAAGGATGAAAAAGACTGTCCCATTCATCCCCATTTAAATTGTCCCAATCATCCCTATGATACATAGATTCAATTGTCCGCTATTTATGCCGCAGGAATTATTTTGTCACATAGGTTAATATGCACTCATTTTAATTACCAATACTGAACCTTCAAATAAATAACTACAACATATTTATTTATATTGTATAAAATATTTGACAACTTCAAATTAAAAAAAAGTTACTTTTAAGCAGAGTTTTAAAAAATGCAACTTTGCAAAAAAATGAAAAGAGCCATGTAGTTTTGCTTTTGGTTCTAAAGCACACTATGGTAGGGCCATATATGAGAATAGAAATCAACTAAAAAACGTTCATTACATGAAATATTGAGAATGTCCCATCCATCCCTTGTCCCATTCATCCTCCAGCTCCCCTATATATGGAGAAACCTACTTCGTAAATGATGGGCTGCTCTTGTTACTCAAAAACAATTTATTGGGAAATTCACATTTCCTATAATCTAGAACAGTGGTTACCAACTGTGGCATGTGGATACAACTAGTTTTTTAAAGAAAAAACCTACTTCTTGAATCGCAGAGATTCGGTGTTAGATAAGGCAATGGTTGCTGTAAAATTTTAGTACTGTGCAGCATGCCACACTGAGTCAACATTGATCTAGAATAATACACGAAAAAATAAATATCGAACCGGAAAAGTAATAGATTTTGTGTGAATATATTTACAAATTAACCACTCGTCCGTGTACAAACACTTTATCTTATGTGATGTTTTTTTTTTTTTTTTTTTTTTTTACAGAGCCATTTAACCCCCAAAGACTTTGTAATTTACCACATTTTAAAGCTTTTATCTTTAACCATAACTTAGACCTAATTGAAACATTAACTAACTTAAAGGCAATGGCGGTGAATCCTAATGAGGGCTTCCTCCCTGCTAAAAATACTACCCGGAAAAGAATCCGTGAAGAACCCAGTATCGTACCCTTAGCAAATAAATATGCCATGTTAGCAGATAAAGCTAAAGAAAATACTGAAAATACCGATATGGAAATCCCAGATTCATCTGAAGGCGGCGCAGTCGGTGGCTCTGCTTCACCCACCACCCCTAAAATAAAAATCCACCCATTCTATATAGAAATAAAGGGTAAATGGCACGAACCTGCTGCCAAAATAAAAGAGCAAAATGAGACCAACCCACTTATCAAGATGGACGGTGAACTATTAAAGTCCACTGCAAAAACGACTCAGACTTCCGTAAAACCCAAGCATACTTAGATACCAATGCAATAGCTTACACCACCCTGAACCGTGCGGAACAGCGCCCTCGAAAAGTAGTAATACGCGGAATCCCATGTTATAGTGACCCACAAATCATCATAGATGAACTTAAACAACATAATTTTATAGCTAGTAGAGCTTCTATGATGAAGAGCAGGAAGACTGGTAAACCAATGCCCCTGTATGTCGTAAACATCTTGCCAAGAGCAAAGTTTGAAGAAATCTATCAAATAACCGAAATTTGTTATATAAAAGTTACTACTGAACGATTTAAAGGCACGGGAATTGTAAAACAATGTTACCGTTGCCAAAAATTTGGCCACTCATATCTGAAATTTGCAACCTCCCTGCAAGCTGGGCCAAATGCTCAGGAGGGCACTTAACCCCTGATTGTGATAAAATCGGAAAAATAACTCCTAAATGTAGCAACTGTTCTGGCCCCCACCCGGCTACTTATCGTGGTTGTCCAAAAAACCCCCAATTTCACAAAAATAACCAAATTTCAAAATCTTCCCCAAAAGATAAGCCAGCCAAGTCTTTCAAAGACATGCTAGCCCAAACTATGGCAAGCTGCAATTATGTTAAACCAGCCTCAGTCCCTCAAGTTACTATGAAAGCCCCAGATACGGTTGTAACTCCAGCACCCAAAGCTGAAACTGCAAATCCTAATGAAAATAAGCCAAAACACCCTGAAACTGCAGCACCAGAAACTCCTAACAGCTCTAACTATATAACTGATCTAAAAGATATTCTAAAAACTTTCCAAGAGATGAAAGAAATCTTTAAATTTAACAAATTCATCCAATGTTTCCAAAACATAGCTAGAGTTTCAAAAAATTGCAATGACCCAATGGAAAGAATATTTATAATTATCAACGCTTTTGACAGCTTGGCCACGGAATTCGACTCACCCAATAATGAGTAATTCCTCCCCATCTTTTTCCTCTTTAATCGTCCTCTCTTGGAATTGCAACTCTTTACATCACAAATTAAATGAACTTAAACTTTTCATTTCTGATCACCCTCAAATTGATGTCATTTTCTTACAGGAAACTTTCAGCCCTACCTTTAATATTAACATTCCTGGGTATAGGCTATTTCACACACCCCGCTCGGACGGCACCCCGAGAGGCGGCACTGCAATTTACATAAAGCACCATATCCCTCACTATCTTTTTAGCAGTCCTACTTTTACTGACATTGAATACACTAGTATAGTCATTAAGCTTCCCCACATTAATATTCACTTAGCCTCAATTTACGCACCACCTACTGGTAACTTTCCTGTTAATAGTTTAACTCAACTCTTTTCTCATCACCAACACTGCTTCTTTGTTGGCGATTATAATGCCAGAAGTAGGCGTTAGAACTGTCACGGCAATTCTCCTCGGGGTACCTCTCTTCATAATCTTGTTCAACACCTTAAATTAAGCTTACACGCACCTAATACTCCTACACACATAAGCACGGCGCCTAATACCCATGATTCCATAATTGATCTTGATATCTCTAAAAATCTTCCCTATCCTATCACCTTTACTGTCATTAAAGATCTTTCCTCTGACCATTACCCTGTCTGTTTCAAAAATAAACCCTATTTCTCCGCCTCCTTCCGTGGCCATTGACTGGAAAAAATTTACCAACCATCTTGATAATCAAGTCATTACTTTTCCCATAATTAACTCTACAACTGATATTGATGATGCTGTGGATTTTCTAAATTCTAAAATTATTGAAGCCCAAAATCATGCTACCTTCAATACCTTCAAAAATGATAACTCATTCATACCTCCCCGTTATATGTATAACCTGATTAAAAATCGCAACCAACTCCGGCGACAATTTCATAATTCTAGAGACCCCTCCCTTAAACCCTTAATCAACAGAGCCAATAATAGAATCAAAAATTGCCTTTATAAAGAAAAGCAAAAAAGTTGGAATAATTTCCTCAAAAATCTTGCTAGCGAGGATAATTCTCTTTGGCTAATCAAACGTAAGATCAATAAAAAATACTCTCCCATTCCCCCTCTTTCGGACAATAATATTAACTATGCTTATACTGACCAAGATAAAGCAAACCTACTTGCCAACTCCTACGCTTTACAATTCTCCCCGAACCCAAACCTCGCTAGCCAGGACCATAATGATGAGGTTAGTGAAACTGTTCGGAATTTCCTAGCCGTCCCCCCTGATGACCCCCCCCCCTATTATTCAGCCTATTGTTATCCATAACATTATTAAAAAATTGAAAAAACGCAAGACCCCAGGTTATGACAAAATTTCTAACACTGCTCTTAAAAATCTTCCTCCTAACTGTATTATCTATATCGCCAATATTACTAATGCTATCTTCAAATTTAATTACTTCCCGAAACCTTGGAAACTTTCTATCATATCACCCATACCCAAACCTGGAACTGATCTCTCTGACCCTACTAACTATAGACCTATCTCTCTCCTTCCTTCTCTCAGTAAAGTCATCGAACGTGTCATTAAGGCCCAGTTGCAGGACTTTATTCAGCAAAACAACATCCTTATGCCCGAACAATTTGGCTTTCGCCCAAAACACTCAACCCAACACCAGCTCCTTCTTGTTGTTGAATTTCTCAGCGAAAAACTCAACGCGAAGATCCCAGCTGAAGCCATATTTCTTGACGTCGCAAAGGCTTTTGACAAAGTCTGGCACGAAGGCCTTATATACAAATTAATTAAGCTAAAATTCCGTGCTAGACTCATACATTTAATATACTCATACCTTTGCGTTCGAACTTTTAGGGTCCGCATCAATAACATCTTATCCATAATTCTCCTTATACTAGCGGGCATCCTTCAGGGGAGCGTGTTGGGCCCAATGTTATTTAACATATTTTTCAATGACATCCCACGCTCATTACTTACTTATTTAGCCCTGTATGCGGACGATACATGTATCTACGCTTCAGCACACCACCCAGATAGTCTATACAGGTACCTGCAGACTCATCTTGAAGACTTCCTTGACTGGTGCGACCTATGGCGCGTTCTAATCAATGAAAATAAAACTAAAGCTGTTTATTTCTCTCGTAAATTTATTTATCCTCCTAGACTAACAATAAATAACACTACAATTCCATGGTCCGACGAGGCCAAGTACCTGGTTGTCATCCTTGATCGTAGGCTCACTTGGAGCAAACATATTCTCTCCATCAGGGGGAATGTCGCCGGAGCTTTTCTTGCCCTTAAACCGCTTCTTAATACTAAAACCCTTTCCGTTCACAACAAGCTCATCCTCTACAATTCCTGTATTCTCCCCATCATTACTTATGCAATTCCTATCTGGGGCTTTACCTGCAAATCCACTATGGACAACCTAAACAAACTACATAATAAACACCTTCGCACCGTCCGAGGCGCCTCTAGATACTTACCTAACTCCACTGTCCGAAGGGACCTGAACACTATCATCCTTAGGAAAAGAATAAAAGATCTTGCAAAAACTTTCTATTCAACCTTATATGACCTTCCAAATGATATTCTGGCAGAGCTCCCAGACTACGACGCCTTCGAGCCCCATCATCGTAAACGCCCAAAATATTCCACAATAATGGAATCCCCGTGAGCTTTGTGTTAACCGCATAAGATTGCTCTAGTAAATTTTCTTTCTTTTTACTTTCTTATATTATTCATATATATATATATTTATATATATATAAATCTCTATATATTAATTATATATATAAAAAAATAAAATAAAATATATTGCCCTGATTAGTGCCTTTTTGTTAATGTAAGCAGCCTTGCTGCCTTCCTTAACCGCCGACCCTGCCCTTGCTTGGTGTGAGTAACTTTTGAACTAGTGCTAACTTTTATTTTAACTTATTTTTCTATTCCTTACAGCAGTCTAGTACTGCAGCTAAACCTATATAATAATATAATTTCATCATTAAATCCAAGTTCTTAAACTTTCTTTAACATTTTTCTCTTAACTTTTAAAGCATCTATGCTAGTAATATCTTAAGTTTTTCCTTTTTTAAGTAGTTGCAAACAACTACACATTTCTTATTTTCCCAATGGCTCTATTTAACATAAGACATCACAATTAATCAGACTGGGTGTAAAGTTGACTTCAACTAGGCAACCCCTTAACCGCTGCTTCACTGTTCAGCGTCCGTGTACATTTTTAGCATAAAGTTTCTATCCAGTGCATCTGTTCTTTTTAGGCAACAGATAACAACGATAATTATACATAGGTAATACTGTAAATCAAAGCGTTATAAGTAAGCGAACAAACTTAATGCTGGAATCAGGCGTAAATTAACACAGTTGCGCCACCTTGTGGACGGAGTGGTAATTCGCATCCTTTTAGTGTGGCGCGTATTTTCTAAATCTTTAGTCACTCATGGAAATGAATTTTGTTTGCCACATTTATTGCAAAATAATGGCGCAGCGGGAGGGGCATCTAAATGCACTTGATACCACGAAGTTCTCTTCGCCTTATCAGAATCACTTCAGTTATTAATCAAGGTGAAAAAAAACTTTACAATTTTAGTGGTGCGAGTAAGAAAACAGTTAGGTAGCTATCTGTAGTTCACACTCCATCCGCTAAGTGGCGCATGACCTTGATTGATGTGACCTCGTTTTTTATCTTGTGGTTACTTCTCCCATTTAAGATAGGACGCTTACTTATATCGCTTTGCTGTAAATTGGTTGAGTCAGATCCGCAAGCACTCCGATATGCGCAGTAATTTCCGGTGTAGAATCGGAGGATCAAACAATCATTTTGATTATCATAATTTTTTTATTCCGTATCGTGCATCCGGAAAACTCGATGTGGTTACTTTTGAGAATCACTTTTTCGAAAAAACAATCTTAGCTTAATTTAATCATAGAATTCTGTGGTTGAATAAGGTGAAAATTAACATTCGAAATAGTTTCACTGAAAGATACGCATATATAGTCAGCGTAAATGGTTTAAGTAACTGGTTTCTCTGTAATGTACTGTAATTTCAGGCGTATAATCCCAGGATCGAGCAAGCATGTTTGAATCCCTTAAACCTTTGCGCTCGTATGTCCTGTCTCACTGGACATTATTAGGTTGAGCAAAAAGTTCTGGGAAATTTTTAATCTAATAATTGCCAGAATTTGTATCGTATGTAGGAGTACTAGTGGTATATCTATAGGAGTTCAGGAATTTCGGCTCTAAAATGTCTATAGAGCAGCATGATTTTTGTATATTGATCTGGCATTATTGGGGAAAAGGTCTAACGATTCTGGTTGATGAGTTTGCACAGTTGGACGGCGTCGAAATTCTTCCACACTCCGCCTACAGTCCAGTCGTGTCTCCATCCGATAATGGCCTCTTTCGATCAATGCAACACTTTTTCAAGGGCCGTCGATTTGAAACCTTTAATGCGGTTGAAGAAGCCTGTCAAAAGTTTTTCGATTCCAAGGAGCCGCCATCGTACTTACAGCAAATCCGGAATCTGGTAGAACGATGGCAGAAAGTCGTGGACTATGGTGGTCTCTACTTTGAAGAATAGTCCTTGTTGCTTTTGTTGTTAATTGTTTGTTTTCGCATAAAAACGCAACTTTCACAAATTTCCCAGAACTTTTTGCTCAACCTAGTATCTTTCTTTTCAAAATTTGTTTATGGCACCAGTAATAAAGGAAAATAAAATTTGCCTTATTTAATTACAGTCTTTTTGAAATTGCATACTTGAAAGAAATTTCTTTAAAAAAAGCGGTGTGTCAACCGAATAAAATTTGTGTAACAGACGCCCGAGTCGAAAGGGTTAATTTTGTAAATGCGTGTCGTGCATCCTTAAAACGAGACGTGTTTGCAATTGTGAATCATTTTTCTAAATAGCAATCTTAGCTTAATGTAATCGTAGAATTCTATGATTGAATAAGGAGAAAACTAATAATCGAGATAGTTTTACTCAAGGATAAGCATCTCTAAACACCCTAACTGGTTTAATTCTATTAACATCTATTTTACACAAGTCCGGTATCCATAAATAATAACGATATCCAATGTCAATATGAAAAAGTGAATTTTCATATTACACTTTCTTACATCTTTTTAATTAGAATCGGTATTCCGAAATGTTAACAGACTCACCTATGTTTATAATTTGTGCGTTTGTTAATGTATTACAGAAAGTTTTCTGTTACAGGGCATCCAAATGGTCCGCGAACTGAACATCGATATTTTTTAACAGAAAATTTCACTGTAGGTTTCTACAGAATTTTCTCTAGAATTAACCTCCGAAGGTGGTTTCTGTGGAATTTGTACGGAAAATCTAAAAAGAAAAATTTTCTAAGAAAATATTGGTGTTCAGTTAGCGAACCACTTGGTAGCCCAGCTCTTACGTTTTGTTACGGTTTCATTTTCTATAACGTTCGAGCGCGATGATGTTTTTTTTTTTCAATATGGCGCGGCGACTAAATAAATCAGGAAAAACATTTAATGTGAATTTTGGCAATTTAAAAACACAAGAACCTCAAATTTTGTTCTTACCAGACTCTTTCTAACCAGTACAGAGATCCTACTTTTTCAAAGAAATACCAATATTTTTAGCAAAAAAAACTCGACTGTTAAATTGCGCGTTATCAAAAGGCGAAATTTTCTCTGATAAATTACTGGTGCTTATCTGACCTAAAGTCGGGGAAATTTCCTGATCTGTCTGAAACCTGTAGTAGCATGTCATGAGGGGCGAATGAATTATTTTACTATTCGAATGAAGCATTCGAGCATACGCAAAAGTAAAGCTCACAACTTTTTTTTTTATATTCAATTCTACCAGAAAGTTTGTATCGAAGAAAAATTCTTATTTTAATTAGATTAATTCAAGCAAACCATAAAATATAATAAAAAGTTTTGCCCTCAAAACTTTTGAAGATAATTGATTGGAAAAATTACGAAGGTTGTCAACTCTGATTATGTTTCCTTTGTTAAATACTGTCTGGTGGTATTTGATTGAAAATATAGACAATGTTTGGAAAATATGTTTTTGCGCATGCCCGAATTATTCAATCGATAGTAAAATCATTCATTCTGCCCATCCCTAAAAGCATGTGTGGTAATCACTACTCTATTTTGTTTAAGTAATTTGTTTTAAATGCTCCCGATCCCTCTATTTGTGTTCTAAATCAGTGTAATTCGAAATCAGTGTCCGATATTTCTTTAATCACAAATAATTAAAAACGAATCTCTGAAACTTTTGAACAACATATGAGGACATAACAACATAACAACCACATATATAAATTGACTGTTTTTAGAATCAATTCGTTTATTTGAAATTGATTATAATAACCTAGTAACTGCATAAATAAATAACTTTTTAGAAAATCTAAGCTAGTTTGAACGTTTGAGGTTTTTACAAACCAGACTCAGCTTGATATTTTAAATATTTTTAATTCGTGAAGGTCTGCAGTTTAATAAATGCAGGTAGGAAAGTATTATTCACGCATTTCAGGAGACTGGTGGGTTTCCACCAGTACCGAACGAACTGCATTGACCAAATGTTTCATGGTATTGGCAGTAGAATGAGGTGCAAGAGCCTATTCCTTTTATTAAAAAAATACAGTTCCACGAATCTTTTCTTTTGTACTTATAAAGAGCACACGATACAGTCAGAGCCTGATTACCCACGGGGCAAATTTCTACCACTAAAAATAAACAGAAAATTTTGCCTCATTCGTGGCAGAAATATTACATGAATACGGCGTTTAGATAAGTCGAACTTTTCTTTTAAAATTTATTGGTGTAAGTGTGCCCCGTTGATAATCAGGCCCTGGATACAGTTCTCATATCGATAAAAATAACAAATTTGTTTCAAGTGTCTGTACAAAAAAACTGTTTTAGAATGGTTTAATGTTAAACAAAAATTAATTCAAGATGATCTGCTCCTTTTTGACAGGAGATAAGAAAATATAGACATTTCAAAAAACTACCGGTCAGTACTGCACGCCTGTCATATTCTAAATGGTCCTGGGCATTTGTCATATACAGAGGTCTAAAAGACAATTCCATTTGCATAACAAAATAAATTGTAGTTTGCAATTATCAATTTACGATTAAGAATAATTGTTGTAAACTTTCAATTATCCGACAATCTAAAGTTCAAGGTTACGTCGTGAAATTGGAATCGTTAGGTAATTGGACAATATTGCAAGTTGATTAATCATTATGTGCTAACGGTTGTTCCGTTCATGTGTTGCCAGTCGTATGTGCCAATGTAGTCTTCTATGATAAAAAATCGCTGGTCAGTGGCTCGGAAAACCATTATAGGTTACAGTTTATTTATTCTTTATTTATTTTGTAAAACATTTTAATGCTTGTTTTTTAGAGCTAATTTCATTATTAATTTTGATATATATAATTATTAGTCACTATTTAAAATTAAACGTAAATGTTGTCTCTAAACTTGTGTAGAGTTCATGAAGGATGGCGAATTAAATTAAAAATATTATATTTTAGATATAGAAAATTCCATACGAAATTTGAGCATATTAGTTTTCGTGTTTTGGCACAGACATTCATTCTTGTAATTTATTAGAAACGTTTGGAAGGAATATGCAGTATTTACACGGGATTAACTCTAGAACTATCGGAAATTTTACTGAAGTTTTATAAAAGTATTCCATATCATAAATTTGATTTAAATCTATTTAACTTATTTATCTGGAACAATGGAACAATATAGTGATTTTCTGGATTCATTAGTTGGCATCCAACTTTACATCCGGTGTAGAGGTATATGCGTTTTTCAATGCAATGGGAGCCATAGAGAAATGTTTAGGCGCGACTGGTGGCGATGAAAATAGAAAGTATAAGATAATTACAAAAAACAAAAAAAGAAGAGAAAGTAAAGAAGTAACACACAAAAATTATGTTACTTTAACATTATATATAAAAAAGAAAAAATGTCCATTAGATCCAAACAGCCTGAACAGTCCATAAACAGGCGAAAAAGCTACCAAAGGGATGCCCTAGCTTAACCCCTTAACGCTCGAATTAAATTACGGTTAAAAAATTCAAATTGCTTATTGGCACCACTTTTATGAAAAATAAATATTCACCTTATTTAATGACAGGTAAAACGATATTAAAATATAACCAATTTCATTATTTTATAAAACTGGTGGGAATCATACAATCTGAGTAAAAGACTCAGCCCGTGAATATGATGGGAGCGAAAATTAAGGGGTTAAAAAAACTCTTTACAGAGGCTATACATTATAGTTTAGCTAAATATCAGGTTGTAACGAAAGTTTCCCGCCACAGCTAATATGGTCTATGCAAACAGTTCGCGTTGACGTGTTTACTCATATTTTGTCAAATGATTTTTGGCATTTGAAAGAAAAAGACTTGCTTTACAACACTGTGTTGTGAAATTCGTAAAAAAATGTCGTTATCATTATGTACAGGGTGTTTGAAATGGAACTATCACGCTACCAGATTAGAATCCTCATTTACTTCCAGTTCTGTTGCAAAAAGTCAGCAATAGAATGTCACCGAATAAAGTGTACAGCTTTAGGTACTAGTGTTGTATCATATGACACTGTGAAGGTTTGGCGGTTATATATAAAATCACAGTTCATTATATATAGTATAATTAGCATTATGTAATGGTAATTTGGCAGAAAACTTTCGTTACAACCTAATATAAAAATGCTTAAAAAACAGAGGAAAGAAGAGAACAATTAAAAATATTTACATACTTACAAGTTGAGTAATATACATCTAAACATAAAAAATAATCAGATAAAAGGTAATAAAACTATAACTGAGGAGAGTTCAAACTAACTATACCGTTAAAAAATATATACAAAACGTATTTTAAGAGAAAATCAGGACGGCGACCGCATATTCTGGTAACTTTAAGATAAATGTAGAAAAACAGTAAATAAAGATATTGAAAACATAAAATAAGTATGAGTATATAGAAAAACCATGTTTAAATCGTGTTTTTGTTTTTCAAACAAAACATAGACAAAACAAAACTAGTATGTTGTGGCCATCACAAAACTTTCTTCTATATAAATCACGTCAATTAAATCATTTAAACAGTACAAGAAATGACAACGATTTAGCACCAATTCATATCAAAGTGTATCTGAATTTGAAGTTGGATGAAAATAAGTGCATTAGTTCTTCAGATAGAGCTATAGCGGAAATTCTGAAAAAAATTTAGCATAGCAGCGCCACCTGTTGAGCGATTTACACCAAAAGTAAACAGCACTAAACGATATCAAGTTATACCTGAATCTGAAGTTTGTTGAAAATCCAAGCATTAGTTCTTGAGATAAAGCTATTGCGGAAATCGCAAAAAATACAGCATAGCAGCGCCACCTGTTGAGCGATTTACACCAAAAATTAAAAAGCACTAATTTATACATCAATTCCTGTCAAGGACTAACTAAATCTGAAGTTTGATGAAAATCCGTGCAATAGTTCTTGAGATACAGCTCTTGTGGAAATCGTGAAAAATGCAGCACAGCAGCGCCACCTGTTGACCGATTTACACCAAAAATTAAACAGCACTAATTTATACATCAATTCATGTCAAGGACTAACTAAATCTGAAGTTTGATGAAAATCCGTGCAATAGTTCTTGAGATACGCCTCTTGTGGAAATCGTGAAAAATGCAGCACAGCAGCGCCACCTGTTGGGCGATTTGCACCAAAACTTAAGCAGCACTAATTTATATCAGGGACTAACTGAATCTGAAGTTTGATGAAAATTCGTGCATTTTTTCTTGAGTTAGAGCTATTGCGATAATCATGAACAATGCAGCATACCAGCGCCACCTGTTGGGCGATTTTTACAAAAAAGTAATCAGCACCAAACTATATCCTGCACTAACTGAATCGGAAGTTTTATGAAAATCCGTGCAGTAGTTCTTGAGATACAGCTATTGCAGAAATCGTTAAAAATGCCGCATAGCAGCGCCACCTGTTGGGCGATTTTCACCAAAAACTAATCAGTTCCAGTTTATATCAAGGTCTAACTAAATATGAAGTTTTGTGAAATTTCGTGCATTAGTTCTTGAGATAGTGTGCCCACAAAATTTGTGTCACATACAGACAGACGGACAGACAGACGGACAGACAGACAGACAGACAGACAGACTCACAGACAGACATTTTGTAAAAACATGTTTTTTGGAATCTCTGAGTCATAAAACGTGTAAATCCGTCGAAAACTGGAATTCGAAAATTTTCATGAAACCAATACTTTTTTCTTGTAAAGATAGAAGAAAGTAAAACTAGTATGTTGTGGCCATCACAAAACTTTCTTCTATATAAATCACGTCAATTAAATCATTTAAATTGTAAAAGAAATTACATCAATTTAGAACCAATTCCTATCAAAATATACCTGAATTGGAAGTTTGATGAAAGTTCGTCCATTACTTATTGAGATAGAGCTGTAGGGGAAATTCTGAAAAATGCAGCATAGCAGTGCCACCTGTTGAGCGATTTGCACCCAAATACAAACAGCACTAATTCATATTAAGGTATAACGGAATCTGAAGTTTGATGAAAATTGGTGCATTAGTTCTGGAGCTAGAGCTATTGTAGAAATCACAAAAAATGCAGCACAGCAGCGCCACCTGTTGAACTATTTATACGAAAAGGTACAAAACATCAATTCGTGTCAAGGACTAACTGAATCTGAAGTTTAATGAAAATCCGTGCATTAGTTCTTGAGATTGAGCTATTACGAAAATCGTGTAGATGCTGCAAAATGCAGCATAGCAGCGCCATCTTTTGGGCGATTTGCACCAAAACGTTACCAGTACCAATTCATATCAAGGATTAACGGAATCTGAAGTTTTATAAAAATCCGTGCATTAGTTCTTGAGATAGAGCTTTTGTGGAAATTCTACAAAATGCTACATAGCAGCGCCACCTGCTGGGCGATCTACACCAAAAACTAATCAGCACCAATCTATATCAGGGACTACCTGAATATGAATTTTTATTAAATTCCGTGCATTAGTTCTTGAGATAGAGCGCCCACAAAATTTGTGTCACATACACACAGACAGACGGACGGACAGACAGACAGACGGACACACAGACAGACAGACAGACAGACTCACAGACAGACATTTTGTAAAAACATGTTTTTTGGAATCTCTGACCCATAAAACGTGTAAATACGTCGAAAACTGGAATTCGAAAATTTTCATGAAACCAATACTTTCTTCTTGTCAAGATAGAAGAAAGTAAAAAGGAAAAACGTTTATCTGGAAAGAAGAAATTAATCTTCGTTAGTGTTGAATTGATTAGCAAGTTTATCAAATTCAGTAATTATGATTAGCATTTTTTGCATTGGGTTATCTAGTTTTTTGGTTTGCGTAGACATGTTTTTAATGCAACTTAGGAATTTTGTTATTTGAAGAATTTCTTTGATGTCATTAAAAGTATTGAAGATTTCTTGGATATCATTATTATAGCTTGTAGGAATTTTAGTGGAATTCGAAGAATTTAGAGTACTGTTGGGATTTTAATAACAATTTTGTTTAGATATTTAGTTTATTTAAAAGAAATTTCTGGTTTGAATAAATATATTGAATGTACCTTTCGAGTCTGTTGGACCCATCTCGTAGGCGGATTATTATGGTGTCTATGGTACTAATTATGGTACTAATTGACATTAATTGATTATGGTACTAATTAGCATATAAAATCAGCATATAATTTTGCTTATTTTACAGAGTTTAAATTCCTTATATTTATTTATTTACTTATTTATTCTATTTATTTATTTATTTTGGTCCCAGAATTTACATTGGAGCTCTTTTTATGAAAAAGTTAGTAACCTCTAAGTTAGAAAAACTTTAATTCAAACTTTATATTCTTTTATAACTCTTAAACGTTTTTTAGGGTCTCGTTCATCTGACGAAACCCTATTCGTCTCACTCCTTTGTCTGTCTGTCTGTCCGTCTGTCTGTTCGTCACAGAGACCGTTCTCAGAAACTATACATGTTAGGGACTTGAAATTTTGGGTACTTATGACTGAACACCTCACATCAACCAACAAATCATAAAAATTTTGAAAAAGTCGGTAATTAACCGAATTACGGGCTAATTAACATCTAAAATTAACCAATCCATCTTTTTAACAGAGGTTCAAACGGACATTCTCCAAATTTTCGGAGTTTCTGCTAAGGGTTGCCAGTAAAATCAGTCGATGCACGGTTACCACGGAGGATATTAAGCCGAAAAATGAAGTGGACATTTTAAAGCGAAATCTCATATCAGAAAATATTGCTCCGAGAAATTTGTAAATGGAATAGATAGACGTGGAAAAAAAATCTACTTTCATTTGGTATAAAGTTCACATTTCTGCGATGTGTATAACTTAAAATATCCACTAAAAATCGATCGAGAAAAATTTAATTTCTTTAATTGGAAAGACTAGGAAAAAAGATTTCATTTCCGCGGGAAAGCAGCTATCAGACATAACGACGCTGCGGTTTTCCATAGTAGCATATTTTAGTACAAAATTTTAACTTTTTAAATATTAAATTTTTTTATTAAATTTTTTGGCATCCCGATGTGAAATTTCTCGCTGATTTCATTGATACCCATTTCTAAGTCCTATCTTAATTACAAGCTGAAATATTAATGATTATTTAATTAATTGGTTTATTGCTGTCAAATGCGTAGATTAAAATGGAGACACGTGCTTTTTTAACCACGAAATAACTTAAATTAGGAAATCTAATAATTTGCGTGGGGTTCTTGAACAGCGCTACGAGATAAGTATAACTCATTCATCAAGAGAAAGTTTACAAGTATTCATATCACTATTTTCGAATAGTAATTTCAGGAAATATCTTGAATTATTGGTTAAGACCTCCACTCAATCTGTTTCAAACTTTAAGATAGTTTATAACACATAAGAAAAAGTGTAAAAAAGAATGGAGTGTGTTATTTCGAGGAGGGGGGGGGGAGCTAGAATTATTTTTAAAATCTTAGCGTTTGTTACCGCAGCAAATGTTTTAAATTCTTGTTTAAGGCCGCCACAATCCCGACCCATGTATCTACGGAAAGATTGCGCAAAGGAGTTTCGTTCAGATATGCTTTTGTTAAGAATAGAGTGCATTCCCTGGTGGTGGCATGTGGAACTAACGTAACGCGATTTTGTTAAAATTAGGAAATCTAACAAGTCGATCTGTTTGAACCTTTAAGATATTTTATAACACATAAGATAAAGCGTAAAAAAGAATGACACGTGAAATTCTGGGGAGGGGGCGCTAGATTTCTATTTAAAAAATTAGCGTTTCTGACATCTTTAGGTGACTTTTTTGAGGGAGTCCTGAGATATATGCAACTTATTTACTATAAAATTGTCTAAAGTTTTGTTACCACTATTTCCGAATAGTAATTTCAGAAAATATCTCAATTTCTTATTTTTTATTAGAAAATACTTGTTGGTTTTTCTTTTTTTTTTTATTCTGGAAAAATTCATAACCATTTTTTTCCGTGTGAAAATTATGACGAGCTACAATATATTTTTAGGATTTCGTTCATCTGACGAAACCCTATTCGTCTCGCTCCTCTGTCCGTCTGTCTGTCTGTCCTTCACAGAGCCCGTTCTCAGAAACTATGCATGTTGGAGGTTTGAAATTTTGCATACTTATAGCTGAACACCTCACATCAAATAACAAATCGTAAAATTTTGAAAAAGTCGTACATTTAACCCTTTGGGCTCCACACACATGTATTTTAAACAATTCTTTCTAAGTGAGCCCCTAATTAGGTTGGAGGAGTGAAATTTTGTATATTTATAGCTGAACACCTGACATCAAATGACAAACCATAAATTTTGAAAAAGTCGTGCATTTAACACTTTGGGCTCCCACATGTGTATTTTAAACAATTCTTTCTCTAAGTGAGACCCTATTTAGTTTGGAGGCGTGAAATTTTGCATACTTATAGTTGAACACCATCATGCGACAAATCATAAAATAAAAAAAAATCATACATTTAACCCTTTGGGCTCCCACATAAGTATTTTAAGCAATTCTTTCTAACTGAGCTCCTTATTAAATTGGAGATTTGAAATTTTTCATACTTATAGCAGAACACCTGAGGCCAGGCGACAAATCATAAAATCTTGAAAAAGTCTTACGTTTAACCCTTTGAGCTACCAGATATGTATTTTAAGCAATTCTTTCTATGAGAGCCCCTAATTAAGTTGGAGGCAAGAATTTTTGCATACGTATAGCTGAATACCACAGACCACACGACAAATCATAAAATTTTCAAAAAGTCTTATATTATTTACTCCTCCTTGTGTATTTTAAGCAATTTTTCTAACCTCCGCCCTTTTCACCGTGGGAGTACTTTTCCAACTTTTGCCGTCATCCCTTTGACCATTCTTTCATATTATGCACCATAGCCTTACATATTTTAGTTCTACTTTTTACCGCCAGGGGTGCCTACTTATCTCGGGTGCTATGGGCTCAATCCCCTCGACTAATATATCTACGGATAGTATGTAAATCGGGGTTTCGTTCGGATAGAGGTTTGTTTAGAATAGAGTGCGCCCCCGGTTACGAAATATGGAACTAACAGATTTTTCAAAAGGATAAATTGTTCTGAAAGGTATATTAAACGAAATCCTCAGTGCGATCTGTGATCATACTTACCCACTTGTTTTTTTTTTTTTTTTTTTTTTTTTTTTTTTTTTTTTTTTAATTGTAACCGAACTTATTCATATATACTTATTACACTTCTCCGATTTCCTTAAATGCATATCTAACAAAACTTCTGATTTTTCAATACCACCATTTGCAAAAAGTAATCCATATGTTATTTAATTGCAAATTTCTGATCGGTAAATAAAGCGACTATTTCTCTTGAAAAATAATAGTTCTCAGAAATCTCAATATCCAATAAACTTAAAGAGTAAAATATTCTTATCCAAATTACTTATTTTTTTTTTTTTTCAATCGCTGTACTAGACAAGCTTCCACATAGATTTCAACTAAATTGTTTCATACATGAGCGGTTCACCACTATAGTACACCAAGTCCCTTTTGAATAAAAAAATAAGATAGTCCATTCAGACAACGAATAAGATCCGTTTTATCCACTCCCACGTCTCCCACTCTCCAAGTCTGTTTTCACATACTTTCTCATATATGCTATCTGTTTACAGACTTCGTTTATAGTGGGAGTAGATAAAACAGATTTTATCCAACTTTCTAAATGGACTATCACGATTTTTTTAACCCCCTGAGGGGCAAGCAAAAATGTCTCTAAATAATGAATTCTCACCGGAATAATCGAAAAATTTTATTTTTAAATAAGGAAGAAGAAAATTTTCAACAATTTTCCTTGAAAGTTAAAAATATGAAATTTAGTTAAAATTGTCTGGTGAGAAATCTTGTTTAAATTAGGTGGGATATATTTTATCCTACCGCCCCTCAAGGGGATAAATGTACTCGGTCTACTATGGTTGTGACCCCCCCCCCTCCCCCCGTATGACAACAACGTAAAGAAATAAATTCGTTAAGTTTTTTTTTTTTTAATTGAATTTGACATACATTTTTTTGCTATTTTTGAAAGAGTCTTTCACGAGACGCTATCTGTTTTCTTCCTCGTTAATTGTAATAAAATGTACTTTTTTATGTTCCTGTTTTTTTTTATTACTTTTTTATTTTGGCATACGCTTTTGATAGAAAAGCATAGTTAAACACTTTATCTATTTAAACTCTAATATATACTTCTATTGAAAATTTAATTAATACTTTTTAATACGCCATTAACACTTTCGAAATACATTAAAGAGTAGCAAAATGCATTTGTGCAACAAAGGTGTACTTGAAATAAAGAATATTTTGCAGGCCGCTGAAAACCTTATATAGATTACTATCTGAATTTAACAATCAGTTAATACGATATTTTTAAGGAAACAAGATTCTTAATTTGTTGCATAATTAGAGTTTTAACAACGCATTCATTCACAAAGGCAAGATTTTCTCGTTAGCAGTGACGAATACTCAATTTATTACAATGTATCTAAAGTGATAAAGATCCATTATAATCTTCTGGATTAAATGAAACAGTTTTATATTATTTGTAAATTTATACTCCTCGTAAGAAATTAATTTAATTGTGTTGTTAACAGTATCAGAAAAAAAAAAAAAATAAAATTGTTATTTGGCTTTATTATTTATCTAAAATCATTAAGAAATTGCTTATTGTTTCATCTAATACGTATCTGCGCACGAATTTGATTACATATGGAATTCTAAATTCTGATAATTTAGTAACTTTATGTATTATAAAAATGTAGAAAATACGATTACTAAATTGGAGAAAAAAATCAAAGAAAAAAATGATCAAACCCTGTCGTACGCAAAACTCTTGTAAAGACATAAATTCGCTAAAAATCCTTTTTATTCATTTTGACAAATACTTTCGCTAAATTTATAAACGTTTCTCAAAAGACAATAAAGGTTTTTTTTTTTGTTTCTTGCGAAGTGCTTAAACCCTTAACGGTTGCATTAAATTGCGGTTTAAAAATTCAAGTTGCTCATTGGCACTACTTTTTTTAAAAAGAAATATTCACCTTATTTAATGACATGTAAAATGATACCATAATAAAACCAATTATAATATTTTATCAAACAATCTGAATAAAAGATACAGCCCGTGAATATCACGGGAACGAGAATTAAGAGGTTAAATACGTGTTTTCTTCTTCTTTTTTAACCCCTTGAGGGGCGGTCTGATATCCGACCTAAGTTTAATTAAGATTCAGAAACATTTAATTTATTATTATTTTTTTTAATTTGGGGAAAATCGTTAAAAAATCGCTTTTCCTTCTTTTGAAATAATTTTTTTCCAATTTTCCGGTGGGAATTCAGCATTACACTAACGCAATTGCTTGCCTCTCAAAGGGATGCTTTTAAAACCCGGTAGTAGTTACTTGTCAGTCTTTTTGCCGCCCATATAAATAATCTTCTCCCAAGTTCTAACTCATATCCCCTTACAAATAAAATGGAGAACTACTATGTAGCTGACTTTAACTGTTTCTCCACCACCATAGTGAAGTAACAAGACGTACCTGTTTTTTTCTTCAGGCACATTTTTACAAGCTAAGTTAACATTGATGTAAAAGGCTGCGCAACAATCACTAATATCAGTTCATTTTTACTTTTTCCTATTATTCCAAATCTCATTAATAAAATATACAATTTAAGTAAACTGCTAATTTATAATTTCACTGAAATGTAATATTCGAATATTAAGTGAAAAATGCTTCTTATTTTTCTTTATCTTTATAGAGGGGGGCCGGCGGCAAAAAGACCGAGCGCGACTGATAACGTTCAGAAAAAAGACGCGACTACTCTCGGGTTATAGAAAATAAATAATTAATTTTTTTGTCTATTTAAACGCTTGGTACTCTAGTTATTATAGGTTTTCGTAAAAAATACTGGCAGTTTCAGTTATGCGTTATCAGCAAACTTTCGGAAAATTGTGTGTGGATTAGTTTTACCTTGCTTTCAATTTCTCATCGCCAATAACAAAATCTCGTCCACGACTAGGTACATCTGGAAAACTCGTAGCTCAACAACAAAATTTCCAAAACTTTTGTCCAACTGTGTGTTAACTAGTAGTCCCTTCATCAAATGTGTGGTTTCCTCCACTTTTCGACTCGTTTTTAATTTGTAGAAAAATTCGAGCTAACTTTTAAAATTTCCATAGACTTTTTCTTTCATATCCTTTGGCATAAAATATCCATGCGGAACGACGAAAAACAAAACAGTCATACTAAACAAGCCGAAATTTGATACACAACATAGTAATAATAAATTTATCCATAAAGATAAAAATTTATGTTATAAAATTTTTATAAAATTATGTAACAGAAACTGACATTATTTTTAGAGCAATGAATCCTTCAGGCATCATCATTAAACCTTCGATTATAGACAAGAATTGACGGCTCTTCTTTTATTTCATCATACGGCAATTTAAAAATATTTTCCTTTGCGCAGGGCTGTCACAGTCGACTATTTTTATATTCTTTTTTCACCACTATTTTTAAGAAGTACATTTTGTAGTTTATTTCTCTTGGAAATGTTGTCAAAGCATTCTTTGTGCTTACCACATCTAGATTGCTCTTATGGCTATTTCTGACATTTATATTAACTTTTATATAAAAAAAAGATCATGAAATATACCCCAAAAAATATTGCCCTGATTAGTGCTTTTTTAAAAAATAAAATGACTCTTGCTGCCTCCTTTACAGCTTTTCCTGCTCTAGCTTGGTGGGTATGTCATTTTTGAACAAGTGCTATCTTTTATTTTATTTTTTTACATTTTTCTGTATTTATAGTAGTTTTGTAACTACAGCTGTATTTTAACATAATTTTTCAACTTTTCATTTTACTATTCCACGCACTATTTCTTTGACTTAAGTTCAAAGACTTAATTTTAAATTCTTAATCTTTATATCTTTTATAAATTTTAGATTTTACCTTAATTTTTTTAAATTTAATTCTTAAGTAGTTTTATAACTACACTTTTTCTTTTCCCAATGGCTCATATTTATGCAGGACAATAAAAGAATATACTGGGTGTTAAGCTGATCACAGCTAGGTAACCCCTCAATGCTGCTGTACTATTCAGCACTGTACTGTCAAAGTGTATGTAAAAAAAATTTGTTTTGAAAAAGTGGCCCGAAATAGAATTAAAAAATAGTTGCCTGTGGCAGCCCTGTTTCCGGTTAATTTCTCTTGAAAACAGTCTTGTATAAGTGTATGGAAGAGATCATTTCTGAAAACGATGTATGAATAGAATGAAACAAAAACGCCCGATGTGGCATATATGTTCAAGCCCTTAGTCAAAAGGTCAATTCCCTTAAATACTAATGTACAATGACGACGCTCATAGCTATAATTCTAAACAAAGATAAAAATCTGCCCACCAAATTGATATAGGACAACATTATATTCCAATAAAAATTTATCGATAAAATTCTTGTAAAAAATCAGTAATAAAACTGGCATTCTTTTTTAAATAAGACATTCTTCAGGCATCATACTTAATCCTTAAATAAGAGCTTATTGAGCAGCAAGAAATGCTTTATGCCACTAGAACTTACTTAAAAAGAAATCTGAAAGGCTGTTGAACATCTGAAATGAACCTTTATTTGAATTCTAAGTTCAGTTAATGCAGATGTTTTTTTTTTATGTAGGATAGAATTTAAATTGTGTTATACTGTTCGAGTATTAACGTTTTATTCTTAAAGCCAAGTTATTCAAAAGAAGGGCACTCAATATATTTCAATTTTATGAGAACAAATATAATTGACTTTTGAACAGTTGAATAAAACAGTTTTAAATAATTGCTAACTTCAAACTCCTCATAAAAATGGCTTTAATTGTGTTGTGAACAGTATTAAAGAAAACTTTAACCCGGTAAGCTTTGCGCCCGATAAGCGTAGGCTTTTTTTTAAAATTCAGATTGCGTGATTTCTAAGAATTTTTTGAAGTAGAAATATACAGTAGAGCGCCGAGTATCGGAACTCCAATTAACCGAACTTCCAGTTATCTGAACAGCCTATTTCTAACAAAAAAAGTTTTTTAACCGAACTTCTATTTATCCGAGCAGCCTATTTCTCTCAAAAAAATTTTTTAATGATGATGAGATTGTGGATGAGATTTAAGATGAAAGAGAAATTAAAGAAATGAAAACGAATGCTCTGAAAATGATCCAGGTCCATCACATAACGAAGCTCTGAAGGTTTGGAAAAAGATATGAAATGGCTTGAACGGCAGAAGAACTCTGATCCTATTCAGCTGACGCATTTAACCCATTAAGCGCCGCTATATATATTAACCGATTTTTTTATGGAATCATTGTTTTTTCTTAATGAACAGGATGTCATTAAAGTACTTCTGATAAAAAAATTCGAAACATTTTTTGTTATTTTTGAAAAACAGTATGTTCCCGAAATGGGAGCAATGGCGCTTAATGGGGGTAAATTTTTTACAAAAAAAAACTTTTGTGTTCGTGTAGTTATAACAATTATTTTTCAATTCTTTAAGAATAAAAAGGACTACATCATTCTGAAACAGACATTTTAGGAAAAATTCAGACAAATTACATCTAGAATTATAATAAACATGTAATTTTATAATAAATTTTGAAAAATCAATTTTCTTGTTCATAAGCATTTTCATTATATATCTTTATCCAGTGGTGGAAAATTGGCGCAGGGGAGGAGCCTATTGAGACCACTAAATTATTATAGCATTCTTCACCTTAATAAAAACTCAGAAATTCTGCCATTAGATAAGCCAAAAAATACTACTAAAATTTAGTGGTGTGAATAGGCTCCGCCTCTGCGCCAATTTTCCACCACTGCTTTATCTTTCACCATTACATTATCGTTTCTCTCTATTTTACATGAAAGAAGACTGAACAGTTTTTATGCAGCATTACATTGTACCTTTTGCATGAAATTCGATACTTTTTTTAACATACTTTTCACCTAGATTGTTTCCAAGTATTTTCTAGAAAATGTTTCACGCCATCAAAAGCACGGCATTTGACAGAAATCCAGAATTGTCCGAACGTGGATACTCTTCTATTTTCTGTTCTACTTTTATCAATGACGAAACAATTTCACGGAGAATTCTATCTGAGTAAGCTTTCCTTTACATTCCTTATGCATTCGCCAAGCTGCTACAACTCCCATATTTAGCATGTTGATGAAAAATGGCCACCACCATTTCTTCCCTCTTATTTTTGGGCGATAAATACTCAAAAACCGATCACGCAAATCGACACCTCACATGTTTTTGTTATAAGATGCTACAAGATATGGCTGCGGTATATTAATTTTTTTCTTATCTGCTATGCTCAATGTTTTTGCCGATGTTCAATCTAGGTTCAATATTTGAAGCCAGACAAACAATCTGATTGTCTTTCTATTTCACAATGCTAAATGATTCCGTAGAAATAGAGTGAAATGTTCCTCTGTCTTTTTTCTTCAAAGCTTTGGAATCTATCAAAGGACAATTTTGTACTCTCTCGAATTGTTCCAGTCGTCCGAAAATGTCTGTCCCTCATTTTTAATAATGTTCATAAGGACATAAAAAAAATATATAATTCCGGGATCAGGTGGCAAACAAACGATTTCCGTATCATCCGAATAATCATCTGTTCAAAATAATACAAAGCTTGAGACACAGTTAAAACTTTCACAGGCATCTTTTCCTTAAAATCGAAATATGCGATACGAAAAAATAGAAAAGCCGGCTAAAAATATAGCTTTTAGAAAAAAAGAGGATATCTAATAAGTAAGAAACAGATTTCAAGGGTAACACTCACAAAATAAAGTTAGCTAGGAACGAATAAAAAGCATTTCCAAAGTTTCTATACAGACTGTTTTCATGCGCATAATAAAAGCACCGTATTAGGTCTTCCTATTTTGCGGGATTCCGTCTGGTCTTGAAAATTAACGAAAGCGCCATTGCTCTCGTTACGGGAGCAACTCGTTCTTTCATGACTTGTGATGAATCTATTATACTTATTAACTACGGATTTATGTAGTATTAGACAACAGACAGTTATAAACATATTTTGAATAAAAAATATAATTTTTATTAGTAAGTTATTTTTCTAAAAAAAAAATTGCGAAAGAGGTCAAAAAGCTAAATTTCGTCTTTTTAAACCCGTTTTAAAAAATGGAAAATACAAATGAAACGTTTTTAAAAAATTACAGAAGTTATCTCGTATATTCATAATACAAATAACATACACTTTTGGCCAATATATAATATACTCATTTTAGAAAAAAATCTTAAAGTAATGTTCCCAAAATGGGAGCAATGGCGCTTAATGGGTTAATAAGAATTCGAGATATGGCAGCATTGAAAAGAACGTCTTCTTTGAAGCAAGAAACAGTCGAAAGCTTTTTTGCTTAAATTTTAATCTTTGGAGTTTAGAAAATGATAAAAAGAGGAAAATAAAATTTTAAATGATAAAAAAGTAAAAAAACAAAAAAAAAAACGGTTTTTGAACACGCTAACACTAACTGGTGCTGCCAATCCTAAGCCTGGATAAAATGTGAAGGTTTTAGTATAGTCAAAAACATCCCTTAAATTGTCTGTCCGTTTATCCGAACTTTTGCTTATCCGAACTAGGGTTGGTCCCGGCTTGTTCGGATAATTGGCGCTCTACTGTACATCTTATTTATAGCACATAAAATGATGCGAGAATAAAGCCAGTTATACAATTTGAAAAACTGGTGATAATCAAACGGTCGGAACTTTAAGAAATCAGCCTACACTGGACGTGAAAGTCACGGGCGCAAGAATTAAGAGGTTAAAATATTTATTTCGATCGATATTTATCTAAAATCACTAACCCTCTCGCTGCGTAGTTGATTTATCAAAATAGCTTCAAAAATTGCGCATTTAATTTCTTCGCGACGAGCGTCTTTTAAGAAGTTTTATTCTTCTGTCACCGGTTTTTCAAAACAAACACTTTCGTCTGTTTTAATCGGGAAAATGCTCCGATTAGATGAGGCAAAATTTACAATAAAAAGTAATTGGTGTGAACAGGGCCTGATTACCAACGGGGCACACTTACACCAATAAATTTGAAAAGAAAAGTTCGACTTGTCTAAACGCCGTATTCATGTAAAATTTCTGCCATGAATGAGGCAAAATTTTCTGTTTATTTTTAGTGGTAGGAATTTGCCCCGTGGGTAATCAGGCTCTGGGTGTGAATGATCAAAGAGGGTTAATTAGACGGAAAAAATGCATTCCCGATGAAATCTCGGGTTGCGCAAACTTTGCTACTTTTACGTTGCCCGAGAAACTGTCGGGTTGCGAAGCTAGAAGATTAAAGGCTTGCTTATAATTTCATCTACTACACTTTGTCACACGTATTCGATTACATTTGAAATTCTAAATTGTAATAAATTTACTAACTTTATGTATTAAAAAGCTTGCAGTCTCAAAAAAAAAAAAAAAAAATTCCAGGAACTTTCCAAGAAAGAAATGAGATCAAATGCTGTTCAAAAACAACCTCTTAGAAATTCTGGATTTCTATATCTAGAATAGTACAAGAAAAAAGAAATTTTACACCGGAAAAAGTAAAAAGTTTAGTTTAAATGTATTTACAAATAAAATTCTGAGGGACATGGTGGTCTATCTTTAAACTCCAAATCAAGAAAATCTGCTGCTTAAAAGACAGCTGATAACAATGCGAAATAGAGGCGTTACAAATCATCAAACTAAGGACCAGTGTTGCCAGATAGGGGTTTTTTTTAATTCAGATTATTTGACTGTCACCGCTTTTTAACCCTTTCACCGTCCGAGGGTTTTGCAGTAATTTTATAAGAATGCTTGTAAATCCCAGGATATATATTTTTTTAAATCTCAGTTCGATGCTATAATATCTTTAATATCACTATTTTCTATATAAGGTTAAAAATAAAATTCTGTTTAAAATATTTTGGTCTACAGCCATTTTAACATGATTTCTAGGAATGGAAAAATCCGGGCCAGACGGTTAAAGGGTTTTAAAATAGTATAATTTGTCTTATTTTTCAGACTAGCTTTTTAATCTACTTTCAAATAGTCCGAATATTTATATTTAAAAAAAGCAGTGACAATCAACAATCTGCGGACAAAAATGTCTCCAATTTGGTAACACTGCTACGGAACGAGCATACGCAATCAGTAGTGTAAATAGTCCAGGGCAGTGTTGCCAGATGGTCTACTTTTTAAAAATTCATATTCTAGATTGGCGCCACTTTTTTGAAATGGTGAAATGCGCCTTTTCAAATGACATATTCATTAAGGTAAAAGCAGTGGTAATTTTACCGTTTCTAAAAAGTGGTGGTAATCAAGAAATCTGAATTTTAAATAAGTAGCCCTCTGGAAACACTTGTCCAAGGGGTGGTCGATAAAAAGAGCTTTAACCCCTTGGGGACGAGCGACACGTATTCGTGCCGCATGGAGCGCTCAGAATCCTTGTTTTTTCTCACCAGTAAAATTTTACTGTAAAATTTGCCTTATTTAATCAGCGCATTTTCTCGATTCAAGAAGACCCAAATTTCTGTTTTTAAAAAACGGTGACAAAAGATAAAAAATTTCGTAAAAGGCTCCCGTCCCGAAGGGGTTAAAAGGTTATTCCGTTTGTATATATATATATATAAATGCACTTGCATTTAACTTTTTGCGATAAAGAATAATTAGTGTTGTAGTAGATTCCCAATTTCTCAAAAATGCAAAGATCGGGATTACGTCATACAATAAAATCTGTTAGGCAATCGAGGTGTCATTTTTCTATATAGATTCTTATTTTAGGAACTTTTGTTGCTCGAATGTAGTCTTCGATGATAAAAAACCGCTGATCAACGATATGGAAATTTGTGTAGTTTATCCTGTATTTACTGTTATTTTGTAAAACGTTTTACTGAATGTGATCATTAAAATGTGATCACAGTTAATATCAAAGTTTATTTTGATATTTGTAATTATTACTCACTATTTGAAATTAAACGTATATTTCAACAAGGACGGGGAACTATAATGAAAATACACTTAGGTCTCGCCAGTCTAAACCGAGTCGTTCCGAAATTATGAATAACCTGAACCACCGAAAATATTTGGAAAAAAGGGTATTTTGAGCCTAAAATATAAAAATTAAGAATATTCATAAGTTTTTCAATAAAGTAATCCAAAATGTACGAAACTATATTAAAAAGCTATATTATAAAGATATATTATAAAGCTATATTTTAAAGCTACTTACATAAAAAATGCAGTACTAGTACAAGAAATTGCTTACTGGTACACAAAATACTTCACTCACTGTTTGATTGCATGAAATTAGTCTTTTTTTTTTTTTTTTGTTATCATAAAGATGTAAATCTAGATGATGGCAGAATTTTAAACCAGAGCATAATAAACATGACGTCCGCTGCTTTGTATTCCGATGCTGCTCTACATGCTACTATGCTACTCCCAACTCTTTTATTATTTCAGAATGTGAAATCCGACATTCCGTATAATCGACCTCATCAATTTCACTAAATTCTTTAACAGTACTTTGCAAGAATATAGAAACAATTTCTTGGTCTCAGAGTTGCTGGTCACCTACACAGTCAGCTGACAACCACTCGTCTATATCCACTTCATATGTTTCTATACTGCCTGGAATTTCTTTCGAAAAATGTAAAATTTCATATCTCTCATCCATCTGATTTAGGCTCTTGCAAACAAATCGGTAGCCATAATTGTTACCATGACTTATGTAGCATTAGCCTTTGTCCAACCTTCTCAACACTTCAGTCTTATCTTTTTAAATGCACACACTGTGTTTTCGATTACTCTCCATTTATCTGTGCAATATTAAAATTCTCAATACACAATAACAATTGGAACTGATAATAAGCACACTATAATTCATTTTGACCGATTTCTCACGACTGACTAAGCTCGAATGAAATGGTTGAATACTCTTTCACTCACATCGCAGCTAATAAATGACATCAAGCACTCAGGAATAAGGAGAGGAGGTTGGCGTATAATACAGTATATACTCTATACCGGTAAAGCAATATAATTGTCTAAAGTACTGTATTTATTATAGAGTAAAATATTATGTATTAAGTAGTTTAATAATAATGATAATAATTTTTAGTATGTCTCCATATGTGCCAATCGCCCGAATTTTTTAATACCAGTAAATACTTACAAAAACGTTCGCTTTATTTAATTGAACAAATTGTGCTATTGTATAAAACAAGTATTTCTGCATCAAAATCTTGGTATTAAAAAAATTGGGAGGTTGGCAACTATGCCTCTGTTAATTTATTTTTCGGCTGATTCGAAAAATCAGCGAATCCGAACGGGCTTTTGTCTTGATTAGTTCTCCCAATTACGTTTTAATGTATTTCAAATGAGAGGAAAATTCTTCATTGTTTGTGCACACAAAGACACGCTATTTCGAATTTTAATCGAATTATTTGGATTTCTTACATATACGTAATTTGAATTAATGGGATTCTACCGTATATAAATTGCTATCTGCCGTCAAAATGCACCAGATTGCCGAGAATGTAGAAACAGGGCTGCCGTGGAGAATGTATTTTAATTTTATCTCGCACCACCTTCTCAAAACAAAATTATTTCATTTACACCATGAAAACATGCACCAGAGAAATATAGTACAAAGCGTACTTTTTAAAGATAGCTATACGAATAAAATATGAAAACAGTCGCCAATCACATCTCTGAAAAATAAAGGGTGGCCAAAGTGCAGGACAAGGACATGTACCATAAAGAAACATTGAAATTCAATTTGATTATTTTTCCGGTGGCAAAACGTATTTATTTAACCTCACATTAAGCAAACTAATTATGTTATAGAAAATCAAATTAAAGGCCGTGCTGGCTCTCAGAGCGTTTATTTTTTAATACATCCAATTTCCGAATAAGAATTTTCGTCTTAGTTCATCACAAAATGTTGGTAATAAAATAAGGAAATTAAATCTATTTCGAATCTGTGGCACTCCAAGGCAGGAAAGCTCACAGCCTGCGCATATATCTTCCACCTTACTGTTATTACTAACTATTTAAGTAGGTTTTATAGATTAATCACTTTAAACCTTTGTTGCATACTGTCAACCGCAGTAGAGAAAAATGCTGTTTTTCTTATCCAACATATTTCATTTACAATTCCTATTCTTTTGCTATCCTGTGACTTCTATTGCTTCAGGAAAAAAGTCAAGAAAGCGGCATAAGTCAGGCAAACTATTTGTTAACCCTTCCAGTGACAGAAAATTTCCGACTTAGTAAAATGTAACGTAAGTACATTACGTAACGTAACATGATACGTTAGTAAAATGATAAAATGTTTGACTGACACCATAATTTACAAACGACTTTTTATAGAAAATAAAAACCAGATTTTTTACATTTTCAATATAAAAGAAAAATTTTATTAAAATATTCCTGGTGACATTTGTCAGTTTTGTAACTGAAATTAGATGGCCACACCTCGTGACTACCGCCCGTGAAAGGTTTAAGATATTATAAATATGTATATCCTTCAGAAGCCAGTAAATTGTTCTGCATAAACTAACATGTTTTTAAATCTACAATAATGTTATTTAAATGGTATTTTATTTATAAATTATTGTTTGTAGATTTCTTGGCCTAGTGCATAATTGAAACACAAGTATAAATGTACTTTATTGGTTTTGATATGGGAGGTTTTATATAATTACAACTATATTGAACGCTATGCACAGCATCAACATTGTAATTACATACTTGACAACATCCGACTTAACTTCCGCAAAACGCGACTTAATTTAAACCAGGTCAAACCTCTTTCGAACCAGAGTTTTTTAAAAATAAATGATATCAAACAAGTTGCATGTGAAAACGTGAAATTAAATAACTAATGATACATTTAAAATACTTTCCGGTACCTGAACCTAGAAACCTGCTTAACCTGATTTAAATTAACTCAAATTTTACGGGAGTTAAATCGGGAGTTGGCAAGTATGTAACTAGTGTTGCCAGATGTTCTGTGTAAATCAGAGCTCTAAATGCTCTGGACTTTATCAAATTCTTACAGTTTATTTTCGCATCTTTAATCGCCTTTAATTTTGCCATTACATAAGGCGAAGAAAATTACTTTAAAATACTGATGTCCAGAGCATTTGGAGCCGCGATTTACGCGGGATACCTGACAAGACTAATTATAACATTTTACTCAGTTAACTAAATTGGACGTAATAAGTACGGATTTGAGTAAAATGTAATATTTATCTTCGCATCGTTGCAAAAACTTGCAGTTTTTACATATTTCCCCATTATTCACTTTTCTCTCAAATTTGACCGCAATGAATAATATAGTACGGCAGTATCCTAACAGAAACTTTTCTAATTTCTTTTTATTTTTCTAACACCACTACATTTAGATGCTAATGCATAGTGAAAAATGTGAATAAACTTTAACACTTTCCGGCACAGAAAAATATTGTTCGTAAAATGATGAAATGATTGATTGACACCGGAATTTAGAAATGACTTTTTTAGAAATTAAAAATTTGTTACTTTAAACTTTCATTGAAAAACTTCTTTTATTTCATTGAAGGTGTTAAGTATATCTCTAATATCATTAGAGTAATTTAAGGGAATTTTCAGATTTTGAGTATTATTAGTATTTTCAGTAGTAGGAGAAGAAAGGGTATTTGAGGTTTCACTAAACTTTATTTTTTCTAAGGCTCCCAATGAATTGAAACACGCAATATTTATAGCCCGGGGTTGCAGTTGCAACGCAACTAGGGACTCAAAAGATACTGCTCACATTGTGCTCACATTGTTCCAACTTTCATTGTAAAAGCAAAATTTTATTAAAATATTCTCGAAATCGTTTGTAAGTTTGGAATTAAAATTAGTTGGTCCCGACGTAGGAACACTGCGCCGGAAAGAGTTAAATGACAAGATTCATCTTTTTAATTTTCCCTTGATTTTAAAATGTAGATTTAATAAATTATTGAATTAGTTTTATAAAGAAAAATTATTATTAAAAAAAAAGATTAAACACATCATATTGGTAATTTCTAAATGTACGGATATCTGTTGCTTCAAAAAACTGTCTTGTTTTCATTGTGTGAATGTTTATCAAAAAAAGATTTGGTGGGTATAAATTTAAAGAATATATTTTTAAAACTGCAATTTAGGAACAAACAGGTGAAGTTTTTTGTAGTGTTTTATACGCTGTAAAACATATTGGTTGGTCGGTGTTAACCCCTTAATTCTCGCTCCCGTCATATTCTCAGGCTGTGTCTTTTACTCAGATTGTTTGATTCCCACCTGTTTTATAAAATAGTGTAATTGGCTATATTTTAGTATCGTTTTTACTGTCATTAAATAAGGTGAATATTTCTTTTTCATAAAAGTGGTGCCAATAAGCAATTTGAATTTTTAAACCGTAATTTAATGCGACCGTTAAGGTGTTAAGCAGGTATTAGAAAGTAATCAATTTAAATTTATGTAGATAATTGTTCAAGCGGTATATTCCTTCTATGAAATTCAAGTTTAACCCTAGATCTACCGGGAATTTTATTCAAGTTTTAATAAAACGTTCTACACCAGAATTTTTATTTAAAACTATTTAACTTATTTATTTACCTTATTTTTGTCTGGTTTATATACTTAGTTTATTTTAAAGAAATTTCTGGTTTGAATGAATATTTTGTATGTACCTGTCGGGTCCAATGGACCCGTCTGGTAGACGGAGGGTTAAGAGCGTTCAATTTTCACCAATGCATCACACATTATTTACCTTCGTTAACTTGTACATGCAAACATTTAAAATTATTAGTGTCGGAAAATTTTTATCGTAAAGTGACGACATTTGTTACTTTTTCTCTGATAAGAAGTTTCAGTTCCCAAAATTTACATTTCATATTATTTACAGTTACATCTTTCAGTTTTAACACTTAAATGCCGGGTGTTGCTTTTCGGCAACATACCCAATTTAGGCTTCTAATATACTATTATAATAATATTGAAGCTATAATGCCTAATGTTGCCAATAAAATACATTCTGAAAATATTACTAAATCGATTTTCAACATGTAGATGGCAACACTTGTTCTGTTTAAGAATAAAGATAGATTTATTTTTTCAATTGTTGCTACATGTTCTTTTTGTTTTGTTTGGAAGCTTGTGAAATACCTATTTTGTTGTGCAGTGAGGAAGTAAAATTTATTTCTTATTATAGTTCCTAAAATTCTTGTGTGTTTAACATTATAGAATTTTATCAAGGAAAATTATTTTTTCAATTAAAGACCAGTATTACGGATTAGTAACAAACTGTTTTTTAGCCGTAAACCATACTTAAACCAAAATATGATTTTTTATGTATTTTTTCCCATCATTTAATTAACACTAGAAAGATGGGGAATTTTGTTCAAATTTTACAAAAATATTTCCATCAGAATTTTTATTTTAAATCGTTAACTTATTTATTTAACTAGTTTTTTCTTTGTACCTCATAAATTATTTTTATAAAAAAAATTCTGGTTCGAAACGAGATGTATTCATTTGGTCGCCGTCAAAATGACCGTTCACCGTCTTTCTAGTGTTAAAAAATGAAAGCCGAAAAACTTTATTTAAAAAAAATCTGGTTCGAAACGAGATGTATTCATTTGGTAGCTGTCAAAATGACCGCTCGCCGTCTTTCTAGTGTTAAAAAATGAAAGCCAAAAAACCTGATTACAATGAATTTTGAAAAATCAGGCATTTAAGGATTAAAACAGACAGGAGGCATTCAATTAGATTAATCTGTTGTATGTATTTTTATAACAAGGAATTTTCTTGAAAAGAATTTAGGAATTTACACTTCAGTAAATAAACAAGTAACCTAGAATTTCTTATAACCTAAAGAAAATATGTGGTAGTAAAATGTTAAATATTTTTAATAAAGTAGAAAATAAGTTATAAAAAAATCATTCGTTATATAAACTGAATTAAATTGTTTTATCCTCGTTTAAATTGTGCTGTATTAAAGAAATGTTTCCGACTTCATATTTTAAAATAGCTGCCATTTTGTTCTGATTTTTTGAACAAATCTATTATTTAAAACTTTTTATTTATCATAATACTTTCTGCATTAGGACAATTAAAACTTTTTTCTTGTAGGCTATTTTCATTTGTCTAATACTAAACCCATTTGTTTTGAACATGATTTCACATTTGGTTTCTCTTTTTTCAGAAATTCCTTGTAGATGATTTCCGAATGCTAATACATACTATATGTAATGATAGACATTTCCACGGGCTCCAAATTTACGGGGGGAGAAGTAAGTAATCAGCCATACTAACCATTAATACATACCACTAATTTTGAAAAAGTTTTTTTGCCCTATTTTATTTAATGTGGTTAATTTAGACAAAAATTAGATTTTAAAATTAGTGGTGGAAGTTTGTCTGGTTTGTACTCGGTCGGTCGGTGCCTTTGGACATTTCTCTATTGCATGTAGTCGAAATTGTTTGGGGATTTCCGGTGTAAATTAGGAATATCTGAATAAAATAGGAGAAAATACGGACGTCCCTGGATCCGAATGGCAGAATATCCTGGCATTATATATTTTCAGGATTGTTACCACTAATTTCGAAAATTAAATTTGCCATTTTTAATGACAAAACATTGCGATTAAATAATAAAAAAAAAGATTACTATTTTAAAACAGGGTACGTATGGGTCCTGGAATTCCCTGACCATAAAATTCTTCGGTACCAGTAATTATTTCTAATTTTTTTTTTTTTTTTTAACCTAAATAAAGTGAAGTTTCTCGAATTTAACAGAGATTTATCTTTCTATAAAAAAATACTGATAATTTTTCAAAAAATACCCTGACCCGTATGACCCCTGTTAAAATATTTTTAAAAATTTCAATATTTTGCATATATATATACAGGGTGTTCCGTTAAAGGGGTCCAATATTAATAGGGGTAATAGAGGAGATCACATGGAGCATAAATCAGTATATAAAGCCTGGTCGGATCTCAATAGTTTTCAAGTTACAGCAAATAGAATGAAAATTCGGAAAATTGTAAAAGAACCCTCATTGCTAAACTATCGATAATGCTACATAAAAACGAAGCACATATTTAGATAGAGCAGAAAAAAAACCTACAAAATGACATCAATTGTATTAAAATAGCAATATTTATTGACGAGTTACAAGCCCTGAAACAGTGAAAAAAGTTCGAAATCCAATATACATCAAAATAGTTAATCGTTAATTCCAAAAAGACAACTCTAGCTACAACAAGGAAAATGTAGTAAAATTTGGTCCATTCCGAAAACTTTCGAAAAAGCTTACAATGAACCATATCGGTTTAATTGTGTGAGAAAAATTAATCAGTTTCTTAGTTACAACTCCGCTTTCTTTGACACTAGCAAAGGTTAAACTCCGCCCATCACGATTGGAAACACCGCCTTTTTAATTACTCTCAACTATGCATTTTCGATCATGCTTCTTCTGAGATGCAACATTTTTAATTATTCAAGAGTTGAATGAACCAAAATAACTTTACAATAATAGTCTACATTTTAAAGTGGTCTTTTATTGATATAAAGCTTAAGTTAAATTCTTTAAAATTAAACTGGTGGTGAAAATTCGGAAATAATTAAAAATATTGCGATTTGTAACTATGCAAGAAGTTTCAGTACATGTTTTACATGGACAATTATTGTATGTATATGTGCATCATAATTTATGATAGGAAATAATAATAACAAATAGCATAATAATTTTATTAATTATAAATTTAAAAAAGACACTAAATTTTAAATTAATTCATACAAACTTTGTAATTTACAATTTGAGTACACCACAGTCTGTGACTTACAAAATACTGTGCCAAAAAGTGTTGAAAATAAAAGAAAAATGACAAATAAAGAATTACATTCCACTTAGTTTATGACATATGTGAAGCATAGTCTTCTGGCCTGCGCTGCACAGTTCAATGTCGGAAGGTAGACGAACGGACATTATTATAATAGGTGTTCGAGGTTGCGCCCATTAACAGAATCGCACAGCCGACAGCGACGTCGTAAAGATTGGCGAACACGCCGAAAAACTCCGACGGAGTTGGGAATGTCTCCTGCAGCGACAACGATTCGCGCTAGTAAATCCTCCGGTGTATCCACAGGCGTTTCATACACCACCGATTTAAGGTGTCCCCAAACAAAAAAGTCTAACAGATTGAGGTCTGGAGAGCGTGCAGGCCAAGCAACAGGTCCACTGCGTCCAATCCATTTCCCAGGATATGTTGAATTGAGGTGATTGCGAACACCTATGAAAAAATGTGCCGGTGCGCCATCGTGCATAAACCACATATTGTGGCGCAATGTTGCTGGCACATTTTGCAGTAACTGCGGTAAGATATCCCGTAGGAAAACCAAGTACGTACTGCCATTGAGTACATCTGGGAGTAAATATGGTCCTATGAGATAATCGCCGAGGACACCTGCCCATATGTTCACACTGAACTTTTGTTGTGCGTTCGACGGGAAAACAGTGTGCGAATTTGTATATGACCATGTGTGCATATTGTGCGTGTTTACCACGCCCTCTCTCGTAAATGTTGCTTCATCAGTAAATAAAATATTTTCCAGAAATTGTGGATTATTTTCTGTTACATTAAGCAACCAGCGTACGAATTCTGTCCGCTGAGCACAATCTGTTACTGATAACAGTTGTACCCGCTGCACATGAAAGGGGTGCATGTTTTCAGCACGCAGAACACGCCACACACTTTGGTGAGAAACACCGACTTCAGACGCAGCAGCTCGTGTACTCGTGGAGGGGTTATCTTTAAAAATATTCAGTACATCTTCTTCCATTGCAGGTGTTCGTACATGTCGAGGTTTCCCTGCATCAATGCTTGTTGTATTAAACGATCCAGTCTCCCGTAATCGTCTATCGATTTTTATGAAGAGTTTCGAACTTGGGCAACGTCTCCTTGGAAATTGCTCACGGTACATGCGCTGTGCTAGACATGCATTTCCATGAGCTTGCCCGTACATCAGATGCATGTCCGCATATTCTTCGTTAGAGTATTCCGGCATAATTATTATACATCAACTTACTACAATCCCACTTACAACAGCCTCCCTTTAACATAACGCCCACTGATGACTGCTGTTTTATTACACTTTTCTTCCTATACACATAGAAAATTTGCATAAAAAGTACTTCTTCTTCATCATCCTGAAAGTTCATGGTGGAAACGCAGCAGTCACGGAGTTTGCTTTAAGACAAGGCGAGAGCTGCACAATATGTCATTCAATTGACCAGACTGAATAATGAAAGGGTATTGATAGAGGTTGATCAGAAATGTATAATTGAGAGATATTAAAACGGGGTGTTTGCAATCGTCATGGGCGGAGTTTCGCCCTTTCCGAGCGTGCAACAGTACAGAGTTGTAACTAGGGAACTGCTTGATTTCTCCCATACAATTAAACTGATATGGTTTATTGTCAGCTTCTTCGAAAGCTTTCGGAATGGACCAAATTTTATAACATTTTCCTTGATGTAGGTAGAGTTGCATTTTTGGAATTTTTGGAAATTTTTGGAACGATTAACTATTTTGCTAAATATTTGATTTGGTATTTTTTCACTGTTTCAGAGCTTGTAACTCGCCATTAATTCTCAATATTCTAAAACAACTTATGTCATTTCGTAGGATATTTTCTGCTCTTTCTAAATATGTGCTTCGTTTTTATGTAGCATTATCGATAGTTTAGCAATGAGGGTTTTTTTACAAATTTCCGATTTTTCATTCTATTTGCTGTAACTTGAAAATTATTGAGATCCGGCCAGGCATTATATACTGATTTACGCTCTGTGTGATCTCCTCTATTACCCCTATTAATATTGGACCCCTTTAACGGAACACCCTGTATATATATACAGGGTGTCCGAAAAGTCTGGAAACGGTCGAATAATTCGAGAAATACAGAGCAGATTGAAAAACGAAAATATACATGTTTGATATTTTTTTAAAAGCTATTCAGTGATACCAAATTTGATCCCCGCAACTGACCCCCCGGGAGTCAGAGGGGGTCCAACTTTGAAATCTTGAATGATAACCCCCATTTTTTATTGCAGATTCGGATTCTACGGACAAAAATACGTAACTTTTGTATTTAACATTTTTTTCTAATCCGCGTTGATCACGGTGTAATTGAGCAAATAAAACAAATACATATTTTGGTTTTCCCAACCAGGTTTTGACATCTCGAAATCTGATTGACCAAAACTTTTAACGTCAAAGTTGCCGTCTTTTGCGGAAATAGTGTTTCTCAAAAACCATCAGAGGAGATTGTTTTCATGGCACTTTATATGCTTTTCCCATAAAACTTAATAGAAATATGTTAAATTAGTTTTCTATTTGCGTGTCTTTTTATCAAGTTGATCATTTTTCAATAATAAACTGCGTATTTTGATATTTTAACGAGTAAATAAGCACCTCCCCTCCCGAGCAGAAAAATGATAGTATTCATTATTTGGGGGCGGAGTGTGTTGATATTCTGCGTTTCGATGTCTTCTGCTGTCAAAAAAATCTTTTAATTCGGGCCCGGATGGGAGTGTATAAGTTTTTTTTTTTTAATTATTACCATAGAATAACATAAAGGAGCAAAAAAAAAAAAAAAAAAAAAAAAAAAAAAAAAAAAAACATATAAAATCTTTTTGTGCTGGCTAATCAAAGGATGGAGAAGTAGCGTAAATTTAAGGTGGGGGAGTGTGAGGTTATAGGTTTTGGTGATTGATTAGTTCAACTATTGACTAGCAAGTAGGGCAGAAAACATTAAAAAATTCTAATAAATGTAATAATTTTTTGTAAATTAATATATTTTTCCATTTTAACATTTTGTTCCTAATTTTAAATTTATTATTGGGTTGGTCGGGAAGTCGTGTCCGTTTAGGAAAATCAATTCGCAACGGAAAATCCTGCCCGGCAATTATTAGACATTAGATATAGGAATCAATCTCTAATTATTAAATGATAAAATTTACCGGTACGAATTGATTTTTCTAAACGGACACGACTTTCCGAACGACCCAATAATTTTAAACAGTTGAAAATTTTTGCTCTTTTAAACTTTTGAATTAAAAATATAATTTAACTCTTTAAGCACTGTTGATTATTTCCTGGGGTAGAAGGCGTTTTAATTTTCATGGGGGAAGGATAATGTAGAAAAGTGTTTAATTATTTATTAATTATTACAATAATATAACAAATGTGAAAAAATATATAAACAAAAACGTTATTTGCAGAACAAATTAAAAACGAATTAGTTTTTTCCTACATTTTTTAAGCCCGAGAAGGGACATTCATTCATATATTTCATTCAGTTACTTCGATGTATAACCCCTTCGGGACGGGAGCCTTTAACCAAATTTTTAATCTTTTGTCACCGTTTTTTAAAAACAGAAATTTGTGTTTTCTTGAATCGGGAAAACGAGCTGATTAAATAAGGCAAATTTTACGGTAAAATTTTTCTGGTGAGGAAAAGCAAGGATGCTGAGCGCTTCATGCGGCACGTATACTTGTCGCTCGTCCCCATGGGGTTCATGTTAACCCTAGAACTACCGGAAATTTTACTCAAGTTTTATAAAAACATTCTGCACCAGAATTTTTACTTAAAACTATTTAATTTGTTTATTTAACTTATTATTGTCTGATTTATACATTTAGTTTGTTTTGAAGAAATTTCTGGTTTGAATAGATATTTTGAATATACATGTCGGGTCCATTGGACCCTTCTGGTAGACAGAGGGTTAAAGTTATGTAACAAATAAGTTAGAGCTTTTGCGGACAGTGTCCTTAAAAAAGGACTCATAATTTTTATTTTACTGGCACCCAGAATATTTAATTAAAATTTCCCATTTATAACGTATTTGAAAATAAGAAAGTTTGTATTTTCCAATAAACTCGTTTATAAATTCTGATGTCAGTCTATCATTTCATCAGTTTATAAACAGAATTACTCTGTGCCGATAAGGGTTATACCAAATACCAAATGAACATATAAAAATAAAAACAAAATTTAAACAATATGATAATTTAAATACCCAAAAAATGACTAAAATTTCCCTTCAAATTAAATCGAAATAAATCTTAGACTTTTACAAATGTTTTTTTTTTTTTTTTTTTTTTTTTTTTTTTGTATTTTACATGTGCCTTATCATTTTGTACACACTCATCATAAGCGGAATACAAAATCTGCAATACAAATATTTGCAACTTAAAAAGGAAAAAAAGTTTAAAATTTAATAAGATTTCTTTTTAACGGCACCTAAGTTTTTAATGGGTTTTATGTATCATATTGTTTGATTTTTTTAAAAAATTGTTCAATTGGTTTAACTTATTTGTTATAAAAATTTAAGAACGTAGAACTAACCGAATGAAATATATTAATAAATGCCTCTTCAAGGGCTTAAAAAATGAAGAAAATAAACTGAACTGCTTTTAATTTGTTCTGCCAATTATGTTTTAGATTATATTTTATGTCACATAAGTTATTTTATTGCAATAATAAACAAACAATTTTCTACATTATCCTTCTCTTATGAAAATTAACACGTCGTCTGCCCCAGCAAATAATCATTACACTTTAACCCTTTCGAGACCGCATCGCGTACACAAATTTTATTTGGAATACACCGTGTTTTTTCAACTGTCCCCTTTACCTGTGAAATACCAAAAAATCCTTTAATTAAAAAAATTAAATAATATTATTCATTTATTAACCCTTTCCGGCGCAGTGTTTCCAGTCTGGACACACCTAATTTTAATTCCAACCTTGCAAATGGCACCAAGAATATTTAACAAAATTTTGATTTTACTGTGGAAGCTTACTTTAAGGAGTTTTTATTTTCTAAAAAAAAATCGTTTGCAATTTCCGGTGTCAGTCAATATTTTCTCATTTTGAGAATAGAATTTGCCTGTGCCGGAAAGGGTTAATGGTGCCCAAAACAAATTCCACATACACCTTTTGACGATGAATGTATGTGCCTCACAAATCCCGAAATAGTTAAAGAGTTGAATTATTTTTTAAATTAAAAAATTTCAAATATGAAAATTTTTCTATTGTTTAAATATATGAAAAAATTGTTAAATTGAAAAAATATATTAATTTACAAAAACCTATTACATTTATTAGAATTATGGAAAACATTTTTGCCCTACTTGTTATTTTCTGGTTGCAGTAACTAATCAATGATCTAAATCTCCAATTCGACCACCACCTGAATTTTACACTACTTCCCCATTCTTTGCTCCGCTCCCACACAAAAAATATGTGTACTTCTTTTTATTTTGTCCTATATGTTACTCTATAGTAATAGTAAAAAAATCCCATACACCCACCTTCTGGCCACTATTTAGAGTATATATATATATATAAAACAGCAGAAGCCATCGAAATGCCGAATATCCACGCCTACCTCTACCAAATTACAAAGATTATCTTTTTTTTCTGTACGGAAGAGGGGGGCATGTTTACGCATCAAAATATTAAAAAAAACGCAGGTTAATTGATTAGAATGGACTGAATGGATAAAATAAAAACACAAATAGAAATGTAATTCAATATATTTCTGTTAATTTGCATGGCAAAAGCATATAAAGCACTTTTGCCATCGAAACAACCTCCATTGATAGTTTTCGACAGTTACAATTCCAGCTAAGGCGACCCACTTTGGCAACGAAAGCTCTGACCATCACATTTCGTGATTGCAAAACATGGTTGAGAAAACAAAATATGCATCTGACAAATTTTGCTGGATTACACCGTCATCTATAAAGATTCGAAAAAAAAAATGTTAAAAGCAAAAGTTGCGCATTTTTCCCCGTAGAATCCGAATCTGAAATAAAAAATGGGGATTATCATTTACGATTTGAAAGTTGGAACGCCTCTGACCCCCAGGTGGTCGGGGTGGGGTGTCAACTTCGGTATCACGGAATAGCTTTTAAAGAAAATATTTAATGCGTATTTTTTTTGTTTTTCAATCTTATATGAATTTCTTGAGTTATTAGACCGTTTCCAAACTTTTCAGACACCCTGTATTTTGCCACATTTGATATTTTATTGTAATAATTTATAAATAATTAAACAATCTTCTACATCATTCTTCCCCTATGAAAATTAAAGCGTTGTCTTCCCCAGAAATAATCAAGAGAGCTTAAAGAGTTTAATTATTTTTTAAATAAAAAAGTTTAAAAGATCAAATATTTTCAATTTTTTATAATTATTAATTTTAAAATTATGAAAAAAATGTTAAATTGAAAAATATTTTAAATTGCAATAAATTATTACGTTTATAAGAATTATTGAAGAAGTGTCTGCCCAACTTGATATTTTGGAGTTGCAGTAACTAATCAATCATCAAAATATATAACTCCACCCCCACTGAAATTTACGCTACTTCCCCAGCCTTTGCTCAGACAGAATAAAAAGTTTTTATATCTTTTTTTTTACTATTTTGTCCTATATTTTGTTCTATAGTAATAATTTTAAAAAACTGTACACCAGCATCAGTCTCCTGAATTAGATGATATTTAAAAAAAACAGCAGAAGCCATCAAACCGTAGAATATTTGCACACTCAGGCTCCAAATAGTGAAGATTATCCTTTTTTCTGTCCAGGAGGGAAGGAAAAAGTTGCACGTTAAAAAATTCAAAATACGCAGGTTATTATTTTGAAATGATTGACAGGATAAAAAAAAAATGCAAATACATACAGTACTAATTTAATATATTTTTATTCATTTTTATGGAAAAAGCATATAAAGCGTCATCGAAACAACCACCACTGATGGTTTTCGAGAAACACTATTCCCGCAAAAGACTGCTACTTTGACGATGAAAGTTCTGTCCAATCAGACTTCGAGATGCCAAAACCTGGTTGGGAAAACCAAAATATGTATCTGTTTTATTTGCTCGATTACACCGTGATCAACGAATATTAGAAAAAAAAAGTTAAATACAAAAGTTACGTATTTTTGTCCGTAGAAAACCGAATCTGCAATAAAAAGTGGGGGTTATCATTCAAGATTTCAAAGTTGGACACCCTCTGACCCCCGGGGTTCGGTTGCAAGGGTCAAATTTGGTATCACTGAGTAGCTTTTTTAAAAATATTTAGCAGGTATATTTTCGTTTTTCAATCTGCTTTGTATTTCTCGAGTTATTCGACCGTTTCCAGACTTTTCGGACACCCTGTATATGTACCATGTAAAAGAAACTTCAATTCATTTTGCTACCTAAAAATAAAAAAGACCAACTTTTCAGATAGTATTTTTCTATATATGAGGCGTTGAAAGCCAGAGTGTACTGTGCCACATTTTAAAGAAAAATGAGTTTGAAGTGTCAAAGAATTATATGTCATACCATCTATCGGCTGTATACAGTGTTGCCAGTGGGCTGCTTTTTTAAAATTCAGATTTCTTGATTCGATTTCTTGATTCACTTTTTAAAAATGGTAAATTTCCTCTTCTTTTCACCTTAATAAATAGGCAATTAAATAAGGCGAATTTTATTATTTCAAAAAAGTGGTGCCAATCAAGAAATCTGAATTAAAAAAAAGTAGCCCACTGGCAACACTGGCTGTATAATGAATTTTATTAATGTCGAAACGATTTATGTAATACAGGGCTGCCACAGGCGACTATTTTTTCATTTTAACTGGCAGCACTTCTTCAAAACAGAGATCCTTAACAAACACTTTGACAACATTTGCAACAGAAATATGCTACAAAATTTAAATTAGATAAATACTGGTGAGACCAGAATATAAAATTAGTCGCATGTGGCAGCCCTGGTAATATAGCCAATTTAACAGATGCCCAGCATAACTTGGGTTTCAAGTTGCTAGTGAAAGAAAGCAAGTGTGTTAGTTATTCCGTCACCACTGCCAAATTAATCAACACATGCTTGCTGAACGAGTTTGGTATTCTCCGGTCACTTTCAAAACTAGCCTAAAAGGTTTTGACAAATATTTGTTTCAAATTTCGGAAGGCACTTGCCTCGAAATTACAGCTGGCGATATTGGTCCTTTCTGTCCTCAATGCCTAATATATACATCAGTAGTTTATGGATATATATGCATTCATTTGCATGTATTTTATTAAGATACAAAAATTGTGGCTAAAATTATGGAAATCTTTTTGAAAAGGAGTATTTTGAAGATTGATGGTTTATAACAGCATTTTTTCTTTAAGTAACGCCATAAAATTATATATCAGTGGAAGGATAATTTAATCAAGAATGCAATGCAATAAATTTTAAAAAGAAATTTTTTATCAAAACAGCAGTTATAAAGACGGTAAGTGAAACATTAGATAAAAAGGAATACAAAATTATCACAATGGACGTTAATATTTAGTTGGTTGACTTTTACTCCTAATAATGGCCTTAGATTTCACAGAGAGAAGAATTCCAAAGATTTTCAATTAGGCATTTCCAAATTCAATTAGGCATGCCCAAGACATTCCAACAATGGAATATGATTATCTTGAAACCACTTTTAAAACACTATATCAACATGAAATGGAGCGGAGACCTGTTGCAATACAAATGCTTCATTATCTTGGAACAGATCACGTAATGGAAATCTTTAGTTAGGATTGAAGTATTTTATTTATGCATTTATGGGTATTCATATTCCCATAACACAAATTCTGACCACATCTTTTGATGTCATACAATCCCATTCCAAGACACTGACTGGATGCTTTACGGTGTGCATAATGCAATTAGTATGCAAATATTCTCCGATTCTTCACCTTACGTAATTGATACCGTCGCTAACAAATAGGGTAAGTTTAGTCTCGTCTAGCCAAATAACACTGTCCCATCGTTCCACTGTCTAGATAACATGATATTTACAGAAGTTTAAACTTTTCACTCTTTGTTTTAGAGAGATACGAAAACAGAGAGACACTACGAGAAAGAGATACGTTGAAGAGATAAGACGTTGGTTTCTGCTAAAAAACATATTTTACTTTTTTGCCGAATTGTAGCATTTTAACCAAATCCCTGCAGTCTGGTCCAACTGTCTTTTCACTCGACAACACATTATCGTGCTCCATTTCAACTTGCATACATAGCAGTTTTGTTTTGAAACGTCTTGTAACAGAACTCAATGCAGAACACTTTCAAAAGAAAAAGAATTGCTCTACAAACACATATTTAAAATTTATGTTTATTTAAAATTATTTGTTGCGATGTAAATAACCAGGTTGAAATAAAGATTCGTAACTGAAGAGCAGAAGTTTAGTTTGTTCGAGAACAAACAAAAATGCCCAGACTCTGACAATTGCCCAGAACAGACTGCTGAATTCAAAAGAAAATAATGTTATGAAAAATGTATAAAAAATAGCAGTCAAAATTTCAATGAATTAAGTGCGGTATTGAAATTCGTGAAGTTTTATATTTAAAAAAAAAGGCCGTTAACAATTATTCTAAAGCTAAAAGCCTCTGCACCTTAATCGTTTTAAACTACGTTTTCCGGTAATTTTTAGTAAATGCTTAATATTGAAAGCCTGTACAAATAACTGATCAGTCGGTTTTCTTGCACGGGAGCAACTTACATATATTAGTGCAAGTGAGACTGCATTTCTATCAATGTCCAAAACTGCTTTTTATGGTCAGGTGTATATCTCTGTGATCTGTGAATGCGTATGACACATACCAAAGACCAGGGCCTGATTACCAACGGGGCACACTTACACCAATAAATTTTAAAAGAAAAGTTCGACTTATCTAAACGCCGTATTCCTGTAATATCTCTGCCACGAATGAGGCAAAATTTTCTGTTTCTTTTTACTGGTAGGAATTTGCCCCGTTTTTAATCAGGCCCTGGGGGTATCCCCCGGTAGCTCTTTCGCCTGTCATTTTTTGGAACTAATGGAAGTATCTTTTTCACTATTTATTTCAAAATTTACTATTTTTTCTTTATTTTTTTTCTTTACATTGTTATACTTAACCCTTACCGGCGCGGTGTCCCTATAAAAGGACACCAAATTTTAATTCAAAAACTGACAAACAGCACCAAAAATTTTTATCTAAAAGTTTCCTATTATAATGTATATGAAAATAATCAAGTTCATATTTTCTAATAAATTCATTTATAAATGAGTATCAGTCCATTATTTCATCAGTTTATAAACAGAATTACTCCGCGCCGGTAAGGGTTAAAGTACTTATGTACTTTTTATATAGTTACTCTTTTCGTCACTTTTTACAGTTATTTCCTTATTGTGGTTCCTTTTTTATCCTTTTTTTTTTCGTGTTCTTTGCGAATTAGTTTTTTTTTGTCCTTTTAGTCAGGGTCATTCCATGTCAGGTGGCGTAAATTTGAATATGATCGACCCTCTTCAATATTGATGCAATTGTAAAAAGAAATGTAAGTAATTATGGACATTTGCAAACATTCAGAGACAGAAGTAGCATAGTTGGGTTACCAGGTGTCTTACTGAAAAGTTGATTATTTAACACTTGAAGATGTTGGTATTGGTGTTTTTTATGACGGCCAATTATCTACACGAGGGATATGGGCCCGACGGGGAGGGGGTAACCTCCGTGGGGCCATTGTAAGGGAACATAACCCGTATTTATGCAAGGAAATCCGAGGATAGAAGAAAACCACGGAAAACTCCGATTGCTTAGGCCGATGGGTGTGATTGGGTTCCAACCTGCACCTCCCATCTACATGCTTTGACTGCAAAACCTTTCGGCCAAGGTGGGGCACAAAGTTGGAAAAAAAACTATCAAATTTCCAAGTTTCTCATCTTACTCCTCATAACACAAGAAACCTTACTATAATATCTAGTACAATTTTATATACAGAAAAACATAATTGTAGAATTAAAAATCAGAAATCAGTGCTTGTCCTCAAACTAGGTTAAGTAGAATAATGCAATTAATTTAACACTTGTTTTAATAAATTGTAACAACAGAACAATTAGTTAAAAAGAAATTCCATTTACGAATTAACTACTTATGAATAGGTCATAGCTGAAGTCGTTTCCCTCCGGCTTAAATATATATAAATTTATTCATCTATGAAATCCCTTAAAAAAATTCGTAAATTCAACCCACTTTTCAGACCCTATATCTGAAAACGGATACATCTGATTTTATTGCCGTCGGTGCAAGTGGAAAGAACCCACCAGAATTGACAAGAAAACATTTTTTTCATTTTGAGCCTTATCAGTATATTTACTAAAAAGGAAGCACTATAAAAAACACCTACTTTGTGTGAGATTCGCTAGGTCTTTTGTGTGAGATTCGCTAGGTTCGATGTCTAGGAGTAAACTGATATCCCGTAACACCCATATACCTCTTGAAATAAAAACTCTTGATAAAGCTATAACTATAAAACGAGTGTCTACCTATAGTAAAATAGGTAGACGCTCCTTTCATAATTCTGGATGATAAAAAATATGAAAAAAAATTAAAGGTAAAAATGACAAATTAAAAGCAAATACTATACACATGGCAGCACAAACAGCTTACAAACCTAAGCCTGGTTAAGCGGATACCTGGTCGTAGCGGATAGTAAAGTAACTATCCGCTAGCATATGAAACTTGACAAAGCACCCCTAGTAGTAAATTTTGAAACTTTTCGAGCCTATGTCGAACAATATGAGAGACAGTGAAAACTATTTCAATTACAACTAGTTGGATGTGCCAATCTTAAAACTTTCTTCTATCTCATACATCTTAATATTTCAAAAAGTAGTTACCGATTTTAATACTGCAATATTGTTAGTTCAACTAGAAAGATAGTCCGTTAATAATATCAGAAAATGAGATATCAAGATATACACAGTTTTCTCTATTTTGCCGTCTTCTGACGCATACATTTTGAAAAAAACCTGAAATGCACGGTGTTTAAATTAAATTTCGGTGAACTCGATTATGAAAAACTAGAGTGTTTCAATGGGTATTTCACCAAATTAGCCAACTATTGCCAAGTTGATGTCATGTACGACAATTTATTTTTGTTGCCAAATTTGGCGATATCTTGCCAAGTTGGTTAAAATTTGGCTCTCTTATGGTAATCTATTGCGGGTGCTATTAGTACTTTTCTAAAATTATTCATTGTTGAAGCTCAAACCGATTTCTCCATTGGAAACCTAACATGGCGGCGATGAATGAGGTGGTCCAACCGGAATTGAACAGAGACTTGAATTTTATATAAATTGGTACTTTACCATCTTTGATTTTCATCTTAACCCTCGGACTGTCTTGGAAAAGGGCAAAATTGTAATGTTGTTTTCTCTGCATTTTTTTAAATGCTAAAAAAAAATGATTCTTTGAACATTTTATAAAAAAACTTAATAACGAATTTGAATGCAATCCTTGGAAGTATTAATCATTGTTCAATGTATTAAAAATACATTATATCAATAGAATTATATTACTTTAACCCTAGAACTACCGGAAATTTTACTCAAGTTTTATAAAAACATTCTACACCAGCATTTTTAATTAAAACTATTTAATTTGTTTATTTAACTTATTATTGTCTGATTTATACATTTAGTTTGTTTTGAAAAAATTTCTGGTTTGAATAAATATTTTGAATGTACATGTCGGGTCCAATGGACCCGTCTGGTAGACGGAAGGTTAAATATTGCTTGTATTGCAGTGAAACCTGGAGCTTAGTGAACGTATTAACACGGGCTTGTCAGTGAGGGGGTTAAATTTCTGCTTCAGTCAATTAATCCGAGTCAAAACGAGTTAATCTCGATCATGATATTTATTAGAATCAATAGTTTCTCGTTATTTTGTTGTACATCAGCTATTTGGGAATAACAGGCGTATAAACATGTTTTTGGTATCTCTGACCCCAAAACGTGTAAATCTGTCGAAAACCGGAAGTGAAGAAAATCTCGATTGCATTACTAACTACGAGAACCTTATTTAATTTAATTTCTTAAATAATCTGGTTTGAAACATGTTTAAATTAAACAAAGTAACAGAAATTTTACAGAAGAATAGTTGGAAGTTGGCTGGTATGTAAATTCCCTACATTGTAATAAAAATAAGATGTTTCTTAATATAAGACAATGTAATATAACCACGAGCAAAAATGCAGAATAGCTTCTTCCGATTTAACCATAATTATGAAAATAATTTATTGCATTCATTTAGAAACCCCAAAAACCATTCTATTTTCGAGATTTAAAGAAGCATTTATTAAAACAGGGTTTCTTTTACTTATTCGTATTTTACAACTTCGACATCCGAAGAATTTTTGGAACAAAGTCTGCAGACAATATGTCAATTGATGTATTTTAGATTCCATTAAGCATATAAGCATTGATTTTCAACTTCATGTTCATTTTGATATCGACAGCGTTGAGAATGTTGCTCACATGTTCATCAAAATTTAAAGTACAGCAATTCTGTAACTGTTTATTCCAAAAATTCCTCAGGTGTCGAAGGTGAGTAGCTCCGCCCCAAAATGAATTTCAATAATTTTAATATACATTTTTGTAAATATTTATATGTAGTACCCAACGAAAACTTTCGGCATTTATATAGAATATACGGGCACATATGGGGAATTTTTTACAAGAAAATGATAATTTTCGGATAACCATAAGATATGATTTTTATTATTTTTTTATTTTTATTTCGCTGTTTCACACAGTTTTTATAAACAGAAAATTATACAAAAATTACCAGTTATGCATCTTTGGTATCTATATATCCTCTGTTAATAGCATGAAACTCCGTGCAGCAGTTTTTGAGAAAATCCGTTTAAAAAAAATCGATAAACATTTTTATCTCATTAAATATCAATATTTATAGGGTGATAACAGGGGAAATATATTGTCAGATATGTGGCCACATCTAGGAAAAAATCAGGAAATTTGATCGAAAGGCATGTTTCCAATGCTTACCCGGCAATGTCCTTTATTTTTAAACTACACTTGAAGATTTACATAATCATTTAATACATTTTAGAAGGATTTTAGAATTATTGAAGGATTTAGAAGGATTCATTAAATTTGAATTTATAGAAATTTTGTACAATATTTATAACCCCACTCAAATCTTTTATTTTAAATATTTTTCATAGTATTTTGTAGAATTAGGAAATGTACAAATATAATGTTCTTACAATAGAAATATTTCCGAATTAAAAAATCCACACACCCCCTCCTCCCCCCAACGCCAACAAAGCTGAAAAGATGCAAAGGCAAAAGAAATCCTCCTTTTGAAAATATTTTTGTTTTGTAAAAGTATTACCCGTAATGCTTTTGGAGCAAGATAAAGAAATGCATCTATAACTCATTCTAAACTGTATTACTACTAATAGAAGTATTACATGAAATTTATAGCACGTTATTTTACTGGTACTTATAAGTACCGTCAGTAGATAAAGGGTTTTAAAGAAACGTCGTATTAACCTTTTGAAAGAATTAAAAAGAATCTGTAAATATCCGTTTTCGAAAGGATATAATATATTTAGATTAAATTTAGTAGATTATTTAAAATGGGTTTTGTTAGTATTACATGTGATTTTTAAAGCATTGTGTGAAATACATAAAGTACATTTTTTTTAATCTATAGATGAAATCTTTTCTTCTTAAAAATATAGGAATCGAATTTTCGCTTCAATTCAACACATTTATTGATTTAGTCGCTGTCGTATTAATCGATATTACGCCCATATTAGTTTTTTTCTGCATTATATTTACATACGTACAACATTAGAAATACAGAGGAATTATTTCCAATACATTGGATTAATCTTATTTACAGGATTTCTTTGTTAGATATTCTATTCTTTTTATCATTGGTAACATACCACATTCAAAAAATCGTTCAGTTAGTTTCACAATGATTGTTTACACACAATTTCATAATTCTGTTTTTAGAATTGCTTATTACTTTTCATTAGGTATGAGGCTCATTCATTTTACTTTAACATATCACAAAATATAATTTTACCCAAAACATTTCAACAGGAATAGATTGCAATATTTCAAAAAGATTTACTAATTTAGAAAGTTATAAAATTATAAAAAATATTATGAAATTTTCTTTCTTTTTCCCTTTATTAAGGCTGGGGAAAAAATGCTAACTGAAAAATTGCTCACTATACAGGGTGTCCACTCTCATAGGTGTCCAATGGCTAATTCCTAAACCGTTAGTAAACTAGTTCCAATTGCAAAAATGTTTTAAATGAGGCAAAGAAATATTTTAAAAGCGATATGGGTCAATAAAAATATTTCTTAAAAATTACAAAATTTAAATTTTTATACAGTCTTTCGGTCCTATAAGTTATCTGTAGTAAAATTTTCCTATTACACTGACAATTAAGACAAAAAAAGTCCCGTACGTATAACACTAAAATTGATGAGTTATGAAATTTTAAAAATGCATGACTTATACCATTTTTCTGCATGTGAACACAAATGAGTTCGGCAAGGCTTTGAGGGATTTAAGTGTTTAAGTATTCCAAGTGTATCACCAAGTGTTTAAAGTATTCAAAGAACTTATTTCATGCGTTTTGAAAAAAATCTTACAAGTATTACGATTGAGTTAACATTTATTAAGTATGAGATTGGCTAAAGTAATCGTATTTTAACATATGTTTTATTCTGTAAGGATTTGAGACTGTTTCTTTTCACGATTTCTTTTAACAAAAAATAAGTTATTTTTTATTGAATATTTTACTTAATATTGATAGTTTTAATTTAACTTCCACGATTGTATGTATGTTTTTCCAGTTCAAAATTTGTATTCGAACTTTAACTCACTTTCAAATATCCGGTCGAGATTAAATGTTACATACTGATGTAAATTCGATGACAATATGATGTTATTATGATTTTCGGTGGTTACCATTTATACTTATTTTACAGGTTAACACAAAAAAAATCCGGATTGATTTCCGCCAAGAAGCTTAAGAAAAAGTCTTCGATTAGATAACACAAAACTGCGATGATTGTCTTTTTTAACTTTTATGTATCTTTTAGCTTTGAATCCGAACATTACCTTAAATTTTAACCATCATGTCAGGATTTTTCGCAAATCATAAATTGTCAAAGTTGAAAAATAACAAAAATCGGATACTATAAAAGAGAGGATATGGCTCTGTTTTTTTAACTTTTGATAATTGCTTTTATGTACTTGTTAGCACTGAATCTGAAAATGACCTTTTTTTTTCCAAATCGTAAATGTCATAGCTAAAATATAGCGAAAATCTGATACTATAAAACAGATGTAAAACTTTTTAAATTTAATTTAATTTAGTTCAATAATTTATTCAATTTTTTGGCTTATACTGGGATTCTTACAGCTAAACAGCTGAGGGGTCCGATGAAGTGGGGGAGGAGGTTCAATTTTAACTTTGAAATTTACAATTTGCGAAAGATCTTGAAGTGATGGTTAAAAATGAAGGTCATTTTCGGATTCAGTGGTAAAAAATACATAAAAAACAATTATCAAAAGATAAAAACACAGCAATCACATCTATTTCATAGTATCAAATTTTCGCTATTTTTTGTTTGTTTAACTTTAAAATTTACAATTTGCAAAAAATCTTTACGCGATGTAAAAAATAAAAATCAATTTCGGATTTAGCGTATAGAATACATAAGAATCAATTATCAAAATCTAAAAAACCTGACATAACCCAACTTTTGCAGGCTAGTGTAATCTAATAACATTTAAAAATATGCATCATTTTATATGGAATTGAGGCTGTTAAGTTATATCATTTTGATTAACAAAACTTCTGTTTTTTTTTTCTTACTATATATTTATTACAAATTGTGTATTTTACATTAATATGTCAGAATGATTAAATATTTCTAATTTATATTGCAATGTTAATTTTACTCTCAACCATTTTTTAATATATCTGACGAAATTGTATTTCTACAAAATTTGTGAATGACCCCTAATTTGCAGCCAAAAATATGCTCCAATATTAAACAGATACTATTCGGTCAATTTTAATCGTAGAATAACGGGATTTTTTCTGACTTATTTGTCAGTGTAAGAGGAAAATTTTACTAAATGTAACTTTTAGGTATAAAAGTTTAAATTTCGTAATTTTTTAAGAAATGTTTTTACTGACCCAAATCGCTTTTAAAATATTTTTTTTTTTTTACCTCATTTAGGACATTTTTACTTTCTTCTATCGTCAATAGAAGAAAGTATTATAATCGAAAATTTTTTCGACTTCCGGTTTTCGACGGATTTACACGTTTTAGGGGTCAGAGATCCCAAAAAGCGTGTTTATAGAAAATGTCTGTCCGTCAGTTCGTCTGTCCGTCTGTCTGTCTGTCTGTCGCCATTGTTCCATCAAAAAGTGTGTGAAGTTATGCCTAGAATTGAACCACATTTTTATTTTAAGTTTTTGGCTATGGCAAACAGGTCCTCCCTGAATTTGGAAAAAAAATTGCCGGTAGGGGGCGCTGTAATAGCGATTTTTGTGCAATTTTTAATACTGTACCATCCAAAAGTGTATGAAGTTATGCATAGATGTGAACCAAATTTTTATTTCAAGTTTTTGGCTATGGCAAGCAGGTCCCCGCTGAATTTGGAAAAAATTCGCCGTTAGGGGGTTCTGTAATAGCGATTTTTGTGCGATTTTGAATATTGTACCATCCAAAAGCGTATGAAGTTATGCATAGAGATGAACCAAATTTTTATTTTAAGTTTTTGGATATGGCAAGCAGGTTGTCTCTGAATTTGGAAAAAAGTCGCAGGTAGGGGGCGCTGTAATAGCGATTTTTGTACGATTTTGAATATTTTAGCATCGAAAAGTGTATGAAGTTATGCATAGAATTCAACCAAAAATTTTTTTTAAGTTCTTTGCTAGGCAAGGAGGTCCTTCCTTAATTTTTTAAAATCGCCGGTAGGGGTCGCTGTAATAGCGATTTTTCTGCCATTTTGAATATTTTACCATCGAAAAGTGTATGAAGTTATGCATGGAATTCAACCAAATTTTTTGTGTTTGTTTTTGGTCATGGCACGAAGGTCCTCCCTGAATCTGGAAAAATTCTGCCGGTAGGCGGCACTATAATTGCGATGTCCGAACCGTTTTCATTATTGTACAATGGAAAAGTGTATGAAGCAGTGCTGGAAAATTGGCGCAGAGGTGGAGCCTATTGACACCACTAAATTTTAGTGCTAATTTTCGGCCTATCTAATGACAGAATTTGTGAGTTTTTATTAAGATGAAGAATACTATAAAAATTTAGTGGTGTCAATAGGCTCCTCCTCTGCGCCAATTTTCCAACACTGATGAAGTTATGCATATAATTGAACCAAATTTTTTGTGTATGTTTCTGGCTATGGCAAGCAAGTCCTTCCTGAACTTGAAAAAATTTCGCAGGAAGGGGCGCTATAATTGCGATCCCTGTGCCATTTTCATTATTGTACCATCGAGCAGTGTATAAAATTATGCATACAATTGAACCAAAATTTTTCTGTATGATTTTGGCTTTGGCCAACAGGTCCTCCTTGAATTTGGAAATATTGCGCGGTAAAAGGGCTCTGTGATAGCGATTTTTGTATACTTTTTTTGATTTTTCGTAGTTCTATTGCGCATCGGCGGCTCGAGTAGCAGCGGTAACCCGCTTCCTGCTAAGACGGCTATTCGCAAATACCTGACAACAACAGGATAAGGAAAAATAAATAATTTTAACAAATATTATAATATAGATTAACTCGTTTGTAGTCCGTTTAATTGACCGGAGCAGAAATTGAAGATGAAAATAAAGTTGGTATAGTATTGAACTAATAATATTAAAGTATTAACATGTGTAACTAGGTTTTGAAATATTAAGATGTATAAGATAGAAGAAAGTTTTGGGATTGGCACATCCAACTAGTTGTAATTGGAACTATATGTCGATGAGTAACGGTTTAGGAATCATCCATTGGGCACCGTTGAGAGTAGACACCCTGTATAGCTTTCATCACTTTTCTGTCAATGGATGACAGACATTGAACTTTGATTATTATATGCAAGAGTAACACCAAAGACTATTTTTTTATTTTATTTGTACTACCATTCCCAAGAATATATTCTAATGGTATATATTCACTACCCACAGAATTTTTAGAAAATATATACCTTGAAGATTAATTTAAAATTAATTCGGTTTGGTATTAAATATACGAGTAAATTTATATAGTAATAATCGCCAGTGTTTCCTGTGTTTTAAATAATCATTATATCTGGAATCATCATCCTTGAATGTAAAATGATGATATTGAAATTAGAGTTTGAACAGGTGATGGGATGGGTACCCTCATTCTGAATTCACACACTGGTTTAACACACTGGAATTCCAAATACATTACATGGAATACTTTTAGAAAAAGCTTCTTACACAGGAATCTGATTTTTATTCTCTTAACTCCACTTTTATTTTTTAAACGTAAAAAGAGATTTATTATTCATAGAGAAATTACACAACAAAGCAACATGGACTATATTTTTTTAGCTTGACCTTATCGTACAAAAAAATATTAGCATGAGAAAAAAAAATGTTTCTTTTAACTAGTATTACGGAACAAGTAAGCTGCAGTAAACACAATATCGACACACCGAAATTCCTTTTGTATAGCAAAAATGGACATTTTAATACTCGAGATTATATTTTAAAAAGCATTCAATTTCGCGAGAAAAATACATAGGGCGTCCATAAAAAAAAAATTTCCAGGTTCAATGGTATATTATAACAGTTTACTTTAGACTATTTTCAACAAATTATACATCAAATGGAAGATAAACTAACCTACTTTTCCATCCAAATGTTCAATATATCCACTACTTAGTTATACAGCACACCTCCTACTTAAAGTCCAATTCTTCCAACTTTTCGGGTAACAAGTCCGGCGTAATGGAATCTTCTTCAATTCTGTATCTCCACCCTGGCAAATCATGAGGTAGTTGTGTCTAAGGCGAAATTTGACTTTCCAAAGACTTTTAGCATTAGTGCGAAATTCTGCAATTTCATTGGCTATCGCTTCACTGATAGCCAATGAAATTGAACGGAACTTCTTTCTCTGAAAGGACAAGTATAAGAGTGAAATACTGTGTAAAGCCGGCACATGGTATTTTGGTATCTCAAAGCGTTGAACGATCTAACCCAGTGGTCAAGACTAGGGCTGGTTAAGATTTTGCATTTGTAATCCTAAAGTTGCGTGTTCTGTCCTTTCGCTGGCGTTTTCACTTTTTTAGAGTTTTGTTTTGATTTTTATTAAGTCAGTTAGTTAAAATCAGTCGATCTTTATTACCAGTTCTTTTGTAATATATTTTTTTTTTTTGTCAATTAGATTTTTTTTAATAAATTTAAATAATTAAATTAAAAAATTCATTTAACCTATTTTTTAATAATTAAAATAAAAATTTATTAAAATGCAATAATAAATCTCCTAGGCTTACATTAAAAGTATTTTCATGTTAGATTTTTATAAAGTTCTGATCATTTTAAATTTATCTGTTATTTAGATTACTATTTTTTTTTTTTTTTTGTAAATGTTATACAGATAATTGAATTAAATTTTAAAATTTATATGACTTATAGGGTATTTTTGTAATAAATAAATTTGTTTAATAATTAAAGAGTAATAATAATATTTTCTTAAGGCTGTTCTTAACTGCTCTGTTCAACAAGCGCAAAACGTTTTGACACATTTACAAATTCATTTTTTAACGGAAAGGTATAAAATTGGAAAGCCCGGCCATGGCAGCGATTTGGAATTGAACTGTTTTTTCCATTTTTTGATCAATCCATTACCTATTGAGTTATAAGCGATTTTGATCACGCAACAAACATGTTTTTCGCCCGCTCTTCAGTGCTCTTTCTTCTTTCGTGCGGAAATTCGGTTCAAAACGCCCACTTTGACACTATTTTCTGAAAGATCTATTGCGTTTGCAAAAAAATGAAAAAAAAACAGCTCAGTTAAAACTTATGTCAGAAAGTTGCCCTTTTGGATTTGAGAACACCCTTAAGTCTGTTAGTTAAAATCAGTTGATCTTTATCACCAGTTCCTTTGAAAAAAAAAATTGTCAATTGCATTTTTTTAAATAAATTTAAATAATTAAATTAAAAAAATCCATATAATGTATTTTTTAATAATAATGTAATAATAATATATTCTTACCTTACATTAAAAATATTTTTTGTTGGAACTTTAGTAAGTTATATAAATATATATATATAATTTATTAAGGTGTTCATTTCTCAAAATTAAGTATTATCTTTCATATACAAAAATATTTATCAATTTATCAGCTGCTTTCTAATTTTTTATTGTATATTCAATACTACTAAATTCTTATATATAAACTGTATGTTTAAAATGAATATTTATTAAAATTTAATTTTAATATCTTCTAAACTTTCATGAAAAGTACTTTTATGCTAGAACTCCAGTAACATATAAATAGTAATTAACAGAATTAAATTATTCATCTTTTAAACTGACATAGAAAAATATTTTTATATATCTAGATGGAACTTTAATTACTTATTTTTAGTTAAGCTGCTAGAACTTTAATACTGATTGCAAACATCTGAGTAAAAAAAAAAAAAAAAGTTCTAAGCAGCTTATTATAACAATCACATTATTTTATCATAATTTAACTAAGTCAATGGGGTTTTAGAATTTTTTATAATTTTCTTATAGAAAATTAAATCAAATTAATTATATATTATGTTATTAACTTTATATTAATTGATCTTGTGTTCAGTTTGAGAAATATATGCGCTTTTTTTTAATGCATCAAGTTATTGTTATCATCAAGAAATACAATTTATGAAATGAGTAACAGCGATGTTACTTGTAAAATGGATTTTTTCCTTTCAGGGAAAGAATTTCGGTTCACCGATAGCCAATGAAATTGCCGGATTTCGCACTAATGCTAAAAGTCTTATGGAAAGTCAAATTTCGCGTGTCTAAGACCAGCAATAACACTTTTCGGTCAGTCGTCGCCATTTTTCGTATGTGGCACTGCAAGCGAGTCCATAACAAAGCAATTCTCGCGCATGCGCTTATCTAAAACTGTTTGAGTCACTCTTTATTTGTGACCTTGAACCAACACTCTAAAACGCTTCCAGTTGGTACTATCAAAATTTATAACTGGGACATTCTTTTATGGGCACCTTATATTTAGCTTTTAGAATGAGAATTAAATATTTCATACTGTAACTGGAGATTTAAACTGATGTGTATCTAGTTGCAATAAAATGTAGATTTGACCGGTGAAGTTTTGTTTTAATGTCAAATTGCCAACTTATCTCAAAGAAAACTTGTTTACCATCAAACTAACGTTGTTTTCATGCATAATGCGAATAAAAGTTTTTTCAAAATAATAGTACGAGAATAGAAAGTATGAATCTTTTGTTGAAAAAAGTTTAAGACGAACCACACATTGTTACCAATATTGAAAAATGTCATTTTTTTAATTCAATAAATATAATTCATTTTCTTTCATTTTGCTTAATTTTTACAGTTTTGTAGGCAAATGCTATTAGTTTTCTTCTTTATCAATTTTTAAATTGATAAGAAAATTGAAGATCGATGACAGTAAAAAGGGTGAAATTGTTCTAAAAAGAAATTCCTTAATGAGAGCCCTACCAGTGGCTGAGAGGTTCTGCTCTCAAAGCTGGTAGACGGGGGGGTGTTGGGTTCGAACCCAATCGCGCCCGTCGGCCTAAACGTTTCGGAGTTTTTGTGGTTTTCTTCGAAGACGTGGATTTTCATGCGTAAATACGGGTTAGGTTCCCTTAGAAAGACCCCCACGAAGGGCATTCCTCCTAGGGCCTATATCCCAAGTGTAGATAATCGGCCGTTAAAAACCAACCAACCAACCAACCAAACTTAATGAGAATTCAATACCTCAAAAAATGAAAATACATTTTGAGTGTATATTTAATTTTGTAAAAAGTGAAGGGGGGGATTCTATAAAAAATGGATATTTTTTTATCCGTCGAAAAGAAAAATTGGATTTCTTTTACATGCTTTTTCTTTTTGGTTTTCTAAGGGGAGAACTTTAGAAGGGGGGATTCTATAAAAAATGGATATTTTTTATCCTTCGAAAAAAAAATTGATTTTCTTTTACATGCTTTTTCTTTTTGGTTTATCAGGATACATGTTTTCTTCTTGACTTATTTGCGATCAGAATAACAAATAATATTTTAACGAAAAATAAAAATGACTTAAGGGACTCTTTCTTATTCTATGAATGCCTTGTAATTTTGCAAAAGCACCAATGTTACTAAAATTACTTATTTTTTGTGTATTTATTTTACTCGATCAGGCGTGTTTTAAAGAGGATAGCTGGGTACAACAAAGTGTTTTCTATAAAAACACTTTATTCTCATCCACATTCCATTTAATCTATGTTGTTACTAATTTATTTCCTTTATTATTAAGAGAATTGCGACATTCCCTCCGGAAATTCAATTTACACCAGAAAATTCAAATTGAAATCGACATGAATTCAATTAGAAAATTGACATGAACCTGGCACAATTAATCCTGTAACGAAAATAAAAGAAATTTATCCAGATTTTGATGAAACTGTAATTATATCTCTATTATCAACTTCATTTCTTGTGGAGAAAACTAGAAATTTTTTATATTCCCATGTATAGAATTTCCATCTTAAACAATATTGTGGATTTTCCTCTGTAAAACAGATTACTGAACTTTACACATAAAAGTGGAAACACTACCCGAAACCGAACCGAATATTGTCCATAAAGAAATATATTAATATTAATCCCATCCGTCTCGAACAGAGGATCGGGTCTTCTGCAGATTCGCTTTACCCGGTCAAAAGCAGAACTCTAACCCATATAATTTTAAATCTCAATGTATGAGCTAATCTTGTAAAAAAAATATACACGATAGCACAAGTAGTTTAAAAAGTAACTATTACCGCTTATGTTAACACCATATTCGCCATTCAATGCGTCTCTGTTTTAAGAAATTTAAAGCCTATAAAGCCCCCCAAAAATTTTCTGAACCTTGAATTTTACTAACAAAATAGCGTATTTAAAATGTATTCACATAAAAATAATTGCTTTTATAGCGCTCTAACAATTAAGAATAATAAGTGCAATAATAATGTTTTAAGTACTGTGTAAGATTATGAAAAGAAGTTCTGTCACCGGAAAAATTAACAGAAGCTTTTCGTATATAGTAAAAAAAAATATTCTAATTTATTAACGCAATTAAGAGAAATGAATGTAATTATAAAAAAGTGCTGCATCATAACGAGCGGCAGGTAAAATTATTTGTTTGGTTTAAATGTTTGTACCCAGTATCGCCAGATCGCTGTCACAAGAAATCACGATACTTTCTCGTAGATGGGGCATTTTCACAATCTCTTGACTTTCGAGAATAAAAATCTGGTGAAATTAAACTTACTAAAATAACATTTTAATCGGATAGACGAATGCCTTAATGATTCAAAAAAAAAATGGTCAGCAGCGAAACATTTTTTATTTAACTGAGGTTTAAGTTAAACTTGCGAGTTTAATTTTCCTTATCATTTTACCACAATAACTTTTTATTTTCTTCTAAATTTTTACTTATAATGAATTTGCATAGTATCCACATGATATTGAAATAAGAAATAATAAAAATGTAGTAATTTTAATACAGAATTTTTGTATAACTTTGTCTTAAAGGGGTGTTAAAGAAAGGACGGTAAGGCAAAAAAAGGGGACGGTATAGGAAAAAAGGGACGGCAAGGATGGAGCGGTAAGGAAAATTACCACCTATTTTTAGGCAAATCATGTCAAGACTAAGTGATAGCCACAATGTTCACTGATTTTTAGAAATAGTTTTTAAAATTTTATTAAATTATTATTAATATTTTATTATTTACCTCGAAAAGTGCAGGGATAAACCTTGGGGACGGTAATACTACCAACAAAGCCACGACCTTGAAATTGATATTTAAATGCTGATTTAAATTCTGCAGTAAATTTCCTGTCAAAGAATTTTAGACATTCTTTCTCTAGCATAACTCTGCATGAGAAAAAACTTGAAAAAAATTCTGTGTCAGCAATCTGATAGGATTTTCTGTATAAGTTTAGCAAAAGGGACGGTAAGGATGGGGGAGAGGGACAGAGTTCAAAAAATAATATCAACCTGTAAAAATGTGTGCAGGTTAATTTTTTGCTACATATTTCTATAAAACAATTGTCCCAGTTTCGGAAAAAAAATTACATCGAATTACTTTTATTGAAACAATTTTATACAGACAGCTCCAAACTTAAGAAGTGGGTAAGTGTGATCACTGATCGCACAGAGGGTTTCGTTTAATATTCCTTTCAAAACACTTTACCCTTTCGAAAAATCTGTTAGTTCCACATTTTGCAACCAGGGGCGCTCTCTATTCTAAACAAACCTCGATCCGAACGAAACTCCGTTTTACATACTATCCCTATATATATTAGTCGAAGGGATTGGGCCCAGAGCACCCGAGATAAGTAGGCGCCCCTGGCGGTGAAAAGTGGAACTAAAATATTTAAGACTACGGTGCATAATATGAAAGAATGCTCAAAGGGGTGTCGGCAAAAGTTGGAACAGTGCCCCCCGAGTGAAAAGGGCGGAGGTTAGAAAAACTCCTTAAAATATACAAATTAGTTCCCGGAAGAGTAAATAATATAAAACTTTTTGAAAATTTTATCATTTGTCGTGTAGTCTGAGGTATTCAGCTATACGTATGCAAAAATTCATGTCTCCAACTTAATAAGGGGCTCTCTGAGAAAGAATTGCTTAAAATACATATGTGGAACTCAAAGGGTTAAACGTAAGACTTTTTCAAGATTTTATGATTTGTCGCCAGGCGTGAGGTGTTCTGCTATAAGTATGCAAAATTTCAAATCTCCAATTTAATAAGGGGCTCAGTTAGAAAAAAATCCCTAAAATACGCATGTGGGAGCCCAAAGGGTTAAATGTACGACTTTTTCAAAATTTTATGATTTGTCACATGATGGTGTTCAGCTATAAGTTTGCAAAATTTCACACCTCCAACCTAAATAGGGTGTCACTTAGAAAGAATTGTTTAAAATACACATGTAGGAGCCCAAAAGGTTAAATGTACAACTTTTTCAAAATTTTATTATTTGTCGTTTGATGTGAGGTGTTCAGCTATAAGTATACAAAATTTCACGCCTCCAACCTAATTAGGGGCTCACTTAGAAAGAATTGTTTAAAATACACATGTGGGAGCCCAAAGGATTAAATTTACGACTTTTTCAAAATTTTATGATTTGTCGTTTGATGTGAGGTGCTCAGCTATAAGTATGGAAAATTTCACGCCTCCAACCTAATTAGGGCCTCACTTAGAAAGAATTGCTTAAAATACACATATAGGAGCCCAAAAGGCTAAATGTACGACTTTTTGAAAATTTTATGATTTGTCTTAAAAAATTATTAAGTTATCCAGACCCAGTTAATTATTAAGTAATCCAGAAGTAATTATGTATGCATTTTTAAATCTTAAGTATGGACCGCGTGTCACAGAGCTGCTAAGGACCATTTGTAAACATTCAAGTAAAATTATTCGTGTTTCGAGTCAACTTAGTTTTTTACTTCGATGCAAGAAATCTCGTATTGTCCCTCCGTCGTTTAACGTTAAACCTTTAGTGCATTCTTATAATGGTAGAAAGATTGCCTTGGTGCTCCCTGGTGGTGGAATGTGGAACTAACATAATGCGATATTGTTAAAATTAGAAAATCTACCAATACGATCTGTTTTAAACTTTGAGATAGTTCATAACACATAATCTATTATCTATTCTATCTATCTATCTATCTATTATTATATATATAAAATCCAAACGGAAATTTCGTTCCGAACGCCGAGATTTCGAGTTCTACCGCTTGGATTTTTACGGAACTTATACCGTTAGATAGGTATCGTTCCAGGGAAGGTTTTAAGCTATAACACGTCATTCTACCTAGATAAGTTATAGAATTATTACGGAAAATTCTGTTATTTTGGAATTTGTTACTTCCTATTGCCTTAAATATCTGGGCTCCTGTTGGTCGTACAGCTTAGATCTCGCGCCAAAAGTAGCTCCGAAGCACCCAAGTAAACTTTTCCCCGCGATTATTTTGCCGTCTTCCGATTTCCTCTAACTCTATTAGGGGCCCGCGTAGAGCCCCTTTGAAATATTTTTCGTAGTAATTTCAGCAATTATCTTAAATTATTGGTTAAGACCGCCACCCTCCCGATTCATGTATCTACGGAAAGGTTGCATGAAGGAGTTTCGTTCAGATACGTTTTCGTTAAGAATAGAGTGCGCTCCCTGGTGGTGGAATGTGGAACTAACATAACGCGATATTGTTAAAATTAGGAAATCTAACAATGCGATCTGTTTTAAACTTTGAGATAGTTCATAACACATAATAGATTATCTATTCTATCTATTATATATATAAAATCCAAACGAAAATTTCGTTCCGAACGCCTAGATTACGAGTTCTACTGCATGGATTTTGACAGAACTTATACCGTTAGATAGGTATCGTTTCAGGAAAGGTTTTAAGCTATAGCACATCATTCTATAAACATTAGATATAGAATTATGACGGAAAGTTTTGTCATTTTGGACGATAAGGTTACCATTTTATTTCTTGGCGAAATTTATCGTTGATAAAAAAAAAAAAAAAAAAAAAAAAAGAGAGACGGCTACTACACCTCAAAAAATAAAAGAAAAAACTGTTACTAATTTTATTTAAAAGGGAAAAAAAAGAAAAAAAGAAGAAAAAATCCGTTTTAATGAGTGATAATATTAAAAAGCGAAAATATTTAATTTAAAAATGAAAGGGAATGTTCGTAATGCTTAAAAATTTACTCAGTTGAAATATTGCTACAAAACAACAAGATTTGGCGATTTATCTTTTGCGTCAGGTTAAGAAAAACACATCTGAAAAATTGATAAGATAATACCAAGTAATTTCTCTCATGAGGATAATATATGTTTATTAAAAAAATCAGCAGAACCTCGATTTAACGTTCGTAAAACAATAATGAAAATTTCATTTTTTGCGATTTAACGCTGGTTGGCGACACAATTAAAGTTTGAATAATACTATTATGAATATTAAAAAAAAAATTTTTTTTTTCAACTCTCCGTCTCCATACGAAGTTAGTTTAAGTGAGTTTAACTTAAATAAATACATTTTTATAACTGCTGCTTTATCATATACTTTTATATGTGTATGTAATGAAAATTAACGATCGTAATTATGCTGTCTAGAATAACATTTAAATGGATTAAAATTGTTTCAATCTCAAAATTAAGGTCCTATTCCAAGCATTCGCAATTTGACATCGATGTTGTTAGTGCCAGAGACAACAAAAGAAATATATTGTTGCCATGGAAACAACCACTTCATATCGAAATGTTTAATGATAGCATTCATAATCAAAATACACAAAACGTATCCAGCCGGTGACACCGTATAAAATAAAATAACTACAGCAACACGCAATTTGTATATATTTAATAAGCTTACAGAAAAAAAATAATAAACTAATCCACCATTTAAGTTTAAATTCATTAAGTATTAGGCATTTAAATACTTATTTAACAAGAAATTTATAAATGCATTTCAATCTTTTGCATTTGGCCAGGAAATGTATTCGTTTGCGAAATAGCGTGGAGCGTTCGTCTTTTCACGCCAAATACTGGAAAAAGTATTTTTTGCAGTTTTTATACTGGAATTCCGACGCTACATTTGACTGATCTTTTTTACATTCACGAGTAATTTTATGAGCATTTTGCCGCCAAACAATTTGATTTTAATCCAAAAACGCGTAAACATGACATAGCCCCATCGATACATTATAGGTGTTTTTGCAAGTGTAAGACGGCCTTTTTGGAGGAATTCAAATGTAAATTATATAAATAGCAATTAATATTATGAAAGTGGAGTCAAATATTTAAATTTTAGTGCAAATGTCTGCTTCCCCCCCCCCATTACACACACACACATATTGTAAATAATTTAATTTCAGACATTTAAAATATTTTTTACATACTTTACTACGGAAACATGCTGGTTTGTTTCCCCAAACTTGTGACTTTTATAACCTTGAACCCAGATCAGCGAATATTGCCCACTATTTTCTTTTAACACGTATCGTCCCCTTTAGAAATGTCTACTACTTCAAATGTTAAGTACTAAAGATTATTCTTTAGAAAATTTATGGAATTATGCGTTATTAATACTACAAAAGAAAATATTTTACACTAAAAATTGCTTATAATTGATATTGCATTGATATATTGAAATAAATTTTTGATAATCTTTTTATTCGTCATCCCTTTTTCAGTTTTTTTTTTTTTTTTTTTTTGCCTATCTATTCTCCTTTTTTGAAGGTTTTAGAAAGGTATATGATTAATTTTCTGTAATCAGGTTACCCCTTTAATTAACATACTTAGTGAATTGTTGGATGTTTCTTTTTATTTGAAAGAGACTCTAGACAGTGATCCCGATTGCAGAAGATTACATGAAATTCTACATAGCGATTAGTAAATTTATGGTTTTTCATTATGAAGCAAATGGAAAACAGAAGATTTAGTATTATATATTTTTTGCAGTTATTTTACTATTACAAAATAAACAATATTTTTTTATTTATCATTTTAGCCTAGATAAGAAAAAAAGTACCGGAAATTCAGATAAAATTGGATAATTATAAAGCAATTTCTTATGACTCATAGCCGTAGCTACTAAACTTTATGAAAATTAACGATTTTAGGTTTATTTAGGCAAAAGACTGAAGAATAATGTAATCTTGAAAATAGAAAGCCATTTATTCCTCTGTGAATTATGCTAATTAGAGAAATGAAAAAAAAATCTTTGGTGCATCAAAAAGATTATTACGAATATTATTACGTACTAGGTTATTAGGTTTTATATAACTGACTTTATTTATCATTCTCAAAGAGTATTTTTGGTGAAAGATCTATAATTCAGTCAACAGCAAATTCAATTTATTTAATAGAATGTTGTTTGGCGCATAATTACCTTTGTTTTATATCTAACTCTGCTACAATTATAACCATATATTTGGAAACACTTCCAATGTTTGACGTCAAACTTAGCTGTGTACCCGATTACGGAAGATTGGGAAGATTTTGATTGCATGAAAAAAAAAAGAGGTTCATTTTTCTATTACAATCAGTTTTCGAGGTTTTTCCCAGGTTAACAGCTGCACGATTGCAACTGGTATTAAAAAAGAAATGACAGTGAAAATGACATTATTTTAATTTTATTCAAACACTTGAGTTTTAAAAAGACATTTTTATATGATTCACATTTATTTTAATCATGAAAGTTAAACACTGTCCGTTGTGTGCAAATAATTTATTACGTTCTTTGGCTGTATTTACTCTGCTGTGATCCGCAGATAGAAAACTGCAGTAGACATGCCAGAAGAAGACGTATATTACGAAATATAATGTAACGTAGGAGAGATTGTATTTAAGCTACCGGAACCACATATAGCACCAAACTGGGGTGACAGGAGTTCAAGAACTAACAAACGATAGTGAATAATCCGAATATGATTAATTATCAGTAGTCACTCTCTGCAATCATTGTAATTATCTCTCATTTTAGTAGTGTGGTGACTAGAGAACATTTTAATTTCTGATGATCATAACGGTCATATTTCCCTCCCAACCCCTACTTTATTAATCTACTATAAAAGAGTTTATTCTGAATAGCCCGAAATTTGCCTAACCCATAAGATAATATAATAGCTAAATGGCATTCGCATTGTATTAAGCAAATGCAGAAAGACTTTCCAGGTGAAGGTCCATATTAATTTAAAATATAAGGCCGAATTCATCATTTTGTTTTATCAAGGTTCAATTGGAAAATGGACCAGCGAAGCGGGTGTAGCCTGCTAGTTCTATATATAAAATCCAAACGAAAATTTCGTTCCGAACGCCTAGATTTCGAATTCTACTGCATGGATTTTGACGGAACTTATACTGTTAGATAGGTATTGTTTCAGGGAAGGTTTTAAGCTATAACACATCGTTCTACGTAGGTTAGTTATAGAATTATGACGGAAAGTTCTGTTATTTTGGGCGAAAGGGTTGCCATTATTTTATTGGCGTTGAATTTTTTGATAAATGAATTGAAATGGCTGTACATCGCGGAAAAAAAACTGTTACTAATTTTATTTAAAAGGGAAAAAAAAGAAAAGAAGAGAGAAAATGAAAAAAAAATTGACGCGTGGTAATATTGGAAAACAAAAATATCGAATTTAAACATGAAAGAGAATGTTCGTAATGCTTAAAAATTTATTCAATATGAAAGATTGCAGTTTTAAACTATATTTGGCAATTTATCTCTTGCGTCCGGTTAAATAAAATGCATCAGAAAATTTTATAAAATATCTGAGTGACAATTTTGTTTTTGTTTTTGATTTCTTTTATATTTACTTTTTATTTTTATTTAACTCGACCATCATGTGACATACAGAAGAAACTAGCAGATGTAATTATAAAAATGACGATACTTGTTAGTTACATATTGTATGTTTTTTGCGATTTCATTTTATCGCCAAACGATTTAATTTTAAGCCAAAAATGCATGAGCGTGCCTTCGGTTTGAGCGACGTTCACAATATTGGTTATTTCTCAATAAACGACAGCATTTTCTGGAAATACCCAATTCTACTTCTATATATATATATATATATATATATATATAATTCAAATGGAAATTTCATTCCCGCTGCTTATAACTCAAGTTCTGCTGAACGTACACTGTTAGATAGGTAATGTTTCGGGGAATTTTATAGTACATAACACGTCGTTCTACGTTTCTTGGTATTGAATTATGGTTTAAAGATCTTTAATGAGATGAACCTGATAATGGAAAATTTTCCTCTTTAAATGATTCTGCCCAATGTATTTCGATGGAACTTGGACTGTTAATTAGATAATTTTCCAGGGGCGTTTTCAGTATACAACATGCCCTTCTATATTGTTCAGCCATATCGTTTTTGGGAAAATTCTGTAGTCTGGTGTACGCAATTATCTCAATAGCCTTTTTAAAAATTAAACTAAACGGTTTTTGATAGAATTTGTATTATTAGTTTGACAATTTTTCAGAGATAGTTTTAGTATATAATATATTGTTCGACACTGTTTAGTCATAGAGCAATGGGTTAAATTCTGTAATTTTCCAATATAGCTGCGAGTTGGAAAAAATGGGCTTGACGAGACAAGGAAAGTTTTCATCCATATTTTCTGTTCAGTAATTAGATAATTTATTTATTATAAAGAATACATTTATCTCTTTTTTATATAAAAACAGAAGTAAATTGCATATGAATAACAAAAATATTAATATTCACAAATAAAATTTTATATAGGAATATATATATGAATACATATTTTAAAAAGCTTAAAGTTCATTTTATATGTTTTTATAGCTGTTCATATCATTTGGCCACAAATCTCACTTTCTTAAGCCCGAATTGCGCCAAGCTTTTTAACATCTAACAGTACCCTTTGATCTTAAAATCAGGAAAATTGGAAAGTAGCTGTAGTTTGTAAAGTATGCATAAATTAAGGAGATAAATTACGTTATCGAATCCATAGACAATTGGCATATTTGGTACCGATAAGTTACATAATTGAGTCTACTGACAATTGGCGTGTGTTACCTGGCGTGGTTTGGCGCATAATTAACTTAGGAAAAGCTTTAAACTGATTCTGTGTTTTTAAAGCGGAGCTATTCTATAACCGAATCAACACAAAATTGGCGTGATTTGAAAGAAAATTTTTGGCGACCTTTTCCTATTTTTACGTTATACCAACACCATACCAAATTGTATGCTATTGCGCCATTTATTTCAATCCTAAATGTGCAATATTTTTTTTATAATTTACAGTATAGGGATCTTGGCGAAACAGAGAAAATAGCCTTGGCGGAGAGAAAATTTGGAAACATATTTTCTGGCAACCTATTCACTGTTTCATTTCATATAAATAAGCATTTTTTTCTGTTTATACAATTTATTTAACATAAAGATGCAATTTATCTAATTTTAATTAGAAACAGAAGTAATTTGTATATAAAAAACATTTATAATATACATATATAAACAAACAACAAATTTCATAAAGTTTGTTTTCTTAACTGTTTATATCAATTGGCAATAAATCTCACTTTCTGATGCCCGAATAGCGCCAAGCTTTTAAAAAAACGCCAAGGCGCCTGTAGTGGAAAAGAAAAGTACCAAATTTTATTCCAAACGATGCCAAACTTTGGGGCTTGATATTTATTGAACGCGAATTTCTTTTGGCTTTAATTATTATTTATTCGTAACACTGCAAAAAATTTTAATTTACTATTTTTTGAAGGTGGAAGTATTTTTTATTATCAACTAAAATTAAGTTATAACTTCATTTTTCGCTGAATAAAACATGGAAATGTTTACTGCAGTGCCAAGAGACACTTAAAATGTCCTGCGCGTAGTTGGCGAATTTGAAAAAAAATATATAATATCGGAACCCACAGCAAATTGGCTCATTTTAACGACAATGCTTTGGTACAAAATGAAATACATTTGTTGTAGACATAATAGTAAATCTCAATACTCGCCGATTGAAAAGTCTTTAAAATTATTCAGCAGAGACAACGAGAAATAACTTGCAGTCTCATAAATTTTAATAATCAATATTCTTATCTATCTATCTATCTACTTCTGCTTCTACTATATATACTAGAGTAAAATTAAAATGGGAAATCCGTCCCGGTTGCATATAACTTGAGCTCACCTGAATGGATTTTGATCATAATGATAGTTAGATAATTTTCCAGGGAAGATTTTAGTATATAAAATATCGTTCTACGTTGCTTATGCATACAATTATGTTTTAAAGTTATATAATCAGACGAACCCGATGATGAAAGATTAACCTTTTTAAAAGATTCAGCCGATTTGATTACGATTGAATTTTCACTGTTAGTTAAATAATTTTTCAGGCAGAGTTTTAGTATATACCTTCTGCATTACTTAATAATAGAGGTGTGATGGAAAGTTCTATAATCAGTTGAACCCGATTATGAAAGTTTAACATTTTTTAAAGTTCTACAGAACGGATAGGAATTTTGATAGGAATTTCATTTTAGTTAGATATTTATTCAGACATGGTTTTAGTATTTTGCATATTGTTCTACGTTGCTTAGTCATAAAGTAATGGCGGAAAGTTCCATAATCATATGAAACCGATTATGAAAGATTAGTCTTTTCAAAAAGTTCTAGATGGCGGATATTGATAATACTTTCTTTGTTGATAAGAAAATGTTTGCGGAGGTTTTAATTTATTGTGTATCATTCTACGTTGCTTAGTTACAGAATTATGGGGGAAAGTTCTATAATCAGATGGACCCCTTATGAAAGATCAACCTTTAAAAAAAGTTTTACTGGATGGATTGTGTTCGTTTGTTTGTTTGCATTATTACAAGTAGTTATATAATTTTTCAGGGTTTGTCTTATTGTATTGCGTATTGTACTGTCTTTCTTTACCAATCCTACTGTTATTGATCAACTAAAAGGGTTAGGACCTTGATAGCTGAAAATTTGTCTACACATTAGAAAATATAATAGCACATTGGCGTTCTTATCGTTTTCAGCAGTGCGAAAGGAGATTCCAGGTAAGGTTCCATATTGCTTTAAATCACAATGTCAAATTCAATGATACATTTTGTTTAATTCAAGGTTCATTTGGATAAGCAGACCAGCATAGCGGGCATAGCCTGCTAGTAATCTATTATATATATATAATCCAAACGGAAATTTCGTTCCGAACGCCGAGATTTCGAGTTCTACCGCATGGATTTTTACGGAACTTATACCGTTAGATAGGTATCGTTCCAGGGAAGGTTTTAAGCTATAACACATCATTCTACCTAGATTAGTTAAGAATTATTACGGAAAATTCTATTATTTTGGACTTTGTTACTTCATATTTCCTTAAATATCTGGGCTCCTATTGGTCGTAGAGCTTAGATCTCGCGCCAAAAGTAGCTCCGAAGCACCCAAGCAAACTTTTCCCCGCGATTATTTTGACGTCTTCCGATTTCCTCTAACTCTATTAGATGCCCGCGTAAAAGCCCCTTTAAAATATTTTTCGTAGTAATTTCAGCAATTATCTTAAAATATTGGTTAAGACCGCCACCCTCCCGATTCATGTATCTACGGAAAGGTTGCATGAAGGAGTTTCTTTCAGATACGCTTTCGTTAAGAATAGAGTGCGCTCCCTGGTGGTGGAATGTGGAACTAACATAACGCGATATTGTTAAAATTAGGAAATCTAACAATGCGATCTGTTTTAAACTTTGAGATAGTTCATAACACATAATCTATTATCTATTCTATTATATATATATAAAATCTATTATCTATTCTATTATCTATTACATATATATAATCCAAACGGAAATTTCGTTCCGAACGCCTAGATTTCGTGTTCTACTGCATGGATTTTTACGGAACCTATACCGTTAGATAGGTATTGTTTCAGGGAAGGTTTTAATCTATAACACATTATTCTACCTATATTAGTTTTAGAATTATGACGGAAAATTCTGTTATTTTGGGCGATAAGGTTACCATTTTATTTCTTGGCGAAATTCATCGTTGATAAAAAAAAAAAAAAAATTGAAACGGCTATTAAACCTCGAAAAATAAAAGAAAAACTGTTACTAATTTTATTTAAATGAAAAAAAAAAGAAAAAAAGAAGAAGAAAATCCGTTTTAATGAGTGATAATATTAAAAAACGGAAACATTTAATCAAAACCTGAAAGAAATATTTGTAATGCTTAAAAATTAATTTAATAAGAAATATTACACTTGATACGCAATATTTGGCTCTTTATCGCTTGCGTTAGATGTGGAAACGAATCTGAAAATTTCATTAGATGAAATTTTAACGATATTTTCTTTCTGTTCTGTTCTTTTCTTTTTTTTTTATATCTAATTGTCCCATCACGTGACTTATAGAAGAAACAGGCAGATGTAATTGTGAGTCTCATGTGTAATTACTATTTGTTTCTTTACAATTTTTTATTTTCTTTTGTCGCCAAACAATGTGATTTTAAGCCAAAAATGCATAAGCGTGACATTAGCTTGAGGATGTTCTCACAAATGGTGTTTTTTTAGGTGAAAGAGATCATTTTTTGAGTACATTTTCATATTCAATTGTAACTTATATAGATATCAGTTAATATTTTAAAAATGGTTTCGAATACTTAAATTTCAGTGTGAATTTCTGCCACACATACATACTGTTAAATGATTTCATACTTTTTAAAATGTTTTTCGCCGTAATTCCGAAAGCATGTGATATTTATAAACTCGAACTCAGATCAACGAATATTACCCATTTTATTTAAGCAAATATTATCTATTTTCTCAAGTCATATCGCCAACTTCATTTATAGGAAAATTCACAGATTCGAAATCTAGGAAATAAAGATAATTTTTAAGGAAATTTATGTTTTAATACGTTATTACTATGGAAAAATTCAACATTTTGAAAAAAAAAAATTACAAGTCTTTTGTAATTCGTCATTTCTTCTTCGTCTTTCTTCGTACTTTCTCCTCTGTTATGTAATATTTCAAATGATATTGGACTAATTTTCGATCATCGATTCACCGCAAAATCGCATATCTAATATAGTATATAAAATAAAGTCTGGATTAGGGGACTAATTAACAAACAGCGCAAACTACTGAACCTAAAATCTTGAAAATCGTGGTAAAAATACTTCTTATGACATAAACTTCTGCTAAGAAAGGATTTTCTAAAGTGTCACCCCTAATGGTTTTTGCACGGGGAGGGGGAAAAAATCGAATATCAAAATTATGCGTCAAATGATAGCATATTTTAATGTAGTTTTGTATGCTGAATCGAATGCTACCAAATAAATTTTTATAAGTCCAACAGTTCATGACACATTTCATATTTTTCTAATTTGGCGGTGTCTTTGGCATCTAAACCTCAAAATATCTATCATTACATCCGTTACTCTAGCAACGGAAAAAATTCAAATCAACCCTTTTGACTAAAAAATAAAAACGGCTCTATGAGTTTGAAATAAAAATGCAAGCATCTTAATATTTTTTTTAATAGTGATTTTATGTAAAATAAAAGGGAAAAAATTACTGAGAATTTAGCGTTATAAAACAAAAATGGAAAAGGTACTACTTAGATATTCCGCCGACCAAAAATCTATCGTCAAACTATAAGATTAAATGCCAATAATGGTTGATCGTAAATATCAAATTCACTTGAATTTAAACAAACTACACGTGTTTACGTCATCAAGTGATTTTAATTTCGACGTTTTATTTGTATTTATATTAATTTTATACTAATTTATTTATTATTTCGTTATTTAAAATAAAGATTATGTCAATTTATATAATTTGGCGAATGGTTTGGCGATTTATATAATTTGGCGAAATTGGTCGACGGGATAACAAGTAGTACCAATGAAAATATTTAAGTATGAAAGCAATGTTTGTAACGACTTAAAAATTATTTTCATATATATAAACTCGGTTTATGGCGTCAGATGCCGTCATCCGAAGAATCTACAAGAGTCTTTTTCCATTTTTTCCGGTCATAGGTTCCTCAATGAAAGAAATTGGAATAAAATTGTGCGATTTATAAATTGCTCCTCGATAAGAAGAAAAAATGGGTACATTTATAACAACCGTGCGCACATCTCGCTGATAGCATTTAAAAAATTCCCAGTAGCAGTAGTTACATTTTGCGTATGTAAATTAAAAATATTTTTTTGCTTTTAATTATGGCATTATTTCCTGTTATTGTTTATCTTTTCAGTTTTTTAAATGAAATTAGTATAAGGCATGCATTTTAAATTAAATGAGTGAAAGGTTTGTGTTTTAAATGAAAATAATAAAATAAGAATATGCTATGAAAACAATCTTTATTGATTTATTACCTGCGCCCGGCTGACATAAAAGTATCACAAAAGCCACATATTCACTTTTCTTTGAGTAGTTGCTCATGAGAATTCAAGTTAACCTTCCGTAATCGGATACTTCACATATTGGTGTATTAGCTTTAATGTTGAAAGCATCGTTTTTGTTTGAAGCGAAAACTTTACTATGAATTCTATTACACAAAATGGCATCATCATCATCTACTATATATTTACAACGGAAATTTGTATTTCATTCCGATTGTTTATAATACTTTCGTAGGATATACCACAATTAGTTAGGTAATAATTTTGGAAAGATTTTAGTGTATACATATTGTTCAAGGGTACTTAGTTATAGAGCAACAGTAAAAATTCAAAAATTAAGTGAACCTGATTACGAAAGTTTAGCCTTTTTAAAAAAATCTACAGAACATATTTTGTTACAAGTGGCCCTGTTGCATGACTTTTAGGAATGGTGTTAGTATATACGATTTCATTATATGTTGATTAGTTACAGAGGTATGAATTCCTGTTGTCATAACGGTCTCATTACCCGACCATAAGTGCGCTGTTTATAATCAACTAAAACAATTACTTCTTAATTGCTAAATTTTGTCCAACGCTTAAGATAACATTATATCGCAATGGCGTTCGCATCGTTTTCAGTAATGTGCAAGGTCAAGCTGAAGATCCATATTGTTTAAAATACAAGTTCAAATTCACCATTTAGTTTAATCCAAGGTTCATTTGGAAATATTGACCAGCGCAGCGGGCATAGCCTGCTAGTAATATAGATAAAATCCAAACGGAAATTTCGTTCCGAACGCCGAGATTTCGAGTTCTACCGCATGGATTTTGACGGAACTTATACCGTTAGATAGGTATCATTCCAGGGAAGGTTTTAAGTTATAACACATCATTCTACCTAGATTAGTTATAGAATTATTACGGAAAATTCTATTATTTTGGACTTTTTTACTTCATATTTCCTTAAATATCTGGGCTCCTATTGGTCGTAGAGCTTAGATCTCGCGCCAAAAGTAGCTCCGACGCACCCAAACAAACTTTTCCCCGCGATTATTTTGCCGTCTTCCGATTTCCTCTAACTCTATTAGGGGCCCGCGCAGAGCCCCTTTAAAATATTTTTCGTAGTAATTTCAGCAATTATCTTAAATTATTGGTTAAGGCCGCCACCCTCCCGATTCATGTATCTACGGAAAGGTTGTATGAAGGAGTTTCGTTCAGATACGCTTTCGTTAGGAATAGAGTGCGCTCACTGGTGGTGGAATGTGGAACTAACATAACGCGATATTGTTAAAATTAAGAAATCTAACAATGCGATCTGTTTTAAACTTTGAGATAGTTCATAACACATAATCTATTATCTATTCTATTATATATATATAAAATCTATTATCTATTCTATTATCTATTATATGTATAAAATCCAAACGGAAATTTCGTTCCGAACGCCTAGATTTCGAGTTCTACTGCATGGATTTTTACGGAACCTATACCGTTAGATAGGTATCGTTTCAGGGAAGGTTTTAATCTATAACACATCATTCTACCTATATTAGTTTTAGAATTATGACGGAAAATTCTGTTATTTTGGGCGATAAGGTTACCATTTTATTTCTTGGCGAAATTCATCGTTGATAAAAAAAAATTGAAACGGCTATTAAACCTCGAAAAATAAAAGAAAACTGTTACTAATTTTATTTAAATGAAAAAAAAAAAAAAGAAAAAAAGAAGAAGAAAATCCGTTTTAATGAGTGATAATATTAAAAAACGGAAACATTTAATCAAAACCTGAAAGAAATATTTGTAATGCTTAAAAATTAATTTAATAAGAAATATTACACTTGATATGCAATATTTGGCTCTTTAGCGCTTGCGTTAGATATGGAAACGAATCTGAAAATTTGATTAGATGAAATTTTAACGACATTTTCTTTCTGTTCTGTTCTTTTCTTTTTTTTTATATCTAATTGTCCCATCACGTGACTTATAGAAGAAACAAGCAGATGTAATTGTGAGTCATATGTGTAATTACTATTTATTTCTTTACAATTTTTTATTTTTCTTTTGTCGCCATACAATGTGATTTTAAGCCAAAAATGCATAAGCGTCACATTAGCTTGAGGATGTTCTCACAAATGGTGTTTTTTTAGGTGAAAGAGATCATTTTTTGAGTACATTTTCATATTCAATTGTAACTTATATAGATATCAGTTAATATTTTAAAAATGGAATCGAATACTTAAATTTCAGTGTGAATTTCTGCCACACATACATATTGTAAAATAATTTCATACTTTTTAAAATGTTTTTCGCCGTAATTCCGAAAGCATGTGATATTTATAAACTCGAACTCAGATCAACGAATATTACCCATTTTATATAAGCAAATATTATCTATTGTTTATTTCATTTTTTCTCAAGTCATATCGCCAATTCATTTATAGGAAAATTCACAGATTCGAAATCTGGGAAATAAAGATAATTTTTAAGGAAATTTATGTTTTAATATGTTATTACTATCGAAAAATTCAACATTTTGAAAAAAAATACAAGTCCTTTGTAATTCGTCATTTCTTCTTCGTCTTTCTTCGTACTTTCTCCTCTGTTATGTAATATTTCAAATGATATTGGACTAATTATCGATCATCGATTCACCGCAAAATGGAATATCTAATATAGTATATAAAATAAAGTCTGGATTAGGTGACTAATTAACGCACAGCGCAAACTAATGAACCTAAAATCTTGAAAATCGTGGTAAAAATACTTCTTATGACATAGACTTCTGCTAAGAAAGGATTTTCTAAAGTGTCATCCCTAATGGTTTTTGCACGGGGAGTGGAAAAAAATCGAATATCAAAATTATGCGTCAAATGATAGCATATTTTAATGCAGTTTTGTATGCTGAATCGAATGCTACCAAATAATTTTTTATAAATCCAACAGTTCATGACACATTTTATATTTTTCTAATTTGGCGGTGTCTTTGGCATCTAAACCTCAAAATATCTATCATTACATCCGTTACTCTAGCAACGGAAAAATTCAAATCAACCCTTTTGGCTAAAAAATAAAAACGGCTCTATGAGTTTGAAATAAAAATGCAAGCATCTTAATTAAAAAAAAAAAATAGTGATTTTATGTAAAATAACAGGAAAAAATTACTGAGAATTTAGCGTTATAAAACAAAAATGGAAAATGTACTACTTAGATATTCCGTTAAATGCCAATAAAGGTTGATCGTAAATATCAAATTCACTTGAATTTAAACAAGCTACACGTGTTTACGTCATCAAGTGATTTTAATTTCGACGTTTTATTTGTATTTTTATTAATGTTATACTAATTTATTTGTTATTTCGTTATTTAAAATAAAGATTATGTCAATTTATATAATTTGGAGAATGGTTTGGCGATTTATATAATTTGGCGAAATTGGTCGACGGGATAACAAGCAGTACCAATGAAAATATTTAAGTATGAAAGCAATGTTTGTAACGACTTAAAAATAATTTTCGTATATATAAACTCGGTTTATGGCGTCAGATGCCGTCATCCGAAGAATCTACAAGAGTCTTTTTCCATTTTTTCCGGTCATAGGTTCCTCAATGAAAGAAATTGGAATTGGAATAATACTGTGCTATTTATAAATTGCTCCTCGATAAAAATAAAAAATGGTTACATTTATAACAACCGTGCGCACATCTCGCTGATAGAATTTTTAAAATTCCCAGTAGCAGTAGTTACATTTTGCGTATGTAAATTAAAAATATTTTTTTTTTTTAATTGTGGCATTATTTCCTGTTATTGTTTATCTTTTCAGTTTTTTAAATGAAATTAGTATAAGGCATGCATTTTAAATGAAATGAGTGAAAGGTTTGTGTTTTAAATGAAAATAATAAAATAAGAATATGCTATGAAAACAATCTTTATTGATTTATTACCTGCGCCCGGCTGACATAAAAGTATCACAAAAGCCACATATTCACTTTTCTTTGAGTAGTTGCTCATGAGAATTTAAGTTAACCTTCCGTAATCGGATACTTAACATATTGGTGTATTAGCTTTAATGTTGAAAGCATCGTTTATGTTTGAAGCGAAAACTTTACTATGAATTCTATTACACAAAATCGCATCATCATCATCTACTATATATTTACAATGGAAATTTGTATTTCATTCCGATTGTTTATAATACTTTCGTAGGATATACCGCAATTAGTTAGGTAATAATTTTGGAAAGGTTTTAGTGTATACATATTGTTCAAGAGTACTTAGTTATAGAGCAACAGTAAAAGTTCAAAAATTAAGTGAACCTGATTATGAAAGTTTAGCCTTTTTAAAAAAATCTACAGAACATATTTTGTTACTAGTGGTCCTGTTGCATGACTTTTAGGAATGGTGTTAGTATATACGATTTCATTATATGTTGATTAGTTACAGAGGTATGAATTCCTGTTGTCATAACGGTCTCATTACCCGACCATAAGTGCGCTGTTTATAATCAACTAAAGCAATTACTTCTTATTTGCTAAATTTTGTCCAACGCTTAAGATAACATTATATCGCAATGGCGTTCGCATCGTTTTCAGTAATGAGCAAGGTCAAGCTGAAGATCCATATTGTTTAAAATACAAGTTCAAATTCACCATTTAGTTTAATCCAAAGCACATTTGGAAATATTGATCAGCGCAGCGCGCATAGCCTGCTAGTTATATATATAAAATCCAAACGGAAATTTCGTTCCGAACATCTACATTTCGAGTTCTACTGCATGGATTCTGACAGAACTTACACTGTTAGATATATATCGTTTCAGGGAAGGTTTTAAGCTATAAACAATTGTTCTACGTAGATTAGTTATAGAATTATGACGCAAAGTTCTGTTATTTTGGGTAAAAGGGTTATCATTATTTTATTAGCGATGAATTTTGTTGATAAATAAATTGAAATGGCTATATATCTCGGAAAAAAACTGTTATTAATTTTATTTAAAAGAAAAATATAGAAAAAAATAGGAGAAAATGAAAAACAGTTTTGACGAGTTGTAATATTATAAAACGAAAATATCGAATTTAAACATGAAAGAGAATGTTCCTAATACTTAAATATTTATTCAATATGAAAGATTGCAGTTTTAAACTATATTTGGCAATTTAGCTCTTGCGTCAGGTTAAGAAAAATGTATCAGAAAATTTGATAAGATAATATCTGAGCGACAATTTTGTTTTTGTTTTTGATTTTTTTTTTTAATTTACTTTTTATTTTTATTTAACTCATCAATCACGTGACTTGCAGAAGAAACTAGCAGATGTAATTGTAAAAATGACGGTACTTGTGAGTTTCATATTGTCTGTTTATTTACGATTTCATTTTATCGCCGAACAATTTAATTTTAAGCCAAAAATTCATGAGCGTGGCATCGGCTTGAATGACGTTCTCAATATTGGTTATTTCTCAAGTAGAGGACTGCATTTTTGGAAAAATCCAATTCTATATATATGTATATATATATATGTGTGTGTGTGTATAATTCAAATAGAAATTTCATTACGGCTACTTAGAACTCGAGTTCTGCTGAACTTACACTGCTAGATAGGTAATTTTTCGGGGAAGGTTTTAGTACATAACACGTCGTTCTACGTTGCTTGGTATTGAATTATGGTTTAAAGTTCTCTAATGATATAAACCTGATAATGAAAAATTAGCCTTTTTAAATGATTCTGCCAAATGTATTTCGGTGGAACTTGGATTGTTAATTAGATAATTTTCCAGGGAAGGTTTCAGTATACAACATGCATGGCTGAGCCACATTGCTCAGCCATACAGTTTTGGAGAAAATTCTGTAATCTGGTGAACTCAATTATCACAATAGCCTTTTTTAAATGTTATAATAAACGGTTTTTGACAGAATTTGCATTGTTAGCTTTGGAATTTTTCAGAGATAGTTTTAGTATATAATATATTGTTCGAAATTGTTTAATCATAGAGCAATGGGGGTAAATTCTGTAATTTTCCAATTCAGGGCCCTTTGTGAGGTGGAAGAAATGGGCTTGGTGAGAGAAGGAAAGTTTTCATGCATATTTTCTGTTCAATAATTACATAATTTATTTACTATAAACAAGACATTTATCTCTTTTTTATATGAAAACAGAAGTAAATTGTATATAATAGCAAAAATATTAATATTCATAAATGAAAAGTTTATATATAGGGATACATATTTTAAAAAGCTTAAAGTTCATTTTATTTGTTTTCATAGCTGTTCATATCATTTAGCCAAAAATCTCACTTTCTGAAGCCTGAATTGCGCCAAGCTTTTTAACATCTAACAGTATCCATTCGTCTTAAAATCAGGAAAATTGGAAAGTAGAAATAGTTTTTTTAATTATACATTAATTAAGGAGATAAATTACGTAGAGTCCACAGACAGGTGGCATATTTGGTACCGATAAGTTACATAATTGAGTCTACCGACAATTGGCGTATATTACTTGGCATGGTTTGGCGCACAATTAACTTAGGAAAAGGTTTAAATTTATTCTGTGTTTTTAAAGCGGACCTCTTCTATAACCGAATTAACACAAAATTGGCGTGATTTGAAAGAAGGTTTTTTGGCAACATTTTGCTACCTTTACGTTATACCAACACCATACCAAAATGTATGCTATTGCGCCATTTATTTCAATCCCAAACGTGCAAAATTTTTTAATGCTTTTCCAGTATAGGGAACTTGGCGAAACAGAGGAAATAGCCTTGCGGAGAAGGAAATTTGAACATATATTTTCTGGCAACCTATTCACTGTTTCATTTCATGTACACAAGCATTTTTGTTATATGTTTGTACAATTTATTTAACCCCTTAATTCTCGCTCCCGTCATATTCTCGGGCTGTGTCTTTTACTCAAATTGTTTAGTTCCCACCAGTTTTATAAAATAGTGAAATTGGGTATATTTTGGTATCGTTTTTACTGTCATTAAATAATGTGAATATTTCTTTTTCATAAAAGTGGTGCCAATAAGCAATTTGAATTACTCAACCGTAATTTAATTCGAGCGTTAAGGGGTTAACATAAAGATGCTATTTATCTAATTTTATGATCTACATATACAATAATAATATACATATATAAACAAACAAAAAAATTAATCAAGTTTCTTTTCTTAACTGTTTATATCAGTCGGCAACAAATCTCACTTTCTGACGCCCGAATTGCGCCAAGCTGTTTAAAAAAACGCCTAAAGTGGAAAAGTACCAAATTTAATTGCAAACTGTGCCAAACATTGTGGCTGCTATTTATTGAATGCAAATTTCTTTTGCCTTTAATTATTATTTAATCGTAACACTGCAAAAAATTTTAATTTACTATTTTTTGAAATTGAAAGTATTTTTTATTATTAAGTAAAATTATGTTATAACTTCATTTTTCGCTGATTAAAAAATGGAAATGTTTACAGCAGTGCCAAGAGACACTTAAAATGTCATGAGCGTAGTTTAAATGGCGATTTTGAAAAAAAAAATATTTTATAATACCGGAACCCACAGCAAATTGGCTCAGTTTACCGAGAATGTGTTGGTTCAAATTCAAAAACATTTGGTCCAGACATAATCGTAAATCTCAATACTCGCCGATTAAAAAGTCTTTAAAATTATTCAGCAGAGACAACGAGAAATAACTTGCAGTTCCATAAATTTTAAAAATCAATATTCTTATCTATCTATCTACTTCTGCTTCTACTATATATACGAGAGTAAAATGGAAATGGGAAATTCGTCCCGGCTTCATATAACTCGAGCTCACCAGATTGGATTTTGATAAGAATCGAAATGATATGTTAGGTAATTTTTCAGGGAAGATTTTAGTATATAACATATCGTTCTACATTGCTTATACATAGAATTATGTTTTGAAGTTATATAATCAGACGAAACCGATCATGAATGATTAGTCTTTTTAAAAGATTCAGCCGAATTGATTTCGATTAAATTTTCACTGTTAGTTAGATAATTTTTCAGGCAGGGTTTTAGTATATACTATACCCTTCTGCCTTGCTTAATAATAGAGATGTGGTGGAAAGTTCTATAATGAGTTGAACCCGATTATGAACGTTTAGCGTTTTTAAAAAGTTCTACAGAACGGATTTTGATAGGAATTCCATAGTTAGTTAAATAACTATTCAGATATGGTTTTAGTATTTTGCATATTATTCTACATTGCTTAGTCATAAACTAATAGCGGAAAGTTCCATAATCATGTGAAACCGATTATGAAAGATTAGACTTTTCAAAAAGTTCTAGATGACGGATATTGATAATATTTACTTTGTTGATTAGACAATGTTTAAGGAGGTTTTAGTTCATTGCGTATTATTCTACGTAGCTTAGTTATAGAATTATGGGGGAGAGTTTTATAATCAGATGGACCCCAATATGAAAGATCAGCCTTTAAAAAAATTTTTACTGGATGGATTTTGTCAGTTTGTTTGTTTGCATTCTTAGTTAAATAATTTTTCAGGGTTTGTTTTATTATATTACATATTCTGCTATCATTCTTTAGCAAATCCTACTGTGATTGATCAACTAAAAGGTTACGACCTTAATAGCTGAAAATTTGTCTTCATATTAGAAAATATAATAGCAAAATGGCGTTCATATCGTTTTCAGCAGTGCGAAAGGACATACCAGGTAAGGTTCCATATTGCTTTAAATCAAAATGTCGAATTCACTGATATATTTTGTTTGATTCAAGGTTCATTTGGACAAACTAACTAGGGTAGCGGGCATAGCCTGCTAGTAAACTTATACAATTCCGTATGTAAATTCACTTTGCGCAGGAGGGTGTGTGTGTGCGTGGAGGGAGGAGGGGGGAAAAATCCATGTTTGCCCCAGCTTTAAAAAAATTTCTAGTTTTGGCCTGGAAGTATCGAATAAGAATAAGCGTTAAAAATGAATTCGGAAAGTCAAAAGTGCATTGTTCTATACGTTAAAAGTAATAACCGAAGAAATATTGACAATTATTCAAGTATATGAATATTATTATACTATGTGGCAACGCTCCTGATGTTATACTGGACCTTGAAAACTTTGACGACCTAGAGCAAACAATCGAGTTAAGTACAAGAGACCGGCTACCAGGGCCAAACAGCAGAAAAGGGAAACATATATAAAGTGACTAAACTTATTATACATTTGTTGATTAGTATGTTGTACATGTTATAATTAATTCGTGTTTCCAATATAAAAAATAAAAGCTCTTTTGTAAAATTTCAAAATGGCCAGACAATATTTTCCTGTTTTTAAACAAAATCTCGTTGTTGTGATTTTCAAAGTCTATTACAAAAAATAATTACCTAATAAATGAAACTATGGTCAACTTCCTTCTCTAAAAAGTTGATTATCACTTTTTTGATTATGAAATGCACTAAAAGTGAGCTATAAAGCAAAAAATACCGTCATTTGTGGATTTTTGAAATTTTTGCAAATTTTACCCTATTTTCTCGGCTTTGCATCTGGCCTCCTACGAGAACTGTGCTTTATTTTTTTTTCCGACATAATGTCTCTCTTAGAAAAGTGTTTTTTACTGTAATTTTTTGCGTATGAGCCGCGGCTATGTTAAGTCTGTTTCAAGCCAGAAATTTTTTCTAAAAAATGAAGTCAAATAAATGTTAAGCAGAAATAAGTCGCGATGTATTTAAAAAAACAAAATTCTGGTAGAAATCAGAGTTATCGTTATATTGTTTGTTCTACGTCGTCAAAGTCTTCAAGGTCCTGTATAACATTAGGAACGTTTCCACATAGTATAATAATATTCATATACTTGATTAAATGTCAATATTTCTTCGGCTATTACTATTAACGTATAGAATCATGCACTTTGGGCTTTCCGAATTCATTTTTAACAGTTATTCGATACTTCCAGGTCGAAACTAGTTCGTTTTTTTTTTTTTTTTTTTTTTTTTTTTCTGGGGCAAACATGGATATTGCCACTCCTCCTCCCTCCACACGCACACGCTTCCTCTCCTGCGCAGAGTGAATTTACATACAGAATTTTATAAGTTTATAATATCCATTGCTTTATTTTAAATGTAAAGTTTAATTCAAAAAACCCCGAAAACAATTCCGCTTTATACAGTTTTCCGTATTAGTATGCATAAGCATAATTGTTGCTCCTCTCTATGTTGGGAATAATATTATCAATGTGAGATCGATTTACCATTAATGTAAACTTTGACTAACTAACAAAAATTTGTGTGACAAATTAATTCAAATACGACAAACCAAATCTTCATTTTGCGCACTCTTTGCCTCACATTCTGGCGAATGAAGCATATGCCCTCCCCCATCTAGTTTCGACCCTGTAGAATACCTTTACCTTTTTCAAATTTCTAAATTATATTTTATTTATCTTTGCAGTATTTTTTATATTATTCCCAGCACTTAACTTTACTTTCGACTTCCGATTCTTAGCCCAAACTCAGAGCGGCGCCTATATATACCGTCTTGTTTTTTTGGTTTACTTCACCCCACCTCCCCAAACTATTCTCCAATTACTTTTTACTGTACATACTATAATCAATTAATTGCTTCGTTTATTCAGCATCAAAAATTAAAGATCGTTTTTAAATTAGTGACTTGACAGGCGGTATTTTACTGTTTTAACCGTAAATCGTGTTGTTATGATTTTAGAGTCTGTTAGAGATAATTAATGTTCTAATGAATGAAACTTGTAGGATATTTAATATTTTACAAAGTTTATTACGACACTTTTGTCCCTAAAATGTAAAAAAAAAAAGAAAAAAAATAAATTATTAAGCAAAAGCTAATGTCACCCCCCCCCCCCACTTTTTGTAAATTGTACCCCATTTTCCCGGCTCCGTATCTCGCCTCCTATTTGGTCAATTCACAAACATGAATAGTGCATGTTGTAGAAAATTTTGTCTTCTACAAAATTGTAATTATAAGTTTTTCTGTAAAATGCACTGGAACATCAGTCAAGTTATCAGTTAAGCAAGAAAAATCGAAAAAAGTGCCGAAAATGTTTGGTTTTTTCGATATAGTAAAAAACGCGCAAGGTCTAGAAGGTCGAAAACTTGTTTTTTTTTATTAGAGGGTCAACCTATACATAATACTCGAAAATCAGATATACCCGAATTTTTGCAAGGCAAAATGCTGTTTCTACTGGACTACGTTTAAAATAACTTCTTTTAATTTTCATAATAGAGATTGGAAATTTTGTGCAAATATATATTTCATCATAAGTATATAGAACACCTTAAAAGAATCTTCTAATCCTATTATAATTTTAAGATCTTTAGAAAAAATTGAAATTTTAAAACGAAATTTTAAATCGCTCCCTGCGTCTTAATTTTTTAAATATTTCCTCGATTTTGGATTTTATTCACGTAAATATTTAATACAAAAAAATCTGTATCGATTTTTTAATCCCTTAAATAGTTAATATTTTAGAGATATTTTCCTGAATTTCATATATATTTTCATCAAAATTCTGCCTTATAAAAAGTTAAAAATTCAATTTAATTGTCTTAATGAAGTCGAATTTAAAAATGCATACACAGTTTCTTTTTAAGCAATATCAGGATTCTTCCTATTCAGTTTCATGAATTTTGATCAAAAATTAAGTAGCAAGGATCATTTCAAAATTTTTTAAAAAGCTGAAATATCAGTTTTGAAAAAAAAGGTTTAAAGTGTATCAAAAGGCCCAAAAAATTGTTTGTGAACAAAATTAAAACGCTTGTAATTTTGCGTAAAATAATTGCATCTGCATGTAGTTTTCCACGAATGACGTGGTAAAAATTGGAGAATAATAATACACACAAAAAGAAATGCCGATTTTGTTGTCGATTTTTGCTCAAATAAAGGTCCACAGACCCCATAACATAACAGTGGCATAGCTGCCAACTTGTACGGATTTTTCATACCACTAAAATTTAATAGAAACTTTTGAATTATTTAAACGTTAAAGTTCCTTGAATTTCGGTAATTCAATTAGCTAAAATTTACTAAAAGGTTTTAGTGGTTTGAAAAATCCGTACAAGTTGGCAGCTATGCAGTGGGCACATTCTTTCTCTTTCTTTACAGATAAACGCAAGTACCATTTCAAACATATTTTGCTCCTAGTTTCTCCAACAGTGAGTTATACATGGTGTGCTCACAAAGTTTCAAGACTGGTCTGATAATTCAAAATATATTAAACATTTTTGTACCGCGAACTAAAATTCTTTGAAATATGACCCTTGGGCATCAACACACCGCTGCCACCGTTTTTTCCATTGTTCATAGGCTCTATAGAAGTCTTCGCACGAAAGGCTGTTAAGGGACCTCATCGAAGCTGCCTGGATCGCTGGAGTCGTGTCGAATTGCTTCCCTTTCAGGTCTTTCTTGACCCGGGGGAACAAAAAAAGTTGCTGGACAAAACTCGGGGCTGTAAGGGGCTTGCAGCAGTATTGCCACGTTAAATATAGCCAAAACTGATGGAGCACTCCAGAGAAAAACTGACCTGACCCGTCGCGTCCACCCAGACATCAGAAACGATCGGATTGTTCCCCATGACACTGCACCCTCTCACACGTCGCTCGCCGCCGCCGAAGTTTTCGCTATCTTTAACGTGGCAATATTGCCGCAAACCACCTACAGGCCCGACCTAGGCCCCAGAACTTTTTTTTGTTCCCCCGGATCAAAAAAGATCTGAAAGGGAAGCGATTTGTCAAGATTCCAGAGATCCAGGCAGCTTCGACGAGGACCCTTAACAGCCTTTCGTGCGAAGACTTTTATGTGGCCTATGAACAATGGAAAGAACGCTGGCAGCGGTGTGTTTATGCCCAAGGGTAATATTTCGAAGAATTTTAGTTCGCGGTACAAAAATGTTTAATAAATTTTGAATTATCAGACCAGTCTTGAAACTTTGTGACATGTATGCGCATATGGAAGAAGAACGGGAAAGCCGAACGTTGAGGGTAGTCCATATTTTGGAATGAAGTGATTTTATAAAAATTTAAAGACTTTATAACAGCAGCTTTGTATTTTCTTTTAAAAAATATACAGACGTTTTTAGTGTGAAGAAAAAGTTACAGAAAAAAAGACAAGTTTGTTTGGGTAAAAAATGATAAGGATATCAAAAGACAAACCCTACCCTTCCCCTACAGATATCTTTCGATATCAAGTGCCAAACCCTCCCTCTCACCTTAAACTTATAAAGTTATATATGCACAGCCCCTAAGCCTCACATGGTTCTTCTGCCTTTTTTGTTATTGATAATTCTATTTTTTTTTTTTTTCATTTAATGTATTTTTTAAAATGCTCATTAACAATACAAAAAATCATATTTATATGAAAAACAGCTATAAAGCGTTCAAATAAAGTGTTGAAATGTATCAAAAGCGATATGTTCCTATTGATCGCACTTCAGGTTTGAAAAACTGAAGAAATCGACAAACACGTCTGTTTAAAATCAGCCTTTTTGATTCGGTTCATTTCAGTGGTTTAAGCGCGAAATTAAATATATGTCTTAAAATTGTGTTTTATTTAAATTTTATTATTATACTTATTCATTAATGGGCGTTTCAGCTTCGTTATAGAATATATGCTGAAAATAAATTATGAGCTATTTATATTAACTTAAGTGCAAACGAATTTATATTTCAAAGTCGCTTGCACACAGTATAGATACAACATTTTTTAAAATATTAATTTAAATAAATATTAAAAATATTTAAAAGTAATTTTTTTTTTAAATGATGTAACTTTTTTTAAAAATCATATTTTCAAAAGTAAATATTTTTTTCTAATTTACTGAATCAAAATTAAAGTAAAACAATTAAAAAATACATGTTCCAAGTTTGAAATATTTACCTTTAACGGTTCTTGTCTTATAACAAATTAAATACAAGAAATGGCGAAAAAAACATCATGAAGAAAAATGCATTTTCACACAAAGTCGTTTCGGTGACAATAATTGCTTGAAAGCTAGATTTTGAAAACAAACCAAAACGAAAAAAAAGTAATATTTCATTTTCCAATTAAGAATGAAAAATGATTTAAACGCCATTTTAAGCAGGAACAAACGGAGAAATTTTCAATGCAATAAACTTTTTTATAGAAAATTTGAAGATTTTTGTGTCCTGGACTCCCCTTAGAAAGAATGCATTATTCTTAGATTAATGACACTTTCTTATGTCTATATTCTGAACGATCAGATAATAAAGACTGATCTATGGTTGTTATGAAATGGACTATGCCAACCTTTTTAAAACTGCTTTCCGCTGACCGCAAGTGGTCATCGGGATCTGTCTTTGTGGTCCTCTTAACACGTTGAGTTCCACCATACAGATTTGTCAGTTTAGCCTCCATTTTTATCCAGAAATTTAGTGTTCATACCAGAAATAAAGGATAGGGTTTTAAGCTTTATTTAATAAAAGATATTTAGCGATAACATAATTTATAGTAGTACTTGTAACTGTAGCTATACCTACATCTTAATATAACTAACTCTAACATACTTTTAGAGTTTTTAAAATTAAATTTAACTTCTATTTTTCTTTATAATTAAAGCACTTATGCTAGTAACTATCATAATTTTTTCTTATTTTAGTAGTTGTAAACAACTACACCTTTTCTTTTTCACAAAGGCTCTTTAAAATTGTGAGACATCATATTTACAGCCTGGGTGTTAAGTTGCCTGACAACTAGGAAACCCCTCAACGCTGCTCCACTGTTCACAGCGATAACATAAAGTAAAATATATTCTTTCGATATTTCCGGTATCAATTTAAAATTTCTTATCACTTTCGCTACCGATCCCCCGCCGGCGCGGGAAGACATAACGCGGTGGCATCGGATCGGCAGCGAAAGTGTTAACCATATTAAGCACGTTCTTCTAATATTTATACCTAGGAATTCGTATTTCCATCCGCCGAAATTTGTCCCAGGAGCTTTTGAATGTAATTCTTATTTTATAATTTACAACAAAACGATTAAAACAATATGATTTTTTTTTATATATTCTGATGAGTTTCCCACAATACAGCATTAGTATTACTCTGCTTATGAAATGATTAAATCCTTAACCCTTAAATGTGAGTTTTTTATTTTGTTTCGAAAAAAGGATTTGTGATTCTCTAAAAGGTTTATTACACAGGAAAAATAATGAAAAAAAATCTTAGATACATTTTTCATATAATACGTTAAACTTTTCTTCTGTTGCACATCTGAAATATAAGTAAAAACTACTGTCGTCTGGCTGTTTTACGGTAAACTATTGCAAAATAGTAAATATTTTAATAAGTACGTCTCCAAATACCTTATTTTATATAATTATTTATTTTATAAAACTTAACCTTAACCCTTTAATTCCCAAAATAGAATACGTTCTGGAAATTACGTAGTACAGCGAAACTGACTTTACACCAGAAAGTTTCAATGGTTAATTTCGTTTTATTGAAATACGGAATGTCTGTTATTAATTAAAGCAGATATTGCTATTTAAATTTAATGCTGTGAATTGGGTAAATACGCATAAAACAAATCTATTAAATTCAAAATACTGCTGTTTGCATATATGCAAAGCTGCGCACAAAAGGGCTAACACTCGCATTAAATTACGGTTTAAAAATTCTGATTGCTTATTGCCCACCACTTTTTTGAAAAAAGAAATATTAACTTTATTTAATGACAAGTAAAATGATATCAGAATAAAGCCAATTACAATATTTTATAAAACTGGTGGGGATCAAACAATCTGAATAAAAAACACAGCCCGTCACAGCCCGTGAATATCACGGGAGCGAGTATTAAGGTGTTAGATAACTATAGAAAAAAGAACTATATTGATTTAAATAAAATTCAAATCAATTTGACTGTACTATAAATATCAGAGTTTTGCTCTAAAATTTGACAGATTTTTGAAATTACACACCGAAATTATACACAGTTCGAACACATAACAAGCATGTGTTCCGCCGAACATTTTGACAAGTAAAAGTTCTCCGCACTTGCAAAAAGTTTCAGATGTGTCAGACTATATTATTAACACAGTTAGCACATATTCACCATATGTATATATAAGTGACTCCAGTTATGTAAGTAGAGTTATAACAGTAAAATTTATAAACTATTAAGAAAAAGAGTAAAAGAAAAATACAAGTATGCGGTTATGCATAACTAATTGTAACGAATTTCCAGATTCAAATTAAAGATTAATTCCACAGCAAATTAAAATCAATTCGACTGCACTATCAATATTAGAGTTTAGAAATATATATCTCGCACTAAAATGCCACAGAATTTTGAAATTACACACAGATATATATCTGTTCGAACAAATAACAAGCAGGTGTTCCGTGGAACATTTTGACAAGTAAACCAATCACAAAAAGTTTCAGATGTGCTGGTCTACATTATTAACACAATTAGCACATATTCACAATATATATATATATATATATATATAAGTGACTCTAGTTATGTAAGTAGAGTTATAGCAGTAAAGTACATAAAAATATTCAGAAAGAAAGTAAAATAAAATTACAGATTGCTGTTATGCATAACTAATTGTAACAATTTTCTAAATTCAATTTAAAGATTAGTTTATTTTCATATAATTTTTCTCGTTAATCTTGGTGTCAATCAATCATTTTAACATTTTTGCATCAGAAGTACTTTGCCCCTGAAAGGATTTACATAAGTAGCTTTAAAATATCAATTTTTATGAATCAAAAACTCATTATTCAAATGAATAGAAATTTCGTTTCTAGACATAGTTTGGACAGAAAATTTAAAATATAGTATCAAAATTGAATGTTGCTATTAGAAAAAACAAAATGTGGTCTGGTTTTGATTTGTAGGTGCCCCTAATCAAATTTTGTATATATCGTTTATTTCCAATCGATTGGTACCTGTAACTTACTTCTATTAGAATTAGTTGCAGAGTTCGTAAGTAGTGTTTACTTTTTTTTCAACGACTGTATCTACCATACCGCGTATTGACGCGGTTGCTAGAAACCCAAAAAGACGAAGACAATTAACTAAATTTTATGAACAACTACGATTCAAATAAAAAATAAAGAAGTGGAAAATATTAACACCAACCTTAAGAGGAATATTACTATATTCTGAAAAGAATTAGAATTTATGCATTTATAATATATTAATAATACTTTCTTTTTGCTGATTCTGATTGAGAAATCAATCTAGTTCCACAGGCCGAGAAATATGGCGAGATTATGCAGTCCGTATGTTATCTTTATAGATTCTTGTATAAATACTTATTGAAATAGAAACTGACGAATAAAAAGTATAACTATAGATTTTTTTTTTAAATGTTGAAAGTTAAACATAATAAAATCTGACCGAAAAAACGTTCTTGGGGACAGAGAAAAAATAAGTCATAAAGCTAAAACCTCGCATGTTAAACCCGTTATATGTGGAAAAGGAAATAAAGAATAAGCGTATTGGAATCTGAGATTGATATTCAAAGTAACCTTACTGAATTTAAAATCAAACAAATACTCCCAGAAAAATTAAATAGTAATATGCATTACTTTAATTGAATTCCCTCTGCGAAATGTGTTGCGGATCTTTGTGTTAGATGGAATTTTCGAGTTCGATAGTAGTCCGTCGTCGACTGCTTAAATTAAAAAAAAATGTAAGAAGACTTGTTATTCACAAGATGTGAAAGAACATATGTATCAACACTAGAATTTCGGAAGGAGTCGATTCGACTCCGACCATATAATTAAATTTCAATTGGAACCAGAATTTTTTTAACAAAATAAGTTAAATTTTTTACAAAGCAGATTTATGTTAAATAAGTAAGTCAAATAATTTTAAATTAAAATTCTGGTGTCAAATATTTTTATGAAACTTGAGTAAAATTTCCGGGCGTTCTAGTGTTAATTCTTTTGCGATTAAATTGTTCATATCCGAGTAATAAAGTCATTTTAGATTGATAATAAATTTCCAATTTATCTGTTTATTCTTTTAACCCTCCGTCTACCAGACGGGTCCATTGGACCCGACAGGTACATACAAAATATTCATTCAAACCAGAAATTTCTTTAAAATAAACTAAGTATATAAACCAGACAAAAATAAGTTAAATAGTTTTAAATAAAAATTCTGGTGTAGAACGTTTTATTAAAACTTGAATAAAATTCCCGGTAGATCTAGGGTTAAAAACTACACTAAGTGAGTACGAATTCAATTTTTTTTCCAACCACCAATCAGTTCCGAAAAGCCAATCTGATTCTGTTAAAAGGTAAACAGTTAAAAATAAGTTCAGTTTAAAAATAACAATAATACATTAAGTAAATGTCTTTAATTTATTTGCCAAGAGGCAAATTTTTTAATTGTATATTGATTTAGATTTATAGATTTGTTAGATTATAGATTAGATTTGTTTAGATTTATAGATTATAGTATTTGTTATAGATTCGAAACTATAAAATTTGCATTTCATTCATTTTTAGGATTTTTTACGATATCTTCTCTAATTATTTTACTTTTGAAGTCTTCTTTCTTCGCATGATGTGTAGAACCTCTTTTCTCGAAAGCCAAAATTATCCAATTTTTCTATTCTTGAATAAGAAATTCCAAAGAAATTTGTTCCGGTTATCGAACAGTGAGCTTATTGCCACCACCGGTGTTCTTAAAAGCACAAATTGAAATAGTTAAAGGGTATTGCCGGATAAGCATTTGAAACATGCCTTTCAATCAAATTTCCCGATTTTTTTACCAGATGTTGTTACCTATCTGAAAACATATTTCCCCTATTGTCACTTTATAAATATTGATATTTTATGAGATAAAAATGTTTTTTCGAATTTTTTAAAAACTGATTTTCTCAAAAACTTCAGCATCTAATTTCATGCCACTAATTGAGATTATGTAGAAACCAAATATGCATAACTGGGGATTTTTGTATAATTTTCTGTTTATAAAAACTGTGTGAAATAGCGATAAAAAATTAAGTCTTATGGTTATACGAATATGACCATTTTCTTGTAAACAATTCCTCATATGTACACTCATATGTACACTCATAAAATCCTCATATGTATATTATATATAAATGCCGAAAGTGTGCGTAATGTATAACATATAAATATTTATATAAAATATTTGTAGAGATACATGAAATTCCTTTAAAGGCGTTATTTTGAAGGAGCTACTCAAATTCAACATCCGAAGAATTTTTGGAATAACGTCAGCCGACAGCGTGGCAACTGCTGTATTTTAGATTTCAACAAGCATATAGGCCATATTTTTCAACACTGTCAATACTGATTCGATATAAAAAAAACTAGTGTTTTGTATCTAAGATAAAAGAGAAAACTATTTTTGCTTGGAAAACAACAACATTCTCTGATATCGAAATGTAATGTCAGTTAATATAATGACTTTTATTTAAACATTTTTCTCATCACTTTAGTAGACATAAGAGTAATATATTAGACATAAGAGTAAGCAGTTTCGTAATTTTTAAGCGCAAGTCACAGTAATAAAATAAGAACGTTATATAACTTGACATTTGACATTTCATTAACACACATCTGACCCGTGTGCTTGGCGAGGATGGCCACCCAGGGAAACCGAGCAAATGCTTTTGGGTTTTAGTGCAGTCTCTGGGGGAAAACACCAGTACCCAACCTTCCCGCCTTCCAATGCCAAAAATTTATTTTCATTGAACATGTACAGGTTCAGCAATATTTACACGATATTATAGTATAGAACAATTTATGCAAGTATAAGTAATTATAACTAAGTTTAAGGTTATATATTGGATTAAATATGATAAAAGAATGAGTAAATAATAAATAAATGACCGTGGAAGTACTGTGTAACAAAATAAATGATGATATTTCAAGGTACTTAGAGCAATACAAATTGGAGATAAAGAATAATTTCAGATAATTTTACAAAGATAAGCACTCTTCTAGTTAATATCCCCAAACTCTTCAAGATAAATTCCTCAAATTTTTCAATGCTTGAAAGTTATTGAAAAGTTACACAGTACCACAGTTAAATTTCTCTCCCACTTAGAACTAGCCAAAAAGTTTCCAGTTTTCGAGATACTTAAGTAAAGTTATACACTTAAAAAAGTGTTTTGAGATAAGAGGCAACGCTCAATGAGGGAGCGAAACTTCTAAATATTTCTAATGGTCATTTTGTAGAGATCAATATTTAAGTATTTACATATTTAACAACACAGCACAAGTAAGAATGAACTATACTTTTAGGATTATTATTTACAAAGACAACACCACACTAAAATACTTAATTTAGTTAGACTAAACTTAGAAAGATAATTTAATTAATTTGGTAATTAGATTTAAAGTAAATGATAAGATATTTAAAAAATAAGTAAGATAAAATAATTTGTAAGTAATATAACATTTGGCGAGGGTTTCTTGTAACCCACAATAAATAGAAGAAAGTTTAGAGTTTTTAATATTCACGGTTGGCAATACACCCGCCATACCAACCAGTACTCATGGAATTACTTTTATCATGATTCTCATTAGAATTTCTGTATTTAATTTGATAAAGAAATGTAGGACACTGAGGCGAGTCTGCTGTATGAATATGATAGCTCTCAAAACTTAAGCAGTTTGTACAGTTTTTAAGTTCTGGTTTATCAATGTTTATGCAGTTCTTAATTGGGTGACCCATTGCGCAATAAGCACAAATGGAATCTCTCTTACACAGTTTTTCTGAGTGTCCATAGATCTGACAATTAGCACAACGAATTATCGGTTTGTAGAAATGAATACCACATTGACGCAATCCCACATTGAGAAATCCCATTCTGAGAAAGATATTTGAAGTTAGACTGTCCATCTCGAGAACCAACTGGTAATTATTTGATTTTGTTTTCTGTATTACCATGTAGGTTTTCATTAGTAAGTTATTTTTAAAGTTAGGATGTAGTTTTATTAAGTTATTAGTGTGTTCAATTGATATCTTCTTGGGAATTCCTGTTATTATTATTCGTTTGGTGTTGAATTTACTGTAATTAATTTCTATTTTACTTTTTAGCTCTTCAATTTTTTCAATACTTAAATAAATTTCCTTCAACTGAACTTCTGAATATGTTTTTATGATAATCGTTTTCTTGTATCTTGATGTCTTGCTAAAAATTAATGGCAAAGTATCAGATTCAAGTAGTTTTGTGTTTATGATGTCACGTATCTCTATTATTGAAGTACCTTCTAGACGCCTTATAAAGATCGCTGCCTCTGTAAATGTATTCTCTTCCCATGTGTTGCTCTTCTCCGATGTATGTTCTTTATAATTTTCTTTATAACTTTTATCTATTTTTATTGATGTTTCTTCTAGCATCTTTTCAAATTTTAGAAGTTTTCCTTCTATCATCATGATTTCTGGTTCTTTTATTATTTGCATTTTCAGCTGTTTTCCTGTATGTTTTCCTTCTCCTTCTTTGCTATGAGTTAGTTCATCCTGTAGCTGTTTTATTTCTTTTTGTAATTGTTCTATTTTTATTGCCTGCTGTACTGTTTGTTTGTTTTTTGTTTCTATTGTCTCTTTTAAGTTTTTAATGTTTGTTACTAGTTGCTTGCTTATTTCTTGCTCTTCTTCCAGAGCAATCTTAGTTTTCTTGAGTTTGTCTAATTCTTGTTTTTTCCTCTGCACTTCTGCTTTTATATTTTTAATTTCCTTTTCTTTGTCTTTCAGCTGGTCTAACTGCTGTTGGTTTCATTTACCTTCACACGTTCGAAGTCTAATGCACTTGCCTGTATCCTCAGCTTATCGTATCTGTTTTCAACCTCTTTTTCCAATGATGATATTCTCTTCATCTCTGTTCTATCCTACTGCAATCCTCTTTCCATTTCTGTTTCCTCCTGCAGCAATTGTATCTTTTTCTGCGCAATACTTAGTTCCTTTTCCATTGATTTCAGTTCTTCATCTTTCTTGTTTAATTTCTCTTTTAATTCCGTTGCTTCTTTAGATTATTTTATTGTTTGTACAATGGTAGGGCTCTCTTTGTTATATATTTCAAGTATTTTGCCGCCATCTAATCATCTCCTTTTGCTCTCCTCTTCGTGAAATTTGAGAAAATCTCTATTAGCTGTTGTATTGTCATCTGTTTTGCTTTTGTTATTTGAAATTCTGGATATTGTTCTTTATCTTGAGAGAGGCCTTTCCTGTTTTCTATACGCCTGTCCGATGCATATCGCGGTGTATATACTCGTTTCGACTTCACCTTGTACGACTTTTCATCAGAATCGTGCTCAGACGGTACGTACTTTCACGCATACTCCTCCGAATTCACATCAGAGTCATGTTCGGATGGCACATGTTGCCTTGGGAGGCTGTCCGTTCTCTTCTTTGTTTGTTCTACGTTTTCCGGTGAACTTGATATTTCCACATAGTTTGGCCTCTGCGGCTTAGGGCGGAGGTTTTTCTTTTTAACACTTCCCGCGGTTGTTGCTACACTGTATATATTTGGGGTATTTGATCTTGGGCTAAATTCTTTTATTTCCAGCATCTCCAGGACCTCAAACGATAGGTGCTCCTCAAAACTTTGTTCACGTCTATGTGTGTGTGTCTGCTTTACCTCCATCGCCTCCTGCCGACTTCTTTTTGACATCTTATGGTACTTTCAGTTATTTATGTCCGCGAGGTCGATATTATGCTCTCTTTGATGTAGTCTGAGCCCCAATGTCCCGTGATTATATTTGTTGCATGATTTTTTTTTTTAGTTACGTAGATATTTTCTATGAGTTGTATGAATTAATTAAAGATAAGATATAAATTATAGCTATTTAGGCGTGGCCGCCACCCGCACATGGAATTTGAAGGAAAGGGAAGATAGAAAAGAGGACAGCAAAAAACTGTGGTCGAAACCACCGGAAATGGCTAAGATAAAAATTTAAAGTAAGTGGATAGTTAGATGGCTTTATTGAGTAAGGATAATAAACAAGAATAAAAAGTATGCAAAATTTGGAATAAAGTAATAAAAACTGGGGAGTAAATTTGGAAAAAACTGAACAGTTAAAACACTGGAGCTTTCTCATAAAAGTTGTTACTCTCAGTGTGACAATGCTCATATATGTTGTTGCTCCCGATGTGACAAAGATAAAATGAAATACAATAAACTTTATAATAAACATTATAATATGTGCAGTATTTAGAGACAATTAATAATATGTGTGTAGATAAGCTCTCAGAAGTGAGTACTCATTATGATTCAGCAGGTTAATCTGTTTTTACAGTTGAATTATCATATGCAAATCAGAATTGAATGCGTCTGCAATACAACTAATCAAGAAGTGAAAAAAAAAAAGAGGCAGTCAGCAACCTAAGTAAAGACCAGACTTACCTAGTTAATTAGAAATGAGGGCTCCAGTGCTGCACTTGAGAGTTAGAGATATAGTATAGAGATATAGTACAGTGCCCGTGGGAATATGAATCTAGGAAATGATGAACATATGTAGTGATAATAGTGTAAAAATATTGACTGTTAAGTACAGGAGTCCAAATTCTATGGAAATGATGGAAAACTGACTTTAAGTGAAGATTTTGAGGCGGGGGAGAGGGGGAGGGGGTCCCGTGTGCTTGGCGTCAAGCGCCCGCTTATATGTCATCGTCAATATATACAGGGGCGAGATAGCACACACAAGGAAATTTACAACACAGAGAAATACAGCCGGCAGCTCCACAAAGAGTGTGCAACGGAGCCAGCGAGTTTCGAGCCCGCACCCACCTAACCTACATGCGATTAGCGGTGTGATGCCTTGACCACTCAGCCACGGTGGGCACTGTATAACTTCAGTTCGAGCCAATTGCGCTTATTTATTTCTGATTTGCTGCCACGTTTTAGGTAGTAATAAACATTTTTTTTTTCAAGGTGTACTACTCGCAAGTTTTGCTTTATTTAATGATACATTTCTGTGGTTATTCAATTCAAAGATAAATATTAGGGAAAATTGGTACATAATTTGAATTAAAAAAAAAACAAATCGGACAACACTGGATGATGCTTTGTATTAATAAATATATTTCTTTAATTTTGAGCCGTTTGATTTTTGATGAGATATATTTTTTTTTTTATAAATAAGTATTAGACTAAAAAAAAAGCTGTGGAACAAATATCAGGCGGTGTGTACGGTTAATGTACATTGCTAATTTTTGCAAATATATGTATAAATATATACAAGCACATAGTCGGGTTCAGTGCTTCTCACTTTAAAAGATTAACTTTCATAAGAGAAAACATTAGACAATGTGTTAATGTATTACAATTGTTAGACGTAAGAATTTAAAAGGACAGTTAACAAAGCATATTGCCCGTTTAAAAAAGTTTAAACTACTGAAAGGTTGTTACTTTCCCTTAAAACTAATGAAAAAACATTTTCATTTAAATTGATTTTGATCACTCTCATGGCATTTCGATATTGAAGAATGTAGTTCGTTTCCATGTCAAAAATATTCTTCCGTTTTGTTGCTTGCGATACCAACGACTATTTTTGATATCGAAACAGAATCGACAGCGTTGAAAATAATGCCCATATGTTTTAAATTTGAAAAATAGCAATTCTGTAAGTGTTTATTCCAAAAATTCTTCGGGTATCGAATTTCAGTAGCTCCGTCCCAAATAGCGCTTTTAAATGAACTTTATTAATTTTTACACATTTTTTAGTCAATATTTATATGCTATACCCAACGCATGCTTTCGACATTTATATATAATGCAGATGTACATATGAGGAATTTTTTACACGATAATGGTAATTTTCGTATAAGCATAAGATAGGATTTTTATTTTTATAAATTTATTTATCGCTATTTCATGCAGTTTTTGTAAACAGAAAATTATACAAAAATTCCCAATTATGCAACATTGATATCTATACAATCCCAGTTAATGGCATAAAATTCGGTTCAGTAGCTTTTGAGAAAATCAGCTTTTAAAAATTCGAAAAAGACATTTTTATCTCGTAAAATATCAGTATTTATAAGGTGATAGATAATAATGGTAATGTATTGTCAGATAGGTAGTCAAATGTGGGTGGAAAATCAGGAAATTTTATTTAAACGCATGTTTCCAATGCTTATACGGATATCCCTTTTCTTCTTCTTCTCTTTCTTTGTTATTCGTTTCCTAGTTTTCAAAGACGCGAAGCACCTATACATGCAATGCATTTCAAGATCTAAACGCAGTGAGTTAATTTAGTGGTAACGATGTTCTAAAAAATAAATATGGAGTCTGCCACCAATTTCTTCGAAATCTCATCATCATCGAGAGTTTCATCTGTCCTGAGCGCTGACACAAAAATGGCGGCTGCCGAAGGCGGATTTTTTTCAGCGTGTGAACGGACCCTTAAATATTCCTACCAATAATTTTTTAAAGGTTTTTCAGCTTCATTTTTCTGTGAATAAACAAGGTAGAGAAACCTTTTACAAAATACTGGTGTCAAAATTTAAGGGACCGTACCTACGCTAAAAAAAATCCGCCTTCGGTAGCCGTCATTTTTGTGTGAGCGCTGAGGCCTAGTATTCAGGGGGCGGTGGTTTCATCACTAAAATTGTGGGTACAGTTTTCATTAAACTTTTATTAAAATGTTATAAAATTGTTGTTTTCTGATGTAATTACAGTACTGAAATGTGTTTTTATATTTTATTTTATCGTACTATACAGGATATTGTTTGAAACAGGTTAATATAGGGAGTAATTCGAGAGGTTGAAACTAATTAATCGTAATTTAATTTTTCTTATAGTAAATCCTGAATCTTATTTCACTTTTACATTAGGAATTCTTGTTAGTGTAGTCGTTTCTATACTTTATGCAAATATTGGAATTATTACATTGGAAATACAGCGTGTCCGAAAAATATCTTTATTATTCTAAACATTATTACAAAAATACTAACAGTTGAAATAAAATGCAGTTTGCTGCAAAAGAATAAAGAAATCTAAGAGTTTTTTTTTTTATTTTTTATTTCTTACAGTAGCTTTAATGTAACTGTGTGTACTGTGGATTCCTAGAGAACGATCCTCTGTTTCGTTCGACACTTTCTTCTGATGTCGATGGTTGGCCGTAATTTTTCGTATGCTCAACATTTCCTGTCTCTTTGAACTTCTGCATCCATGCATACATTGAAGGCATATTTGGGGGATCTTTATGGTACATACGGCGAAAATTTCTTTGCACGGTTATCGATGATTTTGTTTCGGCTAACCACAATCCACTCTGCGCTTTTTCCTGTGCAGTCGCCATTTTCTTTTCTTATCAAAATTACCAAGCAACTAGCGGCATCTACCCCAGGCAATTGATACGAGAAAAAACTCTTAGATTTCTTCATTCTTTGGCTGAAAACTGCATTCCATTTCGTATGTTAATATTTTTTTTATTAATGTTTAGAATGATAAAGACCTTTCTCGGACACGCTGTATTATGAAAAAGTTTTTATATGCCTCTATATTAGATGGTTCAAGAATATCTTTCAAAATTTACGGCGGGACGGGTAACAATGAAATTTAGTAACCGCTTATCTAGTGGGTTAAATTACGAATAGGAAATTCAGTTTATAATATTTCATGGCTGTGAAACGCATTTTTTTTTTACCTTAGAAAATTTCTTTTTATGTACGCCATTTTTTTTAATTAGGAATCGGCCGACGATTAATAGTCTCTATTTATCTTTCGTATATATATAGACTCTATTTATCTTTCGTATATATATAGACTCTATTTATCTTTCGTATCTAGTCACTAATTTTTCAGGATCATCCATTTTGAGATTTGTAAACTTTTTACTGGCCGACGGTTTTTGTATCTGAACCAGTGTTGCCAGATTGGGGACTTTTTTGTCCCCAGATTGTCAATTGTCACCCCCTTTTTTAAATAGAAATATTCGACCTATTTAAAAATTGATTAATAATTCTGAAAAATCAGGCGAATTACACTATTTTGAAAAGTGGTGACATTAAAATAAACTGAATTTAAAAAATCCCCAATCTGGCAACACTGATCTAAACCATATTTGACTCCTTTTCATCTTAAAAAAGATGAAAAAGTGCTAAAAAAGTAAAAACGGAATCATTTTAAGATCACTCGTGTGTCGCTGTCTCCGTCTGTCACTGCCGTTTTTCTGGAAAACTATGAAACTTCGAAAGTTTAATCCTTTAACCCTCTCGCTGCGTAATTATTTTATAAAAATAGTTTCAAAAATTGTATATTTAAGAATTTTTATTCTTTTGTCACCGGTTTCTCAAAACAAAATTTTTTGTCTAATTTAATCAGGAAAATGCTCCGATTAAATAAGGCAAAATTTACAAAGAAAAATAACTGGCGGGAATAATCAAGTAGGATTAATTAGACGGAAAAATGCATCCCGATGAAATCTCGTGTTTCGCAGCGAGAAGGTTAACGGTCGCATTAAATTACGGTTTGAAAATTCAAATTGCTTATTAGCATCACTTTTTTGAAAAAGAAATATTCTCCTTATTTGATGGCAGGTAAAATGATACTCTAATAAAGCCAATTACACACTTTTATAATACTGGTGGGAATCAAACAATCTGAAAAAAAGATACTGCCCGTGAATATCACTGGAACGAGAATTAAGGGGTAAAATTTGCCAGAATCATAAAGGCTATTGAACCACATATTTACAGATTATTAGCCTTTCGAAAATATTTTAAAGAAAAAAATTAGAGTTGGGGGGTGCTACTTAAGTTACTTGATTTTGTTGTTCTTGTTGTTTATTGTGTGGTGTATCGTTCAAAAGTTCTCGCAACAACGAACTCAAAAATATATTTGTTGTAATTTTAGGTATTATGTTTTCAAAGATATCGTCGGAAATGTACAGAAAAAAGTAAATCCCACCACCCCATATTTTCGAATCTACTTAACTAAAATTATGAAAAAAATTAGATTTAGTAGGAGTTCATTTAAACCTCGGAAGATAACTGTAGCCATTATCCAACGTCAAATACAAAAATCAAATTTTTCCCTATCACATAAACTTTAATCTGAGGGGCTTAGCGGCGGAGTTGAAAGGCGTTTTATGTACCTGTTGACGCGGAATCCTCCAACGATTAGTGGTGACGATAAATAGAAATTCTCTATAGTTAGACGAGATATTAATTAAAAACTTATCTAGAAAATAGTGGCACGATCTACGGCGCGTTGCAACTTAACAACAAACACCTTTCGAAGCACTCTTGACACTATACCAAGTTTAAACACTGCCTGGGTTCGCACGCTATTAAGCCACGGCCCATTTTGTAAGGACTCTACCACCAGTAATTGCGACAAGCGTCTAGCGATCACACTTTTTCATTTTGATCTTGTGATCCTGCAGGATCAGCTCGCTCCTCGCATATCATTCCGCGCATGACGTAGCGATGTTTGTGTGAAATAATATTCTAAGCAAAGCGCTTTAAGGAACTTTATGGTGTAGTGGTATGACGTTCATCTTCAGATTTGTGGGCATGGGTTCGATTCCTTACGGAGCTGAATGAAAATTAATGTCAAGATTGCTTTAAAAAAATAAATTCTTTTGAAGATAAAATTGAAAATTTATATTTTTCAATATTTGTACCACTATTAACAATTTTTTTTTTAATTGTGATTTTTCCAAATATTTGATATGGTGATCGTAGTTTTAACAGATTTAATACCTTTAGTATCGCCATCTAGTGGTGTAAAGATAAGCAAATCATAAAGAATGTTTTAAATTTAATAATAATTAAATATTTTTTCATAATTTTAAATTTATTAATTTTAATTTTTATCAACATTTTAAAAGAACTTTTAATTTTGAATAAATAATAATTGTTAATATTTTTTTCATAATTTTAAATTTTATAATGATTTAGTAATTTAATTTTTTTTATCATTTAAAGGCACTTTAAATTATGAATATAATAAATTTTTATATGTTTCTTGTAATTTTATGTTTAATAATTTAAATTTAATATTTTTTCATAATGCTTAAATTGCATTTTTCAAAATTTTGAATTTAATAATTTCAGTTTCTTAAATTTAAATTTAATATTTTTTTCACAATGTTTAAATTGTTTTTTTTCAAAATTTTGAATTTAATAATTTCTGTTTTTTAAATTACAATTTAATAATTTTTTCGTCCTTTTAAAATAATTTTAGAGTTTAATTAATTTGAATCAAAATAAAATACTAATAACTTAAAAACTAACTAAGTGGTACCTGTCAAAATTTGATAATATAAACATTTATACGTCATGCGCTGAACGATATGCGCGGAGCGCGCTGATCCCTCAGGATCACAGGATCAAAACGCAAAAGCGTGATCGCTAGACGCTTGTGTAATTGCGTAATGCTATCTTCTAGCTAATGAATTGTGAAGAAAATGACCTTTATAATAATACTGGTGGTCGAGTCCTTACAAAATGGGGCGTGGCTTAATAGCGTGCGAACCCTGATTTTACAATGTCTTTGTTGCACGGAACAATTTTTAGCGGGCGTAAAACTCTCACTTGACCTATTATTTATCTATTCCATTCCTGTGACTGTAACTGATAAATATTTTCTCAATTATCTGAGTTACTCAATTAATTTTTTTTTTACTGCTCACGTTCATGTTACTTCAATACATCTATTATCTTTTACCAGAACATGACTTAATTTAGAAAAATATTTATTCCTTAACCCCTTAACGCTCAAATTAAATTACGGTTGAATAATTCAAATTGCTTATTTGCACCACTTTTATGAAAAAGAAATAATCACCTTATTTAATGACAGTAAAAACAATACTAAAATATAGCAAATTTCACTATTTTATAAAACTGGTGGGAATCAAACAATTTGAGTAAAAGACACAGCCCGAGAATATCTCGGGAGCGAAAATTAAGGGGTTAAAACACAAGCATCAACCAAAAATTTATATATAGGGTGTATCTGATATGCATCAATGAACTTAGAGGGATGATAGTACTCATGAAGACGAACCTAAAATGCAATGGAAATGGGGTCGCAAATGATGTTTAAAGGATGAAAATCGAGAAAATGCGTCTGGAAATGGACAAACTGAAGAAACACTCCAGAAAATTATTTATTGCACAGAATAGGTATAACATAGCTCGTGATGTCCAGAGAAAACAAATATTTTACAACAATTGTTCAAAGTGTCGACCGCGAACATTATTACACAGAATAGATCTACGGAGGAAAGACTGGCGGACACGCTCAAATTTCCATACGTGGATTCCTGCTCACAGATTTGTTTGGCTTTCTTCCATGTTTTTGTTATCTCTTTCTGTCCGGATATGCACAAAGTGAAAGGAAAACCAGCTCTGCGATAGTAGCCAGTTCTGCAGAAAAGCAGTATGCGAGATTTCGATATTTTTATTAGTTTTGCGATTTTCACCCCTTAAACGTCATTTGCGACCTCATGTTCCATTGCATTTTTTGTTCGTCTATCATCCTTCTAAGTTTGTTAAAGAATTTCAGATACATCCTGTATATATAAAATTAATGGGAGTTTAGAAAAAGAGTAATTTACGATGATTTTAGTTCTCTGATAACAGAATATGAAAATATAAGCATTGATTTTGTGGAGAAGAAAGAAAAAATATCTACGTCAAAAAAATCGAACGAAATGCTATTGCATAATATGCTAAAATATACTAAAATGGTCTCATTTTGGTTTCGCCTTCGCATTTTCTTGGTCCTTTCCTCGCATTTCCTATTCATATTGCATGCGCATTTAGCGGAGTTTAATTGGCAAAAACAATGCATGGGGCAAATCATTTTAACACGTTCACTGACAAAACTATAAAAGTAACAAGTTTCAAATTTCCTGTTGAAGGTCGCTTGCCACCACAAGTTCTGAAAGGTAAATTTCGTTTTACTAATACAGACAAATGTCTGCCAATAAAGAAGGCAATTATTTTATTTCTAAAATAGTGGTGAAAAGTAATTAATAAGCTAAAGCTAGGAGTCTTAAAGCCACGAGTATACTTGTGGTTGGCAGCGAATGGGTTAATTTAACTGGATTCATATACGTAAAAATAAAATTTTGTGAGCGTATTTTTTACTCGATTGCCGATACACTATAATTATAAAAAGGATACGAATAATTGTGTTTCCGATGACAGTAAAAAATTTATTAAATTTAGAACTTGATTTTAAATTAAGCAATGAATTTTAAGGGGTGTTTTCCGTTAGCCAGGAGCAGATGAGACCTCGCTAAATATTCGTTGTTGTTACAATTATATACGAACTATAACAACAGCGGATTGAAGTATGCGCCAAACACCGACTTCTAAAATACGCTAACTGACTGTGAAACTGCCAAAATAAAATATTTTAAGCACTAAAAGTGGAATATGGAATATAAAAGAAAAACAAAAACTGAAATATGTATTTTTTAATACAATTTTATGAATTATTTTTTTAATATTAATTTAATTCTAATTTTATTTTAAGATAATACAGGGTTGCCACTCTTCAGCAAATTTCCAGACCAGGAAATTCTTCGGTGCCAGTATTTTCTTATAAAAATCTCTCCATAAATAGGGCGAAATTTCGTGCGTTTAACCTACATTTACTTTCCTGTAAAGAAATACTGATATATCACCCTTGGAAAATTCCCTGAAGCGTGGCAACCCTGAAATATATTAATGCGTAAAACATGCTTCTTGTTCTATCCTGTGGCCATACACTAGAAAGAAACACGGCAAAAATTACATATTTAAAAAAAATCACTAATTCAAGGTTACTAACAAACATAAATAAAAGTGGATATTCCAAACTCGGGGCGGTTGCCAAGATTAAGTATTGCAACTGAATTCTAGTGAAACAACATGAATTTAAGCATGGTTTATGAGATAAAAATTGTATGTTTATAAAAGAGTGCGTAAATATTTTAATTGGCAAGTTTTTTTATACATAAAAAATTAATTTAAAATGCGAAAGTTTTATTATCTAAACAAATTTCTTAAGGAGTCTCAGTACTCTTAAAATTGGAAAAAATGAAAAAAAAAAAAAGTCCATTTTCAACATTTAATATCTTAAAATTTATATGATTTTAAGACACAATTTAATATTGGGATGAAAGGTATAAGTATGTTCTTTCATTTCATCTATTTAAGAATTAGCATTAAAAGGAGCTCCAAACTGTCAGACATTTGACTAGCAGAAAATTGGTATAACACATAGCTGCCAACTTGTACGGATTTTTGCTACCACTAAAATTTAATAGAAAAATTTGCCTAGATCAATCGCCGAATTTCCGCGAATATTGCTAATTAAATAAGGCAGAAATTTCAGTTAAATTTTAGCGGTAGCAAAAATCCGTACAAGTTGGCAGCCTTACGCGCAGGATTGCAAAATACATTTTGCAACAAAGAAAATTTTGGTGCGAACTTATACTTCAGACTGTAATAATGATCCTGAAACTAAATAAATTTGTATTCAAAGCATTTTTAAATTTTTAATACAAAGTTTTATTTACCTAATGCAGAATTTTGAAAATTTCAACAGTATAACCACCTAAAAAAATGTTTTTTTGAACAATGAAAAGGAAATTTTAGGTTCAGTTTATACAGACTATCATGAAACACATGTTTCGAAAATTTCAGGAAAAATATTCACAAGTTTTTGAGATATCGTGCGCGTTATGCCCAAAAACGACGTTTGGAGAAAAAATGATTTCAAAGTTTCGGAAACTCCGCTTCAGCTATAGAGCAGTAATAATTTTAAAAGCCATAACTTCTATTCTAATGGGAATTTCAAGGAAACAATTACATCAAAATATTCAGAAAAGAAAGGAGTTTAATATCTTAAAAAATTAAAATTTCGAAAATTTTGAAGCTTTAAGAGTCCTAAGACCCCTTAAATACTATAGATGATTGTTAAGAAAAAAATTAATTTTTTTGTACAGGAAGAAATTAGCTTTTGAAAATCTTGTTTTCCGACATAGAATTAACCCTACATCTACCGGGAATTTTATTCAAGTTTTAATAAAACGTTCTACACCAGAATTTTTATTTAAAACTATTTAACTTATCTATTTACCTTATTTTTGTCTGGTTTATATACTTAGTTTATTTTAAAGAAATTTCTGATTTGAATGAATATTTTGTATGTACCTGTCGGGTCCAATGGACCCGTCTGGTAGACGGAGGGTTAATTATTTATTAAAAAAAATAACTTTATCGTCTGAATTATTCCAGATTTATATTTTGTACTAGATATTTATTTATTTGTACCAGAAAATTTATACAGAGAGCAAAACTTATATTTCTTTCTTACCATAAGTACGTGTTTATCACTAAACTATCATTTATGTGTTCAAGAAGCATGTGTCCCAGAGAAACATGATAAAATAAGAACGTTAATGCCAGTACTGCTCTGTTACTCCTCCTTGTATAATTTCAAATACGCATCTGAAAATGCTTAGGAAAATTATAGAATACTAAAAAACGGTTTGGAAATACTGATTAATACACTATAGTAATCACCAGTAACTGTTTCCAAAAATCAGTGACATCAAAATAAACTGTGTTTTTATAATGCTTCTTTAATTCTCATAGGTGCATTGGTACGTGGAGTTTCTACATACAAAAAAAAACGCTTTAAGGAATCATAGGTAGCTCGGAAGAGGATATTGTGTATTCTCGTTCGTTGTTATGTTATATTTTCGTAAATTAAAAAAAAATGTCATTCTTTACAATGCGATATATAAATAATTCTCATTTGTTTTTATTAGAATGAGCTCTTGTATTAATAATAAAAATTTATTTCAAAATATTTATGTATACTTAAAATATAATATATATGTATGAGGACGTGAGTTTTAAAACTCGCCTTATTCAGAAAATGAACTTTTGGGAAATCACGAAAAACCTCTGACTGCGTCCATTGGTTTTCATTGTAAACCAAGATTTTACGGTGTCAGAAATATATGGTTGTATCCAAATATAGTAGTACGTGCAACATTGTGTACGCTATCTTGGCACTATCAACAGATATTTGATAGAACCCCTCATCTTTTTGCTTCTTTTGGGGAACAACGAATTTCGAGCTTATTCTATCGACGATAATTTTCAGAATTTTCAAGCTATGATTTTGAGATTTCACAAGAGTTGCTCTATGTACCTAGCTAATACATTATGCATATTATATTTTGTATGCATGCGCAGTGAAACATTTTTTAGTAAACCTGCTCAATTTTCATCTAATTTTTATTATTTTTTAGTTCTGATTGCAGAGTATTGTGTACAATGTTGTTTGTCATATTTTCTGAAAATAACTTTTTTTTATATTAAGGACTCTGCAAATTATAAGCAAAAAACTGGGCTAAATTTGGTACTGTTTTTATAAAAATCTTAATTTTTCTACGAGTATGCATGCTATCCTCATAAAAATGAACACAGTATATTACAGTAAGCCACTTATTAATAATCTCGAGTTTAAACGCTTTTGCTCCATTAGTTTTTACAGGGTTATCCAAAAGATATTCGTTTTTTTTTTTTCAATTTTTTGACGGTCCCGTATGGGGTTTCGGGAAAAAATCTTCGCGGATATATATGACCTATGAAATACTGTTTACACACCTGCAATTTCAGGTTAATTCCTCATGTATTTTTCTAGATATTTAACAAAACGTCAAAAATCGCAAGTGACCGGTCACCTTTGGCTATATAGTGTATAACATGTATATGATTCATCAAATTCAGATATCAGTGGCCTATAATATTTATAATTCAAAATTCAAGCAATAGTAAATGTATGAAATAATTCTCTGTAGATATCTACCCTATATATATAAAATCCTAATTAAACGAATTTGTCTTCCCTATATATATAAAAAATCCTAATGAAACGAATTTATCTACCCTATATTTATAAAATCCTAATGAAATGAATTTATGAAACGGATATATGAAACGGCTGAAATGTAACGAATTTATGAAACGATTCTTTGAAACGACAGATTAAACAGCTGATTATGTTTCACGGCGATTTCTTCTAAAATATGGAATAATTTGCGATGAAATTAACAGCAAAAACCCCTAATGATCCGTTAATCTTAAAATTGATATTAGAATTTTTATATTCGAATTAGTTTTCGAAATATTAATTTTTCTCTAATTTTAAATACTTTTTTCTAGAGATGGCAACTCAAATTTTAATCATAACAGTTATTCGTTTTTCATATTTTAGAAAAGGTTATTATTTTAAACAAATTTGGCGACCAGTTTGGCCTTGAAAAATGTTATAAATTGTTTTGTTCTATAGTTATTATTTTTTTTATTTATTGTTACTTCATTTTAAAAATAATAGAAAATAATTTAAAAATACATATGTAACTGGTATTCCAAAACGAGGTTTTCGCCAAATTGTCGCAAATAATAAAAAAAAAAATCACGTCGAACCCAATTAAATATTGTAACAAATCCTGACATTTAATTTCAAATTCAAAGCAATGTTTTAATGGTACTACTTAGTTATCCTGTCGACCAATTTCGCCAAATTATATAAATCGCCAAAGCACTCACAAAATTATAATATTTTAAATAACGAAAGAACAAATAAAGGCACATATGTCATATACGCCCCATATTGGCGCGATTGTTTTCTGACGCCAATGTCGTATACGCAACGGGTACTTAACTGGCGCCAAAGTATCGTTATTTTGCTTCATATGTTAATCCGGATGTTGTTGTTTATGTTGTTGATGTTTTCCCCAAAATGGCGTCCGAAAAAAACCGCGCCAACATGGGTGTATATGACATCTGTGCCCAAATAAATTAGTATAGCATTAATAAAAATAAAAATAAAAAGTCGAAATAAAAATCACTTGATGGCATAAACACATATAACTTCCTTGTCTCCGGATGACAGTTTTTTTTCTCTTTTCTGGGATGTCCCATCCGTAAATTTGGTTCAATACGTCAACTCGTCAGCATTTTCAGACAAATCTTCTGCGTTTACCAAAAAAAAAAAGTCTGTTACATAGTCTCTGAATATAAGTACCTGCCATTTTTATCCATTTGAAAAAAAAAAAAAAAGATAAAAAATTATCCAGTTTAGATTTGAGAAGAGTCTTAATGTATTATCCGTCCTTAATTTATTTATTATTATTTATTTTCGTAATAACCTTTTTCTGTCTATTTTTTAGCTTTAAGGACATGTACAAAGACAAAATAAAAATCAATAATTATTACAATAATTATTACAATAATTATTAATAATAATTTTTAATATTTATTACAATACAACAAATAACACTCAGAAATTTTAAACAATAACAACTCTTATAATACTATTTAATAACTATTAATTAACGTATATTATTAATTTATCAACCTATATAATACTATTAAATTAATAAATAAAATTTTCAACATCTCTAGGGATGAATGAATGTCCCATTCATCACCATATGAAATGTCCCAATCATCCCTATGATGCATATATTCCCTTCTCAGCCATTTTGCCTCAAAAATTATTTTGTCACAATGGTTACTATTTATTCATTTTAATTATCGATATTGAACCTTAAAATAAATAACTACAACATAGCTTAATTTTTTATGTTGTATAAGATATTTCACATCTTGAAATGTAAAAAAAAAACTTACTCTTAAGCAGAGATTTCAGAAAATGCAACTTTGAAGGAAAATGAAAACAGCAATGTAGTCCTACTTTTAGTTCTGAAGCACACTGTGGTAGAGCCTTATATGGGGATAGGAAGCAATTTAAAATAAATGTTTATTGCTTGAAACATTGAGAATCTCCCATCCATCCCTTGTTCCAGTCATCCCCTAGCTCCCCTATCTTATAAAGGGCTGCACATAAAAAACCGAATTTCTCTCCTACTATTGATGCTAATAACAGAAATTGAGTTATCAAATGCGTTATGCATTTTTAAATTAAACTAATTTTTGCAATATTACTTGGTATGTATATATTCTATAGATCATATACAGAGCTGCACAAAAGCTCTTAAATACACTTCCGTTTATTCATAGAAATGATGAATGGAATTTTGAGCTATATGCTATTCGTTTAACTGAACTAATTTTTATCATGCTATGCACTATACATACAAACCTATTCATAAGATGCAGGGTTGCACAAAAATTTGGATATTTTTCCGATTAAAGATTTTTAATAACAGAAATTGGCTTTTCAAATAAGTTGTGCGTTTTTCAAATTGTTTATTTAGACACCATCGTTCACCTTAATAAGCTGTGAAGTTTTGTTACAGTTTTCTGAATGTGTTGAAAGTGTCACATAAACTATGCTGGATGCATGATTTTTCGTTCTTGTTTATACATAAAAATGATCTTTTTGAAATCTATGCTGCTCTATTGATATAGATAAATATTCATTAATGGGGCACAGGACCTTTAACCCTCTCGCTGCGTAAGTATATCTTCGCAATGTGTGTCTTTTACAGAATTTTTAATCGTTTATCACCGGTTCTTTAAAGCAGATATTTTTGAATATCATAATCGGGTACTGAACAGGTACTAAACAGGTAATCAGCATTGAGGGGTTTCCTAGCTGTTATCAGCTTAACACCCAGACTAGGAAATTAGAATGTCTTATGTTTTAATGAGCTATTGGGATAAAGTTAAACTGTAGCAATGCTACTATAAGAGTAAAAGAAGTTAATAAGAGAAAAATAAGAAATTTAAGAAAAAAGGTATAGAATTAAATTTAAGTAGAATCTTAAGAAGAAAAAAAGTTAACAATAAATCTTAAAAAATACATCTTACAGTAAGTAAAGTCAAACTGTAGTTGTAAAACTACTATAAAGAATTTAGAAAGTTAAAGTTAGTACTGTTCAGTGAAACATTCACGTAGCAAGGGCAAGAAAAGCTAGGGTGGCAAGAGCACAACATCCAACCAAAAAAGGGACAATTCAGGGCCATACATTTTATTTTTTAAGTTTTTCAATTTTTATGGTTTCTATGTATATAGAGAATTTTTTTTTTTTAGAAAAGTATATAAAAAGGAAAGAAAAATAAGAGAAGGCAATAATAGCGTGGAGAACTCAGATGTTACTGAGTGTCCATAATTATGGAAAACCTGGGCCGTTTCCGATGGTGGGGTTCAAAAGCGTCATAATCCGGTAGCTCCGCTACAATTTCATTAGGGAGGTCAAAAATTTTATCATAAAATTTTTTGGCTAAGTCGTTTATGCGCTTATGTAAGGTAGTAGTTTTTAGGTCTCTTCGGACCGTGGAGTTGCGAAGGTAACGAGATACGTTACGGACAGTACGCAGGTTGGAATTGTGCAAGCGACTAAGGTTGTCCATAGTGGTCTTACAAGTGAAGCCCCAGACCGGACTGGCATAGGTTATGATGGGAAGGATGCATGAGTTATAGAGGATTAATTTATTGTGAACAGACAAGGTTTTATAGAGTTAAAGGCTCCAGCGACTTTGCCTCTGATGGAGAAAGTGTGCTTTTTCCAGGTTAAGCGGCGGTCCAGAATGACCCCAAGATACTTAGCTTGGTCTGACCAAGGGATAACAGTGTTGTTAATAATGATTCTGTTAGGGAAAATTATTTTGCGAGAGAAATATACTGCAGTAGTTTTAGTTTCATTTATGACAACGCGCCAAAGCATACACCAGTTCATGAAGTCATCAACATGAGTCTGTAGGTACCTGTAAAGAGTATACGGGTGGTGTGCCGAAGCGTAAATACAGGTGTCGTCTGCATAAAGAGCGAGGTGAGTGTGCAAGGAGCGTGGGATATCGTTAAAGAAAATGTTAAATAAAAATGGGCCCAACACGCTCCCCTGAAGGATGCCCGCTAGGATAAGGAGAATAATAGAAAGAATGTTGTTTATGCGGACTTGAAAAGAGCGGTCGCAAAGGTACGAATATATTAAATGTATAAGTCTGGGATGAAAATCGAGCTGAATTAATTTGTAAATGAGGACCATATGCCAGACCTTGTCGAATGCCTTTGCGACTTCAAGAAAGATGGCAGCTGCGGGAATTTTTGCATTGAGTTTCTCGCTGAGAAACTCAACAACCCTAAGAAGCTGGTGTTGTGTTGAGTGTTTTGGGCGAAAGCCGAACTGCTCGGGCATGAGAATGTTGTGCTGTTGAATGAACTCCTGCAACTGGGCACGAATGACACGTTCTACCACTTTACTGATAGAAAGTAGCAAGGAGATAGGTCTGTAATTAGTGGGGTCTGACAGGTTAGTTCCAGGTTTTGGAATAGGAGAGATTATAGAAAGTTTCCAAGGTTTAGGGAAGTAGTTATGTTTTAAGATAGCATTAGTGAGGCCAGAGATATAGATTATGCAATTAGGAGGAAGGTTTCTAAGAGCAGAGTTAGTAATTTTATCGTATCCTGGGGTTTTACGCTTTTTGATTTTTTTGATAATATTGTGGATAAACATAGGTTGAATTTTAGGGGGGGGGATTTTGAGGGGTGGTAGCCAAAAAGTTCCGAACTGTCTCGTTAACATGATCAATGTGAGCTTGATTTGCAGGGGTAGGATTAGGAGAAAATTGGGTGGCATAAGAATTAGCAAGCATGTTAGCTTTTTCTTGGTCAGTATAAGCGGTAACATTATTAGATGTGAGGGGGGGAATGGAAGTGTAATGTTTATTCAGTTTGCGTTTAAGAATCCAAAGAGAGTTGTCCTCGTATGATAAAGTTTTGAGAAAGTTGTTCCAACTTTTCTGTTTTTCTTTATAGAGACTGTTTTTGATTTTATTGTTTAACCTATTGAGAAGAGGTTTAATGGAGGGGTCTCTTAACTTTGAAATTGTCGCCGGAGCCGATTACGCTGGTTGTAAATATAACGTGGTGGGACAAAGGCAAAATTATTTTTGAAGGTGTTAAATGTAGAAAAATTTTGAGCATTAGTGATATGAGAGTTGATATGTTCAACAGCCGCATCAATGTCATCGGCATTATTAATATCAGGGAAGGTGATGTCCTGAGAGTTAAGGTAATTAGTAAATTTATTCCAGTCAATAGCCACGGAAGGAGGGGGGGAGAAAGAGGATTAATAATATCTATTTTAAAGCAGACAGGTAGGTGATCAGAGGAGAGATCATTAATAACTGTAGAGTAGATAGGGTAAGGAAGATTTTTGGAAAGAGCAAGATCAATGATAGAGTCCCGGGCACCAGGCAATTTGGAAATGTGTGTTGGTCTGGGTGGTGCATGATGATTTAATTTTAAGTTTTGGACTAAGTTGTGAAGAGAGGTACCCCGCCGAGAATTGCCATGGCAATTCCAGCGTCTGCTTTTGGCATTGTAATCGCCTACGAAAAAGCAGTGGTGATGTTGAGAAAAAAGCTGTGTACGACTATTAACAGGTAAGTTACCAGTGGGTGGAGCATAAATAGAAGCTAATTTAATATTGATATGAGGAAGTTTAAGATTGATACTGGTATACTCAAGATCATTAAAGGTGTGGTTGTGCGATTGGTAGTGTGGAAGATGGTTCTTGATGTAAATAGCAGTACCTCCTCTGTGCGTACCATCCGCACGAGGTGTATGGAATAGCCTGTACCCAGGGATGTTAATGTTGAAAGTGGGGTTGAAAGTCTCTTGTAAGAAAATAACATCAATTTGGGGATGTTCGTGCATAAAGAGTTTAAGTTCGTTAAATTTATTCTGCAAGGAGTTACAGTTCCAGGAAATAAAAATTAGTGAGGAAAAGGTAGAAGAGGAATTACTCATCATTAAATGTGTTAAATTCCGTGGCTAAAGTTTCTATAGCACTCATAAGGATGAGTATTTTTTCTAATGGATCTCGTATATTTTTAGTTTGGTTAGCAATATTTTTGAAACATTGGATGAATTTGTTAAATTTTAGGAGTTCTTTCATCTCCTTGAAGGTCTTGAATATTTCTTTTAAGTCATTAGCATAATTAGAACTACTGGGTTGTTCTGGTGTTGCTTTTTGAGTGTCATTTGGCTTATTTGGTGTAGTGTGTTCGGGGTTAGTGCCTTGGGAGGGAGAAGGGAGCGGAGCCGGGGCTTCAGTAGGTTTTTCTTCTGGTTTTTTGGCCTCTGGCTTACGGACATAATTATATGTTGATAAAAGTTCCGCCATAGCGTTCGGAATGATTTTAGGGTTTTCTTTTCGGACGGTTTTAGGGTCCTGCTGTTTTTTATGGAACTGGGGGGTTTGGGGGCAACCACGGTAAGTACCCACGTGCTCACCATAACAATTTGAACATTTGGGGATGATCTTTCCAATTTTATCGCACTGGGGAGTTAAATGCTCTTCCGAGCATTTGGCGCATTTTGGCGGCAGGCGGCAAATCTCGCTGGAATGTCCAAATTTCTGGCAACAGTAGCATTGCTTTACGATGTTGGTGCCTTTAAATCGCTCAATATCTACTTTAATGTAGCAAATTTCGTGAATTTGGTAGATTTCTTCGAATTTTTCACGTGGGAGAACATTGTCGACGTAGAGGGGCATTGGACGACCGGTCTTTCTACTTTTCATCATTGAGGCTCTATTGGCCACGAAATTATGTTCTTTAAGAGCTTCAATTATGACCTGGGGGTCGGTATATGGGGGAATTCCCCTAATGACGACTTTCCTGGCGCGCTGTTCCGCGGGGCTCAGGATTGTGTAAGGAATTGTTTTAGAATCAAGATAGTCCTGTGTTTTTCGGAAATCTGCATCAGTTTTACAGTGGATTTTGAGTAATTCACCGTCTAGTTTAATCAGGGGATTGCTGTCGTTGAGTTTTTTAATCTCACTTGCAAGTTCCGACCACTTGCCTTGAAACTCAATATAGAAGGGGTGGATTTTTGGTTTTTTATGGACTACTTCAGTAGTGGAGCTACCGGCTGACTCTCCATGGGAGGGCTCGGAAGAATCCATGTTATTATCGTCAAGGTATTTTTCAGATATATTGGCATATTTATTCTTTAAGGGAATATTAGATTTGAGATCATTTCTCCTACGTTTTAGTGTATTAGCAGGGGTGAAGCCGTCATCTGAGTTCACCGCAATTGCCTTGAGTTTTGTTAAGATGTCAATTAGATCATAGTCATGATCATAGATAAAAGTTTTAAACTCTCTTAGTTGACTTAATTTTAGGGGGTCAAAAGGCTCATTGAACAAAAACATAAGATTATTGAGAGGATTACTCACGCTAGTCTTGTGTTGAGGATTCGTCAGGTAGTCATCTTTACTTAAAAGTCTCATTATGTAGTTATCACAATCTTGCAGGAATTGCTGTACAATCATTCTTTGGACTTCATCCGCTACTCCGGGAAATTCCATCCACGCAGCAGCTAAATCAGATTTCTCCTCTCCATTCAGGATGCGGAGTGCATTGTCAGAAAATTTAAATGGGTCCTCAGTACCCATTATTGTCGTCGGTGAACCCTCTATATATTACTACTATGATGCATCAAGTTCAGGAAACAGTCACTTATTCGTACGAACTAGTTTCTCTTAAGTGTCATAATCGGGAAAATGTCCAGATTAAATCAGACAAAGTTTTCGCTAAAACATAGCTGTTGGGAACAGCCAAATGGTATTAATTTGACGGGAAAATGCATGCCCGAGCGTAGCTCAGGCGTGCAGCGAGAGTTTTTAACTTTCAAAAAATCAGTTTTCGGTTTTTGTTTAATTCTGACTGTTCTAAAGTTTCTCAACTTTATGAAAAGAAACCCATTCAAAAATCTGTATTACGTCTTGAGTTATACTCTTTTACAGACGGTGAGTAAAATTTAATGTTCGTAGATATTTAAAGTTTAAAATCCTTTTTCTCACATTAGTAAAATTGGAGTTTGCGCGCACTGTTACTTTTAAGATATGTAAGCTATTGCTTAACAAAATTAACCAAATATGTGTTTCTTTATAGTCCACATGCTAAAGCCAAACAAATTCATATATTTTGGTTATTTATATTTCTGCATTTGAAAAACTTGAAAAACAATTTCAAAATTTTGAACTTTTTTTCATTTTTTCTAAAATTAAATTTTAAACAAAACTTTTTGTATACATTTTGGTTTTAAGTTAGAAGTAGTTTGGATTTAAGTTGGAAGTGTGTTATGATTCTATTTTGTTCAAAAATTGTTTTCTATATGCATAGTTTAGAATTTTATCAAGTGCGCAGTACTTAATCTCGCATTATTTTAAACGAATTTTTAAATTTAAAATTTAAATATTAATTTTGTATATACAACATTTATTTTTCTGGATAATGAAGTTAAGGTTATCTACTTTAGGCAGAAGGGAAAAAAAATATCTTAATTGCATATTGTTTGTGGTTTCGTACTGATTTTTGATTATTTCGACAAACTCAAAGGTCTTGTACCCCTTAAATATAAAAGTATTTATTTTAAAAATTCAGATTTAATTTATTTTAATAAAAACACTATAATTTAGGTGATAAAGTACGAATTCCCCATGGATTCAGCGTTCTACATTTTACCTTGATATTCTTAGATTTAACACAAAGGAAAATCAGTCGATTTGAAATGTCGTTAAAATATTCTCAGTTATCAACTCAATCAGAATTTGGGTTCAAGTGAGACTGAGTAAATGTCTCTCTCGTTTTCTATATCATAGCTGCCAACTTGTACGGATTTTTCTTACCTCTAAAATTCAATAGAAATTTTTGAATTATTTAAACGTTAAAATTGCTTCAATTTCGGAGATTCAATTTGCTAAAATTTGCTATTAAATTTTAGTGGTATGAAAAATCCGTACAAGTTGGCAGCTATGCTATATATTTACTATTGAATTTTTGAACAATGCATTTCTGAAATTTTTAGAAATTCAACTGAAAGATAACACTAAACAAAAACTAGGGAAATTCGGCTCATTTTGAGTGCACTAGCGTACAACGAGATTCGAACCTGAGACTTCTTGGCTTGTAAAAATCATTCTGATTACAATCAGGGAAAGTACATGACGTTGTGTTTTGAAGCAGCATATTGAAGAGTGCATAAAACTATTTATTCTGATTAGTTATTAAATAGTTCTATTGTTTGATGAAAGTTTAAATCGTCTTGAAATTTAACCTTTTTTAAAGGTTAGGAAAACGATATTGAGGTTCATCTCATTACCAGTGGCGAATCCTTGTAATAAAACTCGCCATTCTCTTTAACGCCATTAATTGCTAGTAACCTTATCTAACAAGTTTTTTCAGGAAAATTATTGAAATTAGAATGAAGCATAGCTGCCAACTCTTCCGCTTTTTCAGACCACAAAAATTCAATACAAATTTTTGCCTTATTTAATCGGCAGATTATGGCGATTTAAAAAGATAAAATTTACTATAAAATTTTTGTGGTCTGAAAAAGCGTAAGATGTTGGCAGCTATGATGAAGAGATCGGGCTGCAAGACCCGCCGCTTGTTATTACATTATACTATTGAATGGTTTAACTTTGAACTAAAATTTGTAACAGTATACAGTAATGCTTGTTGAAACAACCGGGACGTGCCCCAGGGTTGCCAGTTTGGCCTTTTTTTCATTCCAAAATTTTGCATTCACACCAGAAATTACCTATTATGTTTTACTCTTTGTTTAATGACAGGCATCTCATTATAAATCAAAGTAAAAATTCTTCTTTAAGACTTTCCTATGTGAATTCGAATTTTTTTTCATAAAAGTAGAGGCCAAACTGGCAACCTTGTCGTGCACTTGTTCGGAGGACTTCCTCAATGACTTGTTTAGAAAAACAATCATTTTGTGCAATATCGAGAAACCACCAAAAGTTGATTACACAGGCCGAAGCCAATCGCTTTCAGGCGTCACGCCAGTTCGCCCGAGTAAAATCTCTTGCAGCCAGAGAACGCATGGATAAAATACGACTGGCCTTTTAGAAACTATAACACTTCGATATCGAATGAAAGGTATGGAGACACGCTGTATATTCAGTGTGTCCTGAAGTATTTCTTATCCAGAAATTTCAAAATCTCACCTGTAAGTTTAAATAGCTAAATTTTTTTTCACAATGATAGACACTTTATGATCAAAATAAAACAAAATTCTTAATCGAAATTTGTTGGCGTGAATTTAAAATTTCTGAATAAACAAATCCTCGAGATTTGATAATACCCTCTAGATTTGATAAAATTGTGGCTCGGATTTGGCCACATTTGTGTATATTAGTTAACTTACCAATAGCAATAGTCCTTCATCTACACATTTCAGCTCGTCAAAACTCTCCGAGAGTCTCACAAGATTCCTTGAATTGAGAGTGCATTTGTCATCTAACAAAGATACATCACGGTATCAAGGAGCATACCTGAGGTAAGCTATAAGAAATAAATAAATCAATTATTAAAAAGTGTATAATACTTAATGTTGTACAATTAGGGTGTATCTGAACTTAGGGGGATGATAGAACTCATCAAGACGAACAAAAAATGCAATGAAACATGGGGCAGCAAATGACGTTAAACGGGTGAAAATCGAAAAACTAATAAAAATATCGAAATCTCGCATGCTGCTTTTCTGCAGAACTGTCTAGTAGCACGAAGCTGATTTTCCTTTCACTTTGTCCATATCCTTTCAGAAAGGGATAACAAAAACCTGGAAGAAAGCCAAACAAATCAGTAAGCATGAATCCACTTATGCAGGCCTCCCGAAGTCTTCCAGCATGTCCGCCAGTTGTTCCCCCCGTAGATGTACTCTGTGTAATAATGTCGGCGATCGACACTTTGAACAATTGTTGTAAAATATTTGTTTTCTCTGGACATCACGAGCTGTGTTGCACCTATTCTGTGCAATAAATAATCTTCTGGGGTGTTCCTTTCTTGTCTCATTTTGTCCATTTCCAGACGCATTTTCTCGATTTTCATCCTTTGAACGTCACTTGCGACCCAATGTTCCATTGCATTTTTTGTTCGTCTTCATGAGTACTATCATTCCTCTAAGTTTGTTGAAGCATTTCAGATACGCCCTGTATATCCAAAATTTGAGAACAGGTGTCTTTTATCCCCTTGAAGGGCGCCGGTATATATTATATATCACCTACGATTAATGAAGTTTTGCACCAGAAAATTTTTATTAAATTTTACTTTTCTAAATTTGGTGGAAAAAAGCCGTAAAATTGCTTTTACTTATTTTGAAATAGAATTTTTCAAAGATTGCGGTGTGAGTTCAACATTACAGGAGCGCAATCACTTGCCCCTCTAGGTGTTAAAAATAGATATGTATTTTGTTTTTGCTTTATCACACGAAGATTTTGATATTAATATTTTGTCGCATTTATGTATACCTTTTTTATAAACACAAATATCGTTTTCCATTATATTTTACGCATGTTATACACAAGATATATGACATTTAAAATTATCTATTATTTATTTGAAACATAACTTGATGCTTCAAAGAATAACTATTAAAAAACTTCGCATCCGAATCCCATGAAAGTGTTTTTAATTACCATTGTAATATTATAATACGGAAGATTCAATCATGTGCCATACAGCATGTATATAATAATTCTGGTTTGCAATCCTCTGTTGTTTAAACGTTTCAGGTACAATGTACTTCTAATCAGAAATTGTTGAAATGATTGACTGGCACTGGAATTTACCAACAAATGCATTTGAAAAAAAAAAAGGATTTCTTCTTAATAAAAGAGAAATTGTATTCCAAAATTCTAGTGCTAATGTGGAATTAACCCCTTAACAGTTTTGCCTGCACGCCGCTCGGTCCAAAAGAGTTTGATAGCTTCGTTACTAAAAGCTTTTGTTTACCAATAATTAAAAAAAAGTAAGCTACTCTGTATTTAATTGGCAAACGTTTTTTCGATTTAATAAGCCAATTTTTTTTATTGTAAAAAAACTAGTGTCAAGTCCCTATTCTTAGTACCCCACCAGTGGCTAAGTGGTTCTGCTCTCAAAGCTGGCAGACGGGAGGTGCTGGGTTCGAACCCAATCGCGCTCGTCGGCTTAATCGTTGGGGGGTTTCAGTGGTTTTCATCGAACCTTGGATTTCTTTACGTAGGTTAGGTTCCCCTAGAAAGACCCCCATGGAAGGCACCCACCCTCATTTGGACACATATCCTCCGTGTTGATAATTGGCCGTCATAAACAACAACAACACCATTTTTTTAGTATATTGTGTCAATAAAACGAATATGTTAAGTAGTTAATAGATAAAAATGAACGTACCATCTCCCTTGAAGTGTTTATTGTATTATTCCAAAGCTTGGAATAACCTGCGTATGTAAAAAAGTCGCAACTGATATAAAAAATGGCACTTTAATAAAATTACAAATTCAAATGTTAATATAATATACACATATTTATATATATTTATATATTAAAATATAATATCTTATAATGTTTTGAAACATTTTAGTGCTTCGTTTTTCAATAAAACCTCCTTGTTTACAGAATGTCCCGCGAAGAATATATATGTTCTAGAAAGCAATTTGCCTTGTTAGAAGTGCATAAAAACAATCAAAGAACCATTCCTCTTGGGCATTAATTAAAAAATACACATGAAAAAAAATTATAGTTGCCACATTGTCTGGACACATTTATTGCAATGGAAATTAGAAAATTTAAAAGGTCGGTACTCAAAAAGGACAATATTCATACATTTATCAGTGTTCAAAATAAACACTTTCTGAAACACAAATTTCCACAATTTGAAATTACCAACAAATTAGAACTCAAAAAGTACTGCTTATTCCGCTCAGAACAATATTGATTTTAACTGTTATCGGTCCTATGTCACCTTCCACATGATATCGGTATTTTGTAATATCGTCGGTACCATGTCAAACTATCCAATGTGAAAACAGTGGTCTATTTCTTTGAAATTCAGATTTCTTCATCGGCACCACTTTTGTGAAATAGTACAATTTGCCTTATTTAACCCGATTTAATGACATGTTAATTAACGCCAAAACAAGAGGGAATTTACAATTTCAGAAAAGTGGTGCGAATCAAGAAATCTGAATTCAGAAAAAGTAGCTCATAGTTTTTACATTGGATAGTTTGACTTGGTACTGACGATATAGGTCGAATAGGACGTGTGAGGTGGCGAGATTAACCTGTTTGGCGCCAGCATCTCTTACAAGAATTCTATTTGGTTGTCACCACTTTTTATAAGCACAACTTTCACTTATAATATAAAAACATGCACAAGAGAATTATAATATAAAATTTATCTTGACATACATTGGTGCACATTGAATCTAAAAATAGTCGCTTGTGGCAGCCCTGCTAATATTCTCTGAATACAATTACAGCCTAGTGGCGCGTCATGTGTAAAAAACTAGCTTACGATGAGGGTTAATTACATTCGTAGAGTTGAGAGAATCTATTAAACAGTTTGTTAAATACATGTAGAGATTAGATTTCCGCTTTTATAGACACCAGTATTTTGTTAGAGAAAATGTTATATTATGTAATCAGAACATTTTTGCGATTTCACAGAACAACTTTTTATCTAAGACTATACTGGTGTGCAAAAAAGCGGAAATCTCATTCCTGAATACATGTTAATTTCTTCTTCATCGTCCACAAACTGGGAAGCTTTCTGACAGTGTTACGTGCGTTATTCAGGCATGAATCAAATACTAAATTCTAGCTAATAGTTTGCATATATTTTTACTTACGACGTTTGTTGCTAACTAAGCACTTTTGCGGTTAAATTTTGTGCATTTTTACTTTATTTAGCCTTCAAAAGAATATTTCAGCCCCTAGTTCCGAACCCAGCGTTCTTTATAATTATTATTATTACACGTTTTTAAAAAATTCGAAGGACATGCTAATGAACTAATTAAAAAAGTGTGAATATCGGATAAGAAGTTTCCAATAATTGCTGTCGCCTTCGGATTAATTCTAGTTCAAATTCCATATTCCGGATTTTTCAAACGGCCCGTTACGGACAGTTAAATATCTTGATCAAACCTCTACCCTTACCTAGGACAATTACCCATCATTTTTATTTTTTACATATGAACTTTTCAGTAATTTTTTTCTGATGTAAACGTTGGAGGCTTTTTTTGTTCAATCAAATGTTATCTGTGTGTTTTATTTCCGCCTGTTGTTTATTTTACGTGCTGGAATCATACACTGTTTATGAGATCACACATCAAGGATTTTCTTCTTTATTTTCATGGATAAACATCAGCTCTAGAAAGTTAGTTCTTTAAATACATTTCTTATGGTTCTATTCATGATGCATATCGTAGGATTGCCAGATTGTACGTTTTTCCTGTAAGTTGTACATTTTAAATCGTTCTTTAGGACTATCGTACGGTGTACGTTATAGTTTGACGCGTACGATGTTTTCTCAGTTTTTCTACGACATCCTTCTTTTGATAGTTTCAAGATTTTTTTTTTTTTTTAATTTTGGATTCAATATTTGACCTTTTGCCGAAAAAAGTTATACACAAGCGCATCAAATGTAAAACAGATCAGGATAACAAAATTACAGTTTCCTATCAGGATGACAAAAATCTTGGGAGAGTTGTGTTAACTGCGCCATCGCGAACTCTTGGGTAGCAATAGATCATCTGAGCTTGATATTATTATAGACTGTAAGCAATCGACATTATAATAAATTTAATTTAGTATATCTGTACATTAAGTTTTAATATTTTGTTTGATATAATATCTCACTTTATAATTAAGGAAACCGTTGACCTTTATTTGAGTAGAAATTGACCCAAAAATCGAAAATTATTTTTGTGTATAATATTATTCTCCTGTTTCTTCTGAACCATCTGTAAAACATCGCATGCAAATGCGATTATTTTTCGCAAAGTTACAAGCGTTTGAATTTTGTTTGACGCGTGTAATTTTCGGCCTTGTTTAAATCTGTTGCTCTCAAAACTGATTTTTCAACATTTTTAGATTTTTGAAATATTCCATGCGTCATAATTTTTGATGAAAATTCAAGAAATTGATAAGTAAGAATTCTGATATTGCTTACAAAGAAACTGTGCTTGCATTTAAAAATTCGACTTCATTAAGATAGTTAAATTTGATTTTTAATTTATTAAAAGGCAAAATTTTGATGAAAATCGATATCGAATTCAGAAAAAAATATCTATAAAATTTACTATTCAAGGAATTAAAATATCAATTCACAGATTTGTTCGTAATAGAGTTTTAACCCTAGATCTACCGGGAATTTTATTCAAGTTTTAATAAAACGTTCTACACCAGAATTTTTATTTAAAACTATTTAACTTATTTATTTACCTTATTTTTGTCTGGTTTATATACTTAGTTTATTTTAAAGAAATTTCTGGTTTGAATGAATATTTTGTATGTACCTGTCGGGTCCAATGGACCCGTCTGGTAGACGGAGGGTTAAGGGATTAAAATGCAAATCGAGGAAATATCTAAAAAATTATGACACATGGAGCATTTTCAAATTTCAGTTTAAATTTTTATTTATTTATTTTTTAAATTATGATTATATTGGAAATTTCTTTTAAAGTGTTCGGTATACTTATGGTGAAATGTATATTTCCAAAAAAATTTCATATCTCTATGATGAAAATTAAAAAAATTAATTTTTAACGTCCACCGTCCCCTTAACCCCTTGAGGGGCGCTGGGATAAAATATATCCCACCTAATTTAAACAAGATTCTCACCAGGAAAATTTTACTAATTTTTATATTTTTAACTTTGGTGGAAAATCGTTGTTAAATTACTTTTCATTATTTAAAAATAAAATTTTTCGATTATTCCGGTGAGAATTAAATATTTAGAGTCATTTTTGCTTGCCCCTCAAGGGGTTAAATACATTTATTTTTGAAGTGTCTCCATTACTAAAATTTCCATGATTATCATTGAATAGTAGAATGTTTTTGTTTAGATTTGTTCTTACAATTCAATTAATTTTTCATTCATAATAAAATATATGACAGCAAAATTAGTTTAAAATATTAATAGAATAATGTAATACAAATACAGTTGGAAAATAATGAAGAGGTCGATTAATTAATAACGTCTTTTAAAACAAATTAGTTACCGAAAACTTTACTGGCAGATTCTATCTAATTTAGTAGGTTATAAAAAAGGAAGATGGCGCAATAAAACTGAAACTAATTAGTATCAATCAAAATATTCCATTTTCATCTAAGATAAATCTGGCAACCCAAGCAAAATTTCTCATAATATATATGCAGTATATGTATTGTGAAAAATTGTGCTATAATGAGGACTAAAATGTATACGAAATGTTCGCCTTTTCACAAAATGAATGATGCATTTATCGAAAAATTAAAAATGCCTTTACCTTCCATATCGTTTTATTAGTCATCAGGGCTCGTAAGGGTACCGTTATTTTCAAGGTGAAATATCAGTATTTTTTTTATAGAAAAATAAATCTTGTTTAACCCATTTTCAGCCAAAGGTGCTTAAACGCACCATTTCAATAAATATTTTTTTATTAACACTGTGACGAATATTATTCACCAACTTTATTTTTCTGCTATTTGTAAGGGTTCTGGAGACATCTATAAAATATTAGTAATTCAATTCGAGTAAACACTTTCTGTTGAGAAATTTTCAAAATACGCTAGTTTTTTAAACTGGTACGGTTATTGAGAAATTCGACTTTTTGAATATGTATAATTGTTCCACTTGAGATTAATCATATATTTTTATAATGGATTAAAGTTGCAAGTTCCGTAAATAAAATAATAATAAAACCAATGTCATAAAAAATTAAAAAATATATTAATTTTAAAAATGGTACGTTTATGCAACATTGACCGAGTGCATATTATTTCTGGCATGGACGAAACATTTTTTGTCTTAGTCAATTTAATTTAAGCATATTTCAATGAAAATAATAACACATTTTATAAATATTCTATGCTTGGCCTAATATGGGTTAAACCCACGAAATTTCGCCTTATTTAACGCTTTCAGGGACAAGCAATTACGTTTCTGTAATGTTAAACTCACACCAGAATATTAGAAAAATTTTGTTTCAAAATAATGAAAAGCAATTCAACATATTTTTACCACCAAATTTAGAAATGTAAATTTTAATTAAAAGTTTCTGGTGGGAATTTTGGTTAAAATTAGGTGAGTTATATCTTAACGCCCATCAATGTCTTAAAGAGAGATTTTATTCTAAAACTGAGTTCAGAATATTAAACATTTCATACGAGAAAAATATAGCGAAAAAGAAAAACAATATCAAATCTGAACCGAGTAAGTTTCAAGTGGAATATCTGTTGCTAAGACTTTTACGCCATTCTCGGTCATTATTTAATACTAGGGGATCGTTCCCGTGCGTCCCGAGTTAAAGAATATAGGGGAAAACATTTTTTGAAGTGTAAAATTCTTTAGGCGCGTTGAGTTTTTTTTGAGATGGGGAAAAACCACTGATTTCGAGACACTGTAAGGTAACCAACATGCTAGCATTTTGACACATAGACACTAGCGCGCCAAGCGGTGAATGACAGGAACTTTTCCCTCTTCAGCTCAATCCGCAAAAGAAGAAGGAAGCTAAAACTCACTTTTTCTCCCGGCGTCTTGCTAAAACAAATTATTATTTTGTTTTTCGTCAGTTAAAATGAATTATACCGTATTCGTGACCTACCTATTTCGTGTAACTAAAAACCGATAACGCTGTATTTTATCGTGTTGATGGTCTGGTCAATGACCAACAGTATTGGCGGGAATTTCGATTACGGAAGATAAAATACGGGGCACAGATGTCAGATACGAACTTGGGTACCTAATTGACAACAAAAAATCGCGCCAAACCTGGTTCGTATATCACATCTCTGCCAAATTCTCGGTTTTTTGATTTTTCGACTTTTTATCCAAATTTGCCGGATTTTTTAAATTTTCACTTTCATTGTATCGCAAACACTACCTTCATACCAAATTTCAAGATTCTAGGGATATAGGACGTACCTCAGACTTTTGATATCGGTGAATCAGTGTCGAAAAGGCGAAAGTTTAAGTTCATATATCTTCTGAAATAAAAAAGATAGAAACGTGAAATTTCAGCATTTAGTTCCATTTCCACATTACTTCAGATTTACGAAGTTTCAAGTTTTTGGGAATCACCAACACAAAGATATTGGGGGGAGGGGGGTCAAAAGTACCCTGAGTTGCTTCCAGAAAAAGATGCTTACGGCTGTGCTTTCAAGACTTGGCAGGTGCACTGCCGTGTCCCCAGATGCTTTCATTAGTGCTGCTACACAATTCAACGCATAAAACATTTCCTGACAATTAAAAAGACACACACGTAATTGTTGAAGTTTTCAATTCTATTGGCACTCCCGGAGTGCCACTGTTTTTTTTTAATTGAAAACTAATAATTTTTTGTATGCATAGCTGCCAACCTTCCACTAATCTTCCGTAATACCAGGATTAATTTAAACCAGGTTAACCACTTTCAAACCAGATAATTTATTTCATGAATTTTTATTTATTTAATTCAGTGTTTCTACGTGGAACATATTTAATTTCAGTTCTTAAAAAAAATTCTGGTTTGAAACGTATTAAACCAGGGTCAAATCAACGCACGTATTACGGAAGATTAGTTTGAGGTTGGCACCTATGAGTATGCAATAAATTTTTTAGATTGCCCACTTACATTAAAAAAGCATTTTTCACATGGAAAATACGAATTATACAGTCAAACAAATTTTTGAAATTTATAAAAAGCGATATTTTCTTATTAGTCGTATGCTAAAGGTTATTTGACAAAGATTTTGCTACTTACGGCATCCTTTTATATTCTGATAATTTCAGAGCTTATACATGTGTGTTATATTTGTGTTTTATTTATATTGTTTTATTTATTTATTCATAGGGAAGTTTTTTTAAATGGATATTAGCCGTTAGAAAATGATGAACTCTTTATTTTGTTTTAAGGGCAAACGGATTAATCTTTCGTAATCGAGCTGCGCGCGATATAGATAAATTAAAAAATATTTCATGCTTTAAAATTGTTTCTAAAACCATAGACAATCAGTAAACTGAGATGATCTTTGCAAACAAATTCCATTTGAAAAGAAAATCCTATTTGGTGATCTAAAAATTTAAATCGTACGATTACAAATATGTTAGATTTGTGTTTTTACGATTATTGTTTTATTTGTTTATAAAAGAAGTATTAATTTCGTTAATTTGTCTTTCACAAATATGTTAGATTGGCGGGGTTTTTTTATATTATTCTTTTATTGGTTTATAAAGGAAGTATTACAGAGCATATACGTGTGTGTTAAATTTGTGCTTTATTTATATTATTTTATTTATTTACTCATAGGGAAGTTTTTCTAAATGGATATTAGCCGTTAGAAAATGACGAACTCTTTATTCTGTTTTAATGGCAAACGGATTAATCTTTCGTAATCGAGCTCCGCGCGATATAGATAAATTAAAAAATATTTCATGCTTTAAAATTGTTTCTAAAACCATAGACAATCAGTAAACTGAGATGATCTTTGCAAACAAATTCCATTTGAAAAGAAAATCCTATTTGGTGATCTAAAAATTTAAATCGTACGATTACAAATATGTTAGATTTGTGTTTTTACGATATTATTGTTTTATTTGTTTATAAAAGAAGTATTAATTTCGTTAATTTGTCTTTCACAAATATGTTAGATTGGCGGGTTTTTTTTTTATATTATTCTTTTATTGGTTTATAAAGGAAGTATTACAGAGCATATACGTGTGTGTTAAATTTGTGCTTTATTTATATTATTTTATTTATTTACTCATAGGGAAGTTTTTCTAAATGGATATTAGCCGTTAGAAAATGGCGAACTCTTTATTCTGTTTTAATGGCAAACGGATTAATCTTTCGTAATCGAGCTCCGCGCGATATAGATAAATTAAAAAATATTTCATGCTTTAAAATTGTTTTTAAAACCATAGACAATCAGTAAACTGAGATGAACTTTGCAAACAAATTCCATTTGATAAAAAAAATCCTATTTGGTGATCTAAAAATTGAAATTGTACGATTAAAAATATGTTAGATTTGTGTTTTTACGATATTATTGTTTTATTTGTTTATAAAATAAGTATTAACTTCGTTAATTTGTCTTTCACAAATATGTTAGATTGGCGGTTTTTTTAATATTATTCTTTTATTGGTTTATAAAGGGAGTATTAATTTCGTTATGCAAAAATCGTCAGAAGCAAATGCTGAAAAATATTTGTGCTTTATGTGCAAAATGTTTATTATTATTATGTATTGAAACCGGCACGTGATAAAATTAACTTAAGAAAAATCGTGGTTAAAATTTATTTTAGAAAATATAATACATCAGTCAATTAAGAAGTTTTTAAACAAATTGCATTTGAAAGTAATTTTTTCCCTATGCGACGAAAATTGAAAATGTACGATGGTCAGAAGATTAAAAAATTGCAGTAGCGAAAATTTCAAGACCGAAATTTGATCGTGAAGTGTTGTCATTCGCAAAATGACGTGAGCGTTACGCACAGATACGTGTGTTATTTATAATATAGATACTTAATCAGTAAAATATAATAAAGGTCTGTTATCAGGATGTGGTTATCAATTGAGGCTCTTATGCTTGGTATTCCGGAATGAAAAACAGCAATTTTCACCTTCTCAAAATTTACATACGCACTTCTCATAGCTATATTCATCATTTAAAAAAATATTTTGTTTGATCATTTAAAAATCGTTTTAATTCAAAACTTGAAGTCACGATTGTCCGCAACATCTTTTATGTGAACAGTTGCACTCTTTACTTGAGATTCTAATCTCAACTCCGGAGAGTAAAAATTTCCGTAATTTATGTTTTTTTAGACGCATTTGTGTTAAAATGTTTAATTTTATCTAAGAAAATGATTGTTTTCTTTTAAATATGATTTCATTTTCACTTAAATAAGTATTTCGCTTTGTGCCTGAAACTTAGTATCAGTACACATGCAGAAGGAAAAACAATATAGAAAATTTATGAGGAAAAATGCGTGTTTTCAAAAGCAGTATGTCATTTTCCGTTATTATGCCCCTAGCATAATATTCTGCTCCTAATTGGATTTTGCGACACTAAACCCTATACAACAATTTTTATCAACAATTTTGAATTTTTATCAGAAAACAGTATAAAGAAAGATAAAAATACCTCATTATTTCTCTCTTGTCTTCAATAAATCTAATTAGCTATCTAATTTTCACCATTTTGAAGAAATTTCGTAAAATGCTTTTAAATATAAAATATAAAAGTGGGGATATTAAAAAAAAAACAGATAGTGCGATCACATCTACAAATGAAGAGCTTTCAGTTTAAAAAAAAAAATATATATATATTAGTAAATTTGGTTCAGCCGAAAGATCAGGGGGATGACTAAAAAACAAACTAGTGTTTTAAAATATATATATTATATAAAATTAGGAAAAATTAAATTAAGCAAATTATGTTATTTTGATAAAATTATAGTAGAATGTCCTAAAGAATAGCATTAAAATTTTATTATTCGACAGCATTTTGGCCAAAATTTCGTCAACATGATATTATCTTAAACCACGAATTATTTGTTTGCTTGTCTAACTCGGCGAAGCAAATCCATCCAGGCGATAATCAGCAATTTCTGTAATAAAAATCGCTATTATTTGCATGTCACCACTCTTCTATAAAGACACTCTAAATTTTTGTAAAACATTGCGTTTTATCAGTGTGTGATTTCGACTACATTATTTTCAAAAGTGAAGCATTTTCATCTCTGAAGAATTTCAAAGCAGCTGGGCTTTGAAAATGATGCACTTCTAAAAAACGTAATTCAGGTTTAAGAATTAAAATACACGCTTTTTTATAAAATGACGTCATTTGCATGCGCTAAAGCAATCCAATTTTACAATCCAATCTTAAACTTCGTCTATAGAAAAGTATGCATATGACGTCATTATCACGGAATAACAGACAATATTTTTGAAATAGCCCATATTTTAACCCGGGGGAAGTCGCGCATAAACAGTGTATGAACGGTTTTCGGTTTGCCACCGATAAGTGTAAATAATAATCGTCAACTCATTTTTGGGAGACAGTTGCTACAACTTATGCGATAAAGTAAGTTGAATATTACTCTTCGAAAAATAGTGTTGAAAATTGTAAAAAACGTACGCACCCGGGGTATGTCATATTCCACGCGCTTCCTCCCGGGTTAATTTCAACTTTTTTTTCATGTTTTATGAGAAAATGGCAACAAAAAGACACTATCTTCTATTTTTGACTATTTTCCGTTTACTTTCAATGACTTTCTATAGAAATGGCGTATTTTTGTTGCCACGATAAGAAAAATGGTATTTAAAACTTAAAAAAAAAATTAATATCTCAAAAATAAATTGAGATACAGCTTTCAAACAAATTGCATTTAAAAGAGCATTTTTTTTCCTTATACGACGGTGTAAAAATTTAAAATGTGCGATGTTTAGAAGTTTAAAAATTTGCAGTAGAGAAAATTGCAAAACCCAAATTTTGTTTCAAATTTCAAAGTGTTGCCATTCGCAAAATGACGTATTCGTTACGCACAGATATGTTTGTCCTTTATAATATAGATAGTATTATTTACTTAAATGATTTTGTCTTTAGATACCGCCGAAATATTTCACCTCGGTTTTTGTGACCCTGTTATGGTGTCAACATATTATTGTCTCAACAATTAATTTTCTATTGAAATAGTTTCCCGTCAAACGGAAAATAAAATGAAAAAATAACGATAAAAAAAGATGAATATATCGTCATGTTTGAAATAAAACAGAAATTTTCAAGTATTTCTTTTTAATATAAGCTGCATCAATTTGAGTAAGTACAGAAAGCAGGCGAACGTACGACGTCATGAAAAATAAAACAGATATGCTTTGATGTAAAAAGAAATTGATCTTGGGTTGTAGTATTAAACCTGATTATTTAACCGCTTAACGGTCGCATTAAATTACTGTTTAAAAATTCAAATTGCTTATTGGCACCACTTTTTTGAGAAAGAAATTTTCAACTTTTTGAATGACAGGTAAAACGATACCATAATAAAGCCAATTACACTTATTTATAAAACTGGTGGGAATGAAATAATCTGAATAACATGCACAGCTCATTAATATCACGGGAGAGAGAATTATGGGGTTAACCCTCTCGCTGTGCTACCCGAGATGTTCTCGGGCATGCATTTTTCCGTCTAATTAATACTATTTGGTTATTCCCACCAGTTATTTTTTAGCGAAAACTTTATCTGATTTAATCAGGACATCTTCCCCGATTACAATTGTCAAAAATTTCTGCTTTAAAGAACTGGTGATAAAATATTAAAAATTCTGTAAAAGACGCTCATCGTGAAGAATTACTTTCGCAGCGAAATGGTTAAAGACATAGGTGCCAACCTCAAACTAATCTTCCGTAATACGTGCGTTGATTTGACCCTGGTTTAATACGTTTCAAACCAGATTTTTTTTAAAAGAAATGAATTTAAATGTGTTCCACGTAGAAACACGGAATTAAATAAATAAAAATTCATGAAATAAATTTTCTGGTTTGAAAGTGGTTAACCTGGTTTAAATTAATCTTGGTATTACGGAAGATTAGTGGAAGGTTGGCAGCTATGGTTAAAGAACATTTTTAACATTTCTTGATGGTTTACCGTCTGCGCACGACTATTATAAAGATTAGCTTTTAATTTAAATTTTAAAAAGTGTTAAAAAAGTTTTAAAAGGAAATTGTATTTTACATGTCAATAATATGCACCTAAAAATAATCCATGTCGAAAATGACGTCATGATTAACGGGAAAAAACATTTTTAATTATTAAATCTAAAAAAAAAAAAAAAATAAATAACTCGATAGCCTGAAAAACACAATTTTTGAATAATATAAATTCTTAAAGCCGTCATTTCAGAAACTATGAATAAAAATTACTTTATTTTTTAAAAAAGAAAGTTGCATTTTCGTTCATAAAAATCATTCCTTGAAATTTGTCTGGGAAACTAGAAGTATATTGGAACGTGGCGTACGCAATAAAAATTATAGATCTCGTATACCCCAATTGGAGACAGGTTTGTAAATCATAGTTTTGCAACCAGATTTTAATTCCACACATATTCTACATTCAGAAAAATAAAAAAATGTTGCCATTTTTAAAAATATCTTTTTTTTTTATAGATTTTTTTAGTCTTATAGAATGCAATGCATACGTGAGGTATTTTCTGAATCTTTCGACTTTCAGAAATTAAAATTTAGTGAAATTAAAATGGTTATATAGAAAAAAAAAAGGACGGTAAGGTATAGATGCCAACCTTTACGCTTCTTTGCTACCACTAAAAGTTAGAAGAGATTTTCGCTTTGTTTAATCGTGAGACCAAAGCGTTATAAGTAAGCGAACAAACTTAATGCTGGAATCAGGCGTCAATTAACACAGTTGCGCCACCTTGTGGACGGAGTGATAAGTCACATACGCGGGCTTTTTGTGTATTTTCAAAATCTTTAGTCACTCATGCAAAATAATGGTGTAGCGAGAGGGGCATCCAGGTGCACTTGACGCCACGAAGTTTCATTCGCCTTAACAAAGGCACTTCAGTGATTAATCAAGGTGAAAAAAACTTTACAATTTTAGTGGTCTGAGTAAGAAAACAATGAGGTATCTATCTGTAGTTCACACTCCATCCGCTACGTGGCGCATGACCTTGATTGATGTGACCTCGCTTTTAATCTTGCTGTTATTTCTCCCATTTAAGATAGGACGCTTACTTATATCGTTTTGATATTGACCGTTAAATAAGGCAATATTTACAAGTAAAGTTTAGTGGTAGGAAGGTAAAGGTTGGCAGCTATGGAGGAAAAAGGGATCATAAGGATGGGACGATAATGAAAACTACCACCTATTTTTAGGCAAATCGTGTTATGACTACGTGATAGTCACAATGTTAATTAATTTTTAGAAACAGTTATTTACATTGGAATAAAAAAAATTAATTTACCTTGAAAAATGCAGGAAAAAACCTTGGGAACGGCAAGACAATAATAAAACTACGATGCTTGAAATTGATATAAATGCTGATTTAAATTCTGCAGTAAATTTCCTGCCAAATAATTTTCGACATTCTTTCTCTAGCATACTTCTGCATGAGAAAAAACTTGAAAAAAAAAATTATGTGGCTGCATCTGAAGTGATTTTCTGTATAATTTTTGAAGACGGGTGGTAAGGAACCTAAAACCCACGAACAGTTCCAAAAATAATAACAACCGTACAAATGTGTGCAGATAAATTTTTTAGCTACGTATTTATGCAAAACAATAGTCCCAGTCTCCAAAAAAAATTAAATCGTATTACTTTTATTGAAACAATTTTATACAGACACCTCCAAAATAAAAAATCAGCATCAGGGACCAGGGACGGTATAGGAGTTTCCTGGATATTTGGACCCCCAACATCGTCCAATACTTATTTAACTCGTTAATATTGTTATGCAGTCATGCAATGGGATGTTCCCCATTATATGAAATAAAAAAAAAACACAAGAATATGTACTAAAATAAAAATTATTTTTCAGGGAATTAAAAGTCAAAAGATTGTGAGAATGCCCCTCATATACAAAGTTAACACCACATACCCAGTGTTTCCAGATTGGGGACTTTTTTGTCCCCAGATTGTTGATTGTCACCGCTTTTTTTGAAATGGAAATATTCGGCATATTGAAAAATTGATTAAAAATTCTGAAAAATAAAGTGAATTATACTATTTTTAAAAAAGTGGTGACAGTCAAATAATCTGAATTAAAAAAATCCCCAATCTGGCAACACTGCACATACCACCCAAAATACACTGTTCTAATATTCAGCATTGTTTTTTCGTTTTTCGTCTATTTTCGCGATTTTACTTGGCACTCTTTTTTTCATTTGTTGCAGCTTCATTTTCGCAATTTTTATATTATTTGGCACAAAATTTCCCTTTTTTGTGGTTAAGGCCCCTATAAATAAGAAATACCAAATGTTGCCCAGAAATATTTAAATCTGATAAAGGGTTGGTAACTCATATACTTTTTTTAATATCAGAAGTGAAATATTTTTTTTAATTAAAGCATTTATCTAGTTTTTTTCTTTTTTTCTTTTTTTAATGTTACGCGAACGATGCCACGGGTAACTGCTAGTATTATATATTTTAGAAAGCTCCCGGAAACTCTTAGTTAGACATTTGAATTTAACTTTTTTTATAAAAAAAAATTGAACTGAAGAAAAAATACTTTTTGCTTAATTTTCACGAAAGAGAAAGAAAAAAATCGATTTAAATTGTAATTTAACATTTAAAGATTACGGCACAGCTTTTTTGAATTAATGTTCATTTTATTTTTCACGATGCCTCTACATTTCTCCCTTTCAACGTAGAATATTCGTGTGATTTAGAATAAAAATTCATGTTTTTGGAGCAATTGAAGAATGTAGACATTTTCTGTATTCCCTAGTTGCCATGCAACGTTTCATCCGGTGTAGAAGTAGTGCGTTTTTCAGTGCAATGGGAGCTATGAAAATGTTTAGACGCAGCTGTTAGCCACAAAAATTAAAGTTTAAGAGTAAGTAAAACTTACTATAAAAATGTTAGTTTAACAATATAAGAGAGAGAAAAAAATGTCCATTAGTTACTTACATAGCTGAACAGTCCGTGAACAGGCGAAATACCTAACACAGGGATGCCACAGCATAATAAAAAGACTCTTTTTAGAGACCATACATTATAGTTTAATACAATATTTAAATGCTTAACAACAAAGCAAAAACAGGAAAAATTAAAAATATTTACATATTTACAACATGGAAATTATAATTAATTACATGAAATATTAATAAAAGTCGATAATAGAAACTATAAATGAGGAGAGTTCTAACTAACTGTGCAATTAAAGACATTATTCAATGGGTAATTTAGCAGAAAAAGAGGGCGGCGACCGTTCAGTCTGGTAAAATAGTAGAAAAGTAGTAAAATAGAAAAGAAAATTTTAAAATGAATAACATTAGAAGAGTAATCTAATTTTAAAGCGTGATATTTTTTAAACAAAATAAAGACAATACAAAACAAGGAAAAAAGGCAAAAAAAAAATGTTTAACTGTAAAGAAGAAATTAATCTTCGTTAATGTTTATTTGGTTAGCAAGTTTATCAAATTCAGTTATTATGACTAGCATATTTTTGCTTTGGGTTATCAAGTTTTTGGTTTGGGTTGAGATGTTTTTAAAACAGCTTAGAAATTTGGTTATTTGTAGAACTTCTTTGATATCATTGAAAGTATTAAATGTTTCTTGGATATTGTTCGAGTAACTTTTAGGGATTTTAGAGGAGTTGCGAGAATTTTCAGTGTTATTGGATTTTTCATTAGTAGGGGAGGAAAAAGCATTTGCGTTTTCATTATCAGTAACTTCGGAGTTTAACATTTCAGAATTAGTTAAGGGTTCATTCGTCTTTTTTTTTTTTTTTTTTTTTTTTTTTTTTTTTTTTTTTTGTATAGTTGAAGTCTTTGAGGATTTCTGCAAAGAGTTGGGTTTCTTTGGAAACCTGGTCATCGCTACTATTTGAGGATTTGCGGTTCGTTTTATTTTCTAATCTATAATGGTTTTTAGGGCAACCCCGGTAATTAGCAGAATGTCCTAATCTTCAGTTTGCACAGTTGGGTGTTATACGACCCTTGTGTTGACAGGCGGTGCTAAGGTTTTACTCACCGCATTTTACGCATTTAGCGTCAAAGCCACACACCTCTGAGGCGTGCCCATACCCCTGACATTTATCACATTGTTTAACTGTAATTTTATTTTGTAATTCCTCTATATTTATTCTATTGTGTTTCTCTCTATTATTATTAACTTCTATTTTAATAAATAAGTGTATTACGTTAATTTTGTTAATTTCCTCAAATTGTTTACGCGGTAAAACGTTTACCATATAAAGTGGCATAGGATGACCTGTTTTTCGATTTTTGAGCATATCAGCCGTAGTGACTGTGAAACAATGCTCTTTTAGGCTTTCTTCTACAATTTTGATGTCAGTGTAGCATGGGAGACCTCTTATGCATACTTTTTTTGGACTTAGCTCTCTGGGGTCTAGGGTAGTGTATATATATTTTCTTTAAACTAAACATCTTTGCAGTTTTCTGAAGTCATCACCGGTTTTACATTGTATAATAAGGCGTTCGCCTTTAAGAGCAATTATGAGTTTTTCGGAGTTAAGCTACATTATTTTTTGGTCTAGCGTCTTACAATTATCGTCAATTTCAATATAAAAGAGGTTAACAGTTTTTTTAGGGTTTCCAGAGTTTTGGTCATTATTTTCATTAACAGTGGTTTGTTCAATATCATTATTTTCGTTAAGATTAACTTCATTGGAAATACTTTTATATTTGTTGTTTAGGGGAATAGAAGAACTCTCCTCTGTAATAGGACGTTTAACTCCTTTTTTAACAGCATTAAAAAGCTCATTTTTAAGGCAAGTGTTACTAAGAATAATTTGAGAGGTTTTCTTATAAGTTACAGAGCGAAAAAATCCAAAATAAGCGGAATCTAGCAAATTATCAATGGTTGGCTACCTTAGCAAAGAAACGGCCGCAAGACAAGTTTTTCTTACCTCCTCTTGTTCTTTTGTTGATCCAGAATAACATTCTTTATATTTAATATACAGGATAGGATATATTTATATATAAGGGTGAAAAAATCACCTTGTATGCCTCTTGCATATTCCTCAAATTTGGATGAAATGTTGTCGAACTGATCTTTAAAATTTGTGTTTAACGATCCATTGGCAGGATTATCCAGAAAGCTAAGATAATCCACCGCCCTCTGAATACTAGGCCTGAGCGCTGACACAAAAATGGCGTCTGCCGAAGGCGGATTTTTTTCAGCGTGTGTACCGTCCCTTAAGTATTCCTACCAATAATTTTTTAAAGTTTTTTCCGCTTCACTTTTCTGGGAATAAACGAGGTAGAGCAATCTTTTACAAAATACTGGTGTCTACATTTAAGGGACCGTACCTACGCTAAAAAAATCCGCCTTCGGCAGCCGCCATTTTTGTGTCATTTTTGTGTCAGCGCTCAGGCCAAATATTCAGGGGGCGGTGGATAATCCATCGCTGACATACTACAACCTCAAACAGCGATAAAGCTATTCATACGAACCACCCATGACAACCGCTCAACACTGCGAAAATATATCATACGATACGAAGAAGAACAAGTACGTCTTCTCACCTCCAAGTTACCTTCGATATGATGCGTTCTTGTTAAAAAAAAATTGTTTAGGAAATTAATTTTTATTACATAAAATTGCTTTGAGATTAATAATGAAATATTTTGTTAATTTATGTAGAAATTCTATGTTAATTTTAGGAAGTTTAAACTATAAAATCTTTTACAGTTCAGGAATATCCCATAATCCGGATTTCACTGAAATGTTTAAATATGCTTTTTAATTAAGGATTCTTCCATTATTGAAATGGCATTTAATTTTTGATAACAGTGCTTTTAAAACCGCAGATATTAGAGCTATTCTGTCAGTGATAATGTCGATTCAAAAGAAGATTTGAACTCTTTTGAACTCCGTTTTCGCCGCTGCGGCGACGTCATCTTTCTTTGCAAAATTTGTTTTTGGCACCACTAAAAAAGACATTTTTATATTAAATATATTATATTTTTACATTTTTATATTAAATGAAATAAGAGAGAATATAATGTTCTCAAAATACTTTTGAGCGCTACTGTAATATACAAGATGTGTAAAAAGTGTTTTAAATGTCTAACGCTCAACAAGAGCTTCTGGATGTATTTAGGATACGTTTGACCTCCAATTTTAATTCGGAATTTCGAATTCAAACCGTAAATTTTTGAAGGGAAATTTTTACTTTGTATGATCGCTGTATGTTTCTTATTAAATAAAGCATAAAATTATATTCTTTATTTCTGGCAGGAATTCAAGATTTGTGACTAAAAATAGAGACCAAACTGGCAAACCCGATATATACAAAGTAACCCCTCGTTTAGTGTTACCAGTAGTGTTGCCAGATGCCCCCGATAAATTGGGGCAGTGTTGCCAGATTGGGGACTGTTTTGTCCCCAGATTGTTGATTGTCAGCGCTTTTTTTAAATAGAAATATTCGGCCTATTTAATAATACAATAAAAATTCTGAAAAATAAGGCGAATTATGCTATTTTAAAAAACAGGTGACAGTCAAGTAATTTGAATCAAAAAAGCCCCCAATCTGGCAACACTGAATTGGGGCTCAAAATGCTCTAGACGCCAGTAATTTAATTTGCTTCGCTTTATCTAATGGCGAAATTATCCGCGACTAAGGATCGCTAAATAAATTGTTAGAAAACATGGGTACCCAGAGCATTTATAGCCCTGACTTACACTGGAAATCTGGCAACAGTAGTTGCCAGTGAGCTATTTTTTTAAATTCAAATTTCTTGATTTGCAACAGTTTTTTGAAATTATAAATTTCCCCTTGTTTATGCTTTGATAAACAAGTCATTTATTAAGGCCAATTTTATCGTTTAAAAAAAATTGTGCCAATCAAGAAACATGAATTGAAGAATGTCCACAAGTCCACTGGTAACACTACCCTCGTTATATCTCGCATACTGTCAGAAAAGGAAGAAGCTCGATATATCCAAAAACGCTGTACAACCGAGGGTATAATAAATTAAGAAAGACGGTTATCTATAAGTAAATTTCTCCAAAACACTAGTTTACATGTATATTACAATACTTCTAATAACAATAACGACGAAGAATTACTCGTACTCCAATTGCACATCTATAAATTAATTTTTAACCCTTTCAGGGCTAAGTAATTGTGTTTCTGTAATGTCGAATTCACACCGGAATCTTTAAAAATATATATTATAAAATAACGGAAAGAATTTGAGGACTCTTTCTTCCACCAAAGATAGAAAATAAAATTTAATAAAAATTTTCTTATGCAAACCTTCATTAATCATAGGTGGTATATATCCCATCGCCCCTCAAGGGGTTAAGTAAGGTCAAAGGAGAATTCTTTTTTCCAAAAATTGTGGCAAAAAGAGATGTATATCCGATTAAGTGATGTATTGGAAAACATATCAATGCGTAAAAGGATTTCTTTAACCCTTGGGGACGAGCGACACGTATACGTGCCGGAAATAGGCCTAAGGATCCTCGTTTATCCTCACCAGTAAAATTTTACTGTAAAATTTGCCTTATGTAATCCGAGCATTTTCTCGATTTGAATAGGCACAAACTTCTGTTTTTCAAAACCGGTAGCAAAGTAATAAACATTTCATAAAAGGTTCCCGTCGCGAAGGGGTTAAACTTGTATATCTATCCATTATGGGGAAATGTAACTGCTTTTAACCCTTACCGGTGCGGAGTAATTCTGTTTTTAAACTAATGAAATAATTGCCTGATACCGCAATTTATCAACGAATTTATTAGAAAATAGGAACTTGCTTATTTTCATGTCCATTATAATAGGAAAATTTAAGTTAAATATTCTTGGTGCCGTTTGTCAGTTTTGGAATTAAAATTAAGTGTCCTTTTTTAAGGACACCACGCCGATAAGGGTTAATGAGTATCTCAAAAACTTGTTAGAAAATATATGTCAATAATTAGAGGCAAGTTGCAAAGGAAAAAAACATTCTTTGAACACCCTTCTGACGGGTAATTTTCTATGAAATCTGAGTTTTAAAAGAGTAAAAACTCCACATTTTTCAGAAAGTATTCATAAGTGGTTTTCATACATAAGTTTCACAAGTTAATATAACAGTACATATCTTTCATTGGACATATTTCGCGAAAGCCGATTAACAATTTTTACTATTCAAATGTTTTGTTTCCTTCAAATTAACACCAGTATTTTTGCACGAAAAATCTCCCTTTAAGTAATTTCAAACTTTCAAATATTAAATATCAACGAAAAAAGTTTCTAAAAAAAAGGTGCTAAAATAATAATAATTAGAAACAAAACAGTTGAACATTAGAAATGATTTTAGGGAATGTCGCAGCATTCGTTAGGTAAGGGCTAGTATAAAATGTCTTGCAGCCTAAAAAAAAATATGGACAACTTAATATATCATTGAAGAAAAAAAAATATCTAAGGTACAAGCGACACCCTCTTATAATTACGTTTGTTTAAATAAAAATGAAAATTCTCGTTCCTGGTCATCATTGTATTAAGATTACATATCTAACAAGCATGTTTTGCTCGAATATTTTCTGCAAGATTACTGTCAGTAATAATGCAATATTCATGTAATCAAAGATTGAACCTCATCAGACATTACAATATTATTTTGTGTTTTCTGTTCAAATTACATAATCAGACAAAAGGTTTTTGCTCAAATTTTGAATGGAAGTTCACTGTGGATAATAATGCAAGATTCGCGTAGTTATAAGGGTTGAGTCTCATCTGGGACAGTTGCATTCTTTTACATTTTTAATTGCAATTTCATAATTAACTAAAATTCATGATGATTCCAGATGAGGTTAAAACATTATTTTGTGTTTTCTGTTCAGATTACATAACCATACAAAAGGTTTTTTCTCAAATTTTGAATGGAAGTTCACAGTGGATAATAATGCAATATTCGTGGAGTTATAAGAGTTGAATCTCATCTGAGACAGTTGCATTCTTTTACATTTTCAATTGAAATTTCATAATTAACTAATACCTGATTTTGCTCAAATTTTGTGTGTTGTTCGCTGTCGAGAACAACATTTTTATAACCGTGCTTTATCAATATTCAACTGATTTCTAGTTGTTAATTATTTCACTTCAGTTATTAGATAAATTTCTTCGTTTGAAACAAATTTATTTTATTCGGGCGTATAGAACGAAAATTACGGTACTGAATTCCATGTATTGCATGCAATGCATACATCAGCGGTTTTCCGACAGTGAATGTATTAATTTGCCGATAACGAAAACCATTTTAGATGAGGAATCTAAACAACTTCTTATTCAACTAAAACTTAATAAACTTACTCAACTATAACAAAAGAATATTCATTTAAATTGAACAAAGTTCAATGTAGTAATCAGCATTGGTTTTTTCATAAACTTTTATAACAATGATTTCTGTACAAAGTAAAATATCAGATACACCTCAGCAAAAAAGAAATTGCTGTCCAGCAGCAAGATAGGTGCTGGCAATGATGGAGAAGTGCTGACTAATCGTCTACCACTGCATGATCACTGCTGGACAGCTTCAATCAACTCTGCTATTGGAAATCATCAGATAAAATTCTGATGGGCCTCCATTTTATCTCTTGCGCTGGCCCACCACCCCATAGAAGTGCATGAACTTTTGCAGTATGATTGCTGGGAACACTTACGCTAGGTGGCGTAATTCATCTAAGTTAAAAAAAAAATCCCTAACTGTAATGTTTATTCAAATATTTTAATCTGAAGTGTAAAAATATTTAAATAATTACGTTTCAAGATTAACAAATAATAATTTATTATACTTTTAACTATTTTGTCAAGTCTATATTAAAATAAGTGTTATTTTTATCACCCGGACAGATTAATGAATTTGAACATAAATCTGAAATGAATATCTTAACATAATTTAAGCTGTCAAGCTGCTTTTTAATTAACTGTAAATAATGAAGCATCACTGCCACCAACAAAATAAATAAGTAAATGAGTAAATAAATAAATTCTTTATTTTATATCATTTTTTTTCTTCTTAAATCTGGTTTTACTACGTTACAAAGGATTTCGGCTTTCGTAATTTACACAGTTGAGAATCAATCAATGTATAAAATGTGTACGATTTCTATACAATACAATAATTTATAAACAAGTTTAATGATTGGGAACGCAAATCACAAAAGAAACAAACTTAAAATAGTGTAATTGGAGCTTGAAAACAACTAGCGGTCGTAGGATACGCTGAAAATACTTGCTCATGTCCGATCACAAAAACCGAACAGCACCGAGCGCGGTTAGTACTTGGGAGGGTGACCACGTGGAAACAGCTGCCAGCTCAAATATTTTTACAGACGTTTCTATTATAGACACTTCTATAGCTGTTGGTGAAACAAGCTCATAGAAAAACGGGCCATTATTCTATAATACTTTTTTATAGAATTCTATAAGAAATTTTTGTAAGGGAAAGTGCTAGGCCAGCAAATGAATAGCAGTAGGACAGGTGCTAGCACTGTAGGAAAAGTGCCGGATTGAAGTAACGTGATGGCATGGCATCACTGATGGGCCAGCTGCATTCCGCGTGAACACTTTTGTTCTGGTTTAAGTAATGGCACCATTGCACTTTACCGCTGATGGCAGTGCTGGCTACCATCTTTTCTCCTGCTGAAGGCCCACTATTTCTTTCTTTGCTGGGACAGTTTCCAGAAATGTGGTTTGAAAGGAAAGATATTAAATATTGTGCTGAAAGTTGTTCATTTAATATTTTCTTAATAAATTCTTCTTTTAATAAATATGAATTTTTTTGCTTAAATTATTCACCATTATAACCTTTTGTTAGCAAATTATCGATTACAAAACTGTTGTCTGTAATTTCCCTCAAGAAAAGATAAAAAACTGTCCATTTACAGAATTCTTACAAAAATAAAATATCTTGAAATAGATCCTAATAATAGTTATTGAAATACATTTTATAAAAATATAAGGATTTTCATTAACTAAAACTACCCGCATTAGAAATTATCCCAATTTAAATGATGGGTTTGATTAGCGGAATCCTTTTAAACGCATATTATCTACTCCAGAAAGTTTCCAGGAACTTCTAGTTAGACATTAGAATTCAAATGTTTTTTATCAAGATAAACTGAAGAAAAAATAGGGTATTTTTTCTCCTTCATTTTCTCGAATAGGAAGAAAACGTTTAATTTAAAATGTAATTCTCGTTTTTAAGAAAGAGGTACAAATTTTTTGAAAGTATGTTAATTGTATTTTAGAAATAGCCCTTAATGTTGTGTTTTCCAATGTTAAATTTTCAGCAACTGCTATGGACAGTGATGCGTTGAAGGATGAAGAATGAACAACGATGATGAAGAATGTTTTACTGACTAATCATGCACAAGAAAAATCTCTTAAGGGGTGGGGAGGGGGGTCACCTTCAGCAGCTAGATATTGCTTGATTTTAACGCAATATCAAAACAATTTCGGAGCTGTATAAATATTTTTTTCAAATTAAACAATTTTGTTTGAGTAAATTGTACAAAACCTTGTTCATACATTCCTTTAAATAATTTAAATGCAAAATAATTAGAATTTAGTTAAATAAAGACAAACTAATCAAGGATTTTCAAAAAGGTGATTTGACATACACGTGTTGCGCGCAGGATTATAAAAAATATATTTGATAGATCCACTTAATATTACATATATGTGTTCTTAAAATATTGTACTTTAACTTCAACTGAAAATAATAATTAAGTTTAAAAATGAAAATGTTTTTTAGGCAATTAAACCATAAATTACAAAAATTATGTTAAAATTTTAATAAAATTAAAAAATATATATATAGTACAGGTAGTTACTGAAAAATAGGTAGCAGTTATAACGATCTATCAAATACAATATAATACAAAATATTAAGTTTCTACGTTACTAGAATTTTTAAAACAAGCAAGTAATATAAAAATTTTGTTTTTAAAGTCAATTCCTACTTAGTTCATCAAAGAAAAATTTAATATAATCCTTTAAGCTAATATTATTTTTTGTTGCATTAAAATATCTCAAATTCTTGATTTTCTGTAAACAAGTAGGTTTACAATGGAAGTCTATGGGAATTTGGCGAAATATTAGAGATATCGCCAAGTTGGCGTCACTTTTGGCAGCAAAATTTGGCGGTATATCGCCAAGTTGGCGAAAAACTTGGCGGTATTTGGCGACAGAACAGGGTCCTGTCTATGGTAACCCCTTATTGAAAATACTTTCATTGATCCTCAATATCCAATGGCCGTCATATTGTTTCCCATGCACTCTTAATTCAAAAGAACGAATTATTAACTCAACAAAAGGACGAAAAGTTTTACGCGTGTTTTTGTTCTTTCTGAGTATCTGCTTTATCAAAAAGAGACATTTTCCACAAAAAAACTGGTTTGCCAAATAACCTTTTTAGGAGTAGCATCCCCAGGACCGCTCATTTCAGATCGGAACAGAAACATATCTCTAAAAGAGCGGTTTAAGAAGCTTCCCCATTGGTTGAAATCGTGTAACGCGATATATAGTTTGGCAAAGGGAGACCATTTTGAAAAGGGAGTCGCTTGTTTGTTTCAAACGTCAAAGGTTAGCGTTACCTACATGATAAAAACAATATTACAATTATAATTTGATTGGTTTAAAAATGGTATAGAATAAGATAGATGGATTATGCTATGAAAGCAGGGGGTAGGGGGCAATCATCACAAAGAACTGAATAAATTTCGTTTTTGTTTCCCAGCTAAAACCAAGATGGCTACCGGCGATTCTAGGATTTTACTAATACTGAAAATTCTAAGGTAAAGTACGTTGTTTTACCTCATCTTTCTTGTAATTCCTTCGCCATTCCTTGTTGTATTTTCACATTGTATATATGATTTTTGCGTTATTTAACGTTATTACTTTAAAACCGGAAACATGAATTTCTTAAATTACTTTTTTTTTCTTTTTTTTTAATGCAACTGTTCCACAATTTTTATAATCAATAAAATGCGCTTAGTTATGTAGTTTTCTCGTATTCAAATTGTGTAAAATTACACTAATTGGTATTTACATTATTAGACATATATCATTTTGTGCTTATATTATTGATTATTAATATAGTACTTTGCTCATGGCACTCAGAAATATTTGCGGAACACAACCCATGATTATAAAAATTATTAAATTATTATTAACTTATTATATATGTTCTATTTTTTTATGTTTCAGTAAGTACAAGTATTTAATAAATTGTGTTCAGTTAGATAGTTGTACACATCTACACTTTATTTATTATTTTTTTAATTGACACAGTATTATGTAAATAGTACGAAATGTAAAAGATAATTTAAAAAAGTATCAGAAAATAATAGATTAGTAAAAAATATGATTAATTTATTTTATGACACAACTAGTTTTTTTTTTTTTTTTATTATGATTTTGTTAATTTTTTTTTTTGTGTTATACTTCGCTCTGTTCATATTGAAAAGTTTAACTAAAAAAAAATCTGCAGTTATGTAACACATGAATTCTATATTCCATAATTATTTATCTGTGTCATAAGCAAAATATATTAAGAACATATAATAATATCAGAAATAATTAAAGAAATCGACATTTCCGGATTAAAACTAATAACGTTAAAATTATATATACAATGTGAAAATACTAAAAAGAAGAAAACCATAATAAGAAAGATAAAGTAAAAACAGCGTACTTCGGGATATTGACAAGTTAAAAAATCTTGTCTTGTTATAGCGCGAACCATCTTTTATTATTATTATTATTATTATTATTATTATTATTATTTTATTTATCTTTCGGAAATGAAAAACAAAATTTCTTCTGTTCTTCTGCATCTGGATTAAAATAAACCAAAATGGATGTTTTAAAAATAATACATTTTGCAAACTGGGGAGTTATATATGTTAAAAAATAAAATTATAAAAAAAAATTCTGAAAATAAGAGGGAAATAACTTATTTTGCCTATTAAATTTGACAAAAAAGGGGTTTAAAAATGACTTGTCAATAATGAGTGCAGTCACTCGTTTTGCCTATTAATTTAGTCGAAAAAAGAGCGAAAACAGCTTATCAAAAAGGAATGAAAAAAACCACTCCGCAAGATGGATGAAATTCACTCCTATAGGATAAGTGCATTTTCAATACTGGAAAGGATTGAAAATACACTCAGTCGGAGTTAAAATCGCTGAATTTTTTTAAGAGAGTGCAAAACTGAAATTAATTAATTAAAAGTTAATTAATTAATTAATATTTGAAAAAACTGTATTAACATCAATTGTCATCCAGTACAAGTTTTAAAAAATTTATTTCAACTCGATAGGATGAATAATGAGTATTTTATTAACGATTGAAAATTTGAACAAGATATATAAATATATAAATATATAAATATATATAAATAAATATAGGGAGAGTGTGAACTAATAGTAGGAAATGAATAAGATGCGAGCAATGTTAAAAATATCTGTTTTTTTGAGAAAAATGACTTGAAAGTTAAAATTTACGGTGATTTGGATTGGTATCGCTCAATATATTTTGTCATAAAACCGGTTCTAATATTAGTAGCGTCATAATTCTTTTTTTTTTTCAAATTTAGGCAACACGTTATTGTTGAATAACAGACCAAAAAATATTTTTGACTTTATAAAAAATTTTAAGGTGTCCTCCACACTTAATGTTTTTTCTTAATTTAACTGTGCCAGAATACATGCGTCTATCCATGAAGCGGAAAAAGTTAATTTCAATATTTTGCAAATCGATAATGCTCAAAATAATTTTTTTGTAAAAAATACTCTGCTAGAGAAGATTATTTAAAAAAATGGTCAACTCGAGAAGTTTATTCGGAACTTCGAAGTAATTTTTTGTAACTTAATGAAAAGAGTGTATAAAAAGCATATCGAAAAAGGATAATGCCTTTTTCCAGCTTTATACGAATTTAAAGAGAATATCTGTTTGGTGTATCTAAAAACATAAGTTGCAGATTTCTTTTCATGTGCAACAGTATTTTTCTTACAATAGTAAAAGTAAAAAAAAAAAAAAAAAAAAAAAAAAAAAAAAAAAAAGTACGTTTATTTATTAATCTAGTGTTCATAAAAACAGAAACTCTAACGCGAAAAAACTGTTAAAATTGTTAAAATTCAAGGTGGTAAATTAAGTTCCGCCAGTGATAAATGTAACAAACATCTTGCAATCTGCGATTTTTTTTTTTTTTTACTTGAAATTATTTTGTTTCAGTAATTTCTTTTAATCCAAAAAATTGTTGAGATAGCGGAAAAGTGAAAATGTGATAGTAGGATATTGAATCTGTTATATTTATTTTTTTTTTTTTTTATTTTACGTATGTGTGATAAACCATTTTTTATTCGTAAGTGATATACTATTTATATGCTGGATTTTTTTAGAAAAAAATGTTTCTGTGTATAAAGAACGATTCAGAATACATAATCTTTGCTGAGTAATAATACATATTGAGAAAATTAATTTTTTTTAATGGTCAATATAAACTTATTTAATCAAAGACACAATGCGTCCAGATTCAAGTAGAATTTCATTCATAACAACGAAAAATTTGTAATGCAATTTTCAACACATTTACTTCGTTTTCTGTGAAGTGCAGAAAGTCACAAACAGTGCTAAAATTTGCACATCCACACAATATAAGCTTAGAGGTTGGAAGGCAGCTTGCAGTACATTCTTTGTTACTAACCACTTTACAGTGCGCCAACAGGGCTTTCCATGATGGCATCAATTTCTCACAAAGAATAACTAATCTGTTAAGTATTTAGGAAAAAATATCCTGATCATTCATTTATCCTTTTTAGTTCCGAAGCTAAAATAATAATACAAATTCTTATTCACTGTTTTTTTTCAAACAAAATGACATCGTCAATGACAGAAAAAATATCTTTTCTGAAATTGATATTTTAGGCGCTTAATAATTTAGGTTCAAAAATATGGATCTAAAACTAAAAACCCCTTAAAAACACCATTTAATAACCATCAACCTAAATTAATGCAATCACAAATTTAAAGCATTAAACAAGTAGTAAATTATCTACAAATCCTCAAAAATATCTATTGAAGAAGATTTAAGTTAAATACTTATGAAAATTTCTCATTTCCTTGGCATTTTCAGACATTTTGCAAACTCAGATGAAAATAACATTTATTTCATCAGTTTACATCAGTTTAGATGCTGCCATTTTTTATTTTGATTTCAACGCAAAAACATTCAGCTATTAAGTAGTGATGTGAAAATATAAAAAAATCGAACATTTCAGATTTTATAAGGAAAAGAACACAGGTCCCCGTATGGGGACCTAAGGTCCGAGGAGATTAAAGTTATGAACAGAGGGTGTAGTGTTTATGAGTGAATAGCTGGATTTTTTCAACAAAAAATTGTTTAATCTATGCCGTCAACTTTTTAATGTTTGTTAGAGACTTCAACGGAAATTTCCAGATCTAGGAATTTCTCGACACTTGCAAAATAACTGTTGGCCCGATCGGTAGAAAAACAAAAAGCGTACCTTGAGCCCAGGCTGGGACCGACTGAATATCTATAAAACATACCGATATTTCTGCAGCAACGATTAAATTTTATTACGATTAAAATTTTTCCAAAAACACACACGCTCATGTATCCATTTTATTTTCATATTATGATCGAAATTCATAGAAAATAGAAGAGCAACATATAAATAACCCTTTATTCAATTCCGTTAATAAACACTGATTTAAAAAATTGACTGAGGCAATTCCATTCAAATGAAGTTTCAGTAAGAAAATCAATGCAGTTTAGAATGGAAGAAACAGATGATAAAAGAAATTCCTCATTTTTAAGTTCTAGAAAGTAAGAAAAGTTGATTTTTAAATGTATATCTTTGTAATTTATTAAATAAAACGAAATTTCTAAAGAATTCTTTATGAACAAACGTGTATAATAGTAATCTTTACAAAAATTAATTAATTCGATAGATGCCAAACTTAGACTCCGGGTAAATAAATTAGAGGTCCTTAAGTTCCAGGGCCTAGCTCGAACACGAGAATAACCCCGACAGCGGACCTGACTTGCGCCGGGTCAGTCCCATACATTATTATTCCTGGTTTGCACCCCGGCCTGGACAGTTCGGCCCACCCAGATTTCTAGGAAGAATGAAATCCAAGCCAGACTCGACCCGGAAAAATGCCTGGCACGATCCGGCCCACAAAGAGTGAATGCCATGAAAGGCACAACTCGCAAAGACTCAACTCGCGGAATGGACGCAGACAACCGCCTTCTCGCTAGTTCCGGTAAGTTGGAGAGCTCTAACGTTTGTACATGATCTCTTTTTGATACCCTATTGACAGAGACAACTTGTAATTCAAAAGTTTTCCGGATCCGAAAAAGCTAAAAATAATTCGCCTTAAAATATCTTCACTTCAACAGATTACTTAATAAAATTGAGCAGCCCAGAAATTCTTTTAAAAATTCAGTCTGATTCTTATTCTAACAATTAAACCTGAACATAAAATGTACTTTTAAAACATAATGCATTTCGTGAATTTATGGATTCTTTCGATAAAAGTTTTGTACATGATCTTTTTTTGTACCCTTTTGATAGAGACAGCTAGTAATTCAAAAGTTTTCCGAATCGAAAAAATAAAAATAACTCGCCATAAAGTATCTCTACTTAAACAGATTATTTAATAAACCCAACAGTCCAGAAATATTTCTAAAAATACAATGTGATCCTTTTTCTAACAGTGAAACTTGAGCATAGAAAGTAGTTTCAAAACATAATTCGTTTTGTAAATTTATGAGTTCTTTCGATCAAAATTTTCTATTTACTAAATCTAAAAATTTACAATAGTCTATGTTATCTATTTCTTTTAACCCATTAACCACTGACGTTGCGTTCACGCAACAGTCAAAATAATTGCTCATGCAATGAATTAATTATATTGGCACCACTATTATAGAATTTTAAAAAGTGTCATATTTATTGGCAGGAATTTCGCTATTTTAGTAAAGCGAAATTTACCTTACTGAATTTGTGGTGGGAAACTACTTTCAACAAGAAATTTGAAAATTTCTATCGTAATAGTTTTGGCGGTTAATGGGTTAAAGTACCTAAAAATAAAAAAAGACTCATCAGTTTACTCTTCGTAAACGGAGAATCTCCAGCTTGGAAAAAAAGGTTACGATGTTTCCATTCAGTGAAGAAAATTAAGTTATCTCAGGGATAAATATAATAAACATTTTGCATTCTGTAGAATTAATTTTTTGAATGATTTTCTTTTTTTTTTTTTTACTGAGACTGAGAAATTTGAGAACAAAGACTGGTAAAAGAATTTAAAAAGCCTCTAAAATCGCTGAGATGATTAAAAAAAGAAGTGAGGAAAAACCGTACTTTAAAAATTGTACTCAAATTTTTTTCTTTTTTTAAACTATTTTTGAAATAATATTTTAGATTCAAAGCAGCTAATTTAAGTAAACGTGATTCAGTTTTACATTTCTAAGCTGTTAGTTTTTTTTTCATAGTAAATTAAGTAAAAGATATAAAGTTATATATTTTGCATGTTATGTATTTTGCAAATGTTATATATTTTGCATTGTTATCGGTACACAGTATCGATATTTGAATTTGGTTTAAAACATGTAATGTTATGTACATAAATCTGTTAATAATTTTATTCCAATAAAATCATGATTTTAAAAATTGTACTAATAAAGAATAATCCAAACATTATGTACGGAATGCTCACTTTTTTTTTCAAGTTTAAGGAAAAACGTTCATGTAACCAACAAACTCAAATTATTCTGAAATTGATATCAATCTGGTGTCGGCGTACGCGTTTCAAAGAACTATTGTTAGCATTACTTGCCCATCAGAGTTGCTAGTTTGGCCTCCATTTTTTATTCGGAATTTCAAATTCATACCGTAAATTCTGAAAGAAGTAAGTTTAGTTTATGTAATCACAAAATGACTGACATTAAATAAAGCAAAAAATACTAGTTTTAATTTCTGGCACGAATTCGGTTTTTTCATATAAAAATGGAGGCCAAACTGGCAGCCCTGTCGCACATACGTGCCAATACTTTAAGTTTTCAAATCTTACATAACTCAACATTTTGTTTAATAAAGGAAAATTTTAAAATAAAATAAAGAATGAGCTTCTGATTAAATAATTTTCCCGGTTCATTAATATTTTAGTGATATTACCCTCCTTCCCCCATACACACTATCCGGAATGGATTCAGGTGCGGGCAAGAATTGCTTACATTGTTTGTTTGGAATCACACGCCACTGATCTACTGAAGGTATTTTGGATAAACAGAAATTGTAATGTGACGCTATTAACACATCCGCTACCGGGAAATATTGGGTTGGTCGGAAAGTCGTGTCCGTTTGGGAATATCACTTCGTGCTGGAAAATTCTATCATTTAATTATTAGACATAGATTCCGATATCTAATGTCTAATAATTACCGGACAGAACGTTCCGGTACGAATTGATTTTACCGAACGGCCACGACCTTCCGAACGACCCAATAGAATTTTTGTGTTAATTTAACCCTTTAGCGGGCGGTATCCAAAACAAGTGGGTAAGTGTGATCACAGATCGCACAGAGGGTTTCGTTTAATATTCCTTTCAAAACACTTTAACTTTTTGAAAAGTCTGTTAGTTCCACATTTCGCTACCAGGGGGCGCACTCGATTCTAAACAAACATCTATCCGAACGAAAACCCGTTTTACATACTATCCGTAGATATATTAGTCGTGGGGATTGGGCCCATATCACCCGAGATCAGTAGGCGCCCCTATTGGTAAAAATTGGAACTAAAATATGTAAGGCTATGGTGCATAATATGAAAGAATGGTCAAAGGGATGTCGGCAAAAGTTGGAAAAAAGCTCCCCGGGTGAAAAGGGCGGAGGTTAGAAAAATTGCTTAAAATATACAAGTTAGAGCACGGAGGAGTAAATAATATAAGACTTTTAGAAAATTTTATGATTTGTCGTGTGTTCTGAGGTATTCAGCTATACGTGTGCAAATTTTCATGTCTCCAACTTAATTAGGGGCTCTGTTAGAAAGAATTGCTTAAAATACATATGTGGTAGCTCAAAGGGTTAAACGTGAGACTTTTTCAAAATTTATGATTTGCCGCCTGGCCTCAGGTGTTCTGCTATAAGTATGCAAAATTTCAAATCTCCAATTTAATAAGGGGCTCAGTTAGAAAGAATTTCTTAAAAAAAAGCATGTGGGAGCCCAAAGGGTTAAATGTACGACTTTTCCAATTTTTTATGATTTGTCGCATGATGGTGTTCAGCAATAGGTATGCAAAATTTCACGCCTCCAACCTAATTAGGGGCTCACTAAGAAAGAATTGTTTAAAATAGGCATGTGGGAGCCCGAAGGGTTAAATGTACGACATTTTCAAAATTTTATGGTTTGTCGTTTCATGTGAGGTATTCAGCTATAAGTATGCAAAATTTCACTCCTCCAACCTAATTAGGGTTTACTTAGAAAGAATTGTTTAAATTACACATGTGGGAGCCCAAAGTGTTAAATGTACGACTTTTTCAAAATTTTATGATTTGTCGTTTGATGTGAGGTATTCAGCTATAAGTATGCAAAATTTCACTGATCCAACCTAATTAGGGTTCACTTAGAAAGAATTGTTTAAAATACACATGCGGGAGCGCAAAGGGTTAAATATACGACTTTTTCAAAATTTTATCATTTGTCGTATAATGTGAGGTGTTCAGCTATAAGTACCCAAAATTTCATGTTTCTAACATAATTAGGAGCTCACTTAGAAAGAATTGTTTAAAATACACATGCGGGAGCCCAAAGGGTTAAATGTACGACTTTTTCGAAATTTTATGATTTGTCGTATGTTCTGAGGGGTTCAGCTATAAGTACCCAAAATTTCATGTCTCCAACATGTATAGTTTCTGAGAACGGGCTCTGTGACGGACAGACGGACAGACAGACAGACAGACAGACAGACAGAGGAGCGAGACGAATAGGGTTTCGTGAGATGAACGAAACCCTAAAAAGGACACTTAATTTTCATTCCAAAAATGACGCACGGCACCAAGAATATTTAATTAAAATTTCCGTTTTATGAAGTACGGGATTATAAGCAGTTTTTTATTTTCTAATAAATTCGTATGTAAATTCTGGTGTCAGTCAATCATTTCATGATTTTACAAACAGACTTACTTCGCGTCGGAAAGGGTCAAACACCATTGACTGAGGACGGAGTTTCTAGTGAAATTGTTACCGGTCCTGTATGAGGGCTGGGGAGCAGTAATTTGTACCGGTTCCACCCCCACTCTGCAGCCTTAGTTTAGTGTGATGTCGTTACGAACTACATGGTGTGTTCACAAAGTTTCTAGACTGTTCCTAGAATACAAAAGTTATTAAACATTTTTGTACAGCGAGCTAAAATTCTTCGAAATATGACCCTTGGGTATCAATACACCGCTGCCAGCGTTTTTTCCATTATTCATAGACTCCCTGGTGGTCTTCGCGCGCTATTAAGGGACCTTATCGAAGCTGCTTGGATCGCTGGAATCGTGTCGTATCACTTCTCTTTCAGGTCTTTCTTGATCGAGGGGAACAAGAAAAAGTCGCTGGGACCAAAGTCGGGGCTGTAGGGGGCTTGCGGCAGTATTGTCACGTTAAACTTAGCCAAAATTTCCGCAGCGGCGTGCAGCGTGTGAGAGGGCGCATTGTCGTAGTGAACAATCTAATCGTCTCTGATGTCTAAGCGGGCGCGCCGAATTCTATCCTTTAAATAGTGGTGCATTCCAGCTTAAATTGACCTGACCCGGCGCGTCCGCCCAGACACCAGAGAAGATTGGATTGTTCACCACGACAATACGCCCTCTCACCCGCCACTCGCAGCCGCCAAAACTTTGGCTAAGTTTAACGTGGCAATACTGCCACAAGCCTCCCTACAGCCCCGATCTCACCCCCAGCAACTTTTTTTATTCATACGGATCAAGAAAGACCTGAAAGTGAAGCGATTCCACACTGTTCCAGCGATTCGTGATTCCAGCTTCGATAAGGCCACTTAACCCCTTGAGGGGTGGTGGGATAAAACATAGCCCACCTAATTTAAACAAGATTCTCACCGGAAAATTTTAACTACATTTTATATTTTTAACTTTGGAAGAAAATTGTTAAATAATTAATGTTCCTTATTTAAAAATAAAATTTTTCGATTATTCCATTGAGAATTCAATATTTAGAAACATTTTTGCTTGCCCCTCAAGGGGTTAACAGCCTTGCGCGCGAAGACCTCCAGGGAGCCTATGAATAATGGAAAAAACGCTGGCAGTGTTGTAATGATGCCCAAGGGTCATATTTCGAGGAATTTTAGTTCGCTGTACAAAAATGTTTAATAATTTTGTATTTTAGGACCAGTCTTGAAACTTTGTGAACACACTATATGCATTTATTAAAATATAGTCAATGGCGTGATCACCCTGTCATTTCTGCCTGATAAAAGGTCTCCCAAGCTGGTATATCTAATTCCGTTTTAATGATTTTCAATATGTTTATCAGACAGGTTGTATGCAGTATACATAATATTTTAAAATATAAAATTATGCATAAATATTCTTTCACAACTTTACCAGTTACGTAAGGAATGAAAATTAGAAATTGTAAATGAGTCCGACTGCCAGAAATTACCTTTTAGATGTTAAAAATGAAGTTTTTAGTCAGCTTTCCTTAGTTCCCAGAAAAATGCTTCGTTAATAAGTATCAAAATATTCATTATTGAGCTACTTTAGACATAGGGAGTTTTATGTGCTGTAAACATTTTTTTCAATTACCTTTTGCAGTAGTTCTGATCATAGAATGTCCTTTATCCTCAACACATGTTTATAGAACAATAATAAGTCTCAGCAATACTTTTCATCAACGAACGGAGCAGGATTACATAAATTTTAAACGAAAAGGTGTTTTCTTTTTTTAAAAGATTGTGTTTAAAGCATCCTCTCACAAAACATAATAAACAACAATTGCCAGAAAAGCAAGAAAGTCTCGGTATATCGGACTGATTAGTCTAATTAGTTGTTATTTTGGATGTAAAAATAATTCTACATGAATGGTTACAAAGAAGAATTTTTCAATCGGGTGTTATAAAAATGTAAGCCGGTAAAATGTACAACCGTTATATCGAGCATCTACTGTATATTCACCAAGGAGTTGTTTTTTGTTCAGGATGACCAAAAACCCATTCTTAATTGAAAACACCAATTTTCTAGAATAGCCCTCTCCTCGGGTTTTCTTTAGTTTCGCCATCGATTATTACTATTTAAGACTTATTTTTTCAGCAATAACACTTAAAAAAATGAAGTACTCAAAAATGAGTAAATCGATGTACTCATATCGAATTGAATATGTTTGGATAAAAAATGAACACATGTTTTCTCAATTTTGAAACAACATCAATTATCAAACCCAAACAAAACTATAATTTTGTATCCTATACTGGTTTATTTCATTTATGGTGGCATGAAAGATGTTCATGATGGTTCAAACAATAAATTATGTACAGTATTTTAAAATAATTTAAAAGTGCTTACAAATAAAGCTCTTCTTATAAAAATATTTGATTTGGGTACCTTGGTAATAATTTTGCTGTTTTTCTTAATAAATAACCAATTAAACTTTTCTTGTTAATAATTTAGAACGGAAAATAAATGTTAGTACATTTTTACTTTAATTTGTAAGTTAAGGGGGCAGTACATAACGATTCATATTTGAACACAGCCATGGGATCAAAAATGAAAGCATGTATTTCTCAATTTTGAGTACATTTGGATCGGAGCTGTTTTAAGTATGTCACGTATTTATAATTGAGTACTTTGTACTCAATTTTGAGTACCCATTTTTTAGTGAAAACATCGATTTGCCTTCAACGAATAAAAATAAAGAAAAACTTGATAAATACTCAGGTTTTTCTTCTTTAATTATTCCTTATATTTTCAACAAAATATCGAATATATCATTTACATTTTCAACGAATTATCGAATATATCATTTACATTTTCAACAATATATCAAATATATGCTTTACATTTTCAGCAAAAATTATTTATGAAGAACAAACCGTAAAATAATGATAAATGTAATCCTGTAGTTAACAATTGTTTAGTGTTGAAATGTGAACTACTTGCTTGCACACATCACATAAGCAAACACATGTTATAAAGAATGAAGTAAAAAACAGACGATCTGAGAACACTGTAACAATGTTAACAGTTTTAAAATACAGAATAATGAGATTTTAAAATGTCAGAAAAATTGCGAAATTCAGTTCCATAAGATTACTTTTTATATTCTTTTATAAGTAAACAGAAGAATATCGCAGAAATATATAAAAACAATTTGTCTATTGTATGTGTGTGTTTGTTACTTTAAAAAAACAGTAAAGCGCAGAAAATATTTATAATTTCATTCTTTCTTTTATAATAAAGTAACTATATAGTATTGCATAATAAATAAAATTTTAATACCGTGATACTAAAAGAAAAAAAATAGAGTTACTATTATCTTTCGGTTCCCCCTATTAATCTGAATTTTCCACTAATGCGGCGTTTTCAGCAAAATTTATTTATGGTATGTGCGTGCAAAAATAATACTACTCCAGTACAAAGCATTAGAACATACAAGAAAAACATTAATCCTTAATTGCATAGTGATGTAAATTTCCATCACCTTTTTATTTAATTTTTATACATAAATTAAGTTTTTACAACCACTATATTTATATAGAAATATTAATCATCCAAAAATTACAAAAATCCGATACTAAATTAAGTTAAAAATCTATCTTAAGATTTCTGGTGTTAATCCTTAATATATAATTAAAAAACACAATTCTAAAAGAATAATTCATGCAATTAAAGGTTAAAATGTAATACAGGTATGTGAAAAAATAAACAATGGGGACGAACGAAAAATTATAAACAAAAACCTGATGTAACGATATATGCGGTACTACAGAATGAGAGACTTACTAAACAAATGACTGCCAAAAAAGTGAATTAATTGTATTCAAGGAACTGTAAGTAAAGTTTTAAAATATTATTCTGAAAATCAAAATTTAAAAAATAATCGTGCAAATAGTGGTCGTAATCGAATATCCACACTAAGGCATGACAGAATGTTGAAACGTATCGTATGGTAAATTCGCCTAAGGTGTCTGAGATTCATAAGCAGAAATAGGCGAGTACAAGGAGTGGATGCCTCTACATTTATCACAATGCGAAGGGTCCACGAACTTGATTTTCAGTCACGTGCGCTGAAAACAAATCCGCTCCATACGTGTAAACAACAAGTCGGAAATCGTACGTCAAGCGTGGAAAATTAGTACTATAACTAGTTTTATAAATATTCAGATTTTGGTCCAATACTTGTTGCATACTTATGCAAAAATGCATGAATACAAAATTTATTACGATTATATGTATTAAATTCAGTAATATGGAAATGATATGACTCCATCTTAAATAGGGCGTAATCCCTATGGCAACCTGGAATCATTACCTACCATGGTGTATCACTGAATTATTCGATTTTCGTAAAATTTTAAATGAATCGACAAAATTCTGCAACGATTATACATATTAAATTTCAAAACATTCCGTTGGGTAGTTTTTGCGCTGTTATACGAGGACAAACAGACAGACAGACAGACGGACGGACCAGACAACGACCCTTGGGTGCTACGTATTTATATAATTACGAAAGCCCCTAAAAATAGATTACAATGGGGTTTTCAGAATTGGAACCACATACTTTTTACCGACAAATAGAGGTTTTGTGTTTCGCCTGGCCATCAGATTATCCGTGAAGCGTGCTTTCCGAAGTATACATGGAGGTATTTCACCATTTTATGATTTTGAGGATGACGTTATCTTCTAACAACACTCGGTATCTTGCCACGCATCAAACCACTGCTTGGCTTAAGAAAAATAAAATGAAATTACTTCCTTGATCGGACAATTTCCCCCGATTTAACTCTTAAGTGCGCAGATTTGTATATATACAGGGTGATTCAGCTCGTCGGTGACAAACTTTAAGGATCGATAGAGCACACCTAGACGAACATTTTTGAATAGGGAATGTAGGGTCCCTGACGCGATGGTAAGGCGCTAGGCGCTTTCGAAAATTTGGGTGCCGAAATTCGAAACGTCATAAAAACTAGGGAAATGGTTAGATTTTCTTGCTTGTTGCGTCGAAATGATTCTGTTTGTTTAGACTTTCTTCAGTACCAATTTGATAAGCGTATCTCTTAAAACATGGATAGGGGGCGCTGCAGACTTTGGAGAGCTAGACAACAACTTTAAGCCCGTTATTTTGATAATTTAACACATGCTCGCCAAAGTTTATACTCTAACTTAAAGTTTGAACCCAAAAGTAGAGCCCTGCAAAAAGCGTAAGAGCCGGAATAAAATGTCAAAGTACAGGGTGGTCGAAACTCGAAGGCTCCTAGGAGATAAACAAACAGATTTCTTGACTTATGGCATGCATTTTCATGATTCTGTTTGCTGGGGCTCTCTGAAACTCAGTTGAACGGTACAAAAAGAAACATCGATAGGGGGCGCTTTGGGCAAAAAACATAATTCGTTGACATTTCGGACGCTAACTGGAAACGGGACGCTACGATCAGTTAGAAACAAAACAAGAGAGTAATTTACTTATCATAAGAAGCTATTAAAACTGCAGTTTGTTTGTTTTTTTTTAACAAACATAGCTGGTTTCAATCATGCACAATGCGCGCAATAAAATTTACATAAGGTGCTTTTTGCTGATTTATGCAAAAGAAAGCGTACCATATCGATATGCAAAAGATACGTAATGCGTAGACGACAACGCGAGATGACGTAGTTGTATGCGCAGACACGTCTTTTGAACGTGCGGTACCTACTTAAGCTTCGGGTTACTTGTCTGCAGATCGGTAGTAGGATGGAACGGTACACAAACTCTGAATTGGCTGACATGCATTTGGCGTATGGCGCTGCTGGTTGTAATGGACGAGCCGCTCAGCGGTTGTACGCCGAGCGTTACCCCAACAGGCAAATCCCCTGCCATGCCTTCTTCGCTCGAGTACACCAGAGGTTGTCCACAACGGGATCTTTCGACGGAGGCAGGCCTGAACGGGAGCGATCAGTGAGCACCCCGGACAACGAAGAGGCTGTGCTTAACCTGGTTGAGGACAACCCAGGTCTTAGCACGAGAGATATCGCCAGACATGTTGGCATTTCGCAAGCAACTGCGTGGCGCATCTTACGTTCCCGGAATCTGCACCCCTACCACATCCAGCGGGTGCAGTTGCTCAGAGAGCAGGATTTTGGCCCTCGAGTGGAATTCTCAAGATGGTACTTGGCGATGAGATCCAGGGATCCCCGTTTTGTAAACAGCATTTTGTTTACGGACGAGTCCACCTTCAGCCGGGAGGGAATGTGGAACGCCCACAACAGTCATGTGTGGTGTGATGAAAATCCACATGAAACCAGAAGCCGAGCAGCCCAGGAGCGTTTCTCAGTAAATGTGTGGGCCGGCATTCTGGGGGATTGCCTCATTGGCCCTTATTTGTTACCTGAACGGCTGACAGGTGGAAATTACCTGATTTTCCTGGATCAAGTGCTGCCGCAGCTTCTGGATGAGGCGCACGTACCCGAAGGTTCGCGTCGCCAGATGTGGTTCCAGCACGATGGAGCTCCGGCCCATTACACGAACGACGTGCGTCTCCATCTAAACGCAAGGTATGGCCAGCGGTGGATCGGGCGTGGGGGTCCAGTTCACTGGCCTGCCCGATCACCAGACCTCACCTGCTTGGATTTCTTCCTTTGGGGTTACCTGAAGGCCGAGGTATACCATACACCTGTCAGCAGTGCTGAAGAACTTGTGGCGCGCATTGTGGCAGCTGCAGGGCAGATCAGAGATACTCCTGGCATTGTTGGAAACACACACTCCTCAATGCGACGGAGGTGCGAAGCCTGCATCATGGCCCAAGGTCGAAATTTCGAGCATCTTCTGTAGTGTTATTTTTTGTAAATAAATTTCCAGTATCATTGATGTTTTTGGTCTAAATTTATTCAGAAGTGTTGAGCAGAGGTAGAAAATGTGTTTTCATTATTACTAACTGATCGTAGCGCCCCGTTTCCAGTTAGCGTCCGAAATGTCAACGAATTATGTTTTTTGCCCAAAGCGCCCCCTATCGATGTTTCTTTTTGTACCGTTCAACTGAGTTTCAGAGAGCCCCAGCAAACAGAATCATGAAAATGCATGCCATAAGTCAAGAAATCTGTTTGTTTATCTCTTAGGAGCCTTCGAGTTTCGACCACCCTGTACTTTGACATTTTATTCCGGCTCTTACGCTTTTTGCAGGGCTCTACTTTTGGGTTCAAACTTTAAGTTAGAGTATAAACTTTGGCGAGCATGTGTTAAATTATCAAAATAACGGGCTTAAAGTTGTTGTCTAGCTCTCCAAAGTCTGCAGCGCCCCCTATCCATGTTTTAAGAGATACTCTTATCAAATTGGTACTGAAGAAAGTCTAAACAAACAGAATCATTTCGACGCAACAAGCAAGAAAATCTAACCATTTCCCTAGTTTTTATGACGTTTCGAATTTCGGCACCCAAATTTTCGAAAGCGCCTAGCGCCTTACCATCGCGTCAGGGACCCTACATTCCCTATTCAAAAATGTTCGTCTAGGTGTGCTCTATCGATCCTTAAAGTTTGTCACCGACGAGCTGAATCACCCTGTATATGCAAACAACTGTGTTTTGAATTTAATAGATTTTTTTATTCGTATATACCTAATTCACACCAGAAAATTAAAATAGCAATATTTGCTAATAACAGACTTTACGCATTTAACCCTAGAACTACCGAAAATTTTACTCAAGTTTTATAAAAACATTTTACACCAGAATTTTTACTTAAAACTATTTAATTTGTTTATTTAACTTATTATTGTCTGATTTATAAATTTAGTTTGTTTTGAAGAAATTTCTGGTTTGAATAAATATTTTGAATGTACATGTCGGGTCCATTGGACCCTTCTGGTAGACAGAGGGTTAAATAAAGCGAAATTAACCATTGTAACTTTCTGGTGTAAAGCCAGATTCTCTGGACTACGTAATTTCTAGAACGCTTAGCTGCTAGAATGTATTCTATCATGGGAATTAAAGGGTTAAAGGTTAAGCTTTATAAAATAAATAACTATATAAAATAATGTATTTGGATACATAATCATTAAAATATTTAATAATTTTCAATATTTTAGCGTAAAACAGCCACACGACAGTAGTTTTTACTTATATTGCAACCGTGCAACAGAAGAATAGATTGAGGTATTATATGAAAAATGTATCTCTGATTTTTTTTTTTTTCATTATTTTTCCTACTTTATAAACCTTTCAGATAATTATACATAATTTTTTTGAAACAAAATAAGAAATCGCGCATTTAAGGGTTAATTATGTTGACTATAAGTAAATTCGTTGAAAATTGCATTAAAATATTTTCATTGCTATGAATGAAAATTGTTATGAATGAGTTTCACTTGAAGTGGGACACAATATGTCTTTGATTGAATAAGTTTATATTAGCCATTTTTACAAAATTAAATTTTCTTGGTATGTATTATTACTCAGCAAAGTTTTGAACAATTTCCCTTTATACACTTAAATATTTTCTTCTAAAAAAATCCAAGAAATAAATAGTATATCGCATACGAATAAAAATCGTTTTGCCTTACATACGCTAAATAAAAAGATAAAAAAAAAACAGATTAAATATATTTTTTATTCGTATGTACCCAATTCACATCAGAAAATTAAAATAACAATATTTGCTTTAACCCTTTCAGGGGCATGGCTGCCCCAAAAATATTCAAATAATTAATTCACCCCACAATTTACGATCAAATTTATTTGAAAATAATCAAAAGCTTTTCTTCACGTATATTATGAGATCGAAATTGTACTAAAAAATTACTGATGCCATTTGGCAGTTTAGACATTAAAATTAAGCGGTAGCAGACTGCAAACGGCGCCCCTGAAATTGTTAATTAATAACAGACATTCCGTATTTAAATAAAGCAAAATTAACCTTTGAAACTTTCTGGTGTAAAGTCAGATTCTCTGAACTACTTAATTTCTAGAACGTATTCTATCATGGGAATTAAAGGGTTGAAGGTTAAGTTTTATACAATAAATAATTATATAAAATTAGGCATTTGGAGACATACTTATTAAAATATTTAGTAATTTGCACTATTTTAGCGTAAAACAGCCACACGAGAGTAGTTTTTACTAATATTGCAGATGTGCAACACAAGAAAAGATTGACGTATTATATCTCTGATTTTTTTCATTATTTTTAGTGTGTAATAAACCTTTCGGAGAATCATATATAATTTTTTCGAAAGAAAATAAAAAATCACGCATTTAAGGGTTAAACCCCATGGAGAATAACTGTGGTTTAATGAAGAAACAACTCCAGGATGTAGCTCCTAATATCAAAAATGAAACTCGTGAAAACTGTGATATCCGTTTGGGCAAATATCAGCAAACATGACTGCCAAACATTGGTGAACAGTATGCCTGATCGTGTATGTGACGTTATTAGGATGAAGAGAGATGTCAGTAAATATTAACTTTTCACACATTTTATCCTTTCAGTGAATTATACTGATTTTTTCCGTGTTATTCTAATTTTTTGAACCATTGTGACTGTTATTCTACTGTTTTAAATTTTGAAAAAAATCGTAAAAATTCGTAATATTTTTCATGTTATGTTCCCCTAGAACAGGGATGGCGAACCTTTGGCACGCTTGCCGAACTTGGCACGTAAGAAAACATCTCTGGCACGCGAAAAAGCTTAGACTATATTTAGTATATGCAGAACTATCCATTTTATTTTTGTTTGTTTTTTTACAAAAAGTATAGTTTTGTTTAACAAGCATATAATTTACTTTAAAATACTCCGTTACTTTTGAATGATTTAAGGTATTATAAATTTCAATGAAAGAATCTTGTAGTGTCATTTCCTTGCCAAACCATTCAATATAGTGATTTTTCAAATTATTTTGTTTCTTTATCAAATTTCAAAGGTTAATTTTGAAAATTTAATTGTAAGATATTAATATATACCTAATTGGCACGCTTTCTACATCAGAATAGGTTCATTTTATTTAGGTTTAGGGTTTTAACTTATTTAAAGTTTTATTATATTTAGGTTTTAATTTTGAAAATTGAATTGTAATTGTTAGTTTAAGTAATCATACATCTATTGAACCTGCTTCTACCTAAAGAACTAAAAATGATCTGATTCGGAAGTAATACAATAAAAGAAAAACTTATTTATGGAGTATTAATATGGAATTTCATGCGACATGGCTATATTGTTGAGTAGATACAGCGTAATAAATAAGTTAGGAATCGAATTTAGTATAACTGTAAAAATATTTAAGTAAAAATTCTATAAAAAATAATTATTGGATTTTATCAACATTAAAATGTTCCTGGCACGGTAAAATTTTGGTACATAATAATTTTGAAATTTTTGGCACGCATACTCAAAAAGGTTCGGCATCCATGACCTAGAAAATATGTAGAATGTGATACTACACATCAAATTTGTCAAGCATTCATTTCTACCGAAATAAATGTAAATATCGAATGATTTTTTTCTTTATTCTACTAATTTGAATTGGAGTAGTAGTCCAAATCTTCTCCTGCAGCTGACAATTTTTTTTCATATTACAATGTTTATTGTTGCAAAACACTCAATGTATAAAGAAAACATTTAAATACACACTATGAAAAGAAACTTGTGAATTTGGTAATTATAGTAGCTTGAGAAATCTGCAACCAAAAACTAGAAAAGTGTACCTACATATTTCAAAGATGCTTTTCGTTTGACTGCCGTTTCTGACCCAAATTCGCATTGGTTACACATTCTGTTTTGATGCGTACTAGCTTTGACATTATGGCGAAGCTAGATAACTTGATACGTTACTGTACGTATTTCATTCGACGTATAATAAAAATAATATATTTTGTATAATTTAATTTTATTCTATATTAATTCTGGTAGGTATAATTTTATTAAACTTCATTCATTATTAAAGTAGATTTTCAACGTTATTTTTGTTTCTCAAAAGCATATTTTGAATTATTAAAAATATATCCCTATTTATTATTATCTTGGTTTATTTTTTTAATACTTGATCTTTTTTGTGCGTTTTTATTCCTTATTTAAGCAGCTTATGGACTCGAAAACTTGAACATTTTGGATTAATACGTTAAATGTCCAGTTTAGAAATATAATGAAATTTATTTTTAAATAATTTTAATGAGAACTTTTGTTTTTGCGATGATAATTAAGACTCAGAATTTTTTAGTGTAAATTTGCTCTGATAGTGTAAGCACTAAGCAGGGGTCGTACTTGCCCTGAAATTTCAAGATCGGAAAATTCTTCGTTACCAGTATTTTCTTACAGAAAATCTCTTCTTAAATAAGGATAAATTTCTTGTGTTTAACCCTTTCAGGGGAAGAAGAATTCTGTTCGCAAAACGATGAAATAATTGACTGACACCAGAATATTCAGACGAATTTTTTAGAAAGCAAAAATCCGCTATTTTGTACTTTTATTACAAAAGAAAAAAATTATTAAAATATTCTTGGTGCCAGTTGTCAGTTTTGGAATTAAAATTAGGTGGCTAGACCCTCTAGCCACCGCCCTTGAAAGGGTTAACCTAGAGTTTATTTTCTGTTAAAATATACTGATATTTGCACTAAAAAATTCTCTGAAGCATACTGCCCCTGTGTAAGTGGTGACACTAATTTATTTATTTTGAAATAATGTTTTCGTAAATTTTAGTTATATTCAATTATTTTAACAGTTTAGGAACAAGATTACCTTGCCAATGAAGTGGTTAAAAGTTTTTGCGGTGGAATAATTAAGTGTTTGTATACTGGAACATTTTAAACAGTGTGAGTAATAATTTTAAGCGTCTCCATAAAGGCCCAGAACCAATGGAACCTTTTGTGCTATTTCTAAAACTTATACCGAAAGCCAATTTTCCTCACTCAATGTGAATAAAAAAAATTAAATAATGGAAAATCAAATATTTCTTTTGGAACAATCATTTTGAAACTCCTTCTCAGAGTTCATTATTTCTTCAGAGCACGAATATGATTAGGGGCAAGGAATTAAATAAAAACAAGAATAATGACAAATTACATATTGCTTGTGTACACAATTGTACATGAAAATTTAAATAGTTAGGAATTTTGTAGAGTACACAAAAACTTCTTTTTGTGAGTTCATAATACCATAAAATATTAATCTCTTTTAAATAAATAAATAAATTATTTTCGACTACAATAAACATTTCTACCATATTTTCGTATAAGTATTTTTATTGATTTATTTCACATTCATTGGTTTGTTATCAACTACATATCGCTCACCCGCAAGAAAAGTGACACATCTAGACCAAAAAAAAAATCACAGGAGAGGCAAGAGAAAATTTGCATTATTTTACTATAAGATGAAATTGCAGCACTTAGCTCTGCATGCAGAAATAAAAACGTGCATAAAAGCATAAAACCCTTAAGAATGAAGATGTACGATGAGGTTTGGAGGATTCGGTCATTTTACCTCCTCTCACAATCCACCTTTCTTCTGTGGCCACAAACGGACATATAGCGTAATAAAGGGATTTTCTGTATAACTACACTTATGAAACTCTTTGTGTAGCAAGACACACCTATGACAGACCTATTAGTGGTATAAAACGCAAAATGAACTTTTGCGAGATGTGTCAGTTTTCTTGGGTGTGAGCGATATATACTCCATACTTCAAGCTAGCAGAAATATACACACATATCGCAGATTTATTAACAAATAAGATTTTACAAAGCTGTATGTCGAAGAAAGCTTTAGTCCGCACTAGTTTTACTAACAGAAGTTTTTCTATAACACTTTTCATACATTTTAAATCAATAGTTTCTTTTAAAACACGAAAGCGTCATATACTTGCTACTTTATTGATGTTGAATAACAATAAGAGAAATAATATTTCATATGGAAGCTGGAAGAATAGCTTGTTCCATGTTTTCAAGGCTCCACCAGTGGTCGAGAGGTTCTGCTCTCGAAGCTGGTAGACAGGAGGTTCTGGGTTCGAACCCATTCGCGCCTGACGGCCTAATCGTCTGTAGTTTACTGTGATTTTCTTCGAACGTTGGATTTCCATGCGTACATACGGGTTAGGTTCCCCTAGAAAAACCCCTTCGCAGGGCATCCTCCCTCGGCCTATATTTCTTGTGCAGATAATCGGCCATAAAACAACGCCAACACCATTTTTTCTAGTATTTCACTCAATGATATTTCTTCCAGCATATTTTTGTGACATAATGCACCCACCAATGATTGTCTTTCATTCTTATTTCTCATTCTCAAGAGTGAATAGCGATTGCTTGAAGTTGTTACAGAACAATGATTCTTCAATAGATTATATCCATTTTTTACACACTTCTTAACCCCTTAACCCATAGCTGCCAACATCTTACGCTTTTTCAGACCACAAAAATTTTATAGTAAATTTTATCTTTTTAAATCGCCATAATCTGCCGATTAAATAGGCAAAAATTTCTGTTGAATTTTTGTGGTCTGAAAAAGCGGAAGAGTTGACAGCTATGCTTAACCCCTTCGGGACGGGAGCCTTTTACGAAATTTTTAATTTTTTGTCACCGTTTTTTAAAAACAGAAATTTGTGTCTTCTTGAATCGAGAAAGGCGCTGATTAAATAGGGCAAATTTTACAGTAAAATTTTACTGGTGAGGAAAAACAAGGATTCTATGCGCTTCATGCGTCACGTATTCGTGTCGCTCGTCCACGAGGGGTTAACGCTCGAATTAAATTACGGTTGAATAATTCAAATTGCTTATTGGCACCACTTTTATGAAAAAGAAATATTCACCTTATTTAATGACAGTAAAAACGATACTAATATATAGACAATTTCACTATTTTATAAAACTGGTGGGAATCAAACAATTTGAGTAAAAGACGCAGCCCGAGAATACGGGAGCAAGAATTAAGGGGTTAATAAGGTGCGCAAAATCTTTCGGAAAAACCAAATTTTCGTAATAATTGCGTGGTACAAGTTCGTTCAAATCAGTAATAATTGCGTCTTTCAAATATCAAGAACTGACGCATGATCCAATTGCATCATATTATGTTCATTTGCATAGATGATTTTGATTCTAATTTTTAGCATACGTTCGTACAGATTATTTTATAAAACAATATTTATTTTTACCGCTTCTGTGTAAGTTACTTCAATTTTTCACATAACAAATTTATATCAGTAAAAAGCATTCAAATCATCACAACTTTGTAAGGATTAAGAGCCTAAGTTTTCTGAGCTCTGTAATACTTACGCAACACTCAAATACTAAGAATTAGTAAATCTTCTAACCGGGTACGATTATGTGAAGGTATTAATGGTTCACGGGAATCATATTTGTTAGATTAAGACCGACCAACTTCTATTGCAAAGCAAGGCGATAATTCATTTTAGCTGTTGTTGGTTATTTCAACTTCGCAGATTACATAAAAAATGCGTTGAAATCAGCACCCTACAGCTTTGTAAATGTTTGGATTTATTAGGTGGACCGCAAAATTTTGTCGTTTAATTTTCTTTCACGCCTACTTTTTTTAAAATTCAGATTTCTTCATTGGCACCACTATTTTGAAATACTAAAATTCCCATTGTTTTCATCTTAATGTGAAATGTGAAAACTGTGAGAATTTTATCATTTCAAAAAAGTGGTGCCAATGAAGAAATCTGAATTTTAACCCTTCACGCTCGAATTAAATTACGGTTAAAAAATTCAAATTGCTTATTGGCACCACTTTTATGAAAAAGAAATATTCACCTTATTTAATGAATGGAAAAACGATACTAAAATATAGCCAATTTCATTATTTTATAAAACTGGTGAGAACCAAACAATCTGAGTGAAAGACGCAGCCCGAGAATATGACGGGAGCGAGAATTAAGGGGTTAAAAAAGTAGGCACGAAAGGAAATTAAACGAAAGAATTTTCCGGTCTATCTAATATTTCAAAAAGTTCAGAACTGTCGCAACACTCCGGTACCTAGGAGTGTTACCAGGAGATAAACTTCCTAACTGCATCAGACTGTGTTCAGGCTTCACTTGTGTAGATGTAGTGTATGCAGCGTACCTGTAACAGAGGACTAAATATCATGTATAGATGCTGCTGGAGGAATTCTGCCTCATCTTAACCGCTTGGGGACGAGCGACCGGTATTCGTGCCGCGTAAAGTGCTCAGAATCGGGGATTATTCTCACTGGTAAATTTTTATTGTAAATTTTGCCTTATTTAATCCGAGCATTTTCCCGATTCAATTAGGGAAAAGTTTTTGTTTTAAAAAACCGGTGATAAAAGATTAACAATTCTGTGTAAGACGCACGTTCCTAAGGGGTTAAGAGTCATTTGCCACAAAGATTTACTTGCACATGACACAGTCATTGAAAGTGCTGAAAAATAAAAACAATAGCAATAAATATCTTTGTAATTTTGTAATTTAAAGTGATAGTATAATATTATTTCTCTAGGGCAATACATATATCAAGTTTTGTTGCATTGTATTACGGAATAACGTTGCCTATTTAGACAGGATGCCAATAGATAACCATTTTTTGTCGTTGTTTTCTTTACTAATATTTTCAAACAAAACCTTTTGCGATACATTTCTATTCCATGCAGTAACATGTCATCACCTTTATGGTGTATTGTACACGGTGTATAATACATTTCGTATATGTTGTGCGAAATTCTTCAATTTGGCCAGCAGCACGGAAAATTTTACCTTATTAAAAAACTGTTGCTTTTCTGCTGCATGTGTGACATCCATGTTACAACTGTAATGTATGAAAAGCTTTTTTTACACTTTTTAGCATAGTTGAAAATATTAGCAGTGTATTTTAATTATGTTGCGCTATTTAAATCATGATAAAATTGATATACGTTACCAAAGTTTACTACAAGAAACTTTCAGTAGAATATGATCTGCATCGCATTCGTCCTTCATTTACGGGGACACAATAATAATGTAATAATTTCGGCTACAATAATACTGTATCCGAAGTATTGTCTATAGGTATGATTGTTGAAAGTGTGTTATCAGTTATGGTATGTGTTTTCAGTTTATCTGCATTTTTGCACAAGATCTGGTGTATATAAATTCTATATACAATATACAGCTCTACACAAAAAAATTCATAACCATTACTGAGAATAAGCGTGTCTTACTTAAAGGTGTTTTTTAATTTAACCCTAGAACTACCGGAAATATTACTCAAGTTTTATAAGAACATTCTACACCAGAATTTTTACTTAAAACTATTTAATTTGTTTATTTAACTTATTATTGTCTGATTTATACATTTAGTTTGTTTTGAAGAAATTTCTGGTTTGAATAAATATTTTGAATGTACATGTCGGGTCCAATGGACCCGTCTGGTAGACGGAAGGTTAAGATATGCATTTTCCTGTACTGTGACATTTAGTATATTAAAATACGTTAGTAGTATATAAATCATATACACCGGAATTTACAAACACATTTTTTTAAATAAGAAAAAGCTATCTATTACACATACAATAAACCTATAATTTTTTCACCAAAATTCTGGTATCATTGTGACGTTTGGGAATTAAAATTTAGTGTTTTCATAAACATACCATCGCCCCTCTAAGGGTTAATATGTGGGGTGTATAAAAATTTCTAGGTCAGTAGGGCTGTAGAAAAGAATTCAAGTACGTTTCCGCCAATTTGCCGAAATTGCTAAAGAGAAAATTTCATTTGTGTTTTGTGTTTTCCAACTAAATTAAATTTTAACAAACAATGTAGAATATATACAAATCCATGTATTATTTCCAGAACTGCACAAAATAATTGGAGTACCTTTCCGGCTGTAAGAAAGAAAGTTTGATCTGGTTTTGATTTGTAGATGGCCCCCTAATCACATTTCATATACATCAGTTAAAAGTAGACTTCATTACCAATCGTTTGATTAAAGTACTTTTCTTCTATAATAATTAGTTGCAGAGTTAGTAGAGGGAATATACTTTTTTTGCATCACTTCACAAAATATACCATTTGCCATTACGTTTAACCCCTTGAGGGACGGTGGGATAAAATATATCCCACCTAATTTAAACAAGATTCTCACCAGAAAATTGTAACTAAATTTTATATTTTTAACTTTCGAGGGAAACGGTTAAAAATCGCTTTTCGTTATTTAAAAATAAAAATTTTCGATCATTCCGGTGAGAATTCAAGTCAAAGCGTTATAAGTAAGCAAACAAACTTAATGCTGGAATCAGGCGTAAATTAACACAGTTGCGCCAATTTGTGGACGGAGTGATAATTCACATACGCGGGCTTCTTTAGTATGGCGCGCATTTTCTAAACCTTCGGTCACTCATGGAAATGAATTTTGCTTGCTACATTTACTGCAAAATAATGCCGTAGCGACGCACTTGACACCACGAAGGTTTGTCTGCCTTATCATAGGCACTTCAGTTATTAATCAAAGTGAAAGAAACTTTACAATTTTAGTGGTGTGAGTAAGAAAACAGTTAGGTATCTACCTGTAGTTCACACTCCATCCGCTACATGGCGCATGACCTTTATTGATGTGACCTCGCGGTTATTTCTCCCATTTAAGATAGGACGCTTACTTATATTGCTTTGATTCAAGTTTTAGAGACAGTTTTGCTTGCCCCTCAAGGGGTTAACATATGTTATATATAAGACATTTTACATTTAAAGTAACCTGTTCATTATTAAATATTCAGTTTCATGTTTGAATGAAGAAGTAACTATGAAATTTATTTATATACGAATGCTATGCACGTGTGTTTGATTGCATTGTAGAATTATAATACTGTATATTTAATCATGTGCCGATCAATATCTATAACAATTACGATTTGCAATTTCTAGTTCTTTGTGGTAATATTTTCAAAAGCTTGGAATGATTTGTATATATAACAAGGAACAATTAATATTAAAAATGGCACTTTTAATAATTATAAATTTAGACTTTTATATGCGATGATTTGATGGCATGATGATTTGATATATTTTAGTGCGTTGTTTTTTATTAAAATCTGTTTATTTACAGAGTGTCCGAAAAGAATATATGGCATTCAGAGGCAAATTATTAACGCTAGAAAAGCATAAAAATGATAAAAGAACCATAACCTACGATCAATAATTTAAAAATATATATCAGCCTGATCACATTTATTTTGCAAGGAAAATTGAAAAATTTAAAACGTCAGTACCGGTATATCACAGTAATCGCATATGAGTAAGAGTTCAAAACAACCACTTACTGAAACATATTTTGGCACAATACGGTATTTCTTATTACGCTCAGAACAATACTGCTTTTAATTAAATTAGTAGAACAGAAAGAAACGTTCAAATATTTTGCAAAATACATGTTAATTTCCCCCAGCATCGTCCACAAACTGGAAAGTTTTCAGATTGTACGTTAATCGTAGTTCAGGCATCAGTCAAACACAACATGCTAGCTAATATATTTTATATCTTTTTAGCGCCACTTTTGTTGCTAATCTACCACGTTTGGGATTAAATATAGCCCATTATTGCTTCATTTAGCCTCCGAAAGAACATTTCAGCTCCTAGCACAAAATTTAGCGATAATTTAAATGATATTTGTGGCGCTTTTTTTACCAATTTCCGAAAGCAGTGCTAAAGAACGAATTAAAAAAAGGTGTGAAAATAGACTAAAACATTTACAACAGTCGCTGTCACCCTCGGATTAAAATTGTTTACTGATTCTGGATATTTTAAACGGCCCGTTATGGGCAGTTATACATCTTGATCAAGACTACATTATCTGATTTTTGTGGGTACTACATTTTTTATTTTTTTATTAGATTTTTCCTGTCACATTTTTTTGGTATGAATTGTAAATATTTATTACTCAAAACACAGATCAGACGTTATGATGTTATTTTATTTTCCCGCGTTATTTACTTTACGTGCTGGAATCGTACACTGTCTGTGATATCACACACCAGAGATTTTCGTCTTCATTTTGATGGATAATGGCTCTGGAAGTTTAGTTCTTCCAATACATTTCTGTTTGTTTCTATGCATGGAGTATATGTATTTTGAGTAATTTGTCTACATTGAGTAGTAAAAAATAGACGGAGTATTTGACAAAATGAAAGATGCATTTATCGAAAAAAGAAAAAAAAAACATTTTTCACTTCCAAATAACTTTATTAGTCATGCCTGCCATCTGCATGATTTTACGTTCTAAAATTAATCCTTAAATGCGTGAGAAAATTTAGAGGTATTCGAAGGAAAATAATGTTTCGCGAACTGCATTAACGCAAATTTCTCTCAATTAATGAAACGGATATGTATTCGAAATAGTGGCATTGAAAAATTTGAAGGGTTGACAACTATAGTATTTATTCTGCGTTTGCAAGAAACTCTCTCGCTCCAGCAACTACGTAATTAACCCCTTGAGAGCGGTGGGATACATTTTATCCCACCTTAGTTTTATCAAGATTCGCACCAGAAACATAAAAAAAATTTCTGACTTTGATAGGAAAAAGTTTTAAAATTACTGTTCATTATTTAGAAACGAAATATTTTGAAGATTCCAACGTTAATTCAAAGTTACAGAAACACAATCACTTGCCCCTCAAGGGGTTAAACACCTTCCTCTGAGTAACAGTAAAATAGTATTTCATAATCAGCATCATTAAAATCTAATCAGCACCATTTCATATCAAGGACTAACAGAATCTGAAGTTTTGTGAAATTCCGTGCATTAGTTCTTCAGATAGAGCACCTACATATTTTTGTGGCATACAGACTCACAAACTCACAAGCCCACAGAGTGACTTACAGAAAAACATTTTATAAAAACCATCAAATCGTGTTCGAGACCTTCTGAAACGCGTAAATCGACTGAAGACAAGAAGTCGAAAAATTTAACGAACCCAATGCTTGTAAAGATAGAAGAAATAGGCCTCGCAGCGTTCCTAAAATTTTCGCACTTTGCTACTACTAAATTAAAACGATAATCTTTGTTGTATAGTTCTTTATTAGATGTTAAAGGAAACTACCACGAAGAATTCTTATTTAAAATACTGGTAGGGAAGTGCGAAAATTTTAGGAACGGTGCGAGCCCTGAAGGAAGTGAAAAGGGATTATTTTCATTAATTTTCACTAAGGAAAAGAAAGCGTCCAATTTCAATTGTAGCTCCTTTAAAGAACTATTTAGATCTTTTTTGAATTAAGCTTAAGTGTATTCCACAAAATTCCTCTAAATTTCATCCTTTAAATTTAGAATATTTGTGCCATTTGGAATATAAATAAATGTTCCTTGTTAAAAATTGTTAGTTAAGGAATTAATATTTGTTATGTAAATTTTTCTTTGGCATTAATAAAGAAATAATCCCTTAATTTGTATAGAAATATCAATATTCACTTTAGAAAATTTGAGCTATAATGCAATCTCCCAGATGAGGAATATTCCATTATCTCGATTTCACTGAAATGTTTAAGTATACTCTTTAATTAAGGATGATTCTTTCATTGTTGAAATGGCATAAATTTTTTTATAACAAAGGTTTTCAGCCACAAAGAGAGATCTATTTTGTCACCGATAGTGTAGTTTCAAATGAAATTTAATAAATGATGAAATAAAATGTTTGTTTTTAATTTATGACTCTTCCATTTTCAATCATTCGCATAACAAAAGATTTATATTATCCCTGTGCTAATTTTCAATTACGAAAGCGATATCTTAACTGATGAACATATAAAAGGGAAAAAATGCCCATTAAGAAAATCATAATAAAATTAAATATCTTGCATAAGATCTTAACAGCTTCCCTCTTTTTCCCGGGTTATCTGGGGTTGTATATATTGTAAAGGACTATTATCCCGAGAAAACTTAGGCGTGGCATAATTTTCCACTACGATTTCTTTTATCACGGTTTTACTCAGCCTGAAGCACAAAAAGAAATAAAATATTCTATTATAATATAATCAATTGTATATAACAATTTATATATATTATTTGATCGGCAGTTTTCCAAGTTTTGTGATACATGCAAATGATGAAATGTAATGATGTAATGTGATTTAAAAAAAAAAAAAATATCATTTTTGGCATTTTTTTTTTTCAAAAAAAATTGGTAATGGAAGCGGTTAATAAATTTTTAAATCAATTTCTGTAAAAATTTAAAACGTAACAATAATTAAAATAACTCTTATTATAAATTGTCCTAACTCAAAGGATGTGATTGACTGGCAAGAATGGTATAATTTTTTTTACTCACATTATTTACATTAGCAAGTTTCCGAGTACATTTAGTTCGACATTACAATTTAAATATTTCATTAAAAGACTTGAAATAAAAGAAAGAAGGTTTTTTTAATTAAATTTCTGGAAAAAAGAATTTTTCCAATTTCAAATTTTACTCAAGATTTAAAAAAAATACAAAGTTTGTTTCCAAGATTGTTACTTCTAGTTTACAAAAGGATACTTAATTTCTTCTTACCAATGTAAAATATTCAGCAACTGTAATGAACACGGCTGTTAAAATTGTAAGAAATTATTTATAAAAAAATATTTTATCTTAGAGCGTAATGGCGATGAAAAAGAGAATGAATAAAACATAAATCTTATACATAAGTAATCTCATAATTATTTGTATTTAAAAAATTATAACTTTCAATCATTAGTTTAATAAAAAAAAATTTAATCTTCTTTTTTAAATTTTCCATTACGAAATTAATATCATTAATTTACTTCAAGAACATACCAAAGTGAGAAACTGCCCATTTACGAAATTTCTAGTGAAATTAAATAACTTGAATAGTTTCCTGAAGGTTGCTGAAATCAATTTCTGTAAAAAAATTAAAGCGTTTCAACAGCTAAAATGACCGTCTTTAGAAACTACACTAATTCAAACAATGTGCTTGACTTGTATAAATTAAAATCTCTTTGCATTTGCGCTCTTATTATCTGCATTAGAAAGTTTCCGAGAACTTTAACCCCTTCGGGACGGGAGCCTTTTACGAAATTTTTAATCTTTAGTCACCGTTTTTTAAAAACAGAAATTTGTGTTTTCTTGAATTGAGAAAATGCACTGATTAAATAAGGTAAATTTTACAGTAAAATTTTACTGGTGAGGAAAAACAAGGATTCTGAGCGCTTCATGCGGCACGTATACGTGCCGCTCGTTCCCAAGGGGTTAAGGGGTTAAGCAAATCATATATGAAATTTTTCTGCCAGACGCTGAAAAGGATACAAAGGCTGTTTGCACCATGGAACTACGAATAAAGAGGAATTGACATATACACAAAATGGTGAAGATTCAACTGTAACCGGTTCAGCACGGGTTAAGTACCGCAATTACAAACTTCCACTAGTAAATATGAATATTTTTTCCCTTATTTTGTGCGGAATGAAAATGGTAGGAGTTCATGAGGAGGCTTATAGGGTTTAAATATAAAGCTTTTATTCAACAACGGCCAAAAGGTTGGCAGACAAGATCTTGTAAATTTCGCTTTCACTCCGGGATACCACTAAAACAATCTTAATTAAATATAAACTCAAAAGTCAACTCACGTAAACTTCATTTCTCCGGAGCGTGGTTAAGTTGTGATGGAGGGGTTCACTTCTGATCCACATCTAGACTTCATCTCACTCTAAATCTGTTCTTGTTCCCAGGCTAAGCTCCAAACACACAGTCCACTTCTCCGACACTAAAACTACTCACGCCATCTAACACTTCTCTCCAACGTCTAACTGATTTAACTGACTCACTAACTAACTAACCAATTAACATATTTTCGCTCCCCTATTTACACTCTGGTAGACTGAGCAAAGAAATTTGGATAGGGTTACCGCTAACTCTCGGAACAATGAATTCCAAATTAAAAATGCACCTCGGACAATTATAGTGCCTCTAGACTAGAGTTACGTCTTCCACCATGCTTACCTTCAAACCACTAGAGAGCCTCTGTAACAAAGTTACTGTTTCCTTACAATATAAACGTTTTATTAATGCAGAATTTCTGTCATAATTACTATAAAAATATATATTCCTTTTTTTTATAGTGATGGAAGTTTACCCGGCTGTGCTTAGGTGCCCTGCGGTCTCACCATGTTATGACAACGTAAACAAATATTCAGTCAATGTCCGTGAAAGAGATTATCATCCCGTCGGTCAGGGCAAACTCCTACCAGTTAAACCAAATAGAAAGTTTTGCTTTTTTATGATAGCAAGTTTGCAAGAATAAAGTGAATAAATAAAGCAAAATTTTCTCTTGAAATTTGCTGGTGGAATTTTCCCCGGCGATGACTTGACCACATTGATTCCACATAAATAAATAACATCTTCTGACAACATCCTCAGTTATTCCTCCCTCATTCGTAAATGGTTGACACTACACTATATGTCTCCATTGTTTGCACAAGTTTTGCATACTTACATTTTTTACAATGTATACTATAACTTCTAACGTATAAGTCGAACCTCAAATAATATGTTTCCCACTATAAATTTTATGTAACATAATTTAACTTAATTCTACTTGATAATACTTTGATTTCATTTATTAAACAAAATTTCTGGTTTGAAGCTTATACATCGGCTTATTTCCGGCTTATACACCGGAAATTACGATATTGTAGCTGAATTTCATACATTACATACAATGCGTACATCAGTATATTTACAACATTGCAAGAGTGAATGTATTATTTTTTCGATAAACAAAAACTCTTTTAGCTGAGTAATTAAACATAATCCTTATTCAACTAAAACTTAATACCCTTATTCAACTATAACTGAAACATACACTATTCGGAGTCTCATAATATTTTATAACAATTATTTTTGTACAAACCAGAATATTGGCTAGGGGAAGATCGGAAAGCCTAGGCCACTTCCAGATTTAAACAATCTCACTCACATAGATAAACAACGCACACCCTAAAAAAACTTAGCGCCGCGCTTATACGTATGCGAATCAGCAATCGCCGAGAGGGTAACAAGTGACAAACGTTTATTTACCTGCGCCAAGATTTTTGTGTGTGCCGTTTACTTTATGAATGCAGTTATTGTATATAAAATTTCAGGAAGTCACTATAATTTATTAATTATCCTCTACGGTGATTGTTGTAGTTTCTATGTCGTGTTACTTATTGACGTTGCATTTGTAATTATTGTTGTGATATATAAAAATATGAAATAGAGACAGACGAGTGGTAACGGACACAATTCCGTCGGGGACCCTCGGGCACATTTTGGATAGAAAGAATATCTTGTTAGTTGTCAACAAGTAGTTATGTTCGTCTACTGTTGAATTCACACCGGAAAATTCGAAAAATTTTGCTTCAAAACAAGGAAAGGCGATTTTTCAACTTTTTTTCAACCAAAGTCAGAAAAGCAAAATTTAATAAAATTTTTCCGGTGCAAATGTTCATTAATCGTAGGGGGGATAAAATATATCCCACCGCCCCTGAAAGGTTAACCCTCTCGCTGCGTAATTGTTTTATCAAAATAGCTTCAAAAAGTGCGTATTTAATTCCATCGCGCAGCGTCTTTTAAGAATTTTTATTCTTTTGTCACCGTTTTTTCAAAACAAAAATTTTCGCCTGATCGGGAAAATGCTCCGATTAGATGAGGCAAAATTTACAATAAAAAGTGACTGGTGGGAATGATCAAGGAGGGCTAATTAGACGGAAAAAATGTATTCCGATGAAATCTCGGGTTGCGCAAATTTTGCTACTTTTACGTTGCCCGAGAAACTCTCGGGTTGTGCAGCGAGACGGTAATAGCTACTAAAGCTACAACCAACAAAAGCGATTCGGCAACGGCTATCAAGACCAAAATGAAAACAAAGAACAATGTTCAGAGTTTGACAAAGGACCACTAAACAGAAATGCAACATATGTGGCGAAACTTTTGAAAAAGACTGGATACAATAGGATAATAAATGTAATGTCATAAATGTAAAGACTGGGCGCATGAAGCATGTGTGGGCATCGATCCTTCGCAGCCTTGCTGTTATTGAGACGTGTGTACTGTGTAAGGCGAAAGATCGGCTTGGTCACTGTTAATTATGTGTGTCCGATACCACCCACCAAAAAACTATTTCTAAAAAATTAAAGACTTATTGGAACACTTGATTTAAGCTAAGACAGGCAAACTATCTGATGTTACTTAACTACTATTATAAGAAATATATTGTATTTAATTTCTAGTTTCAACATAAAACTTTAATTCTGTTCATTTCTAAAATTTCACGAGTTTAGTTTATGTGCCCGGAGCTACCCGATCTTCCCCTACACTGTTTTCAAAAATATTGAATTTATTGAGAAGTTATTGAATTTTGCAGTGAAAATTGTTCATTTAATATTTTCTTGGTAAATTCTTCATTTAACAATTTTGTATTTTTTTTCTTTACGTTATTCACCATTATAAAACCTTTTTTTTTTTTTTTTTTTTTTTTTTTTTTGCAAATTATCAATTACAAACTGATGTCTGTAATTCTGTACAAAAAAAAAGATACAAAAACTAACCATTTACGCAATTTCTGGGAAAATTAAATCCGAATAACAGTTATTGAAATCAATTTTATAAAAATATAAGGAGTTTCATTAACTAAAATTACCCTCATTAGAAATTACTCTAAATTAAAGAATATGCTTGATTGGCAAAGATGGAATCTTAAGAAAGTTTCCGGAAAATTTCTAGTTAGACGTTAGAATTCAAATGTCTTTTTATCAAAAGAAACCGGAGAAAAAAAAAGTTTACTCCCCATTAATTTTCTTTAATAGAAAGACAAACGGTTAATTTAAAATATAGTTTCCATTTTGAAGAATTGTTTTTAAAGTTTTTGAAAGTATGTTAATTGCATTTTAGAAAAAGTCCTTAAATTTGTTCATTCGAGTGTTAAATTTTCAGTAGCTGCGACGACCACTTATTTTAGAATTTAAAGAAATACTCTACATTAAAACTATTGTATTAATGATTTAGTGGAGATTAAAAAAGGGATATGTAAAAAGACTATATATAAGGCATTCATAACCAAACTGTATACAGTTCATTTTTTCGTTAAATCGAGATTTAGATAAATCCGTGCTCTATAAACCACAATTTCCTCTGCGCTATAAAGACTTATGCCCCACGTTTAAAATGTTAGCAGTAAATAGCTATTTACAAATGATTTTTAACGAAACACACTAAACCCTATTAATTGTGCCTTAAACACGTTCACGCAGGTGTGAATCACAGGTGGGTCACGCTCGACTGTTCCATCAGGCGATGTGCATCACCGGTGGATCACGCTTGTCTGTGGCATCAGGTGGCGAGCATCACCGGTGGGTCACACTCGACTGTTTCATAGAGGGCGTGTACTACAGGTAGGTTACACTCGACTATGCTATAGACGGCGTATTTATGGGTAACGTTTTAAGAGTTTGATTCACTTTGATTATGAACGCTTGATGTATTTATCCTAATTTGTATAGAAATCACTACGCAAACATAAAAATATATCTGATTCCCATCGGCCTACTAACTGAATAGTCTGAAAAAGATTAGTAAAAGCCAAGAGATTGTATTGTGACATTAAGTAGACCATAACATTTCAAGAAATTCATGACTGGTATCGGTACAGTCATTCGGGGTTACTTTGATCCGCATTTTCTCTATTTTCATATGCCACACTCTTATTTTAAGAATATTGTTGTACCTAGGGGCATAAAAGAGAAGAAATGATCCTAAATTATTGTATGACGATCAAAAATTAAGGAATAAAATGATAAAAGCTATAAAAAAGAAAATTTTAACCTGTTTCAAAGCTACCCAGCCATTTAGGATAACTTTGCACCATATGATAAATATTATCTAAAATAATTCATTATAAAAAAAGTATCATAGTTCGGACAACTTTGAAACACCAAAAATGTTTTCAGATATGTAAAGAATCCGAATTTACATTTCCCAACATCACAAGATTTGTATAATTTATGATATTACAACAAATATCAGGCATAAGAAAAGTGGAAGACGAGAACCATGAATATTTAGAAATAAAAAAAACTGTTTATTGTTCATATCAAACATAAAAATGCAGTGGAAAACAATTTTCAAAGTTTTAACTCGATAATATATACATAGTTACAGTAATACATACTAGTACTAGTATTATTCAAACAAGAATAAAAAATGTCGAATGAATGAAATGTCAAATTTGAGTAGCTCCGCCCTGAATCACATCACGCGTCTAAATGAGTTTTATGTATTTTACACATATTTGTGAATATATTTATATGTTATATCTAATGCTCACTTTCGGCATTTATATAAAATATACGTGCAAATATGGGAAATTTTTGACAGTAGCGCCTCTAATCAGTAAGTTATAAACATCAGTATAACATTGAGCCGGCTCAAAGTTACCCTGAAAATGTGGTAAAATGTTAGTGCCTTCTTATTTTAGATTTTGTTAACTATTAATAAATAAATAATCACAAAATATTATGATATTTACAAAATTTAGATAATAATATGTCTGATAAGTGACTATATTGTTACTTACTATGAAAATCTAATTGGATTACAACAACTTCAAAACAGCATTGAAAATTAACTTGAAAACAGCACTTCACAAAAATAGTTACATGATGCATTTAATTCCGTATAATGTTGCTAATTTATTTTCTAAAATAAAGAGTAGAAATCGCAGTTTAGAACTTTGCCAACCAAGCACAGTTCTGGAGCTTAAATAGTCTTTTGGAGTGAAAAATATTAAAAATTAGGGGGTGGTGCAAAGTTACACCCTATGGTTCATAGTTACCCTGAATGACTGTATGCAATCGATATAACCCAGGAATTCTAATAGCATACATGTGTTCCTAAAATAGTATCAAGGGGACATTATATGACGATAAATATCTGACATATCTTCCTGCAGTGACATGTATCCAAGAGTTGAACAACCTTTAGGTTCTTATCTCACCACACCACTTAAAAAAGTTCTTTTTTTAAGGACGGATAAGTTTTAATAATATATATTATTGCAAGATAAACTTGAATGTATATTAAAGAGTAGTACATAAATAAAAGTAAAAAATGAATAAAGACATTAATTTTTTAATAAAAATGCATATTTAAACTATACTAATCAGAAGTGATTTTAATTTCTATTTATTATTGCAAGATTAACTTGAATGGGATTTAGAGTTATTAAAATATTTTCAGATGTGCAAAGACATTATTTGGTTTTGTATTTTGTCTTAGAATTGCAATTTTTAAAATTCTTGACCACCAGATTTTCGAGTTACCGTAAGAACACAACTAAAACACCGTTTACAAATTTTTATTCACATACATCAAATTGATGTCTTGAAAACATTTCAGAAATAGTTACTTTTTCATTACACAACTTATACAATCCATTCTCAATACATTCAAGAACTGTCTAAAACCACCCTTACCTTTATCTACGTCAGGAATTTTAACTCTAATGTTATCACTAACATTGCACTGTGGATACCTTAGATTGGACAACGATTTCCTTTTTTAGCCTGTTCTGCTAAATTTGCCTTCGCTTCAATCCTATTATTAACCCTTTGGGGACGAGCGACACGTATACGTGCCGGAAATAGGCCTAAGGATCCTCGTTTATCCTCACCAGTAAAATTTTACTGTAAAAATTACCTTATTTAATCCGAGCATTTTCCCGATTTGAATAGGCACAAACTTCTGTTTTTTAAAACCGGTAGCAAAGTAATAAACATTTCGTAAAAGGCTCCCGTCGCGAAGGGGTTAATGATGTCATATTTTTTTAGCATAAATCACATAACCCATTTCTGTTTTTGCGCATTTCACAACCAGAACTAGATTCCACTCCTTCTTCACATTGAGTTTCATCGATGCTCTGTACTTGTTCTTCCTGATTCTTAATTAGCTCCTCCAAATGCTCTTCTTTAACCCCTTAATTCTCGCTCCCGCCATATTCACGGGCTGTGTCTTTTACTCAAATTGTTTGATTCCCACCAGTTTTATAAAATAGTGAAATTCACTATATTTTAGTATCGATATACCTGTCATTAAATAAGGTGAATATTTCTTTTTCATAAAAGTGGTGCCAATAAGAAATTTGAATTTTTAAACTGTAATTTAATTCAAGCGTTAAGGGGTTAAGAACATCATAAATTATTTCGGACGATAGATGAGATGACTTCAAACGAAATTTCACATCATAGCCGAACAAGGCTTTATACGGGGAGTGCTTTAGACCATCATGATAAGCATTTTTTCTCATCAATTGAACAAATCCAAGTCTTTCAGACCATGTATCATAATAGATGTAAATTCCATGTGACCATGTATCATAATAGATTTAAATAAGAACCCAAAATTATGCGTTAAACCTTTCAGGACCAAGGCATTTCTGCTCCAAAAATGTTTAAATAATTGAATGACACCGAATGTACAAACAAATTTACTTGAAAATAATCAAAAGCTCTTTTTTTTTCTGACGTATATTATGAAATCGAAATTGTATTAAAAAATTACTGGTGCCATTTGACGTTTTGGGCATTAAAATTAAGCGTTTGCAGACTGCAAACGGTGCACCCTTAAACCCTTGGGGACGAGCGACACGTATACGTGCCGGGGTATACGGGTACGAAGCGCTCAGAATCCTTGTTTTTCCTCACCAGTAAAATTTTACAGTAAAATTTGCTTTATTTAATCAGCGCATTTTCTCGATTCAAGAAGACACAAATTTCTGTTTTTAAAAAACGGTGACAAAAGATTAAAAATTTCGTAAAAGGCTCCCGTCTCGAAGGGGTTAAGCATACATCACGAAACATTTTCCAACCCATTCTCAATACTATAACAAAATTTCACAGTTTACTAAGGTGTAACCATAACAGATTTGATTTTTTTTTTACATCTAATACATCATGCATTTGAATGATATTACACTATTTTAAACATATTGAAATTAATACACATCACTGAGGTATACTACAAGGTTCTTATTACACAATAGAGTGTGCATAGAATTTATCGTCCGTTTAAAGGGACACACAAAACAATTTGGCTACAGAATAATATGGACAATAATTGAACTATTCGTAGGTTTCTACGAACAAAAATTTTTGGAAGTACATTTTCAGTTGTGGTATGCGATTTTAAATTTAACTATTATTTCAATATTACATGGTGTTTATGAATTCTATAGATCATATACAGGGCCGCACAAAATTTCACAACAAGATCCGTTTATTAGCGGAAGTTACTGAATGGAAATTTTCAATTGTGCGATACGTTTAATTGAACTACCTTATAGCATACTATGTAGTATACATTAGGGTGGTCACAAGCAACATGGGGAAAATTTTTTTGAACGTTTTCTTCGGGGGGACCCTCCTAAAAGTTGCCAATTAGTTAGAAAATGAGATTGGCAAAGTTTCAGCTCAAATAAATGATATTAACCCGTGCCTCATCGAGGTTGAATTCCGGAAAATTTGCAATTTTTGGCAAAAAATTGTAGTTTTTCTTTCCTTACGTGAAAAATATTTGTCTTAGAAACCTGATTCTTGTTTTATTTCATAAAAACTGTTGTTGCCTTGAACTTTTACTCTCATGAAAACTTATATTTAATGAACATTTAGTATTTTTCAGGACATCTAGTGAACCATACCCTCTAACTCTGCATTTTTGAAACATAGGTAAAAAATGACAAATTAAAAATTTTATTACTTTTGATAATTTTTCTGTATCATTTTTATTAATAGACAAAAATAGGTGAACAATTTTTGTAACTTTAAAAATATTTCACGAATTATAATTGATTATTAGTTATCTAGTTCTGTGTCTAGTAAGAAAAACCTTCTCGATTTGTGTTGCAGTTGAACCTCTGAATTTCTCTTTTTATTACAAGGCTGTTTTTGTTATCTGTTATGGTTATCTATTCTTAGAATTGACGAACCATTCCGTAAAACCCCTTCCCCCTCTTGATATGATGGCAGAAATGTAAGATTTTTTAAATTGGCCACATGTCTCATCAAATCATCGACAGTAAGCAGCTAAGTAATTGTCAAGTTTTATGTATTTTATTTTATAATATTTGCAAAATGAACTGAACGCCAGAGAAGCTGCTAGATTTAGAATACATCCACTAGCTAACCACAGACATCGACTCTGCAAATAACTGTTTCGTAAACAAAAAACTGAGCTTATCAAAAACAGATTTTAAAATTCCCATTTAGAGAGAACTGTTGTTCACTGGGGTGGAAAACTGCTTCACCATTTTTTGAATAAAGAAAATGTAGAGTGGATAAAAGTTTTAATTAGCTGTGAGGATGAAGAACAGTCACTACGAGTTCCTCAATTTGAAAATAGTATGGGAACAATTCAGGCGAAAGCTGTATTTTCAGCAGTTGAAGAGTGGGAGGAAGTTGGTAAAATCCAGGCAATATTTTTTGATACAACTGCAGTAAACACAGGTCGCCTCAGAGTTAACCTGCATTTTTCTATAGCAATTGTTAACCCCTTCGCGACGGCAGCCTTTTACGAAATGTTTACTACCGGTTTTAAAAAACAGAAGTTTGTGCCTATTCAAATCGGGAAAATGCTCAGATTAAATAAGGCAAATTTTACAGTAAAATTTTACTGGTGAGGATAAGCGAGGATCCTTAGGCCTATTTCCGGCACGTATACGTGTCGCTCGTCCCCAAGCGGTTAAAGGAAAAGTCTTCTGTATTTACCATGCCGCCAGCATAATTTAGAAAGCTGTTCTCGATTGTAAAATGGACATAATCACTGCCCCTCGGCCAGATATTTAAAAAAAAACAATTATGATTGGGTGGTCTAAATTAAACCAGAGTAAGTATACAAACGTTACTGAAGATGAAATACTAGGTATAAATAGTTAATTCAGAAGAAATTTCAAATTTTCTTACAGGAACTCTTAAAAATTTACAGCTCAGGGATGATTATAAAGAGTTTATCCACCTTTGTTTAATTTTTATAGAACTCCTTCCTGCAAAAGACTTTTTTCAAAGCACCTGGTACTTTTAATCATGTCAGATGGATGGAGGCACAGGCCATTCATTCTCTTAAAATATATTGTTTCAGGGATCATCTTTCAATAACAAATTTAGAAAAAGAAGGTATCAGAGATCTTTTCTTATTTTTAATCAATATTTATGCAAAAGCGTGCTTCAATACTTCCACTGCCACTTTAGCCCCCAATTCAAGACCTGCAAATAATAAAATCACTTGTTCACTACAGAAAATTTGATAAATAGGTTACAGACAAAGCACTTGCTAAAATGACAAACCGCCTTTGGTATCTTAACTCGGATCAAGTTGCATTTTCATTTTTAGATAATACTTTGGTGAAAAAAGTCAACATAAGCCACCTTATCTAAACCATCACCACTTCAATCCTTTCCGGCGCAGTGTCCCACGCCGGGACCATCTAATTTTAATTCCAAACTTACAAACGGCACGAAGAATATTTTAATAAAATTTTGCTTTTACAATGAAAGGTTAAAGTAATGTGATTTTAATTTCTAAAAATGTCGTTTGTAAATTCCGGGATAGACCATCATTTCATCCTTTTACGAACAGAATTTTTCTGTGCCGGAAAGGGTTAACGTGACAGTTGTAAGGGAAAATAATTTATTTTCTTTATTATGCCTCCTTTCTTGTAACACAACTTTAATAATAAAATGCAATTGAGCATTATTTGCTCTCATTTCTATACTTCCTTTGCCCTCCCCTTTTAAAAAAAAATCTTTCTGTTTAAAATTCGATTTTTTTCCTTTTCTTTGGAATTTTTTTTAATCAAACACTTTATTGGACTTCACAAAACGAAAAAAAGAAAAACAAAAGGTGGAAAGCAGATGAAATGCAATGTTACAATTTTTTTTTCGCGTTTTCATAAAAAGTCAATTTTTAGGATTCAGGTGAAGTCTGGTACTGAAAAATGCGCATATTTTTAAATCTATACATTAAAAAAAAAAAAAAAAAAGGTGTGTGGTTCTTCAAAGCAAAACTTCTTTTTATAAAATGAGACCTGCATTATGTTCCTAGGTTTAATTGTATTCATTTCATGAAGGAAAAACAGCATTTTTTTGCGAAAAATCACGTTTTTTTCAAACTTAAACCTCAATGAGGCACGGGTTAATATTATCCAAATGAGCTGAAACTTAGCCAATCTCATTTTCTGGTCAATTGGCAACTTTTTGGGGGGTCCCCCCGAAAAAATTCGAAAATTGATTTCTTGTGACCACCCTAGTATACATACATATTCATAGATCACATACACAGCTGCGCAAAAAAATCTCATATTTTCTCAATTATTAGTACTAACAGGAGAAATTGGTTTTTCAAATACGTTATGGTTACGCGTTTTCCAAATTGTTCATTTAGACAACATCATTCACTTTAGTAAACTGAGAAATTTTGTTATAGTATTGAGAATGGGTTGGAAAATGTTTCGTAATGTATGCTTAACCCTCTCGCTGCGTAATTGTTTTATGAAAATAGCTTCAAAAATTGCGTATTTAGCTCTTTCTCGACGAGCGTCTTTTAAGAATTTTTATTCGTTTGCCACCGGTTTTTCAAAACAAAAATTTTCGTCTTATACAATCGGGAAATTTCTTATAAGACAAAAAGATAGGCAAAATTAGATAAGGCAAAATTTAGAATAAAAAAATAATTGGTGGGAATGATCAAGGAGAGTTAATTAAACGGAAAAGTGCATCCTCGATGAAATCTCGGGTTGCGCAAATTTTGCTACTTTTACATTGCCCGAGAAACTCTCGGGTTGCGCAGCGAGAGGGTTAACCTTTCAGGTGCACCGTTTGCAGTTTACAAACGCTTAATTTTAATGCCCAAAACGTCAAATGGCACCAGTAATTTTTTAATACAATTTCGATCTCATAATATGCGTCAGAAGCAAAGAGCTTTTGATTATTTTCAAGTAAATTTGTTCGTACATTGCGGTGTCATTCAATTATTTAAACATTTTTGGAGCAGAAATGCCTTGGCCCTGAAAGGTTTAACGCATAATTTTACGTTCTTAAAATGAAACCTGGACTTAAAAACAGTTTTATAAAGATAATTTACTATGTAAGTTTATGAGTCCTTTAAAATATATATATATATCTTTTCACTACACCTAAAGACACAAAAGTATGTGTAGCAGGCTCCTTTAATTTTACAGGATTTGTTTCTGACAAAAAAGCCGAAGAAACATTAATTTAATGGTTATAAAACGAAAAATTCAAACAAAGGAAAAAAAACTGTAAACGCTGTAGGCAGTCAGTGAAGAAAATTAAGTTCAGCAAGGAATAAATGTAATAAGCATTTTGCGTTCTGAGAAAAAAAGAAAATCAGCGATTTTTTTTCATAAAGTTTGAGTCATTTTTATGCCTTAAATTATTTTTAAAAAGCCTTTAAACAGCTGATATAACAAATGAATAAAAATAGGTTAGTGAAAAACTTTACCTGAGTTTTTTTTTTTTTTACTGATTTTGAAAAGAAACAATGCAAAATAAAATCTTTGTTTTATACTAAATATGATTAATGCCTTTTTTTTTTTGGTAGGTTGTAGTTTTTTTTTCAGTAAAAATTCAGAAAAATGGGTGGAATTATACAGGTGACCATAAAATGATGTCGTAGTTATAAATTTGAATAGTATGAACCGTAAGCGTTGTAGAGTGTTTGTTCAAGATCACAAATAAAGAGTCACTCAAACAGTTTTAGATAAACGCATGCGCGAGTACTGCTTTGTTATTGACTCGCTTACAGTCCCACGTATACAAAATGACAACTCTTGAGCTTAAAGCGTTATTGCAGGGCTGAAGATTTATAAAAGCCATCAGAGTGATGCGATTTTTTCCTTTTGGGTATTTATAAAACATAGTGTATACGTTCCAACGCTACCTAATGATTAACTATAGATGAGATACATAATTGAAGGGGCTATTGCTTCCGTTACTCCGGACTTGTTAACGGAAGTGTGGTAAGAATTGGACTTTAGGTTGGATGTGTGCCGTATAACTAATCGTGTACCTACTGAACATTTCTAAGAAAAACTAGGTTAGTTTACATACATTTTGGTGTACGATTTGTTGTAAATAGTCTAAATTAATTGAAACTGGGACATTCTTTTATAAAAAAAAAAACTGTGTATTTTGCATATTATTTAATCCTCGCATTATCGATATTTGAATTCGGATTAAATTACTCTGTAGCATGTATTTAAATCGATTAAGTATATTATAGTAAGGATGTATACATATTACCATTTCAAATTCTGTATATATTAGTAAATAATTATTTTTCATACCTGTTAATATATAAATGCATTTTTATGTGACAGCGTTCCACAGATAGCCCATTTTTATTATTTACAGAAAGTTGATGTTTTGTTTTCCTTTTTATTTTTAGCAAAAAAATAAAATAAATAATTTCTTCTTAACAATGTATTAATATTTCATGCAATTAAAAGATGTCTACTGAAAATTCTTTTTTGAAAAATAAATAAATAAATTTATGGATGTTTCCGGTATTAAAATATGTCTTTATCACATATGTGTTTGACTGAAAGGATTTTTTTCTGACTAATCCCGTCGAAAAAATTCTTTTAATGTTTTTTTTTTATTATTTCAGTGCGTCAGATAATAAACATATGCATATAAATCAAAACTTAATTTATATATTTTCTGAGTGCATCATGCTTAAATTAATTTTCCTTAAAAAATCTTTACAAGAGCAGATTATTTAATAACATGGTCAACTCGACAAGTTTATTCAAAAATTCCAAGTCATTTTTTCTAACTTAATGAAAACTGGGTATGAAAAGCATATAAAAAAGATAATACATTTCCTGAATTTATGCTGGAAAAAAAATCTATTTAGTGTAACTAAAAACGTAAAAAGCTTATGTAGAAGATTTCTTTCAATGTAATGCATTATTTTTCTTACAATAATAAAACTATATTTATCACTTTGCCGTTCATAAAAAGAGATGCACTAACATGAAAAAACTAGAAATATGTTGTCATTCGGCGAGGTAAATTAAGTTCAGCCAGGGATAAATGTAATAAACATTTTGCGCTCCGACGAAAATATTTTAGAGTGATTTTTTTCGCTTGAAGTATGTACTTTGTATGCATTAAATTGTTTTAAAAGTTATGTAAAACCACTGCAATAATAAAAGAGTGAAAGTTGGATAGTGAAATTGTTTATCTGATTTTTTTCTTCTTTTTTGCGATTAAGTGTGAAAATATGTATATGGATACAATCAAGTTTTATTTTGCTATGTGATATAATATTCATTTATTACGTGCGTTCGTAATCATAAAAATACGTAGCACCTATAGTCCTCTGTTCCTTCCGTCTGTCCACATGTAACAGCGCAGAAACTACCCAGCCGAATGGTTTGAAATTTGATACATATAATATTCGCAGAATTGTGTCGAGTCATTTCAGATTTTATGAAATTCGAATCAATATTTAAAAAGATATTAATAAAGGTTTTCCTCATTCTATTAAATCGTATCATACGTAAGTAATCGAATGATATCCCATGATAGGTAATGATTCAATGTTACCATAGTAATTACGTCATACTTAAGATGGACTCAGGCTATTTCCGTATTACTGATTTAATTATTTATAATTGTCATAAATTTTGTATTCATCCATTTTTTCATAAGAGTACAACAGCTTATGCACCAAGATCTTGAATATTTATGAAACGAGTTACAGTACAAACGCACCTCATTTGCCGTACAAATTCCGACTTGTTTTTCTTCTGTTTTGTGTATGCGTGAGAAAAAATGTTTATGAATACAATCACGTTTTTTATTCCTAAGGGATATATTATTTATTTATTAATGTGTAGGTTTTGCTTGCTTTTTTATAAGAAAGTAATTATGTTGTTAAAGAAAGACCAAGAATACTTCTTTATTGGTGGGAATAAGCACGGATTCTGAGCACCTTATACGCCACGTATACCGGTCGCTCGTCCCCAAGGGTTAATTAGTAATTTTTATTGTATTACAGTAAACTCCTGACTATCCGGTCCTCCGTGCTATCCGGCCTAGTAAAAAAAAGATGAATGTTGCGAACGGCCGAGACAGACAGGTTCTTGTCCGTAGGAAAGTGCTAACACACGACAAGAAGGCTCAACAAGTGATTACAGAATGCAATAGCAGAGGCAGTCATCTATCAACTAATTTTTCAAAAACTAAAAACTAAGCTTTGACTCTTTTATCTTATGCATAACTTTTTATAACTGTGCAATCATTTATTAATAAATAGTAAAATATGATTTACTCTTTTTTTTTTACGAATTAGGCATACGTTTTGTGTTAATGTTTCTCTTATTTTGAAACTGTATCTAATCTTAAAATGTGTGACATGTGTTTTTAATATAATGGGGAGTGGGGGTGAAGGAAGTGAGTAAATATTTATAGAACTCCGGCCTATCCGGCTTTTTTGTTATCCGGCCCACCCTTTTGCCACATTAGGCCGGATAGTCGGGAGTTTCTGTATTTAATTATTATATTATGCAGCGTTCGTTTCACAAAAAGAGCAAGAAGTGCACAAATCTTTTCAGTGGCGGTGATACATTGTTTATACCATTTAATTGTAACTCCAAACTGCCAAATGACTTCCAGACTATTTCAGTAAAATTTTGGGTTTTTATAAAAGCAATGTACGCGTAGAAAAAAATTACCTATTTACAAATAATTTCTTCGTAAATTTTTGTGACATTCAATTATTTCAGCATTTTAGCAACAAAATTACCTTGCCCCAGAAAGGGTTAAAGTTTTGTCGATATAATACTTAAAAGTTTGTAAACTGGAACATTTTAAGCAGTGCCTGGAATACTATTGTGTCCATAATAGCCCTAAACCAGCGGAAGCATCAGGGTAATTCCTAGAGCTTGTACGGAAAGCCTGTTTTTCAAACTCAGAGTCAATAAAAAAAAATTAAAAAGATGGATAATGAAATGTTTTTGGGGTAACAATTATTTTGAAACCGTTCGAAATTAATAAGTGTTCCAGAGACAATTATGCACATAAACACACTTAAGGACAAAAATTTAACTTTAACCCTTAATTGCATGAATTATTCTTTTAGAATTGTGTTTTTTATTTTTATATTAAGGATTAGACACCAGAAATCATAAGATAGATTTTTAACTTTACTTAGTAGCATACTTTTGTAATTTTTAGAGGATTAATATTCTTATATAAATATAGTGGTTGTAAGAACTTAATTTATGTATTAAAAATTAAATAAAAAGATGATGGAAATTTACATCACTATGCAATAAAGGGTTAAAAAAGCACACAAAAAGAATAATGAGAAATGTTATATTGTTGGTGTACAGAAATGAACACGAAAATTTAAATATTTAGAATTTTCAAAACTAAACTAAAACTTATTTTTACTGAGTTTATAATGACTTATAAAATGTTAATCTCTTTCACAGAAATAAATTATTTACCAGCTGTAATGAAAATTTCTACCATATTTTCATACAACCTTTTTATTGCGTTATTTAACATTCATTGGCTTTTTACCAACTACATTCGTACTTCATACTTCGAGGTAGCATAAATATGCACACATATCACAGACTGATTGCCAAATAAGATTTTATGGAGCTGTATGCCGAAGAAAGCTTGGTCCGGACTAGTTTTCTTTACAACGTTTTATAATAACTTTGATCGAACTTTTTCATTTATTCAAAATCACCAGTTCTTTTTAACCCCTTAATTCTCGCTCCCGTCATATTATCGAGCTGTGCCTTTTACTCAAATTGTTTGATTCCCACCAGTTTTATAAAATAGTTAAATTGGCTATATTTTAGTATCGTTTTTACTGTCATTAAATAAAGTGAATCTTTCTTTTTCATAAAAGTGGTGCCAATAAGCAATTTGAATTATTCAACCGTAATTTAATTCGAGCGTGAAGGGGTTAAAACACGAAACTGTCATTTATTTGCTGCTTTATTGATGTGTAGCTATAACAATAAGATAAATACTATTTAATATTTACAACGTATGGAAGCTGAAGTAGATATGCACAAAAATAAATATCCGATATGTAAATTAAATTTTCCAATTGTCATCATTTTATACGTACGGCTACACTGCAATTAGGTGAGTTTTTAATGCTTGCTCAAATTTTTCACGTTCTCCACTAAATGATATTCCTTCCATTAACCCTAGAACTACCGAAAATTTTACTCAAGTTTTATAAAAACATTTTACACCAGAATTTTTACTTAAAACTATTTAATTTGTTTATTTAACTTATTATTGTCTGATTTATAAATTTAGTTTGTTTTGAAGAAATTTCTGGTTTGAATAAATATTTTGAATGTACATGTCGGGTCCATTGGACCCTTCTGGTAGACAGAGGGTTAAACTTCTGTGACATTATGGGCTCACCAATGATTATCTTTTATTCTTGTTTGTTAGAGTAAAAAGCAATTAACCCTAGAACTTGCTACAGAACAATGATTCTTCAAAATTCATCAACAGATCATATCTCTTTTTACATATCTCATATTAAGGTTGTCAAAATCTTTCGGAATGATCATAGTTTTATACGAATTGCGTGTAAAAAGTTCGTTTAAAACAGTAATACTGACGCCATTCAGATATCATAAACTGATATGTTCTACTTGCATATGTATTATTTGCATATGCCATTATTTATTCTTAAGTTAGATCAGGTTTTTTTTTTTTATATATAGAACAATATATTTTTTTACGGTCCTATGTAAGTTATTTCAATTTTTCACATTAAAAGTTTATATCGGAAAAATGTACTGAAATCATCAATGCTTTGTGATTGCTTCGACAAAGTTCTCTTAGATTTGTAACATTTTTGTAACACTCAAATACTAAAAATTCGTGAATTTTTTAACCGCATCATGTTTTGTGAAGGTTTCATTTGTATAGGTTACAATTGATTCTTCTACATTAGATTAAGAGCGATGGACCTCTATTGCAAAACAATAATTTATTTTAACGTTCATGAGTAGGTCTTTTTTCAATTTCTTCCATTACATTGGAAAAAAGGGTTGAAATCTTAACCTCACAGTTTTGTGATTGTTTGAATATATTTCACTAAAGTCAATACTGTTGTAACACTCAGGCACCAAGAAGTGACAAATATCCGAACTGCATCAGACTGTGTACAAGCATCACTTGCGTAGGTGTAGTGTGCGCAGTGTTCTTGCAACAGAGGGCTGGATATCTTGTCCAAATGCTGCTGGAGGAAATCCGCCGCATCTTGTCCACAGTCTTTTGTCACGAAGATGTATTTACACAAGACAAAGTCATTGAAGGCGCTGAAAAATAAAAACAAATACAATAAATATCATACGAAATTTTGGTAATTAAAGTGGTATATACAGGGTGAATCTAAAATACTGGCACAAACTTTGAGGGGTGATAGAGCTCACTATAACAAACAATTACTGTACATGAATATATGAGCGGAAGTGGCGCGTTGAAGTACAAGCACCAAGGGGGCAATTTGGCCATTTTTGTATTTCAAAATTTCTCATTCATACCAGAAAATACTTACGCTATCCTTTTTTTTTTTGTTTAAGACAGACAACAGATGATTACACAAAAAAAATTATTCTTTGAAAATTTCCAGTATGAAGTCGAAATTTTTGAATTAAAATAACACAAAACTGGCATATCTGTCAAATACAGGAAATACATGAAAAGAAATAGAAATGGAGGGTTTTTTATTCCAAATATTCGATTGCATACTTGTTATTTTCAGAGAAGAATTTTTTCTTTATGTAATCATGAAAGGTCTGTCTGAAATAAAAAAAAAGAATAGTATAGGGATTTTCTGGTATGAATGAGAAATTTTGAAATAACAAAGGGGCTAAATTGCCCCCCCCCCTGGTATTTTTACCTCAATGCGTCACTTTTGCCCATACATTCCTATAGAATAAATGATTGTTACAGTGTCCCATACTAACCCTTAAGCTTTGTACCATGAATTTAGAATCACTCTGTATATTGTGATAGTTCAACACATACAACAAGTTGGGTTCTACTGTATCGTGTAAACAGTGTTGCCAATTGTTTAGTTTGGTAACAAATGACTACATTTTATTGTTGTTTTCTTCATCACTTTCCTGAAATATTTCTATCCCATATTTTAAGATAATGCCATGTATAAGCTTTAAACGGTATATAATACTTCTGTATATAATCTATTCGATGTAAAATCTGTTGTCAATCGCTTAGTATCGTTCGTATATAAGTCAACCATCAAAGTTGTAAACAAAATTTTAGAAAATAAATAAATACCTAGTATACACATTGTACTCCATTTCTTGTAAACCGTTGAAAAATTTTATTAACCGATAGTAAAAAAAAACTTCTGTAAATGGATTAATAAATGTCCATTGAAGTCAACGATATATTCTTTATCTGCGTGTTTCTAATTTGAATTATAATTTATTTGCTGCCAAATCCATGACCACAGGTGTGGTAGTGTCTCCAAGTTTAACACCTAAAATGGCTTTGTAATAAAATGACATAAACCCATTCTTTTATAGTAAATATTTTTGTACGTAATTTCCTGCGTATAATCCGCAGATCAAACGACCATTTTTCGACACAGAAAAGTTTTTAAATAAAATGTAAGATTTTAAATCGCGGTAAATATCTTGCTTCAAAAACTAAATAAAATTTCCGGGTCCAAACACAATTGTTTGATCCGCGGATTATACACCGGAAATTACGGTACTTAAGGTGATTCTCGAATTCCTGCTCAACAACGAAAACTTTCTGACACAATTCCTGTCTGATTTTTAAACATAAAAGCAAAAAATTGACAGGTCTGACTAATGAAACGATTACAAATCGGATAGAGTTTTTCCTTTCTTAATAAATAAATTGCTTATCGAGTTATAAGCAATAATATTTCTTTGGTGACAAGTTTTTCCACTTTCGCGAGTTGATACGTCTGGAATTCGGTTTAAAAAGCTCATTTTGACAGTATTTTCTGAATGATTTTCTGGCTTTATTCAAAAACTAAAAACGTCATTCAATTACATAATTTATGAATAATAACACCTGCCAACTTCATGCGTTTTAAAACTAAATGAATAAAGAATTATGTCAGTAAGTAGTTTGCCAAAATACGTTTTAGAAATCTATGCTGCCATATTGAGATAACTAAATTTTGGTTAAATATGAAAATATTTCTTTTAAAAATTTAAGCTTTAAACAAATTTTTGTAGAAAGCTATAATTTATGTGAAAAAGTTTGAAAAATGTCCCCCATAAACTGAGCGCCTTACGATTTATCGTGACATCCTTAGATTTCGCTGAAAGGAAAATCAGTCTATTTGAAATTTCGTTATAATATTATCATTTCAGTTAAAGTTATGAACAAAAATCCAAATTTCGATTTAATTTTAGATTGTACTTTTGACTGAATAAATGTGAATCTAATGTGTTATGAAAATATTATGTTTATTCTGTTTTGAAAGAACCTACATGCACGTGTGTATACATGTTGGAAGCGAAATGTCGGAAAAACAATATAGCAATTCATATACGAGTCAAATGCCATTTCTGAAACGATGTTAAAAAACTCTTCAAACACGATGTCACGAATGTTTTTTTTTTTTCTTTGATCGGTTAAATAAATATTTACAGTAAATATTTACGAGTCGAAATCCGTCGAATTTGACGAATGAAAATGTTTAAAAGAACCGATTAAATGAATTTATAAACAAATAACAAAAAATAATTACAATAATGAATCAATATTTTACCCTCAACCCAAGATTTTATCGGGGATGCATTTTTTCCGCATAATTAACCCTCCTTGATTATTCCCACCAATTATTTTTTATTGTTAATTTTGCCTTATTTAATCGAAGCATTTTCCCCGATTAAATTAGATAAAAAATTTTGTTTTGAAAAACCGGTGACAAAAGAATAAAAATTCTTAAAAGACGCTCGTCGCGAAGGAATTAAATACGCAATTTTTTAAGCTATTTTTATAAAACACTTATGCAGCGAGAGGGTTAAGCCTTAACCGCTCTTAACGGTCTCACAGACCGCTATTTTTATCAATTTTCACTGTTTAACTTGTTATTTTCAGTTTAACTATAGATACTGGTTAAATCTTGTTTCCTTTATACCCGAATCACCACAGACTTCTGAATATGTGAATTTGAACCCATTTTGGACCATGGATGTATATATGCACCGATAAAAAGTGCATACAGAAATTGGTCTTTTACCAGTAAAATCGAAAAGCAATATTTGCTTTCTATAATTACAGCATTTTCGCGATTTCTTAAGTAAAAATAAATTTCTTTTAAAAAGTGGTGCCAATCAAAAAAATTTGTGTAAAAGCCGCGGTTCCCGAAAGGGTTAAGTATAATAGTGCATAAAGTTTAGAACAAGTATTCTGTTACAAAGTAAAAAGTTATCCTGTACATAAAGTTTAGAACAGAAATAGTACTTTCTGAGTTAATGTAGCCTTTTATTCCTCTTTAGATTAAGCGGCCTCACAGTAGTTATGCGACAATTTTTGTCACAGCTGTCAAATGTTAATAAATATATTTCCGTACTCGATGTCAAGTTTGCCAGTCACAATTTTGCATGTAAAAATTCGCGTTCTTTACTTGAAGAGCTCTAATCTGAATGCCGGCGAAATCAATAAATTTATTTTTAGACGCACTTTTAGTAAAATATTAAGTTTTATCAAAGGAAATAGTCATTCCATTTTCACAATGACATTATTTTTACCCACTGAAGCCGCCTGAGATGAGCATCTCAATCTCAGTGTCAGCGGTATGAAAAAAAATGAGATGTAAAAGCGTTACGCGTAAAAATGTGTTATTTTATATAGTGACGTCATTTTCTGTTCAAAAGTTTTTAAAAAGTTATTTTTAATTGCAATACGAAAACGGCATCCGTAATGATATGGTAATTACCATTGTTTCCCTTCTCTCTTCAGCAATGCAACTATCCTGATTGCCACCTATGTGAAGAATTTTCATAAAAGACTTTTAACCCCTTGGGGACGAGCGACACGTATACGTGCCACATGAAGCGCTCAGAATCCTTTTTTTAACTCACCAGTAAAATTTTACTGTAAAATTTGCCTTATTTAATCAGCGCATTTTCTCGATTCAAGAAGACACAAATTTCTGTTTTTAAAAAACGGTGACTAAAGATTAAGAATTTCGTAAAAGGCTGTCGTCCCGAAGGGGTTAAAACTAAAATATAAAAATAGGACTTTTTTTTAAATAGCGATTGTGGGCACGTTTACAAATGAAGTACTTTCATTTAAGAAAATAACTATCAAAATCGGCTCAGTAGAAAGCTCTGGCTACATAGATGACTAAGAAAACAGACTTGTCTTTTAAATATATAGATTATAAATAAATGGAAATGATGTGATTTTAAAAAATATTACATCTGTGCATACCAAGGATCTATAAATAAATAGCAGAAGTTCAGTCTATTTAGATGCAGGAATAAAGGTCAGTGAATATGGTGTCATCGTTGACACAATTATAACAACATATAGTACATTTATGGAACAAATTAATCTTTTTTTTCTGAATGACGTCGTTTTCCTCATCGGAAACATTTCGCTTTAGGTATTAATTTTTATCATAGATTATTTTCTGTTATTTTATTTACATATGTTTTATTTACATATAGAATACTTAATATTATTTCTTAATAAATAATTTGTTTTTTCGTGATTAATACATAATTACACGAAATCATTTTATTATAGTTAAATTTTATGAAAATCATTAATTTTTTTTCTTTTAAACACGATGATACATTCACTGGTGAAATCACGCTTCTGATTAGTGGGATGTAATAAAAAACTAGTTGGATGTGCCAATCCCAAAACTTTCTTCTATCTTATACATCTTAATATTTCAAAACCTAGTTACACATGTTAATACTTCAATATTATTAGTTCAATACTATGCGAACTTTGATTTTCATCTTAAATTTCTGCTCAAGTCAATTAAACGGACTAAAAACGAGTTAATCTATATCATGATATTTGTTAAAATTATTAATTTTTCCTTATTTTGTTGTTATCAGCTGTTTGCGAATAGCCGGCTTAGCAGGAAGCGAGTTCCCGCCGCTGCATGAACCGCCGATGCACAATAGAACTACGAAAAATCAAGAAAATATAGAAAAATCGCTAGCACAGAGCCCCTTTACCGCGCAATATTTCCAAATTCAAGGAGGACCTGTTGGCCAAAGCCAAAAACAAGCACAAAAATTTTGGTTCAATTGTATGCATAATTTTATACGTTGTTCGATGGTACAATAATGAAAATGGCACAGAGATCGGAATTATAGCGCACCCTTCTGGCGGAATTTTTTCAAGTTCAGGGAGGACTTGTTTGCCATAGCCAGAAACATGGAAAAAAAATTTGGTTCAATTATATGGATAACTTCATACACTTTTCGATGGTACAATAATGAAAATGGTACAGACATCGCAATTATAGTGCCCCCTACCGGCAGAATTTTTCCAAATTCAGGGAGGACCTTCGTGACATGACCAAAAACAATCACATAAAATTTGGTTCAATTCTATGCATAACTTCATACACTTTTCGACGGTACAATATTCAAAATGGCGCAAAAATTGCACAAAAATCGCTATTACAGCGCCATCTACGGGCGATTTTTTTACAAAATAAGGGAGGACCTCCTTTCCATAGCCAAGAACTTAAAAAAAATTTTTGGTTCAATTCTATGCATAACTTCACACACTTTTCGATGGTACAATATTCAAAATCGCACAAAAATCGCTATTACAGCGCCCCCTAACGGCGAATTTTTTGCAAATTCAGGGAGGACATGCATACCATATCCAAAAACTTGAAATAAAAATTTGGTTTAATTCTATGCATAACTTCATACACTTTTGGACGGTACAACATTCAGAATCGCACAAAAATCGCTATTATAGCGCCCCCTACCGGTGAATTTTTTCCAAATTCTGGGACGACCAGCATGCCATAGCCAAAAACTTAAAATAAAAATTTGGTTCAATTCTATGCATAACTTCATACACTTTTGGATGGTACAATATTCAAAATCGCACAAAAATCGCATTTACAACGCCCCCTACCGTCGATTTTTTTCCAAATTCAGGGAGGATCTGCTTGCCATATCCGAAAACTTAAAATAAAAATTTGGTTCAATTCCATGCATATCTCCATACACTTTTGGATGGTACAATATTCAAAATCGCACAAAAATTACTATATCAGCGCCCCCTACCGGCGATTTTTTTCCAAATTCCAGGAGGACCTGCTTGCCATAGCCAAAAACTTAAAATAAAATTTTGGTTTAATTCTATACATAACTTGATACACTTTTTGATGGTAGATTGGCGACAGACAGACGGACAGACGGACAGACGGACGGACGGACAGACGGACACACAGACAGACAGACATTTTCTATAAACATGTTTTTTGGAATCTCTGACCCCTAAAACATGTAAATCCGTCGAAAACCGGAAGTCGAAAAAAATTTCGATTACAATACTTTCTTCTATTGAAGATAGAAGAAAGTAAAAATAAATTTATATTATAGAGAGAAAAGCTTAACCTGATTGCCACCAGTTTGAAGAATTATAGTAAAGAGGTTTTAAAATGAAAAATAAAATATAAAATGAAAATATATGAAAAAATAGCTAGAATAGGCGCATCTACAAATGAATAGCTTTCATTTAAAAAAATAATTATCAAAATCGATTCAGCTCTTTAGTCATCAGCTCAGGCTGATGACTAAAAAAACACTGTCTGGCCTTTTAAATATATAGGTTGAACTGATTTTTACTTTCTTCTATCTTCAATAGAAGAAAGTATTGTAATCGAAATTTTTTTCGACTTCCGGTTTTCGACGGATTTGCATGTTGTAGGGGTCAGAGATTCCAAAAAACATGTTTATAGAAAATGTCTGTCTGTCTGTGTGTCCGTCTGTCCGTCCGTCCGTCTGTCCGTCTGTCTGTCGCCATTGTACCATTAAAAAGTGTATGAAGTTATGTATAGAATTAAACCAAAATTTTATTATAAGTTTTTGGCTATGGCAAGCAGGTCCTCCCGGAATTTGGAAAAAATTCGCCGGTAGGGGGCGCTGATATAACAATTTTTGTGCGATTTTGAATATTGTACCAACCAAAATTGTATGGAGTTATGCATATAATTGAACCAAATTTTTATTTTAAGTTATTGGATATGACAAGCAGGTCCTCCCTGAATTTGGAAAAAATTCGCCGGTAGGGGCGCAGTAAATGCGATTTTGAACATTGTACCATCGAAAAGTGTATGAAGTTATGCATAGAATTGAACCAAATTTTTATTTTAAGTTTTTGGCTATGGCAAGCAGGTCCTCCCTGAATGTGGAAAAAATTCGCCGGTAGGGGGCGCTGTAATAGCGATTTTTGTGCGATTTTGAATATTGTACCATCCAAAAGTGTATGAAGTTATGCATAGAATTCACCCAAATTTTTATTTTAAGTTTTTGGATATGGCAAGCAGGTCCTCCCTGAATTTGCAAAAAATTCGCCGTTAGGGGGCGCTGTAATAGCGATTTTTGTGCGATTTTGAATATTGTAACGTCCAAAAGTGTATGAAGTTATGCATAGAATTAAACCAAATTTTTATTTTAAGTTTTTGGATATGGCAAGCAGGTCCTGCCTGACTTCGCAAAAAATTCGCCGTTAGGGCCCCTGTAATAGCGATTTCTGTGCGATTTGGAATATTGTACCATCGAAAAGTGTATGAAGTTACGCATAGAATTGAACCAAAAAAAAATTTTAAGTTCTTGGCTATGGCAAGGAGGTCCTCCCTTAATTTGTAAAAGAATCGCTCGTAGAGGGCACTGTAATAGCGATTTTTGTACAATTTTTGTGCCATTTTGAATATTTTACCGTCGAAAAGTGTATGAAGTTATGCATAGAATTGAACCAAATTTTATGTATTTATTTTTGGTCATGTCATGAAGGTCCTCCCTGAATATGGAAAAATTCTGCCGGAAGGGGGCACTATAATTGCGATGTCTGTACCATTTTCATTATTGTACCATCGAAAAGTGTATGAAGTTATGCATATAATTGAACCAAATTTTTAATGCATGTTTCTGGCTATGGCAAACAAGTCCTCCCTGAACTTGAAAAAATTCCGAAAGAAGGGGGCGCTATAATTCCGATCTCTGTGCCATTTTCATTATTGTACCATCGAACAGCGTATAAAATTATGCATACAATTGAACCAAAGTGTTTGTGCTTGTTTTTGGCTTTGGCCAACAGGTCCTCCTTGAATTTGGAAATATTGCGCGGTAAAGGGGCTCCGTGCTAGCGATTTTTGTATACTTTTCCTGATTTTTCGTAGTTCTATTGTGCATCGGCGGCTCATGCAGCGGCGGGAACTCGCTTCCTGCTAACCCGGCTATTCGCAAACAGCTGATAACAACAGAATAAGGAAAAATTAATAATTTTAACAAATATCATGATATAGATTAACTCGTTTTTAGTCCGTTTAATTGACTTGAGCAGAAATTTAAGATGAAAATCAAAGTTGGTATAGTATTGAACTAATAATATTGAAGTATTAACATGTGTAACTAGGTTTTGAAATATTAAGATGCATAAGATAGAAGAAAGTTTTGGGATTGGCACATCCAACTAGTTTAATTCTGAGTTTAAAATTTTAATCATATTTTTTTTATATTCTACAATTTGATTTCCAATTTTATGTGCTGATTGAAAAATCAGATTGTTTATTTTCAGAAATTCCTCATAAATTTCGATCTTCTATTCTTCAATGTAAAAAAATGAGCTTTTTTACATAAAAGAACCTTGTAGATAATGATTATTAATTTTGAAGACTTTTGATTTTTGACAAATGGGCTATTTTTTTATTAACTTATATACCAGTCGAACTCATTATTTGGCTTCAATTCCTTTTCGGATATACTTTGAGTTATGCTCATATATATACGGTAAACGTAGAAAAGATTCTCCAAACTAAATCTTCATATAATTTTCGTGTAAGGGGAAAACTAATGTTAAATTTCAAGAAATTAGATTTTTCCAGAAACTTTTAATGAAAGAACAACGTTTTCGGTGAATTTGTAAACAAACGGCAGAAAAATGCCTACAATAATGCTATTAGGGGTACCAGGAAATTCTGTCGCATACTGTTCTTTCGCGCCTACTTTTTTTAAAAATTCAGATTTCTTCATTGACACCACTTTTTACTTTCTTCTATCTTCAATAGAAGAAAGTATTGTAATCGAAATTTTTTTCGACTTCCGGTTTTCGACGGATTTGCATGTTTTAGGGGTCAGAGATTCCAAAAAACGTGTTTATAGAAAATGTCTGTGTGTCCGTCTGTCCGTCTGTCCGTCGCCATTGTACCATCAAAAAGTGTATGAAGTTATGTATAGAATTAAACCAAAATTTTATTATAAGTTTTTGGCTATGGCAAGCAGGTCCTACCGGAATTTGGAAAAAATTCGCCGGTAGGGGGCGCTGATATAACAATTTTTGTGCGATTTTGAATATTGTACCATCCAAAAGTGTATGGAGTTATGCATAGAATTGAACCAAATTTTTAGTTTAAGTTTTTGGATATGACAAGTAGGTCCTCCCTGAATTTGGAAAAAATTCGCCGGTAGGGGGCGCTGTAAATGCGTTTTTTGTGCGATTTTGAATATTGTACCATCGAAAAGTGTATGAAGTTATGCATAGAATTGAACCAAATTTTTATTTTAAGTTTTTGGCTATGGCAAGCAGGTCCTCTCTGAATTTGGAAAAAATTCGCCGGTAGGGGGCGCTGTAATAGCGATTTTTGTGCGATTTTGAATATTGTACCGTCCAAAAGTGTATGAAGTTATGCATAGAATTAAACCAAATTTTTATTTTAAGTTTTTGGCTATGGCAAGCAGGTACTCCCTGAATTTGGAAAAAATTCGCCGGTAGGGGGCGCTGTAATAGCGATTTTTGTGCGATTTTGAATATTGTACCTTCCAAAAGTGTATGAAGTTATGCATCGAATTAAACCAAATTTTTATTTTAAGTTTTTGGCTATGGCAAGCAGGTCCTCTTTGAATTTGGAAAAAATTCGCCGGTAGGGGGCGCTGTAATAACGATTTTTGTGCGATTTTGAATATTGTACCGCCCAAAAGTGTATGAAGTTATGCATCGAATTAAACCAAATTTTTATTTTAAGTTTTTGGCTATGGCAAGCAGATCCTCCCTGAATTTGGAAAAAATTAGCCGGTAGGGGGCGCTGTAATATGGATTTTTGTGCGATTTTGAATATTTTACCGTCCAAAAGTGTATGAAGTTATGCATAGAATTAAACCAAATTTTTATTTTAAGTTTTTGGCTATGGCAAGCAGGTCCTCCCTGAATTTGGAAAAAATTCGCCGGTAGGGGGCGCTGTAATAACGATTTTTGTGCGATTTTGAATATTGTACCGTCCAAAAGTGTATGAAGTTATGCATCGAATTAAACCAAATTTTTATTTTAAGTTTTTGGCTATGGCAAGCAGATCTTCCCTGAATTTGGAAAAAATTAGCCGGTAGGGGGCGCTGTAATATGGATTTTTGTGCGATTTTGAATATTTTACCGTCCAAAAGTGTATGAAGTTATGCATAGAATTAAACCAAATTTTTATTTTAAGTTTTTGGATATGGCAAGCAGGTCCTCCATGAATTTGCAAAAAATTCGCCATTAGGGGGCGCTGTAATAGCGATTTTTGTGCGATTTTGAATATTGCACCATCGAAAAGTGTATGAAGTTATGCATAGAATTGAACCAAAAAAAATTTTAAGTTCTTGGCTATGGCAAGGAGGTCCTCCCTTAATTTGTAAAAAAATCGCTCGTAGAAGGCGCTGTAATAGCGATTTTTGTACAATTTTTGTGCCATTTTGAATATTGTACCGCCGAAAAGTGTATGAAGTTATGCATAGAATTGAACCAAATTTTATGTGTTTATTTTTGGTCATGTCACGAAGGTCCTCCCTGAATATGGAAAAATTCTGCCGGAAGGGGGCACTATAATTGCGATGTCTGTACCATTTTCATTATTGTACCATCGAAAAGTGTATGAAGTTACCCATATAATTGAACCAAATTTTTAATGCATGTTTCTGGCTATGGCAAACAAGTCCTCCCTGAACTTGAAAAAATTCCGAAAGAAGGGGGCGCTATAATTCCGATCTCTGTGCCATTTTCATTATTGTACCATCGAACAGCGTATAAAATTATGCATACAATTGAACCAAAATGTTTGTGCTTGTTTTTGGCTTTGGCCAACAGGTTCTCCTTGAATTTGGAAATATTGCGCGGTAAAGGGGCTCCGTTCTAGCGATTTTTGCATACTTTTCTTGATTTTTCGTAGTTCTATTCTGCATCGGCGGCTCATGCAGCGGCGGTAACTCGCTTCCTGCTATGCCGGCTATTCGCAAACAGCTAATAACGACAGAATAAGGAAAAATTAATAATTTTAACAAATATCGTGATATAGATTAACTCGTTTTTAGTCCGTTTAATTGACTTGAGCAGAAATTTAAGATGAAAATCAAAGTTGGTATAGTATTGAACTAATAATATTGAAGTATTAACATGTGTAACTAGGTTTTGAAATATTAAGATGTATAAGATAGAAGAAAGTTTTGGGATTGGCACATCCAACTAGTTTAAAATGGTAAAATTCCCATTGTTTCCACCTTAATGTGAAATGTGAAAACTATGACAGTTTTACCATTTCAAAAAAGTGGTCCTAATGAAGAAACTATAATTTTAAAAAAGTAGGCGTGAAAGAACATTATGCGACAGAATTTTCCGGTACCCTTAATAGCTATGACTAGAGCATGATTATTGCAGGGAAAGTCTTCCCCCAGTAAAAACGAATAGAGATTTTTATTTATTTGCAACAAAAATTCTGCATGAATAAGTCTTTTTAATAAGGTGAAAAATTCTACTCTAATTTAGTGGTGAAGTTTCGCCCGGTGAGTATCTATCTCAGATTATGACTAGTAAATTATCAGGAGATTTCTATGTAATCAATGCTTTAAAAAATACTTCAAAATCGATCATCAAAAAGTGTTGAAACGGTACTTTTTTTTAACTACGAGCAAAATTTCTCTCCAACAACTCAACATTTTTACATGCCATCTTCACGAATTTATAGATTATATGTATATATTAAGACTGAATCTAATCTAATGTAATCTAATCTAAATCTAAATATGTATATATTTTAGTAGAACATATTTTTGAGAAGGAATTGTTTTTTATAAACAGGCAAAACTTTCTATTCACATTTACTGGTGGATGTTTATCTCGGTAATATAATAATGTACGAGGGAAAGTCAGAAAGTAGGTCACAAATCGATATGAGAAGTCGGAAATTAGTAGTAAATTGTTTCCAAATATGCCAAGAGGTGGCAGCGCTTCCAACTGTAAGATGCCAATTTCGAATTTATCAGACAACAGTTGTATAAGATGAGCAGGTGCGTTCAAAAGTTGTTGACGAGGAACGAAGTAGTAGTCCTGTTGAGATTGCGACAGAAGAAACAGTGCAGAAGGTTGAGGAAATGGTTAGAGCTGACAGGCGAACAATAATAGACAGCATTAGCAACTGTAACAGGGTGTTTCACATGGTTTAGCACACAGCTGAATAATGCCGACCTTGAATGCGAGGTACAGATATGGCTGAAAGGGCAGTTCAAGAATTTAATGCAGCAGGTATTAGAAAACTCATAAAGAGATGGGAAAAATTTATCAATGTAAATGACGATTGTATAGAAAAATAAGCATGTCTTTTAAGTATGTATCTTGGTTTCCCTTTTTATTGGCTTCTGTGACCTACTTACAGACTTGCCCTCGTATTATAATGTATTTCGTTGACATTGATAGTAGGATTGTTTAACCACTTAACCTACGATTTACGTCTCAACAGCCCACGGTTTGGCAAATCCATAGCTACCACTGAAATTTAATAGAGATTTTCGCCTAGTTTAATGATGGAATATCGACGATTAAATTAAACTATATTTACTGTGAAATTTTAGTGGTAGGATGAATTTACATTTGGCTCGATCATCGTACGCAGGCTATACCCGTCATTGTAGGTTAAGGGGTTAAATAGTCACAGTATAGGGGAACTACGAGGCAAATTTCCACCCGTAAAAACGAATGCCGTATATACTCCATAGTTGCCAACTTCTGACTTAACTTCCGTTCAATATGAGTTCATTTAAACCATGTTAAACATGTTTCGAAACAGAATGTATTTTAAAGAAATGATATGAAACAAGTTCCACGAAGAAAAAGGAAGTTAAATAATTAGTGATTTATCTAAAATATTTACCATTTAGAAACCTCTTTAACCTGGTTTAAATTAACTCACACTTTACGGAATTTAAGTTGGAAGTTAGCAGGTATGTATAGCCACGTATAACTCGACCACAATTTCGCGAAAAAAATATCTTGAACACGATCTTTTTCGACTAGTTATCATTGTCTTATTTAATATCAGAAATCTTTTCAAAGTTCTTCAATTAGATTAATACGAAGATAACTTTTGTTAAATATGGTATTAGTGTTGTTATTCCTCTCGAATTTGATGTCCGCTTATACGCGAGTATAGGTACCCAGGTCAAAATTATTGCTAGTACCAGCATAAAAAAGTATGCTAGTTATTGCTATGTATTGCTTTGTCTGCTAGATTTTCATGCTAGTATATGCTTTACAATGCTAGCCAGCATCACATGCTATATAGCTAGCTTACATAGCAATACCATGAAAAGCTATATGCAAGCATTTTATGCATGTTTGCTGTTTAAGCTTCTTCCAAAGCATGAGAGGTAGGTACAGTCGTGGAAAAAAAAAGTAAACACCCCCTACTAACTCCTCAACAAATCATCGTAGAAGAAAGTTACTGGTACCGAACGATTCGAAATAAAGTCTACTTTTAAATGATGTATATAAAATTTTCTTAGGCGGTCATCTACATATTAAAACGAATCCAAACTTCATTTTTTTCAAAGGCAATACTCAATTTTAACGAGATATTTCAAATATTCGGTTCAAACTATGCCTAGACACCAAATTTCAAGTCATTTTAATGATAAGTTTTTGAATTATAAACATTCAAAATTTAGTGCTTCTAATGTTAAATTACATTTTCATATTTTTATTTATATCTCCCGAAATTATGCTCGTAATGTGCTAATTTTTTTTTTTTTTTGTAGTAATAATACTAATATACCCAAACTTAAATAAGCTGAATTTGCAATTTTTATAATTTTATGATATGAATTATGAATTATGAAATTAATATTCGAAAAAATTATGAATTGCAACCTACAATTATTTTGATGGATTTAGATTTATTAAGTCCTGTTTTATGGAAATTCAAAAATTTCACATTTTTCTTCCAAGTAGTTTTCAAATTATGCTTAAAAAACGGCAAAATGATGGTTTAAGGGGCCGTCTATGATGGAAGTGAGTAGACATTTTGAAATTTATTCTGCTGTATTGTAATCTAACACGCTTCATTGACTCCTTGAGTGGCGCTTAAGGTGCCTTGATCAAGGAAGGGGCTCTCTCGGTTAACAATCCAGTACGGAACTTCAATTTGGATACAGCCCTTAAAATACGCTCGTTTTAAAATAATTAATTTGTCGGAAACTTATGGTACGAATTGCATAAAACTTCGTTTTTAGGCTAATTGAAGGGTGTAGAGTTCATTTATACAGTTAGAATTGGGTACTGCTATTGAAAAAACAAAGTTATGGTTCGTTTTAATATGTAGATGGCCCCCTAAGAAAATTTTATATAAATAATTTAAAAGTAGACTTTATTTCCAATCGTTCGGTACTAGTAACTTTCTTCTACGATAATTTGTTGAGGAGTTAGTAGGGGGTGTTTACTTTTTTTTTTCAACGACTGTACCTTCACGTGCTATTATACGCTTTTTTATGCTTTCCAGCATAATATGCTATGCAGCCAGCTTAGGGAGAAATAGCATGGCAAGCTATGTACAAGCATTTTACGCTTGTTGGTTGTTTAACCCCTTGAGGGGCAAACAAAACTGTCTATAAATATTGAATTCTCACCGGAATAATCGAAAAGTTTTATTTTTAAATAAGGAAAAGCAAATTTTCAGCAACTTTCCTCCAAAGCTAAATATATAAAATTTAGTTAAAATTTTCTGGTGAGAATCTTGTTTAAATTAGGTGGGATATATTTTATCCTACCGCCCCTCAAGGGGTTTCATCCAAAGCATGGAGAGGTAGGTACCTTAACGTGCTATTATATGCTTTCTTGTGCTTGGCAGTATATTGTGCTATGCAGCCAGTTTATTGAGAAATAGTATGACAAGCTATGTACAAGCATGTTACGCTTATTTGCTGTTTAAGCTTCTTTCAAAGTATAGAGAGAGGTAGGTACCTTAAGATGCTAGTATATGCTTTTTTTATGCTTACCCGCATAATATGCTATGCAGCCAGCTCAGGGAGAAATAGCATGACAAGTTAGTATGTACAAGCATTTTATGTACTTATTTGTTGTTTAAACTTCTGTCAAAGCAGTTAGGTACTTTTACATGCTATTATATGCGTTTTTATGCTTACCAGCATAATATGCTATACAAACAGGTTCGATAGAAAACAGCATGACGTACTATGTGCCAGTAACATATGCTAATTTGCTACACAAGTCTCTTCTCAATAATGATGAGGTAGGTACTTAATGAAGCATTGTGTGCTTGTTAATGCTTGGCAGCATGAAATGTTTATTTTTTTATTTTTATTTTTTAGTTAGTTACTCGAAAAATATGTATTTGACATTTTTTTTTAAATAGAAGAAAAGGAAATTTTAATTACAAATTAAATTAATTTTTCAAATCCGGGGAGAGACAATAGCTCTCTTCCACCTCCGTCCCCCCCCCCCCGCCTCCCAGCAAAAAATTCTTACTTTCTCTTTTATTTTAAGCTAAGAGAAAAGATTAAATTTCAATTTGTTTTTCAAAATCGGAGGAAAAAAAAGTTAAATTTACAACTCGAGGGAGGCTTAATGGATCACCTAAGCCCTCTTCCCTTAACTTAATATTCAGGAGTTTGCGTTATGGGGGTTTCACTGTAGATTGCAATTTTGCAAGATGTAAAATATAACTTCTATTTTCATAATTAACTTCTTTGGGGGTGTGCGAAATTCTGTGAGGGATTTCACTTCTATGAGAGACTTCTAGGGAATCCCCCCCCCCCCGCCTATAATGGAATTTGTTTCTTCTGTTTCTTAGAATTTAAATATTCTAACTTACTCGAAAAAAAATTCAGTAAGTCCGAAATAGGAAGAAAATTCATAGCTGCACTTTCTCTTAGTATTTAATTCTTTTAAGTTTCCCGAAAAGATTAAATTAACAGTGTTTATTAAAATCAGAGAACAAAATATTAGTTTGTTAAATTTCAAAATCCAGGGGCGGTAGATTTCCTTTTCGAACCAATACAACGTAAATTCAATACTGCCTTCGTTCACCCGTTTTAGATAAAATCTAAACACATAAATCTAAAAAAAACTGAAAATTAATTTCTATAAATGATTTATTGGGAAAAAGCGCCAACCCCCCAACCCCCCTCCACGGTTCGGATAAAATTTTAACACATAAATATTAAAAAAAAAAAAAAAAACTGAAAATTAATTTCCATGAAGGACTTTTGGGAAAAAGCGCCTCCTCTCCACTTCCCCATCGCAAAATTCTTTGCTGTTAATTCTCTTAGTGTTTAATTATTTTAATTATACAAAAAAAAAAAAAAATCCCTGCTTTTCAAAAAGAGAATTTTGTCAGTTAAATTTCAAAATTCAAGGAGAAAGAACTGTTTCATTTAAGAAATAGTTCATAACAATCGAATTGAAAATATGTACAATTGACTCCCCCTCTCCAATAAGGACTAACATTTTAAAATCTTAACCCCAACCTGAAATTGATAAATTCTATCCTTAATACACTTCAAAATCTTTTATTTTTCTGCAACAAATATTTATGACCGTATTCAAAGCATTCATTAAGCAAAGAAAATTCCACTAATGAATTATAATAATCAAGCCATATTCTAATTATCCATTAAACATAGAAAAAACCCTAATAATAAATTAACCTTATTAATTGAAACTTGGAGAATAACAGCATCGATAAATTCACCTTTATCTTATAAAAATATCAACACACAGAAGAATCAGCTCTACATCCATTACCCGCATTAAAATCTTTTACAAACTCAACTCCAGTAGCGAAGTGACTATTTCCCAAACCGGAGGTAGTGAGTTCTGTCCTTCTCGGAGGAAAAGAAAAACCGATATAAGACAAAATAATTCTTTGTAACGTTATATAAGACAAAATAATTATAATAAAATATTTGCAAAAAATAAAAGCAAGTGATGCTAGAAAAGTAATGCTAGCATAACAAAAAATAAAAGCAAGTGAAGGTAGAGAGGTAATGTCAGCCTAGCAAAAATTAAAAGCAAATGATACTAGAAAAGCAAAAATTAAAAGCAACTGATGGTAGAATGTAATGATAGAATAGCAACAAAACAAGTATCTGTTGCTTGTGAATTACTGCTAGAATAGCAGAAATTACAAGCAAGTGGTGATCTTGATTGCTGCTAGGCCAGCAATATATTCAAGCAACACAAGCTGGAATATGTATGCTGGCCAAGCAGTAAAGTGTTCCAATACACACCATGACTTGCTGGGAATTATGGTGGAACCAGCAAATGTGTTATGGTAGTTTATGCTAGTTTACTTTGCTGGGATACGGTATTTAATGCTTGTCTAGCAAACAAATAAAAGCATGAATTTCGACCTGGGTATTTTCGCCATAATTACGACAGCAATTGCAGTGTTGTTGTTCTTTTACATAGGATTAACAGGATCGGATTACCCAAGGATAAAACGTCCATCAGTAAATTTCTAGAGAAATTTACGCCGTTGTTAAACGCCTTATTCCTGCAAGTTTGAATGGTTATTCTTTATTCTTGATATAGTAGGAACAATGGAAAATACAGGAGGGGTTCTGTATTACATAGTTGCTAAGAAACTTTACATCAAATGTAAAAGTTGTTTCAACTAGGTGATGAATAGGGAGTCATGAGAGTAAAATGTTTAAGTGTGGTTAACCAGCATTAAAAATAAATAATACTTTTTTAATGACAGGTAGTTTAAAACGCATTAAGAAGTAAATGATATTAAATTAAAAATATTAGGAATTGATTATTATTTTTATGTTTAAATGATTAAGAAATAAAAATTAAAGTTTATAAACTTAAGTCAAATAAAGGTTATTAAAAAGTAAAATTTAAGATAGATAAATTAATTTAGAGTATAGCTCGGTGACACTCTGTGAATAAAGTAATATAAAATTACTTAAAAAAATTTCTCGTATAAATTCGAATTTCTGAATAAATAAACCATGTTAGATTTGGCAAAACCGTGTGTAAACTTACCAGCAAGATTCCCTCAGTCCTTCATCCACATTTTTCTGCTCGTCGACACTCTCCGATAGTTTTACGAGGTGCTTATACTTAAGAGCGCATTTTTCGTCTAACAAAGACACATTCCGGTAGCAAGGGGCATGTCTGAGATAAGCTGTAAGAAAGAAATGAATAAATTCTTAAATCAATAGACATAACGTTATACATGTATGGGTTGTCCGGAAAGTTCGTGCTGATTCGTGCTCACTGTTAACTATTTTTATATTCTATTCGTATTTAAAAAAAAATACATTTTGGAGTATATTTCTTATGCTGAACAGTGCTAAACCAAAATTGCATACATATTAACCCCTTCGCGACGGGAGCGTTTTACGAAATGTTTATTACTTTGCTACCGGTTTTAAAAAACAGAAGTTTGTGTCTATTCAAATCGGGAAAATGCTCGGATTAAATAAGGCAAATTTGACAGTAAAATTTTACTGGTGAGGATAAAGGAGGATCCTTAGGCCTATTTCCGGCAGGTATATGTGTCGCTCGTCCCCAAGGGGTTAAGCGCCCTACCTTAAATGGGAGAGGTAACTGCAAGATAAAAGAGGAAATCGCATCAATCGAGGTTACGCGCCACGTAGCGGATAGAATTGAACAAAGGAAGATGCCTAACTGTTTTCTTACTTGACACCACTATAATTTTAAAGTTTCTTTCACCTTGATAAATAGCCGAAATATCTATGATTAGGAGTATGATTTTTTTTTCGCCTGTCCTTTCTTTTTAATTTAATTTTTCTTTTTTTTTTCTTTTCTCTCTCTTATTATGTTATACTTAAGTACTGATGTACTCCTTTATCATTTTGTTACTCTTTCTTAACTTTTTAAGTAATTTTAATTTTGTGGCTACCAGCCACGTCTAAACATTAATTTTTTTAAGGGTCCCTTATGCCCTTGCAACACGATCACCTCTGCACTGGATGTAAAGTTGCTACGCAACTAGGTAGTCCAAAAAGCAGGTTACATTGTTCCACTTTTCTCTGATTAAAAAAGGCGAAGAAAGCTTCGTGGTGTCAAATGCATCTGGACACTACCTCCATCTCGCAACGCCATTATTTTGCAATGAATCTGGTAAACAAGATTCATATTCCATGAGTGACTAAAGATTTAGAAAATATTCAAAGACGGTTTATATCTATTCTGTCATATATGACGACACACTAAAATCCCGCGTATGTGGATTATCAACCCCGTCCAAAAGGTGGCGCAGCTGTGTTAATTTACGCCCGATTCCAGCATTAAGTTTGTACGCTTAACCCCTTGAGGGATGGTGGAATATATTTTATACCGCCTACGATTAATGAAGATTCACACCAGAAAAAAATTACGAAATTTTACTTTTCTAACTTCGGTGGAAAAAGCCGTAAAATTGCTTTTAATTATTTTCAAATAAAATTTTTCTAATTTTCCGGTGGGATTTCAGCATTAGACAAACGCAACTGCTTGCCCCTGAAGGGGTTAATATGTATGCAGTTTTGGGGCTGAACAGACGGATAGCATTGAGGTGTTTCCTAGGAAGTAAATGCAGTTGTTTTCAAAGTATACGTGAAAGATTTTTATTTTCAAAAAGTGGTGCGAGATGAATTTTAAAATATCACGTCAGTTGAGAAAAAAACTTTTGGGAAAAAAATTGATTGTCAGAAACAAACATCTTGCATTAGTTTGAGACATTCTGTCCAGCCCTACCTACTCTCCGGACATTGCTCCGATCGAAAACTTTTTGTTTCTTTTACTCAAAAATTCTCTTCGTCAAAAGAAATTGGCGCTGATTGACATAAAAAAAGCACCTCGATATGTATATTGCCATCAAATCACAAATATTTGGAAAGAAGGCATGGACAGATGGAGGAAGGTTGTAGAACAAAATGGCACCTAAATAATTTAATAAATGTATATTAAAATTTAAATCTTCTACCTTTCAATTCTCCTTGAAAATCGGCATGAACTCTCCGGATAACCCAATATAAAAATTTTCAGAACGGATGCCTTATAACAACTTGAGGGGCGGCGGGATAAAATGTATTCAACCTAATTTTAAAAAGATTCTCACCAGAAAATGTTAACAAAATTTTACATTTTTAACTTTAGTGGATAGGTATTGTAAAATTGTTTCTACTTATTTAGAAATAAAACTTTTCGAGTATTCCGGTGAGAATTCAATATATAAAGACATTTGTGCATGCTCCACAAGGGGATAAAAACTACTATAAATTCTCTTTTCGATTTTCCACACAAAGATTTGATACAGTAGCGCTCAAAAGTATTTTGACAGCATTATATTCTCTCTTATTTTATTTAATATAAAAATTGAAAAGAAAATATATTCCCTATAATTGAGGACTCTATGACTGCAGTTATTCAAATGTATCAAGTTTCAACTTGTTTGTTTACATTCGGCGACACCGAAGAAATGTGACTCCTCCTTAGCTCAAAAGTATTTTGACAATTAGTTTGCATTTAATTGTTGAAGGTGTCAGTGGCGCTATAGCTTCGATTAGTGTTTATAATGACTTATTGTAATTATTTTTAAATGCCGAAATGTAAAAGATATTGAAGTGATTCTAGAAAACCGCTGTAAATGCACTTAAGAAAGGTAGACTGCTAGCAGAATTAGTTCGTTCTTTTAACGGGTCTCGTCAACTTGTTATTACATGGAATAAAGATTTTAATAAACAGAAATACATCGAAAATAAGCCTCCAAGTGGCCATCCGAAAAAAACCACTTGCAATGTTGACTGTATTCTAAAAATGATATCTACAAGTGATTGTCGTAAGTCCGCTGTAATAATAAAAAATGAATTGAAAGAAAATTACGGCATAGACATACACGTTTCATCAGTCAAACGACACCTAAACCTCTATGGTTTACATGGCAGAAGACCAGCAAAAACACGTTTGTTATCTACTAAGAATAAGAAGGCTAGAGTCGCATTTGTAAAACGGCATAACCCATTCAGGGGCAAAGCAATTCCATTGCTAAAGTGTTGAATTTAATGACTGACACCGGAATTTGAAAACAAATTTATTTGTAAATAAGGAAAAGCTATATGTCGACCGAAAGCTATATATAAACCGAATTTTTTTTAACCAAAATTTCGGTGTCAATCATTAATTTCAACACTTTAGCAATGGAATTGCTTTGACCCTGAAATGATTATGCCGTTTTACAAATGCGACTCTACCCTTCCTATTGTTAGTAGATAACAAACGTGTTTTTACTGGTCTTCTGCCATGTAAACCATAGAGCTTTAGGCGTCGTTTGACTAATGAAACGTGTATTTCTATGCTGTAGTTTTCTTTTGTAATAGCGTCCGGCGAAGTTGAAAAGTTGAAGTACTTTTTTTTCATCGAATGTCGAGAGGGAAAAAAACAAGTTAATCGAATGCATCGTCCGGCGAAGTGGCAGTTATTTCTTCAATCGAATGTCGACGGGGAGAAAAGAAATGAAGAGAGAGTCGGCGCGAAAAGCGACGAGGGATGTCGTGCGCTAAAGAGCTCGGTGGGAGCTGAAGGCTTTTGTTATTATTATAAGAATGTTCTGAATGGTGATTTAAAACAAAAAGTCTGAAATGTGGCTTATAAACTCCAGTGAAGGAGCTGTATAGATTATTTTTCGTGTACCTATGTAAATATTATTGTTTTATTAAAATTGTTACGTTGAGATATTGGATTGCGTAATTAATTCAACATTTATATTAGATGTAGTGGTTGTTATTGAAGTAAAGACATCACAGATATTATATTTTTTGTTGGATTGCGGTGTGATATAGGAACTAGATAAATTAGTTCCGCGAACTCATACACACTTCTATAAATTTTTTGAGAAAAGCAGTCTAGCTAATATTGTGTGTTAAAAAGTGGTGCGGACTGAGAACTTTGTCGTCTATCGCCAAAACTTGGATCGGTGCCAGAGATTGTAAAAATCTGTCTCGACGAATGTGATGATAAGCCCTGTGTAATTCAAGCATCGAAGGGTAAGTCCCTATATTTCTCTTTCATGCTAAATTTTGGGAGGTCCCAGTGTTAAATTTAGTAATAATATTATTTGTTAGGAAAATAAAAATAGGGTTTTTTGTTTTTGCAAGGTTCATGCATAAGGGTTATCTGTCTGTTATATTTTTATATATTCTTTGGTAATTGGTTTGCTATTTTGTTCTCAAGTAAATATTAAGTGTAGAACTGGAGTATAGGTATTTTATGTGTAATTTGTTAGTGATTTTTATAAAGAGTAAATTAATTTTCAGTGCATGTGTAGTGCGGTAATGCAACTTAACTGTATAAGTTACAGTGTAAAGGTTATTGAATTAGGAAATTGAATTTACTGAAATTATTTCTTTGATTAATTTATTTATAATTGATGTTCCTAGCAGAGAGGAATTTTATTTGAAATTTTCGTAGAGCATTAAAGCAAAGTGACTCAGTAATATAAATTAATGTACAGGTTTTTTTTATTATTATGCATTATTACTTTTTTAGTACTTTGGTTACGCCTTTTATTATTGATCGGGCTTTGTGAAGGGAGATACTCAGTTTAAAAAAAAATCGCATCCTTGATTTTCTTTGGTATTTAAGTGCTAATTGTGCTCGGGAAAATTACAGTAATATTTTGTATTTGTATTTTTCGCAGTGAGATATTTTCTGAGTTCAATTATGACTACTTTCTTGAATAGGCAAAATAAAAATGTAGTGCTTTTGCTCGCGGCAGTGTTTGATACAGAAGTATCCGCTGACGATAAAAAAGTGCCAATAATTCCGGCAATTTTGAATGCTTCTGATTATGATGAGCAAATGGCAAAATATATGTTAGAAGGAATTATAGAGGAGAGGGAAAAATTAGCAGAACAGAAAAAATTAGATAAAATAGCGGAACAGGAAAGATTAGATAAATTAAAGTGCGAAGAGCAGGAAAGTTTAGAAAGAGAGAAATATAGACAACTGGAATTAGAGAAGGTGAGATTACAGTACAGTGTAGATACTAGCTCTCTAGCTTCCACTGTTTCTGTAACGGCTGAAAATAAAGATAAAAAAGTAAGCTTAAAGGATTTAGTTCCAAAATTTGACCCTAAATCTATAGATATTACCTTGTTTTTTATGATTTTTGAGAGGCAGGCCTCAAAAGAGAATTTAGAAGAATCAAAATATGTATCTGTACTTATACCTTTGTTACCTGTAGATGTAGCTGAGATTATTGTAAAAGAACCCCTAGAATAAAGGGATTATTATCAGCATATCAAGAGCGTTTTATTGGAAAGGTTTAGATTAGGAGCAGGGGCCCTGAGAACAAAATTTGAAACTCATCAAAGAAAGGCGGGTGTACTTTGGTCTGAGCTTGTTTATGATTTGAGAGGGTATTTAGAATACTGGTTAGAAACTGTTGAGGTAAACGATTTTGAAACGCTCAAAGAATTTATTCTTACAGAGCAGGTGAAACGTAGAGTACCTTTTGAAATTAAGGATAAATTCTTAGATGAATGGGACGAGATTAAGAAAGCGTCGTATTTAGCAGAAAAATGTGATAAATACGAAAGTGTGAAACGGAATGTCAGGAAATCGGATAACAAAATATGGAATAATAAACCATATTTCAGAGACAGGAACGGACAGAATAGTGCTAGAAGTAAAGGTGAACAGGTAGTTAAGTCAGGTGGGGATGATAAAAAAAATTCATGTGCGTAGAAATTCTTGGAATAAGGATAAATTTGATAGAAAAAAGCCTATTATCTTTTTCCAGTGCAATCGAGCAGGGCACATCCGACCAGATTGTCCGGATTTAAAACGTAAGAGTTCTGGAGATATACAGTGACCTCTCACTTATACGACTTTCAAGGGACCGTGGAAAAAAGTCGTATTACTGAGAGAGTCGTATAAGTGAGAGACCGCCTTATTATACAAGTTTCAAACTTTATAGGCATTAATTATTTTACCTATACTAAAAACGATAAGTTTTGAGTACTAAGAACATATTTTAACAAAATTTGTAAAATGTATTAAAAAATTAAACATGAAATATGTTCAAAAAGTTCACAAAATTGTTCATTTATCACTATGTTTATTTTAAAAATTTATAGATCAGATTTTCTCAAAAAATGAAGTGATATTAGTTTGTTTCTGTCGTAGATGGAAATAGAAAATGTCTTTCTCTAAGTCTAATAAAGCTTTTAAGCTAGTTTGGGAATAATCATTTTGATGGGCATAATTCTTTAATTTATTTAAAGCGGTACTTGCTTTTGAAAAATTTACAACCACAGGAACATTGCTCTCATCTTGGTCATCCTCCTTGCTCACAACTTCATTATTAATATCCTCAAAGATTTCTTCAGCGGTTCTCAGTTCTGACAGTAGACGTTTATCATCACATTCTACATAATTTTTGAAATTAATACCTTCGTCCATAAACATTTTATTCGAGTCTTCGTTATTAAAGGATTCCATACGCTCTCAATATCAGGTTCATTCGTTCAACTAGCAGTTTGGTCTTGTGGGAAAACTGAATTTCCTAAAATAAATTTTAAAATTTAATTTGCTGCAGAAACGGCAGATCTTTTACATCGGGATGTGATGGATATTGATCCATTAGAAGTAAAACCTTTCTTTGTTGTGTTTGAAATTTATCATCCATCTCTTTTAAAAAATCATTGGAAATCTCTGATGTCATCCATGCTTTTTTTAAATTTCTGTAGCCACATGGCAATTATTTTTTATTCTTAAAGTATCGAGATTTTCTTGATTTTCCTATTACTAAAGGTTCTATTTTTTCTGAACCATCACTATTTGTGCAAAAAAGGATAGTTAATCTTTCTTTACTTTTTCTGCCCCCTTGACATGGTTCTTCTTTGTATGATAATGTCTTATCTGGCATCAGCTTGAAAAACAGTCCGTTTCATCACATTTAAAAATGTCTTTAGGTCCCTTAATCTTTAATTAACATAAGTAGATTTTGAAACCATTGTCTAACATCATTTCCATTAACACATGCGCTTTCTCCTGTGATGCGGCGATGCAAAAGTCGATGTCTTTTTTTAGCTTCTCGAATCACCGCAAGACGCTGAAAAATTCTCGATTCCATACTTCTCAGTAAGAGTGAGAGCCTCTTCTTTTAAAATCACACCATCTATCGGTAAATTTGAAGCTCGCATTTGGTTAAACCACGCGATTAATGCTGATGTCAATTTTTTTAATCTGCCACATTGTATCCTGGATCTCTTTGAATCGATATTTTTTGATGCATTTATAATGACATTTTTATTTTTCAGAATTCCTTTTAGTGTCGATTCTGGCAAATTGAAGAGAGCAGCTAATGCCTTCTTTGATTGTAGTAAATTTTTATCATATTCCTTAATGGTTTCAATTTTCAATTGTATGCTTAATGCTTTACGTTTTGACATTTTCAGTTTAGGTATCGACATGCAGCAAACTGAAAAAATTACAGCGAAATGAATAACCTTTCACGCGTCTAGTACTGAAGCTTGTAGCGATTTGCTTTAACGTACGCGTTTTTTCCCCTTCGCTGTGCAGGCTGTACGCACATAGGTCTTTTGGCATGATTATAGCTTGGGATGGGCTTCCGATATGTTCTCGCTTTAGTATTTTTTTCTAGTGATGTTCAAGAACTGCCATTTTTAATTTGTTAAGTTTAAAATAAAAGTCTATTTTTCTTAAAACAACCTCATTCCTAAAAGACGAAGCATTCCTTAAAGCTGTTAAAATTTTCCAGGAAAGTGCATTTTGCAAAAACCCTGATTTCTCCACCAGTGCCATACAGAGACATGATCTGCAGGTAGTCATTTGGCTTTTGTTAAATGGCAGACACAAGAGAATTCCATACAATCACCCTCACGCCATAGATTTCATCGTTAATAACAAACGAAGGTAGATAAGAAATGTCATTCATTATTCATAAACACTTTAACAATAATGAAAGGATAAATGTAAGAAAACGTGAATGATTTGTACTTTAAAGATTATAAAAATTAATTCTAGAGTGAGAAATGTAAAATCGCCTGAACCGTTTAAAGCGTCGTATAAGTGAGAGAAGCAGTCGTATAACTGAGAGAAGTTTAGCATTATTTCCCATAAAGCGTGGACGGGACCGAGAGAATTCGGCGTATAACTGAGAGAGTCGTATAACTGAGAGTCGTATAAGTGAGAGGTCACTGTAGTTAGTTATTTGGATGTAGATGTAAGTTTAGGAGAGTGTTTTACGCTGCATTTAAAAAAAGGCAGAAATTAATGTGATAGAAAGAAATTATTTACGGGATACAGAATCTGGAATTGACCTTTACGACCGTAGTTGGATTGATAATGAGGATTTAATTGGTGAAGTAGCGTGAATAAAACAACCCCTGGATAATGAGTGTAAATGTTTGCCGTTGGCGAGAGTTACAATTAAGGGAGATTTTGGAAGGGTGGTTAACAAGGCTGCTGTGATACCTATTGAGTTAGAACAAGGTTATTATTTGTTGGGAAATAATGCTGCTGAACTTATTGAGAAATCAAAAGATAAGCCTGTATCGGTGAATGCTGTAATGACGCGCAGTCAGAAGCGGGAACATGAAAGGGAGTTATCCGCGGTTCAAGTTGAGAGGGAAATTGGTCCGGAGGCTGGTGATCAGGAGGAAGGGGAAGGGATAGTTATACCGGAAAGGTTGGATATGGAGTCAGGTTTGGTAAAGGTATCTGCGGAGAAATTTAAGGAAGATCAGAAAAGTTGTCCTTCACTTAATCCTAGATCTACCGGGAATTTTATTCAAGTTTTAATAAAACGTTCTACACCAGAATTTTTATTTAAAACTATTTAACTTATTTATTTACCTTATTTTTGTCTGGTTTATATACTTAGTTTATTTTAAAGAAATTTCTGGTTTGAATGAATATTTTGTATGTACCTGTCGGGTCCAATGGACCCGTCTGGTAGACGGAGGGTTAAGGAGTTGTGGGAGAAAGCCAAAAACTCTAATGATAACGAATTTTGTGTTAGAGAAGGTATGCTTGTGCGGGTGTCGAAGTCAAGGAGAGGGGATGAGAAAGTTCAGTTGTGTATGCGAGAAAATTATTGTAGATAAGTGTTACCATTGTGTCATGAGCAGGTGTCAGGACATTTAGGTGCGATTAAGTTAAAGAAGACAGTCCTTAGGTGTTACGATTCGCCAAATGATTATCACCATATTGAAAAGCATGTTCAAACTTTCGATAATCAAAATCTAGATAGCAATTGGCATAGGTTTAAGGTCCCTCTAAGTTTGATACCCACAATTTCGGGATGCTTTTCCATGATAAATCTGGATGCGATCAGCCCCATCCAAACTAGCAGTAAAAATAAAAAATACTTTATTGCTTCCATTTGCATAGCTTCCAGCTCTCTCCTGATGATATTTCGGTGGAAAACATGAATTCCACATCCATTATTAATGTTGTGGATGTCAATACTCGAAAGTATCCTGAATTGACAATGAAAATCGGGAGTCGATATTTTAAAAATCCAAACAGAGATAGTTTTCTTAATATAGTTTTTTGAATTCAGTCATACTAGACTGAAGAATCCTGTTGAATGTACGACTGTGGTTCGGAAAGTTGATTGGGTAGATTTTGGCTGGTCCCGTCATTTAAAAGATGGTAGACTGGATGGATAAATTCACTAAATGAAATGAAACTTCTTAAAGTTAAAAAGTATTGTTTCATTGGTGGTAAAAGTTGTTATACAGTTTTTCATATTGATTTTGGAGATACTTCTTTCTGGTATCTCATCTAACGTTGGAAAAAACTAGTTAAAGAGCGCAAGCATGATACAGAGGATTGCTTGCCAGATAAAGAAATTGAAACACGCAGAATGTTTTGGGGTAAGGAAAAGTTTAATCGTGATCATTTTGAAGAGTGCTTTGATGGCGAAATGAAAGTAGAAGGTTTCAATATAAAATGTTTGCGAGAACAAAGCTTTATGAAACCTGTTTTAGTTAAAGACAAAGATGGTCAGGGAATGAGAATGTCAAGTGCTAACTTTACTGTTAATGAAATCCGAAAGTGTGTTGGTAGGCGCAGAGTTTTGGGTGGTCTGAAATTGTTTGCCTGGCCATACATTGATGATATTGTGCTATTTTTACTTACATGGGAGTTTCGCACGGAAGATATTCCTGAGATTAAGAAGCTGTTGGTAGAGGCCAGTTTAACAGTGCAACCTACAAAGTATAAGTTTTAACGGGATAGTGTGAGTTTTTAGGTTATGAGATAGGTTCGGAAAGAGGTCCCCAAGTGACGTAAAAGTAAAAGCTATTCAGGAATTCGGAACGCCCTCAACTAAGGCTCAAGTAAAGTCATTTCTGGGAATGACAGGTTACCATTCCCGTTGCATAAAGGATTATGCAGTAACTGCGGTCCCTCTAACAAATGTCTTGAAAGGGAAAGTTAAGAAAGAAAAGATAGAGTGGAGTGAGGATTGTGAAAAGGCTTTTCAAAAATTAAAAGGGAAGTTGACCCGGAGTCCGGGTTTGCATGGCCTGAGTATAGCCAAGAGTTTATTATTCAGACCGACGCTAGTTTATATGGTGCGGTTATTGTTCTGTATGGGTTGAGCAGAACTGAGTAGTGGTATTCTGTAAATATTAATTTTCAGTCATTGGTTGCACTTATTTACGTATATTGTGTTTTTTTTTGTAATTGTATATATTTTGTGCCATTCAGTATTGTATAGAATTTTTTTTTTATATTGCTTGTTCAAGGATCGCACTGTGTCATTTATGATCTTATGCGAATATCTCATCTTTTTAGTGAATTTAGTTTTCATTAATTAAATTTAGAATTTAAAAGTAAAATCTAGGATGATGACAAGTATTTTAAAACTGAGTACGCGTGCGATGTATGAACCTCTTGCATAGAAATTTTAAAGTGTATTAGATTTTCATGTGCTTAGGTGTTGTGACCTCTCAGATTTGGTGTGTTGGGAATGAGGGGTTCAATGTCGTGTTTAAGCTCTACATTTGCATAGGTGTATGCACCGTATGAAAATTTTTTAGGGGGAAGGAGCTGTTATAGCGTCCGGCGAAGTTGAAAAGTTGAAGTACTTTTTTTCATCGAATGTCGAGAGGGAAAAAAACAATTTAATTGGATGCATCGTCCGGCGAAGTAGCAGTTATTTCTTCAATCAAATGTCGACGGGGAGAAAAGAAATGAAGAGAGAGTCGGCGCGAAAAGCGACGAGGGATGTCGTGCGCTAAAGAGCTTGGTGGGAGCTGAAGGCTTTTGTTATTGTTATAAGAATGTTCTGAATGGTGATTTAAAACAATAAGTCTGAAATGTGGCTTATAAACTCCAGTGAAGGAGCTGTATAGATTATTTTCCGTGTACATATGTAAATATTATTGTTTTATTAAAATTTTCACGTTGAGATATTGGATTGCGTAATTAATTCAACATTTATATTAGCTGTAGTGGTTGTTATTGAAGTAAAGACATCACACTTTCAATTCCTTTTTTATTATTACAGCGGACTTACGGCAATCATTTGTAGATATCATTTTTAGAATACAATCAACATTGCAAGTGGTTTTTTTTCGGATGGCCACTTTTAGGCTTATTTTCGATGTATTTCTATTTATTAAAAACTTTATTCCATGTAATAACAAGTTGTCAAGACCCGTTAAAACAACGAGCTAATTCTGCTTGCAGTCTACCTTTCTTAAGTGCATTTACAGCGGCTTTTCTAGAATCACTTCAATATTTTTTTACATTTCGGCATTTAAAAATAATCACAATAAGTGGATATAAGCACTAATCGAAGCTATAGCGCCACTGACACCTTCAACAATTAAATGCAAACTAATTGTCAAAATACTTTTGAGCTACGGAGGAGTCAAATTTCTTGGGTGGCGCCGAATGTAAACAAACAAGTTGAAACTTGATACATTTGAATAACTGCAGTAATAGTGTTCTCAATTATAGGGAATATATTTTCTTTTACATTTTTATATTAAATAAAATAAGAGAGAATATAAGGTTTTCAAAATACTTTTGAGCGCTACAGTATTAGTTTTTTATCATTTATTTATGCTTAGTTGTATATACAAATATCGTTTGCCATTAAGTTTTACACATGTTATACATAAAACATTTGATATTTAAAATTAACTGTTAACTATAAGAAATTCAGTTTTATGTTTGAAAAAATAAGTAACTAGGAAATTTATTTTACTCCGAAAGCTGTGAAAACATTTTTAATAGCATTGTTTTATTACAAAAGTATACATTCAATCATGTTCCATACAATTGGTCTATAGCAATTCTGTGTTGCGAACTCTAGTTCTTTATGGAATTATTTTCAAAAGCTTCGAATAATTTACATATGTTGAAAATCTGAATTACTATTTAAAAACGCACTTTTAAAAATTATAAATTAAAAAGTTAATATTTCATATTTTTATCTTTTGAAATGTATTAGTGCTTCAATTTCCATTAAAATGTATTTGCTTACAGCGTGTCCTTGCAGAGTAAAATAAATATCTGTGCTAGAAGTACATAAAAATTATCAAATAATCATATCGTACAACAAATAATTTTGCAAAAAATATGAAAAGAAATTTTAGTGTCACATTTGGTAGAAGACGAATTGACTATATCTAAAATGTCGGTACCTGTATAATGACAGTATTAATACATGAGTAACTGTTCAAAAGAACCAATGCACTTACTGAATCATACTTTCGCACAATGTGCAACTACCAACGAATTACAATGCGGTACTCTAATGCTATTGGTTATTATCCACACAGAAGTACTGCTTTTAATTACATTAGTAGAACAGAGAGATATGTTCAAAGAGTTTGCTTATTACATGTTAACCCTTTAGCGCGCAGCTTTGCGTATATGCGAACAACATTGTTTTGAATTTAATAGATTTATTTTATTCGTATATACCTAATTATCACCAGAAATTTAAATTAGCAATATCTGCTTTAATTAATAACAGACATTCCGTTCTTAACCCTAGATCTACCGGGAATTTTATTCAATTTTTAATAAAATGTTCTACACCAGAATTTTTATTTAAAACTATTTAACTTATTTATTTACCTTATTTTTGTCTGGTTTATATACTTAGTTTATTTTAAAGAAATTTCTGGTTTGAATGAATATTTTGTATGTACCTGTCGGGTCCAATGGACCCGTCTGGTAGACGGAGGGTTAAATAAAGCGAAATGAACCACTGAAACTTTCTGGTGTAACGTCAAATTATCTGAACTACGTAATTTCTAGGAACTGTTCTATAATGGGAATTAAAGTGTTAAATGTTAAGTTTTGTAAAATAAATAATTATATAAAATAAGGTATTTGGAGACATACATCTTAAGATATTTACTAATTTGCATTATTTTAGTGTAAAACAGCCACACGACAGTAGTTTTTACTTATATTGCAGATGTGCAACAGAAGAAAAGATTGACGTCTTATATGAAAAATGTATCTCTGATTTTTTTCACTATTTTTCCCGTGTAATAAACTTTTCAGAGAATCATATATAATTTTTTCGAAACAAATAAAAAATTGCGCATTTAAGGGTTAATTTTACTGTCATCCCGTCGTCAACAAATCGGTCAACTTTCTGACAATTCTACATCCGTCAATCGCAGTCAATCGTAATTAATCAAATCTTAAGCCTTTCCGGCGCAGTATCCTTAACCCCTTGGGGATGGGAGCCTTTTACGAAATTTTTAATCTTTTGTCACCGTTTTTTAAAAACAGAAATTTGTGTCTTCTTGAATCGAGAAAATGCGCTTATTAAATAAGGCAACTTTTACCGGCGAGAAAAAACAAGGATTCTGAGCGCTTCATGCGGCACGTACACGTGTCGCTCGTCCCCAAGGGGTTAAAAAAGGACACCGAATTTTAATTCCAAAGCTGACAAACGGCACCAAGAATATTTAACGAAAATTTTCCTATTATAATGTACATGAAAAAAGCAATTTCATATTTTCTAATAAATTCGTTAATAAATTGCGGTGTCAGTCAATTATTTCACCAGTTTATAAACAGAATTACTCCGCACCGGTAAGGATTAAATGCTGAACCGATTTATAATGCCAACATCCGTGGTTATATCTAGTAAATTTTTGCTTCATTTATCTTGAGAAATACACTTCCCGCTCATAGCCCTAAACCTAGCCCTCTTTAATAATGTTAATGTCTTTTTTTTTTTTTTTTTTTTTTTTTAGGAAATTTCAAAGGTTGCTAAAGAAAACTAAAATGATGAAAGAAAACTGAAATGCTAAAGAACTAATTAAAATGAGTAAATATGGGGTAAAAAGTTCGCAATTCCTACTGCTCCTCTCGGATTAATAATTATTTCCTGATTCTAAATAACTTAAACTATCCGTTATGGACAGTTACATATCCCGATCAAACTATTTTATATGTCATTATGCATTACACAAAGTTTTTATATTTTATATCTGATTTAGTCCATATATTTTTTCTGGTATTAATAATGTCGGCATTTTTTTAGTAAAAAAGAGAGATGAAACCCTATGCTGATATTTTATTTTCGTTCGTTATTTTTTTTATGAGCTGGAATCGTACATTGTCTATGGCAGTTATTCCCAACCTATGCTCTGCGGATCTTCAAGGAATTCGCATGTATTTTCTAAGTGCTCAATGAAGTTAGGAATAAAGATTTGGAGACACACAGTGTAGATACAATGAAGTTATAAATAAAGAGGAGGAGACATATACATACTTGCCAACATCCAACTAAACTTCCGTAAAATGTGAGTTATGTTGACCCAGGTTATACGTGTTACTAACCAGAAAATTTATTTGATGTATCATTATATATTTAAAATAATGTTTCTCTATGAAAACAATTTGATTTAATTTCTTTAGTAAATTTCTGGTTCGAAACGTGTTTAACCTGGGTCAATTTAGCTCACATTTTAGGGAAATTTAAGGGAATGTTGGAAAGTATGTATCTAGTGCATTGTCTAGCAATTGTGAGTGAAGTAACTGAGGAGGTTGTCAAAAGATGATGGCTGTTTTTTTTTATTGGATCCATAGTTTCTGCTTATTGTCGGCGAAAATTTCCACCAGTAAACTTGAATAGAAAATTTCGTCTTATTTAAGAGTCTTATTCATGGAACATTTGTATCACAAATATGGTAAAAAAAATTCTATTTCTTTTTACTGGTGTCAGTTTGCACAGATATAATATACTTTTCATTGACACTGACAGAATGTTGTCTTGGTTGTCACAATATGGCAAACTACTACTGTCAAATTAACTTTCCACTAAACTTCCAAAAATGAATATCACTTTATGCAATTATTTTTTTTACTGAAACTTTTCATCATCAAGGCCTTTGAATAAAGAGAAAATTTCTACATAAATTTACTGGTGGGAGTTTGCCCGGCGGTAATAAACCCCTACAAAAGCGGTTACAGTTGGAGCTTCACTATTTTAAGGATATGTCAGTTCCTCGTTGCACATGAAGTAACTGAGGAAGTTACCACAAGATTTTGGAACCTATTTTACATAGGATAAACAGTGTCTTACTATCGCCAGTGCAAACTTCCACCAGTAAATTTGAAAGAAAAGTTCTTCTAATTTAAGTACCTTATTCATGTAAATTTTCTCTCACAAATATGGTAAAAATTTCTATTTAATTTTACTGGTGTTAGTTTGCCCAGGTATTAAAATCTTTTTCACTGACACTGGCAGGCGGTTGTCTAGTCCGTGACCATGTGGCAAAAACAGAGGGCTTGACTACTTCCAAAGTAAACTTCCACCAGTAAAAATGAATATATGTTTTTGGCCGTCATTATGACAGAAATCGTTTAATAATAAGGCGTTTAATAAAGAAGAAAATTTCGATTTAAATTTACTGGTGGAAATTTGCCCAGCTGGTAATTAACACCAGCGAAATCGGTTATAGTTGAAGCTTCACTATTTTTAAGTTAAGTCAGTTCCGCTTTATTCATGGTTCCATGGCTCTACCGCGCTCTAGGAGAAAAATCTATAAATTGGAAACAGGGGATATTTTCTAAAATGCGTACGAATTTTGTTACAAACATTTCTAAAAATCGAAAATTGCTTTTAGTTAACAAAACAGTTTTTAATAAAGTAATTTTTATTTTCTGTAGAGAATTTCCGGCGTGACATTAATTTCTACTACTACTCTATTTTTACGTTTTCCTTTCACAAAATTCGGTAAATGGAGAAATGAAATGTTGCTTTAAAGTAAGAAAATGATAGAGTATCTTATGAAAATAATTACTAATTTGATTGTTTCAACTCCTTTCAGTGTGATTTGCAGTTAAGGGTTAAGCAATAATTCCATGCTTCATGATAAACTGCGTCATCATTTTCAAATTCTGAATTAAAAGATAGACAACCTAATATTTTTTTCTTTAACCCTTTATCTACTGACGGTACTTATAAGTACCACTCACTTTAAACTTTCATCCCATAGTGAATATTTCTAATATTCTAATGCTACTTTGCAAAAACACTCGTTTAACTCCACTTCGTCCGGATACATGGCAGCAGTGATTCTAGGTTTGTTATTTTAGAGAGAAAGGAGGATATCTTTGACACAGTCGATTTGATTTGTACCGACATTTTGTACAGATTGTCACGCTTTACTTTTTATTGCTGCAAACATAGTAAAGCATATAAAATAAGTGTTGGATTTATTTTATGTGTTCATTATGATCTTAGAATACAATTTGATTAGCTATTTTAGGTGAACGGTGTATGTATTTGATTTAACAGTTGAATTACTCGGTGGTACTTATACGTACCGTCAGTACATTGGGTGTTGGAGAACAACGTCTTGTTTACTTTTCGTCTGTGTAGTTATCCATCGTTTTCATCTGCTTTAAAATGCAATTACTAAAATGTAGTGTAGTAATGATCTCCTGATATTTGTTTTATGTTTCATTGTTATTTTTTACAGGAAATCGAAAAAGTTGTGGCACCGGCTCGTTTTTGCTATGCTAGAAATGGCATATGTAAATTCATATATTGCAATTGTGGAGATGCGAGAGAACATGATTTCCCTGGATTATAGACGTCGCATAACTTAAGGACTGCTAACAAGATCTAACCTAAAAAAATAGTTTTTTAACCCTTTCAGGGGCAAAGCATTTTCAATTCTAAAGTGTTGAAATAAATGATTGGCACCGGAATTTGCCAATACATTTATTTATAAATACGAAAAAGCCTATATTTCACATACTTATTAAATTGAATATATTTTCTAGTGCCATTTGAAATACGTTGTGGGTTTACTGTTACGATATTTTAGTCATAGTGTACTGACGGTACTTTAAAGTACCATTTTAATTAGTTACCTCTAAGTAATTAAATTTCTCACGGATGAGTATTTTTTTATGTTTATTCTTTAATTTTGATTGTAGTAATTGAAAAAAAAATTACATGAAAAAAATTGCAGTAGATAAAGGGTTAAGCAGGAAAACTAAACGTATATTTAGTATGCATCTATGTAAGTGAAATTATCGCACCTCTTATTAAAAAAAATAATGAAAAAGTCCTGGAAGTATCTTCTATGAATTTAACGAATAACTTGAGTTGTTGAAGCTCATATAATTGCAGTGACACTTAATACCTTTGTTCATTCGATAACCTTTAACCCCTTGAGGGGCACCGCTATATATTATATACCACCTACAATTAATGAAGTTTTACTCCAGAAAACTTTTATTACATTTTACTTTCCTAACTTTGGGGAGAAAAAGCTGTAAAATTGCTTTTCCTTATTATGAAATAGAATTTTTCAAACATTCCGGTGGGAACTCAGCATTACACAAACGTAATTGCTTGCCCATCAAGGGGGTTAATAACTTTGTACAATCGATAGTGTCAAGAATTTGCTGGATGAAGAAGCTGTAAATTTAGTGTCCAATGTTTTCTTTTATTTCGAAAAATCAACGATATGACTGGTGACGCAGAAGAACTTAACAGCCATTTTAGGTGCACAAAATTTGCAATACAAATGGATAAATCTACTGAGGTCAGTGGATTAGCAAATTTATTAGTATTTTTCCGTTACATATGCTTACAAAGCTATCAGGATGATGTTGTTTGAAAGCCATTTCAAAACAACATATTACAGGACGAAATACTTGTGGGTGAATTGTGATACTAAAATACCTTAGGAAAAGTATTCACATGTATGCACTGATGATTCAAGCGCAATGATAGGCCACAATGCTGGTGCCATTGGAAAAATTATAGAAAAGGCAAAGCACATTAGCAACATTTATTGTGCTTTTTATAGATACGCACTAACTTCTGGGAAATGTCTTCTGAACTTATGACAATGTTGAATGGTGTCATTCAAATAATAACCTGTATAAAAAATCATGACCTCTAAAAAACAAAATTTCAAGCTTATGTGAATTTATTGTAATCAAGAATCCGTCCCTTCGCCTGAAAGTGAGATAGTTAGGTCGAGGAAAAGCGTTTTCAGCTTTGATGAAACTTTGTGCAGTGGTGATATTTGAGGAACCATAACGCTAAACAGGTAAAAGTTTTAATAATAAAATCTCGGTGTGCAAATTGCTTATTTCGTCAACATGTTTATCAAAATGGATTAAATAATCATTCACTGTTGTGAAAAACTGCCACAGTTTTCGGTGTATTTACTAAAAGAGTTTTTTTAATGGTGAAATGTTTATTGATTAGATTGTGAGGGTAAAGATGACATCCATAATTTTGCACTTTCTAAAAAGGAAAGAAAGCAACAGTTAGTTTTTTTACCAGAAATCTATGGGCATACTACAGCTTTGAAAGACTAGCAAGACAATATTTTTAAACAGAACAATAGAAATCTCTGGGCGATTTTAAATGTGTACTAAATCTGCTCAGTGTTAGCATAAAACCACTCAGTTCAGTCCTCCTTTATTTGACATCTCACATAAAGTTAAATACCGTATTTCAAAACCAAGGGTTGTTCAAAATTTTGTCTGAGAAAGCAAAATTAGTTTTGCTGCCTTTCTCAGCGGCATATCGCTATCCCGCGCAAAGAAAGTGACGCAATTCAAAAATACCATATTTCACAGAAGAAGCAAACAAAGATTTGCATTTTTTAAACTGTAACGTAAAACTACATCCTTTACTTCTGCATTCAGCTGTAAAAGCGTACATAAAATCCCAAAAACCCTTCAGAATTAAAACGGAAAAATATAGGGAATAAATGAGTAAATTTATCCATATACACAATTTACCCATATTCTGTGTTAGCAAAGTAATATATAGCGTAATATACCGATTTACTATAACACTTTTACCGTGTCAAAACTATTAGTAGAATAATACTTAAAATGTTTACTTTTTTAGTTGTGTCACTTATTATTGGGTGAACGATTTCTTTGTAAAGTGCAATTTTTGGCATCAACTGCCACAAAATCGAAATATAGAAGCATTAATGCAGAATTAGACATCCGCCCGCAGTTAGCAGCAACTGTTCCGTGATTCAGAAATTGTGCATAATAATGCAATCACAGATTTTATATTAAACGTTTATGGTTTATTGTTAGCACTAACAATGTAAAATTTATTGTGAGGGAAATCTTACAATCTCTTAAATTATTGAGTATTTTTAAGTATGGTAATTTTTTTACAATACCGGTGTTTGTAAATGAATATAAGCGGCTAGTTCCATGAGTACTTGTAGTGTAAGTCACATTTTACGATTTTTGACTACTAGTATTTTAGAACGGAAAATGTGGCTTATTTTATCGGAGATATCTCATTAATTTATTAACCGGAAACAAACTTTTCGAAAATAACGGTGGCCAACAAGCTTAGCAATTATCAGCTTTGTGACTTGCACTACAAAAATCCACGGAACTAGCAAAGTTTAACCTCATCAGTTCCGAAGCTAAAATAATGATACAGATGCTTATTTATTGGTGTTTTCCAAACAAAATGACATCGTAAATGACAGAAAAAATATCTTTTTTGAAATTGATCCTTTAGGCACTTAGTAATTTAAGTTCAAAAATATGGATCTAAAACTACAAACCTCCTTAAAACATCAGTTTATTAACCATTAACACAATCACAAATTTAAGCGCTTTAACTCCTTGAGGGGCGGTGTATTTTTATTAAACCACTTAATTTTAATTCCCAAATGATACATTGGCAACAGGAATTTAGTAAAAAAAAAAAAGATTACGTTTATTATATGTTCGAAATACAGCTTTTTCTTATTTATAAATAGATTTATTTTCAAATTCCGGTGTCAATCATTAATTTCATCACTTTAGCAATGGAAATGCTTTGCCCCTAAAATGGTTAAACAAGTAAATGATCTACGAATCCTCAAATTTTTTTATTGAAAAAGATTTAAGTTAAATACTTATCAAAATTTCTCACTTTTTTGGTCTCACTGTCTTTTGGGCATTTTTAGCCATTTTGAAAACTCAGATGAAAATAACATTTATTTTATGTGGGAATCAGCTTAGATGCTGCCATTTATTCGTTTACTTTGAACGCAAAAAAACATTCAGCTATTATGAAGTGATGTGAAAATGTAAAAAAATCAGACATTTTAGTTTTTATAAGGAAAAGAACAGAGGTCTCCGTATGGGGACTCAGGGACCGAAGAGGTTAATATTACGGTAAACATTTCAAAATATTAGTTTTGTTCTTGGGGCAATGCATAATTGAATAGATTACTATCCCATATTTGCCAACTTGACAAATTTTTTAATACTAATATTATTATGCTGAAATACTTTTTTGTACAATCGAATATTTTCTGCAATTAAATAAAGCAAGCTTTTTTGTAAGAATTTACTGGTATTCAAGAAATCGGACGATTCGCAACTATGTTGTCCATTCATGTGCTCGGTAGCAATGCCAGGGCTCCCAAATGGTCCGCCAACTGAATACCAATATATATATATTTTTAATTTTTCTTTTTAGATTTTTCTTACAAACCGCCCGGAATCACCTTTCAAAGTTAATTCTAGCGCAAATCTACCATAAAATTTTCTGTTAAAATTTATTAGTATTCAGTTGGCGGACCATTTGGGAGCGCTGCAATACCTTTAAAAACCATTACAGGGCTCCCAAATGGTCGGGCCAACTGAATACCAATAAATTTTAACAGAAAATTTTATGGTAGGTTTACGCTAGAATTAACTTTGAAAGGTGATTCCGGCGCGGTTTGTAAGAAAAATCTAAAAAGAAAAATTTTCTAAAATAATATTAGTATTCAGTTGGTGGATCATTTGGGAGCCCTGCCATTATCTTTTAAACTGAGAAAGGACCTTCAAACTCATTTTCATATTTTCTTTTAAATTGTACCTTAACCCCATAACGCTCGAATTAAATTACGGTTGAATAATTCAAATTCCTTATTGACACCACTTTTATGAAAAAAAATATTCACCTTATTTAATGGCAGGAAAAACGACACTAAAATATAGCCAATTTCACTATTTTATAAAACTGGTGGGAATCAAACAATTTGAGTAAAAGACACAGCCCGAGAATATGACGGGAGCAAGAATTAAGGGGTTAAATACTATTCAAGTGCACACTATATGAATTATGGCATATATTTATTACGCAAGAAATAAAAAAAACTTTTTGGGAGAAAAATATAGAACGTTCTATAATATTTTAAGCGTTATAAAGAAATTCCAAAATTCCCCAATCTCACTCCATATCAATTAAAATCCTCAATATTTTTTATGCCAGTTTTGTTACATATAAAAATAAAACTGCATAGTTTTTTAAAACTAAATATAATTGGAAAAGTCAAAGGTAGTTACGTGCAGACATATGATGCAAAAATGCTCAAAATTTCATAAGATTAAGAAAATATTTTTTTTTGTTATCTTTATATTTAAATATATAAAATTAAATGCTCAGTTTTATATTCTCTTATTTATATAATATCTTATTTATATAGTTCTATATGTAAATCAAACTGACATAAAAAATATCGGAGACTTTAATTAGCATGGAGTGAGGTTGGGACATTTTGAAAGTTCTTGATAACATTTAAACTAATCAGGAAAATTGCTTAATTTTCTCCAAAAGAATTATTTTAATTTTTTGTGTGACACATGTATGCCTTAATTCATATAGTGTGCCCTTGAATAGTAATTAAAGTGCAATTTAAAAAAAAAACTAAAAAAAAATGAGTTTTAAAATCCTTTGTCTCCTTAATCCTCTCGCTGCGCAGCCCGAGCTATGCTCGGGCATGCAATTTCCCGTCAAATTATTACTATTTGGTTGTTTCCACCAGTTATTTGTTTAGCGAAAACTTTGTCTGATTTAATCAGGTCATTTTCCCCGATTACGTTGGTCAAAAATGCCTGTTTTAAAGAACCGGTGATAAATGATTAAAATGTCTGTAAAAGACGCTCATCGCGAAGAATTACTTACGCATCGAGAGTGTTAAGATAGTGGCACGGTAGACTTAACCCCTTTAGGGGCGGTGGGATAAATTATATCCCAGCTAAGTTTAATTAAGATTTGCACCAGAAACTTTTAATTAAATTTTACTTTTATAGCTTTGCAGGGAAATCGCAGAAAAATAGCTTTTCTTTATTTTGAAATAAAATTTTCCCAATTTTCCGGTGGGAATTCAGCATTACACAAACGCGATTGCTTGCCCCTCAAAGGGTTAAGAGCAAAGCGATATAAGTAAGCGTCTTATCTTAAATGGGAGAAATAACCGCAAGATTAAAAACGAGGTCATATCAATCAAGGTCATGCGCCACGTAGCGAATGGAGTGTGAACTACAGGTAGTTACCAAACTGTTTTCTTACTCACACCAATAAAATTGTAAAGTTTGTTCACCTTGATTAATAACTGAATTGCCTTTGATAAGGCGAAGAAAATTTCGTAATGACAAGTGCATTTGGATGCTCCTCTCGCTACGCCGTTATTTGGCAATGAATGTGGCAAACGAAATTTTTCCACGAGTGGCTAAAGATTTAGAAAATACGCGCCACACTTAGCCCGCGTATGTGAATTATCACTCCGTCCACAAGGTGGCGAAACTGTGCTAATTTACGCCTGATTCCAGCAATAAGTTTGTTCGCTTATTTATAACGCTTTGGTTAAGAGGCTTCGTCATTAAAATTCATTCTAAAAAGGACGCTGCTCGTCAGAAAGGCTGGAAACAACTGGTCTATGGGATACCATATCAGAGGTTATTTTCTTTATTTTCAGGGATAAACGTCAGCCTTTGAAGGTTAATTTTTCCAATAAATTTCTTATGGTTCTATTCACGGTATATATGTATCGTGAGAAATTTGGCTATAATAGGATAAAAATATATGAAGTATTCGTCTTTTGAAAAAATGAAGGATGCGTTTATAGAGAACTCAAATCCTTCCCCAAATTCACTTCCTTTCCGAATCAATCTTAGACATGCCACCCAACTGCAAGATTTTACGTTCAAAAATTGAGTTCGTGAATACGTGAGAAAATTTAAGCGTGTTCGGGAGAAAATTTTGTTTTGAGGAACAACTTAACCCCTTCGCGACGAGAGCCCTTTGCTTAATTTTTAATCTTTAGCCACCGGTTTTTCCAAACAGAAAATTTTCTCTAATTGAATCGCGAAAATGCTCTTATTAAATAAGGTGAATTTTACAATTAAAAATAATTGGTGGTAATGGCGAATGAATCTAAGCACCTTAAGCGGCACATTCATCAGTCGCTCATACCTAAGGGGTTAACGACAATTTCTCTCATTTAATAAAACGACTATTTATATTTGAAGTACTGCTAGTGAAATATTTCAAGAGCTGGAAACAACTTTGGTATTTATTATAAGTTACAAACTGCATTAGTACTGGAGAAAAAATAAATAAAGGAACTCTCTTAGTTTCATAGAATAAGTACACACAATAAAATCACAAATAATAAACACCTGAGAGGAAGAAGATGTTATGTAACAAAAATTAGAATTCGAGAAAATTGAAGTGAATGTTTTTTGTTGTAATTTAGTTATTTATTTAAATCCTTTTTAGTAGCATATGTTTCGATGTTAATAGGTATTACTAAATTCTCCTTGAAAACAATATTAACATTTAAGTATTAACTATTAGAAATTGTTTTCTCCATATAAATTGATATAAAAGTATTAAGCCATTAACGACGAGTTTCATTATACTTTTTTTAAAGCCATGGCAGCATTGACACCAGTTTTGCCATAATTGTAATTTTAACTCATTTAATCTCTCAAAGTTTGAGATTAGGTAATATGAATGTTTCCTTACTAAAATACTGCTTTTCACATTTAAAATTTCGTAATACTTAAAAGACAAGTTTTCTTGCCAACCGACGTTAAAGAATTAAACATTAAAAGATACTTTCTCGTATCTTCAATACTAAGCAGAATTTTGGTATTTTAGTTTTACCATATGATATAATAACTCATAACGCTTTCATCCGTGAAATGAAATCATAAATGTTGAGAAAATGTATCATAACATGTTCTTCCAATAAGCTCTTCAATTACGGATTAATCATCGCTCACAGAGTAAAATCTAACCTACCTTCTTGAATCGGTCCGGAAACGCAAAGTTCTGCAAGAAACTGTCTCGCTCCAGCGACTACGTGATTGAACACTTTCCTTTGAGTGGCAGTAAAACAGTTTTTCATATGTTCATCAACGCACAAGACGCTGTCTTTAAGTTTGCTAAAGAGAAAAATTATATTCAGTTTTTAGAACATATAAAATGTAACAAAATTTCGCAATTTATTTGTGTCTGATTTTATCCACTTCTGTATATTTTGTTTAATTATAATTGCTGTATCTTTAATACAAGTATTATCACATTAAACTAATTTGAATATATTGCTTGTTAATGGCATAACATGAACATAAACAAAGAATAAAGAAATCTATTAAAAAATCTGAAAAAATTAAACAGCCACAATTCTGGGAGGCAAAGCATAAATCTTGCAGAAAAAAGATATTTGGTCCGTATTTGTTTATAATTGTTAAATATTAGTCCATATTGGCAGTATATTTATTATATATTGAAATGAATTATTCACTTAAACTTGGAGTATTTGCATTTTATTTTATGAACAACACTGTCACCAATATATGCAAGAAATATTTCGCCATTTAATTTCCAATGCTTGCAAAGTAAAACAAATATTTCTGGAAAATTAGAACTTTCGTTTTCAATGTAAAGCAACACTTCTGTAATTCAGGCGTCTGATTGGAAATAATAAAAAAAAAAGAGTCAATATTTAACCAACATTCGTATTTCATTGGAAGAAATTCTGTTGGGTGGACTATTAGCGCAATATCGAGAGCCAATATTGCCAATATGGGATTCTTACTACAGAAGTATTAAATACAAGGGTCATAAGTTTTTTCTTCGGAATATGTCTATGGTAAAATCTATTAAAAATGCATCAGTGTTTTGTTATTTTAGATTTCAAAACGAAAAGCTAACGGGCATAAACGGATAAGCATTGGAAATAAGCCTTTCAATCAAATTTTCTGATTTTTTTCCCCAGATGTGGCTACATATCAGACAATATATTTCCCCTATTATCACTCTATAAATATTGATATTTAATGAGATACAAATGTTTTTTTCGATTTTTTAAAAAACGGATTTTCTCAAAAACTGCTACGCGGAATTTCATGGCATTAGCTGATGATATATAGATACCAAACATGCATAGCTGGTAATTTTTGTATAATTTTTTGTTTATAAAAACTGTGTGAAATAGCGAAATAAAAATTAAAAAATAAAATAAAAATCATATCTTATGGTTATCCGAAAATTACCATTTTCTTGTAAAAAATTCTCCATATGTGCCCGTGTATTTGACTATTGTTCTATATAAAATGCCGAAAGTTTGCGTTGGGTACTACATATAAATATTTTCAAAAATGCGAATTAAAATCATTGAAATTCATTTTAAGGCGTTGTTTGGGGCGGAGCTATTTAACTTCAACATCAGAAGAATTCTTGGAACAAAGTCAGCAGACAACTTATCAACTGATGTATTTTAGATTCCATTAAGAATATAAGCCATGCTTTTCAATATCGTTCATTTTGATATCGACAGTGTTGAGAATGTTGCTCATGTGTTCATTAAAATTTAAAATACAACAATTCTGTAACTGTTTATTTCAAAAATTCTTCCGGTGTGGAAGATCAGTAGTTCCGCCCAAAATAACGCCTTAAAATGAATTTGAATAATTTTAATATACATTTTTGTAAATATATATGTAGTACCCAACGCAACCTTCCGGCATTTATATAGAATATAAGGGCACATATGGGGAATTTTTTACAAGAAAATGGTAATTTTCGGATAACCATAAGATATGATTTTTATTTTTTTTTATTTTTATTTCGCTATTTCACACAGATTTTATAACAGAAAATTATACAAAAATTACCAGTTATGCATCTTTGGTATCTATACATCCTCAATTAATGGCATGAAATTCCGTGCAGCAGAATTTGAAAAAATCCGTTTTTTAAAAAATCGAAAAAACATTTATATCTCATTAAATATCAATATTTATAGAGTGATAATAGGGGAAATATATTATGAGATATGTAGCTACGTCTGGGAAAAAAATCGGGAAATTTGATTAAAAGGCATGTTTCCATTGCTTATCCGGCTATGCCCTTTAGACTTTTTGCAAAAGGTGTACTTCAAGTTTATGTACTGATTAATTACATGCTCATATTTCCGAAACTGCAAAATAATGTTCTGATCATTTCTGTGTCGAAATTTAGACAATTTAATTCAAAAATATTAGTGATTTTTGCCGAATGCAATATAGATCTTTTGTTTTAATTCGTCGAATGTATTTTTAAATTTATGTGTAGTCGGAATATTTTCTTGGTATTATGGAATAGCTTAAATGAAAAGTGGAACTAAATCCGCACCCTGGGATATAAGTCACTAATGGTCTTGTACTGAGAAACACGTGAAAGGAAATTTAATTCAGATGATCGAACGAAGCTCTTAGCGGTGACTCCATTTGTATCTTTCCGAGTTATTTCTTCTAAACTGTTCGGCCGAGGAGAACCTTATTCAGCACAAAAATACCTGTCAACATGGTTCTCGTAAATGAAACATCTGACATAAATCGTGTCCTTGAGGATTTATTGTGTATTTTAAATACCATAGACTTAACGTTAAAACAATTTAAACTTTAACACTTTCATCGCGGTAATGGCGCCCCTATGTCCCACCTATCCGCGCTAAGAGCCTGAGCCACTCCTCGCAGCGCTAAAATGGAAACAAAACTCGAATTAATTTAAAACTTGTTTATTTTACTTTGAAAAATAATAGTCAATAACATTTCTCACTCTAATGATTTGTTTCTCCTTACAAACATAAAAATAATAATATAATCTCGTCTCCGTTTGGTGAAATCATTTTGCACCGGAAAATTCTGCCCGGTAATTATTAGACATTAGATATCAGAGTCAATGTGTAATAATTAAATGACAGCATTTTCTGGTACGAATTGATTTTCTTTGATTGATAGCTAATATTCCTGGAAGACGAGTTATCTCGTCCCTAGCGATGAAAGTGTTAAGTGAGATAGATATAAACATCAACGCGCGCAAATTTCGCAATAGATTTGTTAGCTGAGAAGTTAGTGCAAAAAGTATTGATCACGTGCGATTACTATTTACCTACTTTTGTTCACATGTTTGTGACATTCAATATGCTTAACAGAGCTATTGTAGATATGTCGTTGCTGCCTATACGCTGAAAACAATTCGGGTGAGATTAACGGCAACTCTATTATTGAATACTGTAAACAACCCTTTACTATGATTAACCCTTTATCAGAGCTCCCACCGTTCCTAAAATTTTCGCACTTTGCTACCAGTATTTTAAATAAGAATTCTTCGTGGTATATTCCTTTAACATCTATAACAGAATTATACAATATAAATTATCGTATTTATTTAGTGGTAGCAAAGTGCGAAAATTTTAGGAACGGTGAATACTGAATTATGAATTCATGAAAATGTTATCTTCTAAAGCATTTTTCGTGAATTTTTGATTCTAAATTAGAAGATTTACATAGTCATTTAACAAATGTTCAAAGGATATTAAAAGTATTGAAGGATTTAGAAGCATTAATTAAATTTTAATTTATAGGGATTTTATGCAATATTTATAACCCCAGTCAAATCTTTTATTTTAAATATTTTTGTTAGTATTTTGTAGAATTAGAAAATGTAGAAATATAATGTTCTTACAATAGAAATATAGAAATGTTTCCGAATTGAAATATATCCCCCTACCCCCAACGCCAAGCAATCTGAAAAGATGCAAAGGCAAAAGAAAACATATGTTAAAAGCATTTTTGTTTTATGCAACCAATAATGCTTTTGGAATAAGATAAAGTAATGCATCTATAACTCATTCCCAACTGTATTACTACTAATCGATGTATTAGATGAATTTTATAACAAGTTATTTTAATGGTACTTATAAGTACCATCAGTAGATAAAGGGTTAATCCAGATACATTGTTTCATTTTCTGTCTTGAAACAGAAATTGTTTGGCTCAAAGGTAGAATTTTTTATCATATAGAATTTTGGGATGAAGGCACTGAAGAACATTTTAAGCACAAAGTTCGAAACGCTTCAAGATCTTGTGGCAGCAGTTTGAGAATTAATGACATGGAACTCTTAATAAAGAGGAACCGACATATCCCTAAAATTGTGTTTCGAAGGGTTGATTACCGTCGGGAAAAAACTTTCATCAGTAAATTTAAATAGAAATTTTCACCTTATTTAAACGCCTTAATAATTGACATTTTCAGTCATAAATAATGATAAAATCATATATTCATTTTTACTAGTGGAAGTTTACTTTGGCGATAGTTGTGCAAAATTGTGACAACCTATACAACCTCCTGTCAATATCAGTTAAAAGATTATATTACCTGGGCAAACTGATAGCAGTAAAAGCAAATAGAAATTTTTACCATATTTGTCATAGAAATTTTCCATGAATAAGGAGCATAAGTAAGACGAATTTTTCTATTCAAATTTACTGGTGGAAGTTTGCCTTGGTAGTAATTAGAAACTGTTGATCCGATTTTTAAAAACAGCAGCCATCTTCTGACAACCTCCTCAGTTACTTCACTCGCAACTGTTAGACTCCACACTATATGTCTCCTCTTCTTAACCCGTTGGGGACGAGCGACACGTATGGGTGCCGCATGAAGTGCTCAGAATCCTTGTTTTCCCTCACCAGTAAAATTTTACTGTAAAATTTGCCTTATTTAATCAGCGCATCTTCTCGATTCAAGAAGACACAAATTTCTGTTTTTAAAAAACGGTGACAAAAGATTAAAAATTTCGTAAAAGGCTCCCGTCCCGAAGGGGTTAATTAATAACTACATTGAAATAATCAAAGGCAAACTTTCTTTCGAAAACTAACGTAATATTAAGGTTTATTTTAGAATAGCTCCATGACAACATCAAATGAAGTATCACAAGCTCACTCCCTGAGCTCAATTTTGTACAGTAATCGCAATTGACTCCCTACTATTTGGGTAAAACATGTAAACATCTTACGCAAGTGTGAAAACTTTTAGCTAAGCTCTTTTATTATGTATTGAAATGCTCAATATAGAAATCCGATTAAACGCAATATTATTTCACCATTATAACTTTAAAAAAAAAATCACTTTGAAGAAATATACATATTCATCATATTCACATCACAGGAAGAAAAAATTCTGATGAATAATAATATCAAAAAGTTGTTTTGGTACATTTTATTTATACACCAGTGTGAATAAGATATATGTTATTTTATTTTTATATTACATTCATACTTTAAACTTTACACGAATTTATTCGATTGGCACAACTTTTTTTTTAAAGAAACATATTAAGGGGGTCCGGGACACAAAAATCTTCAAATTTTTAATTTTTTTTTTATTGGATTAAAAATTTCTCTGCCAATTTCTGCTTAAAATTACGTTTAAATCATGTTTCTATCTTAATTAGAAGGGGAAATATTAATTTTTTCGTTTTGGTTTGTTTTCAAAATCTACCTTTCAAGCTATGGTTGTCAGGGAAACGAGTTATTGTGAAATTGTGTTTTCCTTCATGATGGGTTTTTTCACCATTACTCATATTTAAATTGTTATAAACAAAGAACCGTTTCAGATAAATGGTTCAAACTTGGAACATATCTTTTTCAATAGCTTTCCTTTAATTTAGATTCAGCAAATTAAAAAAATTATATTACTTTTGAAAATATGATTTTTTTTTTAAAAGTTACATCATTTTTTTCTAATTTTTACTTTAAATATTTTTAATTTTTTTTAATTAATATTTTTTTAAATGCTGAATCTAAATTAAAATTTATATATTTTTGTTTATTTAAATGAAAAAAAAAATGAAATTTTGTAAGTAATATTTCGAGTTATAACGATTTTAAACTACCCCACTTTTTAATAGTTTTTTTTTTTTTAATTATGAGAAGTTTTATCATACGATTTTGTTTACAAATAATATGGTTAACCATCACAAAAAATTTCAAAATTTTAACTGAATAAATAATTTTTTTTTTTTTTTGAAAATGTGTCCCGGACCTCCTTAACTTTATCACAACATTTGCAAGAAAAATTTACTAAAAAATACACTTTTAAAATATAGTGGTGCGAATAGAAATTAAAATAGACTTATGTATATAAATACGAATTGAATATTTCCATTGCCAATACGAATTGAAGGCTTTCATTGCCAATGCTGTACCGTTTAATCTACCTGGGATGACAAACGACAAGTATATTTCGCTCCAAAAACCTTATTGGCAATAACATCTAGTTTTGCTGTGTAGACAGCTCAAGAGAATAAACCGCAGGTAAAGGAACTGCATATAAACGATGGGTATGTAGATATGCAATTATTTTTTACACAATCATACTGATTTGTAAAGTTATTATACGAATTGAATATTTCCAACTGAGAGAAAAATGCCCAGTCCGGGAATAGAACCCAGATCCTTGGCTTACATTTCCAATGATCTACCGTTTAACCCCTTGAGGGACAAGCAATTACGTTCGCTTAATGCTGAATTCCCACCGGAAAATTAGAAAATTTTTATTTGAAAATAAGAAAAAAGCAATTTTATTTTTTTTTTCCACCAAAGTTAAAAAAGTAAAATTTCTTAAACTTTTTCTGGTGTAAATCTTCATTAATCGTAGGTGGAATAAAATATATCCCACCGCCCCACATGGGGTTAAGCTACCTGGGCTGACAACCGGCGAGCGTATTTTGCTCAGAAAACCTTATTGGTAATAACATCTGGTCTGCAATGTAGACAGCTCAACAGAATAAACCACAGGTAAAGAAACTCCATATAAACTCCTTATAATTTGTATGAAAAATTTACCAATCAGTATGATTGTGTTAAAAATAATAGTATATGTACGCACCCGTCGTTTGTAATGCCCGGCTTGGGCATTTTTTCGCTCAGTTTGAAATATTCAATTCGTATGATAATTTTATCGATCAATATGATTGTGCTAAAAATAATAGTACACGTAATAAAGCTTGGGCGACTATTTGCTGACACACGACCGCAAAGTGTTAATTATTTTTAATAATACACATTATCTCCAACCAATTTACCTTCATTCATCTTAAATATAAGTATACTTCTTACAACAAATGTATATCTGATACGTACAACATTCATATAATAGCGAACTAAGTAGAAATCATTTTGACTCTAACTAGGAATATTCCAGTTACGAAAGCTGTCATAAACAACTTATTATAATTACAATTTCATAAATATCGTTTAAACTGAAAATTTTCCCATAATAGGATACCGATTTCTGAAATTTTAACATCAGTGCTTTTGCAATATAAAACGAGGATGAAAAATCATGCACCATACATAGACTATGGAACACTTTCCAACACTAATGGAATAATATTCAGAAATTTCATTTTTCAGACAATGAAATTGATCATAGTCTGCCCTGTACCGATTTATTTTATGCGCCTCTATAAATGAAGAATAATATTATGCTCATCATAACACTAGAACGCCCGGAAGGAGTCAATTCGACTCCGACCATATGATTAAATATCAACTGCAATCAGAAATTCTTTCACAAAATAAGCTAAATTTTAAAAACGCAGATTTACGTTAAATAAATCAGTAAAAAATGAGACTACACAATTCTATCTTTATATATACTTGTATTAACACAAGAACGCCCAGAAGATATCGACCCGACTCCGATTATATGATTATATGTCAGCTGGAACCAGAAATTCTTTTATAAAATAAGTTAAATCTAAAACACGCAGTTTTGAGTTAAATAAATCAGTCAAATAATTTGAAATAAAAATTCTGGTGAAACATATTTTTATGAAACTTGAGTAACATTTTCGGGTGTTCTAGAGTTAATCAATAGTAGTGTACTGCAGCGATCCTAGTTAATTTCATTATGTTTGAAGTATCGTAACTTCATTAATTGCTTCGCAATTGATTTTCCCCCCATAGCTCATAGTGTAATGGAATTATTTTTTGCAACCCTGTAAACGAACTGTTATTGCTATTTTTCTACACTCCTATGGAATCATGTTTTAGCCTACCTCAGTGAAGAATATCAAACGCATTGTGTTTGAAACATTGGACTAATATGCTCAGACAATGAAAATCCCCATAGAAAATAAAGTAACAAACTTCCTTTGTGTGTCTATTTAACCCTTACTGGCGCAGAGTAATTCTGTTTATAAACTGATGAAATATTGGACTGATACCGCAATTTATAAACGAATTTATTAGAAAATACGAACTTGCTTATTTTCATGTACATTATAATAGGAAAATTTTAGTTAAATATTCTTGGTGCCGTTTGTCAGTTTTGGAATTAAAATTGGGTGTCCTTCTTTAAGGACACCGCGTCGGAAAGGGTTAAACGTAACACACAATATAAATGCAACACTCGATTTTGAATACTGAGCACAGTATAGTAAATATTAATAGCATATACACATTTCATGGCAATCGGTGCATATGTATGAGATTTGGAACACTGGGGGATTGCAGACAAAAAAAAAACCCGATTTCATTAAAGCTTTAATTAATAATCTCAATAAAATTCAACTACTTGCCCATGGTAGGTAGCTTTCCACAATATACGTAATTCACATAAACGGAAATGCTGCCATGGGCATTCGATTGTTAAATCATGTTGAAATATGGTAAAAAGTACAATTTAGCCATAATAATATGTATTAAAAGAAATATTTTTAAATGATAAAGTGCAGATTGTTCATTTGATAGTTTCCCCCAAAAATCTTTCATTTTCATTATGAATATTTTTGCCTAAATGATCCTCATACTAAAGACTTCTGACTTTTCACTAGTATTTTCAATCACAAAACCAATATGTTTTATCCACTTAGAAAAAAAAAAGCGTAAAAATGGTCATTAACGAAATTTCTCGTAAAATTAAATATCTTGCATTAGATCTTAAGAGTTGCTGAATTCAATTTCTATAGAAATTTAACGTATTCCAATATCTGAAACGACCCCTTCATTATAATAACCATAATTTAGATGATAAGATTGATTGGCAAGAATGTAATGATTTTTCATGAATATTATCTACTTTAGAAAGTTTCTAAGAACTTCTAGTTAGACATTTGAATTTAAATTCTTTTATGAAAAAACTTGAACTCAACAAAAAAAGAGATTTTTTTCATTAATTTTCACGAAAGAAAAGAAAACGTTCAATTTAGAACGGAATTCAACATTTAAAGAATGAGGTAGAGCTTTTTAAATGAATGTTAATTGTACTCTAGAAAATGCCTTTAAATTTCTTCCTATAAATTTAAAAAAATCGTGCCATTTAGGATATAAATAAATGTTTCTTATGAAACATTTTGATTTCTGAATTTAACCCTTTGCGGTCGAGTGTCGGGTAATAGCCGCCCAAGCTTTATATACATGATTTTACTTTTATATTCTATAAGCACCGCTAATTTAAAAGTACATTATTTAAATTTACATATATATATATATATATATATATATATATATATATATTTGCACATTTTGTCATCTTAAAAATAAAAATGTTCGTCTAAAAAAAACTGGGGCCAACCAAATAAATTTGTGTAAGAGATGCCTGGGCTTGGAGAGATACACTGCAACCGCAAATGATTTATGTTAAATAAATAAAATTTGCTTGACATTAATAAAGAAATATTTGTCTTAATTTATATAGAAATCTCTATGTTCCCTTCAGTAAGTTTGATTTCAAAAAATCTTCCAGTTGAGAAACATTCCATAGTTTTGATTTCACTGAATTGTGTAAATCTGTTTTTTTTTTTTTTTTTAATTGAAGATTATTCCATTACTGATATGCCATTAACACTAAAAGACCGGAAATTTTAGTGAAGTTTATAAAAACATTTTACACCGGAATTTTTATTTAAATCTGTTTAACATATTTAACATTTTCATAGTTGTTCTTTTTTCTTTGTATCTTTTAAACTTATTTTACAAAGAAATTTTTGATTCGAACCGAAATACTTTCATAGTCAAAAGGGTCTAAATGACCCCTCACGGTCTTTTTTTTTAGTGTTAAATCTTTGATAAAAATTATTTTTCAACCATAGAAAATAGTTCTTATCTATCAATGATAATGTGGTTTCAAAAGAACATTACTAAATGATTAAATTAAATATGCTCACTTTTTTCAGATTATTTTTAAAAATGTATTTACGAATCTTTCATTTTCAATTATTAGCATAATAATAGATTTTTATAATTCACGTGTTAATTTTATATTATAAAAACAAATATCTTTAATTTACGTCAAAAAATATAAATGCAAAAAACTTCCCAATAATGAAAATCCTGGTAAAATTAAATATCTTGCATAAGTCTAGTTGCTGAAATCAATTTCTGCAAAAATTTAAAATGTCCCAATAACTAAAATTAACCTCATTAGAAGTTACCCTAGTTCAAAACATGTGCTTGACTAACAAGAATAGAATCCGTTTTTACTCACATATAGAAAGTTTCTTTAGTATTTAAATAATTATTAACGAAAGTCACTTTAGAAAGTTTCCGAAAACTTTTAGTTACGCATTAAAATTCAAACATTTCATCAAAAGACTTGGAACGGAAGAAAGACAGATTTTTAAAATTAAATTTCTGTAATAGAATGAAAATGTTCAAGTTAAAATGTAACTCAAAAAGTCTATTAACCCTCTCGCTGCGTAATTGTTTTGTCAACAACCCTTCGCCACGAGCGTCTTTTAAGAATTTTTATTCTTTTGTCATTGGTTTTTCAAAACAAAAATTTTTGTATAATTTAAATGGGAAGATGCTCTGATTAAATAAGGCAAAATTTACAATAAAAAAATAACTGGTGGGAATAATCAAGGAGGGTTAATTAGACGAAAAAAATGCATCCCCCAGAAAATCGCGGGTTGCGCAGCGAGAGGGTTAAGAGCTGTACATATATAACATTAAAACTTTAGGAGGGGGGCGGAGACTTTATAGCGTAAGATATCAATACGGGGGGGGGGGGTTGCTGTTTGTTATCGTTATCATTTTTAATCCAACCTAACGTTTCCTTTTTCAGTAACTTTACAAACGAATAGTCTATTACAATTTATTAATTATTATTTTTATATGTTTTTTTTTTTAAATATAACGCTATTATTAAAGCCATTAAATGTTTATGAAATCATTTCATTCCAAAATTTGTAATACACAAATGTTTGATATTTCTGTTTTTCTCCTATATGCGTATATAATTCGCTGTTGTACCAGTAAAGAAAGACAAATAATGTTATCTACTATTTTGTTGATAAAGTTCTGTTTTTATCTTTCCTGAGCAAGTGGCAAGTGCATAAAGACAATGTTACTTTTTAATGCATTATGTAACAATAAGCTATTGTTAATTACTTTTAAATAGTAAATAACTCTTTTAGATGTTATTTGATTTAAATTTATTCCGCCAATTGATATTTTATTGACTTCTTAATTCCGTAAAGTTTGCGACTAACAAATGTATAATCATGTGTGTAGATGTCATATTTTTTAAATTAAATATCTCGAAAAGAACCAAAATGTCAAAGTTAAAATGTAACTCAAAAAAAAGGGGGGGGGGGTGGAGGGAAGAGGCGAATTTTTTTTTTTTTCAAAGAAGATTACTACTTATATTTTACGAATAATTTATTTTTAATCATTCACATAATAAAACTGATTCAATGCAAACGTATAAAAAGAAAGAAAAAAATTGTAAAAATAAAAAGAATTTTTAGACATTCATAACTATATCATCAGGGAGGGGGGGGGGGGGTATGGTTAACGAATGATAACGTATGATATCGTAAGAAGAGGGGGGTGACCTAAATTAGAGAAATTATTGATAATGTTATATATGTATAGCCCTTATGAATCATTCATTTTTAATCATTCACGTAATAACAAAATATTAGTAATACTTTGCTAATTTTCAATTACAAAACCAATATCTTTAATTCACATCAAGAACGTACGAAAGCAAGAAAATTCCCATTAAGGGAAATCTTGGTAAACATAAATGAATTCCATAAGTTACTAATAGTTGTCGAAATCAATTTCTAAACAAAATGTAAAGCGTTCCAATAATCCAACGTTAAAATGACCTTCATATGAAGTTACTCTATTTGATTGATATGCTTGATTGACAAGAATAAAATTCTTTTTCTCTCACATTATCTATTTTAGAAAGTTTCCGGGAACTTTTAGTTAGGCATTAGAATTTACATCTGTCATCAAAAGATTTGTAACCGAAAAAAGACTATTTAAATTAAATTTCTTGTGTAGAAAGCAAATGTCCAAGTAACAATGTAACTCAAAATTTAAATAAATATATATATATAATTATATATATATTAAGAAGATTACATCTATTTCATAAATTATTCATTTTCATACATTCACATAATTTTTTCGTATTATTCCTTTTGCTAATTTTGAATTACAAAACTAATATCTTTAATTCGCATCAAGAACGTATAAAAGCAGGAAAATGCACTGCAAAAGTTGAAATCAATTTCTATACAAAATTTAATGCGTTCCAATATGTCAACGTTAAAATGACCTTCGTCAGAAGTTGCCGTAATTCAATTGATATGCTTCTCTGGCGAGGATAGAATACTTTTTCTCTCACACTAGAATTTTAGAAAGTTTCCAAGAAATTTTAGTTAGGAATTAGGTTTTTAATTTTTCATCAAAAGACTTCAAACTGGAGAAAGACAGATTTTTTTTTAATTAAATATCTCGAATAGAACGAATAATGTAGTTAAAATGTAACTCAAAAAAAAAAAAAAAAAAAAGGTGGCGAAGTTTTTTTTTCTTTTGTTTTTTTTTGTTTTTTTTTCAAAGACGATTACTGCTTATATTTTATGAATCATTCATTTTCAATCATTCAAATAATTAAAAAATATATAAATGATATTCCTTTCCTAATTTTCAATCAGAAAACAAATATCTTTAATTCACATGAGAACATACAAAAGCAAGAAAATACCGTTTACTAAATTCGTGTTAAAGATAAATATATTTTTGTAAGTTGCTAATAGTTGCTGAAATCAATTTCTAAACATCTAAACCGCCCCAATTACTCAACGTTAAAATGAACCTCATCAAAAATTACCCTAATTCAAATTATATACTTGACTAGCAAGAATAGAATCTTTTTACTCTCAATTTATATACTTTAGAAAGTTTCTGAGATCTTTTGGTCAAGTCATTAAATATTTCATTAAAAGATTTTAAATTGAAGAAAGAGAGATTTTTAAAAATTAAATTTCTGGAATAGAAAGAAAGTGTCCACATTAAAGTGTATCTAAAAATTAAACAGAAAGAGTCTTAGATTTTTCTTTCAAAGAAGATTACTTCTATTTTATGAATCATTCATTTGCGATAATTCACATAGTAAAAAAAAAAAAAAAAAAAAAAAGAAAAAAAAATGCTATCATGTCTTTGCTAATTTTCAATTACAAAACCAATATCTTCATAACATCAAGCTCACTTCAAGAACGTACAAAAGCTAGAAAATGCCCATAAACAAAATTCCTGGTAGAAATAAATACATTGTATAAGTTGCTAATACTTGCTGAAATCAATTTCTTTACAAAATTTAAACTGTTCCAATAACTCAACGTTCAAATGACCCTCATTAAAAGTTACCCTAATTCAAATGATAAGGTTGACTGGCAAGAATAGAGTCCTTTTACTCTCACATTATGTACTTTAGAAAGTTTCCAAGAAATTTTAGTTAGACATTAGAATTGAAATATTTCATCGAAAGATTTTAAACTGAAGAAAGACAATTTATTTAAATTAAATTTCTAGTATAGAAAGAAAATGTCCAAGTTAAAATGTAATTCAAAAAAAAAAAAAAAAAAAGAGAGAAGATTTTTTTAAAAAGAAGATTACTACTTATATTTTATGAATCATTCATTTTCAATCATTCACATAATAAAAAAAAAATTATTATTCCTTTTCTAATTTTCAATTAGAAAACAAATATCTTTAATTCACATCAAGAACGTACAAACGCAAGAAAATGACATTAACGAAATTCCTGGTAAAGATAAATAAACTGCATAACTTGTTAATAGTAGCTGAAATCAATTTCTATACAAAATTTAAAGCGTTCCCATGTCACAACCTTAAAATGATAGAGTTAGAAGTTACCCTAATTCAATTGATATGCTTGTCTGGCGAGAATAGAATACTTTTTCTCTCACACTGTCTATTTTAGAAAGTTTTCGAGAACTTTTTGTAACGAATTAGATTTTAAATTCTTCATCAAAATATTTGAAACTGGAAATAGACAGATTTTTTAAATTAAATATCTCGAATAGAACGAAAGGGTCCAAATTAAAATATAACTCAAAAATTTAAAAAAAAAAAAAATAGGCGAAGTTTTTTTCAAAGAGATTCTGTTATTTCTGTTTTATGAGTCATTCATTTTACATCATTCACATAATAAAAATTTTTTATGTAATTATTGGTTTGTAATTTTTAATTACAAAACTAATATATTAAATTTACATCAAGAAAGTGCAAAAGCAAGAAAATACCCATTAACGAAATTCCAAGAAAAGATAAATACATTGCTAATTTGCTATTATTTGCTGAAATCAATTTCTATAAAAAAAATGTAAAGCTAAAGAATAATTCCAAGTTAAAATGACCTTCATTAGAAGTTACCCTAATTCGAATGATATGCTTGACTGGCAAGAATAGAGTCCTTTTACTCTCACATTATGTACTTTAGAAAGTTTCCAAGAAATTTTAGTTAGACATTAGAATTGAAATATTTCATCGAAAGATTTTAAACTGAAGAAAGACAATTTATTTAAATTAAATTTCTAGTATAGAAAGAAAATGTCCAAGTTAAAATGTAATTCAAAAAAAAAAAAAAGAGAGAGAAGATTTTTTTAAAAAGAAGATTACTACTTATATTTTATGAATCATTCATTTTCAATCATTCACATAATAAAAAAAAAATTATTATTCCTTTTCTAATTTTCAATTAGAAAACAAATATCTTTAATTCACATCAAGAACGTACAAACGCAAGAAAATGACATTAACGAAATTCCTGGTAAAGATAAATAAACTGCATAACTTGTTAATAGTAGCTGAAATCAATTTCTATACAAAATTTAAAGCGTTCCCATGTCACAACTTTAAAATGATAGAGTTAGAAGTTACCCTAATTCAATTGATATGCTTGTCTGGCGAGAATAGAATACTTTTTCTCTCACACTGTCTATTTTAGAAAGTTTTCGAGAACTTTTTGTAACGAATTAGATTTTAAATTCTTCATCAAAATATTTGAAACTGGAAATAGACAGATTTTTTAAATTAAATATCTCGAATAGAACGAAAGGGTCCAAATTAAAATATAACTCAAAAATTAAAAAAAAAAAAATAGGCGAAGTTTTTTTCAAAGAGATTCTGTTATTTCTGTTTTATGAGTCATTCATTTTACATCATTCACATAATAAAATTTTTTTATGTAATTATTGGTTTGTAATTTTTAATTACAAAACTAATATATTAAATTTACATCAAGAAAGTGCAAAAGCAAGAAAATACCCATTAACGAAATTCCAAGAAAAGATAAATACATTGCTAATTTGCTATTATTTGCTGAAATCAATTTCTATAAAAAAAAATGTAAAGCTAAAGAGTAATTCCAAGTTAAAATGACCTTCATTAGAAGTTACCCTAATTCGAATGATATGCTTGACTGGCAAGAATAGAATCCTTTTTCTCTCACATTATCTACATTAGAAAGTTTCAGCGAACTTTTAGTTAAGACATTAGAATTTAAATATTTCATCAAAAGACTTGAAACTGAAAGAAAGAAGGTTTTTTTTTCATTAAATTTCTGGAATAAAAAGAAAATGGTCCAAAGTAAAATGTGATTCAAGATTTAAAAGAAAGAGGCGAAGTTTTTCTTCTTTTTTCTTTTTGTTTCAAAGAATGTAACTTCTATTTTATAAAAAGTCACTGCATGTCTTCCTACCATTGTGAAATATTAAGCAACTGCGATGGAAGTGGCTTTTTAAATTGAAAGAAAGGATTGCTATTAAAAACCGTTTTCTTAAAATTTAATGTCGATTAAAAATCGCATGAATAAAGGCATCAATTTTTCTCATACTTAATGTAGCTAATTTAAAAAAATTGGAACTATTTTATCTTGAAAAATGCATTTCATTTAATATTTATTTCGAGTTAGTTCAATGACATAAAATCTATACTTCCAGTAAAAAGCATTTTATTGAAATTGGAAATTTCTTAAATTACCCCTAATCAGCATTTTGCATATTGCTAAATTGATTCCTTCAGCAAACTCATTTGTTATTTTAATTGCACACCTCAAAGGCTCTTTACACCTTGGAACTATGAATAAATAGGAATTGACATATCATTAAAGTGACGAAAATTCAAGAGTTTCGCAGGACATAATTGGCGCACTTGCAAACTCCCTCTAGTAAATATTTATACGAATTTCTTACATATTTGTATTACTTATTAATGAATTTTCTGTCATAATTAAGACGAAAATATCTATTCATATTTACAGATGGAAGTTTGCCACGCCAGTAATCAGGCCCTGCATACTCGCCATATTGTGACAACATAAACAATTCTCAGGTCAATGTAAAAAATATTATGACATCGTCGGTCGGGGTAAACTTCCAACAGTTCACACAATCTTCCAAGGAATAGAAATTTGTGCTTTATTTATGTGAGAAATTTTGCATTAATAATGCAATTTTCTGTTCAAATTTACTGATGGAAGTTTGATACGGGCTATTCCGGCTCTGTTGATCCGATATAAACAAGCAACAACTCACATTTTGTGATCATATCCTCAGTTATTTCACTAACAACTGGTACCCACTATGTTGTATTATATGTCTTTTTATTTCTAGTTCTTTATTTTGTTTGCACAGGCTTTACATTCTTGCATTTAATGCTATACCTACTGTGATTTTCTGGATATGTCGCAGCTCAAATAACATGCTTGCAAAGAGAAAATTTATTTCATATAATTTAGACTGCTTAATGAATTACGAGGGCTCCCAATTTCTAGGTAAACCTAACGCCTTTCCGTGTAATTCTGCTTGATAATAATTTGAAATCATTTATTGTATAAAGTTTCTAGTTTAAAACAGACTTATTTTCGTCGCAGTTTTCACCTTGGAAATTTGGGTACTATAACTGAATTCTACATTGAATAATGTTCAATACTGGGCATCTCATATAATTTTAGACAATAACGTCTCAAAGAACTAAAATAGAACCTACACTGTTTCCAAATATGTAGTATGGAAGAAAAATTTAATTGTTACGGTGAAAAATTGTCAAGTTAATATTTTCTCAAAAAAACCTTCTTTCAGCGATGATGAATTCTTTTGTCTAAATTATTCATAAAATCCTTTTGTTTACAAATTATCAATAACAAAACTGTTGTCTGTAATTTTCTTCAACTAAAGATCGGAAACCTATCTCTTTACGGAATTCATGCTAAAAGTAAATTGTGTTAGATCCTAGAAATAGTTAATGAAATAAATTTTATTAAATTATAAGGAGTTCCAGTTCCATTAACTAAATTGACCCTCATTAGAATGTACACTAATTTAAAGAATGTGCTTGATTGGAATGAATGGAATCCTTTTTCATGCACACATCAACTTTAGAAAGCATGCGGAAACTTCTACTTAGACATTTGAATTAATTTTTTTAATCAAAAGTAACTGAGAAAAAAATCGCCCCACCCACATTAAATTTCTTGAATAGTAAGAAAACGGTTAATTTAAAATGTAATTCAAGTTTTAAAGAAAGAGGAGGAAAGTTTTAGAAAGTATGTTAATTGCATTTTAGAAAAAGCTCCTAAATTTGTTCCTTGTTGTGCAAAATTTTCAGCAGCTGCGATGAACAAGTATTTTAGAAATTAAAGAAATACTGTGTATAAAAAATATTTCTTAAAGATTTAATGGTGTAAAAAATAGGACTTGGAAAAAGACTGTATGAGGCATTCAGAACCAAAGTAGATGAAGTAAATTTTTTTTGTTTAATCGAAATTTAGGTATTTTTTTCTTTTATAGATCAGAATTTGTTCTGAGTTATAAAGAATGAAGGGCTAGGTTTATCCATTTGCGGTAAATACTTCCCCCCAGTCACAAGCCTCTCTTACATGAATTTATTCGGTTGGCAACAGTTTTTGTTTAAGAACGTTTTTACTTGCACTTTGACAACATACGCAAGAGAGATTTACTAAAAAATGAACTTTAAAATATAGTGGTTCGAACAGAATGTAAAAATAGAATGACATATATAAAGCTCGGGTGACTATTTGCCGACACCACACCAAAAAGGATTCAAATGTTAGCAACAAACGGCTCTAGTCACCATTGGTATTGAAAAAAACATACGAAAACTTAACCACATCAAATATATACGGGTAATGTTTTACCGTTTTGATTTACTTTGACTTTGAACGGCTGATATAGCTACAAAATGTATGTATAAATTACTTCTCAACCTGCAAAAGATAACTGATTAACATCGGCCCACTATCAGAATTGTCGACCAAAGCTTATTTATCGCCGAGTGACATTATTATGTTATTAATCAGACCACCATTTTCCAAGTAGTTCAGCACTAATATCCGTATAAAATCACTTTTACTGGGGGATTAGAATAACATATATGTGTTACACAGATTGAATAGAAAGAATTTAAGAATTTGCGAGAACAATTTCAAAATCAATTGTATTTATAATCTGGATCAAACTCTGAATAGAAAATTTACTTATGCACAAAAAATAGATTTCAATAATTTTAATTTCATTTTCTATTTAAGTAAAAGAACAATCTTTAGAAATTTAAGGCGAGCTACTTACCTCAACTCCCAGTGATAAACAAGGACGCACATCTATAACAGTAAATCTTTATAACAATACCACAATTTTATTTAACACAGTCACAGACGGAGAAACACTGAACAATGTGTATATAATATTTATTTAATTACAAATATGTAGTACACTTATATACTCCTTCGATTGAGTTATATCAGAATAAAAGTAATTTCGAAGAGCGTTTGTTATTTAAACCCCAAAACACAGAATAACTTATTTAAATCTTGAATTAAAATAGACATGATTTTTCACATATGATAATTTCAGATATGATATTCTTTCGCCTTACGACTCATTCTCTTTACTCTATATCACATATGATATTCTATCACCTTACGAGAAGGGTTCTATGATAAAAATCGCGAATAAGCAAATCCACTTCTTTGACTTGAATTATTTAGCTACGACAACTGCGAATGAATAAAATGTTGGAATGAATAAAATATAATCGGATCAGTTTCTTCCACAACGAAACAGGAATCAAGCTTCGAATCATAAGTGTAGGAATAAAAACTCGACTAGAATACGCACCTTAACAACTCCAATCGAATGATTTTTTTTTCGTTCAGAGCTCTTGCATAAACCCTGGCGTCACGCATTTTGTCAGGGCAAAGTGGTTAGAAATAATGTTTTCTTTATTTAAATCAATAAATTGAGAATATAGAATAGCAGATGTTTTGTTCGTTTAGATAAATCAACTTTAACTATAGAATACTAGTCGATCCTTCCGTTGTTGCCCGGGCATGTAATATTACCATTTATTATGCCTAAAATCAGTATTAAATGTTTTTATATTTTTAAACGAAAATATTTCCAAAGGAAATATATGTTGCCTAATGCCACACTGAATTCGGAAACGTACACCTTTGAATTTGTATGATTTTCTAATTTTAAACGAAAAGCTATCCAAATAAACAGAGAGTTTGTGGGCTATACTGCTTTTGGCAGCATACACTGGATTTGCTATGCAGGTTCCGGTTTGTCTTGTATGAATATTTTAAACAAAATTTTTTCCAACAAAAGCTAATGTGTTGCTTCCACTGTTTTCAGCATTGTACAAACGCGAAATTTTATGATTTTTATATTTTTTAAGGAAAATTTCTCCAAACGATCCTAGAGTTGATGGCGCTCACTGCCTCTGGCGGTGTATACCAGTGGTGTTGCGATTTGTATCTATAAAGCAGGACCTGATTACCAACGGGGCATATTTCCACCAGTAAAAAGGAACAGAAAATTTTGCGTTATTCTTGACAGAAATTTTGCATGAATACGCCGTTTAGATAAGCGAACATCACTTTTATATTTTATTGGTGTAAGTGTGCCCCGTTGGTAATGAGGCCCTGCTATAAAGGACTCTCTAATTCGTATGATTTTATATTTACCGTATTTACCCACATATAAGACGACCCCTTAATTTTCCGATCAAGAAATTTGAATTTTTTAAAAAATACATTATTCAAAATCACCTGGAAAAAAAAAAGAAAGTACTAAATATACAATAATAAAGAAACATTATTTTTTTTTCATTTATTAGAAATCATATGAAAAAAAAGTACTAAATATACAATAATGAAGATAATAATATACTAAAGTAATATACAAAGTTAAACTGATTCAAGGTCCGATGCAGTATCGGACTTGCCAGACAATTCACAAAAATCCTCCGCCGTTATCGGCCCATCATGATACACGTTTTCAATCTCTGTATCGCTACATTCTTCCTCGTAGTTATCACTTTCGAAAATGGCATCCTCTTCTGTGCCGTCTACCTCGTTGCTTATGCAGCATTTCTTGAAATATGTTATAATCATTTCGAAAGGAATTTGATTCCAAGCATCTTTAATCCACTGGGCAATTAATTGAATGCCGGGCTTTCTAATATTACCGCCCTTTGCAAATGTTGGACAACCGGATGAATCCCACTCTGCCCAATATTTTCTAATTTGCTTTAAAGGGCTTATTGAGGCAAACGTCTAGGACAGGCTCGGCGAACCATTTCACGTGCGCGTGCCGAAAATTTGATATATATCAACAATGAAACTTGCCAAAGTTATACAAAATTAACTTTGAAGAGTAATATTTTAAAACGAAACACTGGTTATAAAATCAGTTGCTTTCATACATTAATCATTAATAATTTAAAAATACTAAAAATCAAAATGCGAATTCTTCTGTATACTGGAATAAATGAATGAATGAATGAATAAATTTTTAATTCGTGAATAGGATTTATTTACGCGTACGTTTTTATTTCACAAATGTTTCGCTTATTATTAATGCAACATCTCGGTTATAATTTTTCAAGTTGCATTGAACAATGTATTAATAATGTAATAATGAGATTTTTACTGTCGTACATTCGATGGAAAATGCTTTATATCTGATTAATATTTTATTATTTTTACAAATATACGTCGCTAAATTGGATCCATTTGCCATTTTACTGCAATGACTATCAAACGAATTTCTTTTTAAAATTACAGCTATTTACATTCATATAGACAGGCAAATACTGTCGAAAACGCCGCATAGCATCACAGGAAAAAATTGCTATGATGCGTTAATTCATGCAAAAGTTAATTGAATTATTAACTTTATTGTTTATAAATGAAACAAAATTTGAATTTTATCTGTATAACAATTACCAAATTAAAATTTTTCGCGTGCCAGAATATTTAGCGCATGTGCCAACTCTGGCACGCGTGCCATAGGTTCGCGAACCCTGGTCTAGGACTAGGGTTCTAGTAAGGGTAAGTAGTAAACGTCCTGGTCTACAGTCGTTTTCAGTTCTTTCGTCACTTTATTCACGTTTTAAGAAAAGTGGCCACGAAACGAGTTGTAAACTAAAAGGGAAAGTTTTTCTAAAACAGCTCCCGGTCATTTATCCCACACATTTTTAAGCCAGTCGACTGTTCCGTCAGCATCTATCCACCCCTTTTCATGGGCTCGAATTTGCCACAGATGGGCACACCAGATGGAAATGTAACGTTTTTCGGCAACGTTTTTCTTTTTTAAATAATCAACAGATGAAGCTTACAACCGTCGGCCAAACAGGAAAGAACGACCATAAAAAGGGTTTTTTCGTGCCCAGTCGTTTTTACCAAAATGTCCCCCCCTCCTTGTAGTTCACAGTTTTATTTTCTGGTAGGTCGAAACACATGGGTGTTTCGCCCATATTTCCTACATGGCAAAGTTCAAAAGATTTCATATTTCTTTGATCGATGACGTATTTTTGAAATTTCACATTCTTTGCTTCCAAGTCAGATGGTACTTTTTGTGCCAGTTTAGTGCACTGGCCTGAGTAAAACCATGACGATTCATAAATCTAGTGCACCAATGTTCTGATGCATGAAACATGTTTGGAACACCATACTTTTCTTCTTTTGCAAGCTTCATTGCTCGTAAACGTATAGCAGCTCTAGTGACAATAAAACCATTCCGCCGGCACTCTACAACCCAATCATGCAATAGATTTTCGAGTTCTGGAAAGGGCGATTTTCCATGCCGCAAAGCCTTTTTTGTTTTTGGGATGTTCTCTAGCTTTGACTTATTCTTGTGCCAATCACGAATCAATTTTTCGTGAACCCCAAACTGACGAGAAACAGCACGATTGTTAGACTCTTCCGCAAAAGAAATAACTTTTAAGTTTAAATACAGCTGCGTATGAATTGCGTTTCTGTTTTCTAATAACTAAATCAGCCATATCAGTAGAAACAAGGAGAAAAAGTGCAGTAAGATAAACGAAGAAATAATAAATAAGTGTACTATCAAGAACATGCAAGATATAACGCGGGTCACGTGTTTTTATAGAGTCACATATTTCTAGCCACTCGCGGGCGATCCAAATGCACATAGGGGTCATACAGTCTCGGAATTTTCTTTAAACTCTTTCTTCGTCCAAAATTTCTCGACTTATATGCGGGTAAATACGGTATTAAAAAAATTTCTGGATGAACTAAGGGATCCACGTTGTAATGTTGCCTATTTAAATTTCTGGCATTTAGATATATTAAACGTTCAATTCTGACCAAAAGTTCTTGATAAAACAAATAACATAAAACAAGCACCAGTTACTTGCTCTTTTAACCCTTTCAGGGCCAAGTTACTTCTGTTGCAAAAATGTTAAAATGATTGCCTGACACCAGTATTTATAGGAAAATTTATATGAAATTAATTAAAAGCGTTTCTTTGACTATGTAATATAAAGCAGAGTTTAGTTTTAAAATTCTGGTGCCAATGTGGCATTTGAAATTAAAATGAAGTGGTATATATAATATACTGGCACCCTTCAAGGGGTTAAAACGCGATATGGTATGTTCCGTTGTATGGATAGTCTATGTTGAAAATATTTCCTTGGACATACGCAGAAACAAAAACGTCACTGAAAATGCTTTGAAGGGCAGTTTTCTTAAAATAGGAGACGATATCTTCAGTGCCATTGAGAGAAGAAGAATCTGTTGTGTATCCGAGAAACGACTTCAAATAATCATTTTTTTTTTTACCGTAAATATAACTATATTTTAAAACCAGAGCAATCGTTATCAACGGAAAAGTAGAAAAGTAAATAGGTAATTTTTTTATTTTTTTGTCTGTTAAAAAATATAGCATTTTCAAATTGGATTAACACTTTATGTACTGAATTATGAATTCATGAAAATTTTATCTTCTAAAGCATTTTTTCTGTATTGTTTAAACTACATCAGAGGATTTACATAATCATTTAATAAATTTTAGAAGGATTTTAGAAGGATTCAAGGATTCAGAAGGATTATTTAAATTTGAATTTATAAGGATTTTGTGCAATATCTGTAATCGCATTCAAATCTTTTGTTTTAAATATTTTTCCTTGTATTTTGTAGAGTTAGGAAATGTACAAATATAATGTTCTTACAAATGACATATAGAAATGTTTCCGAATTTAAAAATTCTCCCTTCCCCCAACGCCAAGAAAGCTGAAAAGATGCAAATGCAAAAGAAATCATCCTTTTAAAGATATTTCTAATTTGTGTAACCAATAATGCATGTGGAACAAGATAAAGTAATGTATCTATAACCCATTCTGAACTCTATTACAAATAATCTATGTATTAAATGAATTTTATAACAAGTTATTTTATTGGTACTTATATGTACCGTCAGTAGATAAAGGGCTAAAGAATCGAAAAGTTGAAAATGAACGCGAATCAACACGAGATAAATATTATTTTGAAATAGTGTATAATAAAATTTTTCGAAACAAAACATACCACAACAAATACGCTTATTACGTGGGTATTTTTTTCTTATATATGTCAATCTAGGGTGAGGATAAGGCATTTTTAATATGTTCAAAATATAACAGCATTTTGCACTTGTTAAGAAAAACATTTTTGCAAAGTGGACCTGTTTCGTCAATTCATGGAGATTTCTAGTTAACTTTTTTACTAAAAATCATAAAAATTCAAATATTTTTACAAAATTATATTGTAATCTTCAACTAATACCGATGTTTTCACAACATTTATATTACGGTATAGGTTATGAGGAAAGTCATACAATGGAATATTGATTCAGTTTTGAATAGACATCCAAATAAATTCTTTTTTAGCTTCGTATTGAAAAACATCTATATTAAAATTAGTGATTTCTAGAATGAATGAATCATCCAGGCATGCGCAAAAGCATACTTATGAACTTTTGTACTTTTTAAAAATTTTGTAAAAGAAAAAAAAGCATAGTACCAACCTTTATATTATTTGTAATCAATTATCACCAGAAATTTTACAAAAGTCAAAAGAGTTTTTTTATATTTTATGCATACATTTTGCGATTAACCCCTTGAGGGGTATCCCACCTAATTTAAACAAGGTTTTCACCCGAAATTGTAAACTAAATTGTATAATATTATCTCTGTTGGAATGTTCTCGGAAAATTGCTCTTCCTTAATTAAAAATAATTTTTTTCGATTTTTCCGGTGAGAATTCAATATCATAGAGAAATTATTGCTTGTCCCTCAAGGTGTTAATTCTAATAAAATCAAAAAGTATATATTATTTACAAAATATCTGCGGTTACTGATTTTTTAAAATGCGAAGATTGGAAACTATGCTTTTGCGCATGCTTGGATAATTCTTTCGAATACCAGAATCATTAATGCTGCCCATCACTAATAAAGCAAATTAAGGATACTTACGAGCAAACGGCTTCCAGCTCTATCCTGGTAGTAACAAACGCCAGGTCGTTTCCTTGTGTCACCGACTGTAAAGACTCCAGACAGCTCTGGAGCTGATGAAGCGTGCACTCTTCACTGCACAACGTCAGCACTGCCAAAATACAAAGAATATACTACAGCTATATTTTTACAATCAATGAAGTTACTTACAAAACTAGTAAATGATTAATTATCAAAATACACAGGACAGCATAGGTGCCAACATCTTACGCTATTTTGTACCACAACAGTTTATTAGTAAATTTTACCTTTTTTAATGTCCGTAATCTGTCGATTAAGTAAGGCAATTATTTCTGTTAAGTATGTCTGATACAAAAAAGCGTAAGAGTTGGCAGTTTTTGGAACAGACAAAAATTAGTTGGGAAATTCCGTAACGGAACAATTTGAAAAATATTATTTTCAAGATACCAGTGCAATGCCACATTAGTAGTAATTTAAGTTTACGTACAGATAACACTATTTATATAGGGCCCAAGTCTGAATGTGATTTAATTAGTGTTTGTTTTGGTGACTATAGCGGCTACCACGACCATCAGACCATTCATCTCTTGTTTGCAGTTTATTTGTATTTATAAAACAAAATTTTGCAGTTTTTCTCTTCCAAAATCCCTTCCGAGGTGGAAATTACGAATGGACTCTGTTTTTCGTTTGATTGACGTGAAACTGTTAACATACATCTGTCAGGATCTGCATTAGCGATAGGAAAATCCGAATAACGAAGAACTACTACGTCGACCATTTCTGAGAACTGCTTCACTGCTTTTGTCCAAATAATTTATCTTCTTCCTGTATTTGAAAGATTGTCAAATGCTTGATTTTCATATAATGATTTTTTAAGTCCAATAATGATTATGTATACTCTGTCTGTCTGTACACATATGAAGTAATACGTACTTCGTTGACCAAATATATCAAGGATTTTGTTTTAGTATTAACCCTTTGCGCTTCGTGGACTCCGCTGCGGTGACATCATCTATCTTTTCAAAATTTGTTTTTGGCACCAATAATAAAGGGAAATAAAATTTGCCTTATTTAATCAGAGTATTTTTGAAATTGTGTACTTGAAGGAAACCTCTTTAAAAAAATGGTGCCGGCCGAATAAAATTTGTGTAAGAGACGCCGGAGTCCAAAGGCTTAACCCTAGATCTACCGGGAATTTTATTCAAGTTTTAATAAAACGTTCTACACCAGAATTTTTATTTAAAACTATTTAACTTATTTATTTACCTTATTTTTGTCCGGTTTATATACTTAGTTTATTTTAAAGAAATTTCTGGTTTGAATGAATATTTTGCATGTACCTGTCGGGTCCAATGGACCCGTCTGGTAGACGGAGGGTTAATATAAAAATATTCCAGGAATATCGATTCACATATTGTTGTCGTCAACTTTGATCAGCTTCAGAATAGCAAACGATACTTTTACATGAAATTGCTTTTGGCTAGCTAGCTGCCCACCATTTCCCAAGAATTTTCATAGCTTTTTTTTCAGTTTAAATGAATAATTATATTCCTCAGTAGTTTTTTGTTTAGTTTTCTGTTTTTATATAATAAAAAAAAAAGTGGAATATATTGTCTTACAGCTGTTGTGATAATATAAGACTTTTTCTGTGTTTTTTTGCATTTATTTAGTTTGACAAAGGTGCACAGATGCATAGCTCTAATCATTCTGCTTTTTTTAATAGTTATTTTTGACTTATTCAAGCATAGAATTCTGTGATGTGATTAAATAAATTGAAGATTATTTCTTATGAATACTGCTAATAAAAAAGTGGAATATTTGGCGGCTTTGAAGGCGTGCGGGCGATTTACAAATAATACAAGTACTATAATTTTTAAATCATACCGATTGGTGAAGAATTTGGTCATTTCGTATGATTACAAATACTATCTACTGAGAATTTCAGAACAACAGTACTAGCTGGTTAGGTGTTTCGCGGCATTGCGAATTCATTATTAGGTTTAAATCATTGATAATCATTTAATTGAATTATGTCATAGTGCATCAATTAAAAAAAATAAGATCTAAACTATTTGGCAAAATGTTTTTGCATTGCGTTATTATGTCATGCTAGATTGTAACAAATATTTCAAAAACTAACGTTGAATGACTTATTTTGTTTCAATATCGAGAATACATTAATAGATTGTAACTGTTGGTTTTAGACGAATTTCGACCCAAATTGAGCACATGTTGCTAAATCTCATGTAATTCTTCAACATCATTTTTTAAATATTAATATATTAAATGTTCGTATACGTTTTGAAGCTTTTCATATGTTAAACACATTGTGTAGATCAACCTATATTATTAGTGTTGTTATTGGATTGATCTATACATAAACTGGAGAGAAATGAAGCACGATACTATCAAAAATCGTCCATTATAAGAAATCGGCCATCTGATATTGTTGTATTTTCTGACTCAAATTCCAAACTCTTTGGTGCGAAGTAAAACAAACAAGCTGTGTGAACTAAAGTGACCCATTTTTTGTTTACGATTTACTTTTTATGTCATTTGTTGTTCCATGCATTTACTGCAGACGAGATGTACGAATTTAAAAATTGAAGATGTTTAAAGATAGTATATGTACCGTTTTTAGTGTTAGTTTTTGTCTATTAAATGTTTTGTTTCGTACAGCAGTGTTTATATTCTTCGAAGTAAATACCTTAACGAGATCAGCCACAATAAAGGCGTAGAATTCACGACTCAGATGAGAAAGTTTTAGATTAATAAGATACCTTTATATTTTTTAATAGCATTTTGGCGCCCATACGTCGCGCTTTTATTTGGTTAAAATATTATTTGATAAGTATTTATTTCCTTTGAGAATATTAAAATGGAAAATTTAGATGCATTGAAGTCGAAACGAAAAGTTATTAAATCTAGCGCAACGAAGCTCATGTATAATATCAATGATGTATTTGAAAATTCTGATAGTACAATTGATATGCTTTGGTTAGAAGAATCGTTTGCACAAATTAATGATAAAGAAAATCAATTTCTTGAATTATGTAAGAATATTGAGGGAGAAATAAAAGATTTGAAAAGTTTACAGTCAGATTTTGAAGCCAACCAAGAGTATAGGGAAAAGTTTATTTCCGTTAAAACTAAATTAAATCGTAAAGTGAAGGATTTGCAGAAAGAAGAAAGTAATGTCACTTCAAATTTGGCGGTTGCCCCTAGTGATATGAACGCCAATTTGCCTTTTATGGCCAAACATGGGATTCGCGTTAACCTGCCTAAGTTGAATATTGAGAAATTTGATGGTAATTTAGAGAACTGGCAAGAATTTTACAGTCAGTTTAAATCAGCTATTCATGATAATGATGAAATAAGCAAAATAGATAAATTTACGTATTTGAAAAATCTCCTAAAATCAGAGGCGCAAACTGCCATTCAAGGATTATTAGTTTCCGAAGAAAATTATGATATGGCTGTGAATATTTTAGAGAGTCGCTACGGTAAAAAGGAAATGTTGATCAGGTCACATATTAATAAGTTATTAAATTTGCCACCCGTCCGTAATTCTTCTAATTTGAAAGAATTGCGCAATTTGTACGATACTTGCGAAATACATATACGCAGTTTGAAATCATTAGGAATCGAGTTAGAAAGTTATGGAAGTTTATTATTTCCTATAATAACAAAGTTAATACCGAATAGTTTAATGTTGAATTATAACAGAGAAAATGAAGATGAAGCAGAATCGTGGAATGTTTCGAAGCTATTAGATTATTTGACAGCGGAAATCGAAACAAGAAATCGCACATTTTCGTTTGGCAAGAAAGAATCAGATGACGATACAAGATTTGGGAACAAAGTAGTTGTAAAAAAAGAATTTTCAGATAGGGATTTTGTTAATAGTAAATCATTTAATCACAAAATGCCTACGTCGGCTACTTTGAATACGAATGTTGAAAATAAATGCCTATTCTGTTCAGAAACTCATGATATAGAAACTTGTTCTAAAACAATAGAAGAGAAGAAAAATGCTATAAAGAGTCAGGCAAGATGTTTTCTATGTTTGAAGCGATTTCACCTAGTTAAAAATTGTAAGTCTAAAAATAGATGTAAATTCTGTTTTCGGAGGCATAATTCAGTGATTTGTGAAGAAAGCGAGAATAAAGGGGAAATAACAGATACATTAGTTTCATCAATTCAAAATGGGAACGTAACACGAGATATTTATTTGCAAACCGCTACTGCATTAGCTATCGGAAAAGAACATAAATCGAAATTACGTCTATTATATGACTTAGGGTCGCAAAGATCATTTATATTGAGTAACGTTGCAGAAAAATTAGGTTTACAAGTAGTGGGAGAAGAAGATGTTACAATTCACGCTTTTGGCTCTAAAGCCGCGATAAATCAGAAACGTAAGCGATACAGAATTCTTTTGAAAAATCCCGAAATGCTGAATAAAAGTATTACGATTGAAGTTTTAGAGACACCTGAAATTAGTGAAGCTTTACTTGCCGTACCCGAGAAGAGAATAAGAGATTTTGTATATAGAAATAAATTGCAATTAGCTGATAGAACCTATGGAGATTCAAAATATTTTCGATTATCTATTTTGATCGGAAGTGATTACTTTTGGAAAATGGTAACAGGGAAGCTTCGTAGACTTTCAGATGATCTTGTACTTTCTGAAACAATTTTAGGATGGACTGTTAATGGTTCTACTGCGTCTAAAGATGCTAATATTTTACAAACTTCCATTAGTGTTATGAAAACTATTTCGGAGCATGTTGAGTTGGATAGGAATACCGATGTAAATAATACTTTAAAGGCTTTCTGGGAGTTAGAAACTATGGGTATAAAACCAGAAAAGGAACAATCTGATATAGAGAATACAGTTTTGGAAAATTATAATAAAACTGTTGAATTTAAGAATAATAAGTATCAAGTGCAGTTGCCCTGGAATGAAAGAGTTGTTGAATTAACGGATAATTATGAGTTAGCGAGAAAAAGACTATATAGTTTAAATAAGAAATTTGAGAAATGTCCAGAATTTTATGAAAAATATGCCAATGTTATAGATAACTATTTAGAGAAAGGAATGGCTGAAGTTGTTAATTCGGAGCCAAACTCAGTATCTTACTATATACTCCACCAAGCGTGTTATACGTGAAGACAAAGCAACTACCAAACTCAGAGTAGTTTTCGATGCGTCTTCTCATTCTTCTGAATCTATTTCGTTGAATCACTGTTTACATGCGGGTCCAAATTTAAATCCAGACATACTCGATGTTTTACTTCGATTTCGATTACATAAAATTGCAATCACTGGCGATATTGAACAGGCATATTTGCAAATTAGTTTACATCCTTCAGATAGAGATGCTGTTAGATTTTTATGGATTGAAAATTCTCCTAATCCAGGGTCAAATTTGAAGTTGAAAACATTACGAATGACCAGAGTTTTATTCGGAGCGAAGCCTAGTTCATTTCTGTTATCTGCAACTATAAAACATCATATCAAGAAATACAAATCCATATTTCAAGATACGTTTGATCAGCTTAATGATTGTCTGTACGTTGATGATTTACTCGCTGGTGTAAATGAAGAATCACAAGGTTTGAAGGTATATGCTGAGGTTAAGACCATTTTGAAAGAGGCTAATTTTAATATGCGCAAGTGGACTACAAATTCCGAAAGTCTTCAATCGCAATTTGACTTAAAAGAAGAAACTGTCCATAAACATTCTGCTTATACAAAGGTTCTAGGTTATAAATGGAATACCCAAGAAGATTATTTGAAAGTCGAATTACAGAATCTTTTGAAATTTGACGATAAGAATAACGGTGTAACCAAAAGAGAAGTTTTAAAGATGATAGGAAGAATATATGATCCCATTGGAATTTTGAACCCTTTTACGGTAACTGCAAGAATTTTTATGCAAGAAATTTAGAAAGAAGGTCTGAATTGGGAAGATAAATTGAATGAAGATATGCACAATAAATGGATTAAGTGGTGCAAGCAACTAAGTTCTGTTGAAGCTGCAAAGATTGCAAGATATTATTTTGGTGACTATTCAAAAGATGCGATTCAAGATCTACAATTGCACTGTTTTAACGACGCAAGTTCCAAAGCTTATGGATCTGTTGTTTATCTAAGATATCGTGTTAACGAACAAATATTTACTAGTTTTGTCATTTCCAAATTCAGAGTTGCTCCAGTCAAGAAATTATCTCTGCCAAGATTGGAACTAATGAGCGCACTAGTAGGGACTAGACTAGCAGCCTATGTTAATCAACATCTTTTCAAAGAAATGAAAATCAGTCGACATTTATGGACAAATTCAATGATTGTTCAGCATTGGATCAGAGGCAATGTTGAAGAATGGAAGCCATTTGTTCAGAATAGGATTCGAGAAATACAGCAAAAAACAAATCCAAACTTGTGGTCGCATTGCTATGGCTCAGAAAATCCAGCCGACCTGTTAACCAGAGGTGAAAAAGCAGAATCATTTTTGAAAAATGAAGCATGGTTTAACGGTCCCAAGTGGCTGAAAGAAAATGAAACATTTTGGCCTCAAGAAACGAAAGAAATTGATATTAAAGATGTCGAAGTAGAGAAAAGATCATCAATGAAAACAAAAATTCTCCAAGCTAGCTGTGTGACTCAAGAAGAAAATACAATTTTTAAAATTGAAAATTACAGTACATTGACTAGAGTATTTCGCATCCCCTGTTGGATATTCAGATTTGCGAACAATACAAAGACATGTGTTAGTAAACTTTCAGGACCTTTGAGCGCTGAAGAAATGCTGAAAGCCGAGAAATATTGGATAAAACAGACGCAAGAGAAATACTTTCCAGAAGAAGGAGAAGCATTGTTTAAGAAGAAATTAATCCCAAGAAAATCAAAAATTCTAAATTTAAATCCCTTCTTAAATGAAGATGGAATCATGCGATTAAAAGGAAGACTCCAGAATTCAAATTTAAGTTATTCAGAAGCACATCCAATTATACTCTCCAGCAAAAATCATTTTACAGATCTTCAAATCAGAAGAGCTCATGAAGAAGTAGCTCATGCTAGAGTTGCCGAAACACTCGCCCAATTAAGAGAAAGTTTATGGATTATAAAGGGTAGGCAACAAGTAAAACGTATACTAAGGCGATGTATCATCTGTAAAAAATTCAGCACTAAACCACACTGCCAAGACATTGCACCCCTTCCTCCAGATAAAATTAAAGAAGCATCACCATTTGAAGTGACAGGAGCAGATTTCCTAGGTCCCTTATACCTCAAAAATGGTACCAAGGTTTACATTGTTGTATTTACATGCACAGTAGTAAGAGCAGTGCTTCTAGAAATTGTTATGAATTTAACAACGACCGAATTTTTAATGGCCTTTCGAAGATTCATCTCACGTCGTGGTATTTGCAAGATTATTTACACCGATAATGCTAAAACCTTCAAGAAAGCGGACAGGGATTTACAGCAGATATGGAATTTGATAAAGAATCCTGAGGTGCAAAATTATTTTAGTGAAAAAAGAATTGAATGGAAATTCATCGTAGAGAGAGCAGCGTGGTGGGGAGGATTCTACGAAAGATTGGTACGTTCAACGAAGATATGCCTTAAGAAAATCCTTGGAAGATCTTCATTAGACTACAAAGAATTTGAAACCACTTTACAGGAAGTGGAAGCTGTTTTGAATTCCCGCCCATTAATCTTTGTATCGAGTGATGTAAATGAGCCAACCCCCTTGTGTCCAGCACATTTTCTGGTAGGGAAAAGACTGACAGCTTTGCCACCGGAAAAGATAAGGATCATTCCTTCTACCAAAAGTGAAGTAACTCGCAGATATAAATACAGATTAAACTTAGTAGAAAAATTTTGGTTGAAGTGGAAACAATTTTACCTAATGGATTTAAAATCGGTCCATTATACAGATCACTCCAAAGGCATACAAGTAAAAAAAGGAGCCGTTGTTCAAATTAAAGAAGACAATCAGCCAAGGCTTTTATGGAAATTAGGCATTGTCACAGATATTCATCCTGGTAGAGACGGAAAGGTTCGTGCATGCACTTTAAGACTGGCAACAAGCAATTTCATTCGGCGAGCAGTACAACACCTATATCCATTGGAACTTGACTATTATAAAGAATAACTTATCTTTCTGGGCCGGAGGATGTTGTATTTTCTGACTCAAATTCCGAACTCTTTGGTGCGAAGTAAAAAAGCAAGCTGTGTGAACTAAAGTGACCCATTTTTGTTTACGATTTAATTTTTATGTCATTTGGTGTTCCATGAATTTACGGCAGACGAGATGTACGAATTTAAAAATTGAAGATGTTAAAAGATAGTATGTGTACCGTTTTTAGTGTTAGTTTTGTCTATTAAATGTTTTGTTTCGTACAACAGTGTTTATATTCTTCGAAGTAAATACCTTAACGAGATCAGCCACAATAAAGGCGTAGAATTCACGACTCAGGTGAGAAAGTTCTAGATTTATAAGATACTTTTATATTTTTTAATAGCAGATATATTTACTATTACAGTATATGCATATTTGATGTACACTTAACCCATTCGGGACCGGCGGCTTTTGCAAACACGTTATTCGGTGACACCACTTTTGTTTAAAACAAGTTACAGTTACTTAAACAATCGCGAAAATATTGTAATTAATAAAAGCAAATATTACTTTTCTTTTTTACTGGTGCTGAAACAAATTATGTATGTTCTTTTTGAAGGAGCATATATGCACCTGTGGTCCCGGATGGGTTAATATATGTATGTATGTAATATAGTCTTCAGTTGCAAGATCGCAGAGAAAATAGGACTGTAATTAAATATGTACAAACATGAAAGATTTAACACACAGTTTCTAAAAAATACTGGCGTTTAAAAAATAAAAACCAGTCTTTCTTCTTTGGCACAACAAGTCACTGAATTTTTTTCATAAGTGTTAATAACAGCAAGAAAAAATAACCTGTGTTCTAGATTTATACCTCAGTATTATGTTTTGCCTATTTAGTTAACACGAACAAAAAAAAGTGGAATACAATTACTTATACTTTCTTCATTTAAAACTCTGATCCTTTTTCGATAAAAAAGATTCATTTATTGATCATAAGTAAAAAGCAAGGCGAAAAAAAGTAAATAATTTTATTAGTTATTGAAACAAAATGTGTTCTCCGCGGTAAAGAAAAAATTGAAGCATATGACTTTCTCTTGTTTATAATGCAACTTATGATGGTTGGTTATTTCTATATCAGAATTAACAATTTATATTAATTTAATTATCAACATAGACAAAAAGATTGCCATGGTATCATTTTTATTTTTTTTTAATCTTTAATATTTATTGTTAATTTTTAGGAAGCTGTGCTCATTTTTTATGCTGTAGAAGTATATTTATTCAATAAAATATCTTTTTTTGTATGCAACATAATTTCGAATTTTAACGAGATATTCCATTTAAAAATTATGGTTTTAGATAAAATATCTTCATCGTTGTTTTATTGATATGAATGAAAATTTGGATTCTTTTCGGAATGAGACACGCTGTATTTATGAATAAAATACTGGCCTTTAATCCTTTTTGTCCTACAAATAAAATGTTTCTTCCAGTGGGCTCTATCGTTTCTTTAAGTTTGTACACAACTTTTACATCACGCAGAGAAAGAGAACTACTTTAAATGTTTTTTTAATAGAAAAAAAACTTCAAATATTATGCCATATGGCATAAACAGTTAAAAAAAAGACTTCAAAAACTACTGCAACTAATAAAACGTCTCTTGATAAAAAACATTGAAAATTAAATATTTAAAAATGTTTATTTATTTATTTTTGGTTTTGTTGAATTTCTAAAAATGTGCAGAATCAAATTTGAGGAATTTTAAATGGGAGCAGTTTAATAGTATCCTCTTTCAATAAAAAAAAAATCACAAGAATCTGTCGTTTAGTTCGAAGTAAGCGGTGAACATACATTAAAACAGAAAAAAAGTATGCAGGCGATTCTCTAGTAAGTTAGTAATTTGTATGCATTTAGGTGTTATATGCTACGTTTTATCATTTATATAATTTTCTTTAGCCTGAAATGTATTCTGCAATGCCTGTCTACAATTCTAAAAATACTTTTCACGAAAATAACTGTAAATTTAATCTCAATAATATTTTAAATATTCAAAATGTAAATACTGTCCCTTGTCCCCAGACTCATGCACTGATATTCTGGAACAAATTTAACTGTGATGACAAATTATTTTTAGAAATTTTTCTATACAAAAAAAAAAATTCTAAAATATAAAATAAAGAATTTGTATTGTAAATTATAAATAGTTGTATTTTTTTTTTAGAGAAACGTTGTCCCTTACTTTTTATGTCACTAATGTCCCTTTGTATAACACTATCACCACCAAGAGATCAGATAAAATTTGAAAAACAGTTACATTTAATAGAAGCAGCAATCTGGATGGCTGAGAAGGTCACACAGTTTAACCCCTTAACAGTGTGGCCCGAACTGGATTCGGGCAAGAACACTTTGCTTGCTTCGTTATTAAAAGCATTTTGATACCACTAATTTGTAACTGTAAATTTATCTTTATTGATTGTCAGATATTTTTCGATTAAGTAAGGTAAATATTTTAGCATGGAAAAAGAGGTGTCCAGCCCCATTTTTAATTTTTTTTTTTGTAAGAAAACAAATGTCACTGTTAAGGGGTTAATTATCTATACTTCAAAAGCCGTTACAAGCATCAAAATCGATAGAAAGATAAGAATGTGTTTATAACCTGTCATTACAACGCCGTACTTAAGTTTTCATAATTTTATTTGTTTATTTATAATTTTGTCATGATGTAACATACTTTTTCTTAGTTCGAAATACGATATTGCTGTCTAAGATTAACTTCCTATGAGCAAAGAAGCAGTTTTCTTTATTTCGTCACTACTGTCCCTGTCTCTTCAGTCCTCTTTTGACCCATTAAGTACGAGCCTCTTTTATATTTCTTTTAATTCTTAGACACCGGTTTTTTCAACATTGTAATTTTGATTTATTTATTCGCTCAAAATTAGAGATTAGATAATACATAGCTGCCAACATCTTACGCTTTTTCAGACCACAAAAATTTTATAGTAAATTTTATCTTTTTAAATCGCCATAATCTGCCGATTAAATAAGGCAAAAATTTCTATTAAATTTTTGTGGTCTGAAAAAGCGGAAGAGTTGGCAGCTATGGATAATATCAGAATTTTCAAACTAAAATACTGGTATTCAAATTCAAAAGTTTTGTGCGCCTTATGTAGCAAGTTTTCTTGCCAACAGGCTTTAATGAGTTAATGAAATTGCATCATCTCACTACCCTGTTAAAAATTTACTCAACTTTCATGAAAAACATATATGCCATAATTTTTATTTTAAACTTTTCAACATATTTATTGAACTTGGTTTTTTTTTTATTTTGTGGATTTTATTTAACCCCTTAATTCTCGCTCCCGAGATTCTCGGGCTGTGTCTTTTACTCAAATTGTTTGATTCCCACCATTTTTATAAAATAGTGAAATTGGCTATATTTTAGTATCGTTTTTACTGTCATTAAGTAAGGTGAATATTTCTTTTTCATAAAAGTGGTGCCAATAAGCAATTTGAATTATTCAACCGTAATTTAATTCGAGCGTTATGGGGTTAAATAACGTTTTGAAGAAATTTCTGGTTTGAATAGAATGCAATAAATTATAGAAAGAGATCGATTAGAGGTAGATACAGTGTTGCCAGATTGGGGACTTTTTTTATTTAGATTATTTGACTGTCACCAATTTTTTAAAACAGTATAATTCGCCTTATTTTTCAGAATATTTAATCTATTTTAAAATAGACCGAGTATTTCTATAAAAAAGAAAACGCTGACAATCAACAATCTAAGGACAAAAAAGTATCCAATCTTGCAACACTGGGTAGGTAGGTTAAAGAAAAATACAGTAGAGTGCCAATTATCTGAACAAGTCGGGACCGACCCAAGTTCGGATAAGCAAAAGTTCTGATAAAGGGGCAGACATTTTAAGGGATGTTTTTAACTATACTAGAACCTTCGTACTTTAGCTAAGCTTAGGTCTGGCAGCACCAGTTAGTGCTGGAATGTTTATTTTATTTATTTTTATTTTTTACATTTTTAGTATTAAATTTTTTGTTCTCTTTTTTTAGCATTTGATTTGTTGGGGGGGGGGGGGATAGTCTGTTCAGATAATTTGAAGTTCTGTTAATTGGAATTTCGATAACCGGAGCTATATTGTACTGTTTAAAGTTTATGCCGGAATATCATACATTACCCACTACCTTATGTCTTATCTATTTCTCAGGGTTCGCATGCTATTAAGCCACGCCCCATTTTGTAATGACTCTACCACCAGTAATCGCATAAAACTATCTTTTAGCTAATGAATCGTGAAGAAAATGATCTTTATAATAATACTGGTTCTTACAAAATGGGGCGTGGCTTAATAGCGTGCGAACCCTGTTTCTACAAAAATACGTTTAAAATTTAACTTTCAAATTTTCACCAAGGAACAGAGTGAAATTACCTACTTATTGGAGAATCACCCATGTGTATACGCGTCGAATTGAGAACCTCTTGAATTTTTTGAAGTCGGTTAAAAATTGGACAGATTATTATATAAAAAGGAAACTCCTGAAACACTTTCAGAAATTCAACCTGATTCCTTTTCTGAGAATGAAATATGAAAATAAAAAACAGCTTTAAACCTTTAATTCTCGATGTTTCTTTTATTCAGATTGTTTGATCCCCACCAGTTTTATAAAATAATGTAATTGGCTTTATTATGGTATCATTTACTACCACTTTTCTTAAAAAGTATTTTTACATTAAAAAAATTATTACGTAGTATTTATACAGGAGTTAGACATTTTTATCCCAATGGTTCATTCATTTTAAGACATTCATCACTGGACTGGGCGTAATGTTGACGTCAACTCGTAAGCCCCTCAAAGTGATAACACTGTTAAGCCACTATCATTAAATAAGGTGAATATTTCTTTTTCAAAATACTGGTGCCAATAAGCAATTTGAATTTTTAAACTGTAATTTAATGCCACAGTTAAGGGGTTAAAAAGACAATGCAATTTGTAAATTAGTTTTTTTGTCGCTTTGATTTATATAAATTTATGGAGAATTATCTGGTTTCAATAGAATGCAGAGCTCCCAAATGGTCCGCCAACTGAATACCAATATTTTTTTAGAAAATTTTTCTTGTTAGATTTTTCTTACAAACCACCCCGGAATGACCTTTGAAAGTTAATTCTAACGCAAACCTACCATAAAATTTTCTGTTAAAATTTATTGGTTTTCAGTTGGCGGACCATTTGGGAGCTCTGTAGAATGCAATAAATTATAAAAACAGTTGAATTAGAGGTAGGTAGGTTAAAGAAAATTACTTTTTAAAGTTTATGCCGGAATATCGTACATTATTCACTATCTTATGTCTTAACTTTTTCTAAAATAATTGTTTAAAATTTAAATTTTGTTTTTCACTAAATCACAGAGTGAAATTACCCACTTATTGGAGAATCACTCATATTACGAGGACAAATAAAAAAATTAGAGAACAGGATTTCTGCTTTTTCAGAATTTAGTGTCACACCCGGCATTTCCATTACTTCATTTTCTTCTGATGGACTGATGGATTCTATTATTATGAAACAGCCATTATAAATGAAGTGTTAGGTGAAGATGGAAGAGAAGCCGTAAAAAGTTAGAACTCTGATTTTCTGGTCAGAATGGGGGGAAAATGACCATATTTTTTTTTTGCATTTTTTTCTCCATTCTGACCAGAAAATCAGAGTTCTAACTTTTTACGGCTGCTCTTTCATCTTCACCTAACACTTCATTTATAATGGCTGTTTCATAATAATAGAAGCCACCTTTCCATCAGAAGAAAATAACTCGGTTAAGCGGGACTCTACAGCAGTACAAAACATATTTCAATTTTAAGACTTAAAGCACACGTTTTATTATATGTAAAATGACGTCATTCGCATCCGCTTAAGAATTCCACATTTACGATCTACTCTTAAACATCTACAATAAAGCATGCATAGCACATCACTATCGCGAAATAATGCACAAATGCAGCAAAAAGATGCCTTCTTTCAAGAGAATCGACAAAAAAACGGCTATCTAATGATTCACAGATACTTAAAATTAAATATAGTTTATAATAGCTCCATAAATATATAATTACTAAAAATATATAATTATAAACAAAAATATATAATTACTATTTTGGAACTATTTTTCCTTTACTTTCTACAGAAATGGAGTACTTCCGTTGCCAGTGTTAAACAAATGGCTCCAAAAACTACAAAAAAAATTAATATTTCAAAAGTAAATGGAGATGCAGTTTTCAAACAAATTGCATTTAAAAGAACTTTTTTGTCCAATACGACGGTATAAAAACCGAAAATGTGTATGTTTAGAAGTTTAAAAAATTGCTTATAGAGTATTTAATCGTACTGCTTTGTTTTACGGCTGGCTTCTGTAAGGATTCTTATTTTTTGGAATACACAAAATAAGCTAGGAGAAAGAAAATAGCATACCGTACCGGGGGCTAATAAGTTACACTTCCAAGTTATGGCCATTTTTTAAACCACATATACATACGCAACACGGCTATGACAACATACAATGTAAGTTCACTTTTCCAAATAGTCCCCAAGAGACCATGAACATTTCTCGGTGCGGTCAACCAACTTTTCGATTCCGGTTGCTTAGAAATCTCCTCCAGCGCTGTGTAACCGCGCAGAGACAGCGAAATCTAAGATGCTCTTGAACAATGGAGAACACACTGCCGTACCAAATGTTCAGCATTCTGGCAATTTCCTGTACTGTTATTCGCCGATTCTCTCTAATGATCGCATCCACACGGTCAACATTTGCAACGGTACTGGACGTTACGGGCCTGCCTTCGCGATATTTGTCCGTGATATCCGTGCATGCTGAACCAGCATGCTGCACATTTTGTCTCCATTGTTCACGAGCACCTTGGATTTCGCTGTCTCCAGGTAGTTACATAGCGCTGGAGGAGATTTCTACGCATCCGGAATCGAAAAGTTTGTTGACCATTCCCAGAAAATTTACAGTCTCCTTGGGATTATGTGGAAAAGGGAATTTACATTGTCTGTTGTCATAGCCGTGTTGCCTATGTATATGTGGTTTAATAAATGGCCATAACTTGGAAGTGTAACTTATTTTTTTTTATTTTTTTTCGTATATACACATCGAGTTGAGAATCTCCTCATTTTTTTTAAATCGGTTAAAAATAAGACAGGTTATTTAATTAAAAGGAAAAACGTTTGAAAAATTTTTAGAATTTCAACTTGATTCTTTTTCTAACAATGAAATATAAAAATAAAAACAATTTTTAAAAGGTAATGCATTTTGTAAATTTATGAGTACTTTTTATAAAATTATTTCTAAACAAATTACAAAAGTCTTTGTTGCAAGCTTCTTTTTAATATACAACATTGTTTCGTATAAAAATTCAAAAGTAACACTAATTTAGTGATTATAAAAAGAAAAACTCAAACGCACGCATGAAAAAATGTAAATGTTGTTAACATTCAGTGAAGTAAATTGTTAAGTTCAGCCAGGAATAAATGGAATAAGTATTTTGCGTTTTGAGGAATTTTTTCTTTGTGAGATCTTTTTTCTCTAAGTTTGATTAATTTGTATACCTTAAATTATTTTTTTAAATCTTTTAAATCGTTGAGATAATAAAAAAATAAAAATGTGTAATTGAAAAACTTCCCCTGAGCTTTTTTGGAGTGTTAGTTAAAAGACGAGAAATGAAAAATAAAATCAGTGTTTAAAGTAAACGTGATTCAATACCTTTTAGTTATCTTTTATTTTTTTTTCAGAATAAATAATTTCATCCACGTATTATCGATATTTGAATTTGAATTAAATTACTCTGTGGCGTTATGTATACTAAGGAATTATCTATGACATATACTAAGGAAATATACACTTTATGATTTCAAACTCTGTATGTATAAGAAAATAAATATCCATTCATACCTGTAAATATATAAATACATTTGTATGAGACAGTGTTTCACAGATAGCCTATTTATATTATGCACAACATGATTTTTTATTTTTTTGTTGGGTTTTTTTCCAAGGGAAAAAATCCTACTGAACAACAGTTTTAAATTTTTATACAATTGAAAGAGATCTACTGAAATTGTTTTTGAAAAATATATAAATAAATTTATGGTGTCCCGTAATAAAAAATGGTCTTTATCATACATGAATACGATTGAAAGGCATTTTTTAATTACTAATCGAGTAAAAAAAAGTTTTAAAGCTTTTTCTTAATTTAAGTGTGTCAGCATAAAACGTATATACATAAAAAAGAACAGGTTAATTTCAATTCCGAATCGACCAAAATAATTCTTCTTAAAAAATCTTCGCTAGAAAAGATTATTTAATAACACGCTCAACTCAATTAGTTATTCGGAAATTCGAGAAAATATTTTTCTAAGGTAATGAAAACTGTGTTGAAAAAACATAAAAAGGATAATGTATTTCTAAATTTTTACGAACTTAAAAAGAATATCTATTTAGTATATCTAAAAACATAAAAAGCTTATGTTTCAAATTTCTTTTAACCCCTTAACGCTCGAATTAAATTACGGTTGAATAATTCAAATTGCTCATTGGCACCACTTTTATGAAAAAGAAATATTCACTTTATTTAACACTAGAACGCCCGTTACCATTTTCCCCCTAGAACGCCCGCGGGAGTCGCTTCGACTCCTGTCTGTTTCAAAAGAGAAACAATAAACGAAACGAATAGAAATGAATAGAAGACTGTGAATATAATATTTATATTTGAATTTAAGATTCATATATATTTTTTACAATTGAAAGAACAATATTTATATACGCATTTTTAAGAAATTGGAAAAATATTTTCAAAGGAAATACTCACACAATCGTTTCGAATTTTTAATCTGAAATACAGTTTTTGCAAGTGTAGTCAGTAAGTGTGGCCAAGCATTTTCCACAAACCATTTTCTTGCATGTTATGCAATCATTGAAAGTCATGTTGCCTTTACATAGTTTTACTTCGCATTTTCTTCTCTTTAGGGATTTTGTTTCAGATGATGTATCAGCGAGTCTTTTTCTTGTTGGTTTATTTTTAGCAGATGTATAATTTTGACGCAATTCATCTGCTAATAACTGAATAAATGCTTGTCTGCTTATTTTTGTTTCTCCGGTAACTTCTTTATAAATGATCCAGGCATTTATTGCTGCTAAATCTAAGAGATTGTAAAAAGTATGCACAGGCCATCTTCTGGAGGGCGCCTTCACTGAATATTTCCTGGCCATTTGATCAATAACGTCAACACCACACTTAGTTTCATTATAAAATCTAACAGATTCTGGGGTTTTCTTTTCGTTGTTTTCGATATCAATGAATGGGTGGAGAGTGCTAAGAATAATAACATTTTTCTTTCTCTTTCCTTGATACACGGTTAGAGTAGTACCGATTTCTTCGTGTTTTAGAAATTTTGTTTCGTATAATTTATCTTTCGAATCTTTCAAAGTTTTTGGAAGTTCTCTCCTAGTTTTTCTCATAGTGCCTACTAAACTAGTACCTTTCTTTTTCAGTTGTTCAGCCAAACGCAGTGACGTGAAATAATTATCAACCGTGACGTTAATGCCTTTGTTTAGAAATGGCTGCATCAATCGCATAACTACATATTCTGATAAAGTTTGATCTGAAGGCCGTTCTTCAAATTTGCCTAAATAAGGGAACGCATTCAGCAAGTACTTTGTTCGAAGGTCTACTGCAAGCCAAAACTTTTGTCCGTATTTATCTGGTTTTGAAGGTATGAATTGCGTGAAAGGACACCGCGTTTTGCTTGGAAATAACTGTTCATCTATTGTTATATTTTCACCAGGCTTGAAACAGGCAATACAGTTTTCAGTGAATCTATTCCATATATCAGATATCATTCCAAATTTATCTGTTTTTAACCGTATAGATCTGGTAGTTTTCAAATCGAATCTCAAAAAGCGTAAAATTTCACAAAACCTATTTCTTCCCATAGTTTCAGTGCAAAAATTCAAACCCCATGAGTTTGACCACAAAGAATGAATATCAATTCCATTTGCACCACATGCACCTCGGGCATACAAAATTCCAATAAAGGCATACAGCTCGTCTAACGTAACTGTCCAGTTATCGGTTTCAAGAACACGTCTTGCCTCTGTTTCTGTGCATCTTTGTATTTGTTCCAGCATTTTTTATCTACAAATAACAGCCATGCACTCAAAACGCTTTCAGATTTCACGAATTTCTTAGCATAAATAGTTGGTCCAGTAGTCTGACACATGATATTTTGCTTCGGATATCTTCCAGAAATTTTCTTATTTGCACAAATTTTACATTGTGTGCCATCTGGAGCGACATGAATTCCATCTCTTTCAGATGCAATAATTAGCGCATCTTCATTTGTATCGGAATCTGATGAAGAATTATTTCCAATACTAATTTCTTGAATTTCGTTTTCATTTTCTGATAACTCACCACCTTCAGATTCATTATGTGAAAGCTCTCGTAATAGAGCAGTTATTTCGTCCGGTGTTAGAAATTTTTTCCGAGATATTATGTTTTATTTCTAATAAAAAGGAAAAACGGAGTTGCTTAGCTATGATGAAACACAAGACTGATAAAAATTGAAACAAAAATTCAATTAGAATGATACAAAGAATTTTGCAAGCAGTACGCAATCATTTCAGCAGGTGCATGGAACTAACCATTTTTCTCAACAAAAGGGGTGTAGAGAAAAGAAGAGCAAAAACATTTACTTTCCTGATAACATATAAAAATATTATGAATCCCAAGGTCATGTTACGCAAAAATAATGAAAGCATTTTGCAAATCTTACTTTGGAGTCGATTCGACTCCTTTGGGCGTTCTAGGGGTAATGCCTCATTATCAATTTATTAAATGTGCAAATAATTTATAAATTTCAGAATAAATAGAGATTATAAAAATAATAAAAGTCAAGGAAGCTGGGGGAAAAAAATCAAAATTTCTCAGAGATATGGGTGTTTTAGGAGCATTTGGAGTCGAAACGACTCCATCGGGCGTTCTAGTGTTAATGACTGTAAAAACGATACTAAAATATAGCTAATTTCACTATTTTATAAAACTAGTGGGAATCAAACAATTTGAGTAAAAGACACAGCCCGAGAATATCTCGGGAGCGAGAATTAAGGGGTTAACACGTTCACGCCGGTGCGGTGGGTCACACTCGATTGTCTCAGAGTTGTCAAGTGTCCGGCTTTTTGCACACCACTATTATTTTAGAGAAAATGTTGTTCCTTTAAATCACCCAATTCTTCTAATTAAATAAAACAACATTTTCTGTATTAAAATACTGGTATCCAAAAAGCCGGAGACTTGGCAGCTCCGAGACAGTCGAGTGTGACCCACCGCTTCGGCGTGAACGTGTTAATGTACAACACTACATTTCTTGCAAAAGTAAAATATATATCAATTCATCGTACATAAAAGCAGAAATTCCATCGTGAAAAACTGTTAACTCTGTTGCCATTCCTCGAGGTAAATTAATTTCAGTCAGGGATAAAAGTAACAAATATATTGCGCTGTGAAGAAATAATTTTTCGGTGATTTTTTTTCACATGAAATAAGGTAATTTGTGCGCACTAAATTATTTAAATAAACCACTAAATTCGGTGATGTAATAAAATTGTGAGATATTTATAGCGAAATATTTATAGTTATCTCTTTCTTCTTTTTTTCGTAAGTTTGGTAAGAAAATTTTATGAATAAAGTTAAGTTTTTATTCCTCTGAGATGTAATTTATGTATTGGCTTTTTTTGCTTTTTATAAGAAAGGAATTATATTTGTAAACAGAGATTCAGAATACTTGTGTTCAAAACTTTGCGGAGAACTAATAGACAGGGAGGCAGCTGCACAACCCATCACCTCTGTTTTCCTGTTCCGAGTCCTCGATGTTTTCATACCTTTGGGTGCAGGAAAACCCAATGATAAACCTAGCGATCACCTACTAAAATCCTGTCTTCAGGTGGTTACCACCAAGATAGGACTTGGCAGATCAGTATCAGTGTTGCCAGATTGGGGGCTTATTTGTCCCCAGATTGTTGATTGTCACCGCTTTTTAGGTGCGTTCGTAATTATATAAACACGTAGTCGTCGTTCAGTCCGTCCGTCTGTCTGTCCGTCCGCATATAACAGAGCAAAAACTGCCCAACCGAATGGTCTGAAATTTTAAATATACAATTGTTGCAATATTTTGTCGAGCCATTTCCAATTTTATGAAATTCGGATGTATAGTTTAATGACAGGGTCAGTCCAAAGTTTTCCGTTACATTACGGCCAATGGGAAAAAATTATCTCGAGTGCATTTTAATGATGTTACAGCCTTTCGAACAGAATGAAATTGATAGACACTTATTGAAGTGCACTAAAATATACATTCAGTACAATATGTGCTGCCAAAAAATATTTATAAAACTAGCTATAGTACGGACGCAGCTCATTTGCCACGTTTGACGTGCAATTTCCGACTTGCTTGAAAATAGAAATGTTCGACCTATTTAGAAATAGATGAAAAATTCTGAAAAATAAGGCGAATTACACTGTTTTCAAAAAGAGATGACAGTCAAATAATCCGAATTTAAAAAGTCCCCAATCTGGCAACACATCAGTTGTATTTTAATAAGCGAATCGCGTTCTATCTAATCCTGGAATTTCAGCCGTTAACTCGATGAGGTGATTATCTGTGCAGTCGCCTCCGGGTCTATAATACATGTTAAAAATAATCTTTGTAAAAAGAGACAGAATACATTTATTCAATCACAGCGTTGTCCCATTTAACCCATTAACCAACGAAACTAAAAGATAGAGATTTTTAACTTTTTTTCCTGAGAAACGTTTGCCACCACCTGTTTTGAAAGATAATCTTCGCTTTGTTTAACAGTCAAAGTTTCTGTTATTAAATAAGAAAAAAATTCAAAAATAATGGTGGCTTGATAATTAATTTAAGCATGTGCATTTATTTTTACCGTTGAGTGAACGCAATACCAGCGGATAAAGAATTAAAATGGGGCCATAATTTTCAATCATAATTTTGAAAATAATGAAAATATTTTTACAAAATTTTTAACAGACTTACTTCGTTTTATGCGAAGTATATAAAGTCACAAAAAGTACTAGAAATTGACACCATACACGCTCAGACAATATAATTCAAATTTTTGATGGTTGCTTACAGTATATACTTTGTTATTAATCAATTTACAATGCGTTTCCAGGGCATTCTGTTATGCCATCACGTTTCACACTAAGATAAATAAATCGGATGTGTAGTTAAAGGAAATATCATGGTCATTCTGTTAATGTAACTAAAAGAGAGTTCGTACGCATCAATGGATTCAGGGTATTTTAGGTGTTTTAGTACCAGAAATTACGAAAAGTGCTGGTCGCTATATCTAAAAATAGAATTTCTTTTCTTTAAGTAAAGCAAATATTACTTTACGAAAATTCTGATGCATCGCCCTTGAAAGTACTGGATGCGCACGAATCCTGTAAAAGAATGCGCAGTATTTATGAGTGAATGGGTGTATCCAGTATAAAAAATGTTTAACCCCTTAATTCTCGCTCCCGTCATATTCACGGGCTGTGTCTTTTGCTCATTTTGTTTAATTCCCACCAGTTTTATAAAATAGTGAAATTGGCTATATTTTAGTATCGTTTTACCTGTCATTAAATAAAGTGAATATTTCTTTTTCATAAAAGTAGTGCCAATAAGCAATTTGAATTTTTAAACCGTAATTTAATTCGAGCGTTAAGGGGCTAATATAATGTTTAATCTCTACCGTCTACTTCTTAATGTTTGTGAAAGGTAGCCATGGCGTCCTTTTCCGGCACGTGCAAAATAATTATTGGCGCGGCCCGACACGACCAGGTTTGATATAAAAACTAAAAGCTCTTCCTGAGCCTGGGCTCGTCCAGTTCAAAATTTAATTGTCTCAGCCCAACTGAATTTCTATAAAACATGCTGATATTTCTGGAGCAACATTTTCTTACAGTTACAATTTTTTAAAAAGCTCACTTACTCATGTATAGATTTTATTTTCATGCTATGTTTGCAATTCATGGAATACGGAAGAGTAACAATAATAATGACTATATATTAAATTACGCAAATAAACAATGATAAACTAGTTGGATGTGGCAATCACAAAACTTTTCTTCTATCCCATACATTTTCAGTGTTACCAGTGGGCTACTTTTTTATTCAGATTACTTGATTGGGACTACTTTTCTGCAGTTGTAAAATTACCCTGGTTTTCGCCTTAATTAATATGTCATTAAATAAGACGAATTTTACTCTTTCAAAAAAGTGGTGTCAATCAAGAAATCTAAATATAAACAAAGTAGACTACTGACAACACTGTACATGTTAATACTTCCTGAAAAATGCAGCATAGCAGCGCCACTCGTTAGGTTATTTACACCAAAATCTAATCAGCAACAACTTATGTCAACTTCTAATTGAATTTGAAGTTTGATGAACGTCGTGCAGTTCTTGAGATAGAGTTATTGCGGAAATCGTGAAAAGTTTTGTGTAGAAGTGGCACCTGTTGATCAATTTACTCCAAAACATTATCAGGATCAATTCATATGAGGTACTAACTGAATCTAAAGTTTGGTGAAAATTCATGCATTAGTTCTTGAGATACGGCTATTGCGGAAATTGTGAAAAATGCAGCATAATAGAGCTACTTATTAGGTGATTTACACCAAAAACTAAAACAGTACTAATTTGTATCTGGGACTAACTGAATCCGAAGTTTGATGAAAATTCTTGCATTAGTTCATGCGATAGAGCTATTGCGATAATAATGAATAATGCGGCATAGAAGTGCTACCTATTGGGCGATTTATACCAAAAAGTTATCAGCACCAAATTATATTAAGGACTAACTGAATCTGAAGTTTTCTGAAAATCTGTTCTTTAGTTATCGAGATACAGCTATTGTAGAAATCATGAATAATTCAGCATAGCAGCGACACCTGCTGGGCGATTTACATCAAAAAGCAATCAGCACCAATCTATATCATGAACTAACTAAATCTAAAGTTTTATTAAATTCCGTTCATTAGTTCTTGAGATAGAACGCCCACAAAATTTGTGTCACACACAGACAAACCGACTCACAGACACATATTTTGTAAAAACATGTTTTTCGGGATCTCTGACCCCTAAAACGCGTAAATCCGTCGAAAACGGGGAATTCTAAAATATCACGAATCCAATAGTTTTTTCTTGTAAAGATAGAAGAAAGTAAAAATGTGACTGATGCAATTACATTCAAATGAAGATTCAGTATGAAAATCGATGCATTTTAGAATGGAAAAAAATATGGTAAAAGAAAATCTTAATCCCAACAAAAAGTTTTCGGTAAAAAAAAAAAAAAGCGCCAAGTTCTCCTTAATGTTTCGGCCAAAAAAAGTAGTGATATCTGAAGTTCGCACAAGTTAAAAGCCAAACATCCCAAATCTTTCAATGAAAATGTCTTCCTGCGACTTGGCCGTTAATGCCTTCTACAGCATTTCAAAATTAATGATTGGAAATTACGCATTTATGAATTATTTAAATATTAAAAGTAATATTAGAATGCAAAGAGGCAAATTCACATAAAGACATTATAAGTAAAATATTTCTGATAACTACCATTCAGTTTCAACAAACATTAGTTCTGATTACAGATCATTTAATCCACTTGTGGTTTATTTGCCATTTTGTACGGTCTAAAGCTAAAGTCATTAACATAAAACCCAAGAAATAAAACAAAATTTACTTACTTCAAATCTCACAATATGTTACATTATATTTTATTGTATAATATTGAAATCTTGTGTATTGACGAAAGAGATTCTTTTCGTTTGAACATTCATTATAGTTTGTTTGCATACATTAAGAGGTATTCGATTTATAAACTGTTAAAAGCTGATACTAATTATGTTTTAGCAATTAGGGATATTATCTTCTGAATAAAAGTATTTTGTTATTTTTAACTTCTAAACATTTAAATAGACTGAAGTTGTTTAAATGCTTTTTTCAAATGTGTATTTTATTTCTGTACTCTGTGCCTAAAATGCCTAAAATAATCAAAAAATGTAGTTGGTATGTAACTCATTTGTACATATTTTAAAATTTGAAAAACTCTCTCGAAGGCATTAACGGCCAAGTCGCAGGAAGCCATTTTCAATGAAAGATTTGGGATGTTTGGCTTTTAACTTGTGCGAACTTCAGATATCACTACTTTTTTTGGCCGAAACATTAAGGAGAACTTGGCGCTTTTTTTTTTTTTTTTACCGAAAACTTTTTGTTGGGATATCACTACTTTTTGAATGTTTTTTCAAGTTTGTTATTCTAAACTATATTAATATGAAAAAACTTAAATTTCGGTACTTTTATGTTAGCCGGGAGCAAATCTCCTCATTAGCCTTTTGTTTTTTCGCCAATAGCAGTTTTCATTTTTCACATGTGTAAATTAGAAACAATGCTTTGGTTTTCAAATAAAATATTTTGGTTTATGTTATTATTTCTTATTTATTTATTTATTTATTTATTTCTATGTTAAATATTCTATTAAATAAAATGAGGGAAATGCATCCATTTTAAATGAGATGACTGAAAAGTATATATCTTTAAATGAAATGAATGCAATATGAACAATGGGGGAGTTGGGAACAGTATTTGGCGATTTGCCACTTGCACCCGGCTAACATAAAAATACCTAAATTTATTTCATTGAGCTTTACAAATTTATACTTTATTTCTTTTTATATTAAAGTACTAGCCGCCTCTAGCAAGCAGTATTTACCTTATTAATTCCATGTTAAACGTTGCATCATGTTACTGTTATTCATAATTTAATTTACTTGCCCATTCTTTCGCCAAGTCGGAAGCTTTTAATAGAGAAATCAAGAACTCTTTACGATCATGGAAGCACATCATATATTTTGTGTTGTTATGTATTTCATCATTCGTGACAAATATTTCTTAACTCACTTAGCAGTTACAATTCGTTCTCTAATGCGGAAATTTTTAAACCTATTAAGTAATCTTTTCTAATTGGGCTCACTGCCAATTGCTGTATTTTAACTGATATGACTGGGTACAAGTGAAATGGTTCTTATGAAATCCTTTGACAATATCTGGATTTGCATTAAACCATATTGATGCTAATATCTTTTTGTTTCACGTTAACCTTTTCAATAGACACTATTACGGAAGAATAGAAGGTCTACCGGCTCACTGCCATGATCCATTTGAAAATATCTCATTCTTCTCATAAGATCGTGTTGAAGAATTAGTCAATGTGCCATGGTTTTAAGATTTTAGCTAATTTTATTCGAAACCTGAAAACTAAAATGCGAGGAACCGGGTTATAGAAAATTCATTCATTCTAACGTACATATCGATTAACAGGTTACATATTATAGAATTATAATAATCTGGCCGAGAACTGGTAGTTTCAATGCTTTAATAGTTTCCGTAAATTCACTTTATATGATACAGAAGTTTTAGCGGTGTAAAGATTAACAACATAGTCACAGTAAGTATAATAACAGTACAATATAATAACAATAGCAGAGGTTTTGGGCAGTGACGAAACTATTAGCACTTTGGAAATATTAGTACGTTATATCATTTAACTATTCAGATGATATGCGATAAATAAAAATAGATGACTCGCATTAATAATTAACTCATTGGAAAATAGCCACTAGCGTCAAATATTCGCCAAGCTTGGCGACATTTAGCAAAGTTTCGCCAAATTTGGTAATATATCATGTCAATTCTCAAATTTGGCGACAAAAAATGTTTTGTTTATTCTGACGTCATAGTGATGCATATGCATTATGTATTATACACATACCTATAATATGTATGATGCAAATGTATTACGTATTATATGCATATGTATAATATGTATGATACATATGCATAAGTTCATTAACATCACTAAAACGCACTTAAAGGAATAGTGTTCCATAAATAGTAGGGATAATTGACAGATTGACCAGAGTGCTATTGAGATTAGAATTCCGACATTTATAATAGACCGGGAGGTGTCTGCACACACCATCACCTCATCGAGTTTATGGCTGAAATTTCAGGATTAGTTAAAACTAGATTAGCATATTTAAATGCAACTGGTCTGTTAAATCATATTTTGGTAGAAACCACCTGAAGACTTAATTTTAGTGGTTGACTGATAGGTTTACTATTGTATTTTCCTGCATCCAAAAGTTTGGAAACATGGAGGAATGGGTGCAGGAAAACGCAATGGAAAATCCACCAATTAACCCGTAAAATCGGGTCTGTAGGCGGTTTGCAAAAAGATATGACTTGGCAGACCAGCTACATTTCAATACGCTAATCGATATTTAACTAATCCTAAAATTTCAGCCGTCAACTCGATTAGATTATGATCTGTGCAGACGGCTCCTGGTCTTTAGTAAAATTTGTTTTAAGGAAGTAAAAGACAGAAAGATGGACAGATAAACTGAAATATTTGCCTTATTAAGATTTTTGTAAAAGCATATAAAAATTCATTCAGCTTGAAATCATGTAATACCTTTATAACTCAGACTAATTTTCTGTAAACGGGTTTTGGCGACCAACATATCTTATCTATAACTATAATCTTTCTTTTATAGATATAAAATTGACAATAAATTAACAGTAAGTACGCTAATAATACAATATAATAACATTAGCAGCGGACTTCGGACGCCGCATCTGTCGCACATCGTTAAAGACAGTTTATTAGTTACGCATTTCATTTAATTAAAAGGAGATTTTTAAACTTTCATATGGAATTAGGATATTTTTCCACTATAGAGACCTTGGCATTTTTTTTTAATCTTGGCGCAATTCGGACATCAGAAACTGAGATATGTTGCCAAATGATATAAACAACTATGAAAACAAACCTGATGAACTCTTATGTTATTTATACATGTTTTTAAATATATATAAACATTTTATTTATACATGTATAAAATATTATTTTTTATATACAAATTATTTATGTTGGTATATAAAAATAAATAAACGGGTTTCTTACATTAAATAAATTGTATACATATTGAAAAAATTGCTTGTGTATGTGACACAGTAAATAAGTTGCCAGAAAATACGTTATTATCAAATTTCTTTTCTCATCAAGGCTATTTTCTGTATTTCGCTAAGGCTACTATATCGGAAACGTACCGTATTGCGGTTATATTTTGCTAAATGTTTTATTGTTTTAATATCGTAAATATATCATAACCTATATTGATTAAAATTTTTAGGTAATATTCATTTTTTCTATTTAACAAACATCTTTGGAAAAGCATATATATAAAATGTTATTCTGCTTGAAATCACGTGACTCCCTTCAAAACTCTGCAATCGAGTTTTGGCGATGAACATTGGCACAATTGAATGTGTTAAGGAACTGTTTACGGCCAAATGAACACCCCCTGTTTGAAGGGTTTAGAGGTGGAAATTCTGTGTTTTCAGATTTTTCTGGTTAATTGTGCTACAAACCCGACTTACCTGTGAAATTTCATGATTCTACGACTTTTAGAAGTACCTTAGTTATTTGATGATGCGAAGTGAGTCAGTGACAAAAAAGCGCTTTTTCGGAATTTAATATTTCGAAAACTACTAAATATAGAAACATGAAATCGTGGAATCTTTGTTCAGTTTGACCAAACGAACATGTGTATAAAAGAAAAATTTCTATATCTCTCCCTAAAACGACGTTATGAGGGGGTGAAAAGTATGCCGAAATGGTTCAGGAAAAGGTAGCTTACGGCTTGTGCGAACTTGGCGGACGCACTGCCGTGCTCCCAGATTTTGAAGCTTTACTGAGAAAAAAGTAGAATTTTATATTTGTATCTCTTTATATATTAAACTAAAGATTCCAAAGATAATCCAAAAACTTCGCTAAATAAATGTGTTTAACTATGATTTTTACAAAAATAAAATAAAATAAAATAAAATAAAATACCATCCAATCATGGGCTCCGGTTGAAGAATTCTGCAAGCGACCTGGCCGAAACCCGATCCCTGCCCAGAAAACGGGCTGAACTCAGGCCAAATCTATTTCGTTCGACTAGAGTCAGGTTAGTCCTAGATTTCATTATACCCGTGCAAACCTCAAGAAAGAAAGGTGTTTAGGACAGGCTCAACAACGAAAAAGTTTGGCCCAACCCAATCTTAAAAAGAGTCAATACCAGTCCGGTCCTATCCTGCCCTGCCCGCGGAGTTGACCGAGCTAGGGCTTCACGCTAGGCCCGGTCCCGTGCAGACCTCTAAAGTTTTTAGATAAACTTTTGTGATACCCTATTGACATAGACAACTAGTAATTCAAAAGTATTCCGAACCGAAATTTTTTTTTAATAATTCGCTGTAAAATATCTCCACTACAAGAGATTATTTAACAAAGTGGAACAATCCAGAAAATTCAATCTGATTTTTTTTTTATATATATAACAGTGAAACCTGAGCATGAGGTGTGCTATTAAAAACATAATGCATTTTGTAAATTTATGAGTTTTTTTTTATAAAAGTTTTCTATTTACTAAATCTATAAACACAAAAGTCGATGCTGCAGATTTCTTTTAATGTACCTTTTTTTTTTCTTAGAGAAAAGTAAAAGGAACATCAATTTACCCCTCATAAAAAGAGAAAAGTCAACACGGAAAAAACTATTTACGCTGTTGCCATTCAATGCAGTAAATTAAGTTCACTCAGGGATACATAATATGTAAAATATATTTTGCGGTTTGAAAAAATAATTTTTAAATGATATTTTTTTTTCTTTTACTAAGAGTAATTTGTAGCATTAAATTATTTTTAAAAGCCTCCAAAATCGCCGAGATAAACAAATCAAGAAAAGAAAATGGGATATATAAAAAATTGTACGTTTTTTTTTTCTTTTTAAACTGTTTGTGAAACGATATTTTAGAATAAAAAACAATTAATTTAAGTAAACGTGATTCATTTTTCCTTTTCTAAGACCTTAGTTTTATTCATAGTAGAATAATTAAAAATAAAAAATTATAAATTTTGCATAATGTATATTTTATTTAACACACAGTATCGATATTTCAATTTACTTTAAACCATTTGTAAATCTTTTAATACGTTGAACTCCAAGTCTATTTTGTCTGTCCTTCTGTTTGGGCCACGAAATAAGATTCCCGTTACACGATTTATAAGTGTCGGTCACCGATGACTGACGCGGCCTAAACAGAAAGTTCAGTGTCAGTCATCGGTGTCTGATGTGACACTCAACGTGTTAACACTAGAACGCCCGGAAGGAGTCGATCAAAGCGATATAAGTAAGCGTCCTATCTTAAATGGGAGAAGTAGCCGCAAGATTAAAAGTGAGGTTACATCAATCAAGGTCATGTGCCACGTAGCGGACGGTGTGTGAACTACAGGTAGATACCTAACTGTTATCTTACTGACACCACTAAAATTGTAAAGTTTTTTTCAGCTTGATTAATAACTGAAGTGCTTTCGATAAGGCGAAGAAAATTTCGTGTTATCAAGTGTGTCTGGATGCTCCTTTCGCTACGCTATTATTTTGCAATAAATGGGGGCAAACAAAATTCTATCTTCGTGAGTGACTGGAGTTTTAGAAAATACGCGCCACGCTAAAAGCCCGCGTATGGGAATTATCACTCCGTCCACAAGGTGGCGCAACTGTGTTAATTTACGCCTGATTCCAGCATTAAGTTTGTTCGCTTACTTATAACGCTTTGGAGTCGATTCGACTCCGACCATATGATTAAATGTCAATCGGAACCAGAAATGCTTTCACAAAATAAGTTAAATTGCAAAAACGCAGATTTACGCTAAATAAATCAGTCAAATAATTTTAAATAAAATTTCTAGTGTAAAATATTATTTTGAAACTTGAGTAAAATTTCCGGACGATATAGTGTTAATTATTTCATATAAAAAATGTATGTATCCTGATTTTAAACAGTGTATTACTAAAGATATATCCAAACATGTCCTTTAATATATTTAAGAAATTTATGGAAACGTATCGCACAGAACAATTTTAGATTATTTATGGCATGCTGATGTTTTGTTTTATTTTATAATTAAAAAAAATGTTCATGTAATGAACATATTCAAATTATTCTGAAATTGATATCAGACAGCTGCAAAGGTATGCGGTTTATAGAAGCATTGCAAGCATTACCTACCTATGCCTGTCAATATTCTAATTTTTCAAATCAAAGCATTTTGCTGAATAAAAGAAAGTTTCAAGTAACATAAAAAGTCAGTTTCTCTTTAACCTCTTAATGTTCGTATTAAATTACGGTTTAAAAATTCAAATTGCTTATTGGCACCACTTTTTTGAAAAAGAATTATTCACCTTATTTAATGACAAGTAAAATGATATCATAATTGCACATTTATAAAACTGGGGGGAATCAAATAATCTGCACAAAAGACACAGTCCGTGGATATCACGGGAACGAGAATTAAGGGGTTAAATCACGGAGTGAAAAATTAAATGAGCGTAACTCGTCGAAAACGCAAATGATATGTTAAATACCGAGGGCGCTGCAATTCGTAGTTGGCTATTCTTTTAGCAGAATATCATTGGATTGTATTCATAAGACGCGCATGTTAGAATTTAAAAATATTCGTTTGTTTTTCATTTTTGGAATTAGATAACATAAATGAAGAATAGTAAAAGATAAGATATACATAATATACATAAGTGCAAAAAAGTGTTAAAAAATAGATGGAGAATCTGAACCAGTTTTATGCCCAATGACATAAGAACCAGTATTTTAATCAAGAATTTATCTCATTTGTAAAATAAAAAGTATTTTGGAGTTTCACTCAGTAGTGCAAGTACTTTAAAAAAGAGAGAGATTTTCCCCCCGCCCACACACACACGACTCCTGCCTCACCATTTCTAAAATAATTAAGGCTTAACAGTGAAATTTCCTGAAACTACTATATGTGTTACTTCTAGTAAATATTAATAAAAATATGAAAGAAATGAAATCGTTGGTTGAATGTTTGAAATACTAAATAAAATGATTTCAATATAGACCAGCAGAACGAACGTTTCAGGAATTGTTCTACATATTTACAGTTTCATTTCCACTATAAATGTAATTAATATTTACAGTACGTTATTTATTTATTTTGTAAAAAGAGTTGTTTTGTCAGAGATGATTAATAAAAAATTAAGACTGAAAACAATAGATTTTGAAAAAACAGTGTTGCTTAAATAATTGTCTTTATTTGAAGTGGGAGAACTTGAGCTCCATAAGCCCCTCTTTTTCCCATGTCCTTGAATTATTCTATATTTCCTCTCCATTCTCTATATACTCTCTATTTCCTCACACTCGACTGTCTCGGAGCTGCCAAGTCTCCGGCTTTTTGGATACCAGTATTTTAATACAGAAAATGTTGTTTTATTTAATTAGAACAATCGGGTGATTTAAAGGAACAACATTTTCTCTAAAATAATAGTGGTGTGTTAAAAGCCGGACACTTGACAACTCTGAGACAATCGAGTGTGACCCCCCGCGCCGGCGTGAACGTGTTAACCCGTGAGAACTCGCTGCATGAGATTTTCTCTCACAGTCGTACTTTTTTAAGACTCTTATTTAAATCATTTTTCATTTTAAATAAAATTTCAAAATGTTTTTCAATTATTTTACCTATTTTGTGAATAAAAGTACTAAGCCAACGAAAAAAAGTTGATAGTATATGAATGTAAAGTAAAAGAAAAGCAATTGGGCATTCTCACTAGCGAGTTCTCCCGGGTTAAAAAGATAATCTGATTATTTAGCTTTTCAGTTAAATGAAAAGATGTTAAGTGCTGTGAACATTACTGAATTTGCCTTTTTAGTATTGTCCGAATGGAGGGAACGAGATAAGCAAAACTCCCTGAATGAGCTGAAAATAATTTTAATCAATAGAATGTTTATTCTTACTATACAGTCATAAATAAAAGATAAAACCAAAGTATTTTTAAACCAAAGTTTAATTTTTTTTAATGTGTATTCTGGAGGAAAGGAGGTTAAAACTTAGATGATTTAACACGTTGAGTGCCAAGTCTATTTCGTCTGTCTTTCCGTTTGGGCAGCGAAATAAGGTTCCCGGTACAGAATCTATAATAATAATTAAAAAAGGAAAGTAAAAACTGTAAAAGTCTTTAAAGTGCGACTGTATTGTAAACTATGTTACGATGAAAATGAGGCACGATTTGGTAGAGGAATAGCCAGAAAATTAACAAAGCATGTTGCCACATTTTGAGATACCTCCGAAAGACAACCGTTTTTATATTTACTGCGTTTTAATAAAACCCGTTATGTTTTTTTGTTAAGAAATATTTAGTACATTCATGATACAACCCTGTAATTAATTAAAATTTATTTAGAATGTAACTTTTTAAATTTTATATCTATTTTATACTGTCGGTCACCGGTGACTGACGCGGCCTAAATGGAAGCTTCAGTGCGAGTCACCGGTAACTGACGTAGCATTCAACGTGTTAATATTACCAAAATCAACGAAATGATTTATTTTTAAGATTTTAAATCGTTAATTAAAGTATTATTAGTAAAGTACCATTTAAGTTATGAACTCATTTAAATAAGAAATGCATTCTAAAAAAAGTTTACTTATATATATGTGCGTTTTAATTATATAATTTTCAAATTGTCAAGCCTTTTTTATCTGTAGCGGTGTGTATGAAGGGGGAAACATTTATGCATGAAAAACAGAGAGTTTTTGAAAACTCTCCATAATTATCATTAAATTAAAATCTTATCATAAGATTTTTGCAAAAATTAGTTCTTGGACAATGAGCTATAATTTACACGAGTATTCTTTCTCAAAAAATTAAGATAAAAATTTGTTTCAATTGAACATTTATTAACTGCATAGGTATCAAAAGTTATAAATTATTAAATTATCCAAATGTTATAAAATATACGCAAAATTGGAATTCATTCCAGAAAATTTGAAAATTTCTTTTAATTTCTAAAATTATACGTTCATTTATTCTTTCGAGGTACAATAATTCTCGATATTCAATGTTTTCAAAAGGCCTTTCTTTTGGCATTTATTAGAACGATCTTCTACTTTAAAAGTCTTAAATCCTTCGCGACGAACGTATTTTACACAATTTTTTAATCTCTTGTCACCGGTTTTCCCAAACAGAAATTTTTGCTCTTTTGAATCGAATAAATGCCCCGATAAAACTAGGTAAAATTTACAACAGAAAATAACTGTGGGAATAATGAAGGACTCCGAACAGTAGCGCTACCTATTGGGATGGAAAACAGCATAGAAAAACTTTAACACTATTTTCTTTTCCATCTCTCTTCCTCCGAGGTTTAAATAATTTTTCCTTCTCTAATCATATGTTTACCCACATTCAGGCGTAAGCTGTCAGGTATGACATGAATTGCTTTCATTGTTTCCAGTGTTGCCGAATCTAGCGGTATTTTTATTTAGAAATTTCGAATTCACATAAGGAAATTTTTAACGGTATTTTTTTTTTTCAAGGAACATCTTCTATATTATAAAGTAAAAATAACTGTTAGAACGTTTTGGTAACAATTCAAAATTTCCAAATAAAAAGCAGCTAGATGTGACCAGTGTTACCAGGGGGCTACTTTTAAAAATTCAGATTTCTTGATTGGCACCCCTTTTTTGAAGTGGTTAATTTCGTCTTATTTAAAGACATTTACTTAAGACGAGAACAAGAGGAAGTTTACCATTTCAAAAAAGTGGTGCCAATCAAGAAATCTGAATTTTAAAAAAGTAGTCCACTGGCAAAATTGGATGTGACAACTTTGATTGTCTTTATGTATCCCATTTCACACGCTGCTGATCTGTCTGAAGGTGGTATTTTCGAAGACCAAAATTATGTGACTCAATTAGCACGCGGACGATCGGAAACGATAATTCTCGTTTTTATTGAACCAAAGATTTAAGATTAAGGCCTTAGATAAAATGTATTTATATCATGTTATATTTGACTTAAAAACCCGAGACAGTTATCTAAGAAACCAATTTATGAAAGTCTTTCAGCAGAAGGCGGAGCTTCTAACGTTTTAAGACCCAGCATTCATATAGAGTTGCAGGTCGCTAATTTGTTAATGAAAAGAAAGGCTTAAACCTTATATTCGTATAAGATTTAAGATAAATTTTCTTCAAATGCTATCTTTAAGCGTGAGCATGCGCCGCCACTTTTAAATTTAACTTTCTCTATCATATACATGTCTGTCACTAATTCCCAACCCGTATTCTTTTTTTACGACTTGTTTCAAATCATCTAATAACGCTACATGAGAAATTTAACTTGCAAAATTCTTAATTGAAAAGTTCCATTCTACAACACGTTGATCAATTATTCATTGTGGAAAAAATATCTAACTTAATGTTCTCAACCAATTTATGAAATTATTTCAGCAGAAGTCTACAGTTTTTAAACCCAGATTTCATATAGAATTGCAGGCCGCCAATAATAATAATGAAAAAAAAAAAATCTTAAACCTTATACTTTTAAGATTTAATCATTTGGGAACGAGCGTCAAGCTTACGTGACGCATAAGGTGATAAGAATACTTCTTTATTCCCATATTTTATTTTCAATTGAAAACTTTACCTTATCTAATCAGAGCATTTCTCCGATTCAATTACAGAATATTTTCTGGTTTCAAAAACTGGTGATAAAAGATCAAAAAATATGTAAAGGTCTCTCGTCCCGAAAGGGCTAAAAGACATTTTCTTCAAATGCTATCTTAAACATTCGCTAACGCCATCGTGAGGGAGTATACGCACTTTGCGTTTTAATTCTAAAGTAACTGTAATCTTCCAAGTCAAATATAAAACACCACCATAATATTTTCGTATTGCGTTTGTTAGGGAATTCACATGGGTCATTTCCATCACTGATTTTGAAGTTAATTATGCAGATTTCCGATGTCTGTAAATATTCAAAAATCTGCCCCAATGCACAATGAACTTTTTTTTTAAACTTTTTTAATCATTTTCATTAAAACTTTCAAATGTTAGAAAAACTAAAATTAAAGTCTGAAACAAATTGTTACAAAAACAACATCTTACAAAATAAATAAATAAATAAATAAATGAAAATAAAAATAACACGCTTTTAATGAAAAATTAAACATGATTTCGAACAAAAGCGAAAAAGAGATTTTCGCCTTCGGTAGATGAACTTGTATTCAAAATTTGAGCAAAATTAGTTCGTCTATGTAGTTTAACCCCTTGATGGGCGGCGGTATATATTATATACCACCTACGATTAATGAAGTTTTACACCAGAAAAATGTTATTAAATTTTACTTTTCTAACTTTAGTGGGAAAAAAAAAGGCCGTAAAATTGCTTTCACTTATTTTGAAATAGAATTTTTCAAAGATTCCGGTGTGAGTTCAGCATTACAGGAACATAATCACTTGCCCCTCAAGGGGTTAAGTGAAATTCTGAAAAGAATGTTATGACTCCGAAACTCTGCTCCTTATGAGGTATATGTAACCCTTAAAATTATTTGCTTATTGCATTGTTATTATAGATAATGAACTTGTGTTGAAAGTATGAGAAGAATTGAGTCGACAAAAGTTATCAAAGTCGACAAAAAACATCAATTGAAATATTTGACCAATACAGACAGATAATTAGATAACAAACGAAATTAATTAAAATCATTTAAATATAAATTACTGTTTTATTAACCTTTAAATTTTTCCAAATTCATATACACCGTTTATGTTTTTTCGCATGTAAATTTTGCTATATTCATGAGCTGTATTTTTATTCCAAGAAATATATTTCCTACAAATTAATACACAACATTAAATTTATTACATTAGAACGGAGCTTAAGTCCGTGTTTAGCATAATAAATGCGAAATATAGTCGCTTCGAGAAACTCATATTAACATTAACATGAAGATTAATGCATTTCAAAACCTTTCGAATAATTAATTTTATGTTAGCGATTAAATAAAAAAAAAATAAATTAAATTTATGTTTTCCTAGCAGGAATTTTGGAGAAGATTTGGAGTATTTAAATCACGAGCATTTTGTAACATAGTATTTTTAATTAGTACGTGTTAAATATATTATATGGGTGCAAGGGATAGAAAAATAACAATGAAACAATGTAATATGTTTGATGAACTGCCTAGTTACGTGGCAACTTTACATCCAGTTGAGAGATGATTGTGTTGCAAGGGCAGTAGGGAGCCTTAAAAAATTATGTTTAGACGTGGCTGGTAGCCACAAAAATAAAATAACTATAAAAAGTTAAGAAAAGAATAGCATTAAAATAAGCACATAAAGTACTCAAAGTTTAACAATGTAAGAGAAAAAAAAAAGAAAAAAAAATAGAAAATTAAAAAAAAAAAAAAAATAGAAAAAAAAGAAATTTCTTTAGTTGCAAAAAGAGCCTATTTATTATAATAACTAGTTTTTTTAGTGGTTTGAGAGGTAGTAAAATTAAATTATTTAAAGTACAGCATTGCATAATGTTATCAATCATTCAGTCTTCATTGCCTCAATACAATACATATATTTCAAAGCACCGGAGTGCCGCTTAAATGGAATGCTAGTAATGAATTTTTTAAGAAAAATTACTTTTCATTTGAAATAAAGAATTGGTATTAAGAGAAATACTATACGAGATGTCGCAAAACCATTGACTTTGACTTTTATTTCTTAAATATTGATCAAAGCCACATATTATACATTACAAAGTTACGTAAAAAAAGTTACAGAATTTTATGAATTTTTCAAGGGATTAAATTTAAAGAAATACAAAATTAAAATTTTTATATGGCCCTCCTTTAAAAAAAAATTCCAGTAAGTAAAATGTGCCCTATACACTAATAAGGTCATGCACAAAATTTCAGCATTTTATCATAAAAAAGTAGCAAAGATTTGTTTAAACAAAGTTGGTGACGGGTTAATCATAAATTAAAATATAAACGTTTGCAGCTAGAAAGCAGTCATTGTTTCTTTTGGTAGTTAATGTACGACCCATGAAACATGGTCATCCTACATGCAAGGTTCGCACGCTATTAACCCTTTCCGGCACAGTGTGCCCGGGTCGGGATACCTAATTTTAATTCCAAACTTACGACCGACACCAAGAATAGTTTAATAAAATTTTCTTTTATAGTGAATAGTTAAAGTAACATGTTTTTAATTTCTAAAAAAGTCGTTTTAAAATTCCGGTGTCAGTCAATCATTTCATCATTTTACAACAAAAATTGCCCGTGCCGGAAAGGATTAACCCTTTGAGGGGCGCCGTTTGCAGTCTTCAAACGGCTAATTTTAATGCCTAAATATCCAAATAGCACCAATAATTTTTTAGTGCAATTTCGATCTCATAATAAACGTGAAAAACGCTTTTGATTATTTTCAAATAGATTTGTTTGTTAATTGCGGTGTGAATTAATTATGTGAACATTTTTTGAGCAGAAATGACTTGCCCCTGAAAGGATTAAGCCACGCTCCAGTTTGTGAGGACTCTACCACCAGTATTATTATAAAGATAATTTTCATCGCGATTTAGTAGCTAGAAGATAGTTTTATGCGATTACTGGTGTTGGATTCCTTACCAAACGGGCCGTGGCTTAATATCGTGCGAACCCTGACATGATTTTCCGCTTTGCAGCCTCATATCCAGGAATATACCATTTTCGACATATACCATAATGTAACGGAATCCTTATAAATGCGCGTCTGAGAGCAAACTCTAAGTGCTACACAATTCAGTTTCAATATTGACCATGCCATAGTGAACCTCAATAACATATACAGATTACATAACAATCGGAATATATTGGGTCGTTCGGAAAATCGTGTCCGTTTGAGAAAATCAATTCGTACCGGAAAATTATATCATTTAATTATTAGACGTTGATTCCGACATCTAATGTCTACTAATTACCGGGCAGAATTTTCCGGTACGAATTGATTTTCCCAACCGGACACGACTTTCCGAATGACCCAATAGTTACGTGCGTTAGATAGAGAGACGACCAGAAATACCAAATCAATAAACTTTGGAAAGGTTTAAAAAGTATTGTTCATAGCTGCCAATTCATACGCTTTTTTGTATCAAAAGATTTAATAGTTAATTTTACTTTATTTAATCGCCGTAATCTGCGGATAAAATAAGGTAAAAAATTCTATTAAATTTATCTGGTACAAAAAAGCGTAAGGTTTGGCAATTATGATAGTTTATTAAATGGTATGAATTCATGTAGCTAGTTGACAGGAATTTATTAGCGAAGAAAAAAAAAGACTTCGAAAAATAGAATGTAACATTACATCAGTTACTAAAAGCGAAACAAATGCACAAAAATTACATTTACATGATATAATCAAATTTATTCAATATTTAGAGCCTTACGATTCTAGGCTTTATTTGTAATTTTTTGTTTTCCAGATGAGCGTTATTTTTTTACTAACATTTATTTTCCATGATTGAGGATGAATAATTTCTAAATTTTCAAAACTTTATTATATACTTTAACACTATAGAGGACGGCTGACACATTTCTAAAGCTATCGTTAAGAAAGTTTAAATACTCCCCAGAAAGTGTGGAATAATTATTTTGAGTTATTATAATAATAGACATTTCGCGAATATAATGAAGACAAATAATATTAAAAAGTTTCGGGTGTGAACTCGAAATTTCTGAATAAAATTACTGCCAAATTTGGCAACACTGTTTGTGGTTTCTATTTATAGTGTCAATATAATACACATTTCGAAGCATTTTGGGGATATCCGGTTATTACGCAGGGTTCTCGCTGGCTTTTTACCAACTTAGCGATTTGGCGAATAAGAGTTAAAAAAAAAAAAGTAGCCAGTAGGCTTATAAAATAGAAATTCGGCTATCCGCTACAGAAACTATTAATTCTAAATGTCTTCTGAATGTGTAAATGTTTCAGACATTCTTTTAGCAGTCTAAATAAAAATTCAAAACAGCAATCTTTGATTTACCATTTTGAAAATGTACACTGAAAATTGCTATGAGATTTTGACTTTAACCTTCTCAGGATCAGAATAATTCTTTTCGTAAAATGATGACATAATTGACTGACACCAGAATATTCAAACGAATTTCTTAGTAAATGAAAATCCGCTATTTTGCGCTTTCATTCAAGAGCAAAATTTTATTAAAATATTCTTGGTGCCATTTGTCAGTTTTGGAATTAAAATTAGGTGGCTAGACCGCCTAGCTACCGCCCTTAAAAGGGTTAACCGCTAGAAAAAATGGACCAGCCAATGATACTTTGCATACAACTAACAAATGTGTATATGATAAATAGGTAATTTCAAAACCACATTCCAGCAAAACTTTTCTGTATTTGACGCTTGATACCAGTAATCTTGTTTGTTTTTACCAACATGACGACGCCGGTGTGCAGATAGCTTTTAACTGACAACAGCCCATTACATAGTTATTAACTGGCAACTAATACCTATCACACAATCTTGGGTTGAGTCAGTATGTCTATATGTAGAGGCATATAAATAATATTTATATAAATAGTGGTAAATGGCACGGTGCGATTGAACATTTAAAGCGACATCTATCGTTCAGCAAAGCTGATAAGATCTCAACTTTATTGGCAAACACACGCAAAAAGAGCAGAAATTAAGCTCTTGCAATTTGGCGAGTCTGATTGTTCGCTTACTCGCCAAATAAAGCATTTTATCGAGATCTGACGTAATGGCGAGCGGCAGCGAGAACCCTGACCATAGGCTTTGTCACTATAGCCCATGACACTCGAAAAGAGAAGACAAATATTTTTCTAACGCATTTTTAAAAAATCTTTCACCCCCTCCCATTCTATCAGTAAATAAATTATGTCACATTGCCTGTGGTTAATATAGCATTAGCCACATTTTCTGTGAACAGTGGGGCTAAAAGATCAATTTCTTTTTAACTTGTCTATGAAACTAAACAGAGTGTAGTTATTAATTTACTTATTTATCTTACTTTATTCATGATTTAATATTATCTTACCCGTAAGGCATGGTGACGTCACGTCGACGTCGTTGTGACGTCACGCTGTGACATTGTGACCGTCGATGTGACGTCACGTGACGTCGATGTGAAGTCACTGTGACTAGAATGTGAGGTCGTTATGGCCGTTTTAGAGCTCTTTTGTGACGTCACATTGTGACGACTTTGTGAAGTCACGGTGTGACAAATTTGTGAAGAGTGTGTCATTTGTGACTATTTTGGTATTAACTTTGTGACGAATTTGTGACGAATGTGACAATGTTTTAAAGTCACATTGAGATCAAATTGTGAAATATGTGTCATTTTTGACGAAATTGTCTTTAACACTGTGATGATTCTGTGACGACAGCGACACTGCTTTGAAGTCACATTGTGACATTTTTGTGAAAATTGTGTGATTTGTGACAATTTTGTCATTAACGTTGTGGCGAATATGGGACTAGCGGCAATGTTGTGAAGTCACACTATGACATACTTGTACAGTTGTAAACACGTATGCATGTCACACATAGTCATAATTATGCATGTTGTAAAATCATTTACATCTATAACGTTAATATACTTCGGCGATACATCGCAATTAAAACTTGGGGGCCGATATAACAAGGGTATACCAAAAGAATTTTATTGAATCAAAATGCAATGCCCCGCAGACTTCAATTTTTGTTGCACCTTTCTTTCTTATTGCAATAAATGAGAATATTGAAGACAACTGAATGATCGATCTATCACATTTTTTTTTTTTTTCAAAATTAGCTATTTGTTAAAAGCATTAAAATTACCAAAGAAACAATTTGTTTAAATTTTCAAATCCTTATCAAGATAAAATTTGTGTTGAAAATATAATATTTTATAATATATTCAGTACTTTTTATATTCTTTAAACTATAGAAAATACTGAATGAAATTAATTTATTTCATTTAATACGCATTATAAACTCGAAGTCACTGGTGAGGTTGAATTTTTTTCGATTACACAACATTTATAATAAAAAAAAATGAAAGATAAAAAGAAATACCGATATTAAGTAATTAAATTTTATATGTTTTATGATATTGATTACCATAAAAAAAAATATATATATATATGATTGTAATTCAAACAAGTTGGGGCTGAGAAAATAGGAAACTTCTTTGTTATAGAGGCCCCTATAAATTTGATTATGCAAAAATTGCAGTAACGACATTGCTAAGATCATTGTGAAGTTTATGCATGCGTTATATACATATATATATATACACACTCGAAACGCTCATCATGTGCCATATAGTCATTATATATGTATTGTTTACGTCTTTTATGCCCCATACATGCATTACAAAATTTCCGAAGTACATTTTAGCAATAACCATTTGAAACTACTCAAACGAAAAATACAGCTTTGGTATAGAAAATTAACTGAGTATCACCAGTATCATTATGTTGAGAATTCTAAGAACAGTTTCGGCAATAATCGTTATGTTGGAAGATAGCAGCAATAAATAAAATCGTATTTTTATGCTCACTGTAAAAGTAAATAAAACTTTTAGGTATGCATAGAACGGTGATACAAAGGGTTAATTTATTTTACATCAGGGTTTGCTTGGAGTAAAATCCATATATAAAACAACTTTTTGATTATTAAAAAATAACTTTAATAATTGATTGCCAAAATTACATTTTTATTTATGAAATTATATATTATAAAAATAACTCTTACTATCTATGATTTTTTAAAACAATAATACCTTATTGTATATAAAACACAGCACCGCAGTTCTATTTTGCACTATTTAGCACTCTATTTTGCGTCTAATGTGAAAGTTTTTATGTTTTGCCAAAGATCTATCTGGCTGGATATATGTTGCCATGACATCTATAACTCTGATAGTGTCATAAATAGTACAAACAGATTAGAATCTACAACGAAATTTTTAGAATAAAGTCTGGTGAATGTTTTATAAATACAGTAGAACGCCGATTATTGGAACTCCAATTAACCGAACTTCCAATTATCCGAACAGCATATTTCTCTCAAAGAATTCTTTTTAACCGAATTTTCAATTATCCAAATATTTGTCTCTCTAAAAAAGAAAAAAAAACACCTAACTTCCAATTTATTTTTTGCTTAAATTATAATCTCTGAAGTTTAGAAAATGATAAAAGAAAAAAAAATTAAATAATAAGTAAACAAAAAACAATTAAAAAAAAACAAAACAATTTTTAAGCACTCCAGTAGTAACTGGTGCTGTCAGTCCTAAACCTAGATAAAGTGTGAAGGTTTTAGAATAGTCAGGAACATCCCTTAAACTGTCTGCCCATTTATCCGAACTTTTGTTTATCCGAACTAGGGTCGGTCCCGACTTGTTCGGACAATCGGCGTTCTACTGTATATATTGTATTAGAATTACAAATAATCATATTTATTTTTATATGACACAATAAAACAAAATAATGAACTCACAACTCAGTATCAAATGGTTAACTACTTTTTAATGTAAATAAAGTATAAAAATTGAGCCCATAAACACAAAATAGAGCCACACATAGGTTCATTATTATTATTAATATTTTATTTACAAGATTATGGTAATTATAAATAAGAAATCCATTTTAATCACGCTGTTTATAAAGAGTGTATAATATCGATACTTTGAAATTTATCTCGATAAAATCATTCAGGAGATAAAATGATAAAATTATCCAGAAAAAAAAATAAATAATAAAAGATGATTATTACATTTTAGATTCATACCGTTCAAGTATTTGCGTTATTTTTAAAGTAAAATCATATTTAAACACTTACTGATTGCGTAACTTCTATATTTTCATTTGCCAACAGACTTCTAGTTCACTTTGAAAACATTTCAGTAAGAATGTTTAACAACTGAAAAGCTTTCACCCGCTATGACTATTTCTTTATAGATTTTAAAACATTTCTCAGGTTGAATAATACATTAAATAATCATTTTTTTTCTTAACATTACATATCTACGATCTCTTTTAATAGTATACGTTTCCGTTGTGTCTTATTTTTTATAAATTCCTCTTCTGAGCAGATGCATTTTTTTTAAAATAAAAACATGCAATTCAAATTGTTTAAGACCATGACTTAATACAAAATTAAAAAATTATGTTTGCCAATAATTTTATTCCATAAAAAGACATTTTTTTAAAATAACTTAATTATCTTTAAATGTTTATTAATTATATTAATGACTGATTATAATACTTATCCATATACTTTCATATTTAGGACACTATGTGGTTTTAACCAAATATTTAAATAAGAATATAAACCAGATTAAAATGCAATTTAAATCACTAATTTTAATAATCTGATCAAAGCTGTTGAAAAGGAAGTTAGATATTTTAACAAAATAAAAAATAAATGTAATGAAATATTTGTGTTCTATAACATATTTATTAGAAGATAACTAAAATCATTGTAATTTAAAAAAAAAGCAAACAGGGAAAATAATATTTTAGATATTTCAACAAAATAAAAAATAAATGTAGTGAAATATTTATGTTCTACAGCATGTTTATGAGAAGCTAACTAAAATTGTTGCAGTTAAAAGAAAGCAAGCAGGGAAAATAATATATTTACTTACCTAATTTCATTGACGTTGTACGTGATACTTTGATTTTGGGGAACCAATTAAATCCGATAATAAGTACCATAGCAATGACTTGAATCATCTTCAACAAGTCAAAGCTACCGTAATTTTCTCGGGTTTATATTTTGTTAGCTGAACTAACTTGGATCCTGAGAACGTTCTTGTTTCACTTTTTAAATCCGTGTCAACACGTCTATGCTGTCCAGTGTCCACATAACTTCCCGCGTTTATTCTAAAAAGCTTCACTGTTACTTTTATCCGTTATTCTGCGGTGAGTCCTAACAACTGAAATAGTGCAGATGCAGACGATTTTTAAGTTTCGAAGTTCGAAGCAGATGTTTTTTCGGTTTTATTTGTTTTTCTATACAAAAGTTTCGGAAGGAAATTAAATGCGTAATAATTTTATCAAATTGTCTCTAATTCAATTTCCTGTTTGAAAATGTTTTATTGTATTTCACCTTTTATTTTTATCAGTTTTATTGAATTGTAAAGTTTCATTTACGTAAATTATCATAATAATATTATCCATAATTAGAGTTTACTAGATAAAATATTGCTTAATTTTTCAAAATGTGTATAAATTAATTTAATGGTAATAATGATGACTCCCTCCTTTTTTTAAAAGTAAAATTTATATCACAGGTAATATATACAAATATCTTCTTAAAAAATACAACAAGATTATCGAGAAGAGATGAGTTTTTCTTTGCCAATCTCTCATTATCTTAATATTAATTTTCTGTAAAATAAAACATCTTATAAAATAATTTTTAAAGATATATTTTGAAAACAAAAAATAAAATATGAATAATTAATTATGTCATGGGTTTTGCCTAAATTTTGTACATTAATTTTACATTCGGAAAATGTCAATTTTATTTTAAACGTCTGAAAGAAGTCGAATTAAAAAAAAAAAAGTTACTTAAAATAGTGAAACACTAAGAGGAAAAAAAATGACTTGAATGCAAATTATAAAGCAAGAAATGCATATATGACTAAACTTTGAAGACGCTTTCTGCGTGCTCATTAAAAGCTGCAGACTTAACTGTAATAGAAAGTTTTTAGTTTGAAACCACAGAAATGTTTCGACTACTCTTTGAGAAACTTCTACTATAACAGATGATCATTTACAAAAATCTTTATAAAAGATAAGTCGGGGTCTGTTTACCTAAACCATTTTTTAATAATATGAAATTCGCATAATTAGGAAATATTTTTGTGTCGCTGATGAATTAATTACATTTTATGTTATATGAAAATAAAAAGTTTTGGTTAGAGGCACAGAGGCAACTTGGACCACGGTTTAAAAAAATTTTAAATCCGGCAGAAAAATATTTTTTACAGTAAATAACATGATTTAATAATTTTTGTAATTTTTTAAAGTTTTCTAAGAAGTTCACATCTCAGTCACAATGTGACATCACTGAGTGGTGGCATTTTGGTCACAGATGTGACGTGACCACAGTGACTTACAGTGACGTCACAATGACGTCACCGTGACCATGCATGCTATGAGGGTAATAAGGTGTCTACAACTTCCTTCGGAACAAATATAGCTATGTTACTAAATATAACACTATTTTCTTCAAAAGTCTTGTATTATTACAATAAAATATTTCTAAACGTAATCCTACACTCAATCAGTTTATGTGACTAAAAAACATTATTTTTGCGAAACTTCACAAATTATTTTAACAAAATATTATTATTTCTAAACTCAAAAAGATGTTTTATTAAAAAATATGTTTATTTTATTCCAAGCCTGACAGCTACTTAATTTTTTTTTAACTTAATCCTAAAATCATCTGATCACCATGAATGAGATCGTTCAATATCATTAAGTGTTATGTAATTTTATTCTAATCATAAGCAACAGATTTCAATAAAGCGTTTTTGAACTAGAACCAAAACACACCTTTACGAAAATACTATTGAGTTTTATTTAAGTCTCAATCGGCTACATGAGTAGGATATTTTGAAAAAAAAAAAAAATCCTCAACTAATCTGCAACTAATGCAATCTTTAAAATGACCCTGTATTTAAAATGTATTTAAAATGACCGTTAGCTATGAAAAAAAAAATAATAATAACCTTTTTATTTACTTTTTTTTTATCCAGCAGGACACGGCGTTACAAGCTAGAAGTGCAAAAAAGATAATAAAAAATATTGACAAACACTCATTATAATTGTTTAGATTATTTTTATAAAAATCTCTCTATTCTAAAAAAAAGTAACTACAGCTGTCACCGCCGCCGCCGCCGGTTTTGAATTTTTTGTGACCGGAGGTCTTACTTCGTTAATATTAAGAAAAATAATGCATACAAAAATATGAAAATCGGTAGTATTATACAGAAATGTTTGATAAACACGCTGATGCAGACAGTTTTTAAATCGAAGAATTATTTTAAGAGATATTTAATGATAAAGTTGGACAAAATCGTTCCACTAAAAAAGTTTTATAGCAGCAAAAACTATTCATGGGAATTTAATCATTTTTAGATCATTTTATACGTTTGAAGTTCCCGGTGTGCAGATTGTATTTTCTTTTTAATTTGGCTAATTTTTTGAGGTTTTATTTCTATTTTAAATTCAAATTTTCAGCATTTCTAGAGATATTTTTTACAGATTTTAGAAAGTGATATTAATTTAAACTGTTGCCAACTGCATAAACAGCGATAACAATAATGTTTGCTTCAAAAAAAAAATATTTATACGTGTAATAAATTAAAAATTTATTTACACGTGACTATTATAAAGAGAAAAAAAAACATTTGGAATTAATAATTATGTACAAAAAGCAGGAACTTATTAAAAATTACGTCATAAAACTATAATTACACGTGAATTTTAAGAGAGAAAGGAATTCGTAAAATAATAAATTTATTAACATGCGTTAGAAGTGTTAAATAGGAGAAATTACGTCATATTTACGTCACATTACAGTTATTACATAAAATGAACACAAAATAATATTGCAAAACGGTTTAAATTTAGAAATTGCGCTAGACATTTATTTAATATTTTGAGAGGATACTTTTCAACTATTTTTGCTAGGACAAATATTACATTTCTAACACAAGTATTTTCACGTGAATATTAAAAGAGAAATAATAGTTTGGTCAAAATTACGTCAGATTAAAAACGATTAATTTAAAATGTCTTATTTAAAAGAACTTTCTTTTCGCTTTGTTAAAAAATACCGGGAGACAAAGATTCTGTTTACTTAATTCCTTTTATATTAGTTTATTTTGAAATGTTTATCTTATTTTACTTAATCAAAGACGAAAACAGCGATTGACATATGTATTTTTGGTACTACTTAGTTATCCCGTCGACCAAAAATCTATCATTCGCCAAACTATAAGATTAAATGCCAATAATGGTTAATCGTAAATGTCACATTCACTTGACTTTAAGCAATTACACGTGTCTACGGCATCAAGTTATTTTTATTTCGACGTTTTATTTGTACTTTTATTAATGTTGCACTAATTTATTTGCTCTTTCGTTATTTAAAATAAAAATGATGTCAATTTGTATAATTTGGCGAGTGCTTTGGCGAAATTATATAATTTGGCGAAAATGGTCGACGGGTTAATCAAGTAGTACCGCAGCCGATTTGGCCTTAAAATTCCCCAGTCAAAGAGAAATGAATAGAAATCCGTTTATATGGAGATCGCCATTGTTTTTTAAATTATAATTCAATTTTCCAAAATCTTTTTAAAGCCGATCAAATTAGCGTACTTTTAGAGTCTGCGATGTCTGAACGGGGGTTGACGAGCGTAGCTCGTAGGGGGCAGAGCCCCCTAGTATTATTAAAAAATACCAAACTTTTACAAAAGGGGAGCAAAAGAAACAAATTTTAAATAATGATACGGAAAAAAATCAGTGGTTATAAAAAAATGTACATTACAAAAATATTTTTTCTTTTTTTCTTTTTTTTTTTTTTTTTTTTTTTTTTTTTTTTTTTTTTTGATCAGTTAAATAGATTTTCAAATTATCTTATAATAATATATTTAATTTTTCTAAAACCCATACAACTATTTTTCTAAACCATCATTCAATTTTATTCTAAGCACCGTTTGGATATTTCATAAAATATTTTTCAACTTAATCTTAATTTTTCGGATGTATAGATTTAAATATCTTTATATTTTTTTCAAATCACCCGCCTATTTTAACAAAACAATATATTTTATTCTAAATCAATCACTTATTTTATATTTATTTCAAACTTAATATTAAACATATTCGGATAATTTCCTAAATGTGTTAATAAAATAAATTTATCTTTTTTTTTTTTTTTTAGAACGTACACCTTCATTTTCTAAATATCACTTTTAATTATTTTATTGTCAATCTCTCTCACATATTAAAAAAAAAAAAAAAAAAAAAAAAAAAAAAAAAGAAATGAAATGAAAGGAAATGAAAAAAATTACTACGCTCACCAGAATACTTTGCTAAAATATCTTTATATTCTATTTAAAGCACCCGCTTAGTTAAATATAATAGTAGTTCTTCAACTACAATTAGACCTTTCATATATTTTTAAGATTCTTGTATTTTATTTAGCTTTAACCTTAATTTTTTTAATCTCTTAAGTTTAAACTTAATTTTTCTATTTTTATTCCTTTCCTTCTTAAACTTTCTTATTTTCTTTTAGTTAACTTTATAACTCTTCTAGTAGCTTTGCTACAGTTTAACTTTATCCCAATGGCTCATTAAAACATAAGATATTTCAATTTCCTAGTCTGGGTGTTAAGCTGTTATCAGCTAGGAAACCCCTCAATGCTGATTACCTGTTCAGTACCCTAGTTAAATAATCTTAAGTTTTATCAAATAAACCGGTTGCTTTCTTTAAATATCACTGAATTTTATGCATAAAAAATATTACTCCTATTATTTTAAAATTATTACATTAAAAAAATACTAAACTCAGGAGAATACTTTGCTAAAATATCTTTAAATTTTATCCAAACTCAGTCAGCTATTAAAATAAACTTCAATTTTACCAAATAAACCTAATATTTTCTTTAAATATCGCAGAATTTTATATATAAAAAATATATATTATAATTTTTAAATTGTTTCATTATTTAAAAAAATACTACACTCAGCGGAATACTAAGAAAAAATATCTTTAAATTTTATCCAAAGACTGTCGGTTAATAAAATAATCTTAAATTTTAACAACTGAACCGGATATTTTCTTTAAATATCACTTAATTTTATTCCAATACTCGATTGTGTCAACAAAGTATTTTTGAAATTAATCCTACCCACGTCCGGATAGTTTACTAAAGTATCCTTAAATTATAAAATAATTATAATTATAAATTATCCTTAAAATAATTGGACTATTTTAGCAATAGAACGACGATAGTGGTCATTTTGACAGCAACCAATTAAGCATATTTCGATTCAAACCAGAATTTTTCCCTAAAATAAATCTAACATAATTATGGAGAAGTAAGTTAAATGAGTAACTTACATAGTTTAATAAAAATTCTGGTATACGATATTTTTTTTATAAGACTTGAGTAATGTTTGCGATCTTTTGAGTCTTTACAAAGTATGTTTTATAAAAATTCAAAACTTATTCGACAGGATACCGTCGCCAGGAGCAATTGGTATAGTGTGAAGAATAACGAACACAGCAAAAAAACTTGGCGAAATTGCTTAGTTTGATTTTACATAAATATTTACAAAAAGCCTCAAACTCTTTAAAAATGTAAAGAAAAAATATGCAGCTGTCATACAATAATTAAAATAATGTTCAGCGCAGTTTGAATTTATTGAAAGATATTTTCTTTAATTTATCATCGATTTAAAAAAGTGCAATTTATTAACATCCAAATTCCTTGTTAACTTTAACATTATCTCAGTAAAATATATTTAAATGTTTTCAGAACTTACCCAGAATATTTTTATGTAACAATTTATTGTTTCTCAAATTCGTTCGGCTATTTCAAAAAATTATCATTCCTACGCATCAGATTATTTTATAAAAACGTCTATAAATGTTATTCAAAATCACAACTATTAATAAGATATTTAAATCTTATGTCCAAAACTTACTGGCAGAACAGACAAAAAGTATAGTAGAGGCATAGCTGCCAATTTTTACGCTTTCGTCTTACCACTAATTTTTTATAGTAAATATTTTCTTATTTAGTAGTCAAAATCTCACAATTAAACAAGGTGAAAATCTCTATTAAATTTTAGTGGTAGAAAAATAAGAGTAAAATTTGGCGGCTATGAGTATAGGGCGTATAAAGAATCTGAAAAAAAAAAAACTTTTGCCCGAATTGCTTAGACTATTTTTAATGAAATAGATTGCGAAATAATAAAACTCTTTTTCTTACAAAAAAAAAAAAAAAAAAAAAAAAAAAAAACTGCTGATAGCTAATAATAGCAAAATCCACTTACTGGTTAAGAGCATTTATTTAAAAAGATACGTTTTCAAAACTTGTTTCTGACATTAAAAAAAAATGTAGACTAATAATACGAATATTTTTTCAATTAGCTTAAACTTTTTGTTTTATTATAAATTATAATATATGTATAAATATTTTATATTTAAAAAATTATTTACAAGCATATTTTAATTCAAATCGAAAACTCACCCAGCTATTATTTTTAAAAGATCATAAGTAAAATTAAAGGTTTTCAAATTCACAAGTTAAATTTTCAATTTAATTCTAAACTCGCGTATCTTTTTCACTAAAATTTCACAAAATGTAGTTCTAAACTTTCATGTATATTTAAAAAATATATTTTAAAGTTCTAAAAAACTAAAATTCAAAATCACAACATTTTTCAAATTCACAAGTTAAATTTTAATTTAATTATAAACCCACTTAACTTTTTCACTAAAATTTCACAAAATTTAGTTCTAAACTCTCCTGTATATTTCAAAAAAAGAAAAATTTTAATTCTATACTCACCCGGCAGAACAGCCGTCGTCACGAGCAAGAGGTATAGCATAGAGAATATAGAACATTGAAAAAACACTCGCTGGAATTATAACGTAGTCCGTACATCAGCTTCTGTTCAGCTGATAGTAAAACAACACGGCAGAATGAGAATACAAGTTTCTGCCGCTCCTAAAAAAGGCCGGCAGTGGCGGTAAGGGGGCGTCGCAGACGATCGCAGCGCCCCAGAGCAGGTAGAAAATTCGAAGTATACATTTGAGGAATTATTTGGAAACCAGACGCGAAGGTGGATAAATGCTTTACAAGATTCTTAGGATGGTGTGTTGCGTGAAGGGTGAAAAACGATGTTTGACATTAGACAGACCAGAATTTATTTTATTTTTTATTATTTTTTAAATTTTCCATACCAGAATTTTTATTCAAAACTATTTAACTTTTTTCGGGGCGATACAAAGTATGATTATTTAATGAAAAAAAAAAAAATGATTCGAATCTACATTTATTCCTTTCCTCGAAGTCACATTGAATTGACTTTTACTAGAAGTTATAGTGTTATAGATTATTTTTTTAAACGTATGGTATCACGGTATAAATTGGATCGTATGGTAAGACGGGGTAAAAATTAAGATTTTTCGTTTAATAGATAATCATATATAAAATGCAAGAAGTAGAAACACTGCAAGAATAATTATTATTTCATTAAGATCTTATACCTATTTATTAAAAAATGTGTCCTCATTTTCTTTCTTTTTATATTTATATTTTTTTGCTTTCGACAGTAATAATTTAATCAATGGCCATTATTTTATTGAAACATTTGACAAAGTGTAAACTATAATCATAAAGATAAATATATTTAAGTACTGCGCGGCAGCGCAATACTTATATATTTCCTTTTGTTTTTTTTTTTAAATTTGTTCTGCAAATTAGGTTTTTGTTTATATATACATATATATGTATGTATACAGGTTGAGATACTCCTCAAATTGTTGTATTTTTTATTTCTATTTAATGTGTATTCTTTTTCTCTACGAAAAATCAGTGAATGAATATACATAAATAACTAAAAATATCATTTATGTTAAGTTATTCTAACATAATACATAATTGTATAAATAAAGAACCGCCTTTTTGACAAATTTTATTTTTCAATTTTCAAAACAAACATAGAACTTAACATATTCTACAGAAAAAGAAAAGCAGATATTTTAAACGTTTATTTGACTAAAGATTTAATTAAGTTTATTTCACGAATTTAACCCCTTAACGGTCGCATTAAATTACGATTTAAAAATTCAAATTTCTTACTGGCACCACTATTTTGAAAAAGAAAGACTTTGGGCAACATTTTCCTGGTTCCACTCACTTTTCCATTATTTAAAAATATTATTTGTGATTTTCCAACGTCGAAATGGAGGCGTAAACAATTAACATTTACAATGAAGCAAACTGTATAGTTTTAAAGAGGAAATTTTTTATTTTTTTATTTTTTAACTATTTTTAAAATTTTGGAACAAAGTAGTCCCTGCTAGGGGCTTCTTTGGTCTATTCACTTAGTTTAATATAAAATGAATACATTTCATATGTAAATGAATACATTTTTATGGAAACCTTCTTGCAGTAGTACTTGCTAATAAATTAAGACTGCAAACCCGATACACAATTTTTTTTTTTTTTTTTTTTTTTTACATTTAAACCAGGGTTCGCACAGTTTTACCACTAAATTTTACCAGTATTTTCAAAGTATTTCCTGGCAGAAAAATGTTCTAAAATGTTTGAAGCGCTGTTTGTGAATTTTGTGCCTTAAAATTTAAATGCAAATTTTCTTATCATTAATAGTGGTGCCAGAGTCCTTGGAAATTCCAAGGAGTGTGCGAACCTTGATTTAAACGCATTAAACCAATTATTAATATTAAAGAAACGAGAAACAGTTTTATCCTCAGCAACTGGAACAAAAACAATTAATGTAACATTTTGCAACAGTAACATATGAAAAAAAAAGTTACTTAACCCCTTGAGGGGCAAGCAATTACGTTCGTGTAATGCTGAATTTCCACCTGAAAATTAGAAAAATTTATTTCAGAATAAGGAAAATCAAATTTACAACTTTTTACCACCAAAGCTAGAAAAGTAAAATTTCTTAAAATTTTTTTCGTGTAAATTTTCATTAACCCCTTAACGCTCGAATTAAATTACGGTTGAAAAATTCAAATTGCTTAATGGCACCACTTTTATGAAAAAGAAATATTCACCTTATTTAATGACAGGAAAAACGATACTAAAATATAGCCAATTTCACTATTTTATAAAACTGGTAGGAATCAAACAATTTGAGTAAAAGACACAGCCCGAGAATATGACGGGAGCGAGAATTAAGGGGTTAATCGTAGGTGGGATAAAATATATCCCACCGTCCCTCAACGGGATATATGTTTTAAGAGATTTGGTTGTATGAAAGGCATTTCTAAGTATTTGGGGCTGTTTTCGGAAAAAAAACAGGCCTGGCACAAAGTAGCCCCGAAATACTAGTTTTCATGATAGCTTTATAAAATCTTAAACATTTTCTGCCAAAATAAAAAGTTAAAGGAAAAATTATGATCACACATGGGTTACAGGTTACTAAAGGTAATATTTGGCACTTACTTTATTTGTAGCTCTTATCAAGATTGTTTTACAATAGAATGTTTGGAGAGTTAAAATTTACCCACGAAAACAGTTGTTTACAAACACATTCAGTGTTGCCACTAAAAACATTAAACTACTCAAATACCCTGTAGTAGGGTATAAATTATTTTTCAAGGGCAAAAACTCCGAATTATCTTGTATTGTTTGTTCAATACAATGAATACAATCTTTTTTTATGGGATGGACCAAAGTAACCCACCCCGCATGGACCAAAGTAGCCCCGGTTGACGGTATCCAACTTATTTATAATGAATACTAATATACTGCAAATATTAATATTTCTTTTCAAATGAAAAAAGGGATTTTTAGGGGAATATATTACAAAGAGAAAGAAAACTTTGATGAAAGTTATGTCAGATCTGCAGCGATACATAAGAAAACTTTGGTGAAAATTACATTAGATTTAAAATGACACATTTAAAATAATTTTCTAAGCATTGTTAAAAAATATCGGAAGGAAAAGGCTGTGTTGACTTCGCTAATTTTATATTACCTGATTTTGAAATGTTTATCTGATCTTATTTAGTCAAACACTAACACAGTCATTAGATGTCTTAATAGCAGCTGATTCGGCTCAAAAATACTTCAGTAAAAGGGATATGCATGGATACCCGTTTACAAGGACATTGCCACTGGATTTTAAATTGTAATTCAATCAATAGAGTAAAAACACTGTTTTAAACACTAGTGTCGCGAAGGAAATTTTCACCTTGTTATTAATAAACATTATAATATACTTATAACTACTTAAAAGTGGCACAAACATATAAAAATACTATTTAATGCAACCCTGAGATCTTTCGAACACACTGGGGCTGAAACTGGGAACAAAATGGACTGAACTCCGCTTGTGCATTCGTATTATTTCTGTTTTTGTTTTTAAAATGTATTTCTATCCAATCAGTCATCTTTTTTTCCCTTTGAAAATGAACGCGTGTGTGTTCGATAGATCTCAGGGTTGCATTAAATAGTATTTTTATATGTTTGTGTCACCTTTTAAGTAGTCATAAGTATATTATAAAGTTTGTAATTGAATCTTCCGTATAATCTTTTAAAAGCCGATTAAAGAAGCGTGATTTAGAGTCTGCCGTGTCTAAACGGTGTAGACTGCGGTGTCTAGGTAGATCGTAGAGGACAGAGGCCCCTAGTAAAAAAAAATATGATCAATTTTTAATCAATTTAAATTTTTATTATAGTTTTTTTTAACTACTTTTTAAATTTAAGATATAATGAAGAGGCAATATAAAAAGAAGCAAAAAGATGAAACAACAACTCAAAAATATGGAACCTAGATTTTAAAATCGTGGCAAAACTGCAACATTTCTTACTGTTTTCTACAGTTTAACAATTTATTTTTCTAGGATAAATAAAGGCAAAAAGAAGTAACGGTCTGAATGAGTTACATGCTTCATAATACACCAACAGACTTTACTGAAAAAAAGATACTCTTTCATGTTTGGAAGTATGCACTTAAGTAAGTGAAGACTATGTTCTTTTGAGGAAAAAAGATTTATTTCTCTTTAACTCTGAAATCTAAAAATGATTTGCTGAAACGTTTTCGCAAGGATATTACTTTTATTGCACGCGCACGAGAAACGTTGCTATAATGTTTTAAGAATTGAAAAAAAAAAACACCGCATTATTTATGTGGGTTTTTTTCTAAAAGCTGTTTTTTTTTAAAAATATGTTCAACGAAGTAAAAACAAAAATGAAAAATAAAGAAACAGTTTCCAACACATTCAAGATGATGAAACAACACGCTTTCAGGCATGAGAGCGCTCCTAAATAAATGGTTGATTTTCACCACTAAATTTTAACTGTATTCTTTACTTTATCAACCCTCTCGCTGCGTAAGTAATTCTTCGCGATGAGCGTCTTTTACAGAATTTTTAATATTTTATCACCGGTTCTTTAAAGTAGAAATTTTTGACTACCGTAATTGTGGTAAATGTCCTGAATAAGTCAGACAAAGTTTTCGCTAAAAATTAACTGGTGGGAATAACCAAATAGTATTAATTAGGAGGAAAAATGCATGTCCGAGAATATCTCGGGCTGCGCAGCGAGAGGGTTAACTCTCAGAAATTCTGTCATTAAATACGTCAAGATATACTATCAAAATTTATTAGTAGCAATCGGTCATTTGGGTCGGAGCCACCGCCTCAGAGCGCTCTCCTCTCTGGTTTATTATTGTGAATGATAATGTTTAATTAAACAGATTAGAAAAGACATAGTATAGCTAGTACATGAGCTAGTGCACTTAAAGAATAATTAATTAAGCTTGAAAATATTTTTAGATGGATCCATTGAGGGTTCGATTAACTCAAAATATTTCCGTGTTAATTTTTTGTTGCAATATATTTCTATTCTGTCTTCAATATTTTCTAACCAAAGTCTTTTCTATCCCTTGTCTTGAAATTTCGGTCCATACAAGTATCAATACAAAAGCGGGGATGACCGAGCATAGCTCGTAAAATTAGCTTTGTGTTCAACTCGATATAATGTTATTATTGTTTCATTCTCTCTGTATTATTGTTATAAAGCATGTTATTTTATAACAGTATTATTTACAAAAGCAGTCAATATGAAAGCTATGTAGTGCATGCTTCTAAATTTTACATTCATCTCACATTTTCTACGAAAGAGCATCAATCCAAATTACATTTTTAGCTCAACTGGTTTAACCCTCTCGCTGCGTAATTTTTTTTATCAAAATAGCTTCAAAAATTGGGCATTTAATTCCTTCGCGACAAGCGTATTTTAAGAATTTTTATTCTCACAGGTTTTTCAAAACAAAAATTTTCGTCTGATTTAATCGGGAAAATGCTCCGATTAGATAAGGCAAAATTTACTATAAAAAGTAACTGGTGGGAATGGTCAAGGAGGGTTAATTAGACGGAAAAAGACATCCCCGATGAAATCTCGGGTTGCGCAAATTTTGATACTTTTACGTTGCCCGAGAAACTCTCGGGTTGCGCAGCGAGAGGGTTAACCACATGTCTGGAGTCCTATTAACAACCGAACGGCCATTAGCGATCATTTTGGCCAATGCCAAATTGATAATATTCGATTCGCACCAGAAATTTCTTCATGAGATATAGTCAATATATCCAGCAAAAAAATAAGCAAATTAAATAAGTCAAATTGTTTTAAATAAAAACTTTGGTGTGAAACAATTTCTATAAAACTTAAGTAAAAAAGCCGACTCTTCTAGTGTTAAGAATTTCTAAATTCCTTTACATTCTGAAAGCCTATTTTTTCGCCAAATACACTATATTGCCATTAATGACCGGGAACTTTCAGTTTTAAACATTTTGTCGGATATTTAGAAATATACTTGACAGATTCTTCGGGAATTTCAGGATTGCAAAGAACAGGTATGACCTCATATTTAGCAATGTCGATTTGATAAGGGGGCCAATTAGGGGGCCAACAAAAAATCAAAGAAAAAAAACAATACTTGGGATCACTCTGTAAAATAAAATGCACCAAATGATCTATCGCTACCGAATATAATTAAACAGAAATTGTGCAATATGTGTGTTCTTTTGTGTAAGAATAGCATGTATATTAATAGAGATATAGCGATTTATTTAAAAAAAATTTTTAAATCTTGCATGTTTTTTCTTATAACATGCAGGGTTTTCTACCAAATTTAACTCCGGTTTCAGACAAATTGACAAAATATAGTAGAAACAATATAGTGCAATTGGAATATAAATATATTAAATATTTTAGGAAATATGAGCAGTTGTATGAAATTATTTTTATCTGCGCATGAGCGAACGACAACAAGGATATTTTTACATAATTTAATAGTTAACTCTATGGAGCAACTTATTAAAAAAAAATCTAGTCAAATATCGTAAAAACTCAGAAAGATATCGGCGCTAAAGTGAGCAAATTTTTAGTTGTTCTCTAAAAGCAGCTGAATGATAAGGGATTTTTCACAAATTGTCATTTTTAATTTTTAATTTTTTTTAATTTTAATTTTTTATTGATGCTTTAGTTCTTCTTGGATAACCACCAGAACGAGCCTATACAATGATCAAAATGCGTATCAAAACAGAAGCATTTTTTACAAATCTACTCGTTGATACTCACTAAATACTAACTTTTTTCTGAAAGTCAGTTAATAAAAAATGACAATTTGTATAAAATCTCTTATCATTCAGCTGCTTTTAGAGAACAACTAAAAATTTTCTCCCATTAACGCCGATATCTTTCTTAATTTTTACGATATTTGAGTAGATTTTTTTAATAAGTTGCTCCGTAGAGTTGACTGTTAAATTATGTAAAATGATCCGTGTTATCGTTCCGCATGCGCAGATAAAAATTATTTCATACAACTGCTCATATTTCATAAAATATTAAATATATTTATATTCCAATTACTTTGTATTGTTTCTACTATATTTTGTCAATTTTTCTGAAACCGGTGTTAAATTTGTTTGAAAACCCTGCATGTTATAAGCGAAAAACATGCAAGAATTTTAATTTTTTTTTAAATAAATCGCTATATCTATTAATATACGTGCTATTCTTACACAAAAGAATACACATATTGCACAAAGTCTATTTATTTATATTCGGTAGCGGTTGATTATTTCGTGCATTTTATTTTACAGGGTGATCCCGAGTATTCTTTTTTTCTTTGATTTTTTGTTGGCCCCCTAATTGCCCCCTTATCAAATCGGCATTGCTAAATATGAGGTCATACCTGTTCTTTTTAATCCTGAAATTCCAGAAGAATCTGTCAAGTATATTTCTAAATATTGGACAAAATGTCTAAAATTGAAAGTTGCCGGTCATTAATGGCAATATAGTGTATAGCCAAATTTTGTGGCATTATTTCAGTTGGCTCCAAATATGTGTTTTGGCACTCGCGATTTAGAAAGTCGATTTTTCAGACAAATGTCGCCAATATTTTGCCAACTGCGCGGTTTCGTGACCCTGACCCGCACTGACCAAAAATGACCCACTAATCAAATCTCTTCGAACATGTGACTTAATTCAACTGTCTGGTAATCAAAAACGGCGGGATACAAAATTTACTCAAAATAGTTTAAGCCGTTTTATAGATAAAATTAGCGTGATCCGCAAAATGACCCGCTAATCTAATTTTCTAGAACATGTTAGCTAACCCAATGATCTTGTCTTGCCCGAAAACGGTATAATATATAATTTTGCCAATATAGTTTGAGCCGTTTTTTCAGATAGAATTAGCTTGATCCGGGCGAATAGTAACCCAAAATGACCCACTAATCAAATTTTCTCGAACATGCGAACTAACTCAATGGTCTTCTTGGTCCCGAAAACGAAGGAATCCATAATTTAATTAAAATTGTTAAAACCGTTTTCTAGATGAAATTTGCTAGACCAGTAGTGACCTCAAAATGACCCACTAATTAAAATTTCTCGAACATGTAACCTGGTACAATGATCTTCTTCTGCCCGAAACAGTATAATACAAAATTTTGTCAACATCATTTGAGACATTTTAGTAATTATTAACTTGACTCTGACCTGTACTGACCCAAAATGACCCACTAACGAAATTTTCTCGAGCATGAGTTCTAACTCAATGGTCTTCTCGAGTCCAAAAACAAAAGAATACATACTTTAATCAAAATCGTTAGAGCCGTTTTTTAGCTAAAATTAGCTTGACCTGTAGTGACCCAAAAATGACCCATTAATCAATATTTCTCGAACATGTAATCTAACTCAATTATCTTCTCGTGCCTGAAAACGGTGTAATATAAAATTTTGTCAATATCGTTTGACACGGATTTTAGATATAATTAGCTTGTCCCGGACCCATAGTGACTCAAAATGACCCACTAATCGAATTTTCTCGAACATGCCACCTAACGTAATGGCCTTCACGATCACGAAAACGATAGAATACAAACTTTAAATCAAAATCGTTAGTCCGATTTCTAGATAAAATTAGCTTGACCCATAGTGACCTAAAAAGGACCCACTAACCGAAATTTCTCAAACTTGCGACCTAGCCCAATGATCTCTGGTGCCCGGAAACGATATAGTATAAAATTTTGTCAAAATCGTTTGAGCCATTTTTTTAGATATAATTAGCTTGACTCTGACCCACTAACCTAATGTTCTTGAACATGCGACCTACCCCAATGGTATTCTTTTGCCCGAAAACGATAGAATACAAAATTAAGTCAAAATCGTTAGAGCCGTTTTCTATATCAAATTAGCTGGACCCGCAGTGACCCAAAAATGACAAACTATTCTAATTTTTCTAACATGTGACTTTTCCCAATGGTCATCTCGTAATTTAAAACGATAGAATCCAAAATTTAGTCAAAATCGTTAGAGCCGTTTTTTAGATAATATTGGCTTGACCCATTGTGACCCAAATATGACCCATTAATCTAAATTTCTCGAACATGTGACCTGGCCAGATAGTTTTCTCGTGCCCAAAAACGATTGGATATAAATTTTATTTGAAATCAATTGAGCCTTTTTTACATATAATTAGCTTGTCACGGTCCAATTATGATCTGAAATGACCCACTAATTGAATTTTCTCTTACACCTGACCTAGCCCAATGATCTTCTCGTGCCCAAAAATGCTAAAACACAAAATTTAGTCAAAATCGTTAGAACCGTTTTTAAGATAAAAATTACACACACACACACAATTTTTGCTCGTATTATAATATAAGACTATGTATTTAAACATTAAAAGCGGGTCATAAATCATAAAAACCCGTTTGGAAACCACCTTGATACCTTTAAAAAATCAAAAACATACTTCCTGGTTTAAAAAAAAAAATTATATTCAAACGTATATAAATATTTGAAGTTGTTAAAAGCGAACGAACGATATAGAATTTGTGGTTGCATTTTTTGTCATTAACTGATTTTTCATTCGGAAAAAGAATCGCGATTACATATTTTACAACCTCATCAAATAAAATCTTTTAATTAATATCATTTATATTTTTGTCGTATATTCGACAAAATATATTACATCTAGATTGGAGAAGGAATTCACTAAAATTCTTTGACAAAGTTCTAAATTAAACTGAAACCGCATTAGCGTAATTAACTATTCGTGCGTGAGAAATATAGACATTCAAGTGATAAACGAAAAGATTTTGATTACCAGTAGAGAGATATGCAAACAGACAGTTTGCACAGAACATTTTGTGTTAATTTACTTGTAAAAATATGTTTTGAATGTTTGTATAATTTATATGCAAAAGAATAAAGTTTTAATTAAATTGATGCTAAAATCAACATTATGTCAACTATTGCAAAAAAAATATATTTAATAACGAAATATAGGAAGTTTTTTTTTATATTCAATGAAAATTGGCTATTTAGCAATAACTATGCTGTACTTGAAGGTAGTGTTGCCAGTGGGCTACTTTTTTTAAATTCAGATTTTTTGATTGCCACCACTTTTTTGAAACGGTAAAATTACCTTTATTTTCGCTTTAATCAATATGCCATTAAATAAGACGCATTTTGCTATTTCAAAAAAGTGGTGCCAATCAAGAATCTGAATTTAAAATAAGTAGCCCATCTGGCAACACTGCTTGAGGAATGAGTGTAGAAAAGTACTCAGTTTCGAAAAGAGTAGTATAAGTAGAATTCAGTATTAAAAACAATAATTCTACGAAGACGTAAGCAAATTATCAATATTTAAAAAATATATATTTGTAATTATAGTAATTCTTGTATGATAAACAAACAACTACAAATTTAAACAAGAAAGAAAAATCATGCGTCAAGCATAGATTATGAAACATTTTCCAACACATTCAGAATAATGTAACAAAACTGCACCGTTTAATAAGTTAATATATTACGTCTAATTCAACCATATGAAATAGCATAACACATTTGAAAAGCCAATTTCAATTGTTCCCATCTACAATCGGAAAATTATCCGAATTCTTTGTGGCATATAGGTTTGTATCTATTAACAACAGGCATGCTAAAATTTAGCTCACTTAAGAAATACATATATTTCAGTTGAATATTCCCCTTCAGTAATTTCGTCTAATAAGGAGAATGGTACGTGAATACTTTTGTGTAGGTATAGAATTTATATTTAACGAGTAACGGGCAAAAAATTAGTTAAATATAAAATTTTAAAACGTACACTCCAGCAATTATTACTCAAAGACACTATTGTAACGGACTTCTTTAAGTATTGTAACGGATTTTTTTTGTGTGTCCCTGTAAATGAATAAAAAATGCTATGAATGCCCTGCTCTAACGTGATCGTAGTGAAATTCAATGATATATATCAACTTCAATACACTTGAACTAGCATAATGTCATTAAAATTCTCTGCAAACGATTTTTCCCTATATACCATAATGTAATGGAATTATTTTGTGTGCCCTGTAAATGAACGATTAATCCTACATAATTCATATACAATACCAAACATGCTTTGGTGACCCTAAGTAATCTTTATCAATTGCATGAAAATCCAAGTATATTTACGGGAGTTACAGCGTGGACAGACAGACACACAATCCGTATGCATTGTTGGAAAGTGTTAAAAAAGAGATGGGAGATTAGAGGAATAATTCACAAAAGTTCATTAACAAAGTTTTAATGTAGCCTTAAACGGCATCCGTTTAATTAAATATTTGTGCTGGAGAAATATTGATTTACAAATCACAAAAGAAAGGATTGAGAATATCAATATAGAAATGTGTAGATAAAGAGTTCAGCGTTTGATGAGCTTAGCACTGAGCTTAAATTAATTGCAAAGAATTGTTTTAGATATTAGTATGAATTATACTGCTTAAGTTAAATACGAAAATAAGGTTTTTCATAATTCTCGTTATTGTTGAATTTTATGTAAAATAATTTTTTTAATTCATCTAGTAACGTGAATGTTTTTATATCCAGTCAATGACTTTTCATTCCTTGAAAATGACTATTTAACCCTTTGGGAACGAGCGACCGCTATTCGTGTCACATAAGGTGCTCAGAGACGGGGATTATTCACACCAGTAAATGTTTATTGTAAATTTTGCCTTATTTAATCCGAGCATTTTCCCGATTCAATTAGGCAAAAATTTTTGTTTTAAAACACCAGTGATTAAAGATTAAAAATTTTGTAAAAGACGCTCGTCCCCAAGGGGTTAAGCAGCAGTTCTTTTTGGGAGCACTAAATGTATAGCTGGAAAATTTAATCATTTCTCACTTTTTTTTTTTTTTTTTTTTTTTTTTTTTTTTTTTTTAAGAAATCAATGTGTTGTATAGAGGCAGAAGTCTCTGCAAGAAAATCAAGGCAAATCTTTCTTTAAAAAAATGGTTCTAAAAGAAGGCAGTCATGCATTTAAAGCCCCCCCCCCCTAAAAAAACAGTCACAATCTGCCGCGGTTAGTATGACTGCAAAATATCTAACATTTAGGGGATGCTTACGTGATATTTACATTTTTTTCGGTAACAAAGAAAAGTGGTAACTTCAGACTTTTTACATTGTATTTATTGAACAGTTTAACACTAAAAAGACCGTGGGGAGTCGTTTTGACCCTTACCATATGAATATATTTCGTGTCGAATCAGAAATTTCTTTGTAAAATAAGTTTAAATGATACAAAGAAGAAAAATTTAAACTAAATACGTTAAATAGATTTAAATAAAAATTATGGTGTAAAATGTTTTCATAAAACTTGAGTAAAATTTCCGGTCGTTCTAGTGGGGGTTTTTTGCAAAAAAAAAAAAAAAAAATTAATAATATTTTTTTTTTTTTTTTTTTTGCGACAGCAGATACCTCACACACTCTTCCAAACGGGCGACGTTAATTCTGCTGTCACAAGTATTAAAAAAAAAATCACCGTACTATAAAAAACATCCAATTCTCTGGACTTTATACCAACATTTAGTTTAAAAAGTCTATTTTCCAGAAAATGGTGGGCATTTGAACAAAAAAGTTACGTTTCCACCTTTTTTTTTAATTTTAGCAAGCTCTAAAAATATTTAATCAGTGAAAATTATACTTTTCGCTGGTATAAGTTCCAGCAAAAATGATTCAGTTTCTTTTAAATAAAAATTGAAGGGAAACGGTCCAATAGTTCTCGAGAAAAATGGTCACCCAGTTTTAAAAACAGGGTTTTCGAGAAGCAGAAAATTAAAATTTTACAATAACATTACGTTCAATGCAACGTTACATTTAATGAGCAAAAAATACTGTAAGAAAATACAATATCACGAAACCGTTTTATGGCAACAATCTAGACACTTGAGGGATCAAAGAAAAAACATTTTGACTTAACCCCTTGAAGGGCTCCGGTATATCATATATACCACTTAATTTTAACTCCCAAAAGCCACATTGGCACCATAATTTATCAATTAAATTTTTTTTATACAATGCGAAGAAAAGATTTTACTTAATTTCATATAAATTTGTTTATAAATACCGGTGGCATTCAATCATTTTAACATTTCAGCAACAGAAGTACTTTGCCCCTGAAGGGGTTATAGGATTAGAACCTACCCTTAATGTTGTCTGAGTACTTTTTCTTTTGTCGGAGCACATCTTCCTGTGAAAAACGACACTTTTGTCAACACCGTAGCTACCAAACTATTACTCGCATTGGCATCCAATTGTGACTGGAAGCCAATAACGTCAATATATCGTCGGGGATTAAAAATAAATAAAACGTTCGTCAACTAACCCACTATAAGGTCCTCGTGTATTTAGAGGGAAACTAGAGTAACCGGATTCACGAAAACCAGCTAAGCTAAATATGCAAATAAGACTTATTCATAAATTACAAACTCAGTCAACTTGCAAAAATGTACATATTTCATGGTTCTTTGCAGTTATATATATATATAAAAAAAATGCCTACAATAACAAGTCCCTATTAAACACCTAGGGTTTAATCTAGAGCTAGCCAAATAGCCAAAAAGCTAACTGGAAGTGCTTTTTGCCCCCAAAGCATTTAGTGAATTAGCCAAATAGCGACAGCCAAAGAAATATGCTATATCATTCCCATTTTGTTCTGCATTTCGTAAAACTGCTGCTGTTGCACAAAATCGGAAGAAAATCTCATACTGCTTCTGCACTGCGGCAACACTTCAAAATTTGTCTTGTGCTCTCTACGCAAGCGTCTTTAAACAGTGTGACGTCATTTGCATCAGACACAACTCCAGCATATGGCGAAAACGAAAATCGCAGATTGTATAAGCATGGGATATGATGTGCACTAGCTTAGAATCATCAATATGCCAGATGCATGTCGTATAAACTTTTCAGACTTTAATTTGTGCGGGTTCTGGCTACAACGTGAAAAGAAATTAAACTAGCTTATTGTATTCTTTTTTTTATAAATGGGACATTACTGGCATGTTTCCCAATGTGACTTTGAATTTGTAGCATCAATTTTGTTGTCCAGCAGACTGGTGAAGCGGGATTCAGTCTCACAAATATAACAAAAACTGACTTGAGAAACAAAGTGACAATCAAGAATTTAAGTAACTTAATGGTGATTAATTTGGAAGGTGAATTTTGAAAATAATTTCCATTAAAAAAAAAAGCATTTGCTGTGTGGTATACAGCTAAATCTCGAAGGGACAATCTTACAGAGTGATGTATTTGTATATTGCATAACTAAAAATAATACTCATGTATATAAAAATTTGGAATAAAACTTTTTTCCTTGGCTAAAGCTATTTTTATTTGGCTAGAAGTTATTGGCTGCAATTAGCCAAAAAGCTAAAAATCTCCTTTTCCTAAATTAAACCCTAACACCACTGAAGTTTTCAGTCACGTGAACACAGTTTTTCTGCACATATTACTCAAATGTCTCTAAGTATAGAATGCGGATAATCTCTTTAGCACTTTGACAGTCGCAAAAAGTAAGAATTTTCAAATTTCTTCTTGAAAGTCGTTTGCCACCACAAATTCTGAAAGGTAAATTTCGATTTACTAATTCAGCGAAATTTCTGCCAATAAAAAAGGCAATTTTTTTATTTTAAAATAATGGTGAGAAAGTAATAAATTAAAAACACGAATATTAAAGCTACGAGGAGCATGGCAGTCAACGTGTTAACCCCTTGAGGGGCGGTGGGTAAAATATATCCCACCTAATTTAAACAGGATTCTCACCAGAAAATTTTTACTAAATTTTATATTTTTAACTTTGGAGGAAAATCGTTGAAAAATTGCTTTTCCTTATTTAAAAATAAATTTTTTTCGATTATTCCTGCGAGAATTCAATATTTAGAGTCATTTTTGCTTGCCCCTCAAAGGGTTAAGCGCTAGTTTGAACGGGATTGTTCATGTTATGTTCTATAGTACAAGTCATAAAGTTTTTCTCAATTTACTTAACACCTTCGATGAGTATTTCTAGGTAATTCCCAGATATGTTTCAAAGCAATAAGGGGATTCTTCTATTAAATCTCGGGATGGGAAAGTTCTATGGTAAGCCTGTCGTGGGCGTTTTGCACTTCTCTGATATGTACGTGTCCAAGACCGGAGCTCTTATACTCCGACGAGCGATCGTGCGCATTCTGTCACAGTAAAGTTCTTGCTGTTCGCCTTACCCTTCCATTGGTAAAGGAACATCTCTCAGTGTTGCCAAATCTGATCTGACAACACTGCCTCTTTCTCCCGATTCTCCATTCAAAAACCATTTTGCTCTTTCGCCAGCATCCAACTTTTCGCGGGACGTCAGTAAAGCGGGGGGTGGGGCTCCCAGTTTCTCCATTCAGGCTCTCTGTGGTAGGGCTTGCTACCCACCCGGTATCCGGATTTGCTCCTTCCATCATTCCCTTACTACCTCAGAGCGACTGGCTTCATCTCCAGGTCTTGAGGACTTGCGATGGAAAATTTCTATCAAGGTGGGCTCGGGGACCGACTAGTAAGTTTCTGTGCCCAGTGCACTTTCGATTTTTCGTGCACCCTTAGATTGGTTGATTTACTGATACTAGTCTTTTTTACATGTTACACTCTTATTCGAAAAGTGTCAACTCAATTAACTTTTGAGGAAAATTGAAAGAAGGTTCCAGGAATAAAATAAAATATTTTTTCTATTATTTATTGAAATGAGTTTTTAACCATATATCGACATATGTTTTTGTCATTTCATGGTATTAATATCTCAAATACCACATCTTTTCACAATTATTTTATTTTTAATGGAAATTTAGATTAAATTATGAAAATTTTCGTGTCCCTCAGAAATTTCGTGCCCAGGGCACGGGCCCCGGGTGCCCGCGCGATAGTCAAGGCCTGGGTGAGCCATTGCAAATTATAGGGCTATCTTTATTCTCCTCTCGCGTTTTCTTAACTGCCATGAAACTAGATCGATTACTTCTTTACTGAAAGCACTGAAAATACATCAAATAGGGTTTCTAATGACTGTGCCATTGGCATTTCTTTGTTGTATTTCGTCTAAGGAGTTTCTTTCTAGCTGAAAAAAATAGTTTAATTGCAAATTTAGAGGGAATTTACAGCATCCAAATTTCCAGCCTAATTTTTTTTTATTTTCCTATTGCATTAACATCGCGATTGTTTACGTTTAGTTGAAAAATTAGCTCCATTGTTGTAAACTCTCATAAATTTTAACAACTTACTTACCTGAAAAGTTATTACTTTACAAAGTTTGATATAAAGCAGTATTGGCAAAACGTCACATATCCCAGGAATTGCAGGTAAGGCAATTCTTCCGTCGCTGGAAAAGCTTAAATTTGCTTATCATTATACAGATAAAATTCATTTTTTTTATCTCCTAAAAAAAGAAAATACTATCTCAGACTGTCACATATAATGCGAAATTTTTTACAGTAATTAACACATTAGAATTTTCAATGTCTGGCAAATCTCGCCAAAATGTTTTTTATTCTTCCCAATATATCGTATATTGTTTGGTTGAATAATGTAGAAACCAATACATGTTTTGATGCTGAAATAAAATGCTTTGTTTTATGGTGTTATTTCATATTCTTCTTTTTTTTTAAACGGTTGTTTTTGAAATAAAGTAAGTTAAAGTCATGCATTTTATGTGTATTTTAAATGAAATACGAATGATGAGGACAGAACAATATTTAGGAATTCATCACCAGCGTAAAAATACCGAATATGTTTTTATGTGCGATACTATGCATGGACATGTAACTGCTGTAACTTTTAATGTAAATTGATTTTTTTTTTTTTTTTTTTTTTTTACAAAGATTTTGCAAGGAGTCTGTCACCATTATTTTAGTCTGAAAATTTTCGATTTAATATCCAAATCGCAGAATTTACAATAACCTCATTTAACAGTTTAACTTGTAATATTTATCTGCGATTAAAATAAGCGAAAATGTCTCCACAAAATTGTGATAAAACTATCCGCACACTGTTCATAGGACAGTCATTGCAATAAATGATAAGTGAAACCAATTCTGAAGATATCTTACTAAAAATAAAAAAATATAAACCAATTCTACAGGGTTCGCACGCTTCATGGACTTTCAAGTACTTTTCACCTGAATTTTTTTAAAGTAATATTAGCCTTTTTAATGAAAAAGAAATCTGTCTTCAGATGTAAAGACCAGCACTTTACGAAATTTCTCGTTCTAAAACTCTTAAAATCCCTTGATGCACACAAGCCCTGTATTAATGAAATTATTAATGCACGCAAATTGGATAAATAACAAATTTTATCATCCAACTTTTTAAGTGAGATGTTACATGATTGATAAGTTAGAAACAACTAAAATCAATATTTGTATTTATTCCCTTATACACGCACGTGCCACTTAAATTAATCATATTTCCGAAACAAAATTTCGTTAAATTAACAACTGATTTCAATATGAAAGAAAATCGGGTTTTTTTCTTGTTGTTGTTTTTAGTTATTTAATTCATCAAGGCGACTGATTCTAGTAACCAATATTTCTTTTCTCTTTTTAAGCACCGTACGCTGTGCTATCTTTATATGGCCACATATTTATATTTCGCCACATTGCTGTGTTGATCGATACTTTTTATGATTTTTTTTTACACACGTAGATGAAAAGATACGTCATCTGTGATATAGAGGCCTGAGCACTGACACAAAAATGGCGGCTGCCGAAGGCGGATTTTTTAAAACGTAGGTACGGTTCCTCAAATGTTGACACCAGTATTATATAAAATATTTCCCTGATTCATTTAATCTCAGAATAATAAAGCGGAAAAAACTTTAAAATAATATTATTACGAATATTTAATGGACTGTACACACGCTGAAAAATATACGCCTTCGACAGCCGCCATTTTTGTGTCAGCGCTCAGGCCTATATAGAGTTACACTTTGACACCGGTGTTAAATAGATGCTACGCCTACTCCCGCAATGAGTCACAAACTTTTAATAAAAGGGGGCGGAGTTCAGACTACTTCTATTTTTAAATTATTTATATTAGGAATTTATGCGTAATTCTATCGACGAAGTGTCGGTTTAAATAAAGAAGGATTTACTATTCTGAAACAACGGTATCCAAACCAGTATCCATATTACAAATCCGTAACAATATAAATCTGTAACATAGTAAAATAACTATAAAACGGCTAAATACTAAAATAATAAAAGAAAAACATTTTTTTCTGTTAAATAATATACGGGTTCTGTAGAAATTGGTGATATTAGGTTATTTTTGAATTTTTTTACCCTGCTGCAAATCCAAAATAGTTTTTCAGAAGATTTTCATAATTTTCTAAAGTTTTAGTAAATTGAATCCAGATTTATACACAAAATTTACGAAAAATACATCATCTGCTGAAGAATTGTCGCATTTCCATATAAAACAGTATCAGACAAAAACAAATTAATTTTTTTTTTCGTCGGAGTTCATATTTAAGTGATGTTAGCGGTTTAACAGACCACTGCTATTTTTTTTTTTTTTTTGTAAGTTTTACAGTTTAAATTGTAACTTCCAATTTAATTACTGATGCTAGTGAATTTTTTTTTGGTTTTCAGTTTAGAGGACTAGTACTTCCGTCAGAGCTTTTTGAATAGGTGAATTTTGGTTATAAGAACCCTGAATACGGGAAATATCACATTGCTTAACCCCTTGGGGACGAGCGACACGTATACGTGCCGGAAATAGGCCTAAGGATCCTCGTATATTCTCACCAGTAAAATTTTACTGTAAAATTTGCCTTATTTAATCCGAGCATTTTCCCGATTTGAATAGGCACAAACTTCTGTTTTTTAAAACCGGTAGCAAAGTAATAAACATTTCGTAAAAGGCTCCCGTCGCGAAGGGGTTAATAAGCAAAAAACCAACAAAGTGAAAAATGTCCAACCCGGGAATCGAACCCAGATCCTTGGAATATCACTCTAATGCTCCAGAGCAATTTGAGCTACGAGGACGATACCCATCTTGGCATCTCTCACTCACATATGACAGTCAGGTGCAACCGCAGCACAAGATGGAAAAGTCTTCATGAGCGCACATCCCTGCGACCAAGCATGAGACACAAATAATGCCCAGCTTAGGTGAACATCTATATGTATAAAATTTATGCATTAATTAAAATGATACATGTATAAGACTACTGTACGTAAAGTTTTGTAGAGAAACATAATTCTATGATTTCAACAAACCTTTTATTAATATGTCGCTCAAGCGTTTTACAGGCCGCCCGCTTTAGCTATGTTGGAATTTCTGAGACGGAAGTAAAATTTTAATCTGTTAAAAACCACGAAATATAGCATCATATTTACAAAATACATTCTCTTTCTTTTATATAATTAAGTAACATGTGTTATTAAAATATAAAGACTGGAAGTTTTTGTTTGTTTATCTGTAGGTTCAGTAAATGTACAAATTAAAAAATGAAAACTTTTTGTTCTTTATTTGTTATAAAGTATTTGTTTTTCTGAAAAACTGTTTTAACACATTCACGCCGGCGTGCATCACCGGTGGGTCACGCTCAACTGTGCCATCAAGCGGCGTGCATCACCGGTGGGTCACGGCTGACTGTCGCATCAGGCGGCGTGGATCACCGGTGGGTCACACTCAACTTTTCCATTGAAGGCGTGTTTTCAAACTTACAGAAAATACATTTATATCATGTTGACCATATTTCTTTAGATTGTAAGACATTTTATATTAAATTCGTACATTGACAGATATTTACCGATGCATAAACTTGAGAAACCAATCTATAACACCAATTTGCAAAAGCCTTTACGAACAAGGAGGAGCTTCTACACTTTTGCCGGTGATGCGGCGTGCATGAACGGTGGGTCACGGCTGACTGTCGCATCAGGCGGCGTGCATCACCGATGAGTCACACTCAACTTTTCCGTTGAAGGCGTGGTTTATAGCTAAGAGAAAATACATTTATATCATGTTGTCCATATTTCTTTAGATTGTAAGACATTTTATATTAAATTCGTACATTGAAAGATATTTACCGATGCATAATCTTGGGAAACCAAACTAGAACACCAATTTACAAAATCCTTTCAGAACAGGGAGAAGCTTCTACACTTTTAAAATTCAGATTTGATAAAAATTGGCCGTCGGCAATGTGTTAATATACTATTTGTTTATTTATTTCAATGCAATTTTTAAAGCATTCCAAACAGAGTGCTGGCTGTCCCTTACAAAGGTTTCAATACGCGGTTACTTTTAAAGTTTTCTTCTTTCTTTTCGCCTGCCTTTTCTTTTAGATAAACATTTGTATTATTCTTTGCATCGTTGTCTTTTTTCTTGCAGACTCTTTATACGAATGAAAAAAACGTGAATTCTTTTTTCACGGCATTTGCCGTCGATTTGCCATTTTTTAGAGTGTTGAATAATGATCAAAAGGTGATAAATAATTCATTCTCCCAATTTAAAAAATATTAATTATGTTTATTAGCCCGTTTTTAAAACTAATTTTGATAATAGACCGCAAGCTAGCAGCACAGATACATGGTTCGTACGGATACGGTTAATTCTCCAGGATAGTCACCAGTATTTTTTATAGAGAAAGAAATCTGTGTTAAACGCGTAAAATTTCGCCTTCTTTTAAGAAGAGATTTTCTATAAGATAATACTGGGACCGAAAAAAATTTCTGGTCTCCAAAATTCAAGGAGGCGTGCGAACCATGAGACAACCACCTAAAATTATGTCTCTAAATAATTTGCTTACTCCTTACCATCTTTCAGACATTCACAATGAATTCTAAATATTATATTCGAGTTCAATTTAATAAATATGAGGGGGGCGTGTCATTACATACAGTGTCTAAATAATCGAAAGTGCCGTGCCGCCAGATGAAGCAAAACGTGAATTCGAACGCCGCCTCACAGAGAAAAACACGAATATCGGCGCCGGCGTGAACGCGTTAAATATTAATAATATTTATTCTGTGAAGATTTATAGAACAATAATAACATAAATAAAAACTTATTATTTTCTAATATATCATACATAGCTGAATCACGCCCTCTGTCGCCTACGATGGTACCTTTATAGTTTTACTATTCAGTTTTTTCTAATCGTCTGTATAAGACAATTAGCTTTCTGGAACAATTCCAACAGCATTGATAGAATTATAATTAGTTCAACATTTTATTTTATTAATTCATGATTATACTTTATTATTTTTCCGGTGTATATTTATTAGAGCCTAAAAGTTTCATTTTCTTAAAAGGGGCACCAGTTTAAATGTCGAAATAAATACGCTTTAAGACATTTTGCGTGTTTTAATAAAAACATAAACTGTTTAAGGGATATGCAATATATTATGTTATGTATGGAGAGCGTATCATTATTTTTTCATTCAAGAAATCGTCTTTCGTCCTTGGCAAACATAAATGAGGGTGTTCTAAAAATGCAGTGTCGGCTGGCCGATTGCTCGGAGCATTCGTGAAACATAATGAAAAAATAATCTTAGTGCAATTAATCTCTAGTCTATGGCGTAGAGTTCGATATTTTAAAATTTTATATATGTGTGTAAAATGGCAGCATTAAAAAATCAATTTGGCTCGAGAAAAAGCGCATTAAATAGCTTGTAAAAATAGAAAAAAAATAGAATATAAATAGAATCTTGTGCAGTGCCGTGGAGAATGCAGCGCGAAACATTTGTATTAAAAGTCAAAGGCAATCGTTTTAAAAGGAAAAAGTTTATATATTTGTAAAAATTATTAAAAAAGTCAATGGTCTTAATTAGCTTGTAAAGAAATAATGAAATGAAAATATAAATAGAATCATACGCAATGCACAAGTCCGAACATTTGTATTATAAATTATAGGAAATTGGTCGATAGGTATTTGAGCAAAACAAGCGGCCAGATTAAAAAAAAAAAAAAAAATCCTTAAATTTGTTTTAGCGGCACTTAACTAGCGGTATATTTATTGCTGTAATTTTTCCAATAAGTCCAATTTCACAAATATTACATTTGTACTCTATCCTAGTCAATATAACAGATTCGAAAACAAAAATAATACGTTTGTTTACATTTTTCCTGTACATACCAGTGTTTTTATAAAGAAAAATTCGGTGTGTATACTGGAATATTACATAGTAGCCTTATCGCTGTTTAAAGCTGTATTATGGCGTCTACAGATGATCATGATTATATGACGGAAGTTATCGACAAAATATGTAATGGAACGTTAAACATCAACTTTAAGGACCAGTTTGACAGATTTTCGTCAAATTTTGAAGACTATACTAAGACTATGCTGGGTGATTTTTACATATTTGTTGATCAATATATTTTGGACATAAAGGCGAAGGACGGCTATTCTGCTTCTGCTTCTGAGCAAGAAGAGGTAAGGAAAACTTGCCTTGATGCTTTTACTTTGCTTAGGGAGCCAACCCATGATAATTTGTTAAATTGAGCTATCTAGTTTCTTTTGCTCTTTTAAGTATAAGAAAACTGTTAATTTTTTTCTTACTAGCACTAATCTTAAAAAAGAAATTTTCAATGCAGTTAAGAAAGGTGTTAAACGACCTATTTCGGAGGAGAGTTCTCCTATTGCACTTAGTAATAAATATAAGAATATCGCTAGCGAAGTTACCCTAATTGAAAATGTGGATATGGATGATTCAAACGTTAGTGATAATACACGGGATGCTGTCAAAGTTAAAAAAATCTGTTAACCCTTTCTACGTCGAAGTCGACAGCAATTGTGTGACTTATGGAGTTAAACTCAGAAAAACCAAAAATAACGCTAAAAAGCGAACGCATTGTTATACAATGTAACTCTGATAAGGACTTTAAAGCTACTCAAAAATGGCTAGACCACAACAAAAGAAATATAAAACTCTTGATCCTAAAGAACTTCGACCCAAAAAAATATGCATTAGGGGCCTCCCTTGTTACACCGATACTAAAATTATCGAAGATAGTCTCAGGGAGCATGGTTTCGCAGTCACTAGGGCTGCCATGCTTAAAAATCGTAAAACTGGCCAACCAATGCCGATATACATGGTAAATGTTATACCTCGTAAGAACTTTGAAGAAATTTACTAAATCAACAATAACAATATACATTATATTTCCGTTAAGAGTGAAGCTTTTACTAGCAAAAATTGTGTAAAACAGTGTTATAAATGCCAAGGTTACGGTCACGCATCAGAATTGTGTGGCTTCGATGCTAAATGCGTAAAATGCGGTGATCTACATTTAAGTACAGACTGTAAGCACAAGGGGCGTATTAAACCCACTTGTGCCAATTGTGGACTCGGACACCCAGCGAATTTCCGCGGTTGTCCAAAAAATTCCTATAGACTAGAAAATAAACAAAACCGTAAAACAAGTAATCGTTAGCAATCTCTCCCAAGAATCCCCAATTCATAGCGGATATATTTAAGAATTATAATTACACCAAAAATACTAAAGACTCTGAACCCTCAACTAGTAATGAAATATTAAACTCTGATATTAATGATAGTACTACCGCGAACACCCATTCCTCCCCTACTATAGAAAATTCTAAAATTCCTTCAAATTACACCAACGATATAAAAGATATTCTTAATACTTTCAATGAAGTTAAGCAAATCTTACAAATCACTAAATTCTTAAAATGTATAAAGAACATCTCAACTCCATCTGAGAAACTCGATAATACGATGCAAAAACTGATGGTTATATTAACTGAATTTGATAAACTTGCAAGTCAAATCAACATTAATGAAGATTAAGCTCTTCACTGGTTAAACTTTTTGCTTTCTTTCTGTTCGTGCTGTTTGTTTAAAAAATTTTATAAAAAAAATAATAAATAATAATAAAAAAAATAAACTTTTTAAATTACATTTTTATACTCTCCTCGTGTTATTCTACTTATTTTTTCCTTTCTTTTTGTTTTATTCACCTTCAAATTACTAGACTGGGTGGACGCCGTCCTCTTGCTGTCGTTTGTTCCCCTCGGCTTTTCCGTTTCTCTGTATATTTAGTTAGAACTCTCCTCATTGTAGTTTTTCTTCATTATTATTTTTTTCCCTTGAAGTATATTAAACTCTCTTGTAGTTTTTTTTTTATCATTTCTTCTATTTTGCTCGCATTGTGTTTAACTTTTTATTTCTCATGATATACTAATGTATGGTCTCTGAATTGAGTCTTTTTTTTATGGGGCTGCCTTTGGTAGCTTTTTCGCCTTTCCTGGACATTTATTTGGATCATATAGAACTTTTTTTTTCTCACTAGTTATACTAACAATTTTTTCTTTTAAAAATTGTCTATCTTCTTAGTTTTTAATTTCTCTTTTTGTGGCTACTAGCCACGTTTAAACGCTTTTTTTTCTAAGGCTCCCATTGCATTGTAATACGATATATATTTAGCCTGGATATAAAGTTGCCAAGCAACTAGGGAATCCATACACCAGCTAACATTGTTCCATTGTTCCATTGTTAGAAAATCTTATTTATAGAAATACTGGTATTCAAATAGAAACATTTAAGTACCCGTACGAACCCTGGAAAATGCATAAAAAATGTATGAAAATTTCAAACTGGTGACACCCTTAAACAATCTTGCCTAAAATGTGTCACCGTCATAAACTAATTAGGAACAAAACTCTGAATAAAATAGTAAGAAATCATATTGTAATCGATTTGAATACCACTATTACCGAATAGGCATATTTTCCGAATTTAATCGAAGACGTTCTCTCATTAAAAATGGTTATTGTGAAATAATGGTGGCTTTTTTTTTTTTTTTTTTTTTTTTTTAGTGGGATCAATTGTGAACATCCCGTTTAAATATCTCTGCTCCGATTAAGATGGCAAACTTTTGCTTTCGCAATTAATCGTAAATGATTTACGTCTCAGATTTCTATCGACACTATCGACTAAACTGTATGGTTACAAGTACTCTAAAATCCATATACAGTACACTGTCGTCAAAACGACCGAATACGACAGGAGGAAAAGCCGGATATACCAGAGTTCTATAATTATACGCATCCTGCCCCTCCCGCAATTTTTTTCTTACCCGTTCACTCTTATTTCTATTCTGACATCTTAGCACAGGCCAGTACTTTATAAAGGTTTTCTACGTACTGTTATGCACGTTTTAAAATGTTGATACAGAAAAATGAGGTCTATGAATAAAAATATTGTACACTTTTTAAGATTTTTGTTGTTGTTGTTGTTGTTCATGACATCATAGAAAATTCTCTTTTATAATAACTTATGAGAAAGTGAAATATATATGACAGTATAAGTAATTATAGCAATTTAGTATTTAGAAATGATTCATAAAAAAAAGCACGAGAAAATCTAAGTTTATCACATAATTTTCCTAAGCTCAAATTAAATTTCTTAAGATTTAAATTTCTAGAAGATTTTGAAGAGCCTGATTATCTGGAATCCATTAAAAAGTTATAAAATGAGAAATGATTATGGAATGCATTCTGGAATTCGTTGGAATTTAAGTAAAAAAGTAAAATATTTGCCATTCCTAAATATTACTTGTTAAGTTAACACGTCACTGCCGCAAAAAGTAAGAATTTTCAAATTTTTTCTTGAAAGTCATTTGCCACAATAAATTCTGAAAGGTAAATTTCGCTTTACTAATACAGCGAAATTTCTGCCAATAAATTAGGCAATTTTTTTTTAAATAATGGACAGAAAGTAATAAATTAAAGCCACGAATATTAAAGCTACGAGTATACTCGTAGCGCATGGGTGGAAAATTGGCGCAGAGGTGGAGCCTAATGACACCACTAAATTTTTATGGTATTGTTCAGTTTAATAAAAACTCAGAAAATTGATCATTAGATAAGGGGTAAAATACTACTATAATTTAGTGGTGTCAATAGGCTCCACCTCTGTGCCAATTTTCCACCACTGCGTAGTGTGGTAGTCAACGTGTTAATTACTTGTGTGAATTTCTTGGGCGGGGGGAGGGAGGTTCCGTGTTTTTTTACCCCACTGCCAAGAGGGGTTATGTGTTTCACGCGTATCTGTGTATGTGGATTTCTCTATACCCTCCAAACATACCAACGGGTGAATGGATTCTAATGAATGAGGTCTCTATCGATTCGTCTTAACCGTTCGATGGATATAGGCTAGGTTTTGTTTTTATAATTTCAAAATGGCGGCCGTAAAATACAAAATGGCGGTAGAGACGAAAAATTTTTTAACGCACCCTATTGAGTGGCATATCATTGGATAGAGCTTTCAGAAGGAAAACGATGTTTCATTGACTATTTTACAGGGTCAACCAGGCGCGGAGCCCTACCAAATGCCTAAAGCACTCACTATCCCCGCCCATTGACTATTTTAGAGCCAGAAGCTCCGTTCAAATACCTAGAAGTTGTGTAGGTAGGATCTCTAGCTTTACTGCAACTGTAACCATCATAGTCATCTATAGGTCTCATCAAAACAGTGTTTATAGATAGGAACTAACAATTAAACACAACTTAAATGTCATCAATACATGTAAATAAAAAAAAATAGGTAAGTAATACAAAAATAGTTTCACATTGACGAGAAATAATTAATTAATTCGCTTTTTACACAGTCGGGTTTTTTGGTTTTTTAAATTTAATTTTTACTTGTTAAAATTATGTTTTTTACAGGCTATCGTAATGGAGCTATAACTAAAAAAGAGGGGACATACAGTGACGTACAGTGCAGAGCGTTCCTAAAGGGGGGGGGGGGCGATTCTGGAAATTTTCTTCGTTCGTTTTCTTCGTATCAGTATGTTTTTATAAAAAAAAATAATTCTCAGTTAAACTCGCGAAATGTTGCCTTAATTAAGAAGAGATTTTCTTTAAGAAAATACTGGTAATGAAGAATTTCCTGGTCTGTAACTTCCCCGACCCGCATTAATCCTGCTATAGTGTCAGGTTGCCTATTTTTATTTAGAAAATACGAATTCTTGCCAGTAAATAAAAATAGTATTTTTGCTATATTTAATGACAGAAATTTTGTGACTATCTAAAGTAAATAAATTTTTAAAACCGTTCACTGACATTAAGAGGAGGGTTGTTTATATTATCATAATATGGCGTAACCGCACGGCTTGACTACAGTCGGAGCAAACTTCCTAAAGTAAAAACGAATAGCTATTTTTCTTTTAAAGGGTCCGGGACACAAAAATCTTCAAATTTTTAATTATTTTTTTTACTGGATTAAAAATTTCTCTGACGTTTTCTGCTTAAAATGATGTTTAAATCATGTTTCTATCTTAATTAGAACAGGAAATATTATACTATTTCGTTTTGGTTTGTTTTCAAAATCTGCTTTTCAAGCTATGGTTGTCAAGGAAACGAGTTCTTGAGAAATAGCGTTTTTCTTCATGATAGACTTTTTCACCATTTCTCATATTTAAATTCTTATAACTCGAGAACCGTTAAAGATACAGGGTTGTAACTCGGAACATATCTTTTTCAATTATTTTACTTTACTTTTGAGCTAGCATATTTGAAAAAAAAAATACTTTTGAAAATATGATTTTTTTTTAAAGTTGCTCCACTTTTTTGTAATATTTTTCGTTAAATATTTTAATTTTTTTTTAAATTAATATTTTTTTAAATGCTATCTCTAAATTAAAATTTATATATTTTTTGTTTATTTGAATGAAAAAAAAATTAAATTCGATAAATAATATTTCGAGTTATAACGATTTTAATTTACCCCACTTTTTTAACAAAATTTAAAATTTAATTCTTTTTTTTAAATATGAAAAGTTTTATCATGCGATTTTGTTTACGAATGATATGGTTAACCATCACAAAAAATTTCAAAATTTTAACTCAATAAATAATTTTTTTTTTTTTGAAAATGTGTCCCGGACCCTCTTAATTATGACAGAAATTCTACGATAATAATGTTTTTAGATAAGAAGAAATTTTATATTTAGATTTACTGGAAAAGTTTGCACTGACGGTTATCAGCCCTTGCTTAACTGGTTACAGCGATGACAGTGATGACCGCCTCGGGAACTCACCTTTCGCTTTAGAGTGTTGGTGCAATCCCGAGGGGTAGAATTAACCGGTTACAGTTGAAACTTCACCATTTTGAGGATACACTAATTCCTTTTTATTCGTAGTTGCATGGGCATGGTAGATCGCTACAAACGCCCGATTCCAAGACTTTGGCTGAAATTCCCCTTTTTCTTTGGGGAAATGTTTTAAAAAAATAAACCGGATAGCACGGATACCAAATAGTCGCAAGACGGATAGTCAGAAGTTTATTATGTAGGGTATCCATAAAATAATATCTCATATTCAATTGTATACTATAAAAGTTAATTTAGACTATGTACAACAAATCATATATCAAATGGAAGGTAAAATAATCTAGTTTTTCTTACAAATGTCCCATATGGTCACCTTTAGTTATACGGTAAGCATCCAACCCAAAGTCCATTCTTCCCACTTTTCGGTCAACGAGTCCGGAGTAATGGAAGCAACAACCTCTTCAAATCTGAACCTCAACTCTGGCAAATCATTAAATACTGGCAGATTGTAGTCACGATTTTTTATAAAACCCGAAAGAAAGAATCGTATGACTCTAACCGCTTTTTAATCTTTAGCAACACTAACGCTTTTAACACTTAACGCTCAGGAGCCCCCTTATAAAACATAGTAGGATCAGCAACCGGAGCAACAACTATTGGACCCATTTTTCGTATCTGGCACTGCAAGAAAGTAAATAATAAAGCAATACTCGCGCATGTGCATACCGTATATACTCGCGCACAAATTATTGAAAATTTTTTAAATGATAAATTATTGTTATTTGTATATTTTATGTATTATTTTTTTATTCATACACATAAGAAGCCATAATTTTGCCGTATTCGAAGTATTTGGTTTTTCTTTTTTAACTGACTCGCGTATAAGTCGACCCCCCAAATTTGCTTACCGAAAATTGTCAAAAATTCCTCGACTTATATGCGAGTATATACGATATGTAAAAATCTTTGTGTTACTCTTTTTGTGACCTTGAAACAACACTCTACAACACATGATACTATTAAAATTTATAACAGGGACATCTTGTTATGGTCAAGCTGTAAGATGAATACATATTGTCAAAGATTAATTAATACTGAAAAAGCTTAAACCATTAACAGGACATTAAAAAATTCACCACTCATATAATTGCTGCATGCAGTGGCGCAGCCAGGGTAGGGGTTTTGAGGCACTGAATGCCACTATTTTCTTAACGTTTTGGTTCGTTTCATTAAATCAAATAAATTTTACAAGTAAATTTTACAAAGTTAACTATATAAAAATAGTGGTATATTGAGCTTGAAAACCACCACCCTGGCTGCGCCACTTGCTGCATGGCATGTTGCTAGAAAGATTTTATAAAGTAACTAACACATTTTTTTATTCATAACGTTTGCTCAATTAGGTTTCTTATTTATAAGTAAAGCTCTCCTGTTTTCTTCATAGTTTTTCTTAAACTGTAATTTCGGAGAATAACTGTTATAGTGCAGTGAAGCCTCAGCATAACGAACAAAGTGCATAATTTGTTCACTATTTGGAAATGACCGGCATTCAGAGGTAAGTGACCGCTTATCAGAGGTGTCCACTGTTCGAAAATGTACGTCATAGACGTTTTAAACTATTTTTTCTACTCAGTTAAAAAAATACACAACATAGATAAGTCCACAATAATCATAAAACCTAATGCAAAATGTTGCGTACATATCAGAATCAATATTTTTTTTGTTTATCTCTATCAGTTCAGAACTTATTAAAATTTTTTGAATGTTATAAAAACACGAACATTGCAACTTTCGACGTCGTCTAATTAAAAACTTTTTAAATAAAAAAAAATTATACAGGATTTCAATTGCTTTTCAATATAGATCTCCACTTGCAAAATATAGGAAACGTCGAAAATGGTCCGGCAACACATGTTTATAAACATTTTGTGGAATAACCCGGATAAAAACTTTCTAAACGAGTATAATGCGCTCTCACAGCCAGTATTCAAGTAAAACGAAAAAGTCTTTATTAAATGGCATGCGTTTTAAACATATTCTCTAGTATATGCTTTAATCCCTTGAAGGGCGGTGATGCTGTTATTGCATCATCTAATTTTAATCTCTAAATACCACATTGGTACCTAATTTTTAAATGAAAAGATACTTTTACTTATTTACAAATAAGTTTTCTTGTAAAGACTGGTGTCATTCAATTATTTTAACATTTTACGCATACAAGTAGAGTTAAGCCCTTTAATCCCTTCGTGGCGAGAGCACTTTCCTTAACTTTTAATCTTTTACAACGGTTTTTCAAAACAGACAATTTTCTGTAGTTGAACTGCGAAAATGCTCAATCCTTGAGGGGCGGTGGGATATATCCCACCTTATTTTAAACACGATTTACACCAGAAAATTTTAAATGAGCTTTACATTTATAATTTTGCTGGGGGGGGGGGGGGGGGAATGCTGCAAAATTGCTCTTCTTCATTTTGAAGAAACATTTTTCGAAACTTCCGGCGTCAATTCAAAATTACAAAGACACAATTACTTCTCCCTGAAACCTGAAAGGGTTAACATGCACATTTGTTCAGTGCTGTCACTGACGGTTTTTCGCTAAAATGTTATATATTTCCGCTACCGCCATCTTGGATTTCTCGGCGATGTTTTGTTGGCATTTATCGACAAGGCAACCTCGACGAGTGCCGTGTTCTGGCAACCCCGTTAAACGTAATATACTATAAACATATTTTCCTTTATTCTCCTCAGACCCAAGCATAATATAATGCATATATATTTTTTTAAATATGAGTTTTTTTCAACAAATAGGCATAAAAAATGATGTTTTTAAAGAAATTAATAAATTTCGATTTTTTAATTTTGTTTTACAGCACATCCATCTAAATGGATGTTCAGGCCATAAGTCGCTTTAAAATAATTTAAAAAATGCTAAAAGTATGAGAAAGAATTGAATTTATTATAAAGAACATAATGCATTAAAAGAATTATAAAAACATTAAAATTGAAAAAAAAAAAGTTTAAACAAATTAAAATAACATAAAAACGAAACTTACCAGCGGAACGTAGAATTCCAACTTGACTCATTTATTAAGCCATTTTGTAAACAAAGCAGTTACTGTTGCCGAAATCCAAAAGCTGAATGTTGATTTTTGATTCATACATTACCATGCCAAACTGGTTTAAATTGCTACAATGAAATTTAACTAAATAGAAGGCGAAAGCAAAACATCCATGGATTCCAGGTCTCAGGAGGATATATAGTGACATGCGTAGAATAGAAAAATAGACGCCAGTGGCCAAATGTAGGACGAGTCTCAGTCGTGATATGTACCCAAGGGGTTAATAAATGAAAAAAAAAAAACGGATGTTTAACCAGAAGCCTTGAAGCAGTACAGCCATAATTTTTAAGCATTATTTAACTACAGAAAAATATTGAAAATTCTGTGAATAAATGTGATATTAATAAATTCGACGTTTTAAAACTTAAATCAAAGATTTTTTTATCGTCAATAGTGGCACCAGGCAATTTTGAAATTCCACGAAGTGTGAGAGAACCTTAATTGTTGAAAAAAAAGTAAATTGTTGCATAATGTACTTTATTCTAACCATTAATTGTCTGATTCTTTTTTAAAAAATCAATTAAAAAATGTTTTTCGGCTTTCATTTCTTAACCCCTTAAGGAACAGTAGGATATTCCACATAAGTTTAATTAAATTTCGCACCAGAAACTTTTAATAGAGTTTTATTTTTATTAATTTGGGGGAAAGAGTTGGAAAATTACTTTTCATAATTTTTAAATAAAATTTTTCTAAATTTCCAGTGAGAATTGTTCATTACACAAATGCAATTGCTTGCCTTTAAAGGGTTAAATAAATCGTGGGGAAAATACTTACCGTAATTTCGCGCGTTTCCGCCGCACCTCAGATAACTCGATTTCCTACCAGAATTAATTTTAAATAAAATGATACTTGCTTCTGGTCAGCACTTAATTCCCTTCTTTTTTTTAATAAAATTTCCGGATTGAAAAAGGCTTAACCAAGCCGCAGTGGATACGCGGGAAATTACCGTAAAATTATACAATAGAGTGAAACCCAGATCTATCGTTCCCGCATCCATCGTTTTTCCGTATTGATTGTTTTATATCTATAGTCCCTGCACAAATTATATTTAAATAATGCTAACGAATCCCGCATGCATCGTTCTTCAAAAAGTCGTTTTCCCGCATTCATCGTTGCAAAATTTTTCTCCTCGCCGAAATGAAATTGAAGATAAAGCGGATCCATGTGGCATATAAACTAGAATTACTTCTTTTATCCCCAAAAAACTAATTTGTGCTGTGTTAGGGTAGAAAAATAGGGATTAGCGGTGATATTGTGACATGTATGTACGTCTAAAGTAATTGAATGAGGAACAGGTGTTCTTGCATGTTATATTCTTGCTTGTCATATTCTATTCTGTGTAAAGGGGAAGATGGATGCACAGCATTCTTTCACAGTCTGGCTAATCTGTTGTGTGCAGTGCACGTGTTTAATTTCAAGAGTGTGAGCTTTCAATTTAATGCGTTCTGCGCTAAATTTTATGTGTTCTATGAATTTTAAGAATGGCAAAACATATCCGAGCCTTCTAAAAAGGCGTCATAGATGAGGTGGAAAGGAATCCTTTTGAGAAAAAAATAACATCGCTAAACATATAGGTATATCGCCGTTAAGCCTGGATTCGAGAATTTCGAAAAAGTCAGAAATTAGAGAGCAGGCTGATAAGTAAGAAGCGTCTGCCGAAAAGAGAAAAACTAGCAAAATGCCTACTTACAGTGAGTTAGAAAGACTTCTCTTCGTTTTATACGAACAGGCTCGTGCGTCAGATATTCCTGTGGAATATTCTCCGTGAGAAGGCACTAGAAATAGCTGCCTAATATAACATGGATACTTTTTCTGCATCAAATGAGTGGATTTCACGTTTTAAAATTCGCCATGGATTGGTATCCAGGTAATTATGCGTCGGAAGTTCCGCAGTAGTAATTACTTATGCCATACAAATGTGGTTCGAAAAACTTCCGAATTTACTAAAAGGATACAAGGATTGTGACATCCATAATGCAGACGAAACAGGCCTGTTTTATAAATGATTGACAGAGAGAACGCTAAACTTCAAAGGAGAGTCTTGTCATGTTGGGTAAGATTCCAAAGAATGATTTATAATGCTACTATGCACAAATAAGGACTGTACTGCTAAACGAGTATCCCACATTATTGGTAAATCTGCTAGACCTCGATGCTTCAGCAACGTAAAAAAACTGCATGTAGTCTACCATTCGAATGCCAAAGTATGGATGAAAACTGGTATTTTGCAAAATTTCTTCATGACTTTGATAGATCAATCGGCGCTCAAAAAAGTAAAAATCGTTCTATTTATTGACAATTCTTCAGCTCATTCACAAGATACGCCGTCTTTGAAAATATAAAAGTCAGTTTTTTTTCCAGCTAATTGTACACCTGTCATACAACCTCTTGATGCCGGGATAATCAACTAACTGTTTTAAGCAATTTTACAGGAGCAAGCTAGCGAAAAGATCTTTATGGTTCACGGAACAAGCAAAAGAACCTACTCCAAAATTAGACCTTCTTCAGGCTATTCATTTTGTACTTCAGCATACCATGGAGTAACCTCTTAAGCCATCCAGAACTGTTTCCTGAAATGCGGTTTTGTGTGAAAAGTTGAAGAATGCTGAACAGAATTGATAGAAAATTATGATGATGGTGAGGGTAATGCAGATGAAGACTGGTTGCGTGTAGCAGAGGGTGTATCTGATGTGAAATTTAGCGATTATATTTCTATTGATCAAGATGTGGCGACATGTGATGTTCTAAGCATAGAAGAAATGTGTGATGATACAATGGGGTAAAAGAAGAGGATAATTTTCATGCCGATGAAGCTGGGCCTACATCAGCGCCAAGTCTGCCTGATGAAAGTACGGCATTTAAAACTGTGTGAACTTTTATATAAATGCACATGAAATTACAGAAAATGAGCAGAAAAATGTTGTACATCTTCAAAATTTGTTGTTTAATTTTTAAAAAAATGAACGGAAAACCCAATATAAAATTAGTGATTTTTAAAAATAAATATAAATTTTCTACAACTTCGATTTCTTTCTTTTACAGTTTGGCAAGTAACAAATTAGTATTTATTCTATTTTATTTTATTAACTGTATGCATTGCATGTATTAGTATAGTAATGCATAAACATTGTTTTTTTCTTGTTTTGACGTAAACCCGCATTCATGGTTCTTCCGCATTCATCGTTTTCCCTTGAAAAACAATGGATCGAGGTTCTACTGTATTAGAAACACATGAATTTTAAGAACAATGATAAGGAATAAATTTTACTTGCTCACTGCAGAACAAAATAGGGTATTTCGCAAGCTTCCAAATAAAACAAAAAGCACTTGTAGCAACAATTGAAAAAATAAATCTATCTCTATTCTTAAACAGCACTATTGCTGCCATCTACATGTTGATAATTGATTTAATAGTATTTTCTGTATGTATATCATTGGCAACATTAGGCATTAAAGCTTTATTCTTATTTTTAAAGTAGTTTAGTAGTCTAAATTGGGTGTGTTGCCGAAAAGCAACACATGGCATTTAAAGGTTAAAATAAATATGCTCAGTAGCTACTTCTTAGTTAGAAACATGTACAATTTACATTTCAAAAATCAAACACAGACGAACTCAACTAAATTTAATCCAAGAATATCAGAACATTGAAAATAAATGAAGCATGTAGTTTATGTGTTCAAAGTAATGTAATTTCTTCAGTTATCTTTTTACAATCTATTATTTTTCGTTTTAAAGCCTATGAAGTTAAAGAATATCTTCAGGGTCAACTATGTTCCAATTTAACACTTTTAATCACATCTTTAGGAAAATGATATGACGATAAATCAATGTCAAGGCTTTTACTAACAAAAATCCATTTTCTTCTTGAGTGATAAAGAAATATCCATTTCCTATCAAATTTTTCTTTTTCAAAAGTCAAATCTATATTCAAGATTTTCAGTCACTTTACCGGGTATTGAATTCACATAAAGGAAGTTTTTGTCATTTATCTTTTATATTTCTGTGGCATTTTGAATACATTTCAATTAACAGAACTAATTTAAAAATTGAAGTGGTCTATCTAAAGATATTCTCTAAAGTAATTGGAAAAATTATTGGCAGTTTTTTTTTTTTACTTTTTATGCTGAACCTTGAAGTGTGTGTGTGTGTATGTGTGTGTGTGTATGTGTGTGTGTGTGTGTGGGGGGGGGTGCGACTTTAGAAGGCAAAAAAAAAAGAAGGTGGATTTTTTAGCAATTTTTTTCTGGAATGGCAATGAAGATTTTAGCCATGAATTTTTTGCATGTTATTTGTTATCATTTGAATAACATTTCAATTTTTTAATAACAATTTGATAATGTGGCTCGGGTTGCGTGTGTAGTTACCCTAGCGTGCACGTCATGCAATTCCAAACGGGCGGGATCCGATAGATCGCCAGAGTCGTTTGCAATCAATTTCCGTTAAGAATTATGCGACTAGATAATATTGTCTGCAGGTTCAACTACTTTGGGATCAAAAAGTTAAAAATTGACAAAATGGCAGCGATTTGAAAAAAAAGTGTAATTCTGACATTTTTTTTCGCACTTTGGCGTTCTTCTAAAAATATTTATGTTTATAAAAGTGGCTGAAAGTTTTTGAAGCTCAGATAAATTATATCACACTTAATTAAAAATATAATCAGTAAATCGGTTTAATAATTTTTGCCTTCCCGTCCCGAGAAAAAAAAAAAGCCATTTTGCGTAAAATTCTTTTATAATGCTTTAACCCTTAATTGCATAGTGATGTAAATTTCCATCACCTTTTAATTTAATTTTTAATACATAAATTAAATTCTTACAACCACTATATTTATATAGAAATATTAATCCTCTAAAAATTACAAAAATATGCTAGTAAAAAAAAGTTAAAAATATATCTTAAGATTTCTGGTGTCTAATCCTTAATATAAAAATAAAAAACACAATTCTAAAAGAATAATTCATGCAATTAAGGGTTAACCCTTTCTGGCACAGAACAATTCTGTTAGCAAAATGATGAAATGATTGACGGGCACAGGAATTTACAAATCACTTTTTCAGAAATTAAAAAGTCGTTACTTTAAACTTTCATTGTAAAAGCAAAATTTTTAAAAAATATTCTTGGTTCCGTTAAAATTAGGTGGTCCCAACGTTTCAGGCCCACTGTGCCTGAAACGCTTAAGACAAAGTAAGACTACGGACGCGTTGCACTAAAGCACTAAATAACTATGAAAGGACTCCGAAAGCGACCAAATAGTTGCATTCGGATAATCTACAGACTATAGGAAATAGATTTTTTTTTTTTTTTTTTTTTTTTTTTTTTTTTTTTTTTTTTTTTTTTTAAAGAAAGAAAGCAAATCCATCAAAAAATGTTCTAAAATGTCATGTCATTTTTTTTTTATTGGCTTTAATCTAAGACGCTGTTTTACTCCGAATCAGAATACTATTATTGAGAGCATTTTGACATGGAGTACGAGGAAACTCGCAATACTTTAACCCTTTAACACTCGTTCCCGTGATATTCACGGGCTGTGACTTTTATTCATGTTTGTTTGATTCCCACCAGTTTTATAGAATAGTGTAATTGGGTTTATTATGGTATCATTTTACCTGTCATTAAATAAGGTGAATATTTATTTTTCAAAAAAGTTGTGCCAATAAGCAATTTGAATTTTTAAACCGTAATTTAATGCGAGCGTTAAGGGGTTAAAATCAGTTGTATGTGAATTATCTTGAGATCTTTTTAACGCCTTGAAGGGCGGTGGGATAAAATATATCCCACCTAATTTAAACAAGATTCTAAGCAGAAAGTTTTAACTAAATTTTATAATTTTATCTTTGGGCGAATATTTTTAAAAAATTGCTTTTTCTTATTTAAAAATAAAGTTTTTCGATTATTCCGGTGAGAATTCAATATTTAGAGACATTTTTGCTTGTCCCTCAAGGGGTTGACACTTTCAAATATAGTTGAAAGTTGTTTTTGATTTCGGTTTGTCTGTCCGTCTATCCGAGATCTAACTGTGGTATATGTGCTGGGATTGCTCAGATTTCTTGATTAGCACCCCTTTTTTGAAATAGTAAAATTCGCTTTATTTAATGACCATATTAATTAAGGCGAAAACAAGAGGAATTTTACCATTTCAGAAAAGTGGTGCTAACAAGAAATCTGAATTAAAAAAAGGTAGCCCACTGGAAACAATACCAGATGTAGGATCAAACTGTCAACGAGGTTACATAGTTGCTACACCTATTTAGGCGTTGAGTCAAAATCCACTAACGAATGGAGTGGTGTTAAAAAAAATCACTATTTTAAAATTATTTATCTTAGAAATCTAGGCCTAATATTATAATCGACGAAGTTTCTGCTATCAAATAGAGCAAAACTACAATACCGAAATGATCGTATCCAGATAATAAATCCGTAACAATATCAACCTAAAACAACTATAAAAAAGTTTTAATACCAAAATTTCGAAAACAAAAAACATATTTATTTTTATTAAATAATATACTAGTTGTATTAGGTTAGTTTTACATGTTTTTTACACAGCTGCAAATACAAAGTATTTTTAAAGAAAATCCTCAAAATCTTCAAGCGTTTTGACAAATTCAATTCCGATTTAAATAAAATATTTACAAAAAAGTCATCATCTGCTTCAGATTTGTCGCATTCATATGAAAAAAAGCCTATAACATTTACATCAGTTTTAGACTAAAACTAATTAATTTTTTTTCTCGTAGGAGTTAATCTTTATGTGATGTTAGCGGTCTAACAGACGCTGATTTTATTCATTTTCTACAGTTTAACACTATACATTCCACAAACAGTTTTGCCAAATCTAGGGACTTTTAACTGAGAAATTTTGAGTTCACGCCAGCAAATTGTTAATAGCTAATTTTCTTTTTACATTATTCACGGAAAATCAATCATTATAACAACTTGGGGACGAGTGACCTATATACGTGACGCATAAGGTGCTCAGAATCGGTGATTATTCTCCCCAGAGATTTTTTCTTGTAAATTTTGCCTTATTTAATGCGAGCATTTCCCCGATTCAATTAGGGAAAATTTTCTGTTTTGAAAAACCGGCGATGAAGGATTAAAAATTCTGTAAAAGACGTCCGTCCCGAAAGGGTTAATAATAAAAAATAACTACTAAAGCTTTCTGGCGAGAACTTTGGTCTGTACTTGGGTCAGCGGTCTGTACAGTGTTAATTACAGATACTAGTGAAATTTTCTTTCGTTTTACAGTTTAAGGCTCTAGTTCTATACGTAGGACTTTTTCAATGTGAATTTTAATTATAAGAATCATGTACTTAAAGTTTAGTAGAAAAACTGTATCCTATGAGTCAAAACACTATTTTAAACATTAGTCTCATGAAGACAATTTCCACCATGTTATTAATAAACTTTATAATATACTTACAACTACTTAAAAGGTGACAAAAACATATAAAAATATTATTTAATGCAACCCGAGATCTTTCGAACACACACGCGTTCATTTTCAAAGGGAAAACAGATGATTGACTGAATAGAAATACATTTTAAAAACAAAAACAAAAATAGCACGCATGCGCAAGCGGAGTTCAGCCCATTTCTGCAGAGGGGTGAAAAGATCAGCTCATATTATCAGGAGGTCTGGAAATATTTAGGATATTGTACCAAATTGCGGGACTATTATAGGAAAGGACATCGTTACAAACATTATCACTTCTAAGTAAAATTTCAATGGATTTACGGATTATTGACGAGTAGTGGTTAGACGTTGAGATGATAATTTTAACTTTTTCGAAGTATATCTTAATATTTTCCATCGTTACAAACATTATCACTTCTAAGTAAAATTTCAATGGATTTACGGATTATTGACGAGTAGTGGTTAGACGTTGAGATGATAATTTTAGCTTTTTCGAAGTATATTTTAATATTTTCTTTTTGATGCAATCTGGATAAAGCTGTATTTGGTTTGTTAAACTTGATATCAGAAATGTGCTCTTTTACTCTTTCCTTAAATTTTCGACATGTCATACCAATAGAAAATAAACTCTTATGCTGTTCTGTGCTGAATGGGATAATGTAGACTTCTGCCTTTTTATAATCGGGAATAGGATCAATTTTACTGTGAATTAATTCCTTTAATTTTGTTAGAGATTTAGCTATTAAATTAATATTATATTTTAGGAATGCATATCTCAATCTCTCATAAAGCTGTGGGATATAATCAAATGTGCAATAAATAGACTTGCTCAGATTTAATTCCTTCTTTTTGTGTTGGTTGTTTTGTTCGATTAACTAATTTATTAATGTGTTGAGGAGGGAAACCATTCTCAATAGCAATTTGTTTTATTATACTAATCTCGTTTTCTAGGTATTTATCTGTACAAACTTCGAAGTCACGTTTAACGTAAAACCTGTTGGCAGCAATTTTATATGAAAATGGTGAGTTACAATCAAAAGGAATAGTGTTGTTAGATAACCATAATAGATAATAATAAATTAACCATAATAGAATTCTTGCTAGCCTGGACATTGTCTCTCTTTATCCTTCTATAATTAGCAATGAAATTGTTAAGATAATTGAAACATCTATTGACAATAACCCAAAATATGATCAAGATATTCGTACCACGTTAAAATCAGCAATTAACCTGATTACACAAAATAATATTTTCGTTTTTAGCAGTACATATTACAGACAACGAAATGATGCTCCAATGGGATCCCCCATTTCAGGATATTTAGCCGAATTAAAACTTAGACCCTCAGAAACAGAGATTATGGAAGATTTTGAAATCAAGCCATCAATTTGGATAAAATATGTAAATGACATTTTCATAATTTGGGATCATGATTTGCGGTCTTTAAATAATTTCCTGTTAATGAGTTGGATACAAAGATAAAGTTTCGTTAGAAATTGAGAAAGAGGGTATTTTACCTTGATTATAAACCTTGATTACCTTGATATTAAATTAATAAAGAATAGTCATGGAAATAAATTGGAGCGTACTATTTATAGAAAAAATGTAGATCTAACAACACTATTCCTTTTGATTGTAACTCACCATTTTCATATAAAATTGCTGCCTACAGGTTTTACGTTAAACGTGCCTTCGAAGTTTGTACAGATAAATACCTAGAAAATGAGATTAGTATAATAAAACAAATTGCTATTGAGAATGGTTTCCCTCCTCAACACATTAATAAATTAGTTAATCAAACAAAACAACCAAGACAGAAGAAGGAATTAAGTTTGAGCAAGTCTATTTATTGCACATTTGATTATATCCCATAGCTTTATGAGAGAATGAGATATGCATTACTAAAATATAATATTTTAATAGCTAAACCTCCAACAAAATTAAAGGAATTGATTCACAGTAAAATTGATCCTATTCTCGATTATGAAAAGGCAGGAGTCTACATCATTCCATTCAGTACAGAACAGCATAAGAGTTTATTTTATATTGGTATGACATGTCGAAAATTTAAGGAATGATTAAAAGAGCACATTTCTGATATCAAGTTTAACAAACCAAATACAGCTTTATCCAGATTGCATCAAAAAGAAAATATTAAGATATACTTCGAAAAGGCTAAAATTATCATCTCAACGTCTAACCACTCGTCAATAATCCGTGAATCCATTGAAATTTTACTTAGAAGTGATAATGTTTGTAACGATGTCCTTTCCTATAATATTCCCGCAATTGGTACAATATCCTAACGGTACAATATTTCCAAATCCCATCCTATTGGTACAATATCCTAAATATTTCCAAACCTCCTGATAACATGAGCTGATCTTTTGACCCCTCTGCAGAAATGGACTGAACTCCGCTTGCGCATGCGTACTATTTTTGTTTTTATTTTTAAAATGTATTTCTATTCAGTCAATCATCTTTTTTCCCTTTGAAAATGAACGCGGGTATGTTCGACAGATCTCGAGTTGCATTAAATAATATTTTTATATGTTTTTGTCACCTTTTAAGTAGTTATAAATATATTATAAAGTTTTTGCATCCTATGACTTTATCGAACCTTACATTTACCTTTTTTGTAAAAAACACTGTTCTAAATATTAACTAAAGTTTAATTCTATGAGGATTTAAAGGTCGTTTTGATAGGAAAAAAACAGATAATAAAAATAATATTATTTTCTAATATATCATAGCTACGTCGCCTATGAAATTACCAAGTGTCGTACGCGTTCTGCAACTTCAAGATTAGAACAGTATTTTATTATATAAAATCTATTTTTAATCCCTTGAGGGGCATATCCTACCTAATTACAATCAAGATTAGCATCATAAAATTTTAATAAAATTTTACTTTTATAAATTTGGCGGATAAAAATTTCAAGATTGCATTCAGTTATTTTGAAATAAAATTTCTCAAAAATTATAGTGTTAATTCAACATTACAGAAACACAATTATTTGCCTCTGTAAGGTATAAATGGGGCGAAGTTTCGAACGCTTAACGTAGATTTATTTTTCACCCCCCCCCCCTCAAAAAAAAACAAAAAAAACAGATATTTGTCCAGAAAAATTCCCTGAAACTTATGACACCATGAATTCCCACCATACCGGACTATTTCCATTTTTCTAATCGTCTGTACAAGACAATCAGCTTTCTTGATACGCCAAGAAAAAGACTACCGAGATGATAATGCTTCATGTTTTATTTATTAGTTTATTACTTTACTTTACTTTTTTTCCGGTGCTGAGTTTTTAGAATCTCAAAATTTGTTTTTAAAAAGGGCACCAGTTTAAATGTTGAAATAAAAATCATAGTTTAAATTTGTTTTGCGTGTTTCATTAAAAACTGTTGAGGGGATTTGCAATATATTGAGTTATTTTTGGATAGTGTATCCTAATTTTTTCTTTAAAAAAATCATATTTCGCACTTGTCATCCGTGTAAACGACGGTGTCCTAAAAACGCAGTGTCAGCTGGCTGCCTGCACCGAAGTGCGGCATTATATGTTGTACAGTATTCGTGAAACATAATAAAAAATAATGATAATGGAATTAATCTGTTGCTTATTGTATATGGTGTAGAGTACGATATTTTAAAAGTTTATATATTTGTGTAAAATAACAGCATTAAAAGAATCAGTTTGTCTCGATTAAAAAGCCATAAATAGTTTGTAAAAATATATATATAAAAAAATGGAATATAAATAGAATCCTGTACAGTGCAGTAAAGAATGTAACTCGAAACATTTGTATTAACAATAGAACGTCCGGAAGTTTTACCGAACCTTAATCAAAACATTTTAACACCAGAATATTTATTTAAAACTATTTCACTTATTTATTTAACTGAGTTTTCTCTAGTTAAATAGTTATATAATGTACTTCAGTTAATGACTATAGACTAACACAAAGATGGTTAGATCAAAATAAGAAAAAATATACAACTCTTGACCCTCGGGAGTTGAGACCTAAGAAAAATATGCATTAGGGGCCTTCCCTGTTACACGGATGTTAAACTAATTGAAAATAGCCTTAAAGAGCATGGGTCTGCCTTCGAGTCACGAGGTCTGCCTTCTTAAAAACAGAAAAACAGGAAATCCTATGCCACTCTATATGGTTAATGCAGGGCTCCCAAATGGTCCGCCAACTGAATACCAATATTTTTTTAGGAAAAATTTCTTTTTAGATTTTTTTTACAAACCGCCACGGATTCACCTTTGAAAGTTAATTCCAGCGCAAACCTACCATAAAATTTTCTGTTAAAATTTATTGGTATTCAGTTGGCGGACCATTTGGGAGCCCTGTTAATGTTATTCCACTTAATAACTTTGAGGACATAAACAAAATAAATGGGATACATTACATTATAGTCAAAATCGAAGCCTTTACTACCAAATACAAGGTAAAATAATGCTACAGGTGTCAAGGGTAAGGGTATGCCTCAGAGGTATGTGGCTTTGATGCCAAATGTGTTAAATGCGGAAAATTACACTTGAGCACTGCCTGTGAACACAAGGGCAGAATTAAATCTAAATGTGCCAATAGCGCACTGGGACATCCCGCAAGTTACCGCGGTTGTCCAAAATATCCATACAGACTGGAAAATAAACATAACCGAAACATTACAAGTAATAGCGTCAGCATTCCGTACACTGAAAATCAAATTCTTACTGATATTTTTGAAAATTTCAACTACACCAAAACGCCTAAGCCCACTGAACCATCAAGTAGTAATAACTTGTCAAATTCTGAAAATAATGATAGCGAAACAGCAAATACCCCTTCCTCCCCTACTAATAAAAATTCAGATAACACTCGAAATTTAAAATTCCCTATAAATTACTCTAATGACATTAACGATATACTTAATACTTTTAATGAACTCAAAGAAGTCTTTCAAATCACCAAATTCTTAAGCTGCATAAAAAATATCTCAACTCAAACCAAAAAATATGATAACCCCATGCAAAAAATGATAGTTATTATCAACGAGTTCGACAAACTTGCTAACCTTGTTAACTTAAATTAAGAGTTATTCCTTCCCCAGCTAAACTTTATGCCTTTTTTCAGTGTATTGTTTTGTCAGTTTTGTATATAAAAAAAACTTTTTTTAACTGTTCTATTTTGTTTTTTTCACGTATTTAAATTGTTTTACCTTACTATCCCTTTGTTCCATTATCATGGTATCTTTTTATCATCATTTTTCATCGAGTTACCAGACTGGGAGGATGCTGTCCTCTCTTTTTCCCATGTTCTCTTTAAAATTCTGCTTTTGTCTGCTTAGTTAGTCTGAACTCTCCTCAGTTATGTTTTTTATTATCGCTTTTTATTACTTTAACGTGTGCATTAATATTCTTTTTGTAAATATGTATATATTTTTATTATTTTCCAAATTTGTTTGCACTGTGCTTTGCAATTTTTTTTAAGTTAATCTTTGTATGGTCTCTGTAAGGAGTCTTTTTTTTATGCTAGGGCTTCCGTTAGGTAGCTTTTTCGCCTGTCTACGGACTGTTAGTTTTTGGATCATATGGAACTTTTTTTTTATCTTATAGTTATACTAACATTTTTTATTAGTAAGCTCTCTTACTCTTAAACTTTATCTCTTCTTTTTTTTGTGGCCACCAGTCGCGTCTATACATCTTTTTTCATGGCTCCCATTGCAAGAAAAACACATTACCTCTATACTGGATGTTAAGTTAACTAGGGAATCCATTCACCTGTTCCATTGTTCTCTAGTTAAATTTTAACTGATTTTACGAAAAAAAAATTTGGTTCGAATCAACATTTTATCATTTGATCGATGTCAAATTGACACCAGCTGGAAGTCTAGTTTTAAATGTTAAGTGGTCTCAGACCCTTAAAATTGGAAAAAATAAAAAAGATCATTTTCAAAAAATGATTTTTGCAATGATTTTAAAAAACAATTTTGTATTGATATGAAAGATATAAGTATATTCTTTCATTCCATGCATTTAAAAATCTTCAAGATGCAGAATTATTATTTATAGGGGGCTCCAAACTATAAAACATTTGTCGAGCAGATAATTAGTATAACAGCTCATGCGCATGATTACATAATAAAAATTTGCAACTAGAATTTAAATATTTGTGCCGAATTATACTTCAGATTGTAGTAATTACACTAAACCTAAATAAATTTTTATTTAAAGCATTTTTATATTTTTAATACAAAGTTGTATTAAGCTAATACAAAATTTTGAAAAATTTAACAGTACAATCACCTAAAATATATATATATATATATATATATATATATATATATATATATATATATATATTTAACAATGAAAAGAAATTTTAGTTTCATTTTAGACAGACAAACATGAAACATATGTTTTGAAAATTTCATGAGAAGATATTCAGAAGTTTTGAGATATATGCCGAAATATTTATGCGAGATATTGTGCCGAAAAACATCATTTGGAGAAAAATTACTTCAAAGTTTCGGAAACACCGATTCAGCTACATAGCAGATATAACACTAAAAGCCATAACTTCTGTTATTATGGGAATTTCAGGGAAACAAGTACATGAAAATGTTCAGAAAATATAGAAAAAATATAGAAGTTTAACATCTAAAATAATTTAATTTCGAAAATTTTGAAGCTTTTAAGAATCATGAGACCCCTTAATGAAAATCGGTCAATAGACATTCGAGCAAACCAAGCGGCCAGATAAAAAAAAAGTATCTTTAAAGTTGTGCTTTATCGACCTGTTTATTGCTGTAACTTTTGTAATAAACCTAATTTCAAAATATCGTTTTTTTTTTTGTTTTTTTTTGGCTATATTCTAGATAATATCACACATCGGAAAAAAAATATAAAAAAAATCGAATGTTTGGAAGTTTCAAACTGGTGTAACCCTTAAATAATCTTGTCTAAAGAGTTTCACTTTTGAAATCATTGTAAACAAATTAGGAACAAAAAAATTATGAAAAATTAAATAGAAATCGCATCTATTTTGTTGTAAATACCACTATTACAGAATAGAAAATTTTGCCGTATATAATGCAAGATTTTCTCTCATTAAGGGGTATTAAGACTCTTAAAATTGTAAAAAATGAAAAAAAAGACAATTTTCAACATTTAATATCTTAAATACATATATAATTTTAAAACACAATTTTTAGAAGAATGAAATATGTATGTATGTTATTTCATTTCATATATTTAAAAAAATTACAAGATCCAGAATTAATATTTATAGGAGCCTTCAAACTGTCAGACATTTGACGAGACCAAAATTTGTATGACAGCTTTCGCACAGGATTTCAAAATAGATTTTGCAACTAGAACGAGAATTTTAGTGCCGAATTATACTTCAGGTTGAATAATTACCTTGAATATAAATAAATTTGAATTTAAAGCATTTTTATATTTTTAATACAAAGTTGTATTTGGGTAATAGAAAATTTTGAAAATATCAAAAGTATGATCACATAAAAAAATACTTTTTTTGAACAATAAATAGTAAATTTTTGGTTCAGTTTATACAGACTATCATTAAACATCTATTTTTAAATTTTCATGAAAAAATATTGAGTAGGTTTTTAGATATCTCGCGTGTTATGCCCAAAAACATTATTTTGAGAAAAATAGCTTTAAAGTTTCCGAAACACCGCTTCAGCTATTGAGCGTGTATACTTCTAAAAGCTGTAACTTTTGTTGTAATTGGAATTTCAAGGAAACATATCGAAATGTTCAGAAAAGATAGGAGTTTAACAAATAACGAAATTAAATTTTCGAAAAGGTAGGTTTAACAGGGCTGCCACAGACGACTATTTTTTAATTCTATCTCGCACCATTGTTTAAAAACAGAAACTCTTCACATACACTTTGAGAACATTTGCATGAGAAACATACTACAAAATTTATTTTCTTAAAATAGTGATGCGAATAAAATATTAAAATAGTCTTTTGTGGCCAGTGTTGCCAGTGGGCATTTTTTTAAAATTTAGATATCTGGATTGGCACCATTTTTCTGTAAAGGTAAAATACCTTTTGTTTTTGGCCTACTTCTGCGAACTTACGTAATGTGAAATGTCAATAAAGGCGAAATAAGGCGAATTTTACTATTTCAAAAAAGTTGTGCCAATCAAGAAATATGAATTTTAAAAAAAGTAGCCCACTGGAAAAACTGCCCGTGGCAGGCATGCTTTCATTGTCCCGCATATTTTTTGGTCTCCTTGTCCTACTTTTTATGATACTCAACCTGGCAGCAATAGTTGTCATACAGTTTGGCTTCATCTCATTGTATTCATCTTGGTGAAATTTGACCACATACCTTCCTAAAGTTTTTCGATCCATGCTATGTTCTTTTGCAGCCGTCTGAGCACTTATCTTATCATTAACAACTTTTAAGACTGCTGCTTCATTCTTCCCTACTGCTTCTGTTTACCCACTGTAGGTAATATTTAAATGGAAAAAGTTCCTTTGAACTTGCTCATTTATATTTTATTAATTGTTTTCTTGCAGTGGATACTAAAGCAATTTTTCAGATATTTCTTCAATCAGTTTTTAAACATTTTTTTTTTTTTATTCACCCCATTTTACCATAGTTTTCCAGAATAAATTGACATTTTTTTTATGTATAATCGTTAACCTTTCATTATGTAACGTGTATAATAAAAAGATTTCCAAAACCACTTAATTAACATTTTCGGGAAGAGCGACACGACGTATACGTGATGTATAAAGTAATCAGAATCCGTGATTATTGCCACCAGTTATTATTTACTGTAAATTTTGCCTTATCTAATAAAGACATTGACTAGAGTCACTTAACTAAAGTTTCTGTTTACGAAAACCGGTGAAAAAAACGGTCAAACGATTGAAAAAAGTGTAAAAGACGTTCGTCCTGAAGGGGTTACGGGAGCTTTGACCATCTGATCAACCGTCCCTTACATTGACTGGGTCAAGCCTCCTTACACATGCCAATTTTATAAAGAATAGCAAATTGTTATGTTAAGCCTAACTTACTTAATAACCTTTATGCTGGAATTAAAGCTCAATATTTTTCATTACTTAAAACCTACTTGCTTAAATTTATATGATATATTTTATCTGAAAAAAGCTTACAAAATATTTCTAAAAAACACAACTTTTATGCTGAAAAAGCCTCACAATTTATTTTTCCAAACCTGTTTCGATTATCTGTATGAAACAAAGACAGTTGTTTGAGCACTCCACTAGCTTTGGTTGATACCTATTGGTAAAGCTCTGAAATTCTTTTAAATACGAAAACAGAAGGGTGGATCAAGCCTCCCCTATGGCCAACCCTCCCTAGTCTCCCCTATTTATATTTTCAAACCTCTTAGAAAAGACCAATACATAAAAAATATTTTTTACGTGCTGCTATGTACAGTAAATATCCTCCAATCCGACATCTTGAAATCCGGCATGCTGGATAATCTGGTACGACTTTCGGAAACACAACAGAATCGATAATAAATAAAACAGTGTGTTGGACGAGATTTTGATGAGCTGACCGAGGAAATTTTGACTGATGATGTGTAATTCGGAGTGTTATCAACCAACCTAATAAGGCGTTGGCTCTGATAATGATGATATGGATGAGTCAAACATCAGTTAAGAATCATGCAGCTGATGCCTTGAATACATTTATCTAGTTTTCAGAGCGCAGCAGTTCGTTCAGCCATGCGGAAATTATGATGCTTCACATCATAAGAAATAACTTCCTTAAAAAAGAAGACAGAAGACTAATATAAACAAAGTGATATTCGAGCTGTGTTCAAGGTGTTTTCTACAACTAGGCCTACACGTTTTCATTTTATTGTCATGTGCATATATTTTACTTTACATTATTGGGTATTTTTTTATTCTTTACTATCTGTTTAAAAAATAAAAATTGTGCTTTACTCAGGGGTCGGAACATATAGAACAAAACTTATTGTTTGTAACAGTATTTTTATAAATAATCCTCAAGAGACATTTTTGTAAGATATTCATTAGGAATAAGGTTAGTTGGGGTAACTGGACCCACGATGTAACTGGGCCATAGGCTATTTTTTTTTAAAAACCGTCGAGGTATTTTAAGTTTTAGCTTTTGTGAACAATGCCCCTTAACCTCTACTTCCTAAAACAACGTGTACCAACTCAATCACAACTCTCTCTTTGCTGCGATAGGTTGTCGAAAATTAACGTTTTTTTTTTAACAACAACGTCAATATAGTTGAACTTCCTCGGCTTTTTATTAAAATACTGTAAGTACTTTTATTAAACAATCTTTTTTTTAAAAGATTAGGCATATGACTACGTTAATATTATTAGGTAACTATACTTATTTACTTCATGTTTTAAATGTAAGCCCGGTGTCCCAGTTAACCCATAAATTTTTCAAGAATGGGTAACAGCGCCATGCTGGATCCAGTTACCCCAATAGTTATTAATAATATTTTTGAGTTTCGCTTACAACGGGAAGTAAATTTCTCCATTTGTTTTGCTCACAATAAAGAAAATTATGGAATACCTTATTAAAATTGCGTAATAAAATTTAAAAAAGTATATTGAGTGGTATTAAACCAAATTTCGCGACTCCTTGAGAGGCGGTGATGCCGTTATGGCTTTACATAATTTAAATTTCGAATTGTCACATTGGCACCGGAATTTTATAATGAAAATTTCACTTTTTATTAAGTACGCGAAAATGTACTTTTACTTGTTTACAAATACATTCTCTTTTAACCCTCCGTCTACCAGACGGGTCCATTGGACCCGACAGGTACATACAAAATATTCATTCAAACCAGAAATTTCTTTAAAATAAACTAAGTATATAAACCAGACAAAAATAAGGTAAATAAATAAGTTAAATAGTTTTAAATAAAAATTCTGGTGTAGAACGTTTTATTAAAACTTGAATAAAATTCCCGGTAGATCTAGGGTTAAATACTGGTATCAGTAAATTATTTCAACATTTTACGAATGCAAGTATCTTGCTTCTGAAAGCGAGATAGCCAAATCTTGAAATTGTACGATACACAGGGGTCTCATTCTGTAGGGAAACTTTTATTGTTCCTACCACTATTTTGAAAATAATATCTTCATCGCATCTTTGTTTAGAATATGTTAAATAAAATTATCATGAAGGTTCAAGATCTGGTAGGAACAATAAAATTTTCCCTATATAATACGACCCCTAGATACAGATAAAGTACTTACGTAGCCGTTTGTTCATAGATTTACCTAGCTATTTTTTTCCTTAACATACCCATGTGACTTTTATACTTATTACCTATACTAAAGTACATAAGTACTTACTTAATTTTCATGTTTTTGGTATAAATAAATCTAATATTTTCACTTTTAGTGTTTTTTTAGACATATTGACAGCAAAGGTTACAACGCTCTTTATTGACATGTAATTTACATGGTCTGCCTGGTTTAATTTTTTTTAAGTTGTTTACTTTTTTTCAAACAGGACCTGATATCCCATATGAAAAAAAAATAAACGCGTGTGAAACATAGACCCTCCTGGTCCAGTTATCCCATTTTTATGTGGCAACTGTACCCATGAGGAAAGAAAGATGAAATATGCATATTTTTATATTTTTAAATATTAAAATGTAATTTTGAGCATTTCTGTCTGATAAAGGGAACCTAACGAAACACATTTACAGAAGTTCAGATTTTAATTCAAATGCACATTAGCTTTTTGAAGCTGAATTGTCAAAAGCTCCAGAGTCACATTGTAAAGTCATGGCCCAGTTGCCCCGACTAACCTTATAGCGTGAAGATTATTGATGAAAGATACTGGTAAGAACAATAAATTTTGTCCTACATGTTCCGACACATCTTTACCGTCATTTTTTGTTTACTTCCAAGTCCTACACGTTTCTCCCGACATTCATCCTGTAATCCGGATAATTTCGTAATCCGGCATTTTTCAAGTGCCGAACATGCCGGATTAGAGGATGTTTACTGTACGTTTTAAAAATTTATAAATCTATGAGTAAAAATATTGTACGCTTTTTAGTTTTGTTGTTGTTGTTGTCCATGAAATAACAGAAATTTATCATTTTTAATAACTTATGAAATAGTGAAATAGTTATGAAATAGTGAAATATTTATGAAAGAGTAAGTAGTTCTAACAATTTAATATTTAGACGTGATTTAAAATAAATAGTACTAGTAAATATATATTTATCACATTGTTTGTTTAAGCCGTTGCCATCGAAATCCTCAAGGCCAGAGGACAGGAGTTGTGACTTCATCACTAATCGACCGACTTCTCACTAGAGTTGGAATTCACACCGGAAAATTTTGAATAGCGATTTTCTTTTATTTTATTTGTGGATTGTCTATCATCATTATAGAACAATACTAACTGTTTAAACTTGCTGGTGATAATTCGGAATCCCAAAATAAAGATTCAGCCAGATGCGGAATGCCACAGTGTTGCCGCAACTCGCTGATTTTTTATTGGGGGATTCCAGATTCTCACCAGTAAGATTAAATAGTTATTATTGTTTTATAAGATAATAGATATTCCACATATAAAATAAATGAAAATTGCTATTCAAAATTTTCTGGTGTGTATTCCAACGCTAGTGAGAAGTCGGTCGATTAGTGATGACGTCACAACTCCTGTCCTTAGGCCTTGAGGATTTCGAAGGCAACGTCTAAGCTCAAATTAAATTGCTTAAAGATTTTATAAAGCCGGATTTCTTAACCCTTTGCGCTCGGCGTCTCTTACACAAATTTTATTCGATCGGCACCACTTTTTTAAAAGAAGTTTCGTTCAAGCATATAATTTCAAAAATGCTCCGATTAAATAAGGTACATTTCATTTTCCTTTATTACCGGTGCCAAAAACAAATTTTGAAAAAAAAACAAAAAAAAAAAAAACATTATGTGTCCGCAGCGGAGCCCTCGAGTACAAATGGTAAAATTCATTCAGTAAGAATAGAATATTTTAGAATGTATTCTGGAAATCCATGTCCCATTTGTTCTTATTGTAAAAAGTAAAAGATATGACATTCTTAAATTCTTATATTGACCTACGAATAAAGAGAAAGAGTCATGTAGTGTAGTGTCTACCAGTTGGAAGTGAAGTAATTGGGGATGTAGTCACAAGATGGCGGCTGTTGTTTTTTTTTTCCATCGGTAGGAGCTGATTACCGCAAGGTTAACTCTCAACATTAAATTTGAATAAAAATTTGCGTCTTATTTAAACGCTTTATCCATTCAAAATTTCTCTCATCAATAAGGAAGATATTTCTATTCGTTTTTAATGGTGGAAATCTGTCCCGGCGATTTTCAATCTCTTTCAATGACATTGACAGGAATATTTTTATGTAGTCATAATATTGCGGAACCGCAGGACTTGACTACCGAGGGAGAAAATTTCCAGCAGTAAAAAAAAAAAAAAAAAAAAATGTATGTATTTTTTTTTTATTATGACAGAAATTCTGTGAGAATTTCGTTTAAATATGCAGAAAATCTCTATTTATATTTACTTGTGGAAATTTGCTCCAACGGTAATCAGTGGAACTGGTTACAGTTGAAGTTTCACCATTTTGAATAAATGCCAATTCCTTTAGTTTTTAGTTCCATGTGCATCGGTGATCAGAGGAAACGCCCTGTTCCAACTCTTTGCAACGTATTTCTTCATTTTAATTTAGAGCATTATTTTTTAAAATAAACCGGATTGTACGGAGACCGAATAGTTGCAAGACTAATACTCACAAATCTTTTGCATAATAAACGCATATTGTTAAAGTTTAAGTAACAATAAAATATATTAAACCATTAACAGAACTTTCAAATATTCACTCATATAGTTACTCTATTGGATATATTTAAGAAATTTTATAACGTAGCTATAAGATTTGCTCAACTATGTAACTTATTTAAGTAAAAAATATGTGTACGTATCACGTGTCAAGTGACCAGGGATGAGATTTCCGCGTTATTGCACACCAGTATATTCTTAGAGAAAATGTTGTTCAGTTAATTTGCAAAAATGTTCCGATTAAATGAAATATCATTTTCTCTGACAAAATACAGGTGTGGAAAAACGCGGAAATCTCATCCCTGCAAGTGACCCTTTCTTTTTTTGTATATTTTTACAAAAAACTGGCTTTTTGGCACATATTTCCCTAGTACAATAAAATCTCCGAATAACGGACAGACTGCAGCATTTGTCTACTATCAGGAGGTGTCCGATTTTCAAAGCTAAAACTGTATTAATACGCAGGTGTAGGGGTTCGAAATTGTGTCAGCTATTCTGGAGTGTTCATTATGGAGGTTTTACTATATTTCTTATAATCAGTTTAAAAAAATACATAATATAGGTAAATCCACATAAATCACATAATCTAATGCAAAACATTGAGTAGGTAGCAAAATCTGATTTTTAATTTTTCGTTTAGATCAATCAGTTTATAATTTATTTAAGATTTTCTAATCTTTTGGAGTTTATAAAAACTTACCACATTGTGTTTGTTGCCCCCGTCTAATTAAACATATTTTAGTAGATTTCTGAAAAGATTTTAACTACTTTTCAAAAAGGTCTTTATATACAAAATATGGTAAGAGAAAAAAAATATAATCAGGCAACCCCTTTTAACCAAAATTTGTGGAATAACCTGTATAAACATTATTCAGGTCAAAGTCCTTAGTAAACGAGTGTAATATGCTCTCACAGGCAATATACAAGCCTTTAAATGGCATGTCTTAGGGATATATTTTCTTATATATAACTTAACCCTTTGTGGTCGAGTATTGGCAAACAGCCAAGCTTTATACACATGATTATGATTTTGTTATTCCACTCGCACCACTATATTTTAAAAATATAATTTTTAAAGAATTTCCTTTGCACGTATTTTAGAGTGAAAATAAAAATGTATTAAAAAAAATAAAAAAAAGTTGTACCAACCGAATAAACTCGTATGCCTGCGTCTGGTATTACTTCGACTACAAAGTGCTATAAATGATGTATAATAATTGAAAAAAAATGTGTGTTTCTTCAGAAGGTACTCCGAAATTTTTTATTTAAAAAAAGCACAGTTATTTCCTCCTGTACTTCATTCTAAACCGTAATCATGTTCTAGCGTTACTTTTTTGTTAGACTGAATAATACAAATAAAGAAATCAAATACAAAAAAGCTAAACTAAAACAAATCAAAGTACAACAGAACATTTATAATAAGTGAAGCATATTAATATACTTAATGTATTCAATTTACTTATTAAAATCTTTTATTTCTCTTTATAGCTAATTAGTTTTAAAAAGGCCTTCAGGTTCAACGATATTGTAATTACACAATTTCTATTTCAACCATATCACTAAGAAAATGCGTATGACTATAAATTAATGCCAGTGTTTTTACTAACTGAAATCTATTTTTCCTTGATGTGATAAAGAAATATCCATTTCTTATAAAAATTTTCCATTTGAAAAGTCAAATCTACCTTTATGATTTTCCGTCACTTCATGTGGTATTGAATTATCATAAGGGAATTTGCGTCATTTTTCATTTTTATTTCTGTGCAAACTTGAATTGATTTTCAATTAATAGAACATGTTTAAAAATTAAATTAACTAAAGGTATTGTCTACAGTTATACATAGTTTTAGGAAAAAATATCAGCAACTTTGTAATTTTTTATGCTGTACTTTAAAATGTTCTAAAGTATACTATATCATATCATGTAAATTATCTTATTTATCGGAATTTAAGACGCGCCTTTTTTATTAAAATAGTACTCATTTAATTAGGCGTACTTTGAAATCGAATACGAGGAAACTCACAGTACTTTAAAACCAGCTGTATGGGAATTGACTTAGATAGGGAGCCAGTGACACCGAAAGCCACGTGATCGCGGAATTAAAATTTTTTTTACGTAAACCGATAGTAAAAACAGTGCTGCCAGTGGGCTACTTTTTTTAAATTCTGATTTTTTGATTGGCACCAGTTTTTTGAAATGGTAGAATTCTCCTTGTTTTTGCCTTAAGTTAGATGTCATTAAATAAGGCGAATTTTTTCTCTGTAATTAATATGTTATTAAATAAGCTGAATTTTAACATTTAAAAAATGGTGTCAATCAAGAAATATGAATTTAAAAAAGTACTGACAACACTGAGTAAAAATCATTCGAACAAAATGGGCTACGTCTACGTATGACAAGGTTTGACAATCCGAAAATATGTTTAATTAAATTAACTATTGTTAAAAGGCTATAATGTTTTACCGTTATCGCGTATATTGATCACTCTTACAGCCTTTTATAGAAAATTTTGTATTCTTTCAAAAAAGCTTTGTATGACATACTTATTTCTCCCAGAAAAGTCTGTTATACCTAATTCAGTGTTGCCAGATAGTCAAAAGTCAATTTCCCCAAATTTTCTGAAATTTTCCCCAAATGTTTTTTTTTTTTTTTTTCCGTAAAAGTCTCCAACTCAGTTTGTACTCAAAAAAGTAGATTGTTAATTTTCTATGTACCACTATAAAAAATGTTTAAATAATTTAAACTAAAAAAATTTCTCCAAGTCAATTCTTTTTTTTTTTTTTTTTTTGAAAAAATTCCCCAATTATAAAAAATAAACATTTCAACTCGGCAGAAGTTTGCATACATATACATAGGACTTTTCTTGTTGTATGCTACAAATAAAAGAAATTTGTATATGTGCCCGCGATGATTAGGAAACTCTGCCGCACTTATATAGGTGTCTGGAAATTCAGGTTGGGATAATTCAAGGCAGGTCATGATTCACGTGTTATACGTGTAAACTGTCATGTTGTAAACGAGGAGCATGACCACGACCACGAGTATAATGATTGATATATCCCGATTTCTGCATTTTACTTTCATTTTCCAAATCGAAATCGAGTTTGATCCAGTGTTGTCCAGTGATTAAAAGTAAACTTTAAGTGAAATAGGGGAAAAAAATCCCCAAGAACCGCTTGCCCAAAACATAGATCTGGGAGGACTCGTGTGGCCAGAAAACGAGATGGTAGAAGGATCCATAAACTGGCATTAGACAAATGATGATTGCTAGTCGCATTAAAATTGAGTCAGAGCTTTCTGTTTCAACGCATACTTTCGTAGATGAATTAAAGATAGATAGATGTAAATTAGTTTACATGAAAATGATAAAACAACCAGTCTTGAAATCTCATAACAAATTGACGAGAACGCAAGCGGACTTTAACCCTTTCCGTTGCGGAGTAATTCTGTTTATAAACTGTTGAAATAATGGACTGACACCACAATTTATAAGCGAATTTATTAGCAAATATGAACTTTCTTATTTCCACGTACAATATAAAAGGAGAACTTTAATTAAGTAATTTTGGGGCCATTTGTCAGTTTTTAATTAAATTTAGGTGTGTTAAGGACACTACCTTCGAAAGGCTTAATTTGGGCCTCACTTTGTTTTAATGCTCAAGTATCTCTGGAGTTTCTCAATGGTCGCCAAGCAGCTTAAGACTACATACATACATTGGAAAACAATTTACAGCCATTTGGTGAATTTTTATCTCTTCCAAAGTATCTATACCGGATAGCATGAATATTAGCAGCAAGTTTGATTTTTTTTTTACATTATCTTGCCGTGACCAATTTGAATTGAGAAATTCGCAGCAAATATCCCGTAAGGTATACCATGAACCACTTGCATGAGTAGTTTGTTGTGAAACTGATGGCAAGACTGTCTTTAATTCAAGAAAGTGACGAAAGCAAAAAATCCCCCTGTTTAACCCCTTAATTCTCGCTCCCGTCAATATCACGGGTTGAGGTGTCGTTCGTTATTTCTCGTGCCCGTCATATTTCCGGGCTGGAGATTTAATTGCTATAAAAAACTTCGAAACTAGAAAAATTTAAAAGTCATTTCCGTTTAAAGTCTTTGAATATTACCGTTTTGGTTTGATTTTTGGCGCTGATTGTGATGCTGGACTTTGTATTGCATGTTCCAAAATATATCACCCTCAAAAGACTATTACTAATCAAAATTTAATGTACATATATTATTTCAAATATTATTGGTAAAAATTGTGTGATGATATAATAAATAAAGATCTAAGGTGTGAAAAATAAAGGTCTTATTTCATTAATGTGTATGGTGGAAAACAAGCATTAAGACACAGAATCCTCGCATTGGGACTTTTCTACAAATATGAATTTGTTCTATAACATCTATTTTTTTCGCCTTAAAAAACACTAATTGCATATTTCATTTGGAAGCATTATAAGTATTCAATTTCTGGAATAAAAAAAAATAGGTACCTTTTTATGGTTTTTCCAAATATTAAGCGACCGTTAAGGGGTTAAAGAATAGACAATCAGCAGATACACAAAAATTTTATTCCGTTAGCACCGCTTTTTCTAAGCGCTATACTTATCAAACACCAAAAAAGGCTCGTTTTGAAAAGTACAACTATTACCTTAACTTGTTTATGGTGATGAAAAAGGTGCATGCACCTTCTGACTGTGTGTCTGCATCAATAGACTTGATGGGGGTCTATGAGCCTCTTCGAATGGGTTAAACTTGTGGAGTGGAAAGATTGCTACTTTGCAATAAGTTTGTAGAATTTTTTATTACTTGTTAGCCGTTAATTTGCAATACATTTCATAGAGCATGCATTTAACTTGCACGGAAAGTTAGCTGCAAATTCAAAGTGTGGTGACTTCGGCGTTTGCGTCATCTTGCTGCAGTCTTGTTATGAACTTTCAGTCTTGTCATGCTGAGCTTGTTTTTACTTTTACTACCCGAGAGAGACTGCTCAGACTAGGAAGTGAGTCTGTAGAGCATAGATGTCCATCCCGGTCCGCTTTATTGAGGTCTTTAAAAAAAATTGCAGGTTTTCAAAGCAAGACTGCTGTAAATTTTCTGGAAATTAAAAATGCTATCTGGGATTTCAGCAAGATAATGGGCACGTACATGCTCCATACAGATCAAACAATTGCTTTAACTCTCAAAATATTACTTTTCTCGACTGGCCCGCGTGTAGCCCTGATCTGAACCCATTCGAAAACTTTTGTGGCATCATATGTCATACGGCTTATGCAATTTTTTGGCAATACTCCTCTGTAAATGAACTTTGATCTGCTGTTGAACGTGTTTGGCACGAAGTAGACCCCCAAGTGATGCAGGATTTAGTTTCTTCGATGTAAATTCACATTTTTGCGCTAATAGCAGACAATGTAGGTGCAGTTCTATTTTAATTTATGGATATTTTTCTGTAAATAAACAAATTGCCTATACTTTTGCGACAATGTTAAATTTGTTTTTTTGCCATTATATATTATGTAAAGTGTATAAATTAAAATTTATTGTTTGTGAATAAAGGATAAGTCCCCAGTAATATATCACAGTTGAGTTACAACAATTCGTTACATACTTCTTAGTACAGAAGCACAATCGATCATTGTCTAAGCTTTTGCTGCGCACTATAATATTATGAACCATTAGGTAAAGAAAAAGTATAGATTAAAAACTACATAATTAAAAGAAAAAATTAAGGTAAAAACTAATTTAAAGAAATTTTATGAAAGGTTACAAAGATTATGAGTTTAAAATTAAGTCTTTAAAAATTTATGATGTGGAATATTTTTATAAAACTTTAGTGAAATTTCCGATTTAGTGTTAAGGAACAAATAAGTAGATAAAATTGAATAAAATTATAGAAATAAAGAAATATATTTATATATTCCAAACTTTCAAGTGTTTGAGCACAACTATTTTCGAGCGGTGAGTGTTTTCAAATCATAAATAATTGTAACTAAATAACAGCGTATGCTTCTATATAAAAACGACGATTCTCAAAATTTGAGAGATTTGAAAGGCATTATATGTATATTTAGTTTCCATATGATGTATTGTTTCTTACTGAATACCTATACAAGAATTGTTTGTCTATATATAATAATAAGACACACTTATATGCACATGTGAAATCTAGAAACACTTAACCCCTTAACGCTCGAATTAAATTACGGTTTAAAATTTCATATTGCTTATTGGCACCACTTTTTTGAAAAAGAAATATTCACCTTATTTAATGACAGGTAAAACGGTACTAAAGTAAAGCCAAATACACTATTTTATAAAACTGGTGGGAATCAAATAATCTGAGTGAAAAAGCACAGTCCGTGAATATGACGGGAGCGAGAATTAAGGGGTTAATAAATGACTTGTTTTGAAAGAGAAAAATTATCTAATAAAACGTGTGTTGTTTCTATATGAAAAATATTACGATTTCATTTTTTTTGTTCAAAAATTATTATTATATTTTCTCTTTAAAAAGATAAAAAGCGGAATAATTAGCCCTATTAAATGAATATATACAGAGTGAAAATTCTTGCTAATTTATCTAAAAAGGAATTTCTTGCACAAAAATATGACCAAAACTCCCTAATACCAAATATATATCGTTATGTAGATGTTTATTCTGTATCAAAATTCATAATATATACTTGAAGCGTAAAACATGATCGCATCTATTTTGAAGTATAAAACCCTTTCTCAGAGAAAATATTTTTAAACATAAATCTGACATCTTGACGTCACATTTGTCACATACTAAAAGCATATTTATGAAACCTATGGATATTATGAAATTCAAATGCATAGAAAGTCAATATACTGGAATGTTGTATAGAATGTTTTATATTTATTATTCAACATGGCAATAGCTTTACGTTAGAAGAATTGCTAGAGAATATTCAAGTACTATGCTGTCTATTATTTTTCTATATTTTGCATGACACGAAATATGTGCCTTCGTGTTGTGCATCCTCTGATTTTAGGAAAGTATTATATATTTACAGATATATCACATGGTTATAATAATTTTTTGTAAAATATATTGATTATATCATACATAACAGGCATAGTAATTATTACGTTATAAAACTAAAATTTTTGTAGATATACTATTAAATTTTAGTGGTATGAACAAAGCATAAATTTTTGCGACTATGAGTGATTTTCAGTTGAATGCCTTATTTAACTCTTACCCCTTGGGGACGAGCGACCGGTATTCGTGCCGCGTAAGGTGATCAGAATCGGGGATTATTTTCACCAATAAATTATTATTCTAAATTTCGCATTTTATATTCATACCTTTATATATATGCCTTTTATATTTGCTTTTTATATTCAAGAATTGTAAGAAAATGAATAAACTCTTCATTTGCAATATCTTTTTCGGTGGTGCAGGCTTCAAACTATCACGGTCCAGATGTGGACCGCGATCCGCCAGTTGCCGACCGTGGTTCTAGAGTGTCTTCAAAAGAGTTTTTTGCCAAATTCTTAGATATTTCTTTAAGAGATCGGTTTTTATATAAAACATTGTTTCTTTAATATTATGTTTTATTTTAAATTAAACTGCTGCTGAAATACTCTATTGCATTGTAAATAATTGGTTGGACAAGCCCAAAACTTAAAAGTTCATGTATGAGAAATTTACTACGTCAACTATTGAGCATTGAAAAAGGCCACATTTTTTAAAATTCTTTCCGAAGAATATATTTGAAACTTTGAATGTTTATTCTGAAACACGAACGTTAGGACTAAGCTAATATATACATATATATATTGGAAATCGTTAACACTTTAATAATAATTAGATAAATTACCTTAAGTGGCCCATTACTGGTGCACTTACCTCGTAAATTTCAATGATATCCGATTATATTTTTGAAAAGTAGATCGCGTATTCTGGAATAGACATACAGACAGTCGACTCAAAGTCATAAACCCTATTCAAATATGCAGGAAATTGTTGAAAAATATAATCTGCATGTACATCTTAAAGATATCAAATTAAAAAAGCACCGACAAAAATTGATTAAATCACCATCATCATTTTTTTTTCAATAAACTGTAAGTCAATCGTTGAAATACTTTATTACCTACTATGCATATATATATATATATATATATTATGAATAGATGCCAACCTCCTTGGGGTTTTTTCCGAAAAAATGCAGCTTATCAAATAAAATTTATGTATAAATAATTAAATAGGAACAAAAGTATTAGCCAAATTAATATTTTCTGGTTGTAATTGTGTTTCTATCACATGAAAAAACATTGTATATTAGTAGCTATGCTTATATAATATAGAATTTATACCAATATGCAAGAAATTCGGAAATATTTCTATTTAACTTTAAAATCAATCATTTCCTATAAATTCTGCAGTACCTTCTGTATACAAAACATCGTTTCCAATATGAATTTCCTTAATACCTATTATTTCTAATTTCCAAACAGCGAAATTTCGAGCCTTAAAATTAAATAATTTTACTTTGTACTCTGAAAGAATTTTTCTCTTCAGTGCACATTCTAATCTAATAAAAAGTTCCGGAAAGTCATGGCGAGATTTTCTGCTTAACATGGAACTTAAATATTTATCTTCCCCTTAAGCTTGCTGAAAATACAAACAGAAGCTCAGCTGAACATTGACAGGGATTTGTACTTAACATGCTGTTGTTCGAAAAGAAATAACATCAGGGGAAAATGAATTGTACAATTTTCCTTTTAACGCTTATTTTCTTCATTAGTTCGTTTCTGTTTCTTGAAAATATTTAGTAATCTATCTTTTGTGTATATATTAACATTTAAACCTTTTTAAGAGAAAAATATTGTTTATTAACTATTTAAATTCGATACTGCTTACCCCTTTGCGGTCCAACCCCGAGTTTGACTCGACTTTTTTTTTTTTTTTTTTTTAACCATTTGGAAAAATGGTTATTGTTCTCGACCAGGGTAGGAAATCAAAAGCATATCTGAAGCTTTTTATTGGTTTAATCCGCATTTTATTCGTTTTCTGATTGATCTATAATGTGTATTTTCCCTTTACTTTCAACAGAGATGGATGATTCTGTTGCCACTAATAAAAACTACAAAAAAATTTAATAACTCAGAAACAAATTGAGATACAGATTTCCAACAAATTGCATTTAAAAGTATATTTTTTTTCTCTATACGACGGTGTAAAAAGTAATACTGTAGTATGTTTAGAAGTTTAGGAATGAAATTTCATTTAAAATGGGTCGTCAGATTTCTTGAAATCTGACGATGGAAAAGCCTTTTCCCCAACAGCCAATGAACTGCTTGGATAATACGTAAGTTTCAGGAAATCTAAGGAGTCGCAAGCGATTTTTGTCGCTTGCAATTTTTACGTGCAATAACGCTATTAATGTTTAATTCATGGCGTATGTAATGTATGATGAACTCCATGCGATTTTTTTGTCTTAAATTTTAGTCTTTGAAAAAATCATTTTCCAAATGGTCGTTGTAATTTGTTAAATTGCTTTTTTTATATTCAGTTTCTCCATTCAAATTCTTAAATTACTCAATTATTTTCATTCAGTTTCTGCAACAAAGGTACAAACAAATTTTATTTATTTATTTTTTTTTTTTTGTGTGTGTGTGTGTGTGTGTGTGTGCAAAATTTGCTTTTTTGGCACCAGTGATAAATAAAAATGAAATTTATCATGTTTAATCAGAGCATTTTCAAAATTGTGTAATTGAAGTTAACTTCTTTTTATAAAGTTGTGCCAACCGAATAAAATTTGTGCAAGAATCATCGGACCGGAAAGAGATGATGATAACTTATTAACCCTTAAATGCGCGATTTTATATTTTGTTTCGAAAAAATTATATATGATTCTCTGAAATTTTTATTCCACAGGAAAAATAATTAAAAAAATCAGAGATACATTTTTCATATAATACGTCAATCTTTTCTTCAGTTGCACATCTGCAATATAAGTAAAAATTACTGTCGTGTGGCTGTTTTATGCAAAAATATTGCAAATTAGTAAATATATTTATAAAGTATGTCTCTAAATATTTCATTCTATAAAATTATTTATTTTATAAAACTTATCCTTTAACCCTTTAATTCCCATTATAGAATAGGTTCTAGAAATTACGTTGTTGACTTTACACCAGAACGTTTCGATGGTTAATTTCGCCTTATTTACAAACGGGAATTCTCGTTTCCCATCGTGAATGTGTTAACCCTTTAACGCGCAGCTTTGCATATAGGCAAACAACAGGGTTATGAATTTTTTATTCGTATATAGCTGTTCAGGTATATACGAACAGGTATATACGAATAAAAAATTCATAACGCTGTTGTTTGCCTATATGCAAAGCTGCGCAAGGGTTAACACATTCACGATGGGAAGCGAGAATTCCCGTTTTCAATTAAAAAACACCATTAACTAAGGGCGTAGCTTCTAATTACTGAAAATGCATTTATATCATGCTGTTCGTATTTTTTTAGACTGTAAGACATCTTGTATTAAATTCGTACATTGGAAGATATTTACCGATACATAAACTTGGGAAAACAATGTAAAACACCAATTTACAAAAGTCTTTCAGAACAGGGAGGAGTTTCTACTTCTTTAATAATTCAGATTTGATAAAAATTGCCCGTCGGCAATGTGTTAATTGTCCTTGAAAAGAAAATACATGTAACTGTAACAATTAAATCAAAAGCTGTTCATATCTCGCAGTTTAAATAAAACATTTTATGTTTTTACCCACAATTTTTAAGGCTGTCTAAGTGTTATTGAAAAGTATCTGAAAGGCAGAAGAGCGCAAAGTATTGGAGATGATTTCCATAATTGTCGTCCAGATAAAAAAGAAAAGAGCATTAATTGGCCTTAATTCAAAGTAGGAAATCCAGTTCGGTCTTCTTTTTTACTCCGTAATTCCGATTTTGTACCAGAAATTCTTAACAGTAATATTTGTAAAACTATATGAAAAATTACTTGAATGCATCAAACTAAATTAATATTTTCTTAAAGTGATAAAATACTTTTAAAAAATCCAAAATATCTTTATGTATTCATGTTAGACATGCTTCATTGCTCTCACGGCAACATCCTCAATAATAAAAATGATACAAATAATTTCGCAAAAAAAGTTTTAATTGAAACCTGGTATACGAAAATCCAAACAGTCAGAGCTACCAAGTCTCCGGCTTTTTGTGTACCAGTATTTTAATACATAAAATCTTGTTTTATTTAATTGGAACAATTGGGCGATTGAAAAGAACGAGATTTTCTCTAAGAAAATAGTGATCTTCAAAAAGCCGGAGACTTGGCAACTCTGAAACAGTGCTAAAAACAGTGCTTATCCAAACAGTGCTAAAATTTGTATCCCTTAAATGTGCTACGATACTGCTAAAATTTCAAGTGTCGATCGCAGCGACATCTGCGGGATTTTCGTATTACTAGTATTACATTGTATAGACTAGCAATATCTTGCAGTTGTAGAAAATATCCTGCAGATGACGCTGCGATCTGCATATTGCAGCAGTATCATCGCACATTTAAGGGATACAATATTTTAGCGCTTTTTTAAGTATTACAGGGATAGCCGATTTCCACACTATATATTCTATGCGCTATACTGAGAAGGTTGTCACAAGATGGCGGCTGTTTTTTAAAATCGGATTTTCAGTTTCAAAATACCGCCGGGGCAAACTTCCCACCAGTATAATTGAATAGAAAATTTTGTCTTATTTAGACCAATGTCAGACGCTCGTCTTTTTTGCTGCTTTTTTGCTTAGGTATTATCCATTCTGACATTGACAGACATTGACACGCCCGTCTGACATTCGTCTTAATCGTCTTATTCATGGAAATGAGAGCGAGTGTGTCAGCTCCTGCTATGACTCCCCCTTTGCAGTGCTAGTCACCATACCTGGTAAAGCGAAAGGCCGTTGTCACGGTCATGTATGCCAGTGGCAAGCCGGTCGGTGACGAAGCAATTTCGATGCCCGATCCAGCTATGGACTCCAGCTACCAGATGCCCGATCCAGCTATGGACTCCAGCTACCAGATGCCCGGAACATCATCAAATGGTAACATAGATTTATGCTCAAATAGCAAAGGCAGTGTTAGGTTTAGAGAAAACCCGGATTCTATCCCAGATGGTAGCGATTTTGATCAATTTTTGTTAGACAAAAAAATTGAATCAATGTCAGATATTGATGATGAGGCTCTTGATAATTTTGACGGTAATGGAACCTTCAATGATTTTTATTTAAAAAACTTTTGGCCAGAAGTGGCAAACTGCGAAAACGATGAGTAAAGGCGCGGTCCTCTGCACAACCTTAATCTTACCAAAATCAGAGTTAGAAAAGTTAAAAAAATCAAATAAATCTCATGCAAATAAGGCAACTATCTCAACTGGTTTAGTTGTACCGAACTGTAAAAAGCTAAAAACCAGCAACGACGAAGTAAATTTTAAAATTTAATTTGAAGACGACAGCCAATCCGAAAGTATGGACCATAATAGAGATAGTCATTCCGAATACGGGGAATCGGAGACCGCAGATTAAGTTGTTACGACCTCCGCAATAGAATATTTCGAGGAAAGCCCCATTAATAACGAGGAAAATATTGAGGCATATTCTAAATTAACTTGTAATGAAGTTAACCAACCGAAAACCCAAGAAATAAAAACGGTTATAAGTGTTTATAGGCCACCAAAACCCATTATTGTTAAGAGTAGTCAAAACTTCGTAAATTTCGCAACCAAAATGGAAAAATAATGCGACTCAAAATTTAATGTTAAAATTGTACAAGAGGGTCTTAAAATTTTCCCCAATGACCTTAATGTAAAAAATAAAATTATAAATTATCTTAAAGAAAAGAATCATAAATTCTACGTAGTACCGGACACCACTGCGCCATTAAAGCTTGTAATCAGGGGATTCCCTAAGAGTTGCAAAACGGAAGATATTAATGAAGAGCAAAAATTAAATGGTTTGAACCGATTAAAGTAGTCCAGATGGTTAGTAGGATAGATAAGCGAGTTCTCCCCCCTTTTTCTGATTCATCTTGTAAGGAACCAAAAAGCCAAAGAAATCCTTAATCTTAGGGAATTATTCAAAATTAGAATTGATACTGAAAATTATAGGGCCCCCCATAAAGCAGTGCAATGCTGGAATTGACAAGGGTTTTTCCACATTAGCACATACTGCTTTATGAACCCGAAATGTGTATGATGTGGGGGGGGGGGGCGCATAAAAGTCCCGAATGCCCAAGAAAAGCTCCAACTACGGAGGATAATGTTAGTAAAATTGAAAAACCGCCGCCGGTTTGTTGCAACTGCGGGTTGCAACATCCGGTCTCATTTAAGGGATGTGAAAATTTTCCTATAAAACCTAAATTTCGAAAATCCTACGCAGAAATCACCCAAAATATTCGATCTAAAGATAAAACTGAAAAACCAAAAACTATCCCTAAAAAAGTTAGCACTTCACAAATGGAGCCAAAGAGGGCGCCACCGGATCCGGTACAACTTTACCAAATTAAAGAATTCAATAGCACTTTCTTAAAAATTATAGACACTTTTGAAAAAATGAGCTAAAGATAGGCTCTTTTCTTAACTTAGCAGATAAACTCGAACCTCTACTTAATAAAATCATTAAACAAGATGTTGGAAATCTCTAAAATTCACCATGCTTAAGTTTTGCGTTAGGAAAATTTGTAAAGTATGTAAATATTTTGTAATTATTTTGTATATAGATCTTTTTTAAATGTTAGCATCGTGTATTTTTAGTAAATTATAAAGTAAATTGTTGAATTAAAATGTAAAAATATATGGACCTGTAAGGGCCTTTTTTTGTTTTCTGCCTGTCCTTGCTCCAGCTTGCCATGCAAGTTTCGACAACCAGAGGGATGAGTTTTGGCTCCAACCAATGGAAAATCGGCCTTGCACCTTCATTCCATCTGCCATGTTACTAAGCCATTCCGTGTCATTTACCAAAGCTATTATGTCTCTGGGGATATGGACATAGGTCCCGGGTTCCTCGGTAAAAGGTCTTCGTATCGTCGTCATAGAAATATTTTCTGGTGTCAATTTGACATCTAAAACAGTCATATTGCATCACGGGTTGTCACAATATGGCAGAAACGAAGGACCTGACTACCGCAAAGGTAAACTTACACCAGTTAAAATTAAAATCTTTTTCTGCCATTATTTATGACTGAAACTTTGCATTAATAACGCCTTTATATACGAAGAAAATTTGTATATAAATTTACTGGTGGAAGCTTCAACCGGAGGTAATTCGCCCTTGCGAAATCGGTTACTGTTGAAACTTCACTAATTTAACCCCTTAACGCTCGAATTAAATTACGGTTGAATAATTCAAATTGCTTATTGGCACCACTTTTATGAAAAAGAAATATTCACCGTATTTAATGACAGTAAAAACGATACTAAAATATAGCCAATTTCACTATTTTATAAAACTGGTGGGAATCAAACAATTTGAGTAAAAGACACAGCCCGAGAATATCACGGGAGCGAGAATTAAGGGGTTAAGGATATGTCAGTTCCTTTTTATTAATAGTTCCATGGGAAAGAGATGCTCTACAGAAGAATGAAACAGTAGTATTAAATAATTTGCATTTACAAATATCAATTTTTAATATTGCAGTTAATTTCATTACGTTTGAGTTCGCGTGATTTTTGTTTACCAGGTTTCAACTTAATTTTTTACATAATTTTAACATATTTATTATTGAGAATGTTGCCGTCGGTGCAATGAAACATGCCTAATATGAATAAATAACGGTATTTTTTGCTTTTTTTAGAAGTACTTTAGTAAGAAAATAGTAATTTAGTTTGCAGTAATTTTTGTTTTATTTTATTACAGATATTTCAAGATTACCTATAACAAACATTCATTTTTCGGAATTTTCGGCATAATTTCGAAGTTTACGAATAAATAAGTAAAATAATAATAATAATTTTTTGAACTACTCTCTTTTTTAAGCATTCGATAATGTGCATCTCGAAAATAAATCATAATTTTAAGACTGCTATTCAAAAATTTTCTAAAACAGATCCGTTACAATACATTTATTTGCCGTAGACAACCAACCCGATTATTGAAAATTCACGGATTTTTTAACTTTTGGATTAAAACGCGAGCTAGTGAATTTATTATATATATATATATATATATATATATATATATATATATATATATTGGTCTTGCAACAGAGGGAAAAAAGCATAATTTAAAACACTTATTTAACCTTCCGTCTACCAGACGGGTCCATTGGACCCGACATGTACATTCAAAATATTTATTCAAACCAGAAATTTCTTCAAAACAAACTAAATGTATAAATCAGACAATAATAAGTTAAATAAACAAATTAAATAGTTTTAAGTAAAAATTCTGGTGTAGAATGTTTTTATAAAACTTGAGGAAAATTTCCGGTAGTTCTAGGGTTAATCATAAAACATATAAAAGCTTTAAAAATTTCACCGTTTCACTTAAAAGATCACCGATAAAAATGTTACAAGTTAAAAACAATAATTTTATTTAAAATTTCTTAGTACTTTCAAGCTTTTCCAAGTTCTTTGCCAGAGAATATTTTAATAACTAATTGCTGTTTGTTTAACGCCCCCTAAATACTAGGCCTGAGCGCTGACACAAAAATGGCGACTGTCGAAGGCGGATTTTTTTTTATTCTGTGAACGGTCCTTTAAATTTAGAGACCATTATTTCATAAAAAGCTTCTTTGGCTTGTTTAATCTCGGAAAAATAAAGAGGAAAAAACTTTTAAATTTTCTTGGTATGAAAATTTAAGGGACCGTACGCACGCTGAAAAAAAAAACTACCTTCGGCATCCGCCATTTTTCAGTCAGCGCTCAAGCCTAATATTTAGGGGGCGATGGTTTATTTATACAAATACGTCACTTCGTTTTGAACATATAAATAAACAGCAATTATTTATTAAAATATTCTGGGATGAAGAGCTTGAAAAAGCTTGAAAGTACAACGAAATTTTTAATAAAATGTATATTTTTAACTGTAACGTCTCTTTTATTATTTTAGTCACTTTTAAGTATAACAGTGAACTTTTTTTTAAAAGTTCATATAATATATTTTATGATTTGAATCAAGGTGAAATATTGCGTTTCGTCTTATGATACTACTTATTATCTATTTAATATTTTTAAATTGTTTTTTCAACGTATAATCATAATTGTGTTAGTTGTGTTAATTGATTAAAATGTATTTTTTAATTATTAATATCTTTATATTTTATTTTTATTTACTTTCTACTTTTTAGTGCTTAAAATATTGCATCGTTGCACTTTTACATCCATTTGTCCATTTTTGAAGAGTGTGGTTTGGTGCATCATTAAATCCATTGTTGTAAGTCGTGAACAATTGTAACGTTAAAGTATATTTGGCACCTATGACACTCTGACAGAAAAATGGATTGGAATTAAATTATTAATTTATAATTATAGTATAACTCCAATTATCCGAATCCCGACTATCCGAATCGCTGACTATCCGAATCACTTTCAGAATTTCAGAGAAGAAAATTAAGACGGAAACGTACTGCGATTCGCAAAATAATGATTCTGTCTACAAGTGCTATTGTCCTTCCTTCCGCGAAGCTAGTGTAGGCACAGCGCGAACATTATTGGGATGATGAGCCACTGTCTTATAGTGCATTCGATTATTGGTTGTAGTCCGTCGACATGTGACCGGTCCCGCCCACTTGTCACTGTTCGTTTTGATTAGTCAGTCAGTGTGGCGTGACCTGCTAGTTAATTATTTGACCTCCTGCTGTTACAATACTCTTTTGCTTCGGTGCGTTGTTTTCTTTGTGAGTGAGTTTCGTCGTTCACCTTAGCTGCTAAAAGAAAACGTGTTGTGTTAATGTTAGCGGATAAAATAAACATCATAGAGCAATCAGGTTGGTTGGTTGGTTGTATTTATGACGGCCAATTATCTGCACGAGGGATACAGGCTCAGGGGGAGTGCCCTTCGTGGGGGTCTTTCTAAGGGAACCTAACCCGTATTAACGCTTGGAAATCCAAGGTTCGAAGAAAACCACGAAAACTCCGAACGATTAGGCCGACGGGCGCGATTGGGATCGAACCCAGCACCTCCCGTCTATCAGCTTCGAGAGCAGAACCTCTCAGCCACATAGAGCAATCAGATAAAGGAGTTATGGATAAATAGTTGGCTCAGATGTACAGTGGACCAAGATGTTCAGCAAGCAATGGCTTTCATTTACAGAAAAGTACGTACATATTGTACTAATGTACAGTACTTGTAAGTACGCTTAACATGTAAAAGTCTTGCCTCTTCATTTAATTAATTAAAAGCTCCTTTTCTTTAAAATAGTTTTTTTCCCATTTTCTACATACAGTAATTAATTAAAATAGATCCTTTTTTCGAAAAAAAAATCCAATTATTCGAATTTTTGATTATCCGAATGAGGTCCGGTCCCAATTGATTCGGATAGTTGGAGTTCTACTGCAACTTCTAAAAATGTTAAAATGTTGCACTTTTGTCAAAATACGCCTTTCAAAGGTATGTTATATACAAAGTTTTTGTATATAATTTTCATAACTCTGTCATATAAGAAAGTGAGTTAAAAGCCTATTAAGAAATTCCATCTTTAGATACAAAAATCCGAGTTGAGTTAAACTTTGTAAAAAGAAAGCCATAATAATAACCTTGCTTTCAAAGGCGGTGCTATAGTAATTAAAACAGTTGGTTTTAATCATCCACTACCAAAATTACACCAGAATATTAAAAAAGGACAATCAGCATACAACGCGTGGTATATTTATATTAAAATTATTTTATTCGTAATTTCTGATGTCAGTCAATCATTTCAAGCATTTTAACAATACAAATACTTTGTTCCTAAAATTGCTAAAAGTATTAAACCTCTACTGGCCATGGTAGCATATAAGCTAACATCAGCGTTCACAATTTAGTGGATTTTTTTATTCAGATATTGCATAATCACGTCAGAAATTTAAAATATAATTTAAAATAGAAATTTTCAATTTGATTAATCGAAGACATTTCGTTATTAACCTTCCGTCTACCAGACGGGTCCATTGGACCCGACATGTACATTCAAAATATTTATTCAAACCAGAAATTTCTTCAAAACAAACTAAATGTATAAATCAGACAATAATAAGTTAAATAAAGAAATTAAATAGTTTTAAGTAAAAATTCTGGTGTAGAATGTTTTTATAAAACTTGAGTAAAATTTCCGGTAGTTCTAGGGTTAACTAAACCGAAAACTGCTATTAGATATTCTGGTATGAATTCCGATTCTCTGAATTACGCAATTTCTGGAACGCATTCTACCCTGGGAAATAGAGGGTTAATTCCGACCTAAAACGCGTCGAATTTGACGAATGAAAATGTTCTAGAGAACTGATCGATGGAATATATAAGAAAATCCCAATAATAATTACAATAAATACTAAAGTTTAATTTTAACAGTTAAAATTTTTGAAAAATAAAACTTTAGTCTTATGCGTAATCAGTAATATGCAAATGAGATCAGAAATTATGAAATTAGTAACTGAGACTTTGATATTATGTAATGAAAAATCAACGACAATTGCACCAGTATTACACAATCATAATTTTTTTCTCGCCGAAATCTAAGAATAACGCATTTTTCACCGTCGCAATATTTACCTGCATAATTTTTAGCTCACAGGCTGTCAAAGACTGAGAGCTAATGTGCCCGCAGGTTCTGTATGTACGTACATACAGAACCTGCGGGCACATTACGTACGTATGTACGCACATAACACGATAACTCTTGATATAAATATCCGATTTGCTTCGAATTTTTTTTCTATGTTCATTCACGTACGGCGCTTCCCTGAGTAGTTTTGGGGGTTATTGGTTAATAATAAAGGGGGGTTAAGGGGGCTAATCCCCCCGTTAACTTAGATAAATGGGTTTTTCATGCAGAATTATCAGATTTGCTTCAATTTTCGTATACCGGTTAATTCTGATAGAGCACTTCCCTGATTACATTTGGAGGTTCATTGTATTCATATCCACTATTTAAAACACATTTTAACGTGCATTAAATCATTAATAAATATATTCCCAAATTTCATGCCACGTTTGCCAGTTACAATTTTGAATCTGAACATTCGCACTCTTGACTTGAGGTTCTAACCTGAGTGCTAGCGAAAATCATGAAATTTACTCTTTTAAACGAATCGTGCTAAAATATTTAGACAAGTGAATATTCATTTCATCGTATTTAAAGTTGTTATTGAACATTTGTTCTACATATTCTCTGTAATACTTATTGAAGTACTTAGAATTTTTTTTTCGGCAAAATTAATGCAATAAATAGTTACTTCGAAGGAAATTTAATTTTTATAATCTATTCATAGCAATGGATTAATTTTGCTTTCTAATGTGGCATGTTCTCCTTAAAATGCATTTTTGACATCTCACGAAAATGGTATGCCTCTCTAGGAAATGTACATAAGGTTCCATGGATGCAATGTAAATCTACTGATAATTTTCTTTGCGATATCTGAAAAAATTATATTTCTTTTTTAATGTTTTAATACCATTCTCAGCGGTCAATTTTTAATTAAGCATGTCTCATTAAATTTTAAAGGTACTGGTAAGCAGTTTTTTAGTGATCATTTTACAGCAAAATGAAACACGTTCTTTTTTCACAAATTTTAACTAGGAAATCCCTTATAAATGTAAAAAGTTTAGGTTTTTCATTATAATATGTTGAATTATTTCGTTAAACTTATTATCTTTCCGATATTATTTTATATGCTTTTGTAATAGGCATTGCCCACATAGCAATTTTAATTTACAGAAAATTTGCAGCAGTCTTGATTTACAAAGTTGCAGAAAGTTCAGCAAGACAAGACTCAAAATTCATTACAAAACTGCAGCAAGATAACGCAAATGCCGAAGTCACAACACTTTGAAATTGCAGCTAACTTGTCGTGTAAGTTAAATTCTTGCTTTATCAAATTAATTGCACATTAACGGCAAACAAGTAGAAAATTTAGTTCTGTCATGACTAAAGTACTGCAAATTCTTTGCATTCTAGTAGAAAAATTTGCTTTGTCTTGTCAAAAATACTGCAGACTTATTGCAAATTAGTAATCTTGTCATGCCTCACTACCTGTTACATAATAAGTTTAACCTCGTCAGTTCTACGTAGACCAGAAGAAGTATGTATCAATATCACCATAAGCACTGATGTATACGCAAAGCCAGATTGTGCACGCATCGTTTTAATCCCATTTAACAAGGAAAAGTAGGATTTGTACTTATATACTAGAGTTTGTTTGGTATTTTCTAAGTATAGCGTTTAAAAAAAGTGGTGCCAACCGAATAAAACTTATGTAAGAGAAGCAGTCCGGAAGGGTTAAAAATCATAGACTCGAACAGAGTTAATCGCCTAACGGTCGCATTAAATTGAGGTTTAAAAATTCAAATGTCTTATTGGCACCACTTTAAAAAAAAAAGAAATATCCACTTTATTTAACGAATACAAGGAAAATGATACCATAATAAAGCCAATTACTGTTTGTTTTCGTAAAGCAAAACCCTCCGCGATTGTGCGCATGCGTCCGGCCTGCTTTGATTTTACCAAAATAGGGATGAGCTGTGTTTGGTTAGCTGTGTTTGGCTGAGCGCCAAACTTAGTGACAACGTACAAGATTAAGCCGAAGTAGAACTTCGGAAAATACCCATATCAGCGTAACACTCCTTTGGATAGTAGAATTGTCCCAGTTGCTAGGTGCGACTTTCGAAAACAAACAGTACAATATATTTATAAAACCATTGGGAATCAAACAATGTGAATAAAAGACACAGCCCGTGACTATCACGGGGGCGAGAATTGAGGGGTTAACCCTTATAGGGGCAAAGTACTTGTATTCCTAAAATGTTGAAATAATTGACTGACATCAGTATTTATAAGAAAATTTATTTTAATTAAGTAAAAATATATTTTCGAGTACTTAATAAAAGTGAAATTTTCATTAAAAAAATTCGGGTGCCAATGTGGCAATTCGAGATTAAAATTATGTGATGCCATAGCGGCATCACCGAATTTCAAGGGATTAAAGTGTACTGAATAGGCGCAATCAGAGCCTGATTACCCACGGGGCAAATTCCTACCACTAAAAATAAACAGATAATTTTGCCTCATTCATGGCAGAAATTTTACATGAATACGGCGTTTAGATAAGTCGATCTTTTCTTTTAAAATTTATTGATGTAAGTGTGCCCCGTTGGTAATCAGGCCCTGGGCGAAATCAGGAACTGCCATTCTAATGACGATCTGTTTACACCTGACTGAGAGTTTTGATGGCCGTCCGCTTCTTTTATTTATTCCATAGCTGATTGTATCTTAAAGAGGACTGTGCACAACATTTCAAATTTATTTATTTATACGGCAATTCACTACGGCAATATACGGCCTTTCACTCAACCCGCTATGCAAAAAACAATGATCTTGCGCTTTTCTTATTCAAACAAGGATTTCTCGCGCCCCTTATTCAAAGCAACAGTTGCATATCTCAAAACTTTAAATTTTGTGGTGACTAACCTATAAACACCACCACAGATGAGACATGCATAAAACAGGTCCTGATTACAGTCCTGACTACAATCATGACGTCATCTCATTGTGCTAGATTTCAACGAAGGTGCTGGTTTAAACATATTTCCATTTGTTTATACTTTAACATTGAAACACTTGTAGACTGTGATTTTCCCTGATCTGTAGACACCTTGATAATGTAAAGTCTAATATCCCCATTGAAGCCTATCTAGTCGCCAGGATTATCGTTGTTGCGGGTGATATTTGGAAAATGCCTGTTGTCTTTGCAAATGTGCCTCAGTCCCAATGCCGCAGGTGTAAAGCAGTCATTACATCTGGCGGAAGATCTTTTGAGCAATTGCTTTGAGCACGCACATTAATTACATTCCTGTTAATAAAATGTTTTCTGAAGTCTCTCCTCTCATTCTTGTGTTAATTCTTTAAGTGGGACAGTGGTGAACTACCTTTTAACTTCTCACCTCTTGTGCTCCGACTATACTTTGATGAAATTTGCTCGTATAGCTGCGTTCTATCACACCGTAAAGTTTTGACTCCTTTTTCAGATACACCACCCGTAAGGCATGGTGACGTCACGGCGACGTCGTTGTGAAGTCACACTGTGACTTTGTGACCATCCATGTGACGTCACGTGACGCCGATGTGACGTCATAGGGACTAGAATGCGAGGCCGTTATGGCCGTTTTAGAGGTTGTTTGTGACGTCACATTGTGACCACTCTGTGAAGTCACAGTGTGACTAATTTGTGAAAAGTGTGACATTTGTGACTACTTTGGCATTAATTTTGTGACGAACATGTGACGAAAGCGACAATGCTTTGAAGTCACATTGTGACCAATTTGTGAAATATGTGTCATTTGTGACGAACTTGTCATAAAAACTGTGATGATTTCAAATGAAAATCAAATTTCAAATTAATTTCTTAAAAGGTGCAAAGACCAACCTAGTGAAAATGATTCCATGCCGGTACTCGAACCCAGGCCATCAATATAACGCACTGACATTCTACCGACTAAACCACACGGAACGATACCCAGCCTGGAAAATTTCACACAATTACATGTTGGCAATGCTACAAAAGCAGCACAAGATGGGATATTTATCGTGAGCCACCGACATGGAATAAACAGGAAACTTAATTCAATCTAGCATCGATTGAATCTATATTAATACTTGGAAATTTTTACAGGGAGAACCATTCGCCTTGCATACAATATTTCAAATGAAAATCAAATTTCAAATTACATGCTTAAAAGTCAATTTTAATTTGAAATTTGATTTTCATTTGAAATATTGTATGCAAGGCGAATGTTTCTCTCTGGAAAAATTTCGAAGTCTTAATATAGTTTCAATCGATGCTAAATTTAATTAAGTTTCGTGTTCGCCCCATGTCGGTGGCTCACGATAAATATCCCATCTTATGCTGCTTTTGTAGCCTTGCCAGCATGTAATAGCGAGAAATTTTCCAGGCTGAGTGTCGTTCCATGTGGTTTAGTCTGTAGAATGTTAGTGCGCTATGCTGATGGCACGTTCGAGTCCCGGCATGGACTCTTTTCACTAGGTTGTCCTTTGCGCCTTTTAAGCAATTAATTTGAAATTTGATTTTCATTTGAAATATTGTATGCAAACCGAATATTTCTTTGTGGAAAAATTTCCAAGTATTAATATTGTGATGAATTTTAAAATGGACAATTTTAAAATAAAGTTTTGTTTGAGATATAAAATCGTATCTTTTTACCGTACTTTTTAGCAAAATATAGCTATTTTGGAGTCCTATTCTTCTAAAATAGTTTTAATTTTTCCACTTAAAAAACAATGTTTGTCAACTGACATCTTTTTTTTATTAAGTTCTAAGCTTGATCTTGAGTTCAAGCTTGATATTAAGAATGTATAAGATTTTAAGGTGTTGTGGTTGTGATTAATCTTTGCTTTATTAAATACGACGTAAGCCATATTTATTTAAATTTTTTATTTCCGTGTAAATTGTATTTTGTGAATATGAGCTTAAATAGATTTGGTATGTTCTATAGGAAAAGACTGATCTGGGAAATAGAAAAAACAAGTAAGAAAAATCATGCGTTAAGCATAGATTATAAAACACTTTCCAACACTTCCCGAATGAGAACTAAGTAAACATTTTACAAAACGCATAAAACATTTGAAAAACTCATTTCCGCAGTTACTGTCCATAGCTAAATAGGTTTTCCAATTATTTTGAACAGCCCTGTATTTGAAGTGTAGGTTGATATATATATTATATAATGGGATAATTTAGTTTAGCAAGAAAACGCATAACAGGTTGAAACTCTCTTTCAGCAATTTATACTAATATATGGAAACATACTTTAATACTTTTGTACAACCCTGTAGTTGACCTAGAATCTTCATTAAACGCCACCGTTTAGTTAAAATTTAATTCAAACTAAAATACACTTAAAACAGCTGAAATCACATTTCCAGAAATTATAATTTATAGACAGCCATGTATCCAATTCTTTGCATGACCCTGTATACCATTTTATCTGTATTATACAACAGTAAATTAAATTCAGTTCAGCGTAAAAATGCACAACTCATTTAAAAACCACCTTTAAGTAACTTGCGCTCATACCCAGTAATCCTTGCGAATACTTTTGTGTAGCCCTGTATATGAATTATAGCATTTATATAACCATATACTATGCATAAATATAGTGAATCATAAAAGCGCATATCATAATTAAAAATGCATTTCCAGCAATCATCCTAAATGAACAGTACTTCGGATACAATATAGTATCTGAACTATATTGTGTGTGCCTGTAAATGTTATATACACTTCATATTCTACATGAAAAATTTATAGTATGTAAACCTCAGCGACGTATATCATTTTCATTATATATGAAATAGATTAACATAATTAAAGTACGTCTCAAACAATTCCCTCCACCGCTATATCATTATGTATTGGAATTTCTTTTTAGCCCTGTAAATGAACAATAACTATTCTTTGCATCTCGTATTCTTCAGAATGCATATTTTAGTACGTTTCATAAATGCATATCAATTTTTTTCTGTATGAAAACGTGTAAAATCATGAAAAAAACCTTTGAAACGATTTTTTCCCATAGGCCGTAATGTAACGGAATACTTTTGACTGTACCTGTAAATGAACTAAACATGCTACAAACGTCGTTACACATAGGGACCGTGCTATGGTAAAGGTCAATAACATCTAAAAATTTCAGAGCAATCCGAGTATATTTACGAGAGTTAGAGCGCGGACAGACGGCTAGACAAACCAAAGTCATAAACACTTTTCAACTTTGTTGAAAGGTGGTAAAAAGGAAATATAAAAGTAAAATAAATGATTGAAAGGAAATATAAAAGTAAAATAATGAACTTTAAAAAATATATACTAAAGCAGTTTAATCTATAAGCTTCTATCAGGCATGAAAAACACTTTATTTCAATGCTTAAATATAATATTTTATTTTTTAAGGGTGTATTTCAATCCAAACTGCTTATTTTCTGATTCATTTTTAAATTCCTTTTTGTTCTCAAACGCACCAAACTGAAAAATTCTCTTATTTAGAAACTACCTAATGTGCCGTGCTTCTCGATTTTTTGATAAATGCAGAAAATATTACAAAAAATGCTGTCAAAGTAGGCGTTTTGAACCGACTTTTTCACAGCGGAAGATCTGGGAATGAAAAAAAAAAAGGTCTTACTGAGAAAATAATTATTTAAAACTTAAATTCTAATGAATTGAGGGGAAAATGAAATCACACGGCCTCTTAAACATCTCTTCAAAAATCACCTCAGCAAGTTTCATGTTTTTACTTTTAAAAATGAGTCTGAAAATGTCTCAGAAAATATCGAGCTGTTGAAGGTGGAAAAATATTTTTTCGAATACACCTTTAATGCCAATATTTATGTGTATCGAAAACGTAGAAAATGAGTTTACAATCGAAGAAAATTTAATAACTGATTCTGAATGTCTATAATTAAATGTTTGGTTAAAATCGCAAATAGAAAAAAAAATGTTTAGATACAATTAAAAATAAATAAATAAATATACCAATTTGAAAAACACTAAAAATAATAATTAGTATTTTTAATTGTACTGTTAAACAACAACTAACTGCAATAGATGAATTAAATGCATTATTAGATTTAGCAATTTCTCAAAAATCTTTCCATATGTTATAAGGAATTCCTATTATTTTATAATTTTGGCAAATGTTAAATCTGAAAACATTGGTATGAAGATTCAGGATTTTAAATAATAATTTAAAATATTATTAGCAAAAAAAAAAAAAAAAAAAAAAAAAAAAAAAAAAAAAAAAAAAATCTTTCAAAAGTTACGCTATTATAATATGTAAAAAGACATTTTCCCACTATAATGTTAATTTCTAAACTGAAACAGTTTCGTAATATCATACTATTCGAATATAATATTTAACTCCAAAACAATAATGACGATAAATACTGTTATATGAGTGTTAGTAATCAGAAAAAAAAAAGGAAGCCGAAAAAAATTCCATATCACTGTCTCAATCTCAAGTAACTGCAAATTAATGTTTATATTCATCCCACTATGAATGTAGACATGATTTTTTTTTTTTTTTTGAGCGATGGCCGATTAACACATTTTACAAAATAGTGTCGATTAGGAAAATTTCGCTTCAAAACAATTCCAGATCAGTCACTTTCTATATGTATAATATAAAACTATTTAATTCATACTCGTAATATACAAACAGAAATAAAAAATTTAAATTAAATAAGACTTGCCTTTTTTAGCTGTAAATTAATAATATCCGAGTATTTTTGCCCGAAAATGGCAGACGTCTTTCTCTTACATTTAAAAAAAGCAAAAACAAAAGCTGACATTGTAGGCTTGGTCATGTTCTTTTCCGGCGTGTATTACAAAAAGTTCTCTGTTTACCCTGCGGTTGCGGTCATATCCGACGCAGACGATCTTCAGCAGCTGATTTTACTGTTTATTTGCAGTCCTAACTTTCAGGCGGAATAGTTTTATGAGTATAGTCTGTAATTAAAATTTTCTATTTGAAGAATTTTCCAATGCATTTTACCATTTCTTTTTTATCAGTTTCAAAAAAATTCATTTGAAAACGGAAGTTTATTAGATAAAACACTGCTTAAATTTTTAAAATGTGTAAAAATAAATTTAATGGTAATAATACCACCCCCCTTTTTTTAAGTAAAGTTTGTTTCATGCGTAATAAATAAAAAATATCTTCTTAATAAATAAAAAAAATGTTTTCAAGGATAAAAAAATTTTCTTTGTCAATCTGTCAATCTTTTTATGTTAATTTTCTGCAGAATAAAACAATTTGTAAAATAACTTTTTTAAAAGTCATACCTCTAAAACACAAATTGGAAATGCGAAAAATTAATTATATCATGTGTTTTGCATAAATTTTGTATGTATATTTTTTTTTTTTCGGAAAAGGCTAATTTTATTTAAAAAGGCTGAAAGAAGTAAATTTAAAAAAAAAAAAAAACAGTTACTAAAAATAGATTAACAGGAAAAAAATATGACTTGAATGCAAATTATAAAGCAATAAATGCATATATGACCAAACTCTGAAGATTCTTTCTGCGTGCTCATTAAAATCTGCAGACTTAACTGTAATAGAAAATGTTTAGTTTGAAATCACAGAAGTGTTTCGACCAGTGGTCGCCAAAAAAGTTAAAAAATTTCCTCCCTGCAAACTAAATATGTAAAGTGTATAGATTTAATATTTCTAATTCTAAATATGTTTCATATTGCTCCAGCACATAGCATTTTTCTGAGAAATACTTTTATAATAATAACAATCCGTGATGTATTATTATATTAAATTGCAATGCTAGATAAAATTGAAATCATGAAAAAAGTATACTTTCACTTCTTAGATATCAAATTGATAAAATATAGCATGGAAATTTAGTTTGTTGATACTTGTACCGTGCATTTTTCTTTTTCTCCCCTCTCCCTTCTTTTCGTGTCCGAATTTACTATTTGCTGTCCACTAATATTCATTCCTTATGCCGCTGTAACTAGGGCATGTTTTAAATATTGCTCTTCATTTTCAAAAATTTTTGAAGTTAATATTTTTGTCACACTGTGATTTACAATATGGTGGTTTTTTTGTCACATATATGACGTGACGTACGTTACATGCAGTGACATAACAGTGACGTTACAATATTTTTTTAATTGCCGGAAAAATAAAATTTTACAATAAGTAACATGTTTTAAAGAATTTTTGTAATTGTTTAAAGTTTTCCAAGAAGTTCACATCTCAGTCACAATGTGACATCACTGAGTGGTGGCATTTTAGTCACAGATGTGACGTGACCACAGTGACTTACAGTGACGTCACAATGACGTCACTGTGACCATGCGTGCTATGAGGGCCTGTATAACTCTTTTCGGAATTTTATTTTGAAGAACAAAATTAGAATGTGGTCTTATACTTTTTTACGAAACTGTACAAATGCCGAATATAAACAATGTACAGAAAGACATTGAAATTAGCTTTATAAATAATAACCGACTTTGGAATAAAGAGTTCTTGTTAGTAAATGGTTGAAGTGATAAGAGATCTACTTGAATCGCATTATATCGGGAAAATTTTATTGTTCCTACCAGAACCCTTAATGAGTTACCTTCATCATAATTTTATTTAACATATTCTAAACGAAGGTGCGATAAAGATATTATTTTTAAATAGTGGTAGGAACAATAAAAGTTTCCCTATAGAATGCGACCCCTGGATCTAGAATGCAATGAAATGATTTTGCACTTTTTTTTTTACAATGAGACGCACACGTTTCTAATCTTTCACATTTAGAGAGAGTGGTTGTTTTTTAATTCACTTTAATGAAAATTGGAATATCATTTGCGACTTTTCGTTTTTTAATACAAAAGTTGTTTAAAAAAAGTTTGCATTAAGCAAATTAAATCCTTCTTAAATTCAAATTATACTATTGATCTTTCTTCAATGCGTTATATATAATAATGGAAAATTTCTAATAAGTAAACAAAGCAAATGTATTTTTTAAATAATTAATAAGCAAAATATTTATATACTAGCTGTCCCACCCGGCGTAGCACGGACAAGTAATAATATTATTAAATAAATCTGAAATTTGTATCGCAGGTCGGTAAAGGGGGGGGGGGGGGGGTTCAGACGGTGCAAATTACCATGGCCCGACTCTTGTTGAGATGGAAAGTTGTGTAAAGTAAGTGGTTAAGATTTTGATTTTTTTTTTTTTTTTTTTTGTCCCATACTATAAACTTTTTTCGTCAACATCAATTTGTGAATCCAATCAAAATTTAATTATATTTTCAACATCTTAAATTTTTATTTAAAATCTTTAGATGAGAAAGTAATTACAAATGCATCATAAACTGTAATACTGAAAAAGAAAAAAAATTGCAAGCAAATACCACTAAATATAATCTTAAACTAGTCGGATGTACCCGTCCCAAAACTTTCTTCTATCTCATACGTGTCAATACTTCAAAATTCGTTATCACTTTGGCAAAGTTAAATGGCAATCTATGCTAATCATAAGGATTCTAAAAAGATCCGTGCATTAGTTCTTGAGATATGACTATCGCTGAAATCGTGTAAATCCAGCAAAATGCAGCATAGCAGCGCCACTTATAGGGTGATTTATACCAGAACCTAATCATCATCAACTTATGTCAACGTCTAACTGAATGTGAAATTTGTTGAAAATTCGTGCATTAGTTTTTAAGATAGAGCTATTGCGCAAATCATGACAAATGCAGCATAGCAGCGCCACCTGTTGAGCGATTTGCGCCAACACATAATCAGCAGCAATATTAATCAAGGTATACTTGAATCTGAAGTTTGATGAAAATTCCTGCATTAGTTCTTGAGATAGAACTATTGAGGAAATCGTTCTAAATGCAGCACAGCGACGCCACCTGTTGGGCGATTTACACAAACACGTAGTCAGCATAATTTCATATCAAGTAGTAACTAAATCCGAAGTTTGATGAAAATGTGCGTGTTAGTTCTTGGGATAGAGCTACTGCGAAAATAGTGTAAATCCTGCAAAATGCAGCATAGGAGCGCCACCTGTTGGGCGATTTACACCAAAACGTAAACAGCACCAACTTATATCAAGGAGTAACTGTATCTGAAGTTTTATAAAAATCCGTGTAGTAATTCTTGAGATAGAGCTATTGCGGAAATCCTGCAAAATGCAGCATAGCAGCGCCACCTACTGGGCGATTTACACCAAAGCTAATCAGCACCAATATATATCAGGGACTACTTTAATATAAATTTTGGTTAAATTCCGTGCATTAGGTCTTGAGATAGAGAGCCCACAAAATTTGTGTCACATACAGACAGACAGACGGACGGACGGACAGACAGACAGACACACAGACTCACAGACAGACATTTTGTAAAAACATTTTTTTTTTATCTCTGACCCCTAAAACTTGTAAATCCGTCAAAAACCGGAAGTCGAAAAATTTCATGAATCCAATACTTTCTTCTTGTAAAGATAGAAGAAAGTAAAAAGATACTATACAGCAAATTATATTTTTTGTAATAGAGTAAAGCCTGTTTATAACGGAATCGTGCAACCAACTGAAAAAATACAGGATTCTGCCCCGCCCCCTAAGAAATGCAAGTATGCTTTGTTCAATTTAAAGAGCCTGCATAAAACGAAATTTATCACTGGTCGATAAGTTCCGTTTAATAATCCATCGATAACTTACGTTTCCGACTAAGCAGATTTTATTGTATCTTGTTTCTAGTAGGGGCCCTGTATTGCAATTATTACCGGAACGTACAGACCCTTTGCACGGCCAGGTTGTATCATTTTATATCTTTACATCGTTTTTTGGTGCTATCTGTCGAAGGTTTTTATAAATGAAAATAATGTTTTTATTGATATAGATTCCAAAAAAAAAAAAAAAACCTTAAAATTGAAAAAAAATACCAAAAAATTTGTAATTAAATCGATTGGACAATGTAAAATGTAGCTTTTTATTAGTATTATTCGATTCATTTATAGGTTGTTTTTTTTTCTCAAATAATTCAATTAATTTTTTTTTAGCCAGTGTTTTTCGACAGGAATTCCTGTCTTATTTAATGCCCATATTACACTTAAATTTTCTTATACCCATATTTGAGACATTATAGTAGCCATTAGTATAGACACTTTTCCACATCTGTTTAACATTAATATATAAAGACTCATGACACCTAATTTTCATTTTAAAAATCTTTTATCTTTCTTTTTTGTACATATTAAATTCGAAATTTATAATTTACATTCTCTTTACTTTTCTTAAAAACAAAAACACATCTTTATTTAAAAAGAACATATATTCCGGTATATCGTTAAGACTATGCTATTTACCAATATATACTGCATTGTCCAATACTCTTTGGCACTTCTCTGAAAAAACGTTTTCGTCCCTTCTAGGTATTCATCAGTTTCAAATGGCGGCTCGCAGTTTCGCTTTTGACCATTTAATGTCTCTCTCTTTCGTCTTTCCTCTTTTTCCCTCTTCTCCCTTTTCACTTTCCCCTTCTTTCCAGCATTTTTAGCCAGCATTTGAGCCGCCATTTGAAACTGATGAAGTCCTAGTAGGGACGAAAACGTTTTTTCAGAGAAGTGACAAAGAGTATTGGACAATACAGTATATATTGGTAAATAGCATAGTTTTAACGATATACCAGAATATATGTTCTTTTTAAATAAAGATGTGTTTTTGTTTTTAAGAAAAGTAAAGAGAAAGTAAATTATAAATTTCGATTTTAATATGTACAAAAAAGAAAGATAAAAGAATTTTTAAAATGAAAATTAGGTGTCATGAGTTTTTATATATTAATGTTAGACAGATATGGAAAAAGTGTCTATACTAATGGCTACTATAATGCCTGAAATATGGGTATAAGAAAATTTAAGTGTAATTCAATTGATTGAAAATTAAGAATAATTAGAAACCCTTAAAATTGTAACAAAAAAAATACAAAATTTCTTTTAATTAAATACGTTGAACAATGAGATTTATAAAATGCAATATTTTTTTTTAATAATTCGATTCATTTATGTGCATTTCTTTATTTCTTTAATAATTAAATTGTTTTAAAGTTAGCAATATTTACTGTATATAGTGATTTACTTATTGCCATATTGATTTACAAATGCGGAACTTTTTTTTTTACTTTAGCTAACCTTAAAGAAGAATGAAATCCTTTAAATAGCAAAAATGTACTACTTCAAATTTCAACTTTGTCCTATCGAGTTTCGAACCAGAGTCTGTTCGTACAGAAAACTAAGGTGTTAAACGACTACGATACAAATGCTACGAACAATTTAGTAAATAAAAGCTCCGTATCGGAGCGTAAATGGTTTCTTCATTTCCTTTTTTTTTTCTCGTTGGTTTCATTAGAATAACAAAATAGATGGTTTTGTTGTCCGAATTCCCTCATATTTTAATGGATCGTAAATATAACTAAATACAAGCCCTTTTTTAAATTTCATAAAAAATATGCATATTTTAGAGGTAAAATGTTTAACCGAAATGGAGAGAATTCGCACCAAAATGTAAATTCTCTCCATGAGGTATAAAGTGTTATAAAGCGTTTGACGGTGCATTTGAAACGGTTAAAATTCATATTTTTAAAATCTTATTAAACCATCGATTTGAAGAAGGATTCAGCTTTATAAGCATATTTTTGGTTTGTCAGTACCTTTAAAATTGCATCCTGGGGAAGTGTTGCAATAAGGGAGAAAACGCTTTTTGGAAAAACGACCGTTTTTAAAAAAAATTTAAGGGGTTAATTGCGATATAATTTTTAATTGATTGCGGCATTTGAGACGTAAGACAACATGCCTTCCGTTTTTAACTTTACCAAGCGGTTTGGACTATGTTAGTTAATAAATCATGACAAAATACCTCCAAAATATATATTTTTTTTGTTCTTCATTTCGAACTAAATCATAGCTACCAACCTTTAGGCTTTTTCATACCACTAAAATTTTATAGAAAATATTATCTCATTCAATTGTCGAAATCTCATGATTAAACAAGGCGAAAATCTCCTTAAAATTTTAGTGGTAGCCAAAAAGCGTAAAAGTTGGCAGCTATGCTATATAAGCCTTCAGAGCATGCGTCACAGATTTTCCCCCGTCTCCTAATGACCGAGCTGGGTGTTTTAATGAGAGTAAGTTACGGTTGTTAGTTAATCACTCAAATAATTATAAGAATTTTATAATTCTGAGGCTCAGGTATATTAGGAGAGGGCTTGGACTATCTTCACGAAAATGTTGAGCCTCGTACGTACCGTAGATTTTACTATCCATCTCAAACACACACACAGACAGACAGAGGGATGTGTTCTTTTATTTGTATAGATTGTTAATAGTTTCATTTTATTATTAAAAATAATAATAAATGGCGTTACCTTTTCCTAAACATTGGACTTTGTGGACATAAGTGGCTTATTTTAATTTATTTAACAGATGCCCTCTGCAACTGTTTTCCATGATTACTACAGGCATTTACCAGAAGGAAGTGGATACATTTTAAAAGTTTTATTTTAAATTAACTATTTCGTGTAATTTTACTGGTTCATGAACAGAATTAATGAAATATAATTTTTTTTTAATACATCACTTAATGTAATTTTTGCATTACTATGACAAGATATCATATAAGAAGTTACACATATGCATATTTGCCAGATTTTCAGTATTATTTTATAAAAGTGTATTAATTGGACAGAAATCAAATAAATATGTTTTAAAACTGAAATTTTAACTTAAACGTAGCACAACTAGAAGCATTAATTCAAATTAAAGTTTGTGGGGTTCATTACATGTATGTTTGTCCCATGAGTAGTCCAATTTCCTTATTTACTTTCTGAAAATAATGAAACACAATATTCTAGTGGTTTTCGTACCGCTTCACTTGAAAAAAACATATAATAATAATAAAAAGAATTATGCAAATAAATAATATAAAATTAAAAAATATATTAAAATTCATCAGACATACAAGTAAAAATTACATAAATACATTTAATACAATTAAATACAATACCTAAATTTTGAATCTGTGAACCCACTCTCCCATAAAATCGCAGTCATTAGAACTTTAATCCACAGAGCTAAATGTTATTGTAATACTGATGCAGCCTTCCAATTTGAAAAAAAGAAGATATTTAGTGACTTAAATCAAAATGGCTATCCTTTAAGATGGTTAAAAAAGATTTTTTCTGAGCACCGCGTGTCATCCTCTGTAATTTGTAAGGCTCCCGCTATTTACATATCTCTACCATACAACAAATATCTTTCTGAAAAAATTCTAGCCTTTTGAAATCTCATAATATCTGTACATCATTCAAGCAACAAAATGTTTTGAAAAATTTACTTTGCAAATCTGAATCAAAAATTGCCTCCTTACTAAGAATCGGTTCAATTTACAGTATCCCATGTATAGATTGCGACTCGTTATACATCGGCGAAACTGGTCGTACTTGCGCCATTTGCCTTGCCGAACATAAACATGCCTACAAATCTGGAAGCCTACAGTCTAAAATTGTACAGCATTCTTTAGATACCGACCATATCCCAGATTTCGCAAATATGAAAGTTATCAGATCCGGTTGCAATAATGTTAAAAGTAGAGTTTTTCTGGAAGGTGTGTTCATTCGTAAGCAAACGTCGCCGATAAATGAATCATGTGCACTTCCTCCTGAATACTCAGCATTGTTTTGAAATTTTTATACTTCATTTAATTTTAACTGCTAGTAATTTTTAACTGTAAACATGATATATAGTTTTCTGTCATTTGAATGTTATTTATTGCACTGGTGAGGGGCTAAAATGTAGCTCGAAACGTTTGCTTTTTAATTGTATTAAATGTATTTATGTAATTTTTACTTGTATGTCTGATGAATTGTAATATATTTTTTAAGTTTAAATTGTATATCAGACGTTAAACAATGATTATTTATTTAAATAATATAAGTTTGGTCTGTCTTACTCACTGTATAGGGAACTCAGGGAACCCAAAATTCAAATGTCAATTTGTTTTATTTTATCAGCAATGACTACATCTGGCTGTAAAAAAGTAATATCAGAAGCAATTTTGCAATGTCATATTGAATTTTAAAAGACATGAAGCATTTTTTTCAGCGATAACAATGCACATCACACTTTTTACAATATATATAAAAACATAAATTTCTAATGCCATTACATTCTGCGATTTCAGTGATTATTTTATACATGTTTATATATATATATATATAATGAGATCTATAAATTAAGGAAACAAAATAATACCGTATCACTTGTACAGTAGTGGAAAATTGGCGCAGAGGCGGAGTCTATCGACACCACTAAATTTTAGCAGTATTTTGCGGCATATCTAATGACATAATTTCCGAGTTTTTATTAAGGTGAATAATACAATAAAAAATTAGCGGTGTCAATAGGCTCCTCCTCTGCGCAATTTTCCACCACTGCTTGTATATTCTCCAATTTGAGATTTATGCAAGTTGAGATCTAGTTAACAATTTAATAATTATTATTCGTCTTCTAGACGACGCTCTTGATAACTAAACCTTCGATACTCAACCCATACCTTGAAACGAAATTGGAGTGAACGAAAATAAATGTGATAACTGGGTAGCTTTATGTATTAATGGAAAGTACAGATACGACATTTTTTATATTCTGAAATATTTTCAAATAAGGTCATTGTGTCTAAATAAGAAGCGATTCCCCACAGTTTTTTATCATTTAGGATATAATTGCCCTTTTATTAAATAAATATATATTTTATTAACAAGAAAATGATGGAATATGCTCGATTGAGCTCAAAACTAACTTGTTTTGTAGACATTGAGTCACAGTCTGTAATATAAGCAATTAATATACGATCGTCGCATTTAGATTATTTTTGTCCCATTTATAGTAGATAATATTAATTTCAAAAACATTATAAAAATACTTGCTTTCCTTCCATAAATAAATATGCACATTAGAAAAATCAGAAGCTGTTCACACAATGGAGTTATGCATACAGAGGAGGAGACATATAGCGTACTGTCTACCAGTTCGAGTGAAGTAACTCAGGGGTTTGTCACAAAATGGCGGCCTCGTTTTTAAATAGGATTAACATTTTCTGATTATCGCCGGGGGAAAACTTCCCACCAGTAAATTTCAATAGAAAATGTTTTCTTATTTAAGCACCTTATTTATGAAAATATTTTCTCAGAAATGTTATAAAATTTTCTACTTATTTTTACTGGTGTCAGTTTGACCAGGTATTATAGTGTTTTTCACAGACACTGACACAAGGTTGTTTAGGTTATCACAATATGGAGGAAACGCAGAGCCTGACTACCGCCAAAGTGAGCTTCCACCAGTAAAAATGAATAATTGTTTCTGCCATTATTTATAACTGAAATTTTGCATTAATATGCCGTTTAAATAAGGAGAAAATTTCTATTTAAATTTACTGGTGGAAGTTTCCCCCGGCAGCAGAGCTGCCAAGTTGACACCACGCCACCGTAAAATGTGGGTTAACCCCTTGAGGAGAAAGCAATTACGTTTGTGTAATGCTGAAATCCCTGCCGGAAAATTAGACAAAATTTATTTATAAATAAGGAAAAGCAATTTTACAACCTTTTTTCCATGAAAGTTAGAAAAGTAAAATTTCATAAATTTTTTCTGGTGTAAATCTTTATTAATTGTAGGTGGGATAAAATATATCCCACCGCCCCTCAAGGGGTTATTTTAACCCTGGTTTAATACACTTCGAACCAGAAATTTTTTTCAAAGATGAGATTAAATAAGTTCCACATAGAAAACTGGAATTAAATAAATAAAGATTCCAAATAAATTTTCTGATTCGAAACGTTTTTAAATTGGGTCAAATTAACCCATGCATTACGGAAGATTAGTGCAAGCTTGGCACCTCTGCGGCTGTAATTAACCCCCTGCGAAAACGGTTACAGTTGAAGATTCAACATTTTAAAGCTATGTCAGTTCCTTTTTATGAATAGTTCCATGGTTCATACACCTGTTATTAGGAATAATTATCATGATAAACAACCAATCGCAATCAAGCAACCAGACGACGTCAGTCTGATTTTTTGTCATGCGTTCTGAGCGGTATGTCTAAACCTGGGACCCTTCCATCACTAGGCATATGTTCTACCATCTCAGCCAGCTGTTCACAGCTGAATGATGCGCTTTATAGGATATTCTTCATAGAATTGGTGAGATTTATTTCTTCCTTGTTTGAATAACTCTGTTCGTTGATAAATAACACTTAGTTGTTATGGTTTTTTTTAATTACGACTTGTGTTATTTTTTTATTAGAAATATATCTAAGTGCTTTTCATTTAATAGAGAGATATAGTTAATATTATTTTGAATTCATATCCTGAAAAACAGCGTACAAATAACTCATTATTAAATATGCTTGCATTTTAAATCTTACATGAAAATACTCCTTTCAAACAAAATGAGGTATTTTGTTGTGTGTGTGTGTGTGTGGGGGGGGGGGGTTATGTTTAAACAATAACGCAGATTTCTGGTTGCTAATCTGCAAATTATTAATACATACAAATATGTACATATATATTAAACTGTTGATAAATTCAGTAATTGTAACAAAATTTTTACGACTTTTATAATAAAGAAGTAAAACTAAATTGTGAGGAGTAATAAAAGATATATATATATACATATTTATAATAATTTTAAAATAGTCAGCGAAAAAAAGTAATAAATCAAATTTATATTTTAAAATAAATTATTGACATAGATAAATGCTGCACATGTCAATTTCAAAAGTGAGTACGCTGTAGTTTAGTGCTGCACAACCTTTTTGCCAGAAAATTGTTTGCCACCGCAAAAAATGTAAAAGTAACATTTGAATTATGTAATAGCAAAGTTTCAGTCAATTAATTGGAAAACTTATTCCAAAGAAAAATAGTGGTGACGTTGGTGGCCCATGGGCCACAGGTTGTGCGCCCCTACTGTAGTGAATGTAAATAACGTGTATATATTTCATTGAAATTCTCATTCATTTTCATTCCACTGAGTACATTTACCAAAGTTAGATTCAGATACACGGACAGACACACAGACGGGCGGCAGAAAGCCTTAAACACTTGTTGAAATTGTTGAAAACGATTACACGTGTTTACAGTTTGAAGTTATCAAATAAAGAATGCACCAATAAAATTAAACGATTTGTTCGAATCTTTTTCTGTTGAACCGTAATTAAACCGCTAAAATATTTTTAGTGTGAAACTATGGAGGGCATGCACGTAATATACATTTTATATAAAATTACTTAACCCATTTATGCCTGAATATTTGTTTTTTCAAATGTAATGGTAAAATCACTTTAAAATGTTTGAAAATGGACTGAAATAATACGAAAAAAGATTAAATTATTGAAATATAAACGCACTAAATATGGGAATATGCAATAATAATTATAAAAGTGTAATATGCACAATTTTATGTTTTATTTAAATTTATATAAAATAAGCTTTCAAATTGTATATTATATACTAGAATAAATATTTTCTAGGAATTACTAAAAAAATTATATTTATTTCTTTACAGACACTAATAACATTATAAGTGTTATTAATAATAAATTATGAATAATCGTATATGAGGCTTAAAAACAATTTATTTCATATTTAAAAGGACTTTACATAAATAACTATCCCATAAAGGGCTAATAAAAATACACTAGAACCCCGGTAATCCGAAATTCCGGTTAATCCGAACCGATTTTAATTTCGAAAATTATACTTGAACAGATTAACTGAAAAGATTAACTTACAAAATTTTCCGGATTACAGGATGTATGTCAGGAAAAACGTGTACAAATTAGAAGTTGAAAAAAAATGGCAGTAAAGCATGTTTTTTATTCTTTAAAGAGCTTGAATTAGAATTAAAAAATACTGAATAATATATATACATGAATGTAAAATGGAAACGTGCACTAATGGCATATTCGTAGAAGCGATCTTAAAAAAAGTCTCGAATATAAGTTTGTTCGCCAGTCCCTATAAAATTCTTTCTAAAATGCAAAAAGTATTTAATTATGACGATAAAATTTTATTTTTCTTTCAAAAGTTTGATTTCGCAAATAATCTACAGAATTTTTTTTTGGACCTCACTCTTCGACGTGGTGACTGAGCTATTTATAGATTCGCGATTTTAAACCCTTTATAATGCATTGTTACGCAATACCTCATTCTGAACAGGGTTCGTAGGGGACCTTGAATTTCCAGACTAAAGAATTCTTCGGTACCAGTATTTTCTTATGGAAAACCTCTCCTTAAATAAGTCAAAATTTCGCCCGTTTAAGCTAGATTTATTTTTCTGTAAAAAAAATACTGATATTTGACCTTGAAAATAACGGTACCCGTACGAACCCTGCTGAAGTTCCATCGGATTATTAGAATGCCGGATTAGATGATATTTACTGTACTACTGAGTAACTTATAACTTACATTCTTTTAGCACGTACGCATATTTTTCTTTATTTTTATTGGAATTTCGGGTAATCCGAACAGGTGCCGGTCCCAATTATTTCGGATTAGCGGGGTTCTAGTGAATGTATAATTCGTGCCTAGTGCCCTATACATTTTTTGTACAGTATAAATATGCATAAAAATAGGCTTCTTTGATAAATTTAAAAGAATTTTACAAGCTAAGATTATGACTTATTTATTTAGATCTTTGATAGAAAAAATACAAATAAACTAACTTTTTACATTTCGCCATGTTAAAAAATGAAAAATCTATAAACCACAGTAAAGCATTCATTTAAACAAATAAATATCCATCTTACGCTGTCATCTTTCGGTAACAGATAAATGCATTTATAGATAATTATTTCATAAAATTTTCATGTTATAAGGAAGAAAAGAAAATTATATAAATTTATTAATATTTATATTATATTATATTATATTTAAATTATGTTAAAATTTTAATTTCGAAGCGTCCCAAAAATGGGACACTAGGCATAAATGGGTTAAAATTATAATAATTTCTGTTTCCAAAAATGAGCATGCTGTAGTGATTTTATACAACACGTATATATTTCCTTTAAATTCTCATTCATTTTCATTTCACTGAGTACATTTACAAAAGTTAGATTGCGGATCCACGGACAGGCACACAGGCTGACGACAGAAAGACTTAAACACATTAAATTATGGAGGAAGTTGTTGAAAACGATTACATGTGTTCACAGCTTGAAATTATTAAATGAAGAAAAGCACGAAATAAATGAAACAATTTGTTCGATTTTTTTTCTTCTTTCAACCGTTATTAAACCGCTAAAATAATTTTAGAGCGAAACTATGGAGGGTATGCACGTAATATATATTTTTAAAAATTACTTAAAATTATAATCGTTTACAATTGAATCGAATAATTATTTAAAGAAAATGATGTAACTCTAGAAAGCTCGGAAGGAGTCGATTCGACTCCGACTTAAATGCCCATTGGAGCCAGAATTTTTTTCATAAAATAAGTTAAATTTAAGCGACACAGAGTTACGTTAAATAAATCAGTTAAATAATTTTAAATACAAATTCTGGAATGAAATATTTTTGTGAAACTTTCCGGGTAAAATTTCCGGGCGTTCTAGTATTAAAGAAATAGTTGACTTCTTGAATTACAGACATTCGATGATTAGATAAGGCAATGATAACTATGGAATTTTAGTGGTGTGCGGTGAGTCACAGTTTGACATCCCTTGAATATAGGTATGACTTTTAACCCCTTAATTCTCGCTCCCGTGATATTCACGGGATGTGTCTTTTATTCATTTTATTCTATTTTGTTTGATTCCCACCAGTTTTGTAAAATAGTGTAAGGTATAATTTTACCTGTCATTAAATAAGGTGAATATTTCTTTCACAAAAAAGTGGTGCCAATGAGCAATTTGAATTTTTAAACCGTAATTTAATGCAACCGTTAAGGGGTTAAAGTAAAATGAACATCATTAATTTACATTTTATCCCAAAAGTCCCTGACCCATTTTTAAATTGAACATAAAATAAAGTAATTGAAATTAAATTTAGTGCGGTTGGGACACAAATACTTCTCACAATTAAAAGTTTTCTTCAAGTGAATGAAACAATTAGTTCCAAACTTCTGTCATAGATGACGCCAGTTGTTCGTATGTTTGGTTTGAAACATGTATTTTTTTATGATTTTCAGATTAATTTCGATTTGGTTTCGAAGTACTAATGTGCGCCTTTAGGTTTTCGCTGGGAGTCGCATTTCTGTGTCACAGCGTCAAAACTAATCGGAAAATCGAAAAAAAACGCTTATTTTAAACCAAACATATAGACAAGTGTCTATGGTCAAAGTTTGAAACTTATTATTTTCATTCGCTTGAAGAAAACTTATCATTGTGAGAAGCATTTTAGTCCAAACCTTACTCATTTATGTCAATTACTTAATTTTACATTGAATTTTAAAATTTGTCAGGGATTTTTGGGACATCCTGTACTTTTGATTACCTATTTATAACAATTAATTTTCAGATAGTGAAACATATATTTTCTTTTATGTATTCTGTTTAGTTATTCATCGCGAAAATCGAGAACGTTATAAATGGACTTATACAAAATAGTCCGCGAATTTAAGTTCCTAAAACATCACATAGCCATCATTTATGAGCTCCAGAATGGCTGGCTAATTTCTCCGAAACCAGGTAAGCTAGAGCTATAATACTGATCTCTTTCTTTTCGTAACCTCGAGCTGTAGATTATGGTACCTCAATTGTCGAAATCTGTTCAGTGGTTATAAAGTTTTAGGCATTTAAATTTCTTAATCTCGATCCGTATTGTTTTCAGCATTGGCCTTGACCTTCTGAATTTCGACAAACTTCCCGAGCTTAAGAAAACCTTTACCAATATATAAAATGAAACCTATTAATTTTTTATGTATATTACGTCAAGTTGATCACTTTGACATATAAAACATGTATTTTTGTTGATAATTAAGTGAACTATGTAAATTATAATAATGGATGCTGTCGAGCTTTCACTTGCCATCTTCGATGGAATGTTGAAACTGTGTTGTGTTTGCATACATTTTAAATATATTTACTGAACTCATCTTCATTTATTTTTGTCTTTTTTACGTGTAAAAATGTATAACCTTTCTTACGGTATGTGTTTTATAAAGTTTTATTCAGTATTTAACTTTTGGTGAGTGTTCGAATAGACCCCATACGTGTATTTTTTAGTTTCACTTTACTTTAGTGTGACCCATAGACATTTCATTAGCGTGTTTACATTTTTAACAAATCTCAAGAGATGTCAAACTATCTTTATTTCAACCAACAATCTACTTTTATGGGAAAATCAAACTGTCTTCCCAGCCCCGTCGCGTATCTTGTCTTGCTAGGAGGTTTTAAAGTATTTTTTTTTTTTTTTTTTTTTTTTTTTTTTGTTTATAAAGTGCTCTTTTGTGAGTCGATGGTTCGCAGCTGTCCCAGGGTTACTTTGCTGTGTTTGTCGTGCGCTAGTGGCGCCATCTAGTTTGGCTATAAATTTTTAAATGCGTTGTGTTTAATGAATTTACTCTTAAATAATAATTTTATTTTTTACGGAAATGTTTAGTTTCTTTCACTTTTAATATCGAGTAGTCTTCGTCGCCTACTCATTATATGGTGTAATTTACATATTATAAATTATATGCAAATGTTTCTGTGATTATAAACTGAGTTTGTTTTTAGGAAATTTTTTGCCGTTCTTACCCAGTCAGAAAGTTGTACATTATAATGAGTTGTATTAGTCTTTATCTGTATTTATTAAATCTTTAGCTATTATTTCTAATAAGAGTAATGCTTCAAAATACTTAGAATGTAAATAGGATGCTACATTATGTTTATTAGTTTTTGTTTTCTTCTTCTTCTTTTCTTTATAATGTTATTATTTCTTCACATTTTGTGATGTATCCCATTTGTTCAAAATCATGTTTTCTTTTTCACATTATTTACAACCACAATGTGTCTTGTTATGTTTTTTGTCCTCCCCCCCCCCCCTTTAATTAAGGTTTCGTTAAACTGTCAACTTTAGTTATCATATTTATTTTTAATGACTGTTAATCTTTTTTCATTCCCCCTCGCCTTTTCATTCTAAAATATACATGCAAAATTCTAATGAACTTGTACAAGTACTGCTATTGCTTCTAAATTTTTTTTTTCTTTTCCCCTATTATTATTTATTTATTTTTCTAATACTAGTTAAAAATATGGACAGACACGTAGTCGTTGAAGAAGCTTAAGTCTTCCCCCCCCCCCCCCCCGCCTTTTTTTTTTTTTTTTTTTTTTTTTTTTTTTTTTTTTTTATTTTAATATAGGACGCTTATCATGATCTAAAATTCTCATTAGCTCTTCTAAAATCTTTTCGCAAGTAAATTAACTTAAGCTCTCCCACTTTAACACAAAGGCTTTATTTTATTTATTTATTTTTTTTAAATATTTTTTTTTAAACTAATTTATTATTATTACCATTTTTTTTTTTTAACCTTAACCTCGCATAAACTGTCTTAAAGATCTGTAATGTCTGCTTTTAGCTTCTAAAATATTAATTTATAGCAATAATATTAATGTTAATTTTGTTCTTTTATTTATTTATTTATTTTTTTTAACTGTTAATATTAATTAGCATAAGCGTTTATTCTTTCTTGACATTGTTTTAATTTTTTTTAATTATTTTATTTATTCTTTTAGTTTGTATTGAAAGCAATTATTTGCCCCCCCCCCCCCTTTTTTCCACCTTAACTTGTCGTTTTACTGATTAATCGCATAGTATTAACTCTGATGGTTTCATAATAACTCTCTACTTGCAGTCTACGAGAGTTTCGACTGCCACTGAGAATTCTTACCCAAAAAATTAAGAACAAATACGAAATTATTCCGACTTCTGCGCACTTGCGTGTAAGGCATTTTGAGAAGAGTGTATTTTGACTTTTGGATGGCTGCGATTTGTCGGCTGGTCTTATCTTTATCTCTCTATATATTTTTTAAAGCCTATCCCATAGCCTAAACTTTGTAAGTAACTCTTTTCTATAAAGTTCATAGTATTGCCCCCCCCCCCCCCTTCTGTTGCAGTTTTTAAAAATTGTTAAATTTTTGTTCTGCTAATAATTTTACTTTCATGCCTTTACCGGAAGTTCTTTTTTTTTTAAGGATTGGCGTATTAATTTGTATGTTTTTTTTTTTTTTTTTTTTTTTTTTTTTTATTAGCCACTTTTAATGTCCATTTTTCTGCAACAGTTCCTTGAGGGACATTTTTTTTTTTTTTTCTCTCTCTCTTTTTGGAGTAGTCAATATTATTTTCTGGAGTCTTGAACACTCACAATAAATTAAAGTTCTATAATATCAGTTTTTTTTAATATTTATTTATTCAATGTATTGTTATTTTTACAATCTCGTTTCAGTAAACTCGGGAAGTATTTCACAATTGAGTGTATCCCCCCCTCTCATTTCGGCATAAATTTCTGTCTTTATTTTTATTTTATTTTATTTATTTTTAATTTATTCTACAAAATTAATCTTCCCATTTTTGATTTAATTTTATCTTAGTCATTTTCGTTGATTTCGATCACCGGTTTTTGCTTTACACTTATCTATTATTCCTTTCTTTCAAAGAGATCAGTGTTGTTCTCTAGTGATGCCTGGTTGTAATTTTCTGAGAGTACTTTTTATTGATAAATTGTGATTATATAAGTAGCTGTAGTGAGAGAAAGTAAGAAGTTTGCGCTTTTAAATAAAGTAAAGAATAAAATGTTGGCAAAGGGCACTCCAAATAACTCATTAGTCGTTCAAAATTCCTATTCAGAGTCTGGAACCGACAATTCATCTAACAACGACGGAAATAAGATTGTTGATGGTACACAAGTGGAGTTATCAACAGAAAATCATAACCAACTAACGAGTTCTGAAATAACTGACGGGTTAAGTTTAGAACATTCAATGCCACTTCGTTCACAACGAATTAGAGATCTGCGAAATAATTCAAATGAGCAATCTCAAAAATCACCAAAAATAACCAAATGTTCACCATTAAAAGGCGAAGAATTGATTCCTTATGACGAACAGAAGGCATCCCAAATGACAACAGAGGTACTCATAAATCAGATGTATTGTCATTTAAAAGAACATGAAAAAGATAGTAAAGAATATGCTCAGTTATACCGAGATCATCTAAAGCAGAGAGCACATAATTGTGAAACGGAATTGGAGAAATTAAGAAAACAAACAATCACAGAAGAGCAGCAGGACATGACGCAGCTAAAAGAAAGTGTGGATCAGATAAATGAACAATTGCAGCAGCTGAAAGCCCAGTCCCAGGCAAAAACAACAAAAGACAAACTTACCCCAATCATAAAAAACCTTAAGGAAGTAAGGCAGATATTAAACAATAAGGCTATGGAAGTAACGGCATTTAAAGCCATCATAGACAGCCAGAAAGGATACATAAATTATATGGAAAATTCAAGATCTGAAAAAGAAGCGCAAATGCTTAACGATATGCAATTCCTTTTAGAAGAACACCAAAGCAAAATTAAAAAGCATTTAGAGCAACAAACAAAGGCCATACAAGAAGCTCTACAAAAATCAGCAACCAATGTGACACAAGCTTCAGACATGCCACAACGTGATGACCAGCAGAATTTCACATTTGCTGAAATGGCGAACTTTCCACCATTGCCAAGAGACCGCCCATCAATTGTAATAAACCCGAAGAGTAATGAAGTAACACTTCCCATAATGAAAAAGATGTTAAACAATCTAAATATGCATGACTTGCCAAAAATGGATTGTCAATCGACAAGACATAACAAAATCATAGTAACCTGTAATGACAAACAAGATATAGAAACAATAAAGAGCAAATTAGCAGAGGTGGAAGATATATCAGAACTCATGGAAATAAAGGAACAGCATCCTAAAATGGCGAGGATAATAATCTTTGGTGCCCCAGAAGCCCCCCTAACACTAAAATCACATGATAAAGCTAATGGAAATAAAAAAGAAACGGATGTCGAACAACTCGACTTATACAAACAACAAATAGTTGATCCAGCACTACAACGTAGTCTAAAAAGAAAATCTGTAAACTATAAAATAATAAAAGTTCTCAAAGGACGTCAAGGACAGGCAGCCTCCCATTTAGTGCTGCAACTTGCAGAAAGAGATGCCATAATCTTGTTGTCTCAGAAAATTTGTATCGGCTTCAACAGATGTACTGTAAAACGCTACATTTCGATACAGCGCTGTTTCAATTGTCAATTAATCGGACACACATCTAGAAATTGCCCAAACGAAGAAGCGTGTGCGAACTGTGGTGGTAACCATAATGCGACAGACTGCACAACACATAAATATAACTGTGTTAACTGTAGACTCGTAGTAAATAGACATGGAGGTGATTATAGGAAGGCTGGTGTCTACACCCAACACCCAGCCTACGATCGCCAATGCGGCACTTATTTAAAGAAAAAAGCAGAGGCCTTGGCATCACTGAATCATAAAGGTAAATATTCAAGCTAATCCAGCCTAATCTACAACAGGAACTTCCGCCATTAAACTCAGTAAAATTCTTGCAAATCAACCTCAACCACTGCAAGGTTGCTAACACTGTAGCTGGGCGGCATATGGAGGAGAACTCCATAGATATCGCGCTGCTACAAGATGCCTACTGCGGTGGGGGAGGAGTTTTGCTTGGATTTCCAACCACCTGGAAGATTTTTGCCTCTAAAAAGCAATCCGCGCACTTGATAGTTCGGAATACTAGTCTGATTATAAATCATCTTTTCACGGGTGACCATTGTATTTTTATTTCCATAACCTCGGCGGAAGGTGAGTTCATTATCGGCTCAAACTATGTTGCACCTTCACTTGACTTGGATAACTCACTACAAGAGTGGCAGCACCTAATTACTCAAAGAAGACCTTTTTTATGTGGTGGTGATTTTAATGCGAACTCTCCGCTCTGGGGAAGTCCCAGAGAGGACGCTAGGGGGGAGAGTTTCATTGAATTTCTCGTCACTAACAACCTCGCAATCTCTAATATTGACAACCGTAAACATACATTCATTAAAAGAAATAAATCAGGCACAATCGTGGCAAAAGGATTCCCAGACCATACTCTTGTTAATCCTATTGCACTTACTTTTATTCGTAACTGGCAAGTTGTTGATATACACACATTTTCTGATCATAAGTTCATTGAATTTTCTCTTCAAACTACTCCTCTTTTAGTCACGCAACGCAGATACAATACAAAATTTGGAAATTATAAAAAATTTGATAAAATTCTAAAATCCAAACGAAACACACTTAATTTGACTTTGAATTCTATAACTAACACAGAAGAGCTTAATATATTTACAGAATTGCTAATAGACACAATAAAAACGGCGATACGAGCCACCTTCCGCCTTAAAAATCTTCGCAAAGCACCTGTTTTTACATTTTGGTCTCCGGAATTAAAATCAAAACGTAATTTACTAACAGCTTTGCGTAAAAAACTTAAAAATTTGAAACAGCTAAATTCACCCCCTGAAATTATCCAACAATTCAAATCCTCATACAACAAACAAGCTGCCATTTACAAACGGTCTATTCTTGATGCCAAAAGCGAAGCTTGGAGGTCCTTTTGTTCGCACCAGAAGAATCCCTTTGGTGTTGCACAAAAATTCTTTTCTGGGAAGTTCTTCACTCCGGATGAAATCCTCCTAGAGCGGCCTTCGGGCTTCTCGTCGAAACGTAATAATCTCGAATTTCTTACCAAACATCTTTTTGGTGAAACAGTCTATCCTAACCACAATAATCTTGACATTAAATTTTCGAATTACTCTGATAAGCCTTTTTCTAATGCGGAACTTCGCGCCACACTTGGCAAATTCAAGGATAACAAAGCTCCTGGTGCTGACTCTATTGATTTCCGAATTCTCAAACGTTCCTTTAATATATTACCAGAGATTTTTACCCAATGGGCCAATCTCTGTCTTTCTTTCCATTATTTTCCTCTAACTTTGAGACAAGGGGAAGTAGTATATTTCCTTAAGCAAGGGAAGACTCCCTCTGAACCCAGCTCTTATCGCCCGATCTGCCTGCTTCCGGTGTTAGGTAAATTACTAGAAAAATTAATAGCTAAACGTCTTATTATTTTCCTCGAATCAAACAAGTTATTAAGTAATAGGCAATTTGGATTCAGAGAGGGCAGATCATGTGAAAAAGCTCTTTCCGAAATCTTGACTTCCTGTGCTTTTAAAATTAGTGAAGGCAAATACACTTCCCTGGTCTCTCTTGATATTCAAGGCGCTTTCGACAATGTTGAGTGGAGAGACATTCTCCTCCAACTTAGCATTCTAAATTGTCCGGGTAATATTGCTGGAGTCATTCGTTCTTATCTTTCTGAGAGAAGCATTCTTGTTAACTGGGGAGCAGGAATCTCTATCCACCCACAGAGAAAGGGTTGTCCACAAGGTTCCTGCCTGGGGCCAATTCTTTGGCTCCTCATAGCTAATATTATTCTCTCAGAATTCGAAAAACTTGGTTACTTGCTTTTTGCGTTCGCGGATGACTTCAGCTTTATTTTCTCTGGTTTTCGGCGTCTGGACTTGGAGTTGGAGGCTGCTTTTGCTCTCCCAATTTTCTGTCAGCTGCTGGAATCACTGCACCTGCAACTTTCCACTAATAAATCCCAAGCCCTAACATTTGCAAAACCTTATAAACTTAAAAGGAAACCCACCATCAGAATAAATGGCACTAGCGTCCATCATGTCTCTAACCTTAAATTGTTAGGATTGTCAATAGATGAGCACTTGAACTGGTTCTCTCATATTAATTACCTTAAAATCAAACTAGTAAAATTTTATCATAACTCAAAAAGATTAACCACTAAATCTTGGGGTATTAAAAGCCATATGCTAAAAATTTGGTACTCTACTATTGTTGAAAAAATTATCACCTATGGAGCATCTATTTGGGGGGGAAATCTTACAAAAGCAGCACTTAATAAATTAGTTTCTATACAAAGGATGTTTCTCTTGCAAATTTCTAGGGGATATAGAACCATTTCCAGTGATGCTCTCAATATCTTGACAGGTATTCCTCCCATTTCCATTACCATTAAATATGAGTTCACTAAAAGCAACATCATCCATTTGGAGAATGAAGCTATCTCACAGCAATTTTTTCCACAAATGATCATTCAGCGTAAGACTCTTGGCTGGCAGTTTCATCCGGCAGATGAGACTTCCCACCTACAAGTAAACCCGACTATAAATTCTTACTCTCCCACTCAAAATGTTATGGTCTTCACCGATGGCTCACGCACTGTTACCGGAGTAGGTGCAGCTTTCTGCGCTACGAAAGGGAGTGAAGTGACTCATCGTTGGTCTTGCAGGCTGGATAACAATAATTCCATTTTCCAAGCCGAACTCTTTGCCATCTTTAAAGCTTTAGAGTGGATTTCTCAACAAAACCAAAATTTTTTAATTCCAGTTTTTAGCGATAGTCTTTCAAGCCTGCAGGCTATCTGTTCGTTTGGCTCAACAAATCCCCAGGTTACTGAGATTAAATCACTTCTCAAAAATCTTCTCTGGAAAACCTATTTAAGCCACGTTTCAGCCCATAAGGGTATCCTGGGAAATGAAACGGCAGATATGTTGGCAAAGGAGGCAACTGCTAAACCATCAGTTGATTTTTCACTTCCAGTACCGCACTCACACATCAAAAGACATCTACGCGCTCATTTTATGAAAAAATGGCAGGATTACTGGGACTACTCAGATAAGGGTAGATATACCTATGATCTTGTCCCAGTGGTAACTTTGGATCTTCTGCTGCTCACTCCATCCACCACAGCTTTCCTTACCGGTCATGGTCCTTTTGGAGCATACCTCTTCAAGTTCAAAAGAGCCCTTTCTCCTCTATGTGAGTGCGGTGATGATGCTGTTGCCTCTCATTATTTCTATAATTGTCCTTTAACAGCTCGCTGGCATATCCGCCGTCCTCCTGTTCTTCCAGTTGGTTGGTTAGCAAATATTTTATCGCGCCCGATTTTGCTCTCAAAGCTTAAAAACATCTTCAACTTCTTATGTAACCTTTCAGTTTTACTCCATCACTGAGACAGAGACTTTGATTCTCCCTTATTCAGTACCCAATGTTGTTTCGCAGCAACTTGTATAATATTGTCTAACTTTGTATAACACTGCATTATTTAATGTCCTTATGTTTGTTTCACAAAGCTTGCTAATGTAACATTTTTTTTTTAAAAATCTTATATATACCACTCCGCCCTCTGTCGCGCGTATTGGCGGGCTCAGCCTCGGCTGAAATTTGTAACCTTTTTTTTTTTTTTTTTTTTTTTTTTTTTTTTTTTTTTTTTTTTTTTTTTTTAAGACCTCAATAAAGGGGACCGGGAGGGACAATCTATGCTCTACAGACTCACTTCCTAGTCTGAGCAGTCCCTCTCGGGCAGTAAAAGTAAAAAAAGGCAGTAAAAGTACAACCTTTTAATTTTAATTGAATCTAACTTAGCGCTTAATATGACGGCAATAATATTTAGCTTGTAAATTCCAGAAAACCATCATTTTGCATTAATACCAAATAAAACTGCATGTTTTAGTAGTATGCATTAAAAAAATAAAATTTCTTATTATCTTTAAATATATATGAATTACGTACAGCTCATATTCAACATATTAGAATAATTACTTTTTTTTTTTTTTTTTTTTTTTTTTTTACAAATTCAAAATACCGTTTGGTAATTTAATGTCTTTTAATAAAAATATGCAAACGATATTTTTATTAAGAAATTATTGTTGATTAAACCTATTTATTTTCTTAAAATTAATATCATTTTCGAAAAGATTAATTGAAAAATAAATATTATGAAAAGTCGAAATTTTAGAATATTTATTCAAGTGCTTCAAAATATTAGAATATTTCATATTAATTCTCCTTTAATTATCACCAATTCATAACTGGTGTCATCATTGACTAATATGATGATTTTATTTAAAATCGGTATTCTTTTTGAATTTGTTTACTTTTTCTTCTTAAAATGGGACGTGTGAGTGATATTCCTGACTCTATTAAACTTCGTATGGTTGATTTGTATTGGCACGTTAAAAATCAATGTTATATTGAGATTTATTTACAGTGTTCGCAATCAAGCATTAGTAAAATACTAAAACAATATACAAAAAAATGGAAAATTTCAAAATATCTACCGAAATGGCGGCCGAAAACCGAAAACATCTGCTAGAGATGACAGGAAACTGAAGCGTATAGTTAAGAAAAACCATTTTAAAAGTATGTGATTTTTACACCTAAATGGAAAGAAGAAGGAGTGAGGTTTCTACATCGACAACATTAAGACGGCTCCATATGTTTAAGTTTGAATCTCGTGTACCGAAAACAAAACCTCTCATGACTGCAAAACAAAAGCGTATAAGATTGAATTGGTGTGAATCAAGAGGTTTACGGAGCGAAGAAGATTGGAAAAATATATTATTTAGTGATGAAAGTATGTTTTGTGTTTCATATGGTAATCAAGATATTCCAACTTGGAGAATGAAGCAAGAAGCATTTGATAAAGAATGCCTTAAACGTTCCGCAAAATTTTCTGCTAGTGTCACGGTTTGGGGTTGCATGAGTGCAGAAGGACCTGGAAAGCTATGCACGCCTACGAAAAGGTTAACTCTCAAATATATCAAGAAATTTTGGAATATTAGATGATTCCATCATTAGAAGATTCATTTGAAGACGAATTCATCTTTCAACAAGATTTAGCGTCACCGCATACCTCGGTGTCAACTAAGAACGGGTTCCGCCTACGCAACGTTAAGGTACTTCCTTGGTCACCAAACTCGCCAGACCTTAATCCCATCGAAAACGTATGATGTATAATGAAGAAAAAACTCCAAGAAAATCCTCCTTAGTGTAAAACTGAGTTATTGGCACGCATAAAGTCTATTTGGGATAATATTGATAGAAATATTTGTAAACACCTTGTACATAGTTTGCAAGATCGATTATACGCTGTTCTGAAAGCTAAAGGGGTTACTACAAAATATTAACTACCAATTACTTCATATTCATAAGGTAATATTGTTGCTTAAATTAAAATATTCAAATATTTTGAACCAATCTAAATTTTATACTAATATTTTGATGTGTTTCAGAAAGGTGTATACCTGATTTATTGTACTGTTTTATATTTTGTAAATGATAAAATCTTATCTAAAAATTCCAGGTCTAATTTATAAGAAATTTAATTGCATTTACTTAGTATAAAAAATAAATCAATCAAAAATATTGATAATCAAAAATTGAGATATTACGTCTAATTCAACCATATGGAAACGCATAACACATTTCACAACCCATTTTCGGCTGTTCCCGTCTACAATCGCAAAATTACCCAATTTTTTTCATCAGCCCTGTACACGCAGCTCTTATGTATCTATTAACTACATGCATGCAAAAATTTAGTTCACTTAAGAAATACATGTACTTCAGCTGAAAATTCTCCTTCAGCAATTTCATCTAATAAGGAGAATGGTACGTGAATACGTTTGTGTAGCCCTGTATATGAGGTATAGGATTTATATATAACGAGTAACGTGTAAAAAATTAATTAAATTTAAAGACGCAGACGGAATTTTAAACCGTGCACTCCAGCAAATATTACTGAAAGCAGTACTATAACTGATTTATTTTGTGTGTCCCTGTAAATGAATAAAAAATGCTATGAATGTTCTAACGTGATCCTGGTGAAATTCAGTGCTTTATATCAGTTTCAATACATTTGAAATAGCATAATGTCATTACAATACTCTGAAAATGATTTTTCCCCATATACCGTAATGTAATGGAATACTTTTGAGCGCCCCTGTAAATAAACGATTAATCCTTCATACTTCATGTACAATACCAAACATGCTTTGGTGACCCTAAATAACCTTTACGAATTGCATGAAAATCCGAGTATATTTACGGGAGTTAGAGCGTGAACAGACGGCCAGACAAACCGAATGCATAAACACTTTTCAACTTTGTTGAAAAGTGTTGAAAAATAGTCACCCGTTAAAGTCCTGTCCGTGAAGAGAAGCTTTTACTTATGCTTACTTTCAAACAAATTTGCTTGTAGATTTTGATGTCATTCAATCACTACAGCATTTTACGAATGGACGTACTTTTCTCCTGAACGGGTTAAGTGGAAGTGTGGAAGAGTTATAAATAGTAATTCTGGTGTGCAATATTTTTTAATAAACATGAGTAAAATTTCCAGCATTTCTAGTGTAAAGCAAATACATCATTATTAAATTCAAATCTCGATAATGGACTTTCATTAATACATTTATAAGTAATAATGAAAAGCCTCTATTTTTAGATTTCACAAGCTCCTTTTAATTAATAAAATTACAATATTAACAAACTCTTTTTCTTTTTCTTTATTTATTATTTTTAAAAATATCCTTTATTCTCTGTCCATTCCCAGTTTTTGGTGTATTTAAGGGGACATACGATCCTTAAAATCTTTAAAGGATCGATTTTTTGTTTTTTAATTTATTTGACAGCTAATGTTTTTCTGAACAATTTGCCATAAACCGCAAATTATTATTCGCAATTATTCGTAAATTTACGTTCATTATAGTAAAAGTTTTAAATTAGCCTTGGTCTGTTTCAAGCGAAACATTTATGTTTAAATTGATTTTTCTCAAAATCGATATTTTGTTACTTGCGCGCACGATAACTCCAAACGTATTAAATGAAGGGTAATGATTCGAAACTTTACATTTATCTTTACTAGATCATTTTCTTCAAATTGACCTAAAACCTAAGAAATTTAACAAAAATTATTGAATGTATGGGTATTTGAGTGACAAAAGTTATCAATTTTTTTATATTTCTATTTTGAAAATCAAAAACTTTCGAAATTTTTTGTTTATTAATTAGATATTAGTCCATTTTATTTTTGTAATATTTTTAAACTTATATTAAATGTTTTAAATTTCTAGAGGTTACAGATATTTTTAAATCATACGCGCAAGATATATATATTATCATTAATTTTTAAAAAAAACATACATTAAGGAATAATTATTATCAATTAATTATACAGTGTTTAATGCAAATTATATATTATATTGCATGGAGAACATATTATAGTATTAACAAATAAACAAAAAAAGTGACTAGTGCAAAAATAAGTGTATGGGCCACTTTAAATATTTGTTTATGAAATCAAATTTTTCATCTGTTTAAAGAGTCAGTTGTTGCCTAAAGGATTTTCATCATGGTTTTTGTGCTTTTGCTTGACTGTGTTCCCTATGAATGCCCATGGTTGTGACGCTTTTTCTCTTTCTTGACTTACAATTTTTTTTTTCTTAGGCCACTTGTGCACCATCGTTATAACTTTAGGGTTTAAGTTTCTAAGGCTTCCCTTTTCCTCTTGAATTACATATATTGTTTGCAATGTAGACTGATAAAAACATACGTAGCACATGCCTTTTACTAGACTGCCACGCTGCGCCGATGCTAATAAATGCATCCACACGTCCATTCCGACGTTATTCTTGGCTTACCTCAGCTCGACTTCAAAATTACAAAGTGGATTTTTCTTTAACCTTTAATATTGCATTTTTTAACTCTGACAGAAATATTAATCGGAAAAAAACTTGTATTTCTTGTATGTTTCATTCTTTTCAGCTTTATCAAACTACTACAGATATCATCGAAGATATTTCAATATATTTTTAAGAACATGTATCTGCTTTAACAGCCTCTGAATCTAGTTTTTAAAACTAGTTCTGAAGTTACTAGGATTTTAGGTTAACCTTATCCGGCACGAGCAATTTTTGTTGTAAAATGAAGAAATGATTGACCGACACCAGAATTTTAAAACGACTTTTTTAGAATTCAAAAACATGTTATTCTAACTATTCATTGTAAAAGCATAATTTTACTAAAATATTCTTGGTGACGTTCGTAAGTTTGGAATTAAAATTAGGTATCCCGACCCGGGCACAGTGTGCCGGAAAGGGTTAAACTATTGGTCGATCGGAAAGTCGTGTCGTAATGGGAAAATCAATTCTTACCGGAAAATTTTATCCTTTAATTATTGGCATTGATTCCGATATCTAATGTTTAATAATTACACGGCAGAATTTTCCGGTGCGAATTAATTTTCCCAACACGACACGACTTTCCGATCGACCCGATATTTATATGGACTTTTGCTTCATTTTATGGTTAAAAATTTAATTGTGTAAACCATATGCATAATGTTTGTCTTTAACAAAATATTCCTTATTTATGTATAAATATCGTTTAAATGATTAGCTTATTCATAGAAGAAATATGTATGTGTACATTAAAATGTATCACTTTTGTACAAATATTTTATATATAGTATTTTAAAATAGATATATTTTAGTTTTAAACAAATTAATATTTATTTAATTGCTTTTATAAACATTATTGCAGATATTTTTTCAATATTTGTTCTGCAATAAATATGGAAGTGTGTCGAAAATTGTGTATGTTGATTGTTTTTATATATGGTAAAATTCATGAAAAGTATTTTCTTCGAAGCAGATTAAATTTTTATAATCCATTTATAGTTAGGCATTAATTTTGCTTTCTATGCAGTCTTTTCTTTATAATGAAATTTTGAGATTATATAAAGTTTTCATATCACATTAACCTTCCGTCTACCGGACGGGTCCATTGGACCCGACATGTACATTCAAAATATTTATTCAAACCAGAAATTTCTTCAAAACAAACTAAATGTATAAATCAGACAATAATAAGTTAAATAAACAAATTAAATAGTTTTAAGTAAAAATTCTGGTGTAGAATGTTTTTATAAAACTTGAGTAAAATTTCCGGTAGTTCTAGGGTTAAGAAAAGTGTATGATGATGCGTGAATGCATTGTGAGCTTACGCAAGACTTTCTTTGCTTCTTCTTTCTTGCGATATCTGAAGGCTTTAAATTTGTTATTTGATATTTGATTTAAACTCACAAATTTCAATTTTCAGTTAAAAATAACTCCTTGAATTTTAAATATCCATGCATTTTTTTTTTTTTTTTTTTTTTTTTTTTTTTTTTTTTTTTACCATTTGGAAAAATGGTTATTGTTCTCGTTAGGATGGGAAATCAAAAGCATATCTGAAGGTTTTCATTGGTTTAATCTGCAATTTATTCGTTTTTTGATTGGTGTATACAGTAATCTGTATTTCCCTTTAATTTCAACAACGATGGATACTTTCTGTTGCCACTATGGCAAAAAAGTAATAAAAACTGCAAAAAAAATTAATAACTCAGAAACAAATTGAGATAGAGCTTTCAAACAAATTGCATTTAAAAGTACATTTTTTTCTCTATTCGACGGTGTAATAAGTATTATTGTCGGATGTTTAGAAGTTTAAGAATGAAATTCCATTTAAAATTGGCGGTCAGATTTCTTGGAAATCTTCCTTTTCCCGAACAGCCAATGAAGTGCTTGGATATTTAAGTAAGTTTCAGGCGGATAATACTTAAGTTTCATGATATCTGACGGGTCGCAGGCGATATTTTTGGCTTGCAATTTTTACGTGTACTATTAATGTACGTTACACTATTAATGTTTAATTCATGGCATACGTAATGTATGATCAAATCCGTGCGATTTTTTATGTCTTAAATTTTAGTGTTCAAAAAAATCGTTTTGCAAATGGTCGTTGTAATTTGATAAATTGCTTTTTTTTTTTTTTTTTTTTTTTTTTTTTTTTTTTGTAATGCTAATGTTTGCAGTGAAATGAAAAATTTACTTTCTTCATCCAAACATATACAGCAAAGTGGATTAAAAATGTAAAACATTACATTTTTAACACTTTCCAACAAAGTTGAAAAGTATTTATGCATTCGGTTTGTCTGTCCGTTTGTCCACGCTCTAAATCCCGTAAATATACTCGGATTTTCATGAAATTGATAAAGGTTATTTAGGGTCACCAAAGCATGTTTGGTATTTTATATGAAGTATGTCGGATTAATAGATCAATTACACAGGCACTCAAAATTATTCTATTACATTGTGGCATATGGAACAAAATCGTTTGCAGAGTATTATGCTATTTCAAATGTATTGAAACTGATATAAATCACTTAATTTCACAACGATCACTTTATAACAGGCCATTCATGGCATTTTTTATTCATTTACAGGGACACACAAAAGAAATCGGCTACAGTACTGTCTTTGAGTAATAATTGCTGGAGTGTACGGTTTAAAATTCGGTTTGCACTTTTAACCCTCCGTCTACCAGACGGGTCCATTGGACCCGACAGGTACATACAAAATATTCATTCAAACCAGAAATTTCTTTAAAATAAACTAAGTATGTAAACCAGACAAAAATAAGGTAAATAAATAAGTTAAATAGTTTTAAATAAAAATTCTGGTGTAGAACGTTTTATTAAAACTTGAATAAAATTCCCGGTAGATCTAGGGTTAAATTTACTTAATTTTTCGTATGTTACTTGTCATATATACATTCTATATCTTTCTTATACTGGACAAATACTACAAAAGTATTTACGTACCATTCTCCTTATTAGAGGAAATTGCTGAAGGAAATTTTCAACTGAAGTTTATGTATCTCTTAACCCCTTCGCGACGGGATCTCTTTGCTTAATTTTTAATCTTTTGCCACTGGTTTTTGAAAGTAGGAAATTTTCTGTAATTGAATCGCGAAAATGCTCTGATTAAATAAGGTAAACATTACAATAAATTTTTACTGGTGGGTATAATGAAGGTTCTGAGCACCTTAAGTGCCACGTACACGGATCGCTCGTCCCCAATGGCGTACTAAATTTTGGCATGCATGTTGTTAATAGATACAAAACTATAAATCCTATACAGGGCTGCTAAAAAATTCGGTTAATTTTCCGATTGTAGATAGGAACAGCTGATATTGGGTTTTGAAATGTGTTATATCCGTTTCCATATGGTTGAATTCGGCGTAATATTTTAATTTTTTAAATGGTGTAGTTTTGTTACATTATTCTGAATGTGTTGGAAAGTGTTTCATAATCTATGCTTGACGCATGATTTTTTTAACTATTTGGATTTTTTTATAACCATTTGTGATTTTTTATGTCTTAAATTTTAGTCCTTGAAAAATAATTTACCAAATGGTCGTTGTAATTTGTTAAATTGCTTTTTCTTTTTTTTCTTGTTTTTATTATAATTTGCAGTGTTGTTTTGTAAACACAATCACCTTTCCTATCTTATTTTGAATATCTTGAAATTCACATTGTATAAACAAAAATGCACTTTTCGTAATTTCGATATAAACGTGGCGGGCCAACTGGCATAACAGCCCAGCAAGTGAAAAAAAGGTGACTTTTCTTATGGTATAATACTTTCAGGTGGAATCCTGCCCAGATTTGCTACCCACACCGTTGCATGGTGTAGATTAGGGATGCACAACCTGTGGCCCGCGATGGGTTAGCGTAGCGTGTTTCCCGCGAGTTTCGTTAATTTATAAATGGAAAAACGACAGTTTTTGACTATAGGTCGCAAGTAAATATCGTGAATTTCGTCAATTTGCCGCGAGAAAAGTTGAAAATTTCGTCAGCCGAATCGCGAATTTTGTCGATCAGGCGCAAAAAATTGCAAATTTCATCGATCAGCCACGAAAAAAATTGCGAGATTTTGCGTCGATCGGGCTAGGAAAAATCGCTAATTTGGTTGGTGGTGCGCGGAAAAATTGAAAATTCTGTTGATCGGCTGCGAAAAAATCGTGAGTTTTGTCAGTCGCGAGAAAAAACAGTCAATTTCGTCAATTTGCCGCGGGAAAAAAATTGCAAATTTCGTCAGTCAGTTAAGAATCGGGAATTTCGTCGACCGGATGTGCAAAAATGGCAAATTTTGTCGATTAGGAGATGAATAATCTAAAATTTCTTGATCGGCTGCGGAAAAAATCGCTAGTTTGTCTGCTAATCGAGAGAAATAATCGCGAATTTCGTCAATTTGGCGCGGAAAAAATTTGCAAATTTCATCAGAGCCAGTTAATAATCGCAAATTTCGCTGATCAGGCGCTGAAAAATCTCAAATTTCGTCGAGCGGGCACGAAAAAAAATCGCGAGATCGTTCTCGGAAAAATCGCGAATTTTGTCGACTGGGTTAGGAAAAATCGCAAGTTTTGTAGATAGAGATAAGAAGAATCGCGGATTTCGTTGGTGTGCCACGAAAAAAAAAACGCGAATTTTGTTGATCAGGTGCGGGAAAATCGCACATTTCGTCGATCAGGGTCGGAAAAAACGCAAATTTCGTCAATCAGGCATGTAAAAATTGATAATTTCGTCCATCGGGCGCAAAAAATAGCGAATTTCATTGATTAGGCGCGGAAAAAACGAATTTTGTTCATGATTTTGCTGCCCTTCTGAAACCATATTTTCTGGTTATACCACAGATCACCTCCCCAAAACAGAATAATCTCCGTGTTACTAATGTGGCCCTCGACAGCCTAGGTATTTTTGTAAGTGGCCCTTCTCTAAAAAAGTTTGTGCACCCCTAGTGTAGATAAAAGATGCTGATTGTATTTTATTAAACAGTTGTCCTTTGCAACTGTTTGTCTTGAATGAGATTAGCTTAATTGGCCGAAGACAACAAAATAGAAACTTTCTTTTCTTTATATAACTCTTCTACTTAATTTTTCTGGTATTAAAATAAAATCGACTATTATAGAAATTTGAAAATTTTAAAGCATCACATGATATATTGTGTCACTATGACAAGATAGTGTATAAAAATGTCATATATGCATACTTGCCGACCTGTGAATATTCTTTTATAAAAAATTATTAATTGGGTGCAAATGAAATAAAGATGTTTTAAATCAGAAAATGCTCAGTAAACTTTTATACAACTAGACGCATTAATTATAAGTTAATTAGTGTGGAGATCATCATAAGAATTTCTTTCTCATAAGCAGCACCGTTATTTCTGGCGTAGAGGCTTGCTTGTAAAATCAGTCTGTTTCAAACCAGAATTTTTTTTATGAATTTTTTGTTTATAAACTTTCTTGCTTCAAATGCATGTATACTACGGCCTATATGCTGGTAGATCTAATTTATTCGTTACTTGCTGAAACTCATGAAATACGATGTTCAAGCAATCGATCCTTAACACTGATTCTCTTTCAGTTTGACGCACGCAAACAGAAGAAAAAAATATAAAAGTAATAAAATAGGTAAATAATTAATTTAAAACATGAGCTGGTCTGCCTTATCCGCTGTATACAAAACTCGGGAAACGTGAAATTCGAATGTGAATATATTTTATCAGCAACCACTTTATAATGATCTGGCTATAAAAAAGCAATGTCAAAGAAATGTATATTGAAGCTTTTTGTTTTTGTTTCTGTTTTTTGAAATAGTTATAATCGAAATAGTATCCACTGATCTTCTTGAAATATCTGTACTTTCACGTGTTATCCATTCTTTTATGGAAAGTGTGATTAAAGAGTAATAATTGAAATTACAGGCATTTGTCTGATTTCAAGCTATTAAATTTTGACAAATTGAGTACTTTTAATTAAGTTATTGCTTCGCTCTTTTAATTTTCATGAAAGTATAAAACATAAAAGCGTACAGGAAAAATACTTATATTCCAACACAGTAATATTTTATGCGATTCTATTCTATGCTTATATAGCATAGCTTTTCCAAACAAAATGATTTTCGTTCATTGGATTATTACCTATAAATAATTGCGTTAAAAAACTCCAAATTTCTCTTTTATTGCGTTCCACAAGTTTGTAACTGCATGATTTAAAAATAATTTTCAAATACTTTTAGTTGAATTGAGTTTGTCTGCTTTCAACCAGCAAAGCGGGAAACGTCAAAATTAAAAAAATTCAAAGCATTATATGTAAATGTAAATATTACGTAAAAATGATATCAAGTTATGTCTATAATGTATTTTTTTACTATTTTAAGTGTTGAAAGTATTATCAACAAAACAATAAAATTGTAAAATCTAAAAAGTTTAAATGCATTTTATGAAAAACTTGTTTCTTTGCAAATTTATTTTTAAATAAACATCATTACTCAGGTATCGCTCACCTGAAAGAAAAGTGACACATCTAGCAAAAATTCGTTGTGTTTTATTCTATAAATATGTGTGCCATAGGTTTGTCTTGCTATAGGCAAAGGATTATTACTGTCGTTATACGGAAAACCTCTAAATAACACTATGTGTCACTTTTCCATTACAGAAAATGAGTATTGATGAATCAAGAAAAACAAAACATCTCACAAAAAGGGTTTCTATAAGCTCGTACTCGAATAATTTATAAAAATCTTTATTACCTCGGTAAAAAAAAATAATGAAAATTTCCTTATTTGGCAGGCAAATGTCACTCTGTTGGGTTTAAATGTATTGTCAATGGATTAATAGTTAGGCCATAGATTAATAGTTACAACTTTGCAATTTGACAGCTAAGTATTGAGGTTGTCGATTGAAATTTTTAGAATGAATGTGGTCAACGCGGCGCAAACGAAATAGGTGCTTGTTTACGGATGTAGACATTGCTTCACATGTTGTCGATGAAAATTTGGAATTAATTTTTTTCAGTGATAACTGCGGTGTACAAAATAAAAATTAATATATTACAGTAGACGTTCGATTTTACGGACTCGTATCAAAACTTCGTAAATGGGAGTAACATTAGTTCAATGGGATGTTGGTTGGGACCAGTACATCATTTCATAAAAACGAAGAATCCGTAAAAAAGAGGTTCGTAAAATCGAGCGTCTACTATATTTATTATCCATGGATTCTGTTAAAGCATTAAAAATCTATAGAATAACTATAAAATTCTTGACCTGCGGACACACGCAAAATGAAGGCGATGTTATACATTCAGTAGCAGAGGAACAAATTAAAAAAGTCCTTCCGGCCAGTGCCGGGAGGAAGAGGTAGCTTTCATATTCCTTATTTTAAAAAAGCCAACTTATATCGTTCAAACACACGAAGCTCAATTTAGTGGAAACTGAATATAGGAGATTCAATACTAATTTTTATCAATATAATGAATGAGAATTTCGCGAAATTAGTCAGCTTTATCCAAGCTGCTTTTCTTTAAAGTAACTTATATTTGGCTGCCGAATTCGGCGATTTCTTAAAGTGCCTGCCATTTTAAGACAACATGGTGGATGAGGCTAACCAGTGAACTTGGTCGAGGCCTTAGTAATTGCTGTGCACATGCTCACTCACACCGGAATCGGTTGATATATGCGAGTGCTGTCGCATGCAAAAAATCAGATTTTTCAAAATGTCACCCACAATAGAAATTGAAACTGCTATATCTGAGCCATTTTTTAAGGTAAAGACAAACAAAAAATGCTCCTGTATCCTTTTGAAGGTCAAATACTTAAGAAAGAAACCTTTTTCAATTTCTAATTTTTTTGCACCTCACTTTAAATATATATATTTTTCTTAATTTAATGGTCGCCATTTTGAAACAAGATGGCTGATGAATCTGACCAGCGAACTTGGTCGAGGTGTTGATGTATACTATCCACATGCCTTCTTACATCGAAATAGGCGAATACGTGTGTTATCGCGTGACAAATACAAGATCGTTTCAAAATGCTAGCCATGCTAGAAATTCAAAGTGCTATAATTCAACCATTTTTTAAGATATAAACAAAAGAAAAAATTTTCAGAAACAAAAACTGCTCCGGAATCTTTGTATCGAGGCCAAACACATAAAAAAAATCTTTTTCATTTTCCAATTTTTTAATACTTCATTTTAAATTTTAAATTATTTTTTTTTTTAAATGGCAACCCTTTTGAAGCAAGATGGCGAATGAAGATGGCCAACGAACTCGGTCGAGACATTGGTATATACTATGTACAGACCAAGTTACATCCAAATCGGTTCATAAATACGCCTGTTATCGTGTGACAAAATGTCGTTTTATAATGTCAGCCACAATAGAAATTCAAAATGCTATTACTAAGCCATTTTTTTCAGATATAGACGAAACAAAAACTGTTCCGGAATCTTTGTATTAAGGTCAAACACATACGAAAAAAATCTTTTTCATTTTCCAATGTTTTGGTATCTCATTTTAATTTTTTTATTTTTTAATCTTTTTTAAATGGCCGCCATTTTGAAACAAGATGGTGGATGAAGCTGGCCAAAGAACTCGGTCGAGACATTAGTATGTACTATGCATAAACGAAGTTACATCCAAATCGGTTCATAAATACGCCTTTTATCGCGTGACAAATTTCAGAACGTTTCAAAATGTCAGCCACGCTAGAAATTCAAAATGCTGCAAATCAGCCATTTTTTAAGATATGGACGAAACAAAAACTGCTCCGAAATCTTTGTATAAAGGTCAAATACATAAGAAAAAAATATTTTTCCATTTTTAATTTTTTGGTACCACATTTCAAATTAAATTTTTTTTTTTTAATTTAAATGGCCGCCATTTTGAAACAAAATGGCTATGTACACACCGAATTATATCGAAATCGGTTCTTAAATACGCCTTGTATCGCGTGACAAAATTCAGGACGTTTCAAAATGTCAGCCACGCCAGAAATTCAAAATGCTACAACTCAGCCACTTTTTAAGATATAGACGAAACAAAAACTGTTCCGGAATCTTTGTATAAAGGTCAAATACATAACAAAATAATATTTTCCATTTTTTATTTTTTGGTATCACATTTCAAATTTAAAAATTTTTTAAAATTTTAAATGGCCACCATTTTGAAACAAAACGGCGGATGAAGGTGGCCAACGAACTCGGTCGAGACATTGGTATGTACTATGTACACACCGAATTACATCGAAATCGGTTCATAATTACGAGAGTTACAGTGTGACATAGGTCATATATATATATAGATATAGATATAGATATAGATATCAATTTTGAACGGAGGGTGGTTTCGGGGTCTGGGGGTCATGATCGATGAAAATATACCAAATTTTTTTTAAATCGCTTTCCTCCGAACGGCTGCAATAGGTAGCTTTTTGTAATGAAAGCAACCTAAAAGCAAAACAAAATTTGCCCACTTCACATCCATCAACAGTACGTGTCATTGATTAGAACCGCATAAAAGAGGGGCCGTCATTTTTCAGAGAATTAGTTCATTCGGATTTTTTCGATTTAAAACGATTGAATGGCGAAATGGGATATGATAAAGTTCCGAATGGTGATGAAGGTGACATTCTTCAATTTTCCAGAATCAAAGTTTTAAGATTTGATAAATCAGAATATTTTTCCTTCAATGCAAGGTATTTTTATGACAAAGGTGATTTTTCTGAATATGAAATTAAACTAGATTATATTTAACACAATTATTCCAGTTGGTAAATAAATCATATGAGATGTAAATTTCCAACTCGGTGAAAAATGTCCGGACCAAGTTGAGATGAAATAGAGTATAGGCTAGTTTGTTGCGTAAGAGTTTCAAAACACATGAAACGCAGTTTTTCAATTATAACAAAACTCTACTTCACATCTTTTCAAAAAGAAAATATTGTGACCGGCTTACTCTCTGAATATATAATTCAGATAGCATGAATTCCTAATGCTATTGTATTCTGTCATTTCAGTGTGCTCTATAGATAAGGTCATTTTGAGAATGACGTTAATAAATAAAAAAAAATGTGTAAAGTAGTATTACTTGTAATTTTTTCAAAGTAAGCTTTATGTATGTTAACATCTTGTTACATCTATAATAATAATCAAACATCCGCTGGAGATGCCTTTTATAAATAATTTTCGTCTACCGCTTTCATACCTAGAAACCCTGTGGAATACAAAAATTTCATATAACAATGGGATATACAGTTAAAGCGACTTCTTTATATTGAGATATTTTCACATACATATTGCTTTTTTAAAGCGGACGACGATTTCTGAAGTCTCACTTAGTTCATTGTGTTCGGGGTTATTTAAACATGTTGAAGTAATTACACCAAGAAAACTATTCACATAGTACAAATACTACTCGTGAATTATATCCAGATTATATACTAAAAAACTATATAAATATCTTTCCTGAATTCACTTTAAGTAAATATTAATTAATTTGAAGATTATGTACTTCAAATTTCAGAAACACGTGACTTTTTGGAATAAACTACTTTCGTATATGCGTATGTTTAGAATACGATTATACTTCCTCCCGTCCTCTTTTGAAAATGCATTAAAACAAATGTGCGAAATAAATTGAAATATTGTCTTTGAAATTTTCTCCCTCTCTTTAAATGACGAAGTTTTTTCGCGTACAAATTATATTCCAAAGACTCGAAATCAATGACTATAGTAAATTAGATTCAAGTATTGTGTTGGCAATTGCCAGAAGCATTCATGATCTAAATATTGTTAAAATAAAAAATGTATAAATTGTGCTAACAGATATTGATTGCTTTGTTAGGATAACTGAGAATAATTTTATTCAGAATGTTCAACAGCGGCATGAAAAGAACATTATACAGGGTTCAATATGTTATCTATAGCCGACCTTTAATTTCTCAACCGTTGGTCATAGACATATAGTTCCAATTACAAAAACGTTTCAATTGAGGTAAATATTCATGTTGTCGCATAATTTAAAGTAAAAAATCAGTTTTATAAAAATTACGAAATCTAAGTTTTTATACGGTCCCCCATTCCATATAGTTATATTTAGTATAAGTTTACACATATCATAACAGATATAACACAAAAAGTCTGACATCTGTACAACGCAAATTGACAGAGTTATTAAATTTCAAAGTTTGAAATTTTTTCACACGATTTTGTCTTTCAATGGGGGATAAGTTAAAATATGAATTAAAGTAATTCGACATCAAAATCAGGGTGCAATGTCCTTTTTATGGCGAAACCACTTTTAGCCGGTATCGCCAAATTGGGGTATCACCAAAGAGGGCTATATCTTTTAAAAATTTTAGCTGACTTTTAGGGGTAGTATACATAGCGAAGAATGAAATATTGAAATTGTACAGAAAATAAATATCGATTTGTTATGATATCAGAAAACGATCTACTATAAAAGATGTATACATCAAACGCCGTGATCGACTAGAGATACTGTTCAAAATGTTGTTTAACACTTTTACGGGTCGAACAACGTGTAAACATTAAAGTATGTAGAATCGACAACCGGAAAATAAAACATACTCACTAAGGACTAGATAAACGGCAGCGGAATGCAAACGACCAGACGAGCTATAACGAGCATGAGAATTAGGATTATGCAAGTTACAATAGTACCGACACAAGTTCGGAAAAAACACTAGCCATCTAGCAGTGGATATGCTATGCAATATGCCGAAATGGTACTTATTTATGGTGAATGGCAAAGGGATGCCAAAAAGGCTGCGAGTGTTTATTCAAAACGCTTCCTTAAGTATCTACATCCAACGCATGAAACTATAACTGATGCACTGCAGGATCTTAGAGAGACCGGCTCTGTTTCACCACGACCCAGAACAAGTAGACGGGCAAGGTGTAATGTTCGAATTACACGGAAGGAGGTAGTGGTATTCCCCCTTTTAATTCCACAATTGAGCACGGCGTAAATAATCGAAGCATGTGGTCAGCATGTCTGATATTTGTCACATGCACATGATGCGCATCCATACCATCCGAAACTGATGCAAGTATTGATGCTGGGTGACCACGCACGACAATTTGATTATTGTAATTTCATACTCAACCCTTAGAGGAAAATCCGTCGTTCCTTTGTGAGATTCTGTGGACAAATGAGTCAATATTTATCATAATAAATTGACATTTATTTTTCTGTTTAATTTCAATATTTCATTCATCGCTTCGTATACGACCCCTAAAAGTCAGATCAAATTTTTAAATGAAATAATCCTCTTTGGTAATACCCCAATTTGGAGTTACCGGCTGAAGGTGGTTTCACCGTGAAAAAGACATTACACCCTGATTTTGATCTCGAATTACTTTAATTCATCTTTTAACTGATCCCTCATTAAAAGACAAAATCATGTGCAAAAATCTCAAACTTTGAAATTTAATAACTCTGTCAATTTTTGTAGTACAGATATCAAACATTTTGTGTTATATCTGTTATGATATGTGTAAACTTTTACTAAATATAATTATAGGGACTGGGGTACCGTATAAAAAGTTAGATTTCGTAATTTTTATAAAATTGATTTTTTACTTTAAATAATGCCACAACATGAATATTTACTTCATTTGAAACGTTTTTGTAATTGGAACTATACAGGGTGTCCGGTCTCAACGGTGTCCAATGGCTAAAACCTAAACCGTTAGTCATAGACATATAATTCCAATTACAAAAATGTTTTAAATCAGGTAAAGAAACATTTTAAAAGCGATTTGGGCCAATAAAAACATTTCTTAAAAAATTACGAAATTTAAATTTTTATACGGTCCCCCGGTCCTATAAGTTATATTTAGTAATTTTTTCCTATTACACTGACAAGTAAGACAAAAAAAGTCCCATTCATATAACTCTAAAATTGAGCGAGTTATGAAACTTTAAAAATGCATGACTTATGCCACTTTTCTACTCTGAAAACAAATGACTTCGGCTTGGCTTTGAGGGATCATATGCCAAGTGTTTAAAGTATTAGAAGGTCTTACTTCATGTGTATCTGCGCTTTGAAAAAAAATCCTACAAGTATTATGATTAAGTCTCAAATTGGCTAATATAACATAGATTTTATTTTGTCAGGATTTGAGACTGTATCTCTTATGATTTCTTTTAACAAAAATTATGTTTTTTTTATAAGTTTTTATGTTACTGTATAAGTTTTTATGTTACATACATGATTGTTGAAATCATATGTATGTTTTTCCAGTTCAAAATTTGTACTCTAACTTTAACCCACTTTTAAATATCCGATCGAGATTGCATTTTACATACTGGCGCAAATCCGATAACAATCTAATATTATTAAGATTTTCGGTGGTTACCATTTATACTTATTTTACAGGATAACACAAAAAATTTTGGATAAATTTCTGCCAAGGAGTTTAAGAAAAAGTTTTAGATTAGATAATACAAGACTGCGATTGTTGGGTTTTTCACATTTATGTATTTTTTAGCACTGAATCCGAAAATTACCTTAATTTTTAACCGTCATGTCAGGATATTTCGCAAATCATAAATTTTCAAATTTAAAGAATAACAAAAATCGAATACTATAAAGTAGCGGAGATGGTTGTGTTTTTTAACTTTTGATAATTGATTTTTACGCACTTTTTAGCACTGAATCTGCAAAATGACCTTCATTTTTAACCATCACGTTAGAATTTTTTTTTGCAAATCGCAAATGTGTAAGTTAAAATATAGCTAAAATCTCATACTATAAAACATATGTAAAACATTTTTTATTTTATTTCATTTTATTTTATTTTATTAAAAAATTTATTCGATATTTTTGCTTATCCTGGGAATTTTATAGCTAAACAGCTGAGTGGTCCGATGAGATGGGGGAGGAAATTCAATTTTAACATTGAAATCCTTAACTTTTTATTTGCAATGTGCGAAAAATTCGGATTCAGCGGTACAGAGTATACAAGAATCAATTATCATTAGCTAAAAAACATGACATAACCCAACTTTTGCAGGCTTGTGCAATCTAATAATATTTTAAAATACGTATCATTTTGTAAAGAATTGAGGCTGTTAATTTAGAATAATTTTATTTAAGAAAAATTCTGTTTTTTCTTTCTTCTTAAATGTTTATTACAAATTGTATATTTTCCATTAATATGCCAGAAAGATTAAAGATTTCAAATTTATATTGAATTGTTAATTTTACTCCCAGATATTTTTTATATCTGACGAAATTATATTTCGACTAAATTTGTGAATGACCCCCAATTTGCAGCAAAAAATATGCTCCAACTTTAAACAGCTATTACTCGTTCAATTTTAATCGTAGAATAACGGGACTTTTTTTGTATTACTTGTCAGTGTATAAGGAAAATTTCACTAAATATAACTTATAGGACCGGAGGACCCTATAAAAATTTAAATTTCGTAATTTTTTAAGAAATGTTTTTATTGACCCAAATCGCTTTTGAAATATTTCTTTACGTGATTTAAAACATTTTTGTAATTGAAACTATATGTCTATGACTAACGGTTTAGGAATTAGCCATTGGACACCGTTGAGACCGGACACCCTGTATATCTACGACCAACGGTTGAGAAATTAAAGGTCGGCGATAGATAACATATTGCACCCTGTATAAATGCTTGTAAATAAAACTGAAATTTCAATGAAATTTGTTTCTACAAAAGATAATGCAAATGTAAATTTTGCTCCTATGTTAATGAATTTTGATTCCAGACATAGTTTATATAATGTGAAAAAGGAATCATAAATTGGTTCATGATGTTATATTGAACTGATTTTCTACGAGTCAATAAACATTTTAAAATTTTGTCTTTAAATTAAAATATATTTCAAATAACGTAGCAGCATAATAAATTTATTTGATGATATTATATATACATAAAGTATCAAACGTTCTAAACAAGAATTATATATATATTCAATTCATTTAGATGATACGGCCTAGATCAACCTCTCGAAAATTTAAATGTTAGTAATTTATTATTCGGAACGTATGCTTCATGATGAAAGTTAAAGGTGAAATAAACTGGAACACTCTGTTTCCAGATTTAGGTTTTGGAAAATAATTCAAACTCTTTATCTGTACCTGAATCTTTAATGTTCATTTACAAAGTTAAAACAGGAAGTTTCGTGCTCCAGATTCATTCAAAGAACTTGCAGAAAATTGGTTTCTTGGAGTGGTCAACTGCTATGAATAAATTCTATGAATTCTTTATTCGTCTCATTTATGACCTAGAGGTATTGAACATATTTAAAGCTTCAAACAGCTTTGAAATATAAATCTGTCGGAAAAAGGATTAAGTTTGAAATACTTTCTTTTGTGATAGTGTCTTCCAACATGTTTAATATATTTTTTTCACATTCCATTTGTTTTAAATATTTCATATTCACTGTATACATCCTCAAATGAATAAAAGAAAATTAAACAACTGGCGTTAAAGGCAAATTGACGAAAAATTATTTCTTTTTTAAACGGCATTTTATCAAAATTAAATGACAAAAAAATCAAAATTAAATGTTCAATTGTTCATTACTCCTTTTTTACTTCAGGCTATAAATGGTTTCTAGAGTTTTTATTATTTTTAGTTTTTCTTTCGAGGTTGCCTAATAGCATAAGCAAAAAAGTACCTGTTTTAGAGATGTTTCAAAAACATTTTTATTAATTTGAATTTACATAAAAAAATGTTTTAAAAGTGGAGAACTGTGCTTTGTATATCACTTCTAATACTAACTACTGTTTTTGTCTATTATTTTCTATTTCTTAACAATAAAGTGCATATATCATTGATTCACCAATGACAGTTTGGGACATTAATTTTAAAAAAAAACTTCTTTATTGTTTTACAAAGATTTTTTTAAGTGTTACGTTGTTCTCTAAGATAATACTTAACCCCTTGAGGGCGGTGGGATATATTATATCCCACCTAATTTTAATTTGCACCAAAAACTTTTAATTAAGTTTTACTTTTTTTAATTTAGTGAAAAAGAACTGAAAAATTGCTTTTCCTTATTTTGTAATCATTTTTTTTTTCAAAATTTTTGGTGGAATTTCAACATTACAAAAACCCAATTGCTTGCTCCTCAAAGGATTAAAGTGACTGGAGGATACTATTGCTTTTTGTTTTCTACCAAGGATAACTGTTAAAATATATATATACTAATAAATATATATATACTAATATAAACTAAACTAAACTAAAAAAAAAACAACAAAAAAAAAAAACACGGAATGTGAGGGAGAGGGAGAGGGAGCTTGAGACTTAAAACTTCAATGAATATACCATTGCTTTTATGTTTATCTTTTTATGCTATACGTTAAATTAAACATACATGAGATTAACTTACATGATGCATTTAGCAGGCAATTTTATTTAATTTTTTTACTGCATACATTTCATTTTTCTACAGTTATAGAAAATAAAACAAAATAAGCAGTTGCTTGTACTTACGTAGCAGATCTTCATATAAATTCGATACTAGTGTCTATCGCTCATGCATAGCTTCTATCCTTCTGAATGTTTTATCAAATAAAATAATCCTATAAATTTATTAAATAAAATAAGTTCATAAATAGCCAAATACGTAGAACAATATCTTGGTTGAAATTATGCTTACCTCACTTGAAAACCCCCTGGAAATTGGAGGCTATACTAATGTGATATAGAAGTTCTACCAATTTATCAGAAGGTCGGGAAACTTTTTATTTAACTTTTATATTAACCATATCCTATGAATTCCATCACATCTTCTGTGATCAAAATATTTTTTTACAATATAAGTTTTCTTAATGAAAAGCGTTATTTATTACCTTAAGATGAGATATTAAGAAATTTTTCTTTCACTACACACTATCATCTAATAAAATTCTCCCGAAAGAAAAGGCGAGATTTTCTACTTAACATCTTCAAGGCCGGTGGTCCATTTTCGTACCACATGATTTTAATCCCTAAATGGCACATTGACACCAGAATTTTGATTGAACATTTTCTTTTTATTAAGTGCGTGAAGTCTTTTTAGTTATTGCGTTGCTTTTACTTATTTTCAAGTAAATTTGTTTATAAATTCCGGTGTCATTCAATCATATCTGCATTTTACGAATAGATCTACTATGCCTCTGAAAGAGTTAACATGGAACACAAAATTTAAAATTTATATTCCCCTTAGGCTTGCAGAAAAGACAAACAGAAACTCGGCTGAGTATTGCTAGGGATTCGTACTTTACATGATGTTTCTTGTAAAAAAAATAAATAACATGACAAGAAAATGTATTGGACAATTTTCCTTTTAAGGGGACCGGATAAGCGAAATTCAGCCAAAAAATCGATTTTTACTTTTGTATATCATTAAACAGTTTAAACTTTAATCTTTTCAACGATCTATTACACATGTTTATATATTTTTAAAAAAAAGGTGTTGGATTTTTTTTTAAGATTTGGAAGTTGGATTTTTTTTTTTAATTCTTTCTAAGAGCACTTCGCAGCAGTGGGATACTTTTTTAAAATTCAGATTTCTTGATTGGTACCACTTTTCTGAAGTGGTTAAATTCCCATTGTTTAAGCCTTAATTAATGTGTTATTAAATAAGGGGAATTTTGGTATTTCAAAAAAGTGGTGCAAATCAAGAAATCAGAAATAAAAAAATGTAGTCTACTGGCAGCACTGTTTCACAGCTTTAATTGACTTTTTCTCAAAACTTCGACTTTTCAGTTCCTTTTTCTCAATATCTATTAAACTTAAGAACTCATATTTTTGTAAATGTTTATATTATGTTATAGTGCATACTTTAACACAGGGATTTAATAAGTTGTTGAAAATTATTTATTTTAGGCAGTGAAATCTTACCAAAAATGCTAATTTAAAAATGTATTTCGATAAATAATTAATAATTAATTTTCAGTTTCAATTAGAAAGAAAATGATGTGCGAAAATACGTAAAGGATGTTATTCAAACTACTCTAAAAAATCTAGACTTCTATCTTTAACCATTTCTGAGAAAAAGGTACATGGATATGGCGTATTTTAACATGGCCGAAATAGAGCTTACTCGCTCCCTATAATGGTTATTTGAAAGCTTTTTGATAGATTAAGTATGTTTGTGTGCATTGTAAAGTATCATTTAAGTAGAAGTATTATATATATACATATATATTGTTTTAAACAACATAATATTCATTTAATCGCTTGTATGAAATTTATTGAAGCTATTTTTCGATATTCGCTCCATACCAACATCTATTAATAGTCCACACAATAGGGAATTTTACCTAGCAAAATTAATGGTAGTACTGGAAATCGGCTTTCTAGATGTTTTTTGTGTTGCTGAATCCAAATTTGTAACTTCCCACCAAAATTTCCCCCGGCAACCTCTCCAAATTTTGGTAAAAAGCAACCCCCAAAAAGGTTTTTATTAAAAAAATCAATTTTTTATTGTTTTAGAGAAAAAGTATCTAGAATTCAGAAAGTAGACAAAATTTCCAACAAATTAGATTTATGACATTATGACTTAGGATGAAGGGGAAGAGGGGATCTGCCTCGGAACATGCGCGCGGTGCTGTGTAAACTAAGTTGTGCAATTCCACTTAACCACTCACACGTTTACATTCGCCCTCCCATCTCCCCTCCGAACTTTCTCTATAAGGTTTACTTTAAGATTTTTGGGTCGCTGAATCCGAATTTTTAACTTTCCCTCCAAACTCCCCCCCCCCCCCCCGAAAACCCCCCATATACTTGTTTTTAACTTAAATTTCTTATTCTTTTAGGGGAAAAGCATTACGAAATTCAGAAACTAGACAAAATTTGCAACAAATAGGATATATGACATTATGAATTAGGATGAACGGGGAGGATGAGGGCTGCCTCGGAACATGCACTGCGGCGCTACGTGCATTAAATGATGAAGTCCAGGCAATAGGGGATTATCTGCAAAATTAATACTAGTTCTGGATTTCGACTCACTTTATGTTTTTTGGGTCTCTGAATCCGAATTTGTAACTTCCCACCAAAATTTCACCCGGCAACCACCCAAAAAATTGATTTTTTGAAAAAATTTGGTTTTTGAGAAAAGCGCGATGGGAATGTTCCGAGGCTGCCTTCTCTCTCCCCGTTTATCCTACGTCATAATGTCATATATCCTATTTGTTGCAAATTTTGTCTAGTTTCTGAATTTAGTAATGCCCCTAAAACAATAAGAAATTTAAGTTAAAAACAACTATTTGGAGGGGGAGGTTCGGGGGGGGGGGAATTTTGGGGGTAAGTTAAAAATTCGGATTCAGCGACCCAAAAAACTTAAAGTAAACCTTATAGAGAAAGTTCGGAGGGAAGATGGGAGGGCTAATGTAAACGTGTGAGTGGTTAAGTGGAATTGCGCAACTTAGTCCACGCAGCACTGCGGCGCATGTTCCGAGACAGATCCCCCCTTCCCCTTCATCCTAAGTCATAATGTCATATATCTAATTTGTTGCAAATTTTGTCTACTTTCTGAATTTCTAGCTACTTTTCCCCTAAAACAATAATTTTTTAAATAAAAACCTTTTTTGGGAGGCTTTTTACCAAAATTTGGGGGGTTGACAGGGGAAATTTTGGTGGGGAGTTGCAAATTCGGATTCAGCGACGCAAAAACATCTAGAAAGCCGATTTCCAGTACTACCATTAATTTTGCTAGGTAGAGTCCCTATACGGTCTCTATTGCCTGGACTATAATGGGATTAGAAAATTGTATGTTATTTGTCTTTCAATATCCTAAAATTGTAGAAATATATTTCTTTCTTTGCAGATTACATTTTTACAATCCATTTACAGTTAAGCATTAATTTTACTTTCCGTCATGCAGTATTTTCTTTATAAGGAAATTTTCACATCATATAAAACTGACTTGTGGTATTGAGAAGAGTATATAAGTGTAACTGAATGTATTATAAATGTACGCAGTATTAAAAAAAATTTCCTTGTTTCTTCTTTCTCGCAATTTCTGAAAGATTTAAATTTCTCATTTGATACATGATTCACACTCAGAAAGGTTTATTTTCAATTAAGCATGACTAATTCAATTTTAAAAATACTGGTATGCAGTTTTCTTGCATCGATAACATTACAGCAAACCATCCTCACCAATTTTATCGAGCGAACTTGTATGAAAATGTGAAAAGTGGTAGTTCTTTTAATACTTAACAATTTTGTTGAAAAGCGTTTATGACTTCGGTTTGTCAGTCCGTCTGTCCGTGCTCTAAATCTATTAAATATATTAGGTTTTCGCTGTATTTTCAATATGTTATTTTCATTTACTAAAGCATGAACCTTATTGAAAATAAAGCGCGTAATATTTAAAATTTATTTACTTGGACAGCGAAATGTTATTCCATTCTATTACGGTCAATAAGAAAAAATCGCTTCAAGCAAATTTTAACGAAGTTGCACTATTTCAAACGTAATGAAATTTATATGTATTTACAAAATGCACTAACACATAAATTCTGTGAAATGTGGATGCTAAGCATCAATTACTCATTTACAGGGATACAAAATAAATTCCATTCATAATGGTCTACGCAGTAAAACTGTTGGCAGCATATCGTCACCTCAGCGCAACAGTAGGACATCTAGTAATAATGGAAAATGAGATGTCTGATATACTGGTATGAAAAACTGTGTTTGTATCTAGTGGAACAGTAGGAAATGTTTATAAAACACATCTGAGATATAGTATTAAACATAACTTTGTGATTCCGAAGTTGTTCCACTGGATACAAACACAGTTTCTTATAGCAGTAAGACAGACATCTCATATTTTATAATTACTAAATGTCTTATTGTTGCTCTGATGTGAGTATATCCTAATTATATTACACTATTTGAAATATAAAAAAATTGATCAAATTTAAATTACGTCGTACTATTTCTAACATGATAAAATTGATATATACATTACTAAGTTTTACTATAAGATACTTGCTGTAAAATATGAAATGCATATCATTTATTGTTCATTTACAGGGACGCACAAAAGATTTTGTTTACAGTACTGTATCCGATGTGCTGTCTATTTGCGATAATTGACGTAAGTGTGTTTGCTGTTATGATATACAGTTTTAAGTTTAAATAATTTTTGAATATTACATGGTATTATAAAGCTGCTGACCATATACAGAGCTATAAAAAAAAATCTTAAGCATTTCTGAGTATGAGCGCGAATTGTTTAAAAGTGGTTTTTAACTCAGTTAGACATTTTCAATCTGAACTATATTTAGATGTTTCTAGAGTATAATTAAAAACATACACAATTCGACACAAAGAACTAGATAAAAGAGAGATTATGGATTCTAAATTCTAAAAGTGGGACTTAGTGGGAAAAGGGGTAAATTTTAAGCGTGCTTTTTGCCTGAATTAAATTTTACCTTTCTACGTGGCGCGTATTTATATACACTGCTCAAAACAATTAGAAGAGCGCATGGTTTTAACGAAATTACGCAAATATTTACACCGATAAGTAACGTAAAATAAAACATCCATAATTTAAAGTGTTGTAGAAAACAGATAAAGAAAACTTTACATGTAAATTAAAGTTTATGACGCAAAAAACTAGAAAAGGGAGATAAGTGCAGAAATCGGGATTTTGCAGAAACGTCTGTTTCACTGCCTCAATTGTAAAACTCAATTGTTCAGCTTGTGTTTTGAGAAAAGATGATTTAAAAATGTCACAACAACATGATTTACCGCAATCCATGACTTGGCATGTTATGGGGACAGTTGAATTTGTGGAAACACAACGAAGTGTAGCGGACGCTGTTGGATTCGCAAGACGTGTCTATGAAAGGCTGTGGAATCGATTCCAAGACACATGGAATGGTAGCCATCGACAAGTGCAAGGTCGAAAATGTGCTAAGACAGAAACTGATGACCGATATATCCTGTTAACAGCTCGTCGAGACGGAACAGACAATGCTACTCAGCTGAAAACACAGATGTTCTTGGCCACAGGACGAGGGGTGTCCAGCTAAACATCCCAAAATAGGCTTCATCAGGGTGGTCTCCATGCACGTACGCCATTGGTCTGTATTCCGTTGACCTCAAGCCACTGTGTGCCCCAAAGAAAGTGGGGAACTGAACATGGAGTTTGGAGGGAACGTTGTTGGAGTCAAATTCTCATTACAGACGAGTTCCTATTCAGTCTGAATGTGACATCTGATGTGTTTTGGCATGGAGAAAAAGAAGCACTCAAAATAATCCCACATTCGATCGTGAAAGATCACATTACAGACGAGCTGGGTTGATGCTATTGGCTGGAATCAGCATAGGTGGACGTACGGGCCTGCATATCATTCGGAATGACACTTTGACGATCCGAAGCTATACAGACGAGATACTGACACCTCATGTCGTCTTTTATGTTGCAGAAATTAGTGATTTATTTTTTTCCATGCATGATAATTCTGAACTTCATGCAGTTTGTGTTGTGGAAAACATGCTTGAAGTTAAAACAATAGTGCGTATGGAATGGCCAGCATGCTCTCCTGACCTAAATCCGATCGAGCATGTTTGGGACAAACTCAGACGACGCATTGCTGCGAGGCCGAGGCCTCCTTTTACTGTTCGGGACTTGGAGATTGCAGTTCTTGAGCAGTGGAACAGTATTCCCCAAAATCTTACCGATAATCTCATCGCATCCATGTAAAACAGGTGTGCAGCAGTCTTAGGTGTTCGAAGAGACCACACACCATATTAAAAATCTTGCATCATATCTGAACAATAATTTTTTAATCATTTACATGAAAACAAATTGTTGCCCTAAACCGTCTTTTCATGTTCTTTTTATTTTTCAAAAGAACAAAAGCTCCCTTACAATTTTTTTTGCGTCTTTTTTTCTGTATTGCACATTGATACACTTGTACTATCCATTTTATGAACACACATGGCTGTCTTGCACTGTTCTCTTCACTTATTTGCTTGCTCCCCTAATTTTTTCTAGCAGTGTGTATATATATGCGTGTGTATGTGTGTGTGTGTGTGTTAAATAATAGGGATTTACGTTGAAATCCTGCAGGCTTTATGTTAAATAATTAGCAGTAATTGTGAAAAGGTGAAACTTTGTAGATAATTGAGCAAATAAGTGTATTCGATATTCATTTATGCCGATAAGAATAAGAGCAGCAATAGTACCTTGACAATCAATGAAAAGTGGCATACGTATTATTTTTTGTAGATTAATGAAAGGTAGTAAACGAAGGGCGACACTTTCACCATTCCGTTTAGTAGATTAATCTTAGCACTCATCATCATACGTTCAACATTTAAGATTTTTGCAGTCAAGTGGGAGATGGTCAGAACAATGGAGGTTTCCACTAGTAATTTCTCCGGGAGACATGAATTCTAGATTCGATCAATTGGGGAGGTAAATCTTTTAGAAACTTCATTGCGTCAGACAATCAATGTTTTACACTCAACAGGGGAAAATGTTTTACAAATAGAAACTCGAACAAATTTTGCCGGAGTATCGCGTGTAGTCGCTTTTTAATCACAGAGCGTAGTAATACAAATATGACATAGCACGCTCTCTGAACCAATTAAGAAATAAGGCTAACACGCCATTATACGTCACTGGAAAGAGGGCTGACAAATGAGCGGATGGATTTGATAGTAAAAAAGAACTGAAGGCGGGAAATGAATTCTACTCAACGCGGGAAAGGAAATTCACGGAATAAAATAAAATGGCTTCAAAAAGAATATTCAAAAACCCAGAAATGATCGGAGATCAAGATAGAATTTAAGAATAATTAAAAGGTTAATAGTTAAGTAATTTGGGTAAAGCTAGATATTAAATTAAGGGGAAATTAGCAATTTAACAATAGAGATTATTTAAGAATAAGGAATTAGTGAATATAGTGTAGTAATTTAGAATAGAACAACAGGGAAATCGCGAAGTAATAACTAAGGTAAAACGTGTAAGTAAGGGAAATCGCGATAAAAATGTAACATATATATCTGTATATAGGTAATATACAGATTTGTACAAAGGAATTCATTTTTCCCCCCGCATATTGGTAAAAATTGCTTGAATTATCAACCGATTATGCGTGTTGTTATTAAATTAAATTTTAAACTACTTTGTAGAATATACATATAATTTTTTAGATTAAATACAAGTCTGCACAAAAGAATTGAAGTAATTTTTCGGCTATGGACAGTAATAGCTAAATCTCTTTTTTCAAATATCTTATGTGTATTTAAACGATCACTAAGGAATTTTATTTTACTTATTAAACAGCGAGGTATTGCTAAAATATTTTTGAAGGGTTGGGAAGTGTTTCATAGTCTATGTTTGACGCATGGTTTTTCTTTTTTGTTACACTAGACTCCCTCAAATCAGCACAGCTTGAGTCCAGAGGTTGTGCGGATTTTAGAATTTTGCAGATTTCTGGTCACTCATTTGTTCACAACTTTTAAACAGTAATTTGAGCATAGTTAAGCATTGGAAATCCTAATGAATGCTTACAATAAAATAAATTATTAAAATAATTAAGCACAGTAATAACCTAAAATGATAGAAAATAAGATAATTTTAAAAATGATTAAATTAGTAAAAGTAAAGGTTAAGTATATAATTAATAATGTATAATTAAATGTGCATAATAAAGGTGGGATACAATTTCCTTGAATTATTCAACGAAACTTACCTCATAAAGGTACCCTATTAAGGCCCCTGTCTCCGAAACTCGTTTCTCGAATTCAATCTCTTTCAATTTTAGTTCAAGATATCTCCTGTAGGGAAAGGCTGGGCTTTGGGACAATTTTGCATCCAATCACAGTGAATAAAATTTGCTCGGCTGTCAATTTATAGTGATATATTTAAATGAAGGCGTGTTTTTTCAACACCCTACTTGACGGAGTATTGGTTTTGTCTCCCCCCCCCCTTCTTCTATGACCGCAACACATGTGTCCGTCTGCAGTAACCCCAGTAGTAGTCCGTTAAGGAAATTTTTCGCCTCAGAATCCACAGAGAGACAATTTCCACTTGTAGGTAAAAAGGAACTCATTTCAAAATAAAAAGAAGAACATTTTCTTTCTTTTAATTTAAATAACGTAACAGGGGAATTTAAATAGTTTCTTAGAATATTTTATGAGGCACAGTGCCATAATTTCTTTTTTATTAGTTATATGTTTAATTAAATAGCTAATATAATAAAATTCTATGTTTTCATAGTTGTCATTTTTTTTAAATCTACAAATATTTAAACTTCCCTAATATTTAAACTTTTAAATCATTTTTATTAATAACGCATATACAAATGTTTTTGTACAGTTTGTTTTTAAACGTTTGTTTAAAAAAAAAATGAGTTTGGGTTCGTTAAAAATGCATTTTTCATTTTTTCATTTTTTCGGTTTTTTTTTTTTTTTTTTTTTTTTTTTGCGTCATATGTATAATCACATTTGCAATACTGTTTCAAACCTAAATTTTCTGTTAAATACTCGATATTTTACTACATTTAAAATTAGTTTCAGTAAAATAAATTCTTTTATTGATCGTAGAATTTTTTTATCCAAAAAAAATTCCATTCACAATTTACATATTAGATAAGACTAATGGTACCGAATGGTATGATGGTAAGCTTTAGAATATAAATTCTAAATGCAGATGATATTTTGAAATCCAGCATTCTTGTTTCCTAATATAGGGAGGGGGCATACAAAAACGTATCTCAAAACTTATCATTGCCTCAATGATAAATTTTTGTAAGATACAGATAATCAGAATAAAAATATCACATTCAGGTAAAATTTTGGAAAGCTATTTTCTAAGAATATAGGTATCAGATCGGCTGATTTATTTTTAATTTGCTCCCTTTAACCCGTAATCCCTCCCCTCCATCCAACCCACTAAAAGGAGAGAACATTTTCTGATAATTTTTTTATACATGCAGATCTTCATCTGTAGTATTACATAAGGGTAATTTTTATTTCGCACCCATGCTTCTCAACAGGGGAGGAGAGAGGATGGGTCTAGATTTTATATCAAGTTCGTAATATTTGAAACAGTGTGACAATTTTTAAAAGCGCTTGAAAAAATTTCCGTCGATAGTAAAAAATAATAATAATAATAAAACGCTAAAAACTCAAAATCCATAGAGAACAAAATTTGCTATAGTGGACTTCGTAACATTGTAACCAAATTCCTTTTATGAATGTCAAAAATATCGCAGCGGAACGCTAAAAATCCCTAAAAGTAATTAAAAAAAAATTCAAAAATTGCTCTGTGAATTCAGAGTAAACTTTATTGAAAAGAGGGCAACGTTTATTACATTGGGCTAAAAGATTAAAACCGGAGTCATTTTTACTAATGTCAAAATTCACCGCAAAGCAGAGAAAAAAATCCTGCTAAAAATTCAAAAATCGCAGACGATAAAATTTATTTTGGTGAACTGAAATTTTATAACGAGAAGAATTTCAAGAAAGATTCGCCTCGAAACGCGAAAAACCGCTAAAATCGGCATTAAAATCTCTAAAATTAAATATATATATATATATATATATATATCGAGGGAAAAATTTATTATATTAGGCTAAAAACTGAAACCGCATTCCTTTATGTCATAAAATCGTTGCAAAATGCGAAAATATTCTAAAAATCGCATAAAAATATGGGAAAAATTAAAATATTTATATACGAATTCCGAACAAATTTTATTGAATAGAGGAATGTAATGAAATCATTTACTATATTGAGCTAAAATATTAAAATCGGATTCCTTTTATTAATGAGGAAAAATCGCCGTAAAGGGTTAACAAAGAGAAAAAGTTTAAAATCGTCCAATCTCTATCATAGTTCAAGCAATTTTTTTCAACGCCAAAAATATAATTTCATCAATATTAGGATTACAACACAATATATTTGCATAGAATAAAAATTAAGATATAGGCAATAAATTGCAAAATTTAGCCCCGAGAAATATATTTTTAAATTTAAACCGTTTGGCAACATTATTGTTTGGACTTTTTAAATAGGACGTAATTTCCTTCATTTATGAGTTTGAACGCATGTAAATGAATTTATTATTTTACAATTTTCTTTCTCTTTTAAAATTCACACGTAAATATAGTTTTTATGACGTAATTTTTAATATTTTCCTGCTTTTAATACGTTATCATTTAATTTTAATTTGAAAGTTTTTTCTGTTTATAATAGTCACGTGTAAATAAATTTTTAATTTGAAGGAAATATTCTTTGCGCTGTTTCTAAAATTGGCAACAATTTAAAATAATTACCTTTTCTAAAAGATGTAAAAAATATCTCTCGAAATGCTGAAAATTTTAATTTAAAATGGAAATAAATCCTCAAAAATGAGTCAAATTAAAAAAAAATAAATGCAGTCTACACACTGGGAATTTCTAATGTATATCCCCAGAAAAAACTATTACATTCCTATGTATAGTTTTTGTTCCCATAAAACTTTTTTAATGGAACTATATTGACGAAATTTAACATAAAATATCTTAAAATAAACATTCGATTTAAAAACTGTCTACATCAGCGTGTTTTTCGAGCATTTCTCTATAGTACCATCGATTTTCATACCGATCACAAAAAAAATCATAAACAGTGGCGGTGACGGCATTAGTTACTTTTTGAATAAAGAAATTCAGCTTCTTTTGATTTCAGTATTTTCTTCTTTCACAACTAGTAGCAGTTGTCTTTGAGTTCATTTTAATTAACTTTTGTAACAATTAATTTTTTGGTTTGGCTTTTAATTTTCTTGCACAAAACAAATGTAATACCTTTGAAGAAATAAGTCTGTTTTTGCAATACTTTGATGAAATTTGCGGCGTTTTTCACGATCGTTTGACTACATTTACGTTTTTTCCGCGATCCTTTGACTGAAATTTGCGTTTTTTCGCGATCTTTTGCAGAAATTCGCTTTTTTCCGCTATCATTTGACAGAAATTCGCGTCTTTTCCCGCAATTCTTTGAAGAAATTTGTGTTTCCCGCGATCCTTTGATAGAAATTTGCGTTTTCTCCGCGATCCTTTGGTAGAAATTTGCGTTTTTCCGCGACTCTGGACCAAAATTCACTTTGTGTTTTTTCGCGATTCTTTGAAGAAATTTTATTTTTCCCGCGATCCTTTGACAGATATTTGCGTTTTTTAGCGATCCTTTGACTAAATTTGCTGTTTTCCCGTGACCCTTTGACGAAATTCGTGTTTTTTCTGCAATCCTTTGATAAAAATTGGCGTTTTCTCGCGATCCTTTGATGGAATTCGCGTTTCTTCTACTATTCTTTGACAGAAATTAGCGTTTGTTCAGTGATCCTCGGGCGAAATTCGCGTTTAATGCGAACGATTGCCGAAATTACTATTTATCGGCGACCATTTGTCGAAATCCGCGATGTTTTCCCGTGATTTTTTTATTTTTTTTATTTGTGTGTGTGTATCCGAATTTTTGGACTGATGACCAATTTTGTAACATTTTCGGATCCGAATGCCTTAAATTTTCGGATTCTTATTCGATTGATGAACGTCTCTATTTTAAACTTCAAGGACAATTTTAAATTTAAGGAAAATTTCCAGCACTTTTCATTCCTTGAAAACGAATAATTTTTCTCCAGCACTTTTCATTCCTTGAAAATGAATAATTTTTTTCTCAGCACTTTTTCTATTTTTTCCAAGTACGAACAATGCTATAGATGAAACTATCATTAGAAACAGTTGATTTTTCGGTAAAATTGTTTAAACGTAAAGATTCAAAAATGAAACCTGCTGATATAACTCTAGAGTGTTGTTCAGTATTAAAAACAGATGTGCTAGTTGAATAGACGCTCCCCCTTTACAAACAGACCTGTGGAGCGGGTCGGTTTCTCTCATCAATCAATGTAAAATAGGCGGAACCTATCGGGGGTGGACATTCTAGAGAATTTGCTTAAACTTTCAGTAAAAGTCCCAATCGGTTTCGCTGATTTTACATTCCCTAATTGGTATAAAATTGTGAGACAAAATTATCTGAAAAGTTCAAAGTTTAAGCTAGGGGGCGTTGTCTTTTAATTTTCAGAGTCTTTCATAGATAACATTTTACAAAGCCTTGAATGAAAAAAAAAATCTCCGTTTTTCACCTTCCAAAATTGTAAGTCATATCATAATCAAACAGCAACAAAAATCGAAAATTTAATCAACGGGTACCCTTCATTTAGATTTCAAATATCATGTGCAAAAAGAAAAATTCAAAAATATGCAAATGCGAATGAGAAATTGGCGAAACGGTCTCTCATAGGATTAGTATTAGCTCGCGAGTGTCTTCGCTAGCCTTAATTCACATCAAAATCATAAAGTAAAGAAGTTTTATTTCACGTTTTACCAGCCTTAATAACCAGAAAATCTTGATTAATACATAAATATATTCGATAAAAGATTGTGATTACAGGTGATATCAGCAATATCTTGATTTTTTTTCAAAAATGGATTTATACATCTTCCATCAAAAACCACGACTTCCGTCACATTATCGGGAATTACATATCGCAATACTTACGGAATGAATGATACTAAAACATTCTTTAGTTTTGCCTCTGCATCTGAACTGAAAATTTCACTTTCTACACCTGCGATGATGTGCGGATTTAAGCATTTGCGGATTTCAGGATTGTGGGTTTGAAGGAATCTACTGTATTATAGTTACAGGATTATTTTGTTAGGATAATCATCTTCTTAATCTTATTCTGAATAATTTGAAATTGGCATTGCCTACTTACTCCCCAGAAGTAAAATTTTAACCGTGTTTCAAAATGTTTAGGACACTTGTCAACAGGGTTGCATTTTGTCCTCCTTTTTTATTCAGAAATTCTAAACTCTTATCTAAAATATGAAAAAAAGAATTTTTACATTATGTAATCACGATATTTCTGTCATTAAATAAAACAAAAGTTCGTAATTTCTGAATATAAATTTGAGGTCAACTGAAAACCTTCCCGGCATGTGAAACAAAGCGAATTTTTTTATATCGTAATCCTTACGGGGAATTTTCCCCAGATTTGTTGCCCATCGTTACATGCTGTAGACGTAAGTTGCGCAGATTTTATTTTATCAAACAGTTTCCCTCTGCAACTGTTATACACGATTATAGCATTTATTCTTAAAGAGTAATGCCAAATAGAAAAATTTATTTTATTCAAGTAACTGTTTTATTAAATCTTTCTGGTTTCAGAAGAAAAACGAATATTTATGAAAACTAATACTTTTAATGTATTACATGATGTAGTTTGTTTCCTCAGTATGACAAGCTACTGTATAAAAATGTTATATATACAAATGAAATAAATTTTATTTTAAACAAGCAATTTTATTTTAAACTTTTGCACAACTAAATGCATTACTTCTAAATAATGAGTTTGGAGATACGTTATTCTTTAACTTCAGTACCGTAATTAACTCGTATAGGCTAATAATGATGGATAAAATAAGTTTGTTTCAATCCAGAAATTTTCTTTTGTAAATATAAATAAATAATTACCATCTAGAAAAAAGTTGTATATCAATAAATAAAATTTTTATTCAGAAACAGATCTATCTGAGTTGCAGCTTATAAGGAGGAAATTACGGTAGGTGTAGTTTATTATTTATTGCGCAAAAACATCAAATTTTCCAGCTGTCAATAAACATGATGCTTGTTCAATTTTACGTACAAACAAATTTTCGCAATTAAGCACAGTTTTGAGATAGAAAATTTGCTATGTTGCAGATTTTAGATCACTTTTCATACTTGCCGACTTCCGTAAAATGTGAGTTAATATAAACAAAAATAAACTAGTTTCTAACCGGAAAGTATTATAGATTTATTACTAGATACTTAAGTTCCTGCCTATGCATGAAACTTGTTTAATATGATTTTCTTTTAACCCCTTCGGGACGAGAGTCTTTTCCATAATTTTTAATCTTTTAGCACCAGTTTTTCGAAACAGAAAAATTTTCCGAATTGAATCGGGAAAATGCTCGGATTAAATAAGGCAAAATTTACAATAAAAATTACTATTGAGAATAATTACGGATTCTGAGCACCTTAGGCGGGTCGTTCGTCCCCAAGGGGTTAAAAAAATTCTGCTTCGAAACGTGTTGTAGCGATCTCATTCACATGATCAGTATTAAGCGAGTTACTAGCTTAGAGTAACTGGCTTGACCTTTTGCTCAACGCTAACGTTCTCGCCTCCTGATCATGAGATCCGTGATTTGTACCCATCGGTGCCAATCCATCGCACTCCCTAAAGTGGTGACCCGGACGCACGTAAAATTGCAACCTTCAACAACAATCATCTCCTCTTATAAACACGAGATGTCCAAATATATCATCTCCAGTAAACTGTGAAACGCTCACAGCATATAGGCCTGGCATATTGGCATCACTTACGAGTGCATATCGCTCGTCAGACGTCAACAAGATGTTTTTCTCACTGGTGAGGGAGTGTGTAGCGATCTCATTCACATGATCAGTATAAAGCGAGTTACTAGCTCTGGATTGGCCTTTTGCTCGACGCTAACGTTCTCGCCTCCTGATCACGAGATCCGTGGTTCGTATCCCACCCGCGCCAATCCATCACACTCTCTAAAGTGTTTAACCCCTTCGGGATGAGCGTCTTTTACAGAATTTTTAATCTTTTAACACTGGTTTTTCAATACAGAAATTTTTGCTTTAATGCATGGGGAAAATGCTCGGATTAAATAAGACAAAATTTACAATAAAAATTTACTGGTGAGAATAATCACGGATTTTGAGCATCTTACGCGGCACATATACTGGTCACTCGTCCCCAGGGGATAACGTGGTTTATTATACTTCACGTTTTACGGAAGTTGGCATCTTTGCCTGTTACATGTAATGTTATGAAGTATTGCAGTAGAATTACGATTCTTGTAGTGGATCTGCGAAGTATTTTTCTCACGGATTGTTGAGCTGTAAAGCTGTTTCTTGTCGATAGTGTCTTTTCTCAGTTTGTAAAGGTAGTATGCAAAATGTTTGATTAGAGGATATAAAATTGAAGTATGTTTGTTCTTATTGTTTCAAACGTGGTTGTTAAGGAGGATTTCGTAATTTGCTAAATGTTAAGAAGAGTGCAAATAAAACGACTCAGGAAATAATATATATATATAGACAGTGTGTCCGCTAAAGTCCGTTGTCACCCCAACAATATCGGAACGGAAAGAGCTATAGTAATAAAAGTTATGTCTAGGTATAGTACAGTTTCCAGAAACCGCCTACCGCGCTACATGGTGGAAATTTGTAGAGTTAGCATTTCTATCTCAAAAACGCAAAGAAATAGGGAAAAAAAGAGATTAACAAAGTTGTAGAGAATCATCGATTTAGACGAAAAGACAACTTGTGGACATTAATGCGAAAAATAGATCGGTTAAAACGCAAATTTGTTTTTCGTGATTCCCTACACTGTAACGTCACGAAACTTGAACGGAAGGAGAAATGATTGATTTTCTTTCGGACAAATGTGCATCCAAATGTGAGTTGCAGCCAGGGATGAGATTTCCGCGCTTTTGCGCACCAATATTTCGTTAGAGAAAATGTTATTTCATTTAATCGAAACATTTTTGCAATTTAACAGAACCACATTCCTTCTAAGAATATACTGGTATGCAAAAACGCGGAAATCTCATCCCTGGTTGCAGCTGACGGTGAGAAGACTGAACATCTCAAATAAAAGTATAGTATTATAACTATTTTTTTTTACTTTCTAAGTTCTTTTTGTAACGTCACGTCACGTCACGTCACAGTGCCAATCACGAAAACACAAATGCCTGTTTTAACCATTATATTCTTCGTATTAATGTCCACAAGGTGTTCTTTCCTACTAAATCTATGTTGCTCTACAACTTTATAAATTACTTTTTCCCCCTATCTCCCCGTTTTCGAGATAGACGACACTTTTATAAGTATAGCTCTTGTCGTTCAGAAATTATTGGACACACTGTATATATATATATATATAAACCAGTAAAAGATTATATTTAGCCTGAACTAGCGCACCCCCCCCCCCTCACAGAACAAGAAGATTACAACTGTAAAAAATTAAAATTTCAACAAAAACTAGGAAAAAGCAAGATGCGGCCTCCTCGGCGGTGGGTTATATTTCAAAAGCAGCCGAGCACTCAAAAAAAGGAGGCCGCAGCCTGTGTTTTCCCTAGTTTTTGTTGCAGTTATATTCTTCTTGTTCTTTGAGGGGTGGGGGGTGGGGGGGGGTTGCGAAGGTTTAGGTTAAATATTGGTTTATATTGAATTTATGTGTTTTACTGCAGCTTTTTGGCGCAATTCACATGAATATAATTTGTTTTTTGTTGGTTATTACTATACTTTACGTTTATATATATATATATATATATATATATATATATATATGTATGTGTGTGTGTGTGCGTAAAAAATAAATACATTACTGGGTTGAAAAATACTACATATTTAGAATAAAAGAAATTTTTGCATTATAAATGTATCCATTTTCTATATAATATTTTTGGTTTGAACTACTTTATTTTATGTTTCTGCATTTAATGTGTTTTAAAAATTCAATTCAAAATAAGCTACAAGAAATAGTATTCTGAATCGAATGCACAATGTGAAATGAAAGAGCAAAGACGCTCCTGTGCTGTTAACTTTGCTTGCCGAACAAAAGGGGGAACAGTTTTGTTCTTTGGAGCTCCGCCTATTTATATATTATATTATGTGTGAATTTACATTTGTGTATATATATTTCTTTTTTTTTTGTCTAACTTTAATTTCCTTATTCTGTTTATGTTATTTGTATATGCTGTTTTTCATAGTTCAACAATGTTTGTTGATTAAAACCTCTTTTTATAACATCTTGTATCATTTAATAAACTCTCATTTGATTCATTTAATATTTGTATACTTTGTGTAAGTAGCTTTCTTTTGTCTTTTTGCAACTTTAATTCCTTTAATCTGTTTATTTTATTTTTATTCATTCTTATTTAAACTTTCTATGCCGTTTTACATAATTGTACTTAATTTTTAAAGCAATGTATGATGCTGAAAACACATTGTTTTTAACAACTTGTATCATTTAACAGCCCCTCTTTTAAATTTTGCTTTAATTGGTCTCGGCATTGGCTAAGATTCTTACTTTATGATGCCACATTTTCCTATCAGAAATAAGACTTTAGCAATTTTTTAAATATACAGTATAACTTAAAAAATCCGGCATCATCGGGACCGAGACCGTGCCGGATTTTTGAAGGAATGTCAAAAGCAGTAACTAGGAATATCAAAAGTAATATCATATCCATAATGGTGCCTTTAGCCATAATTTAATTCATTATTAAGTGATAATTATGTAAGAAATAGGGAAAATTAAATATAAAAAAACGTACATTATTTAATATTTACTATATTACAGTAAAAAAATCTAATAAACTTTGAAATTATTTTTCCTTGTGTAATTTCGGAAACATCGAGGTCAATTTTGTTTGCTTCAGTATTTTTGGCCATTCTTTAACAAGTTTTTCTGGTATTATCCAAATAAATAACCTCTATTTCGGAAACACAGTCTTGTTCTCTAAAGCAAATATTAATTATCCAGCCAAATTTATGCAATTTCCTTGTGGCACCTTTTCTTCTGCCTGTTCATCCTCGTCTTCGTAGCTGTTACTAGCATTAACGGTGGTTCTATTTAGTACAGCGTCACAAGGAGAATCCAAAGAACTTGTGTACTAATCACCCTGCCGTTGCTGAGAAACGGTTCACCTTCCAGAAAATTTCTTCAGAAAATAATTGCCTCTGATAAATGAAAAAAATGTCAAATATTATTTTTTTGCATTTTTACTTTCGAACTTGAAGTTTTTAATTCATAAACAATTGCTATTTTCTTCTACCATAACTTGAAAGTGTAAAAGAAAAAGGAAGGGAAAACATGCTTTTGATACCGGATTTTTGAAGTTGACGGATTTTTGAAGTCATACTGTATATTGGTTCTTTACATTTGTCATCACACTTTTGCTCAGCTCCACCACTTGCTTAGGCTTTTCGTCAATGAGTACCCGCCCTGATATAAATTTAACCTCACACATATATCCCGTTTTGTTAGTACAGTTTTTCTACTAGTTGCAGTTCTTTTAACATATACAGTTTTTAACCGTATATCTATTTTGAGGCAAAAACAATGGTGAAAGAAAGTTTCTATCAAAACTATAATTAATAGCTAAATACTTCAAATAAAACATCCAAAAAAAAAGTAAACGATGCTACACCTAACAATGCAGGTTATAGACTTTGCCCCGCCCACTTAAACACTAAAACAATGATCTCCCTCTAAATGTATTTTTAAAAAATGGTTCAAAAGAAGAAGCTCAGAGGCGATTAATTTTCATTGCATGTTTAGAAGTACTAGAAACGTAAACAACGAAAAAAGAATCCGCAATCGTATGATTCTATTACGGGTGGGAGGGACTAGCAAAAAAGTGTTATATAATTACTCTTGGGTGACTGGGACTACGCATTTTCTTTCCTTTCGCTAGTATCCTACTGCAGGGATCGTACGCTTAAGGTATTTTTTTTAGGCCAAATATCACTATTTGTTTATGGAAAAATAAATCTAGGTGAAACGCACGAAATTTCACCTTATTTAAGAAGAGATTTTTCCATAAGAAAATACTGGTACAGGAGGATTTCCTGGTCGTGAAATTTCAGGACAAGTACGATCCCTGCTACTGGGATTATACAGAAGTCTCTCTTTGTAAACGAAAGCTGTATAACTTACCTTTTTTCTGTGTGTATGTGGTTACTATTTTTTTCTTTAATTCCGAGTTCATACTGAAAATCCTGAAATAATATTTTTTATTTTAAAAATGGATGTCATTAACCCCTTAACGGGCTGTCATGCCGCTATGGCATCACATAATTTTAATCCCTAATTGCCACATTGGCACCCGAATTTATTAGTGAAAATTTCACCCTTCTTAAGTACGCGAAAATAAAATTTTAATGGTTTACAAATAATTTTTTTGTAAATACTGATATCATTCAATTATTCAGCATTTTACGAATACAAGTACCTCGCCCGTGAAACCCTGAAAGGGTTAACAATACTGCTCGAACGTCGCTCGGGTAAGAAGAGTTTTTTCTCTTCGTTAGTAACAGCTTTCAAAAACCACAAATTTTTAACTATAATTTTCGCTGTATTTGGCGGATATACAGGGCAGATAATTCAATTCAAAAAAAGTGATTTTTAGTCCTTATTTGTAATTTATTTTGTCCAATAATAATAATATTACATAAAACTTTTAAGGGGTTAAATAATAGAGAATTTGATTTTCAAAATTTCTAGTATGAATTTAGAATTTCTGTACCAAGAAAAATGCCAAACTGAAAACCCTGACCCCATGTTGGAAACTACCGGTTCAGACTCACTCTTATTCAGCAGATTTTTCTCTGCTCCATAAGCATAAAAAACATTAATTTGTAAACCACAGAGTACCGTGGGGTTGAGGGGCTCCGCCTTAGAAATTCTTCCCAAAAAGGGCTCCGGGATCCCAAAAGTTTGAGAACCACTGGCATACAGAATACTATTGAAACGAGCGAAGCGAGCCGAATCTGTCTGCCACATGACGTAATGCGCAAGCAGTTAAGAAATCTTTTTAGTTGGCGCATCGCACTAATGGTACCCCCCTGGTCTTAGTAATATTAATTCTTGCTGGAATAATCGAAGAATTTTATTTTAAAATAAGGAGAAACAACTGATTAACATGTTACCCCAGAAATTAAAAATATAAAATTTAGTTAAAGTTTCTGGTAGGAATCTTGTATAAATTAGGTGTATAAATATATTATATCCCAATGCCCCTCGAGGGGTTAATACTCCGACCATTTCAAGTTTCTTGCCCATTTAACAGTCACCTTCAGTGTGTTTGTTGATTTACTTACCTTTTCTTTAATTGTCTTTAAACAATATATTTTCTGGCCTTTTATTCTGTGCCCAGTGCGTTTGTGGGCATTTAACCATACTATTCAGGTTTTCTGTTATTTTCGTTCCTTTTGTTCCTTTTTCTCGTGAATGGTTGTGCCTCTTTCTTCCCTTACGATTGTTACTCCATCGTTCTATCTTTTGGGTTTGGATTTTCAGGGTTTCCCTTCTTCACTTGCATTGCATACAATGTTTGTGATGTAGATTGATAGAAATTATTGTAATACATGCGTTTTACTGGACATTTAACAGCATCGGAGCGTTGCCGCTGATGGACAAATGTATCACACCGTCTTTTCCCACGTCATTACCGACTTGATTACGCTCGTCTTTATAGATTGAAAAGTTGATGCGCTTTTTCTAATTAAAAGAAAAAAAAGATAGAAAAATTAACAGGAAAATGTTTTTAATTCTTTTATATTTAATTCTTTAAATTTTTATTAAAAGGCTTCAAATATCAGTAAAATTTGATAATTGCAATATGTCTTACAATGCTTTGAAACTAGTCAGTTTTTTGTAACATTTCTGCTATTACAAGGATTTAAGTTTAAAATATTTAAGTAAAATTTTGAATTGCTTTAACAATAAAAATATAATTGCATAAATTAGTTTTACCTAGTAATACCTTTCGTTTAAGAATGCATTCCGGTTTTATGTATAAATTTCAATTAAATGTTATCTTTTTAATGCAATAATTATCAATGTATGTTTAATTTTAGTGGAAAAAATGTATTTTTTTTTTAAAGTCAGATTTATTTAACACTAGAACGGCCGGAAATTTTAATCAAGTTTCATAAAAATATTTTATACCAGAATTTTTATTTAAAATTATTTGACTGATTTATTTAACGTAGATCTGAGTGTTTAAAATTTAACTTATCTTGTGAAATAATTTATGGTTTCAATTGACATTTAATCATATCGTTGGAGTCGAATAGACTCCTTCCGGGCGTTCTAGTATTAATCATATTTATTAAATTTATTGGAAATATTTTTCAAAATATGCTTTGTAACACTTAGTAGGTCTAATTGCCTGACCTGAACCTGCGTTCTCCTTTAATTTAATTGATGCTTTAACATCAAACAAGAAAGGAGTGTTTCATTGGGAAATGGAAATAAAGATATGTGAATGCATTATGAACCTACGCAGAATTGAGAAAAATTTCCTTGCCTCTTCGGGTTTTTTTTTTTTTTTTTTTTTTTTTTTTTTTTTTTTTTTTTTTTACAGGTTATATGATACATGATTTTGATACATGATCATTTCTTATTTGATACATGACTCAAACTTTCAGTGGTCAATTTTCAATTATGCCCCAGATAGCATGAACATTACCAGCAAGTTTGATTTTTTATGACATTATCTTGCCGCGACAAATTTGAATTGAGAAATTCGCAGCAAATTTCCCGCAAGGTATACCATCCCAGGGGCGTAGCTACCGTGGAGCAGTTGGAGCAAACTGCTCCAGGCGCCTGAATCCTAAGGGCGCAAAATTAGAAAGAGCAAAATAAAAATTTGTAAAAATATTTTGTATATTTTTTTCACTATTAATCAGATATTATAGATAAATCTTGTTACAATAGGCATATTCCTATGTTATGTTACTTTGTTTCAACTTCACTATTATGTTTTCACCACTGTGTCTTTGTGTGTTACTTTCTCCTGTGTTTAACCTCAACTATTTCGATTTAAAACATATTTTTATACATAGTTAAAAGAAATTACTTCTATTCGCGAAGTTTTAATTGTAATTCATACGGTACTGTAGTCCCGAGTAACTTCTCCAACACCGTTTGAGCATGCCTGATTTTTTTTCTGAAACTTTTCCGTAGAGGGCAGTTGAAGATTTTCAAATTTTAAACTAGTCAAAACTTATTTATAGGGCTGTCATTGGTCACTTCATTGGCAACCACCATTTTCAAACAAACTTCCTGGTACATTCATCTTGAAAATGTTTTAGAAATTTATCGTGGTGATTACTGTACGGAAATAATGTAAGTCAAAGAAATCACTGTTGAGAAACCTCTTAGTCCAAGAGCTGTTAAACATTTTAGGGAAGGTATTTGAGGCACCCTGAAAATTTGTGCAACACTTCTTTTGTAATGCCTGAATACAAAATCGAATGTCTGGCTGAAGGATCGTGGCCCAAAACCTGTGCCAGACAAAAAATGGCACTTGACACGTGCCTGGCACAGTTTTTGTGCCGACTAAAGTGTCTGTCATTTTCAAAATATTTTTTTCTAAGCATAAATATTATTGTGCCTCAATCTCAGCGTGCCTTAAATACCTTTTTTGGGTAGTCAAAAAATGGCACTTGACACGTGTGTGGCACAGTTTTTGGGCCGACTAAAGTGTCTGTCATTTTCAAAATATTTTTTTCTAAGTATAAATATTATTCTGTTTCAATCTCAGCGTGCCTCAAATACCTTTTTTGGGTAGTGTCAAAAAATGGCACTTGACACGTGTCTGGCACAGGTTTTGGGCCACGATCCTTCAGCCAGACATTCGATTTTGTATTCAGGCATTACAAAAGAAGTGTTGCACAAATTTTCAGGGTGCCCCAAATACCTACTAAAAATGTTCCACAGCTCTCCCACTACTCTCTTTACGATGTAACAGCCATACCTATTTACTTAATTATACCTATTTAGTTACCTATTTAGTTAAAGATTTTAAAAAAGATTTTAAACTTTGACAAGTTGAAGAAAATCATTGACCATTTTACAAACAAAAAAGCAACAACAAGAAAACGAAAATTTTGACGTTTTGTTTTGTTTTGGGGAAACTAAACATGGGCATCAATACAGATTACAAAACAATAATAAGAACCGGACTTACGCATATTCCACATCGGTCCACGGTGACAAAATTTAGATTGGGGATTGGGGGGGGGGGGTGTAAGCGGCAAATTAAATTTTGTGCGTATTGTTTTTGAGATTTTGAAAATATAGCGCAGAATTGATGTCTTTTCCTTAAAAAAGAGAGAAAAATGTAATGTTCCTTCGGACTTGATTATCGCCCATACAAATTTACACCACTTTTTTTGAAAAGTATTTGTCAGCATTAAACCTTATTTAATTGCTGGATTTTGGGATTAAATAAAGCAAAACATATTTTTCGGAAATACAAATGTGAATTTGCTTAGGCCGTCATCGGGCTCTGCTCCCTCTTCCCGCCATAATTCGATATGAATCTGGAATTACTCCATTCAACTTTTCAAACAGTTTATATAAATACTGTGAGTTCAAAACAGTATAAAAATGAATAAAAACTTAGATCCTAATTTTATACAAAGGTGAAACATTTTCAGTGGTGATAAAGATCTTGAGTTTTAAAGAAAACGTGCACTTTCATTCATAAAGCTTAAACATTTTTTAATGATATAATTTCCCTTTCAAATGTGCTGCTGAAATCAGGCCAATAAATTAAAAAAAATAAGAAAAAAATAGGACTTTACTAAATTAAGTCATATTCTGGTAGGCTCAGATTGGCCCGTCGGGCAACCGACCTGTGGGTTGGTGTGCCCTAAACCAGATAAAATTGAGACCACCCCCAGGTGAAGCTAACAGTTAAAAAATTTGCTAGAAGCATTAGATTTGAAGAATCTTAAATTATTTAATAATTTTAAAAAAATACTTTTTTGAAGTATTTTTTTATTAAGGATTTTTGTTTCTCTTTCCAAAGTAGGAGAATTGCAATTTTTTTTCTTGAAAATTTCTTTGTTTCAGAGGACCATTTAAATCTTAAAAATATAATGTATATATTCTCTAATTCTGTTCGTTACCAATGGTGGCATGATCTTCTCCAACAATTTTCAGCCAATTTGAAGGTTCTTTTGCGCTCTTTCGATTATACCCTGTCGCTAGGGTTTACAGAGCATTCTGCATAAGACGAAAATATGTATTGCACAGAGCTTTAGACAGTTTACTGTATAAAAATCTATTTGCACGTTTCTTAATATTTCTAGCAGCATTAAGACGTTTTATCTTCCCGCTGCAAAAATGGTTTAAAATAGATTTAATTAATCATAACATTCTAATTTAGTACTAAAATTATGAATACTTAGAATCCTACACTAGTAATTCTCAATCTAACGTTAATGTCAGCTAATGTCAATTAATGTTAGCTAAAGTCAGCGTTCTTTAAAAATTTCTCATTTACATTTATTTTTTTTTTCGTAGCATATATGGCGTCGATGGCTAAACGGTTATTTTACACTGTTTCGATTTTATTTTTTTCTGTAAAGACGCTTTCAAGTTCGGATCCAGTTCCGAAATTGAAAGCATTTACAGAAAGAACTAGTTGGATGTGCCAACCCCAAAACTTTCTTCTATCTTATACATCTTATTATTTCAAAAAGTAGTTACACATATTAATACTTCAATATTATTAGTTCAATACTATACCAACTTTGATTTTCATCTTAAGTTTCTGCTTCAGTCAATTAAACGTACAAAAAACGAGTTAATCTATATCATGATATTTGTTAAAATTAATAGTTTTTGCTTATTCTGTTGTTATCAGCTATTTGCGAATAGCCGTCTTAGCAGGAAACGAGTTCCCGCCGCTGCACGAGCCGCCGATAGACTATAGAACTACGAAAAATCAAGAAAAGTATACAAAAATCTCTGTCACAGAGCCCCTATACCGCGCAATATTTCCAAAGTCAAGGGAGGAGATGTTGGCCAAAGCCAAAAACATGCACAAAAATTTGGTTCAATTGTATGAATAATGTTATACACTTATCAATGGTACAATAAAGAAAATGGCACAAGCATCGCTATTACAGCGCCCCCCCCACCCTTCCGGCAGATTTTTTTTCAAATTGCTTGCCATACTTGCTTGGACTTGCCATGCTTGGACTTGCTTGCCATAGCCAGAAACATACACAAAAAATTTGGTTCAATTTTATGCATAACTTCATGCCATTTTCGATGGTACAGTAATGAAAATGGCGCAGACATCGCAATTATAGCGCCCCCTTCTGGGGGAATTTTTTAAAGTTCAGGGAGGACATATGGACCATAGCCTTACACATACACAAAATATTTGGTTCAATTCTATGCATAATTTTATACAGTTTTCGATGGTACAATAATGAAAATGGCGCAGACATCGCTATTACAGCGCCCCCTTCCGGCAGATTTTTTTTTCAAATTCAGGGAGGACTTGCTTGCCATAGCCAGAAACATACACAAAATATTTGATTCAATTATATGCATAACTTCATACACTTTTCGATGGTACAATAATGAAAATCGTACAGACATCGCAATTATCGCGCTCCCTTCCGGCGGAATTTTACCAAATTCATGGAGGACCTTCGTGCCATAATCAAACACAAACACAAAAAAATTAATTCAATTCTATGTAAAACTTCATACCCTTTTCGATGATACAATATTCAAAATGGCACAAAAATCACAAAAAAATCACTATTACAGCGCATCCCAACCGGCGAATTTTTTGCAAATTCAGGGAGAACGTGCTTGTCATAGCCGAAAACTTAAAATAAAAATTTGGCTTATTTCTATGCATAACTTCATACATTTTTCAATGGTACAATATTCAAAATCGCTATTACAGCGCCCCCTACCGGCGAATTTTTTCTAAATTAAGGAAGGACCTGCTTGCCACAGCCAAGAACTTAAAAAAAAATTTTGGTTCAATTCTATGCATAACTTCATACACTTTTCGATGGTACAATATTCAAAATGGTACGAAAATCGCTATTACAGCGCCCCCTACCGGCGAATATTTTCCAAATTCAGGGAGGACCTACTTGCCATACCCAAAAACATAAAATAAAAATTTGGTTCATTTCTATGCATAACTTTATACACTTTTCGATGGTACAATATTCAAAATCGCACGAAAATCGTTATTACAGCGCCCCTAACGGCGAATTTTTTCCAAATTCAGGGAGGACCTGCTTGCCATAGCCAAAAACTTAAAATAAAAATTTGGTTCAATTCTATGCATAACATCATACACTTTTTGATGGTACAGTGGCGACAGACACACGGACAGACAGACATTTTAACATGTTTTTTGGGATCTCTGACCCCTAAAACGTGTAAATCCGTCAAAAACCGGAAGTCGAAAAAAGTTTCGATTACAATATTTTCTTCTATTGAAGATAGAAGAAAGTAAAAACTGGAATATTAATGGATATTGTTGGTTTCTGCTAGCAAGGTGGTAAAAGTTTCTAAAATGTTGTGCTCTCCAAAAATGGAAGGTGTGCGTATTTCACAGTAACTGAGTCCGGCCCTGCGTGCAGTAGCGACTCTTCAGAGTTTCAGAATTACATTTCTATCAGAAACTGGTATATAAAATTTGATGTGTTTTAATAGTAGGATTTTCTACGATTAAACAAGGAGAATTTTTTTCTGAAATTACTGGTAGTAAAAGCAGTAAAGTGATTGTGAACGTGAATCCTTATCAAGCAGACACTGCCTGCATGGTGAAATGTTGTTGTATGGATATAAGCTGAATGTGAGCAATAAAAATAATTTGATTGAGATATAAGGGGAAATGTTCATCAGTTATCGTTGCACAATGATTGATAAAAAGTTGATACCAAACCATGCGGCCACTCGAAACTTCGAAAATTAATGACAGATGTATAAGTTTTCTGCCGACATCATCAAAAACGCACCAAATCGTGCTCTGGGAATCGGAAAACATGAGTAAATTCTAACATACACGTATACCTATTGAATATTTGAAAAAATTGTGAGAACTGATTCAAAGTATTTGAAAATGTAAAATATACCGTTATTTTCCTTTATTTTTATTGTGATTACTATGCTTTCCTATTTCCTTCCTTGCATTGTATGTTTATGGAATGTAAAAACTGGAATCTAGAGTAATATACAGGGTGTCCCAGAAGTAAACAAACATTAAGGGGAGGCAGGGGACATCACAAGGATTCAGAATTGCATAGCAACCCATGGTCGGAAACGGCCTCGTTCGCCGCTACGTGGTGTTGCTCACAAGACCCACGATCTTGGCCACCACGTTCTCCTGATTTAAGCAGCATAGTTTTCTTTCCCTAGGATGCACTGAAAAGTGCTTTGTATGCAACGCCTGTGTATTCTGATATGGATCTGGTTGCAAGTCTCGACTGTACTGCTGCGGATATCAAACAAAATCCAGGTGTATTTGAGCGAATCTCCCAATCCATGGTTCGACGGTGTAATGCTTGCATCGCTAGCAATAGTGGAAACTTTGAACATCTTTTGTAACATTTAATATCGTTGCATTTAATATCGTTGCATAATCGTAACATGTAATATCGTTGACCAATAAATTATTTCAGATGATCTCAGTCTTGGGTCTCTTCGTCCCTTGTACCTGTCATACTACCTTCCCATGACGTTTCCGACCATGGATTGAAATGCAATTCTGAATCCTTGTGATGTCCCTTACATTTCCTTAAAGTTTGCCCCATTACTTCTGGGACACCCTGTATAAGGGTGTCAATCAGGCTCCACTGCGCCAAACTGTTTTACAAAACGAGAAAACTAAAGATTGAAATGGTCAAATGACACGAGCTTTTTTTTCTTTCGCCGACACTCTCAATGATGTTATTGCACGATTAGACCTTTTCCTACTAACTCATTATTTGTGTTTTGGTATCCTTAGTGTTTTATAACAAATCTATTACTAAAACTTTTTGAATTTGGCTAGTTTTATTTATTTACTGATTTACCAAACTGCTCAGATTAGTCAAAAGCAGGTGAGAACCAGGGTGTCAACATTTATCGTTGTTCATTGGCTAATTTTATAAACCATTAGCTGTAGAATTATAGTTCCAATAGTAAAAAAGTTTCAAAGTTATTCTTCATCGTCTTAAAAATAATTTATATCAAAATAGTTATTTTTTAAAAGTTATGAGGTTTACATTTTTATTCCGTTCCTTGGTTCTATAGGTTAAATTTAGAAAAATTTACTCCGTACAATAACAGGTAAAATAATACATTCTTTTTTGTACGACCAAAACTTACCGAGTTATGTTACTTTGAATTTTGGATTTTCTGGCACTAAAACCAGAAAAATGTATTTCATCCATATGTAAAAAGTAAGAAAAAAAACTTGACAGGTGTTTTTTTTTTAGCATTCTACAATGTTTCGAAACCCTTGAAAAGAAAAACATATATTAACCCCTTGGGGACGAGCAACCGATATTCGTGCCGCGTAAGGTGCTCAGAATCGGAGATTATTCTCACCAGTAAATTTTTATTGTAAATTTTGTCTTATTTAATCCGAGCATTTTCCCGATTTAATTAGGCAAAAATTTCTGTTTTAAAAAACCGGTGATTAAAGATTCTGTAAAAGACGCTCGTCCCGAAGGGGTTAAGAGCGGCTGATTGTACTAACCCATTGGCGCATTTAAAACAAAAATCCCGCCCTATTCGCAAAACATATCTCGGTACTTACAGAATAATTTATTTCGTTATTCATTATTTATTTTTAATTATTTGTATTTAATACGTTGTTGAAATACTTTGACTTTCAAATAAAAGTAAAATTTTAAATCTGATTAAGAATACTATATAAATTTTAAACTTCAAAACAAAAATTGCGCAGAACTTTTTCGAATGACAATAGGGCGCACAAACTTCACTTGCTCCAGGGCGCTGAATATGTAGCTACGCCACTGTACCATCCCCGACTTGCATGAGTAGTTTGTTGTGAAACTGATAGCAAGATTGCCTTTAATTCACGAAAGTAACGAAAACAAAAGATCCCTTTGTTGAGAAAATAGATAATCAGTACATATGCATAAATTGCAGAAATTTTATTCGGTTGGCAACGCTTTTTCTAAACGCTATACTTATGAAATACCAAAAAAAGGCTCGTGTTGGAAAGTACAAACATTACCTCAACTTGTTTACGGTGACGAAAACGATGCATGCACCTTCTGACGGTGTGTTTGCATCAGTAGACCTAATTAGATCTATGGACCCCTCCGAAGGGGTCAAACGTATAGTGTAACAGTTGTAAAAAGATAGTGGGGCGTGGAAAGATTGCTACTTTGCAGTAAGTATGCAGTATTTTTTATTACTTGTTTGCCGTTATTTTGCAATAAATTTGATACAGCATGAATTTAACTTGCAAGACAAGTTAGCTGCAAGTTCAAAGTGTAGTGACTTCGGCGTTTGCGTTATCTTGCTGCAGTCTTATTATGAACTTTCAGTCTTGTTATGCTGAGCTTGCTGCAACTTTGCAGGTTTTCAAAGCAAGACTGCTGCAAATTTTCTGCAAATTAAATATGCTATCTGGGGCGCGACTCACTTAACATTAAAATTAATAGAATGCGGTTTTTGTAATGTTATTCTTACAGGAAAAGAAAATAAGTTGTATTTTCACAAATGTTAACAAGAAAATGCACACAAAAACGTAAAAAATTAATTTCTTTATTTTAATTGGTCGGATTATTTTGTTAATATGATTTTAAAATAATCTTATTCCGAATACTATTTTAAATTGCCTACTTAGTTCCGATTCTGACAAGGGAAAATTAAAGCGTGTTTCAATATTTTTAGAATACCTGAGACATACGACACATATTTTTTATTGCACTAAATGAGTTCTTAAACAATTTGAATTCTGTTATGTTACGTTCCCAGTTCTTCACGGTCAAAAGCATCTGCGAACTCGCTACCCACGCCATTCCAACTTACGGGTAGCCGATTTTATTTGATCAAACAATTGCTTTTAGCAACTGTTTTTCACGATTAAAAAAAATTAAACAAATTTAAAACTAACTTGTTAATCGTTTTGATTAATATAAATATTTCGTTTAATTTTTCTGGTAGGAAACAAAAACGAATAGTAATGAATGAAAAGACTTTTATACGTCACATGCTATTGTTGTTATGGCACTGTAAGAAAATTGCGTAAAAAAATGCGATATATGCAGGGCTGCCACCGCCGACTATTTGATTTATTTTATCGGAGATATTTTATTAATTTAATAAGTCGAAGTAAACTTTTCAAAGATAACGGCGGCCAACAAGCATAGAAGCTATCAGCTTTGTGACTTAACTACAAAATCCCATGGAACTAGCCTTTTTTCTTCAATCACTCAATCGTGATCTAAATGTAAAAAAAGAAGCAAAATCACGCGCTTAAGCTTATTCGTTCTATATGAATTTCAAGACACGCGAGACACATTTTTTTAACTTACTCCAACAAAACTGGACAAAAATAACAATATAAAATATCATTATTTATAACTTCTACAACTTGCGTTTTATGCAAGTTATCGTCTAATTAACCTATAGTGACAAATATTAGGCGGTAGAGAGACAATCTTTAAATTAAAACTCCTGCTTCTCCCATGAACAGAAACGAAGTGTGATATTCAGAATCTTCATTTAACAATAGGAAATCCAGAAAAAGCAATTTCTTTATTCTGAAAGATTTTCATATACAGTAAACTCTCCACTTAAGATGTATTTCCAGTTAATGGGCACAATTTCGATTTCCCCATACTTCAGGGCGGTGGGATATATTTTATCCCACCTACGATTAATGAAGTTCTGCACCAGAAAAAAATTATGATAATTTTACTTTTCTAACTTAATGGAAAAATGTTGTAAAATTGCTTTTTCCTTATTATGAAATAAATTTTTTTGGAATTTCCGGTGGGAGTTCAGAATTATACAAACGCAATTGCTTGCTCCTCAAGGGGTTAATAGGCACAATTTCGATTTCCCCATACTTCTACATTTTCAATTATTGCTAAGATCCTCTTCTAACACTAACAACTCATACGACAGTACGGGCATTCTTTTTACCAATTGTGGGTATATAGCAAACCGAATACAAATGCGTGTAAAGAAAGCTATCGGAATCGATAAATTAAATTTGTATTTAATTTGTCGATCAAGAATTCCTAAAACATCTGAAAATATTATAGGTTTTGTGGCGACGCCATCTTGCACGGTCAGTAAAACGAGTTACTCGTAGATAGCAATCGAACTAGCATTTTGCTCGCGCTAAAGAGCTTGCCATATGACCATGGTTTTTCCGGTTCGATCCTTGCTGACACTCTGACCTTGGGCAAATAAACCGTTCACCAATGTTATTATCATAACATTATTATATACAATATGCAGTAACAAATGTTACAGGTTGCAGATGTACATTTAACAAAGAAAAAATTGTATTTTCTATAGTTTTATAAAAAAAAATGTAAATCTTACATTTATTTAAATTAAATTAACTTAATTTCCTATAATAAAAATTAAATTTTAATTGAAATTACAATATTTAAAATTAAAATGTATGTAACAGAGGTTACAAACAGAAAACACACTAACCTGGGATTCAGATGTTTCAGCTCACTGACCACATGTGTGCCGAAGAAATTCAAAATGGCTGCAACATATCTTTCCTAATTATTTTTATCTACAAGTACGCTCAGTTGTACCCTCTGTTTGGGACAATGGAAGTAATTTCTTTGGCAAGAACACTTTACTTTGGTACTGTAACTTTGGATGTTACAGTATCAGAGGTTACAATTTCAGTATACAGAATTTAATCTTAAAATATAAGAATAAAAAAAAGTATTTTACTGTTTTAGGCCTAACTAGTTAAAATACTAGGTTTTTTAATGACATAAAACCAGTTAAAATTGTGATTTTAAATATTATTAGTTAAAACCGTAAATTGAAAACCATGCCTAGAGTTATCTGGATAGACTGTTTTGTTAATCATGATGAACAAAAGGCACAATTTCAATTAAAATAAAAATATTTTTAAGCATTTTTTGTCTAATGAAGTCGTTACTGGTTGTTTTAACGGAAACGAAAAATAAAAACAAAAAGAGTTCTTTCCCATTTTATCGAGAAAAAAAATATTCTAATTATGGACAAGAAATGAACATAATTTATTTGTCTCACCCTTACATGGCAATTTGCTTAGTTTTATTATTAAAAATTTAATCGTGTAAATTATATTTATAATGCTTTTCTTTAACAAAATATTGCGCATTTATGTAAAATTTCCTTTCATTTGGTTTTTCATTAAATAAATATGCGTGTGCACATTGAAATGTGTCACTTTAGTAGAAATATTATATATATATTAGTTTTAAACAAGTTAATATTTATTTAGCTGCTTTTATAAACTTTATTGCAGATATTGTACATATTTGTTCTGCAATAAATATGGGAGTTTTTAGAAAATTGTGTATGTTGTTTGTTTTTATAAATGGCAAAATTTATGAAAAGTATTTCATTCGAAGCAGATTAAATTTTTATAATCCATTTATAGTTAGGCATTAATTTTACTTTTTTTGTGCAGCCTTATCTTTATAATGAAATTTTGAGATTATATAAAGTTTTCACATCTTATTTAAAAAAGTGCATGAGGATCCGTGAATGCATATTGAGATTACGCAGGATTAACAAAACTGTGTTTGTTTCTTCTTTCTTGCGGTCTCTAAAGGCTTTAAATTTCTTATTAGCTCCCGGAATGCTATTTCTTTCTCCCACGTATTAATATGTCGTCTCCAAAAAATAACGATACTTTGTATAAATCACCCGTAAGACAAAGCAGATGTATCAATTTACGGAATAATCTCTATAGGAATTTTTTTAACTTCTAAGCATCGCACATTTTCAACTTTTATACCGTCGTATTGGCACAAAAAAGTACTTTTTAATGCAATTGGTTTGAAAACTGCATCTCCATTTATTTTTGAGAAATTAATTTTTTTTTAGAGTTTTTAGCACCATTCGTTTAATTTTGGCAACTCAAGTACTCCCTTTCTGTAGAAAGTAAAGGGAAAATACTAATTATAACTTTTTGTTGCCATTTTCTCATGAAAACTGAAAAAAATGTAATTCAAATACGTGCTATTTTGGAAAAAAAATATATAAATGAATTATTTCTGATAAAACATGGAACTATTATAAACTAAATTTAACTTTAATTATCTATATTAATATTAAATAGAAATGAAGTCATATGAATAATGAGATAGCCGATTTTTTTTGTCTAGTTTCATGAATGACGAAATCTCCTTTTTTTGGATATGTGTATTATTAAGCGATGGTCACGTCTTATGCATATTTTACTGTAGATGTTGTAATGAGAAATTCTTCAGCGGATGCGTATGATGTCATTTTATATAAAATAAAAGCGCGTGTTTTAAGTTTGAAAACTTAACTATCTATCTATATATATATATATATCAGTGGTGGAAAATTGGCGCAGAGGTGGAGCCTATTGACACCACTAGATTTTTATGGTATTATTCAGTTTAATAAAAACTCAGAAATTTGATCATTAGATAAGAGGCAAAATACTACTATAATTTAGTGGTGTCAATAGGCTCCACCTCTGCGCCAATTTTCCACCACTGATATATATTTATATACATATATGTATCATCGGGAGCGACACTAAATTCTGAAATAGCAGAATTCCTGTTTTCTAATTTGTTATTTGATTTACACTCACAAATATCAATTTTCAGTTAAATAGAACCCTTTGAATTTTAAATATATTAGCATGCATTTTTTTTTTCTAATGAAAATTTTGCAATGAAAGGAAACTTTTACTTTCTTCACCAATCTTAAAAGGCGAAGTGGAATAAAAATGTAAGAAATTGCCGATTTTTAATTATAATTGGTAGGACAGTTTTGTTAACATAATCATATTTCTTATCTTGTTTTGAATATCTTGAAACTCACATTACACAGGGTTGCCACATGCGACTACTTTTTAATTCTAGCTAGCACCACTTACTGAAAACAGATATCCTTAACCCTTTCAAGGGCGGTGACGTATCGTGGCGTCATGGCGTGACCACCTAATTTTAATACAAAACTGACAATAGGCACCAAGAATATTTTAATCATATTTTGTTTTTGAAATAAAAGTGTGCATAAGCTGTTTTAATTTTCTGAGAAATTCATCGGTAAATCCTGGTGTCAGCCCATTATTTCACCATTTTACGGACAGAAATTCCTTGCCTCTGAAAAGGTTAACACGTACTTTGACAACATTTCAAAGAAAAATATACTTCAAAATTTATATTAGAAAATTACTGTTGAGAACAGAATATAAAAATAGTGGCAGCTCTCATTGCATGCTTAATTCGACAAATGACTATTAAAACGTGTTTCAACAATTTTAGGACACCGGGTATCAGGTTTCCCACTTCCAGGTCCAGACTCCTTTTTATTCAAAAATCTTTTCGGAGTTACAAAAGAAGAATGTCTAGTTTATGCAATCACAAATGTCTGTTATTAATTAAACAAAAATTACTTATCCTAAGGGTCTGTGCATATATAACGTGATCACTTTAGGGGGGGGGGGGATCTGGCACCTGATATCGGAAGATATTTCTGTGGGAAGGGGGGGGTTGCTTTTGCTTTTTGCTATCGTTATTATTTCTGACCCATGCAAACTTTTCTTTTTTCGGAAATTTTTTCATTACATCATAATATCTGTTACCTTTATTATTTTTATATGCTTTTATAAAAATACAAAGCAATTATTAAAATAATTAAATGATTATAAAATCATTTCATTCAAAAATTTTGAATACACAAACGTTTAGCATTCCTGTTCTTTTGCCATGTGCGCATATAATTTGTTATTTGAGAAATCAGGATCCTAATATGTAGGAAATGAAAGTTGCGTTTACCAGTAAACAAAGACAAAGAATGTTGTCCACTATTTTGACGTCAATTCACGTGACCCGTCCTCAATGTGTTAACATAGTGACGTTTCGACTGTAACCGCTTTCACAGGGGTTGACTATCACGGAGAGAAACTTTCACCTGTAAATTTAAATAGAAATTCTCTCCTTTTTTAAGCGCCTTTTTAACGCAAACTTTTATTCATAAAAATTCTTAGAAATATGTACAGTAAAACCTCGATCCATCGTTTTTCAAGGGATGCGTGAAAAAAAAACGATGAATGCGGGAAAACGATAAAAGAGGGTTAACGTCAAAACACGAAAAAAATGCTTATGCATTACTAATTCATACAATGTATACAGTATACTAATAAATACTAATTTCTTACTTACCAAACTGTAAAATAAATAAATCGAAGTTGCAGAAAATTGATATTTTTTTAAAAAGATCCGTAATCTTATGTGGGGCTTTTCGGTCATTTTCAAAATTAAGCAACATGTTTTCAAGATGTACAACATTTTTCTGGTCATTTTATGTGATTTCATGTGCATATATAAAAGTTCGAACAGCTTCAAATGCCGTAATTGCATCTTGGCACTGGTGCAGGCTCAGCCTCATCGGCTGGAACATTATCCTCTGCTTCTTCGCCATTATTTTCATTTTTACATCATCACACATTTCTTCTGTGCTTAGGACACCAGATGTCGCAACATCTTGATCAATGAAAATATTATCGCTAAATTTCCCACCGTATACATCCTCTGCTAGATGCATCCACACTTCATCTGCATTATTGTCACCATCATTATTTTCTTTCTCTTCTGCTTAGCATTCCTCATCAATATTTCACACAAAACCGCATTTCGCGAAACAATTCTGCATTGCTGAAGAGGTTACACAAAAATGAATAGCCTGCAGAAGGTCTATTTTTGGAGTAGGTTCTTTTGCTTGTTCCATGAAATATAAAGATCTTTTCAATAGCTTTCTCCTGCAAAATTGCTTAAAACAGGTTGATTATCCCGGCATCAAAAAGTTGTACGACAGATGTACAATTAGCTGGGAAAAAAACTGACTTCCATTTTTCAAAGACTGGTGAATGAGCTGAACAATTGTCAATAAATAGAATGATTTTCTTTTTTTGGGCGCCGATTGATCTATCAAAGTCATGAAGATATTTTGTAAAAATATCATTTTTCATACATGCTTTGGCATTCAAATGGTAGTCTACTGGCAGTTTTTTTTTTACATTCATGAAGCATCGAGGTCTAGGAGATTTACCAATAACGGGGGTACTCGTTTATCAGAATCTCGTTTATCCTTATTTGTGCATAGTAGCACTGTAAATCTTACTTTGGAATGTTTATCACCATGACAAAACTTTCCTTTGAATTCTAGCGTTCTCTCCGACAAGCATTTATAAAAGAGGCCTGTTTCTTCTGCATTATAGAGGTCACAATCCTTGTAGCTTTCTAGTAACTTCGGAAGTTTTTAGAACCACATTTCTATGGCATCAGTATTTATTACTGAAGTACTTTCGCCACATAATTTCCTTGATACCAATTCATGGCAAATTTCAAAATGCGAAATCCACCCATTTGATGCAGAAAAAGTATCCATGCCATATGAGGCAGCTATTTCAAGTGCCTTCTTTCGAAGAATATTCCCATCCACAGGAATATTTGAGGAACGAGACTACTCGTATCACGCGAAGAGAAGTCTTTCCAACTCACTAAGTAGGCATTTTGCTAGTTTCTCTTTTTTGCAGAAGTTCCATACTTATTAGCTTGCTCTAATTTTTTTTTTTCGAAATTATCGAATTCAGGGTTGACGGCGGTATATCTAAATGTTTAGCTATGTTAATTTTTTCTCAATAGGATTCTTAACACCTCATCTATGATGTGAAGCTTTTGTTCCAAGGTTCGGATTTGTTTTGCCATTCTTAAAATTCCCAGAAAGCATTAAATTGAAAGCTCGCACTCTTGAAAAAAAAAAGTGCACTGCACACAACAGATTAGACAGAATTGTGAAAAAATGTGGCAGTCAGCTGAAGTGAATCCATCCATCCTCCCCCGTACACAGAATAGATTAACCCATTCTCCAAACCTGAACACCTATCCGCATTCAGTTATTTACGCGTACATACATGTCACAATATCAGAGATAATTACTGTCTCTCCCCCTAAAGCAGCACAAATGAGTTATTTTAGCATAAAAGAAGTAATTGCAGTTTGTATGTCATATGGATCCGCTTGACCTGCAATTTCATTTCGGTGAGGAGAAAAATTTTACAACGATGAATGCGGGAAAACGACTTTTCGAAGAACGATGCATGCGGGTTTCGTTAACATTATTTAAATATAATTTGTTCAGGGACCATAGAAATAAAACGATCAATGCGGGAAAATGATGGATGCGGGAACGATAGATCGGGGTTTCACTGTATTAATTTTTACTGGTAGAAATTTACTTTGCCGGTAGTCAGACCCCGAGCTTCCGCCATATTGTGATAACCTAGACAACGAGGTTGTCAATAAAAAAGTCAGTGTTAATAAAAAAGATTCTAATATCTATGGAAACTGAGCCCAGTAAAAACACATAGAATTTTTTTTTAAATTTAAGAATATATTTCCAGGAATAAGGTGCTTAAATAAAACGAAATTTTCTATTCAAATTTACATGTGGGAAGTTTACCCAAGCAATATTCAGAAACTATTGATCCGATTTAGAAAAAACAGCCGCCATCTTGTGACAACCTCCTCAGTTACGTCACTCGAAACTGGTAGACAGCACACTATATGCCTCGGTCTCTTTATTCATAACCGCCCCACCAGTGGCTGAGAGGTTCTGCTCTCGAAGCTGGTAGACGGGAGGTGCTGGGTTCGATCCCAATCGCGCCCGTCGGCCTAATCGTTCGGAGTTTTCGTGGTTTTCTTCGAACCTTGGACTTCCAAGCGTTGATACGGGTTAGGTTCCCTTAGAAAGACCCCCACGAAGGGCACTCCCCCCTGGGCCTATATCCCTCGTGCAGATAATTGGCCGTCATAAATATAACCAACTAACCTTTATTCATAACCATTGGTTGACCCTCAAAGTGTTAATTTAGAAACGGCGTGATACACACTAAAAAAGATTTAATTAAAAAAAATAGTTCCCTTTTGTGACAAAGGAATTTCGGGAAATTTTAAACTTAAAATATCTTTTTATCTTAAAGATAAAGAAAATGCATTAATATTCAAACTTTTATGTGAAAATTTTAGCAGGGAGAAGACTTTTGCTTAAATACCCCTGTGATTTGAAAATACAATATAACTAATGACAAATATCAAATTACCTGTGTTTAGAGAGTTATTGCTCTAACATAAAAATGAATTTACTTTCACAAATTTAGTCTGAACGCCTTTTTAAAATAAATGATTTGTAATAACAACGTTATATACTCTCAAAAAAAGTACAGACAGGAATTTTCCCGAACACCTCTGTTACTCGACGAGATTTTTCTGTTTTTGAAGAAATTTCTCTATATTTATGAAAGAATTTCAGGAAATATTGATCTTAGAAAATCGTCGTATTTTTAAGAAAATGGGAAATACGTAAAAAATTATTTTTTATACGAAAAATTACTAGGCAGCATAATTGTCGGAACGCACTTGTGATTTGACGAATTGCAGTGTTTACATTAGCGAATTTCAGGGGTTTTTTTAGTTATGTTGGTTAATTTTCTGTATTTTGAGTGATAAACGGGCAATTAAAAGCAAAAGTTTTCGTGTTTTATCGAAATTTAATCAACGTAAAATTTCGTTCAATTTACAGAATTTTTTTCAAAGTATATAAAAACAATGTTTGTTTTTTAATTTCGTTTTATTTTTAATTAAAATGTATATATTCGTAATTATAAGCAAGTATTACTCAAAGAGCTTGTCTATTACTAAGCATCAATTTTTAACTGCATACGATTAAAAAAAAAACCTTCACATGTTTTAAACATTTTTTTATATAATTTCTATATTCTACTTTTTTTATATATAATTTCAAATTACTGGTATTTGTTAAATGTAAAAAAAAAAATAAATAAATAAATAAATAAAATATCTAAAACTATTGCATTACAAGAGTTTGCAAACTTCTATTTATGTAAAAAAAAATATTTCTAAATATTTACAAATTATAATTAATTTCTAATAACTTGACATAATTAATCGGTGTTTGCTATTAAATGTCTCTCTTCTTTTAAATGCTGTTTATTACACGAAATAAACTGACTGTAATATATTTAATTATAAATGTGTTTTCTTTTTTTTTTTACAGACAGTATTTATACCAAGCTCAGAAAATATCTTGAGTTGGCGTATGTCATTGTTTAAATCAACCTCGCTACACATTATTTCATTTTTTGAACTCGGGATTCTTTATTAAAATAAATTTAAAGTTATTCCAATGTCATAATTAAATTTCTTGTGTAAAGTTATTCATTAAAAGTTATAAAACTTGTCCATTTGCCAAACACATTGAAAAGAAATCAAAAGTTTCATGCAAGTCTTGTAACCTAGTTAAATACTAATACTAAGAAGTTCTCCCGTATATGCAAACTTTAGTAATTTATTAGGCGAAAATAAAGTTTCACAGTGAAACTTGGAAGCTTGGAAAGGAAATAAAGAGTTACACACTAATTCAGTATTTTGTTTATGGAAAACCATTCAAAATCTTGACCTTATCGTTTATAACCCTCTGAAACTTGTCATCTTTTAAAAACAATTCTGAATTACATGGATTTAAGTGGAAATTATTCAACAGAAAATTTGTGCCATTTTATGAGTAAAAATTTAATTATGTAAATGTTATTAATATTACTTTTCATTAAAAAAATATTCTGTATTGGCAATTATAAACGAACCAGTTTTAAGCATCAATTTTGCTTTCTATTGTACGCTGCATTATTTTTAATGGGTTTTTAACATCATAAAAATTGGCTTGTTTCATTTGGAAAATAACTTAAAAATTTAGGACTTCCTCATGAGTCTGTGCATCATTAATAAAACTTTCCTTGTTTTATTTTTTCTTGCGCAATCGAAAAGATTTACACTTCTTTTTTATCATGTTTCAAAATCACAACGGAGAATTTTTAAATAAGTCATTCAATACTCATTCAATTCTCACTCAGTTTTAAAGGTACTGTATGCAGTTTTTTTAACAATATTGTTACAGCATCAGGGAACATTTTCTAACTTCACCAAATTTAACTAGGGATATCATATAAGAGCTGTAGATTTTCGATTATAATAGGCGAAATTATTTCTTTAACATTATTATCTTTCGTAGCTTTTTATGAAATATTTTTTCAATTGGTATTGCCTACTTACTTCAGATAAGTAAAAAAATAAAAACATGTTTTATCCACTTTACAACAAACTTTAATTAAAACTTTATTTTTCAATTATGGATGTTTTATGGATATTTTTTCAATTGGTATTGCCTACTTACTTCTGATAAGTAAAAAAATAAAAACATGTTTTATCCACTTTACAACAAACTTTAATTAAAACTTTATTTTTCAATTCCAAAAGACATCGAAAATAACTTTATTTCTTGTTACGCTAAGTTTCTGCCAGGAGTAATGTTGCACAGGTCCCCATATCCAAAAGATTACATCTTGCGCGCATAGATAAGACGGATTCTTATAATTTATTTAACAGCTGTCCTCTGCAGCTGTTTCACTTGATTAAGGAAAAGTTCAAAAAGAATGACGTTAATCACAAGTTTTATTGTAAATTATCTGTTTCGTTTAATATTTCCGGTGCTAGAAGAAAAGAGAATATTAATGAAAAGTGAGGTTTTTTAATACATCACAGGATATATTTGTTAATTACTATGACAATGCAGTTCGCAACGTTCCTAAATTATTTTACATTTCCTACCACTATTTCAAATTAGTGTATAGAAATTCTACACGGAAATTTTCCAAACTAAAATTTTATCTTAAATGTTGCACAATTAGGCATATCATTTCAAATTAAAATGTCTGGGGGTTCATTGTACTTCTTTTTCATTGCTTATTCATTTGATAAAAAGAATGATTGTTATAAATATTGTCTTTTTGAAAATGAGATCTATAAATAGAAAAACAAAATAAAATAGTATTACTTTTAATTTCTTCACTTCGCGGTTATGCAAGTTAGCATCTGTTTACCACTATAATGATTATCATTCATCTCCTGGGCGACGCATGTTACAAATACACCCCCGATCCTCTCCCATGCCTTCAAAAGAACTGGGATATTCAGTAGTAACATAAAACAATATGAAATGCAGATAAGGGAATTTCTTTATTTTTAAAGGAGCTATAATGTATAATAACAATGCATATATAAAACGGCTATCGTTTGACGGGCGAATAAGGAACATTTACATTAGTATTTTGAAGTCTTACTGCATGTTTCGACTGTATAAAAACGTTTAAGTATTTTTACTAAAAAAAAAAAAAAAAAAAAAAAAAAAAAAAAAAAACGTTTCAGGTAGTGCATATATTTCTCGCGAACAATATCAAAAATATGTAGTTCGCATTCCAAGTATGTGACTTTTATATCTAGTTTAAACACCGAATACATGTCTCTTATTTGTAAATCACCGCGTTGTATGTGGGTGTTCATAGTACGGTTTAAATTTCTTTCTTTTATTCTTTTTTTTAAAACGCATGTGTGATATGGACAGACTGGAAATGGGAAAAACGTTTATTCTTAGACGATGATTCCCTGTTTCTTCAATGATAAAACTTCTCCGCATACAAATTATACACCGAAAGAACGATATGAATTACAGTAGTATATTAGCACGAATTGTTGCAAATTGGCACAAGCATTCAAGATTTGAATTTTGTTAAATCTGAAAATCTAAAACATGTGCAATTTATATATTGGGTCGATCGGAAAGTCGTTTCAGTTTGGGAAAATTAATTCGTACCGGAAAATTCTATCACTTAATTAGTAGACATCGATTCCTATATCTAACACCCAGGGCGATATAAGTAAGCGTACAAACGTAATACTGGAATCGGCTGTAAATTAACACAGTTGCGCCATGTTGTAGACGGGGTGATAATCCACGTACGCGGGCTTTTGGTGTGACGTCGTATATGACAGGATCGAGGCTAACGAGAAAGACAGGCTACCGCGGTTCATTCCACGTATCTTTTTTTACAGACCGCTGGAGTCACGTGATGCTCGAATGCAGCAATGAAGGTGTGCGAAAAGAGCATCACGTCACTCTAGCGGTCTGTAAAAAAAAGACGCGTGGGATGCACCGCGGCAGCCTGTCTTTTTCGTTAGCCTCGTGACAGGATATCTACCATCTACTCATGTTTTCTAAATCTTTAGTCACCCATGGAACTGAATTTTGTTTTCCACATTTATTGCAAAATAATGACGTAGCGAGAGGGGCGTCCAGATGCACTACACATCACGATGTTTTCTTCGCCTTGTCGGAGACATTTCAGCTATTAATCAAGATGAAAAAAAAATTTACAATTTTAGTGTTGTGAAGTAAGGAAACAGTCTTCCTGTAGTTTAACCCCGTCCGCTACATGGCGTGTGACCTTGATTGGTGTGACCTCGCCTTTAATCTTGCGGTTACCTCTCCCTTTTAAGATAGAACGCCTACTTAAATCGCTTTGTCTAATATCTATTAATTACCGGGCAGAATTTTCCGGTACAATTGATTTTCCCAAACGAAGACGGCCCCACCAGTGGCCGAGAGGTTCTGCTCTCGAAGCTGGTAGACGGGAGATGCTGGGTTCGATCCCAATCGCGCCCGTCGGCCTAATCGTTCGGAGTTTTCGTGGTTTTTTTTCGAACCTTGGTTCTCCAAGCGTTAATACGGGTTAGGTTCTCTTAGAAAGACCTCCACGGAAGGCACTCCCCCCACTTAGGGCCTATATCCCACATGCAGATAATTGGCCGACATAAATACAACCAACCAACCAACCCAAACGAAGACGACTTTCCGAACAACCTGATACATTGCTTTGTCAAAATAATGTCTTACATTTATCCATTGTGCTCAAGCGTGGTATGCTGCGAACGTCATACATATTAGGGTGGAACTTAAGTATAGCGTAAAAAAAAAAAAAACTTTTTTTCTTTTAATGTGTATTAGCGAAAACTTTTTTTCTTTTTTGGATGTCTAAACTATTGTCTGAAAAGGTTTTTAAAAACTAATTTGTTTTCCGGTTCCTCAAGAACGTCAAATTTCAAATATTTCAGTATAAAGTAACTTAAAGTAACCAACGTAGCTGGTAGCTCATATCTGCTTATATTAAGCAAATACTACCCAGAAGTCACCACGAGGAGGTGACTAAATACCGAGTTCCACCCTCCTTACCTAGCTTTATTATGGATTAATTCAATTGGATATTGAACCTACTGGCTTCTTAGGTAAACTTTGTCATTACATTGAAGGAATTGAACTTTTCCAAGATAAATTGCCTTGCTTAATGTCTAAAGACGGTTGACTCAGCTCGCGGAACAATTTTAACAAACGTTTCCACTGTTTGAGTATGACACAGAAAATCTAAAATTCATGTGTTTCTCCTGATTGTACTTTTCTTTAAGTTCTTCATCCGATCAGTCCGTCAAGACCAGATCAATTTTTTTATAGTCTATAATTTCAATATGTTCGCATTTTTTCAAGTTCTTTTCCTATTGGTCCAGAAAATCCTTTAGTACCCATAGTTTTTGCAGGAAGATGTTGAAATAGTTATCTAAAAAAAAGAGCTCGAGCAAATTATCCATTGTAAAGTTTTTAGAGTCTTGCTTCCAATGCTTTGAAGTTCCAGCATTGACGGCGTTTCTGTTTCCCCCAATAAATTTCAAACTTGAAATGTCTGTATTATTATTTTGAAAATACACCAAACTTGCAGTGACTATATTAATATAAGAAGATGTCAATGAAATGTGACTAATATACAGGGTGTTTATAAAGTCCCGTACCCATTTTGATGTTTAATAACTCATAAAATAATAAAGATAGATTAAAATTAATAACATAAATGGTTAGATAGACTCAAAAAGTTTCATGACCCTTGTCAATGAACTTCCACGTGTGCAGCCTTCGTCGCACGGAGAATATCAAGTCGATAGTCAATTTCACGCCAGGTAGCGACAAGCATGTCGGCATCCACAGAGGCTATTGCGGTTGTAATTCTGGCTTTTAAGTCATCAATGTTCGACACTCTCCTCCTGTTAACATTGTCCTTTACAACTCCCCAAAGGAAAAAGTCCATCGGCATTATATCAGGTGATTTGGGTGGCCAAGGAATTGGACCTCCTCGCCCAATCCATCTTCCTGGAAAATGGTCATTCAAAGAGGCACGAACGATGGTACCCCAATGAGCTGGTGCACCATCTTGTTGCAAGATGACATGTGGCTGAAGCTCTTCTAGTTGTGGAAATACGATGTTTTCCAACATGTCTAAATATACGACTGATGAGACCGTCTCTTCTGTAAAAAAGAAAGGCCCAGTGGCTCGGTCGTGCATTAGTCCACACCACACATTAATCTTTTTGGAATCCCTTACTGCCTCACGGTATTCATGGGGGTTTTCAGATCCCCATATGCGCACATTATGGCGATTAACAATGCCAGAAACATGAAAGGATACTTCGTCGGAGAACATTATGCGCTTCAGAAAATCAGCATCATCTTCTATTCTCTTAGCATATCTGTTGCAAAGGCAATCCTCCTAGACCTATCGTCCGATTCCAAAACTTGAACAATTTGAACTTTGTATATGCATGCAGTCTTAATTTTTTCTTAATAACCTTGTACACCGTCGAAATTGGCATATCCAATTCTCTTGCCGCTGATCTCACAGATCTTCTAGGATTGTGTAAAAATGTCTCTCTGACACGCTCAACATCAAAATCACTTGTGCAGGGATGTCCGAAACGTTTCTTATCTGCGATACTTCCAGTTTCTAGAAAATTCTTTTTCCACCGCAAGATGCTGCTTTTGGATGGAGGATCTTTTTGGTAAATTCTTCTGCAATTTCCCTGTGATCTATCATCACTACCATCACTATCGATTTTGTTTCTATGAACCACCATAAAATCTGTGCTTTTTCTTGTGGTGTATGCATTCTCCTTAATATCCGCTCGAATAAAACATCACATACAAAAGTAACATAGAACAAACACATCAAAAGTAAACATAACATTGCAATAGTTGCAAAAACAAAAGAGAGAAAAATGCAATTAATAAGCAGACGATATTTAGAAAAGTACAGATATTTAGACTGTAAAATGAAATTATCTGAAATTAACCACACGCGCAGACGATATTTACAAAAGTAAAGATATTCAAACCTGAAAAGGAAAATATATGATTTATTCCATCAATAAATGCCATAAGTTTGTTTATATCTTCATTATTTTATGAGTTATTAAACATCAAAATGGGTCCGGAACTTTATAAACACTCTGTATTTTGATCCTGGTTTTTGAATTAAGACTATGTGTTCTTCTTTAATGATTTTTCGTTATACTTTTTTCCCTTTGATTCAGTTATCATAGTGTTATCCTTTCAACCATCAAAATACAAATCTTCTAAAATTAACTTATTTTGTCTTTCTTGTTCTTCCAAATTTTTCCTTTACTTTTCTCTTTGTTTTCGCCAAGTTCTTCTTTCAGTTACCTTTTCTTTATTATCATAAGAGATACCCATATCTTCCAGGGTGCCATTTGCAATAATATTTGTAGTTTTGTCTAATACTCCGGTTCTTTCACCTTGTTCATTATCAAATTCAGGTTTAGAAGAACAACCATTTGAACTATGTCCTTCCGAACTATTTTCTTCACTTGAGGAGTCATTCAATCAAAACATCACCTTTTTGTTTTAAAATAACTTTTTCTTTCCTTGATATTTCCTTTTCAAGTCTTGCTACACACTTTTTTGTAGTTTTTATATCTATTGATCCTATTGCCATCACCCAGAGGTGCCAAGTTCGCACTAATCTTCCGTAATGCGAGGATTAATTTAACCCAGTTTAACAAAGTTTCAAACCAGAAAAAAATATTTGATGAATCTTTATTTATTTAATACCAGTTTTCTACGTGGAACTCATTTAATTTCATCTCTGAAAAAAAATTCCGGTACGAAATGTGTTAAACCAGGGTTAAATCAACCCACTTATTACAGAGGATTAGTGGCAACTTGGCACCTATGCATCACCCCATCTCTCTTTGGTCTTTGAGAAAGTGACGTTCTTGCTCTGATACTCGATAATATTTAGTGCATTTACACTAAAAGTTTTTTGCACGATTACCTAACATTTTGCAATTTTATATTGGATGTGTGATTTTTCTTTCCAATTTTAGTATTTTTCTTCAAATTTTGACATTTCTCACGATAGGCTAATCATTTTTTATGATTTGTGTATCAGAAACCATTGGAATTGAAGGTCTCAGTAATACACTTTTAACCCTTTTAGGGCAAGGCATTTGTGTGTGTAAACTGTTGAAATAATTGATTTACACCCGCATTTACAAGAAAATTTATTTGTAAACAAGTAAAGCTATATTTTCACTTATTTAATAAAAGTGAAGTTTTCATTCAATAAAACTGGTGCCAATGTGGCAATTAGTGATTAAAATTATGTGATGCCGTGACGGCATCACCGCCCCTGAAAGGGTTAATTGTATCTGAAATAGCTTTAGATATTTCAGAAACAGTGTGTTCCTGATTCCAGATCGCAGATTCTACGTTAAATTGAACCTATAAATAATATTTCACAACATCTTCATATGTTCACAAAAGATGACAGTCTAATGTTAATTGTTTTGGTTCGCTAAAATACAAGACACTTCAACAATTTTCTAGATTTAGGTACGTTAGAAGGCATTGTCACATTTGACACTGACTGTTTAATCGAAGAAACTGTAATAGAAAATAATCTAAGAAACTTAACACACGCTAAATCGGACTAACTTGTTATGAGTCGCAGCCGAATAAATCAGAGACAACGAAAGCCGAAACCCACTAAGCTGGCTTCTACAAAAGTCAAATAAAGTGGGGTCATCTTTTCCATGTCATAGAAATTAAATTATTCTCTTTATTATAAGACATTAATACTTCATTAATTTAATTTTGCAAAATATAAATTTAACAATAAGCTTAAAACACTTTTCATGAAATTATTGGATTTTATTCATTTTTTATGGAAAATCAGATGCTTTGAGGAACAGGAATATATCATTTTAAAATTAAAAGAAAAATATTTTCTTTTTATGGAGTTAAAAAGGAAAAAAGTAATCACTATTAGAATATAAAATTCAAAATTTTTTTTTTTTAGTTCCACCCTAATACATATGTGTCTGAAGATATTGATAAGAATCGATAAAAAATGGCTATAATTAATTTGAAGATCAATAATTCAATCCATTGGCTATTGGCACGTTAAAATAGAAAATTTAAATGTGTGCATTTTATACTAATTGCTTTGTCAGAGTAACTTCTTAATTTTATTTAGCGTGACCAAGAGTACTATGAGCGGAACATCATAGAAAGGCTTGTAAACAAGCATAATCTGAAGATCCCGAATTCTTTATCCTATGCAGATTATTTTATAATTCCTTTAAACAGTGTGAAACCTGACAAACGATTATTTAAAATATTGAATACTATAAGAAACATAATGACTATCATATCCATAATAATGTAAGGTTCTGATAATCTATTTCTATTGAAGATATACTCCATATGAAGTCTCAAAATGATGTTAAATTGGTGTCCATAATATTGTTTTGTAATGAACTAGTGATTCCACTGAAGAATGTAAATTTTAAACCCATTTCTTTTCAATAACATAAATTTAAAATCATGGAAACATTGCAATTTCATTTCTTTACGATATTAAATACACTAAAACTTTACCTTTTGAAAATCCGATATTCTCTTTCAACTTGGTTAATAATTTCGGAATAGTAGGCACTAAATTATCTTTCGTGTAGAAATCCTGGATAGTTCTTCGAATTACATCCAAATTAAAATCATCCAAGTTGACATTTTCTATGGTTGTCTTCGCTTTTTTCTTTTTAGGAGAAGCGAAATTACTAGCATTATTATCGCCTTCTTTGCGAATTCTTTTTATGGTGCTCTCCGAAACACCGGCAATTACGCTAGCTCTTTTAGTTGAATGTGATAACGGAATAGTGAAGCAGGCTTTGTCAGCTTCGTTATCACAATATTTTACAATATTATGTAAAATATTTTTGGTTGCACTATGAAAGTGTTTGCCTTTAGAGCTTTTAGATTCTTTTACATTCATTTTATAGAAGTAAAAGCAAATACAAAATCAAAAGGAAAAAGCTTCTTTTCTGAAAATAGAAAACAGAATAAGGCGAGTCAGAAATAACGTTAATAGTCAGTGGTGGGAAATTGGCGCAGAGGCGGAGCCTATTGACACCACTAAATTTTAGTAGAATTTTTTGGCTTATCTAATGGCAGAATTTCTGAGTTTTTATTAAGGTGAAGAATACTATAATAATTTAGTGGTGTCAATAGGCTCCTCCCCTGCGCCAATTTTCCACCACTGTTAATAGTACAACAGCCAGTGTGGAAATGACATGTGGTCAGCAGTCCGGTCAGACGGGTTAAGAGAAACCTGAATTTCGTCTCCTCCTAATGATTCCCTACCTTCGGAAAGGTCCATTATTTTGGCAGTATGCCAAGGTCGGTCTTTAAAAAGTGGCCAAGCAGTAGTAACATAATTACCCAAGACGAATCCTTTCAAGAACCTACTATTGTCCAAGAGGTTCCTGACTCACAACCAAGCAACCTTTCTAAAGCAAGTGATGAATTACAAAGCGCCACTCCACCTACGAATGTCATTCCCCAGTCTAAAACAACCAAATCCAGTCATCCTATTGTATTTCGAGAACTCAGTGACTGTATCTTTTTAATTTAAAAATTGCATAATAGACAATTTCATATTCATATTCTACAGTTTAAGCGCAGCGGGCTTACTAGTGAAGAAATTCTAACGAAAAATGGAATTATTATGGATGTTAACACCTGGTTCGAATTTTGCAAGAAAATATTTTCATTTAATTTGAGATATAAAAGTTCCTCATTTGTTTCTAATAACATGATATTAGTGTTAAATTTTAATAATTCTATCATGCGAATTAAAAATTTAAAGAATTATTCTCCCATTGACTTAAACGAGTATCAATTGGTGAAATTAAAAGAAAAAATACATGATTTGAATAAGGAACCTCTTCAGCATATATATGTAAACTATATACCAAGCTTAATTAGGCAGAAATGTATCATTGGTCATATATCTACAGAAAATGAACTCATATTGCAGTCTAAACTTATAACGTGTGTTGAGAATAATGTATTGACTATACTAAACCGCATTTTTGAATGTGATGGATGTATTTTTAATCAGAAATCCCAAAGACCTCACTCCTGTTATATATTAAATAATCGACAAAAATTTGAAAAACTAGGACAGATGTTATTAACACTTATAGATTTAGATTTTGTTATTTCCTCCTTTTTAAACGGAGTGGATTGTGTTAGTGAAAACTTTTTATCAAACATTCATGTAGAAACAATTCAAAACGAATTGTTTAAAATAATAAAATAAAATGTATTGCTATCCTTTTTTAATACGTGTGTGTTTATTCCAAAGTGTATGTTTATTTTGTTTTGTCTTTTAGAACTTTTAATAGGGTGTTTTCTTTAATTGCTAAAGAATGTTGATTTTTTAGTTATACATATGCAAATTTAAGTCTAACACCCTATTAAAAGTTCTAAAAGACAAAACAAAATAAACATACACTTTGGAATAAACACACATGTATTAAAAAAGGATAGCAATACATTTTATTTTTTATTTTAAACAATTCGTTTTGAATTGTTTCTACACGAATTTTTGATAAAAAGTTTTCAATAGCACAATCCACTCCGTTTAAAAAGGAGGAAATAACAAAATCTAAATCTATAAGTGTTAATAACATCTCTCCTAGTTTTTCAAATTTTTGTAGATTATTTAATATATAACAGGAATGAGGGATTTGGGATTTCTGATTAAAAATACATCCATCACATTCAAAAATGCCATTTAGTAGTCAATACATTATTCTCAATACACGTTATAAGTTTAGACTGCAACGTGAGTTCATTTTCTGTAGATATATTACCAATGATACATTTCTGCCTAATTAAGCTTGGTATATAGTTTACATATATATGCTGAAGAAGTTCCTTATTCAAATCATGTAATTTTTCTTTTAATTTCACCAATTGATACTCGTTTAAGTCAATGTGAGAATAATTCTTTAAATTTTTAATTCGCATGATAGAATTATTAAAATTTAACACTAATATCATGTTATTAGAAACAAATGAGGAACTTTTATATCTCAAATTAAATGAAAGTATTTTCTTGTAAAATTCGAACCAGCTGTTAACATCCATAATAATTCCATTTTTCGTTGGAATTTCTTCACTAGTAAGCCCACTGCGCTTAAACTCTCGAATATGAATATGAAATTGTCTATTATGAAATTTTAAAATTAAAAAGATTCAGTCACTGAGTTCTTCTCGAAATACAATAGGATGACTGGATTTGGTTGTTTTAGACTGTGGAATAACATTCCTAGGTGGAGTGGCACTTTGTAATTCATCACTTGCTTTAGAAAGGTTGCTTGGTTGGGAGTCAGAAACCTCTTGGCCAATAGTAGGTTCTTGAAAGGATTCGTCTTGGGAAATTATGTTACTAGCTGGGGTCGAGGTTAAAGTGGATTCAAAATTCATATCTTTAAAAAATATATTCAAATAGTCCTCGACAGAAATTGACTCGTGACATGAATTCTCGAAAGATGTAGTATCATCACCAAAGTTAGGGATAAAAAAATTCATATCGATTTCAGGTTTCACATTCGGTGAGTAATCAATAGTGGATAAATCACGTGATATTGTCCCACAGTCAGTGTTTAATAAGTTAGGAATTTCCAATCTTGGTATATTTAATTCACTCGCGGAAGTGGGATCATTAGGTTCTTCTAAACGTTGATAATTTGAAGAAGAAGCCACTTTGTCGGAAGATCTTTTTCACATATTTACTACTGAACCCATTTTCAAAAAATAAAGGTAACATTAGATGGAGTTAGAACAAAAATCATTTGGAAACTGAATGTTTGGAAACAGCACATCCCTTAATATACGTTAAAAATCAGTGTCGGTTACAGATAAACACTTGAAAGAATTAGTAATGTCATTAATTTTAGTTTAAGTCTAAAAAAATATATATATATATATATATATATGTAAACAGTTTATTTAAGTGGTGAATGATATATTATGTCAATGGTTTTATCCGTTTTTGAAGAACAGTTTGGCAACACAAGGTAACGATTTTTATATATGCAGTGTATGATATTTAATGTTAATGGTTTTAGTTTTATTCTTTTTTGAAGAATTGTATGGCAACACAAGGTAACAATTTTTATATAAGTGGTGTATGATATTTAATGATAATGATTTTAGTTTTATTCTTTTTTGTTTTGGAAGAATTCAATGGTAACACAGGGTAACAGTTTTTTAAAAAGTGGTGAATGATATATTATGTTAATGGTTCTATGCTTTTTTAAAGAATTGTATGGTAATAAATGATAATATTATTATTAATAAACAATAACAGTTGTTTATACAAACGACAAGTGATATATTAAACTTTAAAAATAATTATAATAAATTAGAAATATGGAAAAATAACTAATTCAATGTATAATTTCAGATTTTGAATACGAAATTAATAAAAAATGGTTAACTCATTATTCATTCGATAAGAAATTGAAAAAAAAATTAAGTAAAGTCGTTACGACTTCATGAATTATTAAAAATCACAAATTGTTCTAACAAAAATAAAAAAGTCAAAAGCTTTTTCATTTACACATTATTTATTCGTCATTTTCAATAGTTACAATAGTGAAGACATGAGTACACATATTTCAAAAAGGTACAAACATTTCAAATCATGTTATATTTTAAAAGTAGACAGTTCTAAATTCAATATTTTATCTAATGTCCAATTAAAACCACGTCTGGTGGACTTCTCATAGGACTTCATAATTTTTGCAAAGGTATCCTACACATGTTCAGATAAGTTTTGATTCGTTAATTCAAGTATAGTTTTTGAAAGGAAATAGGGAGTGGCAGTCTCTAAGACATCCTCCTGTGTTACGCGATATACAAAAAACGTCTGATTGAATACTATTAAAAATGTGTTAAAGTCTGTAGCATTCTCCTCGTTAGAGTTGATTACAGTTTTAGTAAATATGTTTAACGCATTTTGCCTTTTAAAATTCTTAACCTTCTCAAAAAACATATTTTTCAAAGAGGATGAATTATCAATTTTGGATCTAACTCTGTGTGAAGTTTTCAAATGATATAAAAAATCGGACTTGTGATTGAATATTTCACTGCATTGCATACATTAATCCTTTTTGGAGGACTTGTGGATCTTCATGTATTTTAAGAAGTCATACTTTCTTGGGAACGTTTCACTGCACGAATCACATTTATGTTGGGAAGGAATCTTTAAATGGGATAGTTTATGACGATTCAAAATAGCCTTTCTAGAGAATGCTTTTTGGCAGATGTCACAAACAAATGGCCTTTCTTCTGAATGAATCGTCAAATGTTGTTTTAAATTGCATTTTCGTGAAAAAGATTTCCTGCAAACAGTACACAAAAAAGGTGGCTTCTGTTTCTTTAGTTCTGATGAGGAGGATTCCGCTTCATCATATGAAACGGGTTTTTCTTTAGGTTGTACTGTTAATCCCATGTCTTGATCATCTAATCTTGATGAAAAAGATTGATTATTCAAACATGATACTTCATCGCTTAACATAGTAGAATGTCTATCTTGAAAACTAGCCATATTAACCTAAGTATAAAAGCGTCTTCACACATTCATAAAATAGCAAACATTGATGAAAAAGTCTCGTTTCATTCAATTTTATATATAATCATAACATGTCTCTTGACTTGATAATTTGGGGTAGGTTTAACTGATAAACAAACTATGTCTATATGTTTAGATTTTCGATAATTCAAAACAAAAAGTTGTATTCCCCCTTCTGTATGTGCAAAGAGAGGTCGGTTTCTTTAGATAACTCAATAAACAAATTAATAAACAACTACTCAATAGAAAAATTAACCTGGTTAACCACCAGACGTGGTTAACTAGGCGCATGTTAACAAATTATTACGATGGTGCAAATTATGTAATATCATTGGTGCAAAAATTTCAGAAAAACATGTGACATAAAAAAGTATGTGTAGAAGGTTCACAGGCAGTGAATCCATTCAAAGGTATTTATGTAATGTTTAAAAAGTATATGATTCATCACGTTACGTTTTTGAATTCGTCATTCTAAGGTTTTACAAATTAATTTTATTATTTCAGTGAAATATATGACAAACCAATGGTTTAATTCATACTAAATTTATTAAACTGTATAAAAGAATGAGTTGAATTGAAGCAGTAGTTTTAAAATTCATTAGAACTAGTGTAGAATCATCAAATAATTATCTATTTCAATAACAAACTATGAGTTGATTCAATTTATAATAATTGATAAATAGAAAATCTGACAAAAATTTCAAACTTTCATTTAAAATCTGTAAACATGTGAAATAATCTCTTCTAAAATCATTATTTACATATTAGCTATCTTCTGTTGTAAAAAGCTGATTATACTTATCAGATGTTTGTGAAAGATAGTGAGAAATGTCAATAATGGGGTATAGGAAGTCTATTTGAAATTTCAGACGATTAAATGAATATGATATGGTTCACAAGAAAAAGTACAATTCTAAACTTATGTGGATTAATACTGGTAAAAACAATGTTTAATTCAAAGCGTTTGGTAGCCTTCTAATCTATCTACAAAAATGACTTGCTTACTAAAGAAATATCAAAAATTAATCATTTCTTCTATTTAAACGTTAAACATAAATTGTAATAACTTCCCTGGTATAAGAAAGAGGGAGAGGTAGGTATTTAAAAAATATATAGAGTGTTCAAAAGTAGCGCGGTTTGAATAGTGGATAGGTTATCAGTTACAGAAAATGAAATTTGAATCGGAGTTCGCAGGTTCGAAACCACGGCTTTCTAAAATGATCATACATTTGTGCGTAAAATAATTTAAACTCTCGTACGGAACATCGATAAAATCAGTTAAACTAAAAATAAAAATCATATACATTAAAGGAATTCGCAAAGTGAGCAGTTAAAATAAGTATTATTGAGTTATCTAAAGAAACCGACCTCTCTTTGCACATACAGAGGGGATACATTTTTTTTGTTTTGAATCATCTAAAATCTAAACATATGGACATAGTTTGTTTATCAGTTAAATCTACCCCAAATTATCAAGTCAAGAGACTATTTTGCAGGTTCAAATCTTACCCAAAACTTGTGGAAACTCCATTTTCAAAAATAAATTTGCACTACCGCATACAGATGGCAGCATCAAAAATTTTCTTCAGAAAACATAAGACATTTTCATTTTTATTCAAATTCTAAGACAATTCAGGAAAAAAAAATTAATCGCCCTTAAAAATTAAGCCCCCCTAAAAAAATAAGCCCCTCTGAAAAATTTAGGCTCCTCAAATTCCCTTTCGAAAATACCGAACTCAGTATGTTATAGTATGATATTTCCATTTCTACTCTATGTCGATTCGAAAAGAGAAAAAAAGGCCCCCTAAAAATGTGCCCCCTAAAAAATAAGCCCATCGAAAAATTTAGCCTTTTCTTACTTCCTCTCGAAAAGATCTAACTCACTATGTTATAGTATGATACTTCCATTCTAACACTAAATCAATTAAAAAAAAACTAAGCCCCCTAAAATTAAGCTCTCCTAAAAAAAATTAGCCTCTTCTTACTTCCTCTCGAAAAGATCTAACTCACTATGTTATAGTATGATATTTCCATTCTAACACTAAATCAATGCAAAAAAAAAATTAAGCCCCTCTCAAAAATTAAGCCCCCCTCAAACATTTAGCCCCTCCTACTATAGGATAAGTCTCCCTTACCACCCCCAGGTGGATTGCACCCTCCTCCTCCATCCACAAAGTGGATTACTCCCTCCTCCTCAATCCACAATCCACCTGCTGGGGTTTAACTGTGACCCCTCAAACTCCCTCTCGAAAAGATCTAACTCACTATGTTATAGTATGATATTTCCATTCTAACACTAAATCAATGCAAAAAAAAATTAAGCCCCTCTCAAAAATTAAGCCCCTCAAAAAATTAAGAACCCTCCAACATTTACCCCCTCCTACTATAGGATAAGTCTCTATTTCCACCCCCAGGTGGATTCCACCCTCCTCCATCCACAAGGTGGATTCCACCCACATCCACACAATCCGCAATCCGCCTGCTGGGTCCAAACTGTCCTCTCTCCCCTACTCACGATTATTCCATTTCTTACCGCTATTTTTGAAAAATAGTCTTCAAACTATTTCATTGCAGAATTTATGAGCTATGTCAACGATTAAAGAACATAAAGATTTTTATTTGAATATGTTGGTGGCAAAGTGTAAATCGTACATATCCTGCATCTGGGCAAGCATCCCCGGGTTTAAAATCAAACATACATAGCTGCCAACTACTATGCTTTCTTCTTACCATTAAAATTTAAATGAAAATTTTGACTATTGGAGATTTCGCCGTGTTAATAAGTAAAAACGATCTTTTAAATTTCAGCGGTAAGAAAAAGCGCAGAAATTAGCATCCATGAACATACTTCCTTTAACCCCTTGGGGACGAGCGGCACGTATACGTGCCGCATGAAGCGCCCAAAATCCTTGTTTTTTCTCACCAGTAAAATTTTACTGTAAAATTTGCCTTATTTAATCAGCGCATTTCAAAGCGATATAAGTAAGCCTCCTATCTTAAATGGAAGAAGTAACCGCAAGATTAAAAGTGAGGTCACATCAATCAAGGTCACGCGCCACGTAGCGGATGGAGTGTGAACTACAGGTAAATACCTAACTGTTTTTTACTCACACCACTAAAATTATAAAGTTTCTTTCATCTTGATTAATAAATGAAGTCGATTTGACAAGGCTAAGAAAACCTCGTAGCGTCATGTGCATATGGATGCCCCTCTTGCTACGCTACTATTTATCAATAAATGTGGCGAAACAAAATTAATTTCCATGAGTGGCTAAAGATTTAGAAAATATGGACCGCCCTAAAAGCCCGCGTATGTGGATTATCACTCCGTCCGCAAGATGGCGCAAGTGTGTTAATTTACGCCCGATTCCAGCATTAAGTTTGCACGCTTACTTATATCGCTTTGGCGCATTTTCTCGATTCAAGAAGACAGAAATATCTGTTTGTAAAAAACGGTGACGAAAGATTAAAATTTTCGTAAAAGGCTACCGTCCCGAAGGGGTTAAGAAAGAAAAAAAAACATGCTCTTTAGGTTTAAACAGTTGTCCTCTGCAACTGTATTTCACGATTAGAACTCGGTTCTGAAAACCCTACTCAATGAAAAATCAATTATTTTAACTTTAATTGCCTGTCCCGTTAAATTTTTCTGGTGTTAAAACAAAATAGAATATTAATCAAAAATAAGATTCTTAATACATCACATGATGTAGTATATTTACCCGCTATCGAGCACTATGACAAGATAGACTATCGAAATTTTATAAGTGTATACTTCCCAACCTTTCAGTATTCTTTAAAAAATATATATCAATTTTGCATAAATCAAATTGACATCTTTTAAACCAGAAATGTTAATTTAAACATTTGGACAACTAGGCGTATTAATTGAAACTAAAGAGTTGGGGAACATTAGCAGTATCTATCACGAATAAGTCTAGATTGCTTCTTTACATGTTGAAAATCTTCATACATGTTATTTAGTTATTACTTTAATTGTTTTTGTTCCATTTCACGCACAAACGAAAAAACATATAATAATAATAGATAGATAAAATTACAAGTGCAGCCTTCGTTACGCGTTGTATACGGAACTCGGGAAACGCGGAATTCGAATGTGAATATACCGTAATTTCGCGCGTATCCGTCGCACTTTAGCCTTCCGTCTACCAGACGGGTCCATTGGACCCGACATGTACATTCAAAATATTTATTCAAACCAGAAATTTCTTCAAAACAAACTAAATGTATAAATCAGACAATAATAAGTTAAATAAACAAATTAAATAGTTTTAAGTAAAAATTCTGGTGTAGAATGTTTTTATAAAACTTGAGTAAAATTTCCGGTAGTTCTAGGGTTAGATAACTCGAATTTCTACCAGAATTTATTTTAAATAAAATGTGACTTCTTTCTGCTTAGCACTTATTTGTCTGCTTTTTTTCAATAAGATTTCCGTTTTAAAAAGATTTATCTAAGCCACGGCGGATACGTGGGAAATTACGGTACTTCAATTAACAATAACTATATCGTGGTCTAACCATAAAAAACAAAAATAGAGATTTTGGTTTATTTGTTTTATATGAATTTTAAAACGCTTGAAACAAATCTTTTAGAAAAGAAAAACTTATTGAGACCGAATTATTCGCTGAATGTTTGTCGTTATATTTTTTTTTATTTCAGTGATTATTACAAATATGGTCTTTTTGAGAATAATGTACAGGGTGTCCCAAAAGTTTCCGTACAACTTCAAAAATTTATTACAAAAAAAAAAATAATAGACCTACAGCAAAAATAATTACAACAGCACATAGAGTAACTTAAAAAGTTTTTTTTTCTACTACCCTAGTATACTTCTACATGAGATCCTTTAGTTGCACTCGACGTTTCCATGCGATGAAGCATTTCAACTGCAAATTCGAAGCGTTTTGCGTAATCATCCGTTTGTAACGCCTGCAAAGCATTCGTGACTGGTATGAGAAATTTATGAGAACTGGAAGTGTGAGAGAAGTGGTAGCCCCAGTACTAATGAAGAAAGTGTGGAACGAGTACGTGAAACCTTTCTAGGAGCCCAGTAAAATAAATTCGAAAAGCATCGCAAGAGCTTATTATGGCAAAAAGCACAATACATAGAGTGCTTCATAAACGATTACAACTTTCAGCCTACAAAATTCAGATTGGGCAGGCGTTACAAACGGATGATTATGCGAAACGCTTCGAATTAGCAGTTGAAATGCTTCATCGCATGGACACGTCGCGTGCAACGAAAGGATCTCATGTAGAAGTGTACTAAGGTAGTAGAAAAAACTTTTTAAGTTACTCTATGTACTGTTGTAATTATTTGTGCTGTGGGACTATTATTTTTTTTGCAATAAAATTTTGAAGTTGTACGGGGGCTTTTGGGACACCTTGTATATAAAAAGAAAAAACATAATGAAATAGCATCTGATAAATTGAGAGCTTCAATTTAATTACTATGCTTTACGAATTTTCTGGTTTTAATTAATTAATTAAAAGAATACGAAGACTAACAGCTACGCTCCAAAGCGTTATAAGTAAGCGAACAAACTTAATGCTGGAATCAAGCGTAAATTAACACAGTTGCGCCATCTTGTGGACGGAGTGATAATTCACATACGCGGGCTTTTAGCGTGGCGCGTATTTTTTAAATCTTTAGTTACTCATGGAAATGAAATTTGCCACATTTATTGCAAAATAATGGCGTAGCGAGAGGGGCATCTTCACATCACAAAGTTTTCTTCGCCTTAGGGAAGGTTCTTCAGTTATTAATCAAGGTGACAAAAACTTTACAATTTTAGTGGTGTCAGTAAGAAAACAGTTAGGTAGTTCCTGTAGTTCACACTCCATCCGTTACGTGGCGCATGACCTTGATTGATGTGACCTCGCTTTTAATCTTGCGGTTATTTCTCACATTTCAGATAGGACGCTTACTTATAACGCTTTGGCTACGCTTTTTAGCATTCTCGTATGATTCATTCGAAATCACAAATCATTCATTATGCCTATACCTAGTGACGACTTTCGCAAAAAAATATTGAAAAAGAGCGGAAAATTGCGGACATATTAAGTAATAAACGTCAAATTTATAATAAAGGATAATTTTATTAACCCTTTCAGGGGCAAAGCAATTCCGTCGCTAAAGTGTTGAAATTAATGATTGACACCGGGATTTGAAAACAAATTTATTTATAAATACGAAAATGCTATATTTCACACACATAATAAACCGAAAATTTCTTACCAAAATTCCGGTGCCAATTTGGCATTTGGGAATTAAAACTAAGTGGTTTGATAAACATACCACCGCCCCTCAAGTGGTTAAAAAGGAAATTGAATAAAGTACGTAATCATAAGAGTTGCAGTGATGTGAGGAATTACAGGAAAAATAATCGAAAATACCAGAAAAATTGTCCAAACAAACAAATTGCCCACACAACTTTAACTTTGGTTCAATTATCTAAGAGTGTTTGGGAAGTTGGTAAATGAATCACAGGTGGTAATCATGCAATTATTTTGCAATTCCCAACTGATTTGGCAGTGATTGCGCCGTCAGTGCGCCGCCCGTGTTTCAAGGGTTAACCACCTTATCCTCTTGAGCCTTGTACTAAAAATAATACTTCAAATGAGGACATGAGTTTCAAAATTCGCCTTATCCAAAATTGAAAAAAAATCGAGTTTTTTCAATCCATCAATTTCATGGTGAACCTGCATCGGAAAAACACTACAATCTGTAAGCCAACTAGTTTCATCGTATGTTTCTGGCGTTGTAAAATCTTGGTTTACAATGAAAACCAACGGACGCAGTTTCAGGTTTTTCGCGATTTCCCAAAATTTGATTTTTTGGATAAGGCGATTTTTGTAACTCACGTCCTCAAATATACATTCATTGCTTTTGTACAAACAAAATGACACTGTAGATGAAAGAAAAATACCTTTTTTGGAAATTGTTACTTTAGGAGACTGGTAATTTAGGCTCATAAATATGAATCTAAAGGCACCAATTCTTTTAAAACTTCAAATTAATTATCAATAGCCTGAATTTACGCAACAACAAGTTCAACAAGACCACTTAACCCTTTCAGGGGCGAAGTAGTTCGATTACTAAAATGTTCAAATGAATAATTGACACCATAATTTTCGAAAAATTTTATTTGCGAATGAGTAAAGGCTTTATTTCAGTCCCATAAAGAATGGAATATTTTTGAACCCAAATTCTGTTGCCATTGTAACATTTAGGAATTACAATTTAGCGGTTTCATAAACATACCACCGCCTTTGAAAGTGGTAACATATTTGCCTTTGCATCGTACGGACAAGAAGAGTTTCCTTGCTTCGTCACTAAAAGCTTTTCGACACCACTATTTGCAAACTTTAGTAGTTCCTTTGTTTAATGGAAGACACGTTTCAATTAAAAAAGGCAATTGTTTAAGTATGAAAAAAAAGGTGTTACGATGCAATTTTTAGCTTACTGTTTAAAAGAAGAAGTTAATTGGTTAAGGACGGGTGGGACGAGTGCTACTTTATTTTTTAACTACCAGAATATTTTATTTAAAAACAATGTTCAACGAAAATAAAGCGAAAAATACTGTATGAAATTACTGGTATTAAAATTTTAAATATCTTTATTTGGCGCCCATCCTGAAAAGGTTAGAAAAGCGAATAATCTACAAATTTTCAAAATCTTTTGTTGTAATTAATCTGTTTAAGATAAATAACTATGAAGTTTTCTTATTTTATTGGTGATATTGTCTTGAAGGCATTTTCTAAACTCAGATGAAAACAACATAAAAAAACACACAGCGATAAAAACAATGAGTCTAATTAGTGTAAGTGAAAAATAAAGATAGTCGCATAAGTATAAATATTATAAGAAATCAATTAAAATTTAAATTATATGTTTTAATTATCCGTATTATATAAAGAGTTTTTCTAATATACTTAATATACTTTTAAACTTATGTTATCAGATCAAAAACGTCACAGAAAAAGTTTAAATATTTTCTAAACAGAGTTTTTCTTTCCGTTGATGCGGCTGAATTTGCTTTCTACACTGAAGAAATAGCACACATAGATAGCAAAAAAATGAATCTAATTAGTCTAATTCAAATCAAAGATAATGTATAACTATAATTATTATAGAAATTAATTTAAAAGTTAAAAAATTATATTTTAAGTATCAATATTATTTAAAGATTATTTCTAATACATTTTTGCAGACGTTTTGACGATAAAAACACACAGAGATAACAAATCAATTTGTCTAATTAGTTTAAATGAAAAACAAAGATAGTTGTATAACTATAAATAGTATAACAAATCAGTTAAAAATGTATATTTTAAGTACTAATATTATATAAAGATTGTTGCTAATACACTTTAAAACATACATTATGATATCAATAACGCCAGAGAGAAAATTTAAATATATTCTGAACAGAGTTTTTCTTTCCGTTAATGCGTCGAATCTGCTTTCCGCACTACCAAAAACAACACACAGAGGTAACAAAATAAATGTGTCTAGTCAGTCTAAATGAAAAACAAAGATAGTTGTATAGCTATAAATATTATAACAAATCAATTAAACGTTAAAAATGTATATTTTAAGTATCCCAATTACATAAAGATTATTGCTAATATACTTTTAAACTTGTATTATGATATCAATTCCGCCACCTAGAAAATTTAAATATTTTCTAAATAGAGTTTTCTTTCCGTTGTCATGGCTGAATCTGCTTTCTGCATCGACGAAAAAAAAAAACACACAGAGATAGCAAATCAGTGTTTCTAGTTAGTCTAAATGAAAAACAAGGATAGTAGCATAGCAACAAATATTATAACAAATCAATTAAAAAATATAAAATGTATATATTAAGTAATCCTATTATATGAAGATTATTATTAAAATGATTTAAGTTGATTGCTTTAAAAAAAACATTTACATAAAACAACAACCTTTCATCCAATTACAAGCTAGGAACTGTCTTCCTATTCCTCTCAGCAATGGAAATTTAGAATTCTAACCGAGTCATAAGTATCAATTAACTATAAACCATTTGGTTTAGATTTAGTGCACTATTCCGTGTTGTTTCTACTCAGCCCAGTTATATAGCAGCTGATTAATTAATGTTTACGTTATTATATTTAAAACTACTTATTCCCGAAGTCGCTCACTTTTATTAGAATATTGTTCAAAATATAATTTTTGAGTCAGCAAATATCATTTAGCAATAAGTCTGCGAATAACAATAATAAATTCATGCACTAAAATCTGCGAATATGTGTTTAGTACTTCTGGTACTTTAAAATTCTGGTGAACGTTACTGTGCAATTACTTATACTCCATGAGTAAATGTTTTTATTTCTTAATATTACACGTTATAATCCATTCTGTAGTAGAAGACTATTTTATGCGGTCGTTAAATGGAACTCAAATTAAGAATACTTATGTTAATATTTTCTATTATTAATTTTATTTTAGAATGAATGCCGAAAGTAATAAATAAATGAGCATTGAATAATATTTAATTTAAGTTTATTCAGGATATTTAAGTACCATTTTTTCTCAACTGAATTGACTGAGATTTTTCAAAAATTACAATAAAATTCATTGATCTATTTACTGAGTGAAAGAGAACAAAACTTGTTTATAGCAGAACGGACTACAGGTTTACATAATAAAATCTACAAGTAGTCCAAAATTTATACGAATTCGAGTCATTTTTCTAATAATAAGAATTTGAATATGAAATGAAGTGAATTTATTTTAAATTCTTCTTATAGTAATATATATAATCATAGATATATTAATTTCTGAAATTCATTGATTTATATCTAGAGAATATTTCAAATACGTTCCAGTTTTCGAAAATTACTACATACAGGGATGAAAGTTTAATAGTATTCTTTGCTTTATTAAATCTCAAGAAACGTGTCATTAAACAAGGCGATAAATACTGTTAAAATTTAGTGGTACCAATCGGTCATTTGGGACGCAGAGCTTACATCGTTGTATATAGTTTAACCCTTAATTGCATGGTGATGTAAATTTCCATCACCTTTTTATTTAATTTTTAATACATAAATTAAGTTCTTACAACCACTATATTTATATAGAAATGTTAATCCTCTAGATATTACAAAAATATGTTACTAAATAAAGTTAAAAATCTATCTTAAGATTTCTGGTGTCTAATATTTAATATAAAAATACAAAATACAATTCTTAAAGAATAATTCATGCAATTAAGAGTTAAGAGTTTAAGTGAAATGTGAAATTTGTAAGATAAGCCGAATTTAAGATATTTTATTTTTTCCAAATGTTTTTCCTAGATAACAAAGTTTCAATTAAATTAAAGTTTTTAAAAATCAGAATGACTTGCGAATTTTACATCATTTTTATAGTACCTTCATCAATATATGCTTATTCATATTTATATTAAGTTCTTTACTTTGAGTACCACTATTTCAGAATAGAATTCTGTGCCTTATTAAATCGCAAAAGATGTAACAAATCTCTGCGAATAAATAAGATGAACATTATTATTTGAAAATATTGAAACTTAAACTCTACACAAAGAAGGACTATATAAATATAATGACGTTATACTGTAGGGTATCTTTAAATTTAATCATTGTATGTTCCGAAATAATTAGACAATTTGATGAGCAATGGCTAATATTGGCAGAAAGATACCATCGCGGATGTAAGTACTCAGAGTTGGGTTGATTTTTGACGGCCAATTATCTACACGAGGGATATAGGCCCGGGGGGAGTGCCCTCCGTGGGGGTCTTTCTAAGGGAACCTAATCCGTATTAACGCATGGAAGATCCACGGCTCGAAGAAAACCACGAAAACACCGAACGATTAGGCCGACGGGCGCGATTGGGATCGAACCCAGCACCTCCCGTCTACCAGCTTCGAGAGCAGAACCTCTCGGCCACTGGTGGGGCGTAAGTACTCAGAGAGAAGCACAGTTAATAAATATTTTTAAAATGTCTTTCATTATGGATTTTAACACTTAAAGATTTTTGAAACAATAGAAAACGTTAAACTTCGTCAAATTTTACTAATCGAAGATTATTCTACATCACTACATAATATCGTAACTCAGAAATTAATCATCATCTGTCTTTTTATAGGACGACGATTTACTGAAAGTTGGAGAATATTTGCAGAAAGAATTCATGGAATTCAACAAACAGATTTCTAAATATCAAAGCTTTGTCCATGTCGAAATTGAACAGGAAGGCAAATATTTAGGAAACGAGATTCTTGACAGGGAAACGAATTCACGATGTGCTCAATTCTTGTTTCTCTTTCTTTTAAGGAAATTGAAGGAGAATTTATATGTGGCAAACTAATACTGACAGATATCAGAAGAAAACTAACACATATCCGGTAATGTATCAAAGAACGTTTTGCAAAATAAATTTAAGAATTCATACAAAAATTAGTATATAGGTAGAACAATTTCACTATGTTAATTTGTGTAATTTGTTATTTTCAAAAATACTTCTATATTGGGATATTTTAAGTATCTATATAAATCATTGTGGAAATCGCATGTAGAAAATGCTTCTGCTATACTTTTAAAATTCAAAATTAAAACTTTCAACTGAAGTATTAATAGCAAATCCTTTATGTGAGGACAAAACGTTTATTTCATCAATTTAAGGAAACAAATCAAATCCTTCTAAAACATATTTTTTAATAATTTTTTAATTTTTAATAATTTTTTTCTTATTTTAATACACAAATTAATATATTTATCAATTAATAAAGCGATTAAAAAAAAAGATATTTATTAAAAATTTTTGGTATAATTATTTCGTTTTTAAAAACTGCCTTGAATTATTAAGACTATTCGTTAATGTGTAGGGAAACAGAAAATAATAACTATCTTCACGTTGCAATAATTTTTGGAAAAGAAAAATTTTCTCAGATTAACTTTTTTTATTTTTATTTTTTTTTTTGAGTTAGAGAATTTTTACCGCCACTTCACAAACCCTTACTTGAAAAAAAGAAAAAACAATATGTAAACGAAATCTGTCTATCATGTCTTGAATATACTACACATTTCTCTGACTTTTTTAGGGGAAGTTACATTTCATTTTTCGCAAATCCTTTCCATTTATTTTCTATATGTTAGAATAAATAACCTTCGATTTTTTACATCGGTGAATTTGATTTAATATAAAAGCTTCAAGTACATATTTTCAGTTATACTCCTTTTACTCTTGGAAAACTGCTTTTCTTTCTTTGCGTATTTACCTCGTGTATAAAATGTGTGAACTGACGGATTTGTTTTCGTAAGTTTTAAATCACTTTAAGGCTTGATAAATCTACGAAAGAGATGTAAAAAATGTCCTATTACCGCAAGACAGATTCCTTTTATTTTACGAAATTTTTTATGCAAAAATTTGGAGTCTTCCGAATGTATTTTCTAGAAACTCAACCACCTTGAGGGGCGGTGAGATAAATATATCCCACCTAATTTAAACAAGATTCTCACCAGAAACATTTAACTAAATTTTATATATTTAATTTTAGGGAAAATTAAAAGGTTAAAAGATTGCTTATCCTTATTTAAAAATAAAAATTTTCGATTAATCCGGTGGAAATTCAATATTATAGAGACATTATTGCTTTCCTCTCAAGGGGTTAAAAAAGAAATCTATTTTAAATTGTGTTTTTATTAACTTTTGTGGTAGGAAAAAATGTGTTGTATGAAAGTTCGTTTTAAAAATAATCTGGTTTTTTATGCACAGAATCTGAATACTAGCGGGACAACAAACATCCCACAAGTAAATTATATTAGAATTTTTTAAAACTCTTTATACTTTAAATGGAAGTTAAAATTTTAGTACTGAATTCACCTTGAGTTAAATGATGAAATTCACATAAACAGTACAAATACCTGTACAAGAATTACTTTCTGGTGCATATATCTAATTTATAAGTATTTAAAATACATCAAAATATCTTAAAATACATTAGAGGAAAACTCAGAACGTTTTCAACCTTCACAAGACCGTCGTCAGTGGGATTTAAATGTTATTATTTTTTTCCGCTTATTCGAGAAATGTCTAGAAGAAATTTATATCAATTTTATTATCTCTTTATTCTTGCTGAATTTTTGTCAGAAAGAAGTTAAATTTTCTATTCGTTTTTGCTGGTAACAGTTTGCCCCGCCAGATATCAGGCTCTGCGTACAGAAGCTTAATTTTGAAAGTGCAGTATTTTCTTAAAAGAATTCGTCCTATTAAATTTTAGAATCTTGCAATTAAATAAAGAGAAGATTTGTTTTTCAAATTAGCCATACTCATAAGAAAACAGCTGTCCGAACCCTGACAATGTTTTAAAGAACAAAAGTTGCGTCTGACCGTTTGAAAAAACAAATTACATACATTTTCAAAATCATTTTGTAAAGAGATCTACTTGAAGTAGTATTTCTTCCAAACAACAGAAAATAGCAAGCACGTTTCTTACCAAGATATTTTTTTGTTTCCCTTTAGGGCAGTCGTTCCCAATCTTTTATTACCCACGCCCCACCAAAAACTCTGTAACCACAAAATGCCCCCCCCCCCCCCGACTCTGTATGGATTACACAAGAAGCATTTCAAGATTCTTATTTTTATCTTTTAAAGGGCCATTATTCCTTTATAGCAACATATTTTCTCTGTTTTCCCTTTCTCAATATCGTTAGTTACCTTCCATGTATTATGTGATTTTAAAATTTAAAATGTAGTTATATGCTATGATGTAAAGTTATTTACTGTGTAGGGTGCCTGCACTAGAACCATAGATATTTACTATCGCCACATTTCCTTTTCTAAAGCTATTAAAAATGTATAAATCTTTTGAAGTTGCTAATACCTCGGTTAGATAGTTAAAATATTATTTAGGTTAAATATGTTCAAGTCAGTCGGATTTATAAATAAGTCGTTTCACGTGTAACAGTTTCTTCGTGGGACATATAGCAGTGTGATTAGAAATAAGAAGACTTTCTTTGCGAAAAATATCAATTTCAGAATCAGAAAAATTATAGAGATTTTTAATTATAAAACATGTCAAAGCGTAGGATTCTAGTGCAAATTGTAGCGTCAACATTTGAATGGGGACTTTTTTAATGCAACAAAGAGCTGCACTCTTTAACCAAAGCGTTATAAGTAAGCGAACAAACTTAATGCTGGAATCAAGCGTAAATTAACACAGTTGCGCCATCTTGTGGACGGAGTGATAATTCACATACGCGGGCTTTTAGCGTGGCGCGTATTTTTTAAATCTTTAGTTACTCATGGAAATGAAATTTGCCACATTTATTGCAAAATAATGGCGTAGCGAGAGGGGCATCTTCACATCACAAAGTTTTCTTCGCCTTAGGGAAGGTTCTTCAGTTATTAATCAAGGTGACAAAAACTTTATAATTTTAGTGGTGTGAGTAAGAAAACAGTTAGGTAGTTCCTGTAGTTCACACTCCATCCGCTACGTGGCGCATGACCTTGATTGATGTGACCTCGCTTTTAATCTTGCGGTTATTTCTCCCATTTAAGATAGGACGCTTACTTATAACGCTTTGCTCTTTAACTCTTGCAAGCGCGGCGTAATTCTGCTTATAAATTGATGACATAATGGATTGACATCAGAATTTATAAACGAAGTTATTAGAAAAAAAGAACCTGCTTCATTTCATGTACATTATAAAATGAAATTTTTGTTAAATGTTCTTGGTGCTGTTTGCCAGTTTTGGAATTATAATTAGGTGTCCTTTATTATGGATACCGCCCTCGAAAGGGTTAATTTACTTGTATGCAATTGTTTTATGCAAAATTTGGAATTGCCCCACGTTGGGATCCACTGCTTTAGAAGATATTTAAAACATTCAATACTCATTATTTAAAAATTACATTTTAAATTGTTAGACGAATGAGCGCAAGTTTATATTTCCTTTCAAACACCATTTTATTAGGTTGGCAACTAAGTTCCCGCAGTTTTTTTAAATAGAAGTTTTCTACCGGAATCAATATTTTGTATTTTGGATAGAGTTAATTTGTGTTAAAATTCAGATCGTAAAATGTAGTGTCAAGTTGCGAAAAAGGAGCATTTTCGAGACTTCCTCCTCTTTGCTTTTAATCAAGGTTGTTGGCCGCAAAAGCTGTTCGCAACATTTGTGCTGTGTATGGCCATAGCTGAAAGAATCGCTCATGATTGGTATGCCAAGTTCAAAAATGGAAATTTTGACATCAACGACGCACCTCGTTCTGGCCGTCCAGTTCAGTTCGAAGAAGAGCGATTAAACCAACTTTTGCACAAAAATTTGCATCAAACGACAAGGGAACTCGCAGAGTAAAAGAAATTCTCTCATACTGCTATAGAGAAGCATCATCACTCAATGGGAAAGATTCAAAAGTGTGGAGCATGGTTTCCGCATGCTTTAAGTGACAACAACAAAAATCAGCGAGCCACAATCTCCGCTGGTTTGCTTGCTCATCACCGCTCAACTCATGGACACAAGCAACGATTTCTTTACAGAATCGTTACTGGCGACGAAAAATGGTGCCTGCACATTAATATGAAGCAGCGCAAGGAATGGCTTAGCCACGATAAATTACCAACATCGCGCGTGAAACAAGATCTTCATCCACGTAAAACGATGTTGTGTGTATGGTGGGACTGGGAAGGGATTATCCATTACGAATTTCTTGAACGGAAACAAACGGTTAACCCTTTCCGGCACACTGTGCCAAGGTTGGGATACCTAAATTTAATTCCAAACTTACGAGCAGCACCAATAATATTTAAATAAAATTTTGCAACAAAAATTGCCCGTGCCGGAAAGGGTTAACGTATAACTCTGTGTTCAACAGATGGAACGACTCATCACGGCTATTCAAGAGAAAAGACCTAATCGCAACATGGAGTTCTTTTGCTGCACGACAATGCCCGCCCTCATATCGCCAATATGACCAAGGAAGCCAATCAAACGCATAGCTGGGAAGTGCTGCGCACCCGCCGTACTATCCCGATTTGACACGAACAGATTTCCACCTTTTTCGATCTCTTGCAAATGCTATGAGCAGAGTTTCGTTCAATACTAATGCAGAATTGAGAGCTTGGTTGGAAGAATTTTTCGAGTCGAAACTGGAGGATTTCTACCAACGAGGTACTGAAAATCTTGTTGAACTTTGGGAAGAAGTTGCAAACAACCAGGAAGAATACATTGTTGATTAATTAGTTGTTAAATTTTATTGAAAAATAAACTTTTAAAAAATAAAAAAAAGGGCGAGAACTTAGTTACCAACCCACTTGGCATTCCATAGTTGACATTCCATTTTAACCTTTTTGACTCGGGTGTCTGTTATACAAATTTTATTCGGTTGACACCACTTCTTAAAAAGAAGTTTCTTCAAGTACACAATTTCAAAAATGCTCTAGTTGAATAAGGCAAATTATATTCTCCTTTATCAGTGGTACCAATATCAAATTTTGCAAAGAAAGATGATGCCCAGTCAGGTTGGACATACGAGTGAAAAGAGTTAATGATCTGAAATTTAGCATAAATTAACTCGATCAAAAAACAAAAATACAGATTACGACAAGAAAAATGTATTTTTAAAAAGGCGAGAACAAGACGGGTTGCCAATCCAGTTGTCGTTCTATAGTTTACATTCCATTTTAATGAGATTAAATTTAACCCGATCAAAAAAAAATATAATATAGAGTCCTGTGGCAAAAATGTATGTAGAAAAACGGAGAGAACTCACTTACCAACCCATTCTGAATTCTATAGTTGGCATTACATTTTATTAATCTGAAATTTAACATAAATTAACTCCATCAAAAAAACAGAATATAGATTCTGGTAGAAAAAGTGTATTTAAACAAACTGCGGGAACTTAGTTGCCAACCCAATACTTTGCCGAACTAGTAACGAAATTGGCACGAATAACTTGCAGTATGAATGGTTTTGAAAGTTTATAGGTAAATATTTTCAAGTATGCTGTAATCAGGTTAAAATCGATGTATTTTTATTGAGTTCTCATCTCCTGATACCGCTACTGATTTTTAAGGACTGCGCCATTTCATGAATTAGAAATCTGCTGTTAAGATATATTAAAATCTTTAGTTTAAAGATAGTGTTAAAATTTACAAAATAAAAATTGGTTTAAAAAAACCATGGTTAAGTTTTCACAAAATCCTCTAAACACAATAATTTATATACTAGTCAGTCGCTAAGAAATACTTTATACATTACATCAAGGTAATATTATCGCAAATAGACTAAATTTAAATGTAATATACCATATACTGCAATGTACTCCATTCGCATTCCGATATTTGACATTGAAATGCTATATAACTTTTTTTTAATATTATAGTAGGTAACCCTAGAACTACCGTAAATTTTACTCACGTTTTATAAAAATATACTACAACGCAATTTTTATTTAAAACTATTTAACGCGTTCACGCCGGCGCGATGGTTCTCAGAGCTGCCAAGTCTCCGGCTTTTTGGATACCAGTATTCAGAAAATGTTGTTTTATTTAATTGGAACAATTGGGCGATTTAAAGGAACTACATTTTCTCTAAAATAGCAGTGGTGTGCAAAACACCGGAGACTTGACAACTCTGAGACAGTCGAGTGTGACCCACTGCGCCGGCGTGAACGTGTTAACATGGTTATTTAAGTTAGTGTTGTACGTTGCATGCATTTAGTTAATTTAAAGAAATTCTGATTTAAAAAAAATATTTCGAATGTACCCGTCGGGTTCAATGGGCAGCAGCTTTTCTGAAATCTCTAAGGCTGTGGCACATGTTTTCTGACGTAACGATAGCAGTGCTGAAGTTCTGCCATCGAAATACTGAAGACCACAGGACACGAGTTGTGACGTCATTACTAATCGACCGACTTATCACGAGTGTTGGAATTCACACCCAAAAATTTTGAATAGCAATTTTCTTTTATTTTATTTGTGAAATATCCATCATCTTATAAAACAAGAAAAACTATTTAAACTTACTGGTGAGAATTCCGAATCTCTTAATTAAAATTCAGCCGGATGCGGAATGCCACAGTGTTTGCCGCATCATGCTGATTTTTATTGGGGTATTCTAAATTCTCACCAGTAATTTTAAATATTCATTATTGTTTTATAAGATGATAGATTTTCCACAATTAAAATAAAATAAAATTCCTATTTAAAATTTTCCGGTGTCATTCCAACACTAGTGAGAATTCGGTCGAGTAATTATGACGTCACAACTCGTGTCCTCTGGCCTTGAGGATTTCGATGGAAGCGACTGCAGCGACGGGAAAAGGGAGCGGCAAACTTAACAACGTTTTCTCTAAAATAATATTGATGTGCAAAAAGCTGGAGACTTGGAAACACTGGAAAAAGAATGCTCTTCTACTGTGACGTCACTACCTCCAGTACCATAGCCTTTCTGAAGATAGTAGTGATTGGTCCGCCTGCTAGGCGGACGGTTAAGAAAGGTATATCAAATATTTTTACAGCATTGCAAAATGTGGTTAAAACTTTGCTAAAACTGATGTTATTTGGGTAATAAACTAATAGGGATAAAAAATTCCTAGTAAATTGAAAGTACCACAGTTTAAATGCCACTGTTCAAATATTTGTATTGTCACACTCTAAAAAATTTCCATTACAACAACATAATGATAATGACAATAATTATATTACATTGCAATGGTTATATTGAATTTAACTGCCAATGAACAGAATGGTTTACGAATATTGGACCTTTTAATATAGACTAATAAGTCAAACTGTTGAAACGTGATCAAGGCGTTCTTCCTTCAGTGATAATAAAGCTTTACACATTATGCACAGTGACGTATAAAAGAAGCGTATTCACAATGCAGTTCATTCCTAATGAAAAAAGCCCTGCGCTTTTTCATTCTATATTTATTATCGCGCTTGTATAGATTTGTTGAGCCGTGTTTGAATTAAAAAATCAAATTTTTCCCTGTTAGCAACCTTTTTATTTTTTTAGTTATCGAAACCACAAGGATTCACTGTGTAAGTACACCAGTCTTTGTTTTCACTAAATAGATATCCAACGAAAGAGCTTAGGACGTATCACGTCTAGCCACCCTGTAATCTCCCCCCATTTTTTTTGCAGTAGGAACTGCATAGTATGAACGTAAAACAAACTGTCGGATAAGTGTGTAAGTATTTTTGTTAATTTATATGGTCTTTGTGGCAAGAAAATTTGTATCAGAACAAGACTTTCCCATACGATTTGTGAAATAGTCCGATGTTTTGTGGCAAAAAGTATTTTGAATTCTTTTATTTGAGGTATATAAGTATTTCTGACATTTGAAGGAATGCTGATTAACCCCTTGGGGACGAGCGACACGCATACGTGCCGAATGAAGCGCTCAGAGTCCTTGTTTTTCCTCACCAGTAAAATTTTACTGCAACATTTGCCTTATTTAATAAGTGCTTTTTCTCGATTCAAGAAGACATAAATTTCTGTTTTTAAAAAACGGTGACAAAAGATTATAAATTTCGTAAAAGGCTCCCGTCCCGAAGAGGTTAAAACGATAAAAATGTCTTCATAAACATTACTAGAGCTCTCAAAGTATAGGAATGTAACAAATGAAGGAATGTAACAAATGAATCTTTACAGACTGATTTTAAGAATCGTAGAATAATTTATCCATCAAGATTTTACTTCCCATCCATTATCGAAGAACCAATAGAGATATTTTTACGCAGATAGAATATATGCAGTGATTCGGCCTCCATAAAGCAACCTAAAATTCGGAAACTGATGCTCTACAAAACAAGAAGCAATAACATAATTTACTTTTCACAGATATCAATTTTTATTAGTGCACTTGTTTTCAGTATACATGCGATCTTGTGATTCTTGTTTACTAGTTTCATTTTCAGTTTCTTGCGAAAATATTTGTATCAATATACCAGAGTTCGGCAAATTTGCAATCTCAATTATACGCAATATAATTACAAGTTAATTGCATGTAATTGATTATAGTTAATCACATTCAAAGGCAGAAATTTCGTCAAATAATTGGACGGGGGCGGTTCCGGCTACAGTGCAGCAAGAAATTTTTACGGCATGTAATCTTAACTATAATTATTTACATGCAATTAAATTGTAATTACATTGCAGAATTGCAATTACTAATTAGCGCAACTCTGCAATATACATCTTGAGAATGCCGCCGTCAGATCCGATATAGATCTCAACATATAGATCTGAATAAAGGCACTTAACCCTTTGAGCTCTGATGGGTGAAATTCTCCCCACTGAATTTTAATCTCCAAATGCCAAATTGGCACCGGATTATTCAAAGAAATTTATTTAAAAATCAGGGTTCGCACAGTTGTACCACTAAATTTTAACAGTATTTTCAAAGTATTTCACTCCAGAAAAATCTTGCAAAACCGGAGAATAAAGGCGGTGATTGCAAATTCTGTGTTTTAAAAATTAAATGTAATTTTTCTTATGATTAATAGTGGTGGCAGAGTCCTTGGAAATTCCAAGGAGTGTGCGAACCTTGAAAATAGATTACTGCATTTTTTCATGCATATCTAAGCCTAATCTTTTGTTTACAAAATACTGATGCCAATGTATTTGGGCATTTTGAAGATATTCACCCCCAAAGCTCAAAGGGTTAAATGCCTTTTAAATGTATTTTTTATCATTTGTAACATATATTACCTAAGTTTTGACGATTTTAAGTGATTTTTATACAACATTTTACAAATATTTTTTTTTTCACTCAATGACGTATCTTAACAGTTTGATAATAAATCAGCGGTCAACAACATCTACAGATATTCAAGGCTACCATCCGCGACTATTTTCTTATTCTGTTTGCAACACTATTTTTTAAAAATATATTTTGTAGTATATTTCTCTTGCAAATGTTGTCAAAGCGTATGTAAGACATTTTTGTTTAGAAAAAGTGGTGCGAAATAGAGTTAAATAATAGTTGCCTGCGGCAGCTCTGATATTGTAACACTGCTGTCACCTTTATAAAAAATTTTGTGTTTATGACCTCTATTTAGCACAAAGGGTATTAATTATCAAATAAATTTTAAACAAAATATTAGAAGTATGGGTTATGTATTTATATTAATATGGTAGAAAGACCATTTATTGTTGACGCAATAATTGTTTTGGTCTTGTAACTCCAAAAGAGACAATAAGTCAACCATCCGATTTATATAAGGAGGAACAAACCAATGATGTAAAACATAACATACATAAGTGCACATTAACCCCGTAATTCTCGACGTCAATAGCACGGGCTGAGATGTCGTTGGTTAGTTCTCGTGCCCGCGATATTGCCGTGATGAAGATTTAAAACCAGAAAATACTTTTGAAGCCAGAAAAATTTAACTGCCATTTCCATATGAAGTTTTTGAAAATTTGTGCTACATCCTCCCCCTATCTCTCCTCCCCCCTCCGTGGTCATTGATTGGAATAAATTTGCCAACCATCTTGCTAGCCAAGATATTATCTTTCCTGATATTAACACTACTTCTGATATTGATGCTGCAGTGGGTGGAATTCCTTAACTCTAAAATTTTTAATGCTCAGCAATTTGCTACTTTCAATACTTTCAAAAACAATAACTTTTTTATTCCTCCTCGTTATATCAGCAATCTTATTAAAAAACGTAACCAGCTCCGGCGGAAATTTCAAACTTCTAGAGATCCCTACCTTAAACCCCTAACTAACAGGACTAACAATAGAATTAAAAATTTCTTTACAAAGAAAAACAAAAAAAAAATGGAATAATTTCCTCAAAAATCTTGCTAGTGAGGACAGTTCCCTCTGGCTTATCAAACGTAAACTTAATAAAAACTACGCTCCTATCCCCTCCCTTACGGACAATAATGTTACTGCCTATACTGACCAGGATAAAGCAAATCTACTTGCCAACTCCTACAAATTGCAATTTTCTCCTAACCCAACCCTCGCTAGCCAGGCCCATCTTGATCAGGTTAGTGAAACTGTTAGCAGTTTCCTAGTGATCCCCCCCCTGATGATCCTCCACTTCTATTCAGCCCATAGTAATCCATAACATAATTAAAAAACTGAAAAAACGCAAGACCCCAGGTTACGACAAAATTTCTAATACTGCTCTCAAAAATCTTCTCCCTAACTGTATTATCTAGATCACAAACCTCACTAATTCCATCTTTAAATTCAATTATTTCCCTAAGCCATGGAAACTTTCTATTTCTATTTAAACTATCACCCATTCCCAAACCTGGAAATAATCTGTCGGATCCTACTAACTACAGACCCATCTCTCTCCTTCCTTCTCTCAGTAAAGTCGTCGAAAGTGTCATTAGGGCCCAGTTGCAGGACTTTATTAAGCAAAACAACATCCTCATGCCTGAACAATTTGGTTTTCGCCCAAAACATTCAACTCAACACCAGCTCTTTGGTGTTGTTGAATTTCTCCGCGAAAAGCTCAACGCGAAAATTCCAGCTGCCGCCATTTTCCTTGGCGTCGCAAAGGCTTTTGATAAAGTCTGGCACGAAGGCTTTATTTACAAATTAATTAAGCTTAAATTTCGAGCCAGACTTATACACTTACTCCTACATTTGTGGCCGTACATTTAGCGTCCGCATCAATAATATTCTTTCCATTATACTTTTTATCCTAACGGGCATCCTTCAGGGGAGCTTGTTGGGCGCAATGTTATTTAACATGTTTTTCAATGACACCCCATGCTCATTACGTACCTACCTTGCTCTGTATGCTGACGATACATGTATCTACGCCTCTGCACACCACCCATATACTCTGCACAGTTACTTGCAGACTCACCTAGAAGACTTCCTGGACTGGTGCACCCTATGGCGCGTCCTTATCAACGAAAATAAAACTTCTGCTGTCTATTTCTCTCTAAAATTGTTCTATCCTCCAAGACTAACAATCAATAACACTACTATTCCTTGGTCTGATGAAGCCAAGTACCTGGGGGTTATGCTTGACCGTAGGCTCACATGGAGGAAACATATTCTTTCCATCAGGGGAAAAGTCGCTAGAGCTTCTATCTCTATTAAACCTCTTTTGAATAGTAAAACCCTTTCTATCTATAATAAACTCCTTCTTTATAATTCATGTATAATTCCTATCACTACTTATGCCAGTCCGGTCTGGGGCTTCACCTGCAAGTCCACCATGGATAAACTTAGTAGATTGCATAATAAGAATCTTCGTATCATCCGTGGCGCCTCCATGTATCTGCGAAATACCACCGTCCGTAGTGACCGTAAAACCATCACCTTAAGAAAAAGAATAAAAGATCTAGCTAAAAAATTCTATTTAACGTTGTATGATCTTCCCAATGATATTGTGGCAGAGCTTCCTGACTATGACGCCTTAGAGCCCCACCATCGAAAGCACCCTAAATATTCCACTACTATGGAATCCCCGTGAGCTTTGTGTTCAACGCACCAGATTGCTTCTGTCTAATTTTCATACTTTTTTCATCTTATTTATTTTTTATATATTATAAAAAAAAATACTTAAAAACACCTTATCTTTATGTATTTAAGTATATACATAGGAAGAAAACAAAAGAAATAACAATTTATATTGCCCTGATTTGTGCTTTTTGTTGTTGTTGTTAAAGTAGTGGCCTTGCTGCCTTCCTTTACCGCTTTTCCTGCCAAAGCTTGGCAAGTGTAAACTTTGAACTAGTGCTAACTTTTATTTCTTTTTCAAATTTTTAATCTTTCTTATAGTAGTTCTTGCAACTACAGCTATACCTATATTTAAATATAACTTTAACTTCCTTTTCAAGTTCTTTAACTTAACTTTTACTTTTTTTATCTATATACCGTAATTTCCGGTGTATAGCCCGCAGATCAAACAATTAAGTTTGGATCCAGAAATTTTATTCAGTATTTGAAGACCAATACTTGCCGTGACCTAAAAAGTTACATTTTATTTTTAAAAAATTCTGGGTCGAAACACGATTGTTTGATCCGCGGGCTGTACACCGGAAATTACGGTAATTAAAGCACTTATGCTAGTACCCATCTTTAATAATTTTTCATTTTATAATGTAATTTTAAACACCTACACCTCTCTCTTTTTCCCAATGGCTAATTAATTTGTAAGACATCATATTTATAGCCTGGGTATTAAATTGCCTGACAACTAGGAAACCCCTCAACGCTGATCCACCGTTCAGCTACATTCTACCAGTTTTGTCTGGACGATCTATATTTGAGTAAATTATGAATCCTGATGAATGAAGCATTTCTGGTGATAATTTGATATTCATTGATATTCAACATTTTATGTATATATATTATTTTAAATATTATTTGTAAACATTTGTAAAGTTTAAATTTTTTTTTTAAATAAGTACCGTATATACTCGCTTATAAGTCGACTCGCGTATAAGTCGACCCCCTAACTTTCGAATGCAAATTCTGGAAAAAATCAAAAACCCGCGTATAAGTCGAACCCCTAACTTTTTGCTTCAATTTTGCACAAAATCAAACCAAAGATTTCACTTGTCAATGCAAAAAGGTAGTAAGTTAACAAAACAAATCATTGAATTTTTTTAAAATTATAAATTATTAATTTTTGTAAATTTTATATATTATTTTTCTATTCATACACATAAAATGCCATATTTTTGCAGTATTCGAAGTTTTTGTTTTTGCTTTTTTAAATGACTATAAGTCGACCTCCCAAATATGCTTGCCGAAAATTGTCAAAAATTCCGCGACTTAAACGCGAGTATATACGGTATTTCATTCGTATTCATTTGTATGGTGCAAAGCAAACATTAAGTCGCAAAATTCCTGCATGATGGTTTTTCGGCAAACGTGAATTTGTTCTATAACATATTTGTTTTCACTTCAAACATACAACTAATTACATATTTTACTTAGAAATCTTATAATTACTGAATTTCTGCAATAAAAAAATAGGTACTTTTTTATGGTTGTTGTACTTTTTTTTAACGGTCGTCCGATCCGTCCGTTCGTCTGTCTGTCAGTCTGTATAAACAGCGCAAAAACTATCCATCCGAGTGGTTTGAAATTTATAATATATAATTGTTGCAGATTTTTGTCGAGCCATTTCAAATTTTATAAAAATCGGATGTGTAGCTCAATTACAAGGGCAGTCAAAACTATTCCATTACGTTACGGCCAATGTGAAAAAATAGTCTAAAGTGCATTTTATGATGTTACACCTTTTCGAACATAATGAAGTTGAAATGCATTTAAAAAGTGCATTAAATTATATATTCTGTAGAATATGCTTTGCAAGGAATATTTATTATTTATTCACAGGGCCACATAAAAGAATTCCGTTACATAATGGTACAGAGGGAAACATTATATGCAGCGTATTTTAACATTTTCGCTGCGTAATGGTTTTATAAAAATATCTTCAAAAATTCTGTATTTAAAAAAAATTATTCTTTTGTCACCGGTTTTTCAATACCAAAATTTTTGTCTAATTTAATCGTGAAAATACTCCGATTAAATAATGCAAAATTTACAATAAAAAAATAACTGGTGGGAATAATCGAGGAGAATTAATTAGACGGAAAAATGCATTCCCGAGGAAATCTCGGGTTCCGCAGCGAGAGGATTAACGTGTTAAACTATTTCGCATAAAATGAAATTGACAAACGTTACTGAGGTTTATTACAAGTTACTTCTTGCATAACAGAAAGTGCATAGTATTTACAGGAACACGCAAAAGATTTCGGATACTATACTGAATCCGATGTACTGTATATTACCGACGATTGCTGGTGCGTGAAAGTGCATTTTTAGTTCATATGAGTTTTTAGGTTTAACTACATTTTTGCTTATTAAATTGTGCGTATAAGTGACGTTATTATGCATTTTGACGCTAAAATACATTTAGAATACTAAGATATGTCTGTAGATAAAAATATATACAGGGTCACGCAAAGAATTAAACACATGGCCATGCATGGATGATAATCTCTCGAAGTGTGATTACAGCAGTTTTAATCGTGTTTTAGTCTTAATTAAATTTTAGCTAAATAGTGCCATCTATATAAAGACAGTGGGTATAATACAGGGCTCTATAAAAATTATTCAAGTATGGTTCCGTCTATTGGTATAAATGCGGATAATAAAACTTATTTCAACTTATTATACGTTACTTATTATACGTTTGAATTTCAACTTATTATACGTTTTTAACACTTTCCAACATAGATAACAAGTGTTTACGAATTCAGTTTGTCTGGCCGTCTGCCTGTCTCTCTGTCCGAACTTTAACTTGCGTTAATATAGTTGGAATGCTCTGTAATTGATATATAGGTTGATATTTACTGTGCCACGGTGGACATTGAAAATAAAGTATGTAGTATTGATAGTTTATTTACAGAGACACTCAGAAGTGTTCCATTACATTACTGTATATGGGGAAATGTAATTATATAAATATGTAGCATTTATAATCCTCGACTGGCCCGTCCGTCTATCTGTCCGCATATAACAGCACAAAAAATACTCAACCGAATGTTTTGAAATTTAATATATGTATAATCGTTGCAGAATTTTGTCGAGTCATTTCAAATTTTATGCAAATCAACGCGAAACTTAAAAAGATATTAATAAAATTTTCTTCATTCTATTAAATCCTATCATACGTAATTAATTCAGTGATATTCCACGATAGGTAATGATTCTATGTTGCCATGATGATTACGTTCTATGTAAGAAGGATTCCTGTTATTTACATGTTACAGAATATAATATTATAATCGTAATAAACTTTGTATTTTATGTACTTTTTGCATAAGAGTGCAACAGCTATTGCACCAAGACCTGAATATTTATGAAACTAGTTATAGTTCGAACACACCTCATTTGCTACGTTTGACGTGCAATTTCCGACTTGTTTATTGTCTATTATTTTTTTTACACTTATTTAGAATATATTCTTTATCTCTGCTCAACTGTTCGAAACTATCCTACCTGTAGATGGACAGAATGAAGGATTTTATTATCGAATGAATCATTCGAACATGCGTAAAAATATAGTTTCCAACATATGTATGTATTTTTAAAGGGGACATACGATCCTCCCCTTATAATTCTTATAGATTTCTATATTATAGAAAATGTATTATGGAATCCTATAGAATTATGGCCCGTAGTTTCACCAAAATCTATAGAAATATCTGTAGAAGTTCAATAGAAATTTCTATAGAATTTCAATAGAACATTCGAATATATTCTATAAAATATTCTATAAAAGTATTCGAATGCATTCTATAAAAATATTTGAATAGCGCCAACACGCAGCTGCTTGCATATGGTCACCTGCTCCCAAGTTCTAAACGCGCTTGTTGCTATTTGGCTTTCGTGAACGGACGTGAACCAATATTTTCAGCCATTGTACGGCTGCTCGCGGTTTTCAAGCTTAAGCACTATTTCAAGTTTCTTATTTATTTATTTATTTATTTATTTATTATGATTTGCGTTCCCAGGGACTACACTAAAACTCAAAAGCATATCCTGGGTTTCCCTGGGTGGCTATCCTCGTTAAATGTTTATAGAAATTATTGTACTGCGTAGAAATCATATATATTTTGTTAAAATGTGAAGATTATGAAAAACAAAATCATTTGTAACTTAGAAACACATATTTAAGGAGAAAACGAAAGTCTGTTAAAATAAAAATTTTATTTATTTATTCATTTACTTTATTTTGTTGGTAGTAGTGGAACTTTTAAACAGATGAAAACTTTGATTTCGGAGCCAAATATTTAAAGTGGCCCCCATGCACTCCTTTTTGTACTAATAACCTGAGGGTTTTTTTTTTTTTTTTTTTTTTTTTTTTTGTTAATACTATAATATGTTCTCCATGCAATATAATATATAATTTGTATTAAACACTGCATAATGATTTGATAATAATTATTCCTTAATATATGCTTTTAAAAAATAATAATTACAATGTATATAGCTTGCGCGCAATATTTAAAAATATCTATACCCTCTAGAACTTTGAAACTTTTAATATAAGTTTAAGAATATTACAAAAATAAAATGAACTAAATGTAATGAATAAACAAAAATTTTTGATTTTAAGTTTTTTTTTTTTTTTTTAAATAAAAATATGAAAAATTTGATAATTTTTGTCGCTCGAATATCCATACATTCAATAATTTTTGTTAAATATCTTAGATTTTAGTTCAATTTGAAGAAAATGATCTAGTCAAGATGAAGTTTCGAATCATTACTTTTAATACATTTGGAGTTATCGTGCGCGCAAGCAACAAACTATCGATTTTGAGGAAAATCAATTTAAAATAAATGTTTCGCTAAAAACAGACCAAGGCTAATTAATTTTTTTTTTACTATAACGAGTGCAATTTTGTGAATATTTTGATGCGGTTTGTGGCAAATTGTTCAGAAAAAAAAACATTAGCTCTCAAATGAATTAAAAAACAAAAAATCGATTTTTTAAAGATTTTAACCCTGTCACTGCGCAACCCGAGTTTTTCTCGGGCATACATTTTTTCGTCTAATTAATCCTCCTTGATTATTCCCACCATTTATTTATTTATTTATTTATTTATTTTGTAAATTTTGCCCCAAAATTTTTCTTTTGAAAAGCCGGTGGCAAAAGAAGCCAGTTTAATTATTTTGAAGCTATTTTAATAAAACAATTACGCAGCGAGAAGATTAAGGGTCGTATGTGCGCTTTAACCCCTTAACCTACAACGCCGGGTATAGCCCGCGTACGATGATCGAGCCAAATGTAAATTCTTCGTACAACTAAAATTTCACAGTAAATATAGTTTAATTTAATCGTCGAAATTCCATGATTAAACAAAGCGAAAATCTCTATTAAATTTTAGTAGTAGCTATCGATTTGCCAAACCGTGGAGCTGTTAAAAGTAAATCGTAGCTTAAGGGGTTAATCAAATACCACTAGTAGTAAAAAGAAGAAACGTAATCATAGCTGCCAACATTCGTAATTTTTTAATCAATTACCTTCTGAAATTTATATGAAAAACGCAAAATTTATAATTTAAAGAATTCGCATATCGGGGGAGGAGGGGGAAGATTTTTTTTTTCGATAGAAAATTTTTGGTAGAAATTGAATTCGAAAAACACAATGGTTGGCAGCTGTGCTTCTGCGCATGTCCGAATGATACATTCGAATAGTAAAACCATTCATTCTGCGCATCACTAATCCTTCCTGGTTTGGGACAGTTAAAGACACATATAATTAAAATTAATTTTATTCTAAGACACTTATTTCAGTTACCTAATTTTTATTTTGGTAATTTTATTTAGTCTTATTCCAATTGGTTAAGTGAACCGGAAAAGCTCTATCTCGGTCATGTTAAAGTGCAATGACTTCATGTACCTTTTTCTCATAAATGGTAAAAGAGAGACGTTTCTTTATGTACCTTTTTCTCTGAAATGGTGAAAGAGAGAGATGTATATTTTTTAGAGTAGTTTGAATAACAAGCTTTACGTATTTTAACACACCATTTTCTTTCTAAGTGAAACTGAAAATTAATTATTAATTATTTATTGAAAGACATTGTTAAATTAGCATTATTGGTAAGATTTCACTGTCTAAAATAAATAATTCTCAACAAATCATTAAATCCTTGTGTTAAAGTATGCACTATAAGATAATATGAGTATTTAGAAAAATCTGAATTCTTGAGTTTAATAGATATTGAAAAAAGGAACACAAACCTGAAAAATCAAAGTTTTGAGAAAAAGTCAATTAAAGCTGTGAAGCAGTGTTGCCAGGGGGGGGGGGGGGGGTTATCACTTTCCAACAAAGTTGAAAAGTGTTTATGACTTCGGTTTGTCTGACCATCTGGCCGTCTGTTCGTCAGTTAGCGCTATAACTCTGATAAATATAATCGGATTGCTCTGAAATTTTTGGAGGTTATTTTCGTTTACCATAGCACGTTCCCTATTTCAAATGAAGTTTGTAGCATTTTTAGTTCATTTACAGGAACAGTCAAAAGTATTCCGTTACATTACGGCCAATGGGAAAAAATCGTTTCAAATTATTTTAACGATGTTACACCCTTTCAAACATAATTGATATGCATATATGGAGTGCACAAAAATATGCATTCTGTAGAATATGCGGTGCAAAGAAGAGTTTTTATTCATTTACAGGGCCACACAAAACAATTCCGTTACATTATGATATAGGGGTGGCGGGAATTGTTTGCGGCGTATTTTAATTACGTTAAACTATTTGATACATAATGAAATTGATATACGTCGCTGATGTTTACTGTAACTTATTTCATGTATAATACGAAGGGCATACCATTTACAGGACATACAAAAGATTTCAGATAATACATTGTATCCAAAGTACTGTACATTAGCCATGATTGCTGGAAATGCATTTTTAATTATGATAAGCGCTTTTATGTTTCACTATATTTATGCATACTATATGGTGTGTATAAATGCTATAGATCATATACAGGGCTACACAAAAGAATTTCTAAAGGTTACTGGGTATGATCGCAAATTGCTTAAAGGTGTGTTTTAAATGAGTTATGCATCTTTACGCTGAAATGCATTTAGATTACTAAGAAATGTTTGTAGAGTATAGATAAAATGACATACAGGGTCACGGAAAGAATTGTATACATGACCGTCAATAAATGATAATTTCTGGAAATATGATTTCAGTTGTTTTAAGAGTGTTTTAATTTAATTATATTTTCGCTAAATAGTTGCGTGTAATGAATGCTTTATGTAAACTACAGGGTTGTACAAAAGTATTCAAGTATTTTCCCATGTATTAGTATAAATTGCTGAAAGAGAAATTTCAAAATCTGTTACGCGTTTTCTTGCTAAACTAAATTTTCCCATTATATATTATCTATATCAAACCACAGATTAAATACAGGGCTGTTCAAAAGAATTGGAATAAATATTTGACTATGGACGGTAACTGCTGAAATCAGTTTTTCAAATGTTTTATGCGTTTTCTAAAATGTGTACTTAGTTATCTTATTTACCTTATTTCCCTAAAACACGAAATTTTCTTAAAAAACTCAGGAAGTGTTGAAAAGTGTTTCATAATCTATGCTTGACGCAAGATTTTTATTATTTTTTATTTTATTTTTATTTTTTTTTTACTCTTGAAATGTTGTTTTTTATTGAATAATGTTTTCCGTTCAAAATAAAAAATGATGCATTAAAGATTTAAATGGTGTGTTAAAATATTTACTAATAACTAGCTGCTGTTTCAAAATATTTACGGCGTTTTTATCTCTCTGCCTCAGTGTAAATTTAGTAGCAAAATACATATTTTTAAATAGATTTTTAAAAATATGTACATTTTTTAAACGATTGCTTTTATATTATTTAGAATATCGTGCATTTTATTTTAACGCAAACATTTGCGCATACGTGAACATAGGCGAAGAACGAACAATACAAAAACTTGTTTTCGTTTTTCTATCGTTTTTATCATTTTGCTCTCCGCTGTATTTCTTGGCTAAAAATTAAAAAAATAATAAATAATAACACAATATTTATTATTAAAATAAAAAAACTATGCATCCCGGAATACTGTCGGTTAGTTCCATGATTACTTGTAGTGTAAGTCACATACGCTACGATTTTTGGCTGTCAATATTTCAGAACAGAAAATATGAGTTATTTTATCAGATATATCTCATTAATTACTAAGGCAAAGTAATCATTTCGAAAATAATCGTGCCAAACAATCATATCGGTTATGAGCTATGTGACTTACACTACAAAAACCCATGGAACTAGCCTTTAAAGAAATTATAATTGAAGGTGGCTAACAAGTGCGTAAAAAATTATAGACAATTATTTAACTTATAAAGCAAATGTTAACAAAAATAAACACTTCCAGGGCTCGCACCGTTCCTAAAATGTTCGCACTTTACTACCAGTATTTTAAATAAGATTTCTTCGTGATAGATTTCTTTAACATCTATAATAGAATTATACAATAAAGATTATCGTTTTAATTTAGTGGTAGGAAATTGCGAAAATTTTAGAAACGCTGCGAGCCCTGCACTTCTGAGAGAGAGAGGATAGTGAAAAAGGAGATTATTTAAATATATTCTATGAACTGTAAATGTAACATAAGTATAGTTAAAATAAAATTAAGATAACAATTTTAATAATAAATAAAGAATAATCTACAAATAGGTTAATGAATTTTGTAAGAAAAATGTCTGTAAAAGGTACTTAGAACTACAACTCTAACGCCGCGCCAAAAAAAGAAACTTCAACTGGAGGTTTATTGGATTACTTTCCCTGCGCCCCCAATCCATAAAATTTTACAGTCGATATTTTATTTTATTATTTATTATACAAAAGAATAGTATTATTTTCCTAATTATTTCAACATTTCATATACAGTTATAAAATAAGTAGAAATAATACAAATGTTCTTTATTTTCAGAACCGATAAAACATCAAATCATAGAAAGTTATTCATAATTTAAAGAAAAAAACATCAAAAATGTTTTTAATGTCATTTGTTGATTTAAATATAAAAATACCGGAAAATGTATATAGAAATATATATTAGGATTAAATATCTAGTCCGGTAAACGTTCATAATTTCATACAACAATTTAATCATGTTAAACGTTCTCTCGTCGGGAGTCGTTAACTATACTTTAACTGAAACCAAATTGCGCGTGACAGTGGGAAAAGCGTCCTATCTTAAATGGGAGAAATAACCGCAAGATTAAAAGCGAGGTCACATCAATCAAGGTCATGAGCCACGTAGCGGATGGAGTGTGAACTACAGGTAAATACCTAACTGTTTTCATACTCACACCACTAAAATTGTAAAGTTTTTTTCACCTTCATTAATAACTGAAGTGTCTTTGATAAGGCGAAGAAAACTTTGTGGTGCCAAGTGCATCTGGATGCCCCTCTCGCGTACGCCATTATTTTGCAATAAATGTGACAAACAAAATTCATCTCCATGAGTGACTAAACATTTAGAAAATACGCGCCACACTAAAAGCCCGCGTATGTGATTTATCGCTCCGTCCACAAGGTGGCGCAACTATGTTAATTTACGCCTGATTCCAGCATGAAGTTTGTTCGCTTACTTATAACTCTTTGAGTGGGAACGCCGCTATCAAGTTCTCATATGGTTGCTGGATTTGGGCGCTTGAAAAATGCGTAATTATGAGCATGCATATGTATATATATATATTTTTTTTTAAGTTACGTTTTAAAAGACCTCGCTATATTTCCATACGAAAAAATTCTATGAAACATTTTGTAGTCAATAACGAAAATGCTGGAGATTATTAATTATAAATCTTACCTGGAGTTTAATTTCGCCTTCAGGAACTTCTCTTAGCTATCTTTATAATTACACATTTACTGTTACGTTAATATTGATTCATTTTAAAATGTGAGCATTAACTCATTAAATCCGGTTCTTAAAAAAACTTGCAATATATAGAATACGAAACCTTTAAATTCGGAAACCATTATTTTAGTAAGGAAATTTGCGTATTATCTAATCTCAAACATCGAAAAAAATAAAGGAATTGAAATTAACAATATGGAAAAAAATGGTGTCAACTGGTATCGAGGTATTAAAAAAAGTGTCAAAGATAGTCGGCATTAATGGCTTAATATGAAGTTTATGTTAGTAATTCGTTATGATAGATGGACAGGAGCTAAATATAATAATGAATAGTGCTCATAAATTTGTGCATATATATCTGCAAAAATGCGATTGCGACTCTCAAACTCTCTTATGTAGCGGATTTTGGATTTTACAAAATGAAATTTTACAGACAATTTTTTTCGTTTTATTATTTATTATACTTTGAATGGTATTATTTTCTTAATTATTTTATCGATCGTTATAAAAAATGTAGAAATAATGCAAATGTTCTTTATTGTCAGAACCCATAAAAAATTAACATGTTCAATGTTATTTATAATTTAACCCTTTGCGCTGTTAGGGGATGTATGTCACTAGCCACCAGCGTTGCCGCATCCGGCAGATTTATTTATTTATTTATTTATTTTAGAAATTTTGAATTTACACCGCAAAAATTTAATTCATAATTCTCTTTTACTTTATTTGTGGATATTTAACAATGTTGTAAAGTAAAAATAAGGGTTAAAACTATCTGGAGAGAATTCGGAATTTTAATTTAAAAATCAGCCGTATATTATGACGTGCACTACGTATGTCATTGTCGGAAATGAACAAAATAGCATGACATCACAGAGCGCAACAGGTTAACGTGCTTTCGAAGTACAATGCTTTTGAAAAAAAATAATAACATGTAAAACCAAAAATAAAGAAAATGTATTCCAAAAATTTCGGCTCATAAGCTATCATTTAAAAAACGTTAAATCTAAAAGTGGCAGGGAACAGAAATTTAGAAATATCTCTATTAACCTTCCTACCCTGTTGAAATTTTACTCAACCTTAATAAAAACATTTCATACCAGAATTTTCTTTAAAAACTATTTAATGTATTCATTTATGTTAGTTTTCGGTGTCTTTTATTTATCTTATTTTATGAAAATATTTCTGGTTCGAATCGAATGATATGAATTATTGACATGGGTCGATTAGACCCATTCAGGGTAGGAAGGTTAAGTGTGATGATTAGAGAACATTTGTGCTTATTTTCATTTATACATCCATGCATAACAATTAAATGCATACTATTCATGATATTTTGGATGACTTTAATTTTGAGATTTTTTTAGTCAGATTTTACCTAAGTGATCCACCGTCAGGAGCTCTTCATATTTTGTGGACTTTTAACCCGTTGGGGACGAGCGACCGGTATTCGTACCGCGTAAGGTGCTCAGAATCAGTGATTATTCTCAACAGTAAATATTTATTGTAAATTTTACCTTATTTAATCCAAGCATTCAATGAGGCAAAAATTTCTGTTTTTAAAAACCGGTGATAAAAGATTAAAAGTTCTGTAAAAGAGGCTCGTCCCGAAGGGTTTAGCAATCAAATAGCCCGGCATCCCTTCAAAAAATCACCGTGTTTAAAACTTCAGATTCTGTTGCATTTTAGAATATATTAGACATTAAAAATTATTATTTACATTAATTTTGAAATAAAAGGTTTTTAACAACTTAGTTGATCTAAGTACTTGCAAATTAAATATATATTTTTTAGATTCACACTTAATTTTTAAAAATTGATTTCTTAAGGTTCATAAAACTTTTTTAACACTTTCCAGAAAAGTTGAAAAGTGTTTATGCATTCGGTTTGTCTGTCCGTCTGTCCACGCTCTAACTCCCGTCAATATACACGGATTTTTATTCAGTTCATAAAGGTTACTTAGGGTCGCCAAAGCATGTATGGTATTGTATATGAATTACGTAGGATTAAGAGTGCATTTGCAGGGCACTCAAAAGTATTCCATTACATTATGATATATAGGGAAAAGTCGTTTGCAGAGTATTTTAATGACATGACACTGTTTCAAATGCATTGAAACTGATATAAATCACTGAATTTCACTACGATCACATTAGAATAGGGCATTCATAGCATTTTTATATTTATTTACAGGAACACACTAAAGAAATCGGTTACAGTACTGTCTTTGAATAATAATTGCTGGAGTGTACGGTTTAAAATTCGGTATGCGCTTTTAAATTTTCTTTTTTTTTTGCATGTTACTCGTTATATATAAATTCTATGCCTCATATACAGAGAAGCACAAATGTATTCACGTACCATTCTCCTTAGTAGAGGAAATTGCTGAAAGAGAACTTTCAACCGAAATATATGTATTTCTCAAGTGAACTAAATTTGACATGCATGTACTTAATAGATAAAAATCTATATATCATATACAGGGCTGCTGAAAAAATTCATATAATTTCCCGATAGTAGATGGGAATATCTGAAATTGGGTTTTGAAATGTGTTATGCGTTTCCGTATGGTTGAATTAAACATAATGTTTTAATTTTTCAAACGGTGCAGTTTCGTTACATTATTCTGAATGTGTTGGAAAGTGTTTCATAATCTACGCTTGACGCATTTTTTTCTTTCTTGTTAAAAAAAAAAAATTTCTGATTTCTTGATTGGCATCACTTTTTTGAAATAGTAAAATTTGCCTTATTTCCTAACATAATAATTAAGGGGAAAACAATGGATATTTTACCACTTCGAAAAAGGGGTGCCAATCAAGGAATCTGCATTTGTAAAAAGTAGCCCACTGCTGTGAAGTGCTCTTAAAAGAATGAAAAAAATCAACACTTTTTTTTTATATATAAACATGTGCAATACATCGTTGAAAAGATAAATGTTTAAACAATTTAACCCTCCGTCTACCAGACGGGTCCATTGGACCCGACAGGTACATACAAAATATTCATTCAAACCAGAAATTTCTTTAAAATAAACTAAGTATATAAACCAGACAAAAATAAGGTAAATAAATAAGTTAAATAGTTTTAAATAAAAATTCTGGTGTCGAACGTTTTATTAAAACTTGAATAAAATTCCCGGTAGATCTAGGGTTAACGATATCAAAAAGTGAAAATCGATTCTTTGGTTGAATTTCACTTTCTCGGTCCCCTTAAGAAATAGAACTAGATATAACATCAATCTGACGCAAATTGAGCAAAAAAAATATTTTTCAAAAACATATAATCAACGAATATATCAATGGGCTGTACTCTTTTCTAACTCTATAAGCGATCCTATCTGTTTATCATACTCCTATTATAAAGAGGTAAAAATTGTTTATTTGTCGGAGATAAGCTCAGGAACTACCGAACCGATTCCAAATGTAATGGTATCAAAATGATGGTGTTCGCCCAACTTAGAACATAGGCTATATCTTATGTCGGTGCCACTACCCCAAAGGGGGTGCAGGAGCAAAAAACGTTCTAAAAATGCGATTTTTGCGTAACTGAAGGGCCTAGAAATATGAAATTTGGAATATTAGTTACTTATAAGATATAAATGGTGTATAAGAACAGTTCTTAAACAATTCGAAATTTAAAAGGGGTGAAAATGCACAAAAAGCGTTCTAGAAAACGTTCTAAATGGTAGTTTCTACATAATCTCAGGAAATACCAAACCGATTTCAAAAGTAATGGTATCAAAATGATGGTGTTAGTCCAACTTAGAACATAGGCTATATTTTATGTCGGTGCCACTACCCCAAAGGGGGTGCAGGATCAAAAAACGTTCTAAAAATGCGATTTTTGCGTTACGGAAGGACCTAGAAATATGAAATTTGGAATATTAGTTACTTATAAGATATAAATGGTGTATAAGAACAGTTCTTAAACAATTCGAAATTTAAAAGGGGTGAAAATGCGCAAAAAGCGTTCTAAAAAACGTTCTAAATGGTAGTTTCTACATAATCTCAGGAAATACCAAACCGATTTCAAAAGTAATGGTATCAAAATGATGGTGTTAGTCCAACTTAGAACATAGGCTATATTTTATGTCGGTGCCACTACCCCAAAGGGGGTGCAGGATCAAAAAACGTTCTAAAAATGCGATTTTTGCGTTACTGAAGGACCTAGAAATATGAAATTTGGAATATTAGTTACTTATAAGATATAAATGGTGTCAAAGAACAGTTCTTAAACAATTCGAAATTTAAAAGGGGTGAAAATGCACAGAAAGCGTTCTAAAAAACGTTCTAAATGGTAGTTTCTACATAATCTCAGGAAATACCAAACCGATTTAAAAAATGTTAGTGTCAAAATGATAGTGACAACGATTGCTCCAAGATAGGCTATGTTTTATGTCGGTGCCACAACCCCAAAGGGGGTATAGGAGCAAAAAACGTTCTAAAAATGCGATTTATGTGTTACTGATGGGCCTAGAAATATGAAATTTGAAGTATCAGCTACTTATTACATATAAAGGATTTCTAAGAACAGTTCTTCAACAATTCTAAATTTAAAAGGGGTGAAAATGCGCGAAAAGCGTTCTAAAAGACGTTCTAAATGGTAGTTTCTACACAATCTCAGAAAATACCAAACCGATTTGAAAGATAATGGCGTCAAAATGATGGTGAAAATCCCTGCTCCAACATAGGCTATGTTTTATGTCGGTGCCACTACCCCAAAGGGGCTGCAGGAGAAAAACGTTCTAAATTGCTGTTTTTGCGTGACGGAAGGGCCTTTAATCGTGAAATTTAGAATGGTAGTTAGTTATAAGATATCAATGATCTCTAAGGACATTTCCTAAAAAATCGAAATTTAAAAGGGGGGTCAAAATGCGCAAAAAGCGTTGTAAAAAACGTTCTAAATTGCACTTTCTATGCAATCTCAGGAAATAATGAACCGATTTCAAATATAATGGCGTTAAAATGATGGTGACAGATCTTGCTCCAAGATAGGCTATATTTTATATATGTTTCCACTAACCCAGAGGAGATGCAGGAGCAAAATGAGCGAAAAGCGTTCTAAAAACGTTCTAAATGCCGATTTGTCACCAATATCTCAGGAAGAATCAAACTGATTTCAAAAGTAATGTTAAGAAATTGATGCTGACAGCCTCTGTTCTAACATAGACGCTATTTTAAGTCGGTATCGCTATCACCTAGACGTTGCAGGAGCAAAAAAGCGTTCCAAATTTCGATTTTTGTGATCGGTAGGGGCTAGCAACTTAAAATTAGGCAAGGTACATATGTATTACATATAAATTATCTTTAAGAACAGTTTCGAGAAAATTGGAAATTTAAAAAGGGGTGAAAATGCGCGAAAAGCGTTCTAAAAACATTCTAAATTGCGATTTCTACTCAATCTCAGGAAATTCCAAAGCTGTTTCAAAAGTAATGGTTGCAAATCAATGGTGACAGTCCCTGCTATAACATAGGTTATATTTTATGTTGCTGTCACTACCATCTGAGGGTTGTAAGAGCAAAACATGTTCTAATTTGCGTTTTTTGCATAACTGAAGGGTCTAACACTTTGAAGTATGGCATGGTATTTACTTACAAGATGCAACTGCTTTCTAAGAACTGTCGAAAGAAAATTTCAAATTTAAAAAGTTGAAGTGAGCGAAAAGCGTTGTAAATAACAATTTTTATGTAATGTTATCAAATACCAAACCGATTAAAAAAATAATGATGACAAATTGTTGGTGATAGAACCTGCTCAATCATAAGCTATATTTTATGTCTGTGCCACTACCACCAGTGGGTTTCAGTAGCTAAAAACTTTCTAAATTGCGATTTTTGTGATACTGAAAAGGCTAGAAACTTTAAATATGGCATGGTAGTTACTTATAAAATATAAATGCCCTCGAAGGACTGTCGAAAATAAATTCGAATTAAAAAGGGGTGAAGTGAAGGGGATGTGCGAAAAGCATTCTAAAAAAGTCCTAAATTACGATTTCAACGCAATTTCAGGGAATATAAACCAAATATAAAGGTAATAGCTGTGAATCAATGGTAGCAGTCTCTGATCCTACACAGGCTATATTTTATGCCGATGATTCTACCACCTGGGGTTCACAGGAACAACAAACGCTCTAAAAAAGGCCTTTAAAAGCTTTCTAAATTACGTTTCTGTGGAATATTAGGAAATAACAAACCAATTTCAAAATTTATGTTGGCAAATTAATGGTGACAGTTTCTATTTCAACACAGCCCTTTATGTTGAAAGAGGTGGTAGAACTTGGAATTTGACATGATGGTTAATTTTAAGATGTAGGAAGATGGTTTCTAGAAAATTCAAAACTTCAAATGAATACTGAAATGAGCGTATTAACTGAGCATAAAAGTTTCAAAATATTTTCTAAATTATTATTTATTTAGTTTTATTTCGTTTTATTAATTTATGTCTCATTTCTGCTTTATGCAGTGTAACAATGATGCTTAATCAAATTGTGTTTTAAATAGTAATTGTTTTAATTATTCCTAAAATTAATAAGTACCTTTTAATAAACTAAAATATTACCTTTTAATAAAATAAAAATTTAGGTAGTACCTTTTAATAAAAATTAGACATATAAATATCACTTGGCATATTTCAAATATTACGCGAGCAAAGCCGCGGGATTTGCTAGTCATATTATAAAGAGGAAAAAATTGTTTATTTGTCGGCGGTAAGCTCTGGAACTACCGAACCGATTCCAAAAGTAATTGTATCAAAATGATGGTGTTAGTCCAACTTAGAACATAGGCTATATCTTATGTCCGTGCCACTGGCCAAAAGGGGGTCCAGAAGCAAAAAACGTTCTAAAAATGCGATTTTTGTGTTACTGAAGGGCCTAGAAACATGAAATTTGGAATGGTAGTTACTTATAAGATACTAATGATCTCTAAGGACATCTCTTAAAAAAATCGAAATTAAAAAGGGGTGAAAATGCGCAAAAAGCGTTCTAAATGGCGATTTTTACGCAATTTCAGGAAGTACCAAACCGATTTAAAAAATAATGGTGTCAAAATGATGGTGACAACCCTTGCTCCAACATAGGCTACATTTTATGTCGGTGCCATTAACCCTAAATGGGGTGCAGGAGCAAAAAACGTTCGAAATTGCGACTTTTGTGTTACTGAAGGGTCCAGATACATGCAATTTGGCATGGTAGTTACTTATTAGATATAAATTATCTCTAAGAACATTTCTTAAAAAATTCGAATTTTAAAAGGGGTGAAAATGCGCAAAAAGCGTTCTAAAAAACGTTCTAAATGGAGATTTTTGCGCAATCCCAAGAAGTACCAAACCGATTTTAAAAATAATGGTGTCAAAATGATGGTGACAACACTTGCTCCAATATAGGCTACATTTTATGTCGGTGCCAATATCCCTAAAGGGGATGCAGGAGCAAAAAACGTTCGAAATTGCAATTTTTGTGTTACTGGAGGTTCCAGATACATGGAATTTGGAATGGTAGTTACTTATAAGATATAAATGATCTCTAAGAACATTTCTTAAAAAATTCGAAATTTAAAAGGGGTGAAAGTGCGCGAAAAGAGTTCTAAAAAACGTTCTAAATGGCGATTTATACGCAATTTCAGTACCACACGTATTTCAAAAGTAATAGTTGGAAATTGATGATGACAGCTCTTGCTGCAACATAGGCTCTATTTGATGTCAGTGTCACTACCACCTAGAGGTTGCAGAAGCAAAAAACGTTCTAAATTGCGATTTTTGTGTTACTGAAGAGCTTAGAAACCTGAAATTAGGCAGGGCAGTTATTTATAAGATACAAATGATCTCTAAGAACATATGAAACCGATTTCAAACAGAATGATTGCAAATTGATGGTGATGAACCTGATCAAACGTAAGCTATATTTTATGTCGAGGGTTGCAGGAGCAAAATCTTTCTAAATTGCGATTTCTGCAGTACTGAAGAGGCTAGAAACTTTAAATATAGTATATTAGTTACTTATAAAATATAAATGTGCTCTAAGAACAATCGAAAATAAATTCGAAATTAAAAAGGTGCGAAGCGAAGGGAAGGAGCGAAAAGCATTCTAAAAGAGTCCTAAATTACGATTTCTATGGAATCTCAGGAAATAATAAACTGATTACAGAAGTTATTGGTTGCGAATCAAGAGTGATAGTCCATGATCCTATACGGGCTATATTTTATGCCGGTGTCACTGCCACCTGGTTGGCAGGAACAACAAGAAAGCCTTTAAAAACATCTAAATTCTGTTTTCTATAGAATATTAGGAAATAACAACCGATTTCAATGTTAATGTTGGCAAATTAATGGTAACAGCCTCTGTTTCAACATTTTTCGAGATATTCTGTTTCAACTCTGTTTCGGCATTTTATGTTGGTGCCACTTACACCAGAGAGGTGTTAGACTGTTAGACAAGAAGCTTGGAATTTGACATGATGGTTAATTTCAGGATGTAAATGTGTTAAGATGGTTTCTAAAAAATTCAAAACTTCAAATTAATACTGAAATGAGTGTATGAAATGAGCATAAATGTCTCAAAATTCTTTCTAAATTATCATTTAATTGGAATTAGTTTTAGTTCTTCTTATTAATTAAAATCTCATTTCTGTCTATTGCACTTTTATAATGAAGTTTAGTTAAACTGTGGCTTAATTCGTAATTTATGAATTATTCCAAAAAGTGTTCTTCTAATAAAAAATAGTCATGCGAATATCACTTGGCATATTTCAACTATTACGCGAGCAAAGCCGCGGGGTTTGCTAGTATATATATATATATATTAAAATATAATACATTTGATAATACACTTTCTTTGAAAATGTAACATTTTAACCGGTTAATTCTGGCTCCCGTCAATATCACGGGCTGAGATGTCGTTCGTTATTTCTCGTGTCCGTCGCATTTCCCGGTTGGAGCTTTAATTACTGGAAAAACTCCTGAAACCAGAAAAATTGAACTGGCATTTTCGTGTGAACTCTTTGAATATGTGTGTTAGGCTTCGGTTTTGAAGTAGATAAAGATGTTGGACTTTCTATCGCATGTTTCGAAATATATCGTACTCAAAATCTTTATTAATAATCAAAATTTAATGTGCGTGCATATTATTTCAAATATTATTTGTAAATTTGTGTGATGATGATAAATAGACATCTAAGATATGAAAAATAAAGGTCTTATTCGCATTAATTTGTGTGGTGTAAAACAAACATTATAATATAGATTTCCCGCATGATGGCTTTTCTACAAATGTGAATTTTTTCTATAACATCTTTTTTCTTCGCAAAAAAAGAAAAGAAACTAATTGCATATTTTATTTAGAAAACTTATAATTATTCAATTTCTGTAACAAAAAAACAGCTACTTTTTTATGGTTATTAAGCGATTCTTAAGGGGTTAAACATTATCGATTTAATTAAGCGTAGCTATAAATTTTATAAATAATTCGAACATTATTTATCAACGTTTAAATTACTAATTCATAATAAACAGTTTTCCGACATTGAAGAATAATTTTATCCTTAGTAGCTATTCAGTGTGAAAATAGAGAACATCAATAATGAGTTTGTTAAATGCAGTCAATTAAGTAAAGTACCTGAATTCTCCAGACAACATAAATGACAGGAGTTAGCCATCGTTATTTGAGGAAAACTTTTCAATATTAATTTACCGTAAATTAGCGCTTGACTGGAAGGTAGTAAATTCTAATTAGTAAATTACAGGCTGAAACTCATTTTATATCCAATTTAGCAATTTATACAGCATGTATATCATTATACATTTTAATAAAATATATTGCTTGTTATCCTAGAAAATATAGTACGATGTTTAAATTAATAATTAATTAAATAAGAAAAGAATATGAAATTGAAATATCTTTCACTTAGGGAATTGCGTATGGTGTCGCATTGGTCATACTCATGATGACATAAAATTTGAAGCATAGATGTTTTAAACGTATATTTAAGCATATTTGAAGCATAAAAAATAAACAAGTCGGAAATTGTACGTCAAACGTGGCAAATGAGGTCCGTTCGTACTATAACTAGTTTTATAAATATTCAGATCTTGGCGCAATAGCTGTTGCACTCTTGTGAAAAAAATGCATGAATACAAAATCTATTACGATTCTATGTACTATATTCAGTAATACGGAAATAATATGACCCCATCTCAAATATGTCTTAATCATCATGACAACATATAATCATTACCTATCATGGGATATCACTGATAAGTTACGTATGATAGGATTTAATAGAATAATCACCGTGGAAACTTAGAATCATTACCTATCATTGGATATCATTGAATTAATTACGGATGATAGGTTTTAATAGAATGAAGAAATCTTTTATTAATATCTTTTTAAGTTTTGATTCGATTTTCATAAAATTTGAAATGGCCCGACCAAATTGTGCAACAGTTATACCTATATTAAATTCCAAACTATTCGGTTGGGTAGTTTTTGCGCTGTTATATGCGGACAGATAGACTGGCGGAACAGATGACGACTACAACTGCTAACTATTTATATAATTACGAACGTACCTATCAATTAATTAATATTTCAACAGCTTATTTCATTATATATTATAAAACATCAGACAATACATGTAGTTATTAGAATATTAAAATTTGTAAAACTTCATAAAGATGTACGTCATTAATTAATATCGTAGCATAATCATTATAATTTTTGTCATGTGTACACTTAGATCTTACATTTGCTTGCCACTATTTCCGAATAACAAACTTCACTTCATTTAATCTCAGAATATGTAACAATTTTCGGTGATTAAATTAAGTGAAGATTGCTATTCCAACATACTGGCTTTCAAAAAAGAAATATATCCACACAGTTGTGTTAAATTTTTGACATAGCTCTTTGCGGTTGAAGTATTCTTGCCAGGCACAGGCATCTATCTATTAGACGAAAGTATTCGCGTGGCACCATTTCTTTGTAAAGAAGCATTTTTACTTGTACTGTGATAACAATGGAACAATGTAGTAATTTTCTGGATTCACTAGTTGCCATGCAACTTTACATCCGTTGTAGATGTACAGTCGAACCTCGTTATCCCGACACTCTATTGACCTGAAAAAGTGACGTCATTAGCGGGGTGTCGCGGTAACCGGAGTTGGAGAAAAATATGTTTATTAAAAGCTGTATTTTTTATTAATTTAAGACAATTTTAAATTCATAATTGTTCTTGCAGTTTTAAGCAATAAAATATGTTCATTAAACAAAATGAACGCAGAAACAAAATTGAAATGAATAAAAATCAGATTTATGATGATTTGTTTTTTTACTGTTACACGAAATATGGATGAAATAAGGTTTGTTTATCCCTAGATGTACTTCTTATAATTCTTTTTTCAACATTGTACAATGAATTGTAATAAATATTCGTTGTTTCAGAAGTGGATATTATATAATAATTTCTGATCGTTTCAATGCAATGCAATGCTTCGGTTTTAGTCGGATGAAAAACGCCGTGTAACTACAAGAAAGCGTCGCCTGACCAGAATAAAAAGACCCCGAGTAGCCTGATACGTCTACCTGTAAGTTAAGTGGGTCATTCATAGTATGTGGGTTCATTTATTCAGATAAAGGAATGAAGTAAAATTTCTCATTTATCTCAATGGGTATTTTAGATACTTTTGTGAAAATTTTGGCTAAGATATTTCTTACCGCTTAATTTCCGTGCTTATAAGATGGATTGTGAAAAATGGAAAATTTCCCTAAACCGTCGGGATATCTGGAGTTCAAAATTATCCAACGACGTAGAATCCGGAGTTTATTTACATTAACATTATATACAGAAAGTCGGGACTTTGAAAAATTGATGTGGTAAGCGGCGTGACGTGAAAACCGGGTGTTGGAATATCGATGTCCGACTGTATATGCGTTTTCAATGCATTGGGGAGTCATAGAAGATGTTTAGGCGATTCTGGTGGCCCACAAATATTTAAGGTTTAAGGCTGTGATAACTTGGAACTTGGATTAGAAACTGGAACAAAGTGCCTGGAGACTCTCCATACCTCTAATACAGCAATGAAATGTGGAGCAATTTAATGTCATAGCCAAAGTCTGGTAAGCGAGAACACCAGAAACGCGTAAAGGGAAAAACCGGCTAAGCATATATATATATATATTTAAACAAGTGGGTAAGTGTGATCACAGATCGCACAGAGGGTTTCGTTTAATATTCCTTTAAAACACTTTATCCCTTTGCGAAATATGTTAGTTCCACATTTCGCAACCAGGGGGCGCATTCTATTCTAAACAAACCTCTATCCAAAGGAAACTCCGTTTTACAACCTATCCGTAGGTATATTAGTCGAGGGGATCGAGTCTATAGCACCCGAGATAGGTAGGCGCCCCAGGAAATTGCACGGAACATTCTTTTATAAGCCTTTTATTATGTGTTATGAACTATGTCAAAGTTTCCAGCAGATCGACTTGTTAGATTTCATAATTTTTACAAAATTGCGTTATGTTAGTTACAAATTCCACACCCAGGGAGCGCACACTATTCATAACAAAAGTGTATCAGATCGAAACTCTGTTAAACAACCTATCAGTGGATGTGTTACTCGAGTTGGTGGCGGCCTTAAGCGAGAAATTAAGAAATTTGCTGAAAGTACTATTCGGAAATAGTGGTAACTAAAATTTTGACATTTTTATATTTCATAAGCAGCACGTGTCTGAGTATATCATAGTGCTCAAAAAACGACATCTAAAAAGGTCGTAAACGCTAATTTTTAAAAAAGAAATCCAGCGCCCCTCCCCCGCACCCCCTTCACATGAATTTGCATGCACCATTATTTTATAAGCTTTTTATTAAGTGTCATGAAGTATCTTAAAGTTGCAAACGGATCGCCTTGTTATATTTCCTAATTTTAACAAAATCGCGTTACGTTAGTTCCGCATTCCACCACCAGGGAGCGCACTCTATTTTTAACAAAAGCATATCTGAACGAAACTCCTTAGCGCAATCTCTCCGTAGATAGATGGTCGGGAGGGTGGCGGTGCAGTCTTAACCAACAATTTAAAACATTTTCTGCGATAACAAACGCTAAGATTTAATAAATAAATCTAGTCCCCACCCTCCTCCACTGCTCGAAATATCACACTCCATTCTTTTTTACACTTTTTCTTATGTGTTATAAAGTATCTTAAAGTTTCGAACACATCGAGTGGCGGTCTTAAACAATAATTTAAGATATTTCCTGAAATTGCTATTCGGAAATAGTGGGATGAACACTTATAAACCTATAAACTTTTTCATATTGAATAATTAATACTTATCTCATAGCGCACCGTCGAAACACACCACGCAAATTGTTACATTTCCTAATTTAAATGAAATCTCCGTTAAAAAAGCACGTGCCTCCATCTTAATCTGGCATTTGATGGAAATAAAAGGAATTAATAAAATAATAATTAATATCTCAGCTCGTAATGAAGCTATCTCTTTCAACCGGGTATGTATGAAATCTGCGAGAAATTTCCAGCCCGGATGTCAAAAAATTGAATCGAAAAATTTAATATTTAAAAAGTTTAAATTTCGTATTAGACTTTCCTCCCCTTAAATTTCTCCCGCGCCGATATGTCGAGAGATGACGACAGCTGCCTTCCGGTGAATGGAAATCTGTTTTCATTGTCTTTCCAAACACAGAAATTAAATTTTTATCGATCGATTTTTAGTGGATTTTTTGCGTTCTATCCTACGCAGAAATTTGAAATTTATACCAAAATAAAGTAGAATTTTTTCCGCGTATTTCTACACCTGTTACGAATTTGTACGACCGATACTTCGGCAGATCCGATTTTGCTTTTTAAAGGTCCACTTCATTTATTGATTAAATTACTCCGTGGTAACCCTGCTCCGGCTGATTTGATGGAGCATCCGCCGAATTTACTGGCAACCCTTAGGAGAAATTGGGGAGGATTTCGATAACCTGTGTTCGCACCTGCATTCAAAAGGTTGATTGGTTAATTTTAGAATTTAATTAGCCCGTAATTAGGTTAATTACCAACTTTTTCAAAATTTTATGATTGGTTGTTTGATGTGAGGTGTTCAGCTATAAGTACCCCAAATTTCAAGTCTCTAACATGTATAGTTTCTGAGAACGGGCTCTGTGACGGACAGACAGACGGACGGACAGACAGACAGAGGTGCGAGACGAATAGGGTTTCGTCAGATGAACGAAACCCTAAAAAGGCCTTTACAGGCGCCATATATTTTAAATACATCAAACAGTTACAATAAAAGAATGAATGAATAAAACGCAATGAGAATGTTAATACGATAAAAAAAAATAATAAGGCTGTGATAACAATGGAAAAATAGAATAATGTGGTATGGTTGATGTATTGCCTAGTTGCGTGATAACTTTACATCCAGTTGAGAGGTGATCGTGTTGCAAGGGCATTAGGGAGCCTTTAAAAAAAATTATGTTTAACGTGGCTGGTAGCCACAATAAGAAAATAACTATAAAAAGTTAAGAAAAGAATAACTTTAGAATAAGAACATAAATTACTCAAAGTTTAACAATGTAAGAGAGAAAAGAGATAGAAAAATAGAAAATTTTGAAGAATTCAGGAAAAAAAAAAAGACATTCTATCAGTTCCAAAAAGGACAGGCGAAAAAGCTAGAAGGGGATACCCCATCATTAAAAATAGGACTCTTTTTAGAGACCATACATTAACCCTCCGTCTACCAGACGGGTCCATTGGACCCGACAGGTACATACAAAATATTCATTCAAACCAGAAATTTCTTTAAAATAAACTAAGTATATAAACCAGACAAAAATAAGGTAAATAAATAAGTTAAATAGTTTTAAATAAAAATTCTGGTGTAGAACGTTTTATTAAAACTTGAATAAAATTCCCGGTAGATCTAGGGTTAAGTTAAGCTGGTAAAGTGCGATATATACAAATTGCAAAAAAGCATTTTTTTTTTTTTTTTTTTTGCAAAACAGAAACGTAGTAAAAATGGCACTTTTAAATTATAGTGGTGCACATACAATTTAAAAATAGAATGATGTATATAACGTTTGGACGGCTATTTTGCGACACTCGATCGCAAAGTGTTAATAGTTTGAGAATGATTTAATAGTTTTATAATTTAATAAATATTGGGTGGCACGCACGGAATAATTAATATGGCGAAATTGAGAGATATGTAAACCCCAAAGCTATCTCCATTTCAAAACTGAGCTAGCAGTCAAACGTTTAAGCAGAAAGATTCTTGACAAGAAAAATATTTGAACCTTTTCTTGAGGAACTGAAGTTTTAACGGAACATTTTTTCTCCTAAATAAAAACTGTAGCAATATCCTTTAACAATAGCAAAAGTCACTTTAACTTAACATCTTTTTTAAATGCTTTTGACAGTGGTTAAACGATTTTGATATTTATATAAAAAAAAATGTTTATGGATCATTTGATGTCATTATAATGTCTTTTAACTCTAGTAAGACGGGAATTTTTACTCAAGTTTTATAAAAATATTTAATGCCAGAATTTTTATTTAAATCTGTTTAACATATTAAATTAGCCCGATTCGATTCGAAGATGATTTGGTCGAGGAGTCCGGGGCCACTTGCCCCACATCCCCGTCACATAAGAATATGCAGGTTAAATGGAATATCAAAGTTCATAGCTGGTAGCAGTGAGGGCATAAAAAGTAAAAAACTCTAACTGGGTTGCATAGGAAAAGAGCTCAATAAAAGAAAAAAAAAGTAAAGACTAGATGAAAGATTAAGTATAGCATTACAACAACAAGATATATTTTTGTATTTTCTAAAAAAATTTTATGTTTTTTCTAAGTTTTTTCTAATATTTTTAAATTTTTTTATAATATTATTTAATTAATATTTTATAATAGAAAGTAGAAAAACTCAGTAGAAAGTGAGATTGTTAGCATTAAAAGGGAAAAAGGGTAGCCTAGGCCTAACGACCTGAGAAAGTGTGATTTGGATCCGCTCTGGGTGCCGGAACTTTGTTCGAGCTGATGCTAAATTAGCCCTTTTTCCCTTTGTGTCTTTTAAGCTTATTTTATGAAAGAATTTCCGGTTCGAACCGAAATATATCTATATGGTTGGAGCCAAAATTGCTAATAACATACATACGTTGCTTTATATATATAAAAAGCACCTGACGTCAAAGTATGATAATTTTTTTTTTTACATGTTTAGATTTATTGTGTAGGGAAGTACGGATGAGAGAGAAGAATTTTTTAGAAATATTAAGAATTGTTATTTTAGAAATTTACGTAACATGTATTTAAATTTATATCCGCACGATACAGTACAATTTTAATAGGAATGACAAACTGAAAGCTTAAAACTAGATAAAAGAATATATAGCAGACATCAAATGAAACAGGAAACTTTAGCAGGACAGGAACAGCTTTAGCCAGATTGAATAATAAAGTACCTTTACGGGTTGATATTAAAAATAGTAGATCCTTATTAAAAATAGTAGTAATTTATAAATCAAGATTTTATTTGTCATCCATTATCCTAGAAACAATATCTAAAATCTGGAAAGAGATGATCTCCAGAAAAAAAAATTATTACCATAGTATAAAATTATTCACGTCCACAAATATACATTTGTATTTTTTTAATTGTATTTTATTTGTTTATACACGAGATCTCGTGATTTTTGTTTACCAGTTTTTCGATTTAATTTTTTTGCAAGGTATTTATAGCTCTTGAAAATGTCGCCATTTGCAGGATGAAGCATGTCGAGCTGAATGAATGTATTTATTAGCCCTGTATGTGTAATTGTTAGAAAATGCTCTTTTGTTTTCAAGAACATCCACCAGATGGCAGCATCAGACAATCTTTTTTTTTTATCTACTGTGACAGACACTCAGTTCAGTTAGTGTTGCTCCTTCCCTTATAGCAGTTGGCAGCAAAATGCTGCTTGATTAAAAAAATCCAATAATATTCCACAGGAATATAATATGATTAAATAACTGCAACAAACCATAGTTCAAAGTATTTCTTTGTGTTTGTAAATAGTCTTATTCATCTGTTTTGTTTTATTGTGAAGTATGATCCGTATTTTGACCAGCATATATATTATTATAGTGTATTCAATCTTCTAATAAATGTTCTTTGTTCATCCAAAGAAGAATATATTTCTATTGAAACTATTCAAAACATAAAGGTAAAACCTTTAACTTTTTTATTGTTTACCTATTGAGGAATTTCGTATTCATGCCTTCCATATGGAATAACATTCTAACAGTCGATTATGAGACTGAAGTTATCTCAATTTTAAATATAGTAATATAAAAGAAGAAAATGTAATATAATTAAATTCAAAGAAATAATTATTTTCTGAATGTTGGTATTTTTCTTAAGTGAATGATATAAAGGAAAATTCAAAGATTTGTTCTTATTTTGAAATCAAAAGTATTGTGTATTGATAAGAAAAGAAATTATTTTGCCAATTTCTTATTGAAATTTTATTATACAAGTTGCAAATGTAAATTTATGTTTTAAACAAACAATTGAACATTTAAGAAGAGTTTTTCTGAAATCAAAAGTAACTTCAAAAATTGTTCTCAAGAATTTTATTTTGTTCTTATTTCATCATTAGCATTATATTTGAGTTTATAATTGTTGTTTTGATGTATTAATAAGATAAAAAGTTTTATTTTCTGTGAAATAAGCAAATATTAGGTAGCTTTCTTTACAAAAAAGCTACCTATTGCAGCCGTTCGGAGGAAAGCGATTTCAAAAAATTTTGGTATATTTTCATCGATCATGACCCCCAGACCCCGAAACCACCCTCCGTTCAAAATTGATATATATATATATATATATATATATATATATATATATATCTGACCTATGTCACACTGTAACTCCCGTAATTATGAACCGATTTCGATGTAATTCGGTGTGTACATAGTACATACCAATGTCTCGACCGAGTTCGTTGGCCAGCTTCATCCGCCGTTTTGTTTCAAAATGGCGGCCATTTAAAATTTTTAAAAAATTTTAAAACTTGAAATGTGGTACCAAAAAATTAAAAATGTAAAAATATTTTTTTCTTATGTATTTGACCTTTATACAAAGATTCCGGAGCAGTTTTTGTTTTGTCTATATCTTAAAAAATGGCTGAGTTATAGCATTTTGAATTTCTAGCGTGGCTGACATTTTGAAACGTCCTGAATTTTGTCACGCGATAAAAGGCGTATTTATGAACCGATTTGGATGTAATTCGGTGTGTACATAGTACATACCAATCTCTCGACCGAGTTCGTTGGCCAGCTTCATCCGCCATTTTGTTTCAAAATGGCGGCCATTTAAACTTTTTTTAAAAATTTAAAATTTGAAATGTGGTACCAAAAAATTGAAAATGGAAAAATATTTTTTTCTTATGTATTTGACCTTTATACAAAGATTTCGAAGCAGTTTTTGTTTCGTCTATATCTTAAAAAATGGCTGAGTTATAGCATTTTGAATTTCTAGCGTGGCTGACATTTTGAAACGTACTGAAATTTGTCACGCGATAAAAGGCGTATTTATGAACCGATTTGGATGTAACTTCGTTTATACATAGTACATACCAATGTCTCGACCGGGTTCGTTGGCCAGCTTCACCCGCCATCTTGTTTAAAAATGGCGGCCATTTAAATTTTTAAGAAAAATTTAAATTTGAAATGTGGTACCAAATATTGAAAATTGAAAAAGTATTTTCTTCTTATGTGTTTGACCTTGATAAAAAGATTCGGAAGCAGTTTTTGTTTCGTCTATATCTTAAGAAATGGCTGAGTTATAGCATTTTGAATTTCTAGCGTGGCTGACATTTTGAAACGTCCTGATTTTTCTCACGTAATAACAGGCGTATTTATGAACCGACTTGGATGTACCTTGGTGTGTACATAGTACATACAAATATCTCGACCGAGTTCGTTGGCCAGCTTCATCCGCCATCTTGTTTCAAAATGGCGGCCATTTAAAAAAATAAAAAAATAAAAAAATTTAAATGAGATACCAAAAAACTGGAAAATGAAAAAGATTTTTTTTTGTTTGTGTTTGACCTTAATACAAAGATTCCGGAACAGTTTTTCTTTCGTCTATATCTAAAAAAAAAATGGCTGAGTAATAGCATTTTGAATTTCTCTTGTGGCTGACATTTTAAAACGAACTGATTTTTGTCACGCGATAACAGGCGTATTTATGAACCTATTTGGATGTAACTTGGTCTGTACATAGTACATACCAATGTCTCGACCGAGTTCGTTGGCCAGCTTCATTCGCCATCTTGTTTCAAATGGGTTGCCATTTAAAAAAAATTAAATTTAAAATTCAAAATGAGGTATTAAAAAATTGGAAAATGAAAAAGATTTTTTTTATGTGTTTGGCCTTGATACAAAGATTCCGGAGCAGTTTTTGTTTCTGAAAATTTGTTCTTTTGTTGATATCTTAAAAAATGGTTGATTTATAGCACTTTCAATTTCTAGCATGGCTAACATTTTGAAACGATCTTGTATTTGTCACGCGATAAAACACGTATTCGCCTATTTCGATGTAAGAAGGCATGTGGATAGTATACATGAACACCTCGACCAAGTTCGCTGGCCAGATTCATCAGCCATCTTGTTTCAAAATGGCGGCCATTAAAATAAAAAAAAAATATATATATTTAAAGTGAGGTTCAAAAAAATTAGATATTGAAAAAGGTTTCTTTCTTAAGTATTTGATCTTGATATAAGGATTCAGGAGCATTTTTTGTTTGTCTTTACCTTAAAAAATGGCTCAGATATAGCAGTTTCAATTTTTATTGTGGGTGACATTTTGAAAAATCTGATTTTTTTGCATGCGACAGCACTCCTATATATTAACCGATTCCGATGTGAGTGAGCATGTGCACAGCAATTACTAAGGTCTCGACCAAGTTCACTGCTTAGCCTCATCCACCATGTTGTCTTAAAATGACAGGCACTTTAAGAAATTGCCGAATTTGGCAGCCAAATATAAGTTATTTTAAAGAAAAGCAGCTTGGATAAAGCTGACTAATTTCGCGAAATTCTCATTCATTATATTGATAAAAATTAGTATTGAATCTCCTATATTCGGTTTCCACTAAATTGAGCTTCTTGTGTTTGCATGATATAAGTTGGCTTTTTTTAAATAAGGATTATGAAAGCTACCTCTTCCTCCCGGCACTGGCCGGAAGGACTTTTAGGTAGCTTTCTTTACAAAAAAGCTACCTATTGCAGCCGTTCGGAGGAAAGCGATTTCAAAAAATTTTGGTATATTTTCATCGATCATGACCCCCAGACCCCGAAACCACCCTCCGTTCAAAATTGATATATATATATATATATATATATAGATATATATATATATCTGACCTATGTCACACTGTAACTCCCGTAATTATGAACCGATTTCGATGTAATTCGGTGTGTACATAGTACATACCAATGTCTCGACCGAGTTCGTTGGCCAGCTTCATCCGCCGTTTTGTTTCAAAATGGCGGCCATTTAAAAATTTTAAAAAATTTTAAAACTTGAAATGTGGTACCAAAAAATTAAAAATGTAAAATTATTTTTTTCTTATGTATTTGACCTTTATACAAAGATTCCGGAGCAGTTTTTGTTTTGTCTATATCTTAAAAAATGGCTGAGTTATAGCATTTTGAATTTCTAGCGTGGCTGACATTTTGAAACGTCCTGAATTTTGTCACGCGATAAAAGGCGTATTTATGAACCGATTTGGATGTAATTCGGTGTGTACATAGTACATACCAATCTCTCGACCGAGTTCGTTGGCCAGCTTCATCCGCCATTTTGTTTCAAAATGGCGGCCATTTAAACTTTTTTTAAAAATTTAAAATTTGAAATGTGGTACCAAAAAATTGAAAATGGAAAAATATTTTTTTCTTATGTATTTGACCTTTATACAAAGATTTCGAAGCAGTTTTTGTTTCGTCTATATCTTAAAAAATGGCTGAGTTATAGCATTTTGAATTTCTAGCGTGGCTGACATTTTGAAACGTACTGAAATTTGTCACGCGATAAAAGGCGTATTTTTGAACCGATTTGGATGTAACTTCGTTTATACATAGTACATACCAATGTCTCGACCGGGTTCGTTGGCCAGCTTCACCCGCCATCTTGTTTAAAAATGGCGGCCATTTAAATTTTTAAGAAAAATTTAAATTTGAAATGTGGTACCAAATATTGAAAATTGAAAAAATATTTTCTTCTTATGTGTTTGACCTTGATAAAAAGATTCGGGAGCAGTTTTTGTTTCGTCTATATCTTAAGAAATGGCTGAGTTATAGCATTTTGAATTTCTAGCGTGGCTGACATTTTGAAACGTCCTGATTTTTCTCACGTAATAACAGGCGTATTTATGAACCGACTTGGATGTACCTTGGTGTGTACATAGTACATACAAATATCTCGACCGAGTTCGTTGGCCAGCTTCATCCGCCATCTTGTTTCAAAATGGCGGCCATTTAAAAAAATAAAAAAATAAAAAAATTTAAATGAGATACCAAAAAATTGGAAAATGAAAAAGATTTTTTTTTGTTTGTGTTTGACCTTAATACAAAGATTCCGGAACAGTTTTTCTTTCGTCTATATCTAAAAAAAAAATGGCTGAGTAATAGCATTTTGAATTTCTCTTGTGGCTGACATTTTAAAACGAACTGATTTTTGTCACGCGATAACAGGCGTATTTATGAACCTATTTGGATGTAACTTGGTCTGTACATAGTACATACCAATGTCTCGACCGAGTTCGTTGGCCAGCTTCATTCGCCATCTTGTTTCAAATGGGTTGCCATTTAAAAAAAATTAAATTTAAAATTCAAAATGAGGTATTAAAAAATTGGAAAATGAAAAAGATTTTTTTTATGTGTTTGGCCTTGATACAAAGATTCCGGAGCAGTTTTTGTTTCTGAAAATTTGTTCTTTTGTTGATATCTTAAAAAATGGTTGATTTATAGCACTTTCAATTTCTAGCATGGCTAACATTTTGAAACGATCTTGTATTTGTCACGCGATAAAACACGTATTCGCCTATTTCGATGTAAGAAGGCATGTGGATAGTATACATGAACACCTCGACCAAGTTCGCTGGCCAGATTCATCAGCCATCTTGTTTCAAAATGGCGGCCATTAAAATAAAAAAATATATATATATTTAAAGTGAGGTTCAAAAAAATTAGATATTGAAAAAGGTTTCTTTCTTAAGTATTTGATCTTGATATAAGGATTCAGGAGCATTTTTTGTTTGTCTTTACCTTAAAAAATGGCTCAGATATAGCAGTTTCAATTTTTATTGTGGGTGACATTTTGAAAAATCTGATTTTTTTGCATGCGACAGCACTCCTATATATTAACCGATTCCGATGTGAGTGAGCATGTGCACAGCAATTACTAAGGTCTCGACCAAGTTCACTGCTTAGCCTCATCCACCATGTTGTCTTAAAATGACAGGCACTTTAAGAAATTGCCGAATTTGGCAGCCAAATATAAGTTATTTTAAAGAAAAGCAGCTTGGATAAAGCTGACTAATTTCGCGAAATTCTCATTCATTATATTGATAAAAATTAGTATTGAATCTCCTATATTCGGTTTCCACTAAATTGAGCTTCTTGTGTTTGCATGATATAAGTTGGCTTTTTTTAAATAAGGATTATGAAAGCTACCTCTTCCTCCCGGCACTGGCCGGAAGGACTTTTATTATATCATAATGTCTAGTATTAAATAATCTCATTATGTTGATAAATTAACTGATGACAACTATTCAGTTTGGAAGCTCAAAATAGAACAATTGTTAATGAAAGAAGGTCTGTATGACGTTGTATTTGAACCTAAAAATGAAAATGATGATAATTGGGTAAAAAATTATAGAAATGCTAGGGCATTAATTTGTTTAAATATCTCAGATTCACAAATTGTTCATGTCAGCCATGCTAAAAGTGCTAAAGAAACATATGATCAATTGAAATCTGTTCATGAAAGAGTAAATTTAACTAATAAACTTTATCTTCTTAGGAAGCTGTATTCCATTAATATAATGAAAGTATTAAAATGCAGGATCATATTAATTCTGTCTTAGAATTAGCAGAAAAATTAAGAAGTATAGGTGAAGTAATACAAGATGATAATTTAATAGCTATTTTGCTCTGTTCCTTACCAAATTCTTATAGTACCTTTATAACTGCTATTGAAAGTAAATATGAAACAGATTTATCATTAAAATATGTTCAAAACAAATTAATTGATGAGTATCTTAGAAGAGTTGAAACTAAACAAATTTCAAGAAAATTTGAATCTATTGCTTTAAAGGGTAATAGGGATAAACCAAAGCATTTGAATAGGCAGAAATTTTGTTCTCATTGCAAAAAGAATAATCTCAACCGCGAAGATTGTTTTCACTTAAAGGGTAATAATACTAACAAAACAAAACCAAATTTCACCCAAGATAGATCACGTCAACAGTTTAAAAAACCAAACAATTTCTCTGCCTCTACTGCTAGTCAAAATGAAAATCTATCAGATTCTCAAAACTATCATGAATTAATGGAAGAATCAAATTCTTCGAGTTTTGTTATGAAATCTCAACAAAATGGAAATAAAAACAAAAATTTGTCTTTTGTTATTGATTCAGGTGCGTCTGTTCATTTAGCTAATTCCTTGGAACTGTTCTCAGAATTAAAAAGTTCGAATAAAGATACAGTTACAATTGCTAATGGAACTAAATTAACTGCAAAGGGAAAGGGTAAATGTACTTTCAATATTGAAACACTTAATGGTCAAACAAATAGAGTTACATTGGATCATGTGCTTTATGTTCCCGAGTTGGATAGTAATTTATTATCTGTCCAGTCTTGTACTGAGAAAGGTTTTGTTGTGAGATTTAAAGATGATATATGTTTAATTAAAAAGGGCAACATCCTAGTTGCAGATGCAAAAGCTCATGAGGGGTTATATAGATTAAAAATAATACCTACAAATGAAAAGGTATATAGTGCTTCAGAAATATTACCCGTTTGTTCTAATGTTAACTGCATTCTAAAATGGCACCAAAGGCTGGGCCATAGAAATTTGGAATCCATCAAGAAAATTCAAAAGGATGATTTAGCTTTAGGTATTGCTGTGAATAATTGTTCTCATAATACTGAATGTTTAAGTTGCATAAAAGCTAAGCTAACAGAAAAATCATTTCCAAAAGAAACACAACACAGAAGTAAAAAACCACTTGATTTGATATACAGCAACGTATGCGGCCCTGCAGAAGCAAAAAGTATGGGATCAAAAAGATATTTCGTTACATTTATTGATGATTACTCTCGTTATACACAAGTATATTTTATGTCTTCTAAAGATGAAGTATTTGATAAATGAAAAGAGTATGTTGCATCAACAACAAACAAATTTAGACTGAAGATTAAATCCTTGCGTAGTGATAATGGAACAGAATATGGCAACGAATCTGTCAAAGACTACCTTAAAAACTTAGGAATAAATCATAAAACAACGACGCCATATTCACCATCCCAAAATGGAGTCGCAGAAAGAAAGAATCGCTCGCTTATTGAAATGAGTAAAGCCATGCTTATAAATGCTAAATTGCCAAAAACATTCTGGACAGAAGCCATAGCTACAGCAGCCTACTTACAAAATAGATTACCTACAAAATCAACTGAAAAGACACCATATGAACTGTGGAATGGGCATAAGCCAAATTTGAGTCACCTTAAAGTATTTGGATGCAAAGCATATGTATGGGGGTGAGACTCCATACATAACTCACAACTCACTTTTAGGACGAACACTGACATTTATTGAGACGAGCACAAACAAAAAATACAGATATAAACACTCTTCTCGTTCTTTAATTAGCTTAAAGTCTATAATTCAGGACGTCGTTAAATATTTCTCAGATTTTCTTACGTCGTGTAAATATTCAATCTTATTTCACCGTAATATGTTCTGTTCTTTTTAAACAAAAAACTGCACGTCGTAAAAACTCATTTCGTTTTCTTTTCTTCTTCTGCATTTCCACTTCACACAGCTTCGTTAAGGCTCGTTTCCTTTTTAATCTCGAAGCGGAAAATACGGAGACACTCAGTCTAATGCAGGTGTTGCTTGCGAAATCTCCACAAGCGGCCGTCCTGACATCTGGAGCTGCCGCAGCGACATGTGGTAAAATAGAATCTGAAAAACAAAAAACAAAAACCAGTAACTGTTCTTAGGGGAAAAGAAAAAAAAATCTGCACGTCATAGTTGAAGTAGCGTAACATAATATGGGTTGACTTATAAAATTGTTACAAACACATAAGAAGAAAAGATTTAAAAAAAAATGTTTTTGAAGTTTCAGTTATCGTCAGGCCAAGGTTTCATGTATTCAGCACAGGAGTTAGTATTTATCGGTCCTTCAGTTGATGAGATTTTCGTTACGTCGTAGGTGTCATTAGACTTCACTTTGATTACTTTATACGGACCTAAGAATTTAGATTTCAACTTTAAACCTGGTCCTTGCTGGGTTCTCTTAATTGCTACAAGGTCACCAAGCTTGTACTTACGGGGTTTCTTACGTCGTAAATTATAGTGCTTGCGGTTTTCTTGTTGAATTTCCAGAATATTCTTCTTGGCTTCTTTACGGAGCTCTTCTCTGTCTTTCATAAATTGTTCTTCGACTGTACTGTTTAAGAGATCAATAATTTGTACATCTTCTTTCTGTTTCATTTTTGTACCAAATAATATTTCAAACGGTGTTCACTTAACCCTAGAACTACCGAAAATTTTACTCAAGTTTTATAAAAACATTCTACACCAGAATTTTTACTTAAAACTATTTAATTTGTTTATTTAACTTATTATTGTCTGATTTATAAATTTAGTTTGTTTTGAAGAAATTTCTGGTTTGAATAAATATTTTGAATGTACATGTCGGGTCCATTGGACCCTTCTGGTAGACAGAGGGTTAATGCTTCTTTGGTAAGTTGAATTAATGACTTGTTGAACTTTAGGAACATGTTTAAACCATTTGGTCGGTTCGTCTTTGGACATTTTAGAGATTACAGAAATTATGGTGGAATTAAGTCGCTCTACTTGACCATTGGCACGGGGAAGGCCAGTTGTAACTGTCTCGTGCTTTATATTTTCATCTTGACAATAATCAGCAAATTCTTTGCTTGTAAATGCAGGACCTTTATCGCTAATGATAATGGAAGGATTGCCAAAAGTATGACTTTGTTGTCGTAGTTTTGATATAACTTCGGTAGCAGAAGTACTTTTACATGGATACAACCAGACGAATTTAGTAAATGCGTCTATTAAAGACAAAATATGTTTATAATTTTTGTTGGTTGTTTCAAGAGGGCCTAAATGATCAATGTGGTAGGTTTGGAGAGGAGTCCCTTCTTTAGGTAAGGGATGTAATTCACCTTCTTGTTTGCCACGTTTGCGATTATACAAAAGGCATGTTACACAATTTGCTATAATTTTATCAATTTTATTTGACATATTAGGGATGAGAAATTCTTCATTAAGGAGTTCTTCACAGCGTTTACGGCCAAAATGTCCTTTGTCATGAACGTGTTTAATGACATTTAGCTGCATTTCATCCGGCACAACTATCAGATCGATACCTTTATGATTTATATAGAGAACGTTATTTTTAAGGAAATAGTTGTCATATGGCTTTGTTTTCAAAATTTCTTTGATGGCCTGTATATGTTCGTCAGTGTTCTGTGATTGTATGATTTTGGTATGGATTCGCGTTTTGGACTCATTTTAAGAGTTGTAAGGTATCTTTTGTCGTAAAATGTATTGCTAAATTGCAAACGCCCACAAACAATTACTTTGCACCGTGTCACCAAGCCACACCGATTTAACTTAAACAAAAACATTCGATTCAACACATGTGGGCGTGGGTTCGAATCCCACTTCTGACACCAATTTATGGGGGTGAGACTCCATACATAACTCACAACTCACTTTTAGGACGAACACTGACATTTATTGAGACGAGCACAAACAAAAAATACAGATATAAACACCATATGAACTGTGGAATGGGCATAAGCCAAATTTGAGTCACCTTAAAGTATTTGGATGCAAAGCATATGTGTATGTTCATAAACAGAAGAGACAAAAATTTGACGAAAAAGCCACTGAAGGAGTCTTTGTTGGTTACGATTTAAGAAGCAAAGGATACCGAATTTATATAGGCGGTAGAAAAATAGTGATAAGCAGAACAGTGAAGTTTTTTGAAAATATGAACTGTGAAAATGTCTTTAAAGAAAATCCTGAAGAGCGAATCTCAGATTTAATGCATTTCAATTTTTCAGAAAAAAACCTTGAAAATGATAGTAAAGCTATCCGAATAGAAAATATTGCAGAAGAAATAAAAACGGATGAAAAATCTGTAGATAGCCCAACAACTGAAGAAAGTGAAGATAATTTCCATAGAAGAATATCTAACAGAGAGACTAAAGGAATTCCACCAGAAAGATATTCTTGTAAAACAGAAGACAGTTATTCCAGAAATCAAGATCCTGAAACTTTTAAAGATGTTTTACAATTACCAGTAAAAGATCAACAGAAATGGTTTCAAGCTATGAAGGAAGAATTTAACTCTTTAAAGGAAAATGAAGTGTTTGAGCTTGTTACTTTACCCAAAGGCAAGCACGCCATCGGCTGTAAATGGGTTTACAAAACAAAACATAATGAAAATGGAGAAGCAATAAAATGCAAAGCACGATTAGTTGCCAAAGGTTTCGCTCAAAAATTAGGCAATGATTATGATGAAACCTTCTCTCCTGTCGTCAAACATACAACTATTAGAGCTTTTCTGACCTGGGTAGCTTATCATAAAGCCAGAGTATTTCAAGTAGATGTTAAAACAGCCTTTCTACATGGTAAACTAGATAATGAAGAATTATACATGCATCAACCAGAAGGCTTTCATGATGAAGAAAATAAAGACAAAGTCTATAAATTAAAAAAAAAGGCTATATATGGTCTTAAACAAGCCGCCAAGTGCTGGAATGAAGAAATAGAGAATACTCTAAAGGCCTATGGATTTAAACAAAGTGAAGCTCATCCATGTTTGTTCATAAAAGAAAAATCAAAGAAGACAATTTATCTCATACTGTATGTAGATGATATGCTGATGAGCTCAGAAGATGAAAATGAAGTTAATGAAGTAATAAATTACTTAAAGAAATCTTATCCCATAACATCACTAGGAGAAGCAAAACACTTCTTAGGTATAGAAATTTACAGAAAAGAAGATGGAAGTTATTTACTTTCACAAAGAAGTAAAATAAATCAATTAGTTAAAGATTTTCAGCTTGAAGAAGCCAAACCAACTTATACCCCAATGGAAACTAACTATTATAGTTTAGATAAAGAAGAAAATCTTTTATCATCAAATGATAATTATAGGCAGGCTATAGGAAGTCTTTTATATATTTCCTCATGCACAAGACCTGATATTACCGCTCCTACACACATACTAAGTCGAAGATGCAATAATCCAAGACAAAAAGACTAGAATGCTGTTAAGAGGGTAATAAGATACTTAAAAACAACGAAAGACCTTGATCTCCACATTTCTTCAAAAGAATATCCGAATATAGTTGCATAATCGGATGCAGACTGGGGTCAAGATGCTACAGGCAGAAAATCCACCTCAGGAAATGTAATCTTCTTAGGCAATAGCTGCATTTCTTGGTTCTCACGAAAACAAACATGTGTGACATTATCGTCAGCAGAAGCTGAATATGTGGCACTGTCACAAGGAACTCAAGAGGTGCTGTGGATCTTAAAATTATGTAAAGATCTCAATTTACAACAACATTTTCCTATTAGAATTTTTGAGGATAACCAATCTAGAATTAAATTGGTTGAAAGTGAAAAATTTAAATCTCGCACTAAGCATATAGATACAAAGTATCATTACATACGAGATTTAAAAACTAAAAATGTTATAGATGTCAAATATCTATCAACAAATGAAATGATAGCAGATGTAATGACGAAGCCACTGCCAAAGGCCAAATTTGAACTTTGTAGAAACCTTATCCACCTGGTGTCAGATTCTATCACAAAACGGGAGAGATGTTAGAAAATGCTCTTTTGTTTTCAAGAACATCCACCAGATGGCAGCATCAGACAATCTTTTTTATTTGATTTACTGTGACAGACACTCAGTTCAGTGAGTGTTGCTCCTTCCCTTATAGCAGCTGGCAGCAAAATGCTGCTTGATTAAAAAAATCCAATAATATTCCACAGGAATATAATATGATTAAATAACTGCAACAAACCATAGTTCAAAGTATTTCTTTGTGTTTGTAAATAGTCTTATTCATCTGTTTTGTTTTATTGTGAAGTATGATCCGTATTTTGGCCAGCATATATATTATTCTAGTGTATTCAATCTTCTAATAAATGTTCTTTGTTCATCCAAAGAAGAATATATTTCTATTGAAACACATCAAAACATAAAGGTAAAACTTTTAACTTTTTTATTGTTTACCTATTGAGGAATTTCGTATTCATGCCTTCCATATGGAATAACATTCTAACAGTAATTTTATCCCTTTTAGAAAGTATTAATTTAGTTTGAAGATTTTAAGTGATTTGTATACATAATTTTTTAATGATTCAATAGTTTGATAATTTAATAAATATTAAGTGACATATACAGGAGAATTCATATCGTGAAATAAAGAGCTAAATAAACCCCTAAGCTTTGTCCATGTCAAAACTGAACAATAAGTCAAACATTTAAGCAGAAAGGTTTTTGAGAAGAAAATTATTTGAACCTTTTCTTGTGGAACTGAAGCTTTTACGAAACATTTTTTCTTCTAAATAAAAACCGTATCAATATTCCATAAAAATAGAAAGAGTCACTTTAGCTTAACATATTTTTAAATGCTTTTGATGGTTGTTAAAAGATTTAGTTATTTATAAAAAAACGTTTATGAATGATTTGCTAACATTAGAATGATCTTTTAATTTTAACTCTATACATAAAAAGCACTTGCAGTCAAAGTGTGATAAAACATTTTTTTACACGTGGATATTAATTGTGTAGGGAAGTACGGATGAAGAACTTTTCACGCATATTAAGGAATATTATTTTCGAAATTTACCTAACATATATCTAAATTTATAACCCCACGATATAGTGAATTTTTATTATTTTTTAAGTGCGTGAAGTAAAGAGAGCAGAAAATATTGTTTATTTTTATGAACATGTTAATTAGTGTTGTATGCTCTATTATTTTTTTAATTAATTTAGCCATCCTGTGAAAGTAATTTTTTACAAAATTTTGAAACTAAATGTGTAATTAAATACTGGGGAAGCTTTATACTTATTTAATGTTATAATCTATGAACTTTTTTTAAATGTCTCAATTTACAACCTTTTTAAATGATTCATAATAATAATTTTTCATATGATTTAACAAAGTGAAAGAGAGCATAGATAACTTCTTATTTTTATGAAAAGTTTAGTTATCCCATTAACCACCAAAACTATAAGTTGTTAACAATTTCTTATACAAATGATATTGGTTATTCATGTGAACATATATAACATGAATTTATAGTGGAAATAACAAAATTTGTCTTAGTTTGCGAAAAATCGAGTGTTGCGTTCACGCAACGTCAGCGGAATAACAGTACTGATGTTAAGTGAGTTCAACTGAGCATCAGAAGAATTTTCTTGCATATTTGGGCACTGGAAGATTTTTTTAGCTTTGTTATAATTTAGAAAGCAAACAATCACTTTAAACTTAAACTTACACTATGTACAAAATTACTTAAAAGATGACACAGTATTTTAAAAATTTTAAATTATTTTAATACCTTAGAACTTTCAACTATAAAAAACATAGTCTTCTTCAGAGGAATATAAGAAATGCAACAGTTATTGATTGAACGCCTAATTTTCAAAATCCACGTAGATGGTGACGAAAGGAGTGAAAGTGGAAGTTAATTTATAGATCCGGAAACATTGGGAAAATAAAACATGGATATAGGAAAGTGGGAAATTACTCGTTTTATCATTCTTTAAGTAAACTGAGCCAAATTCTGGGTATGTTGTAGGATAATGAAGAATGTTAAAACGAGTAATTTTCCACTTCCCTATATCCATGTTTTATTTTCCTAATGTTTCCGGATCTATAAATTAACTTCCACTTTCACTCCTTCCGTAACCATCTACGTGGATTTTGAAAATTAGGCGTCAATAACTGTTGTATTTCTTATATTCCTCTGAAGAAGACTATGTTTTTTATAGTTGAAAGTTCTAAGGTATTAAAATAATTTAACATTTTTAAAATACTGTGTCATCTTTTAAGTAATTTTGCACATAGTCTAAGTTTAAGTTTAACTTTTAAAGAGGAATTAAGCATTTCTATTTATTTATTTACTAATCACTTTAAATGTAATTAATTTATTATTAAAATTTAATTTACTTTTTCTTTATAAATTACTGATCATATCCAGAAAACAGATTTAAATATCAAAACATTCGCTATACTTAAGATGTAAAGCAACATCACAAATTTACTGCAGCGGTAGACATTCTGACTACGGCTTGTTCACAATGCAGTCTTCTGCTGTCATCGGACTTGACGATTAACCCTTTCAGGAGCGGTAGTATGTTTATGAAACCAATTAAATTTAATTCCCAAATGCCACAATGACACCAGAATTTTGGTAAAGTAATTTTCCCCTATTATGCATTTGTTCGTAAATTTCAGTGTCATTCTTTCATTTTAACATTTTAGAAATTGAAGTGTTTTGCACCCGAAAAGGGTAAATGTCCGCGATCTGTCTGTAATGGCTTTTGCATGGGAAACATACTAAGCCTTCTTATGGCTGACTTGTTTCTGGCTAACTCTTTCATTTCAAAGACTATTTGCAAAAGGTAAAATGCAACTTCGCGTCTGAAATCTAAGTGAGAGTTTTTATTTTCGAACACAATCATGATATCTTCCCGCATTTGTCAAGTTTTTTTTTTTTCTACATTTTTTAGGTGTGACAATTTCAATGTTACCATCTTTGTCAACTTGACGGCTCCGGTTTTTTGTTTTTAAAAATTTTTATGTATGACTTGTACTACTTTTAGAGGGTACAAACTTCTTTTTTATGCAGACTTTAACCCTTTATCTACTGACATTACTTATCAGTACTACGCACTTTAAACGTTCATCCCATAGTGAATACTACTAATATTCTAATGGTACTTTGCAAAAACACTCTTTTAACTCTACTTAGATTGTCATGCTCGTCTTTTTATTGCTGCAAGCACAGTAAAGGATATAAGATAAGTGTTGGATTTTTTTTATGTGTTCATTATGATCTTAGAATACAGTTTGACTAGCTATTTTAGGTGAACGTTGTATGTATTTGATTTAACAGTTGAATTACTCGATGGTACTTATAATTACCGTCAGTACACTAGGTGTTGGAAAAAAGCTTCTTGTATACTTTTCGTCTGTGTAGCTATCCATAGTTTTCATCTTATTTAAAATGTAATGTAGTAATGATTTCCCTGGTATTTCTTTTCTGTTGCATTGTTATGTTTTATAGGAAATTGAAAAAGTTGTGGCACCGACTCGTTTTTGCTATGCTAGAAATGGCATATGCAAATTCATATATTGTATATGTGGAGATGCGAGAGAACATGTCCCTGGAATAGAGACGTCGCATAACTAAAGAACTGCTAAGAAGATCGAAACCTTTAAAAAAAATAGTTTTTTTAACAATTTCATGGGCAAAGCATTTTCAATTCTAAAGTGTTGAAATAAATGATTGGCACCGAAATTTGCCAAAAGAGTTATTTGTAAATATGAAAAAAATGGGGGGGGGGAGGCTATTTTTCACATACTTATTAAATCGAAAATATTTTCTGGTGCCATTTGAGATTCCTTGTGAGTTTTTTGTTACGATACGTTAGTCATGGGGTGTGTTCAAGAAGCTCGCACGCGCTAACTAAGGTTTGCGCTAAAGTAGCAACTAAGGTAACTTGCAAGCGCAACTCAACTTGTTTGCGCAACTAAAGGTTTGCGCTAGTCCCCTGAGCACGGGCGCTGCGCGCGCATGCTCAGGGGACGGGAACATGGAGTTCTTTATCATGGGTGCAATAAACGTTCAGTGCGTTCACGAACAAATCACGGTCTGATTAATTATGGTGCTAATTATAAAAATAATTTGTTGGAAATGAAAGGCGGGCTAGATAGTTGAACAGATAGCGCTTTGAACTCGAGACTAAGGGGCTATGGGTTCGAATCCTTCGCGCCCCAAATTGTGTTATAAGTTTTTTTTTTTTTTATTGGTTGCTTTATATTTTTCACAATAAATAAGATGTTTTTGATAAAGATAAATTTTTATATTAATAATACAGACATATATATTTCTATTATAATATATATTTCTATATATATTATAATAGAAATATGCATATATAGAAATTTGCATATATATTTCTATTATAATAATAAAATACTTATTTAAATACGAGAAAATTAGGTATTTCGCGATGAACGTTTTATATTTGAACGCCTTTTAATATTCAAAGTGATATTAAGCAAATGAAAAAAATGCGAAAATATACGTTTGCGCGTAGGATAATTTCTTGATGTTTTTCTTTCCTTTTTTTTATTTTTTGAGTACTACATTAGGAATGAATTTTTTTGTCAAGACTGAGATGCAAATCATATTTTACAATGTTAAAATCAACATGGAAAATATACATTAGATATACATTAGATGTACATATTTTAACTAAAAATATCTGCACATATAATAAAATATATGTTTGTTTGGCATCGCGTTTTGTGGCGAATAAAGTATGATTAGAATGTTTATAAATTTTCTACTGAACGTATAGGAAGTATTTTGCTCATATTAACAGGGTATCAGGCACCGATTATCAAATAGGCACGAAAAGCACGTGATTCCCTTAGAAAATTATAAGGGACACGAAATTGAGAAAACAGAGGCCCCCAAATTTTATATCGAATTCATTCCATTCCAAAATTCTATCTAGTTTCGTTTCAAATTATTAACTTATTTACGCACATATATATATGGTTTTTTTAAGTGTTTCATAAAAATTCCTTTCATTGCAAATTAATTTTTCTTTAGTAGGTCAGTTTCAACCACATGATCACAATTCTCCAGTCTGTCCATTATTTTAGATGCATTGTTTATTTTACATATTGAATTTAAATTTAATTGAATTTAGCTTGCATGCAGAACGTATAATAATAATATTTTATGTTCTGCATGCATTCTGAACTCAAACTTTTTATCCAAATTACATTTTCACGCTAATACCATGCAAATCATTTTTGAACTGATTGTATCCTATTTTTTTGTAAGTGGAACATAAAAAAAAACTTTCTTTATGTGAATTCAACTGAGACAGTGAATAAAATTTGTAGCATTGATGAGTTTTCGGGATGTCGAATACAAATATACCTCTCGAATGAAAGAGACCCCCCGAAATGAAACTGTGCTTCCCATAACTTCAGAGGTTAATCGGTCGCTGCACACTAACATGATTTTGAGTGCCATTTGTTTCTCATGTTTTGTGATGTATTTTGGTCTGTTATTCACACGGTATTAAAATATGCAATCATAAAATAAGAAATATATATATACTAAAAACTTCTCTAATAAATTGTCTAACTAACAGTGCAAATTCCATTGAAACCCATCATCCAATGTAGTAGATTACACATAAATCTCGTAATATGGTGATATCACAATCTTGGTTTATTAACATCCTTCTATTTATCACGAAAAATGTAAAGCAACTGATCAATCATTTTTAAATAAAAAAAAATATAGCACCAATTGAACTGTTAAATTGTATCAATCAACCTACCAAACAAAGCACAACCAATAAAACATAAGCACAAAACGTACAATAACGCGATCAAATCGCCCTCATAATTTTTTCTGAGCCGCCCGTGTCAAGTTTGTATGCGGTTGGTTAATTAATTTTAAATGCTGAACGGGCACTAGATGAAGTAGATAAATAGATGAAGTAGGTCACGTGATGTTTTCCCGAATATTTTGGATTTTATCTGAGTGAACATATGCATGTATTTCTGTTATGAAAACCATGCTTTGGAAGGATAAAGAAATATAGTCGTTGGTTTTACCTGTTTTGAACCATAAAAATAATGAAATAATTGAATTACTTTAAAATTCCTTTCTTCGATAAGACCTACTCCATGGCAAAAACTTCTGAGTGCGCGCGCGCGGCGTTTACTGCACTTCTGAACAGGCACATAGCGTGCTGGCGGTACTTTAAAGTAACACTTTAATTAATTACCTCTACATAATTAAATTTCTCACGGGTGAGTATTTTATTTTATTTTTTTTTGTTTATCCTTTAATCTTCATTGTTGTAACTGAAAAAAAATATTACATGAAAAAAAAATTGCAGTAGATCATAATGCAGTAGATAAAGGGTTGATTTCGCCAGCAGTATAGCATGGTAAAATACTATTATCGTTTCCTTCTTCTTCAGCAATAATTTCTGCGATTTCTGATGAAATAACAATAATATCACTTTCGTTTCAGTCATCATTATATAAATCTTCATTAAAAATTGTTTGAAGACCTTTCTCTAACGTAAGATATCTAGTTGCAAGCATTTCTACGATCACAGAATAAGAAAAAAATACACAGAATTGAACGACACGAGTGAATAATGGAGATATTCCTTTCCTGCTGACGATCCCGGTGCAATTTGGCGATCGCAGGAATTGGCATCCCATTTTGTGGTGGGGGACGATGGCTGGCCGGTCTTCTTTCAAGAATAAGTTTTCCTTCAAAACAGTGACTAATTACCAGATGAAATAGCAATTACACAACAAAAATGCTCGAGGAACAAGAATAAAACAAAAGTAAATCTCAAAAATGAAAAACAATTGAAAAAAATTGACATTTTCATCACGTCACAGTATTTATGTGTCTCCTTGTAGTTGTTATTGTGCAGTGTAAACACTTTGAAGTAAGTATACAATTTTAGATTATCATTTTTTGAGACATTTTCGTTATGTATCTGAGGAGTGACATAGTACTTGACATTATATTACATTACATCCGACAGAAATATAGCATATACATTTTTTCACAAACCTTCTAATGGATAATTAACAACAATAGACTGAAATATAGTGCAATCCGAACAAAATTAAAATTTATGCGTTAAAGAGTTAACTGGTAGTAGTACAGGCACTATTTATACATAGGTTAAGAATGAAAAGTTGGACATGAAATTTGAAATTTCACAAAGTTGCTTTTTAAAATTGAAATAAAATGGTTTATAGTTTGATATAATATTAAAACAGTTTTTAAGCAACGTTTTCCTTTTTAGTTTTTTTTATTCGTATCCAAATTAAAATAATTCAGATTACGAACACAAAAGTGATAATTTATGTAATAAATGTTTCTTCAAAACTTAATATATTTTATAAATTTCATATAACTTCGCAACATTATACATGCAAGGTGGCCATAATTAAACTGACAGTAAGTACTCTGAATGTTCTGTAGCACAATCTAAATGAGATAATGACGCCAAATTTTGTAAGAAGATTATAGAATATGACTAAAGATTCCGCGAAAAAAAATAGTTTGAAAAGTCACCGCTAGGGGAATAAGTGGCGCTGTGTAACAGAAAAGCGAGTTTTAAAAAATGCAGACTCAATACTGAAATAAAATTAACTTTTAATTAGCACATTTAACGATTTTAGTCTTGATTCTGCATTTTTTAAAACTCTCTTTTCTGCTACACAGCGCCACTTATTCCCCTAGCGGTGACTTTTGAAACTAATTTTTTTTTTCGCGGAATCTTTCGTCCCCCGTTTTGTTCAATCTTCTTAAAATATTTTGGCGTCATTCTCTCAATTAGATCGCGCTACAGAACACTCTGGGTACTGTCAATTTAATTATGGCCACCTTGTAGATTTTAATCTAGAATATTTTCGCGTAATATACTCCATCATTTTGAGTTTGTCGTTAATATGATGTTGATTAATACCGATAAAACTGTTTCATCATAGGCATTCTACAAAAATGATTACTTCATTTTAAAATGAAAACTAAACTGTCGCACACGAGTATATATTTTCAAACAGAACTATACATAGCAGAAATATACAAATACATCAATGTCTTAGATCCTTTCTTTATATTTGCCATTCATACTGTAAAGGGAAACCGGATGGTCGCGTGTGAGCTTTCTGAAAGGATTGGCCAATGATCTAAACATCACAAACGTTTATTACAACACGGAGGACATCACGATGCACAACACTAACACATATAAATAACAATTGTAACTGTCCCACTCCTCATGGGGTTTCGTTCGTTACTTTACGACCGGGAGTGTCCGCGGCCGATCACAGGTTTTTCTTAGCTCACCTTCCTAGGTGAAGCTGTCCCAGGTTCTGGCCTGATTCTCATATTTTGGCCACAGATGGCGCTTCTATAGGAGAGAGGGCGTGTACAAACATCACACATACATATATTGCAGTAAAGTTTCGTATCGCTACATATTTGGCAAAGTGTCGTATGCTGACACAAGGTGTAAATCACTTTCGATTTTTAATATATTTTATCACGATCAAGATAATATATTACATATTTTATACGATAACATCATTTATTTTTCAAATAACAATTGCCATTGTTCCAGAATATTTGACATTTAATTTCGGACTTGTTTCAGATTTCTATGAAGGACGGATTTCTATTTCTTTCATAAAAAATATGATGTAACAAAATAAAGTTAGAAGAAAATTATAAATATTTATATAAAGTTGTACACGTTTATTTTTCAATTAAAATAATAGATTTTCTTCTTTTTTTTATTTACACTTTCATTTGATAAAACGTATTGAAAGATACTTTCATCTAGAAAAAAAATATTGTGCGCTGGAATCCTTTCAAAATTAACAATAATAGAAATGCAACCAGATTTCATGTAAAAATATAGTAAATTTACGGGAACATTTTGTTTTAAAAGTTACGTACTGTACGTTATGGGAAAACAAATGCATTTGATTGTGCTAATCAATCTGAATATTTATAATATATTCGGGGACATCTTAAAAATGTGTAAAAGTTGAAGTAAAATAATACTTTATTGCTTGCAATGTTCAATAAATCACAAAAGAAAAGAAAATATTAAAAAATATATCATCAACATCCATTCCATTAAAATATTACACTAAGCCACAACACCGGAATTTAGACCGCACGAAATAGTTATAAAATAATTAGTACTTCAAAAATACAGCAATAGCTTTATTTTGTTCTTATTACTAACATTAACTAATTTTTACGCATACGAGTATGTTTTGAAACAGTACACACGTGAAAAATATACATAACAGAAATATAGAAATGCATCAACGTCTTAGATCCTTTCTTTATGTTTACCGTTCATACATATATTGCAGTAAAGTTTCGTATCCCTAATAAAAACATATTTGCCAAAATGTCGTATGCTGACACAAGGCGTAAATCACTTTCGATTTATAATATATTTTATCACGATCTAGATAATAAATCATATATTTTTTTAAGATAACATCATACATTTTTCAAATAAGAAGTAGCATTGTTCGAGAATATTTGACATTTAATTTCGAACTTGTTTCAGAATTCTATGAAGGACAGATTTCTTTTTCTTTCATAAAAAATAATGTAACAAAATAAAGTTATAAGAAAATTATATATCTTTATATAAAGTTATACACCTTTGTTTTTGTACTAAATAAATAAATTTTTTTTATTTACACTTTCATTTGATAAAACGTATTGAAAGATACTTTCATGTAGAAAAAAAAATATTGTGCACTGGAATGCATTCGAAACTATCAACAATATAAATGCAACTAGATTTCATGTAAATATATAGTAATTTTAGGGCAATGGTTTGTTTTAAAAGTTACATACTTTACGTTATGAGAAAACTATATATTTGCTTGTGCATATCAGTCTGATTATTTATAATATATTCGGTGACGTCTCAATAAAAATGTGTAACATTTCAAGAAAATAATATTTTACAGCTTACAATGTTCAAAAAATCACACACACACAAAAAATATATCTTCAACATCCAATCCATTCAAATAGTATTACACTAAGCCCGACACCAGAATTTACACCGCACGAAATAGTTATAAAATAATTAGTATTTCCAAAATAGAACAATAGCTTTATTTTGTTTTGAACATTATCTTTTGGAATTTTTCTCTTATAAGTTTAAACATTACTTTTAATATTTACTAGCTAATTGTAATGTTGTTTCAAACATATTATTTTATTTATTATTTTCTTTAATATACACTGCTCAAAACAATTAATGGATATTTGAAGTTTTATATAAAATAAAGATATAAACGAATTTTTTTTGACGAAAATAGAAGAAGAGAAACACAAATGCAAATTTTTCTGGTTTTCAAACTGTGGAGTATGCAAATTTTGAGTTCGACGTCAAAAACGTCGCTTCAGCGGCAGCGAATGAAATTTGACTTTCAACTGGATAAAAGAGAATGAAGACAAGGATGATCGGCATTCAGTGATTGCTTTGTTTCGATGAGTACGATGTCTCAGCGAAGTCATTTGACAGATTCAGAAGCTTTGTGAATTGTTGGTAGGTTAGAAGGGGGGCAAACTCAAGCCGAAGTAGCGCAAGCCATTGGAGTGTCACAAAGTGTCATTTCCAGGATCTGGAACCGTTTTTTTGGAGAGTGGATGTGCAGGCCGAAGACCAGGGCAAGGTCGTAGACGGGCAACAACGCCCAATGAAGATCGGTATTTAGCGTTAACAGCTCGGAGACACCGAACCATGAACGCTACTCTTCTCCAACAACACCTTCGCTCGGCTACAGGCACCACGATTTCAACTCAGACTGTCCGAAACGGGCTCCATGCTGTAGGTCTGTATGCTCGCCGACCGATGGTATGTGTTAGATTAACATCAAGGCATCGTCGCGACCGCAGGGAGTGGGTAACCGAGCATGTCAACTGGAGGAGAAATGAATGGAGCAATATTCTGTTTTCTGACGAGTCCCGTTTTTCTGTGCATCCGGATAATAGGCATATTTTCATCTGGAGGGACCGTGGCAGTAGGAATAATCCTGCGTTCGTGCACGAAAGTGTCAGATTTGGCGGTGGAGGAGTGTTGGTGTATGGTGGCATCTCCATTGACGGGCGCACTGACCTCTACATCATTCGAGATGGAGCTCTGACTGGTCGGCGATATAGGGATGAGATCCTCAGACCTATTGTAGTCCCTTACGCTGCAGCAATCGGAGATAACTTCATTTTAATGGACGATAACTGCAGGACACATCGTGCAAACCTGGTGGAGGATTTCCTTTTCGAGGAAGGAATCGTTCGAATGGAATGGCCAGCGTGTTCTCCAGACATGAATCCAATCGAGCACGTTTCGAACGCTCTAGGAAGACGCGTTTCTGGCCGCCAACAACCCCCACAAACTCTCCAAGATCTGGAAAGTGCTCTTCTGGAAGAGTGGGGCAGAATACCCCAACTCGTCATTAATAGCCTCATTGAGTCCATGCCTCAAAGGTGTTCAACGTTGCTGGCCGCCCGTGGAAACCATACCCCCTACTGAAAATGATTTTCTTTGAAGAAAACACCTTTTCTTATTCTTTTTTTCTCATATGCACAAATTGTGTTTTTTTTCCTTTAGTACACAAATGCGCAATAAAATGCATTTTTTTTCTGCCACACATGTGTAATTTATTCTCATATAACCTACTCTGTCGACCATGTATCAATCAGCTAAACAGTTTACCAGATACAAAATCCACCTAAAACTGCAATATCCTTTAATTGTTTTGAGCAGTGTATAATGCTCTAGGGCAGGGGTGGCCAACAGTGGCACGCCGGATACCAGAAATTTTTTACAGAAAGAGTCGACTTGTTGAATCGCAGAGATTGGACGATTATACGGCAATGATTACGGTAAAATTTTAGTGGTGTGGCGCGTTCCACATTTGGCCACCCCCAGGGCCTGAGTACTAACGGGGCAAACTTACACCAATAAATTTTAAAAGAAAAGTTCGCCTTATCTAAACGCCGTATTCATGTAAAATTTCTGCCATGAATGAGGCAAAATTTTCTGTTTATTTTTAGTGGTAGGAATTTGCCCCGTGGTTAATCAGGCTCTGGCCACCCCTGCTCTAGGGAAAATACTGACTTACTTTTCTGACCGCTATTAGAAGTTTCATATGTAGTTTAATATCAGATTCTCCAGTTCATTAATAATTTAAAAATATTATTAATGGTTAGTTCCATGGGTTTTTATAGTGTAAGTCACATAGCTGATAACTGCAATAGTTTCTGGTCACAGTTATTTTCAAAAAGTTTTCTTCTCCTTATTCAATTAATGAGATATCTCCGATAAAATAAGTCACATATTCCCGTTCTAGAATACTGGTAGCCAAACATCGTAGCAATTTGCACCTATGTGACTTACACTACAAGTACGCAGGAATGTAGCCTAATATTATTTTCTTTCTTAAGGTGGTCCGCCTCTCAAAATTCATTTTTTTTTATTTATAGAAATTTGTTATGAATTTTTTTTTTCTGAAATATGTTTTAATATAATAAGAATATTGCATGTAAAAAAATTAAAAAAATTCTAAATATTTTTAAATAAAAAATTTAATTTAAAAATTTTAAAAATATTTAATTTTTGATATAACTCTGGATGTACTTACTCGATTAAAAAAATTTTTACACTTTTGTGTACAGAAAATATGTCATTTTAATTTGTGTACAGGATTTCTGAAGTATTGATTATGAATTTTATATAAAAAAAAGTTAAGTAATTAAGTTTAATAAATAGTAAATAAGTTTATTACTCAAAATTAAAAATCCTGAAGACAATTTGTTATAAATATAGATTAAAATATCCGTTGAAAATTTCATACATATATCTTGCAAGGAGCTTTAGATATATTCTTTTAAAGTTGACAAATCTTAAAATAATTCGTTTTTAGATAAATGAAGTTAAAGTTCTCGTCAGAGGGAAGCTGATGCATCGCTTCTCAAGGCAAAATGTGTTATATCTAATGAAAATAAAATCATGCGATGTGCGTTATTTAAAGCTAAAAACTCAGTATTTCTTTTAAAGCAATAAAAAAAAAATATTTCGCCTTGTTTAATCATGGAATTTCGAAGATTAAATTAAACTATATTTATCGTGAAATTTTAGTGGTAAGAATAATTTATATTTGGCTCGATCATCGTACGCGGGCTATGCCCATCATTGTAGGTTAAGGTTAGGGGATTAAGTATATAACATTTATGCATTGCTTTATAATTTTTTATGAGCATAATGCATATTTTGAAGCCAATTTCTTATTTTATCATTTTTCTAAAAATCCGCGAAATTTAAAAACTAATCACTTTTGAGTCTTATTTAATTAACTTAACTTGGACTTTGTACTTAAACCCTTGACGGGCAGTGGGGTATATTTTATTCCTCCTAGGATTAATGAAGATATGCACCAGAAAAAAATTATTAAATTTTACTTTTCTATCTTTGGTGGAAAATAGTCGTAAAATTGCTTTTCCTTATTTTGCAATAAATTTTTTGAAAATTCCGGTATGAATTCCACGTTACAAAAAAAAACAATTAGATGCCCCTCAAAGGATTAAACATGGAGTTTTGTAATCTATTTTTCAGTCCCTTCGTGATATGCTAGAAATTTAAAAATTGTGTACAGGTCTGTCTCTGATGACAATATTAATGGTGTTTCTTAGAGGTGGTATTTTGAAAATGGCAAAGCTGCTTCTACTCTCAGTCAGTTTTATAGCTGACCGATTATTTGTACTCAGTATGTTTTGCCATTTCACCATGTATAGGCTTTCCCCAGAATGCTGTTTGGAAATAGTGTAAATCACCATCAGTTTATAGCGGGATACATTCGGTGAGTGCATAATTTTGCGAAATGGACCTGTGAACTGTTCTCTACGGTCATGAAATCTCACACCAAAGTAGTATATAATCGGTCTTACTAGCGCAAGTAATCAAAATTTCAACTAATTTCAAAATATATATACATTTTAAACATTCGATTATGTTTTTTATATCAACTCCTTCAATTTTTAATATCGAAATACACTTTTATATCGAAAAATTCCGTCCATTTTCAACACTCCTTTTATCCTCACATTTCAACGCATATTCCTAAAAAAAAAACACTTTTTTTTGGAGAGGTATTTTGAAATGGATGACTATTCTTTATTAAAAATGTATAAATTTCTTTATTTTTTCCAAGAAAAAGCATTAAAAAATGTACAAATGTCATTACTTTTTCAACAAAATCATTTAAATTTACTAGAGCACTCCATTCTGTGAAAAGGAAAATCCCATATAGATCATTAAAATCTCTTTACTTTGTCCAAAAAAGCGTTAAAAAAGTATAAAATATATAAAGTTTTTTAGAAGACCAGGTACTTACCTGAATTTGCAGCTTTAAATATCATTAAATGTTAAAGAACGGAATTTATACGAGTTTTTTTTTTTAATAGTTAAATTGGCTTTATTTTCGTATCATTTTATCTGCCATTAAATAAGGTGAATATTTCTGCTTTAAAAAAATGGTGGCAATCAAACAATCTGAATTTCAAAGAAGATAGCTTTCTGTTATCGGGCGCGACGAAAAGGAGTTAAAAGCTGAAAAAAAAAAAAAAAAAAAAAGATATACACTTTAAAATATATATATCTCACAAAACCTCTATAAAGACCATATTCATCTAGACATTTTGTACAAATATACTTTTTTTGCTGCAACACGCATTTTGAGAAAGAATATATGACGTTTTAAAGTAACACATTAGTATTTAATGGATTCCATTACAAAAAGTGACAATTTTAGGCTAATAAAGATAAAATACAACGGAATTAATAATGGGCGCATTACACTATTATTTTCCAAAAATTTGATAATATTGAAGGAATATTTCACTGTTTTCAGTAAAGTTGTTCAAATAATGCTGGTAAAAAAGATTTATGACTCGCCACAAGCACGTTGATTTATTTTTAAGCTTTTATCTTATTATTGGTTTACGAATAGTCTTTCATCTATTTTATATACTGTATGAAAAAAAAAATGATTTTTTTATACCTTTTCCCATCTGATGCCCTAAATGTTTTTACATTTATTTTGTTTTTAAAATTGTTTTTTTCTCATGCTCTACTTGCCTTTACATTTACTATTTTCTTGTCTTTATAATTATTTTTGTTGTTATCTGCATGTAGTATTGATAGTACACGTCTTTACAATTATTTTATTTATTATATGGATGTAGGAATGACTGTATGTGTATTTAAATTTATCCTCCTCGGTTCTCAAGTATCACAGGTGATACTTCCCAACCGAGGAGGATATAAACTAAACTATTTAATTTTTTTACATTTTTACTTTGCTTCTATATACCTGAATGTTTTTAGCTTTGGATCAAAACCAACAAATGGCAGCACTGATGCTTATTTCCTCATTAAATAAGTGTCATTTTCATCATCTAAGTTTGCAAAATGCATTCCAGACAGTGTGTCCAAAAAATTAAAAACTTTTCATAATTAATTAACTTAAACGCTTTACATTAATAATTTTTGAGAGTTTGTAGATCTTTCAATAAACTAAAGGTCTTCAATTTGTCACTGCGTAATTTAGGTTATCAATAATTAAATCGACATTTTAAGGATATTAGTAATTTTTATCCGTTCTGTGAATCTAAATTAATAGCCCTCTAAAGTATAATTTTCAGGAAAAGGGCTCTTTCTGTCATCTATGGTGTTTTGTTTGTTTGTTTGTTTGTTTGTTTTGTGCTAAATCAGTGAATACGTATTCGCAGTCTTATTTTACCATCGAGTCTGAAGAGGTTAACTACCGGAGTACTAAGAGAACTACCGGAAAATTGAGTCAAGTTTTATAAAAATATTTCACAGCAGAATTGTGATTTAAAAGAGTTTAACTTTATTATTTTACGTTTTTCTTCTTTGTATCTTTTAAACTTATTTCAAAATCAAATTTCTGGTTTGAACCGACACATATTCATCTGGTAGCCTTCAAAATGACGGATCACAGTACTGTTAAGATTGTTAGTCCAGGCAATAGGGGATTTTACCTGGCAAAATTAATGGTAGTTCTGGAAATTGGCTTACTATGTTTTTTGGGTCGCTGAATCCGAATTTGTAGCTTCTCACCAAAATTTCCCCCGGCACCCCCCCCTCCCAAATTTTGATAAAATGCCCCCTAAAAAAGGTTTTTATTAAAATATTATTAAAATTTTTTCATTGTTTTAGATAAACAGTATCTATAAATTCAGAAAGTAGACAAAATTTGCAACAAATTAGATATAAGACATTATGACGTAGGATGAAGGGGGAGGGGGATCTGCCTCGGAACATGCGCCGTGGTGCTGCGTGGACTAAGTTGCGCAATTCAACTTAACCACTCACATCTTTTACATTCGCCTTCCCATCTCCCCTCCGAACTTTAGATATAAAGTTTACTTTAAGTTTTTTGGGTCGGTGAATCCGAATTTTTAACTTACCACCCAAAATTCCCCCCACCCGCAACTGCCAAAATAGTTGTTTTTTAATTAAATTTTGGATTGTTTTAAGGGAAAAGTATGTAGAAATTCAGAAAGTAGACAAAATTTGCAACAAATATGATATATGACATTATGACATAGGATAAACGGGGATAGGGGGTATGCCTCGGAACATTCCCGCGCGCTGTTCTCAAAAACCAAAATTTTTCAAAAAAATCAATCTTTTGGAGGTTTGCCAGGGAAATTTTGGTGGGAAGTTATAAATTCGGATTCAGCGACCCACAAAACATAAAGTGAGTGGAAATGCAGAACTAGCATTAACTTTGCCAGGTAAAATTCCCTATTGCCTGGACATGCATAACTTAGTGCACATAGCGCAGCAGTGTATGCTCCGAGGCAGCCCTCTCCTTCCAAGTTCATCCTACATCGTAATGTCATATATACTATTTGTTGCAAATTTTGTCTACTTTCTGAATTCCTACATACTTTTCCCATAAAACAATAAACAATTTAATTAAAAAACAACTATTTTAGAGGGGGGTTGCGGGGCGGGGGCATTTTTTTGGGGGGGGGGAAGTTAAAAATTTGGATTCAAAAATCTTAAAGTAAACCTTTTAAGGAAAGTTCGGAGGGGAGATGGGAGGGCGAATGTAAACAATGTGAGTGGTTAAGTGGAATTGCGCAACTTAGTCCACGCAGCACCGCGGCGCATGTTCCGGGGCAGATCCCCTCTCCCCATACGTCATAATGTCATATATCAAATTTGTTGCACATTTTTTCTACTTTCTGAATTTATAGATACTGTTTCCCTAAAACAATAAAAAATTGATTTTTTTAAAAAAACCTTTTTTGTGGGGCATTTTACCAAAATTTGGAGGGGTTGCCGGGGGAAATTTTGGTGGGAAGTTACAAATTCGGATTCAGCGACCAAAAAAACATATAGTAAGTCTTTTTCCAGAACTACCATGAATTTTACTAAGTCCCCTAAACGGTCTCTATTGCCTGGACTTTGTCATTTCATTTGTGTTTCAGTATTGTAATCAAGGCAAAACCATATTAAAGCTATATACATAGTTTATGGGACTTCCAACCACGAGTTTCATTCTATTCATTTAAAAGCAGGAGTTTATTGATCTGACCAACAATTTATGGTAATAAAAATTAAAATGTAGGCCGAATTGTTATTACGTCTCTATAATACTGTTATAACGCATCATTTCCCAATTTTTTGTTTAATTCTCCCATAATCAATTGTCATTTTATACAGTACTCTAAATAATTACAAACATATTCAACAGTTTACAGTGAACCTTAATGTTTGTTATTTGGATAGCTATTCAAGGGTCGCAGCATATAGGACAAATTTTATTGCTCTTACCAGTATCTTTTATCAATAATCTTCAAAAGACATTTTTACAAGAACTGCAGTAGGAACGTATCATTAGGATTATTCATAAAATATATTGGTAAGAACAATAGAATTTGCCCTATATGCTATGACCCCTGCTATTTCAATTTTTTTTAAAAACTAAAACGTAATTTTGGTGATCATCAGTGGTGTAGCTACATATTCAGCGCCCTGGAGCAAGTAAAGTTTGTGCACCCTCTGGTCACTCGAAATGTTCTGCGCATTTTTGTTTTAAAGTTTAAAATTTATATTCTATTCTTAATTCGATTTAAAACTTTATTTGAAACTCTTATTTGAAAGTCGAAGTATTTTAACACCGTATTAAATACAAATAATTAAAAATAAATAATGAATAATGAAATATAATTCTTTAAGTAAGGAGTATCTACCAATATTTTCTGCGAATTGGGCGGAATTTTAGCTTTAAATGCACCAATAGACCAGTACAATCTGCTGCCCTGAAGGTTCTTCATCAGTCAGGATGGAAATTCTCCTCTTTAATGCTAAACCTATAGGATTGGAATCAGCGCCATCGCTAAGACTTTTTATTGGTAGGGGAGAGAACCTTAAAATGCCAAGTCAAATTTCAGTATTTGCCAACTCATTTTATAATTTTGCCAACTTGCCACAGTTAGAAAATGTAATATAGTTCTTATTTGTTAAAAGTATAATAATATTCCCAATTAGTTTTGTAATTTCTGCCAAGTCTGTCAGAAATAGAAAATATATTATAGTTTTTATTGAAGTTTTAAGCAAATTTGCCAACTAAGTTTGTAAATTTGCCAAGTGTAATAACTTTCGCGAATGTTTGGGGGGGGGGGTACCCCCCCCCCCCCCTTAGCGCGAGGCTCCTGATTGGAATGCATCTGTATTTTTCAAATTTCTCCTCGGAAAATTAAACTTTTTGCCTTCTGTTTCCTGTATGCTCTTCTTGAAGAATGTTTCTTTTTTTTTTATTGGGCAAAATATTTTTTAAATGCATTCTTAGTCTTATTTACAGTATTCAAATCTTACTTACAACTCGTCTGCTTCACTTAGATTTTAGCACTTAAAATATAAAATTAAGAATTTTTTTTTTTTTTAACTTAGAAACATTTTGGCAAATAAAAAAGAAAGAAAATTCTTCAAGAAGAGCACACAGAAAACAGAAGGTAAAAACTTTAATTTTCTGAGGAGAAATTTGAAAAATACGGATGCATTCCAAACCCTTAGGTTTAGCAATAGGGAGGGGAATTTGCGTCCTAAGTGATAACACGCCTTAATATCTGTTTTCTCTTTTTAAGGGCTTCGAAGCATTGTAGAATACTAATAAAAAAGCACACTACTGTCAAGACTTTATTTTTTTTTATTTTTTTACTTTTAGCATATGGACGAAACACATTTTTTCGTTTTAAGTGCCAGAAAACACTGAAATTTCATAAAATCTTAAGTATCATAACTCGGTAAGTTTTGCTCGTACGAAAAATAAAATTTTTATTATTTTACCTGTTAAAGTACGAAGAAGATTTTTCTTGTAAACCTTGTAAGTTTTTAAAAAATGACTATTTTGACATAAATTACTTTTAAAAGGATGAAGAACTGCTTTGAAAGATTTTTACTATTGGAACTATATTTCTACAGCTAATGGTTTAGAAAAGTAGCCAATGGACAAAGATAAAAGTTGGTACCGGGGTTCTCACTGGCTTTTGGCTAATCTGAGCAATTTGACTAATCGCTAAAGAAAAACTAACCAAATTCAAATAATGGTAATAATAGATTCGTTGTGAAACACTAAGAATATCAAAAGACCAATAATGAGTTACACAGAAAAAGTTTTATCGCACAATAACATCATTGAGAATGTTGCTGAAAGAAAAGAAAACCGCAGTTTGGCGATTTCAATCTTTAGTTTTATCACCAAAGGAAACATTTTAGCGCAGTGGCGATCGGCAGCGAGAACCCTGAATGATACCCTCATATGTTACTCAAAATTGCAGTTTTTGCTTTCCATAGACAAACAGTGTAAGGAAAGCATTGAAATCACAATAAGAATAAATGGAAATAATGGAACCTTTTTACACTTTCAATTACTCTGAATCCGTTCTCACAATTTTTACAATGATTCAATACGTATGTGTGTATTGATGCGTGTATGTTAAAATTTCCTCACGTTTTCAGATTCCCAGTGCACAATTTGGTGTATTTTTGACGATGTCGGCATGTATGTTATAAATCTGTCGCAAGACTTGTATTAATTTTCGAAGAAATCGGCCGACGGATTTGGTATCTAAACTATTTTTCAACCATTCTGTGATGATAATTGATGAACTTTTTCTCTTATATCTCAATTAATTTTTTTATTGCTCACGTTCGTCTTACATCTATACAACAACGTTTCACCAAGCAGGCAGTGGCGGTTCGGCAAGAAGTTCACCATCAACTGACTACCAGAAATTTCATTAAAAAAATTCTTGTTTAATCGTAGAAAATAACACCATAATGAGAGATCAAATCTTATATGCCAGTATTCTGGTGTAAAAGTGATTGTGAACCTCCGAAGAACCGCTACTGTACGCCGGATCGGACTCAGTCACCGTGAAATACGCAGTCCTTGGATTTTTGGAGTGCGCAACAATTTAGAAACTCATTATTTTACCACCTTCTTAGTAAAACCAATAATATCCATTACCATTCCAGTTTTTAGTTCTGGGGATGCTATCAATTTAGGAACTGAATCCGAAGTTGAAACTGCCCTTAGAATAAAAAAGGAAAAGAAAAAAGAAACAGTATAAATATAACCGTTTAGTTACCTGAAATGAGATTTTCGCTTTTTGCACACCAGTATTTTGTTAGAGAAAAAGTTATATTATTTGATCGGGGCATTTTTGCGATTTAACAGAACACCATTTTCTCTAGGACTATACTGGTGCGAAAAAAGCAGAAATCTCATCCCTGCATCGACCTCATATATGCTATTTAAAAATATTGAAATATAAATGAGAAATTTATAAAGAACGTTGTGATTGGTTTAACATTAGGTTGCGAGCGACTACAGCAGGATTCTAAGTATACAGAATTTTAGAACTAAATAAGTATGTTATGATTAATTAAATCTATTCTAAACTTTTTTTTTTCAAGCGGGAATATAAGAAATATTAAGAAACGTGTAAATATTATTTATCCTGATTACGGCCTAAGCAAACTCACATTGTTATTTTCGAAAAATATGTTTTGCCTTATTTCATCCTAAAATTCTGCGATTAAATAAGTTTAAATGCGGAAAATTATTTTTCGAAAACAAAAAACAAGTGGTGTAAATTTGCATAGGCGATAATCAGGTCCTAAAAAACCGATGGTTTGACAAATTGAAATGAAATCCAAGTGAAAATTTGTTTTGTGGAAATTAAACATGCATCAATACAGCTTACAAAACAATAATAAGAGCCGGATACAGCGGATTTGATACTTCATTTTTCTCTTATTTTTCTTAAACTGCTAATCAATTCTGCATTTGAGATTTGCCATATTTGCAAAATCTCAAAAACAATATGCAAGAAATTAAATTAGCCTCTTCCTCCTCACCCCCCTCTGAATTTTGTCGCCGTGGGCTGATGTGGAATATGCCTAAATCCGGCTCTTATTATTGTTTTGTAAGCTGTATTGATGCATGTTTAATTTCCACAAAACAAATTTTCACTTTGTTGGATTTCATTTCAATTTGTCAAACCATCGGTTTTTTTTTTTAAATCTTAAAATAACTATAAATAGCTAAGGAATTGCTGTTACATCGCAAATATCGGTTTCTCATCGGTGACTTCTTTGGCTACCATTATCTCCTTCTCCATACAGTGTTGTTAGTGGGCTACTTTTTTAAATTCAGATTTCTTGATTGGCACCACTTTTTTGAAATGGTAAAATTCCCTTTCTTTTTGCCTTAATTAATATATGATTAAATAAGGCACATTTTACCATTTCAAAAAAGCGGTGCCAATCAAGAATCTGTTTTTTTAAAAAGTCGCCCATCTGGCAACATCGTCTCCATACAGTAATCATCATGATAAATTTCTAGCATATTTTCAATAGAAGTGTACCAGGAAGATTATTGTTTAGAAATAAAGTGACCGATGAGACAGGCCTGGAAATAAGTATTGATTACTTTAAAAATTGAAAATCTTCATCTGTCCTCTAAGATAAAGTTACAGAACAAAAATCAGGCTTGCTAAAACGGTGTTGGAGAAGTTACTTGAGGCCACAATATGGTATAAATTAAAATTAAAACTTGGCGAATAAAAGTAATTCCTTTTAACTGATCTTTAAATGAACTTTTCATGATGAATTCATGAAAATTTTATCTTCTAAAGCATTTTTCGTGAATTGTATAAACCACATTAGAATATTTACATAATCATTTAATAAATTTTAGAAGGATTGAAGGATTTAGAAGGAATTTAGAAGATATTTTTTAATTACAGTAGCGCTCAAAAGTATTTTGACAACCTTATATTCTCTCTTATTTTATTTAATATAAAAAGGTAAAAGAAAATATATTCCCTATAATTGAGAACACTATGACTGCAGTTATTCAAATGTATCAAGTTTCAACTTGTTTGTTTACATTCGGCGCCACCGAAGAAATATGACTCCTCCTTACCTCAAAAGTATTTTGACAATTAGTTTGCATTTAATTGTTGAAGGTGTCAGTGGCGCTATAGCTTCGATTAGTGTTTATATCGACTTATTGTGATTATTTTTAAATGCCGAAATGTAAAAAATATTGAAGTGATTCTAGAAAAGTCGCTGTAAATGCACTTAAGAAAGGTAGACTGCAAGCAGAATTAGCTCGTTCTTTTAACGGGTCTCGTCAACTTGTTATTACATCTAATAAAGTTTTTAATAAACAGAAATACATCGAAAATAAGCCTCAAAGTGGCCATCCGAAAAAAACAACTTGCAATATTGACTGTATTCTAAAAATGATATCTACAAGTGATTGTCGTAAGTCGGCTGTAATAATTAAAAATGAATTGAAAGAAAATTAAGGCATAGACATACACGTTTCATCAGTCAAACGAAGCCCAAACCTCTATAGTTTACATGGCAGAAGACCAGCAAAAACACGTTTTTATCTACTAAGAATAGGAAGGCTAGAGTCGCATTTATAAAACGGCATAACCCTTTCAAGGGCAAAGCAAATCCATTGCTAAAGTGTTGAATTTAATGACTAACACCGGAATTTGAAAACAAATTTATTTGTAAATAAGAAAAAGCGATATTTCACACACATAATAAACCAAATTTTTTTTAACCAAAATTCTGGTAAATTCGAATTTATAAGTATTTTGTGCAAAATTTATAACCCCACACAAATCTTTCATTTTAAATATTTTTCTTAGTATTTTGTAGAATTAGAAAATGTACAAATATAATGTTCTTACAGTAGAAATATAGAAATATTTCAGAATTGAAAAAATCCCCCCCCCCCCCCGACAGAAAGATGAAAACATGCAAAGGCCAAAGAAATCCTCCTTTTAAAAATATTTTTGTTTTGTGTAACCAATAATGCCTTTGGAACAAGATAAAGTAATGTATCTATAACTCATTCTAAACTGTATTACAACTAATCGATGCATTAAATCAGTTGTGTAACAAATTATTTTAATGGTACTTATAAGCACCCTCAGTAGATAAAGGGTTAAGTTAAACTTACGTTGATGCCTTCATTCTGGCTATATAGGATACTTTGCTTTATTAGTCTTGCTAATACTTTTTCACATTCTAATAACTAAAAACATATAAATTCATTACAATTTTGCAGAATGCAAACTAATGACCGGATACAAGTAAATAACGTCTCAATGTATAAAACTAGAATTGGGGAACAAGTGTTTACTAATAGGCAAAAAACTATGTGCTGTTATATGAAAGGGGCTTCAGCCCTCCGTAATTTCGAAATTAGGAAGTTATGGAGACTGTCTCTAAAACTGAGTAAAAGCGACCAAACGGCAGAGCATATCTGTGCTTGTCGACATTCAACGGTGATGGTTCCGTCAGTAGATAAAGGGTTAAATCGAAATAGTTAAGGTTAAACACAAGGAAAAATATCATAGGAATATGCTGATAGTAACAAGATTCATCTATAATACCTGATTAATTTCATCTATAATATATGATTAATAAAGATTTTTACAAATCTTTATTTCGTTCCATATAATTTTGCGCCCTTAGGATTCGTGCGCCTGGAACAGTTCGCTCCAACTGCTCCACGGTAGCTACGCCCCTGGTGATCATCCATAACGAACATGATGATCCATAATGATCCGAACAATTTAAATCATTAATTTGACCTAAAGCCATGGATTTGCTTTTTTGGGGGGGAAAAATATTCTTTAGATAAATGACTTGATTTAACTAGTCTTGTTGAACTTTCAAGACCTTGCGAAACACTATAAATAATATTTATCTTCTGTGAAACTCTTATTTAGAACGTCAATGCAGTTTATAAATTTATGATTTGTATATTTATAGTGGAATATAACGAAATGCAAGTCCAAAACCTGTTTATCGCATCTTTGAAAAATTTATTTTTCATTAAAATTTTACCACCAATAATTACTTATTTATATTTATAAAGTTATCACTTTAAATTATGCAGTTTTGAGTTCAATGAGATATCCAAATTCATCGCAATTCCAGTTTAAAAAAAAATAAACTATTACATCTGAAGACAAACAAGCAGGCATATAAACAAAGAAGCACAACTCATATTTTTTTTATGTTCCAAAAATAGTAAATAAGCAGTTTATCTTCCTAAAGTCAGAATATGAAAAAAAAATGTTATGATACTGTAAGCATCGATCAACTTGCAATTTTTCCCGTCTTTATGTAACATGCCAGTTCTAGTACAGATGATGGAAATATTTCTTTCAAAATAATGTTTCATTTATAGAAAGTTTATTATTTTTGCAAATTTTATTGAGCGATTACTTCGAATAATATTAATAGAAGACGTTACATTTTCCAATTCTCCAGTAAAAATTATTTTATTTCTACTGGTTGTTTGAAAATTTATGAATCCTTTGGCTTTATTATATCATTTTATTTTCAATAGCTACCCAAAAGGTATTCGTTAGACATAATATCTTGTTTTATCCTTTCAGGGGCAAGGTACTTGTATTCCTAAAATGTTGAAATAATTTAATGACACCAGTATTTATAAGAAAATTTATTTGTAAACAAGTAAAAGTATACTTTCGAGTACTTAATAAATGTGAATTTTTCATTATAAAATTCCGGTGCCAATGTGGCAATTAGGGATTGAAATTATGTGAGGCCGGTATCACATGTGTAACGGTATCACCGCTCTTCAGTAATAGGAGTATTACTTTTAGTTTAACATCGTCAAAATAAATATATTGTCTTATGAATATATATCATATATTATCAATATATCATAATCTCGAAGATTAATTAGGTTCTTTTTTAGTTAATTTTCTTAATATATACATATGACATTTCCCGAATACTAGCTTAAAATATCTTGGCGCCGAAAGTCTTATTTAATTACTAATTTTTATTTAAAAAGTGCTCTTTTTTAAATACTTTTGCGTAACAGATGTTGAATCTTACGTAACGAGTGTATGTGGTTAGATTAATTATTATTTCTAAAAAGAAATAACATTTATGAAGTTAATTAACTTTAAAAAAAATTGCGTTTAAAAATATTTTTCGAATAGGACAATTTGTTTTGAGATAATAGATTATTTGGCCGTGTCTTTGCATATTAATTACAAAATGATTATGGAGGAATGATATAGCTTTAGAAATATTATTTTATATTCCGCGGCGCCAGAATTTTTCGACCTGATATACGGTTGAACATTGATCTACATTAACTTGATTTATGAATTACGGTCTTTACATCCACTTATAAATGTCTAATTAAATGATATCTAAAAAGATTGTTTCAAATAAATTATGAGGTATATACAGGGTCGTACTTGTCCTGAAATTTCAAGACCAGACAATTCTTAGACACCAGTATTTTCTTATAGAAAATCTCTTCTTAAATATGGCGAAATTTCGCACGTTTAACCTAGATATATATTTCTATAAAAAATACTGATATCTTTCCCTGAAAATTTCCCTGAAGCGTACGACCCCTGGGTACATATGATTGTTTAAAACTTTACATTATTTGAAAATTTGACATTAAACGATAATTTACAATGTCAATCGTGGTTAAGCTGTAAACTTAAATAAATACAAACGCTATTTTAAATCTGCGTTATTTTGTTTAAAAAAATCTGCGATTATCTCTACGTTTTAGGTTTTGATTGTAGAAAGCTGACTTGAAGATGGATTTTTTGACATTAAAATAGGAAATCACAGGTTCCCATCGCTTACTCCGGTTTCAGTTTGTGCTATTTTCCTTTAGTAAGGTAAATTTTTTGCAAGTGTTCGTTGGATAAGTGGGGTAAAAGTTCGATTAGTTCAAAAAGCACAAATTGGGAGATTTTTTACCCAGACAGATAGTGTCGAATTTTTGAAATGAAATTAGATGAAAATGCTGAAGAAAAAAAGATTAAAATAGTTCGAAGAAGATTATCAAAAGTTCGAATTCCTTAAACAGTATTTGATATAGACCCAAACATCCATAGATGTAAGTGAACAGATGGACGAAGAATAAAATTTTCTGTAACCGCATGATGTATTCCAAAACGATAAAATCTATGCATTTGGGAATCGTTAAGTTTTTCCTTAAATCTGTTAAGAAAGTTTGAAGTAATTAAAATACGTTAAAATAAGTTTAAATCATATCATGTATGTTTTTAGAAATAACTTAATTGTAAGCAATATAACATAGAAAATCTGAAGAAATATAGTAATGCAAACTTTAAATTAAAATTCCCTTTTTTATGTTGCATTATTGCTACTTATTAACCCTTTCAGGGGCAAAGTACTTCTGTTGCTAAAATGCTTTACTGATACCGGTATTTATGTACAAATTTATATGAAAGTAAGTAAAAGCTTTTATTCGCGCACATTATATAAAGCAAAATTTAATTCCTAAATTCTGGTGCTAATGTGGCATTTGGGAATAAACATTAACCCGAGATTGCTCGCGCAGGGTATGTCATACCCAGACTGGGCACGGTTATTAAATTTATCACACTAATTTTCAAAAAAATTATTGTCGAATTATTTTTGTGAGCAATGTCATCGATTAAATAAAATGACGATTTTTGTTTGAATTTATAGGTGGCAAAGTGTTAATCGTTCATATCCGTAATATACGTGAGCATTCCCGGGTTAAGTGGTATGTATAACATACCGGTGCCCTTCAAGGGGGTAAATTAGCTCATGTGTTTATGATAATGGGTGTTCAAAAAATTAGATAATTTTTTTGTTTTAAATTTCAAATTAAGCTGCAGTATGAAATTTCCAACAATAGCATTATAAAAAAGTATCATAGTACATTATTAAATTCTCATTTTTCGTTTGTTGGGTTTTCAAAAAGTTGTCTATTGCAATTTCTCCATTTCAGTGTGTATTTTGACATGTGCAGAAATATCAAAAAATTAATTAACTTAACTAGTCGAGAGACAATGGTACATTTTTCCAGAATTTGAAAAAAAAAAGTATTTTAAAATGGTTAATATGTTTAAAAAATGTAAGCGTTATCACCTATGGAATATTATTGTTCTGTGTAGCTATAAATTTTCATTTATCCATTCAAGATAATCAAAGTTTTAAGCTGACCTTGCTATTTTTGTTACAGAGTAATATCGTTAAAGTAAAAATAATAATAATAAAAATTTCCTTTCTTTAATTTGTGTAGTTTGACATTTTTAGCGTTGCACACACGAAAACGTAGTTCACGAAACCGTTTCCTGAGACATTCTACGAGCGAACATTTCGTCAAATGATGAAATTATTTTCACATGTTTGAGAATGCGAATTTCGTTAAAATTTCTTGTTCTAAAAGTGCAAAAATGCGCCTGTAATGGCATCTATCGAGCATTATAGAAGCATCTGTATTTATAGACAGGGAATTATTATGAAGTTCATCTTTTCCTTCAAGGTGAATCGAACACAGTATCTTGGGTGTGGGAACCCATAGTGTTACCAAACTTGCCATTCGGCCCTGCATGGATGTGATTTTAAATGCGGGTAATGGATTTTGCTGTGTGTTTATATTTTTTTAAAGGTAGATTGTAACTTTATCGGGAGTGTTATAATTCCTGCAAGTTTTAATTATTAGGGTTAATTTATTATTGTCGTTTCTATATGGTTAATGAATAATTAGAATGAATAGCTTTATTAATATTCAAGGTGGACATAATTAAACTGACGGTACTCAGAGTGTTCTGTAGCGCGATCTAATTGAGAGAATGACACCAAATTTTGTAAGAAGATTAAACAAGACGGGGGACGAAGGATTCCGCGAAAAAAAAATTAGTTCCAAAGCTCACCTCTAAGGGAATATGTGGCGCTGTGTAACAGTAAAGAGAGTTTTAAAAAGGGCAGAATTAATATTGAAATGAAATTACCTTTTACTTAGCACATTTAACGATTTTAGTATTGATTCTGCATTTTTTAAAACTCTCTTTTCTGTTACACAGCGCCACATATTCCGCTAGCGGTGACTTTTGGAACTATTTTTTTGCGGAATCCTTCTTCCCCCGTTTTGTTTATTGTTTTTGCAAAATTTGGCGTCATTGTCTGAATTAGATCACGCTACAGAACACTCTGAGCACTGTTAATTTAATTATCGCCAGCTTGTAATAATTTATTAGAGAAATATTCTTTGCTCAATGAATGGATAGAATATGGTCTGGTTAATTTGTTGATTAATAATAACAAATTTTGAAGTGTATATTGGAGGAGATTTTACCAATACCGTGGTTAAGATTTTTTAAAACTTTACCGTTTATAGGGGGTAGGGGATCAATTATACATATTTTCAATCAGTTATTTTTATGTGAATATATTTTTTAAATGAAAAAACGCTCCTGGAATTTTGAAAGTTTACTAAATTTTCTTTTTCAACGATTTTCTAAATCACAGTAAATTTAATCTTTTCAAATTAACACCTTAATTCTCGCTCCCGTGATATTCACGGGCTGCGTCTTTTATTCAATTTGTTTGACTCTCACAAGTTTTATAAAATAGTGTAATTGACTTTATTATGGCATCATTTTACCTGTCATTAAATAAGGTGAATATTTCTTTTTCAAAAAAGTGGTGCCAATAAGCAATTTGAATTTTTAATCCGCAATTTAATGCGACCGTTAAGAGGTTAAACCATAACGAACAACAACAAAAAAATAATAAACTTTTCTGAAAACTTTAAAACCAACAAAAAAGTAATGCAGAAACAATAACTAAGTATATTTCAGTATTCCTTGAAAAGCGCTAAAATGTGTTGTTTTTTAAAGATATTGTGACAGGAATAACATAAACAAACGTACATCTGCTTTCCAAAATCGCAAGATTTGAGGAGGTGCAGTAGTATGCCCCTCGTCAAACAGCTACCGCAACTGTTTCCTTAAAATGCGTTGAGTCTGGCCACCACCCCCTGAATACTAGGCCTTAGCGCTCACACAAAAATGGCGGCTGCCAAAGGCTGATTTTTTTTTTAGCGTAGGTACGGTCCCTTAAATGTAGACACCAGTATTTTATAAAAGATTTCTCTACCTTGTTTATTCTCAGAAAAATGAAGCGGAAAAAACTTCAAAAAAATATTGGTAGGAATATTTAAGGGACCGTACACACGCTTAAAATAAAACCGCCTTCGGCAGCCGTCGTTTTTGGTCCAGCGCTCAGGCCTAGTATTCAGGGGGCGGTGGTCTGGCCACCGCCCCCTGAATACTAAGCCTGACTGCTGACAGAAAAATGGCGGCTGCCGAAGGCGGATTTCTTTTAACGTATGTACGGTCCCTTAAATTTAGACACCAGCATTATATAACAGATTTCTTTGACTTCTTTAATCTCAGAAAAATAAAGCGGAAAAAAACATTTAAAAATTATTGGTACGAATATTTAAGGGACCGTACACATTGTGAAAAAAAATCCGCCTTCGGCAGCCGCCATTTTTGTGTCAGCGCTCAGGCCTGGTATTCAGTGGGCGGTGGTCTGGCCGTGAGTGACGAACAGTTCCGTCAAATATTTGAGAAATTCTGCTTCATTAAAAATTACTTCATTTTGTGAAGAAATGATTGCAAAAAATAACGAAATCAAGGATTGCTGAATCGTCAACAGTGAGATTTCTATTTCTGAGAGTGCATTTCGCGGAATATTTAAGTAAAATAAAATTCACCAATTTCTTACTCAGATGAACAAACAAAATGGGTTTATTAAATTTTTTTAAATACATTGTATTTAAAAAATATATATATATGCAACGAATTTTAGATAATAAATGTTTTTATTCCTTAATTAAAAAAGAATCATTTAATCCTTTAAAAAGAAGCATAATACTAATTAATCGAATTGGAGATAATTAAATTTCAAACTAAAAGACAAAGGCAGTCTTCATTTCGTAAGTATATGATATTAATAAAAAAAATATTGGAATCATCATTTACTAAAGTAAATTATTCGCCATTTTTTTTTTGTTCTAGTTAAAATAACTTTGTGTTTGGTTTCTTCATGCTTTTTCACATTCTTTTTTTTCCGAGCAGCTGTTGAATCATTTATTTATTTCTTTATTTTAGTTGTGTGTATCTTTTCAGAATTACAGCCAAAAGTTACTTCTTCTACGACAATTGAATTCGTATCCTAGCGCAATTACGTAAAATAATTTACTTGGTTAAGGGATGTCTTCCCTTTCTGGCAGATGCTAGTGTAACAGAATTAAGGAATAATAAATTTTTTTAATTCGCAATTTCATTATACCCTCAAATTATATATATATATATCAGATCATCTATTTTTTTAAAATCCTGAGTAATCTCTTAAACCAATGTGTTTGATCCAGATTATCCGAATTACGTGTGCCAGAATGATTTAGAATAATCTGAAGAACAGATGATTCCGAAAATGAATATTGAAAGATGAGTTAAATGTAGATGTTTGATGTTGAAATGTTAACTGTCCCTGTTTCACACAGTCTTTTACAAAGGTTTTTAAAAATGACTTTCCCGCTGTTTATAATAGTGCGGGTATTGTACATTATTTGCGTTACACGAAAAATAAGGCACTTATTGCTAACATCAAAAAATTATATTATGAGTTGAGAATTAAGCAATTAAGCGCTAATTTCTTCAAAAAAAATTAAATGTAATGTCAGATGAATAAGGACAGTGTGGGCAAATAACAAACACTTTAATATTTCAAATGTCATCATGGCTGGAATTATTTTTGAATTCTACATTTGTGAAAGAGGCGTTTTTCAAAATCGGAGAATGCGTCAACACATCAGACAGACAGTTAATCGTACAAACATATGTCATAATATAAATGCTAAAATTACGGACAGGAAGGCTAGGTTCAGTTTTGAACCCTAAATATCATGGCAGATTGTATAAAGAGTACAAAAGTAGAACAAACTATTTGTGCCTGTGGTGCCACTTGTCAAATAAACAAACGTTAAATGTAGTGAAGCACCAAAATTTTCCACGACTATTCATTTGTAACTAAAAGAACAATTTGAATCTACCGCGAGCTCGTTTTTGACCTCTTATCACGATACTACGTCATATCCGCTTACCTACTTCCGTCCTGAGACACGGGGACGGGTCCAGGAGGTAATATTTAGCATAATCAGTATCGATAGCGGTGCATTCGTTAGCTTCTCAGAATCCTGATCAGACACCCTCCAAATTAGAGTATTTGTACATTGCTATTGGGGGGATTTTCAATTCGGAAATATTTCTATATTTCTATCGTAAGAACACTACATTTGTGTATTTCCTAATTCTACAAATTACTAAAAAAAATATTTAAAATAAAAGACTTAAGTGGGGTTATAAATGTTGCACAAAATTCCTATAAATTCAAATTTAATTAATCCTTCTAAATCCCCAATTCCTTCTACATAGTTCGTACGCCTCCTTCAATTTTGCCGACCAGAAAAGTTTTCGTCAGCAGTATTTTCTTGTAGAAAATGTCTTCTTAAAAGAAGGTGAAATTTTTGCGGGTTTAACCTAGATTTATTTTTCTATAAAAATTTACTGGTAGTTTTCCTGGAGAAATAATGGTATCCGTACACACCATGTTCTAAAATTTATTAAATGATTATATTAATCTTCTAATGTAGTTTCAAAAATTCACGAAAAATGCTTTAGAAGATAAAATTTTCATGACTTCATAATTCAGTACATAAAGAGTTAAAGTCATTGTCGTTTTTATGCAGGTCTTACACAGTGTATATAAATATATAATTTAACAAATGCATTTATAAACTAAAAATAATAATGTACAAAGGAATCAGCCGAAGACAATTCCAGAGAAAAGAAAATGAAAACAATCCTAGCAATAATCAACAAAATCTAATCTCTGAATACTCTACTACAGAAGCCGCGAATACACCTCCCCTCATCTACTTTTGAAAATTCTCATAATACATCAATTTCAACTAATTCAACACAAATTTTACCAAATTACACTAATATGTAACTGATATTCAAGAAATATTCCTTTCAATGACATAAAATAAAATTTTCTAATTACTAAATTCTTACAATGCATAAAAAATATTTCTATCGAAACTGAAAAATAAGCAATCATATGCAAAAAATTTTAGTCGTCAAAATAGAGGTCGACAATTTAGCCAATGAGCTCAATAACATCAGCAATAAATAATCCTTCTTACTTTTTCAGAATTACCAGACTATGTGGTCGCCATCACCTTTCTATTATTTCTCCCGAGTTATTATGTTTTTAAATGTTTCTGTTATTTGAATTTTCATCACTTTTTTTGTTTATTTAACTTTCTTTTTCTTTCATTTTATAACTATTTCCCTCTTTATAAATATAAAACTTGTTAGCCTGCTTACGTATCATATTAAACGAAACTACAATGCATGGTCTCTGCAAAGCGTCCCTTTTTTTTTTTTTTTTTTTTTTTTAAAGGAAAGATCTAGTCTTAGTTCCGGTAGCTTTTTCGCCCTGTCTAGGAACTAATGGAATATTTCTTTTTAACTTTTAATTATCTTCTCCATTTAAATACGCTATTTCCTTTAAAATTATATATTACATTTGTTTTTATTATATGTAGTTTTTAACTAAAATTAAACTTTATTTTTAACTTTTAAGCTTTCAATTTCTTAATAGTTCCCTAATGTCTCTTCAAGTCGCTTACATATTACCTGAATATAAAATTGCTACGCAACTGGGAAATCCAACTGAAAGACTTCCATTGTTCCAGTGTCGCAGTTTGTTGTTTCTCTTACGGCGAGGAATAAACAAGACTACCTAAAATTGAGGGAGAATTTTAATTCATGGATAGTGCTTGTCCTTACTTACACAGAATTACCAGACTATGCGGTCGCCGACCCCTTTCTATTATTTCTCCCTAGTTAATCTGTTTTTAAATGTTATTATAGTTTGAATTTTTCTCTCTTTTTTGTTAATTTGACTTTCTTTTTCTTTCATTTGTAGCCCAGTAGCGTAGAAGCCCATTAGCGTATGAGCATTACAATCCAGGGATGGTTCTTGTGCTACTCATATAGAGAAAATAGTAGCAAACAATGTTTTTTTCCTAATAACTCCTGAAATCAATTATAAATACGTTTCGATAATGTTGAAATAGCTAAAGCCAAATGTAAATGCCTCTTCGAATGGCGGCAGACAGAAAAAGAGTGAAGATTCAAATGTTATCTTATGAAAGTTAAAAAACTTTAATTGCTGTACGTGTTCGTATAAAAAAACATTTACAGCTACCGGGTGTCCCAAAAAGGACTGACTGATTTTAAAATTCAATAACTTGCAAACGGTGACAGATATTAAAAAAATTCTTGCAGGAGGGTTATGCATAAGGTCAAAAGTTTTATTACAGTGATTTTCATTTTTAGTTCGATTTACAAACAATAGATGGCGCTGTAAGCAATAGTCGCTAAATTCAGGCTCGATTTTTGGTACTTCGTGGCCCGGATAATACATTTCCATCTCCTTTTTCTGCATGGAACAAGATAAATGACCAAAAATCGAGCCTGTATTTAGCGACTATTGCTTACAGCGCCATCTATTGTTTGTAAATCGAACTAAAATTGAAAATCACTGTAATAAAACTTTTGACCTTATGCATAACCCTCCTGCAAGAATTTTTTTAATATCTGTCACCGTTTGCAAGTTATTGAATTTTAAAATCAGTCAGTCCTTTTTGGGACACCCGGTATGTTCACGTGGATAAGAGTTCTCTGACCAATGCAAATGACAGCTGTGCATCAATTGAAAAAAAAATGGTTGTATTAGAGCAGGGGTGTCCAACTGTGGCCCGCCGGATACCACTAAAATTTTAAAGAAATAGTCGACAAGTTGAATCGCAGCAATTCGACGATTATATAAGGCAAAGATAACTGTAAAATTTTAGTGGTATCCGGCGGGCCACAGTTGAACACCCCTGTATTAGAGCAAGTGTGGCCAAATGTGGCACGCTGGACACCACTAAAGTTTTATAGTTAGTAGTCATTACGTTATCTAATCATCAAATCTCTGCGATTCAAGAAGTCGGCGCGTATGTGGGCCTCTATTCTTTTCCCCATAAAAACTAGCCACGTACGATGACCGAGCCAAATGTAAATTCTATTAACCACTAAAATTTTACAATAAATCTAGCTTAATTTAATTGCCGAAATTCCATGTTTAAACAAATCGAAAATCTCTATTAAATTTTAGTGGTAGCTATGGATTTGCCAAATCGTAGGTTAAGGGGTTAATAGCTGAATGTTTTTTTGCTTTAAAAGCAAACCAATAAATGGCAAAATCTATGCTGATTTCTTCATAAAATAGATGTTATTTTATCTGAGTTTTCAAAACGCCTTCAAGAGGCTGTGGCCAAGAAATTGAGGAATTTTCATACGTATTTAACTTAAATCCTTCACAATAAAATGTTTGATTTTTTTTGTGGAATATTAGCCGTAAGCAAATACTTCACTCTTTTCATTGTTTTAAGAGCAAACGGATTAATATATCGTAATCGAGCTCCACTGGAATGGGATAAATTTAAAAGTATTTCATTCTTGAAAATTGTTTTTTAAAACCATAGATAATCAGTAAACTAAGAAGCAGTTTGCAAAAAAATTTCATTTGAAAGTTTTTTTTTTTATATTTGTCGGTGTAAAAATTTAAATTGTTTGATTACATATACGGGAGATTTGTGTGTGTGTGTGTGTTTTTATATTATTCATTATTTATAGAGGAAGTTTTAATTTCGTTATGAACAATTAGTCATAAATAAAGCTGAACAATTTTTATCGCTTTATGTGCACAATCTTTACTATTATGCAATGGAGCCGGCACGTGATAGAGATAAATTACAAAAATTCATGCTTGAAAATAATTTTTAAATTTTGAAAATATTTTTTTTCTAATTATTTGAAAATATTAATCAGACAATAAGATACAGTTTCCAAACAAATTGTATTTGAAAGTAGAGCTTTGTTTCTATACAACTGTGTAAGAATTGAAAATGTGCGATGGTTAGAAGATTAAAAAAATTACAGTAGCGAAAATTGCAAAACCAAAATTTGATCGTCCAGTGTTACCATTCGCAAAATGACGTCACCGTTACTCAAAGATATGTTTGTTCTTTATAATATAAATACTACAACAAACCACACTCTAAGGTCGTTTCTAATTATGTATTAGTAAAATATTGTTTTGATAGTTATACCATCTTCTAGTTTTAAAATTAAGAAATTTATTGATTTGATTCGTAAATCATAAACATCACAAACAGTCAAAAATGTATCAATTTAAAGATATAAATGTAAAATTATCTGTCTAAAATATAGATCTAAAATAATGTTTTTTTTTTTTTTCGTTATGAGTTTCTAACAGTTTAAAAGGTTACTTCATACACGTTATTGCTGTCAGTCCATCTTCTTTTTCTTTCAAATAAACTATTCGTCTAAACATTTATTTTTGCTTGTTTGTTATTACTTTCATTGTATTTTCTTTTAAACTTTGATGACATATATCTGTAAAATATTTTATGTATTCCAGGGTTTGTACGGGTCCTTGAATTTTCAGACTAAGAAATTCTTTGGTACCAGCAATTTCTTATGGAAAATCTCGCCATACATAAGGCGAGATTTCGCCCGTTAAAACTAGATTTATTTTTCTATACTAAAAATACTGATATTTAGCCTTGAAAATAACGGTACCCGTACGAACCCTGTATTCTAAATGTAAAAATAAATCATTCAAAAAATTTCATAATTAACTTTTATTTTTACTTTTTATAATAAAACTAATCCACACGAGTTTTTAACAACATAGACTGAAACAAAGCATTAATTAGAATAAATGAAGGCATAGAACTCTAGGCTTTTAATTCCATTATACTTACAAGGAAAAGATTCCTAGCACCAGAAAGTACTACTTATTATTGAATTAACTTCTACTCCCACTTACATCTGGTGGTTCGAAAATTGTTTCAAAGTTCCTACCTATTTGAATAATTTACTTACGAAGGATGCACATACTAAATAAAGTGTTATAGCATTATTGTTATTAAACCACTAACTACGCCGGAGTTAATTTATTGAAATATATTCTTGACTTCGTTTACTAGCTTAGTGAGGATTTCATTAAATAATTAGAAAATAAATTTTTCGTACATTGGAAAAAGACTTGTTTGCTGGAATCTCATTTAAATGAGACTGGAATTTCATGCTAGCTGAAATATAAAAATTCAAATTTCTCTGTCTGTTTGTAATTCTATACAAATCAACTCTTTGGAAAGCAGAATTGTGAAATGTTACGCACATGTGTATTAATACACGGCCGAAGTAACTAAAATAATCCGCAATCGAAATTATTTATAGTTAATTTTAAATTAACAAAAACCACCAATGTAACAGCAATGAATCGCGTAGTAATTTATAAATATGGATAATTACAATGAAAATGTCGAAAATTCTCCTTAATTGGCTGTAATATTTTGGAACGTTTATTCTAAATAAGTTCTTTTATTATTTCATACCTTTGTAAACAATACTGTCGTTACATATTGCTTATTTTGTATTTTTTAGAGATAAGAGACAGTTACTTGGAGATAAGGGCGTTTTTTAAAATAGAAAGGTTTTGTAAAATTATTATTCCATTGTGAATATAGAACATATTAACGCAAGAAACTATACATGAAATAACAAGATGAAATACGTAGAACTAGAAATTTCATTCAAAAACGCATTTATATCAAGTCACGTAAAATAAGAAATAAGAAACTGAGTTACGAACAAGAATACAGTATTTGTGATAAACGTGTTTCATTTTCTATCTGTCAGCTGTAAGTGACAGCTTTTGCTATGTGCAGATTTTAAAAAAATATATAAACAGTGTTTGATAGAGAATAGTTTATTACAGTCAATAGTTACACGTCTTAAGTTTTTCATTATTTTTCTAGTCCTGAATGTTTCTGGGAAAAGAAGAATAATAACTTAGTTACAGGACACATTTATTCGTAATAACACAAACAACTATTTCTAATCTAAAATATATATAAAAGTAACTAGAATAAAATAAACTGTATTATTTTCCATAAACATCTATATCTGCCTATGTAATGTGATGTGTAGTAATTTTATGCTAATAAATATCTTTTCTCAAAGAAGAAGAAAACAATCCATGAAAATGCAAATGACTTTCAATAAGATAAAAAAAAAACTTCTTAAAAACACCATAAAAAATTTCAGAAATGCGCAATGCCTTTTGAAAGAACTAGTCTTTCTTCATCAGGCGCAGGGGACATGTCCTACTACTTTGAAACAAGATTTGCAGAAGACTGGAGCAGTCTTGCTGTTATTTTCACAATAGTAGGAGGTGTTCTCTTTGTCTGATGAAAAAAGACTAATTATTTCGAAAGGCCTTGCCTATTTTTTAAACAATTTAGGGGTTTTTAAGAAGTTCTTTTTATCTTATCATTTCACAACAGCTTATTTAATTATTTAATGTGGCATTTGAAATGTTTTTATCGCAAAATCTAATGTTTCTATCGCTAATTCAGACTAACACTTAAAATGCAGAGAACCTTTTTCAGTATTACGCTATCATACATTAACGCTTTGAAAGGCATTATCCAATTTTTAGATGATTAATTAACTACTGAAACTATTATCAATATCATCATTTTTTTTGAAAAAAAAACCATATTTTTATTTTAAATTACTTTCTTTTTTTATTGTCAACTTGGCTGATAATAATATTATACAATTACTAATTTATAAATTAAGTAACGCTAATGTGGTTTTAATACGCCCTATTCTATTTCCTAATACGAATTAAAGATCACTGATTACGCATGTTCTTGTTGAATAATTCTCTGATACACATCAAGCTGTCTTATACAAATAGTAAACCATTAATTATTAGCATTATCGCATTCCATTAACTACTGAATTACTCGACGTATCTCTTGGATTATTTCGCAGCATATATCGGTTAAGGGTACTATATAATGAATAATATTATCATAAGTTGTGAATATAGAATTCTAGAATATCAAACTAATATACTTACGGTTGACTCGGGATGTTTCGACCAATTTTTGCTTTAATACTTGCAAACTGTTTTTTGACATGAAACAGCATCTCATCTTTCCACATACTCTATATTGCAGGGCTCCCAAATGGTCCGCCAACTGAATACCAATATTTTTTTAGAAAAATTTTCTTTTTAGATTTTTCTTACAAACCGCCCCGAAACTACCTTTGAAAGTTAATTCTAGCGCAAACCTACCATAAAATTTTCTGTTAAAATTTATTGGTATTCAGTTGGCGGGCCATGTGGGAGCTCTGATATTGTCACAGCGTCAAAATATTGCATAGGGCTAATTCCATGGGGGTTTTGTTGTGTAAGTCACATAGCTGATAATTGCTATGCTTGCTAGCCACCGTTATTTTGGAAAAGTTTGCTTGGCCTTATTCAGTTAATGACATATCTCCCGTAAAATAGGTCACATTTTTCTGTTCTAAAATAATGGTAGTCAAAAATCATAGCATGTGACTTGCACTACAAGTGCCCATGGAAATACCCATAGACATTGAATGATTTTTGAAAAAGGGATTTACCATGACTATATTTACTTCCTACTCGTTATTGTTTCATTTACAATATATGTTACATGTATTTTGCTTACTAATTTTTTTGGTACAAAACATATTATTTGATCCGTCCACCGACTAAAGGTAATGAATGACTCGCTACATTTAAAACTCACATTCTCAAGTTTACAATTTCGTGGATATTTATATACTTGAGAAAGACAAATGTAATTTTTAAATCTATTATTTTTAAACCGCAACTGGTGGATGAATGTGGGAGATTAAGAAGAACTTCACAAAAAATTAACGTAATCTATTTAGCAGAAATTATGTTATAGATATGTTATAGTGTAACCGAGCCAGTAGTTGATCAAATAAGGTCGGTGCCACGGGGTTTGCATTGTTTCCTTTCTTTTAAGTTTAAGAAGTAAACTAACATGATTGCTGTCACCCTTTATGAATGTCATATTATGGGAAAAAATGAAATCTGCTGAAATTAAATAGCAACAAAGGGCATAGCCGGATAAGCATTGGAAACATGCCTTTCATTCAAATTTCGTGATTTTCCCCCTAGATGTAGCTACATATCTGACAATATATTTCCCTTATTATCACCCAATAAATATTGATATTTAATGCGATAAAAATGTTTTTTCGATTTTTTCAAAAACTGCTGCACGAAATTTCATGCCATTAACTGAGGATATATAGATACCAAAGATACCTACCTGGTAATTTTTGTATAGATTTCTGTTTATAAAAACTGTGTGAAACAGCGAAATAAAAATTTTTAAAAATAAAAATCGTATCTTATGGTTATCCGAAAAGTACCATTTTCTTGTAAAAAATTCCCCATATGTGTCCGTATATTCTATATAAATTCAGAAATTTTGCGTTGGGTACTACATTTAAATATTTACAAAAATGTATGTTAAAATTATTGAAATTAATTTTAAAGAGTTATTTGGGGCGGAGCTACTCAACTTCGACACCCGAAGAATTTTTGGAATAAACAGTTACAAAATTGCTGTGTTTGAACCCCTTGAGGGGCAAGCAATTGCGTTTCTGAAATGCTAAATTCCCACCGGAAATTTAGTAAAACTTTATTTCAAAATAAGGAAAAGCAATTTTTCGGCTTTTTTCCTCCAAAGCTAGAAAAGTAAAATTTCATAAAAGTTTTCTTGTGTAAATCTTCATTAAACGTAGGTGGGATAAGATTTATCCCACCGCCCCTCAAGGGGTTAAATTTTCATGAACACATGAACAACATCCTCAACGCTGTCGATATCAAAATGAACATGAAGTTGAAAAACAATGCTTATATGCAGGGTTCGTTGATATATATCAATGGATATATATCTTGATATATATCATGATATATATCCGATATTTATTTTCAAAATATCAAGATATTTGATATTTTCGATATTTTCATTTATTTGATATTTATTTTCAGAATATCAGGATGTTTGATATTTTCATATATTTGATATTCATTTTCAAAATATCAAGATGTTTGATATTTTCATGTATTTGATATTCATTTTCAAAATATCAAGATGTTTGATATTTTGTATATTTTACTATCTTTGATATTTATTTTCAAAATCTCACTGTGCAAGATATTTTTGATATTTTCAGTCAAAATAAGTGTAAATGAAATTTTCAACTGTTATTGACTGTTGTTCTGTAGATTATATACCACAAATCTGATCATAAACATAAAGAACTAATTCAGAACAGCCATTGAAATTAAATTGTCTAATTTAGATAATCAGTTATTTATAGCTTCATTTAAAAAGAATTTTTGGGGTTTTTAGTTCAGTTTAACTTAGGGAATAAAAAAGAAGACAGCATCACATTTATGTTAAGTTTTCAAAAAAAAAAAAAAAAAAAAAAAAAAAAAACTATTTTGCTTTTAAAATTTTGTTATATAAAATTTACTTCATACTGAATCCTACATTATTATTATTATTTTTTTTTAAATGTGTGTGTGTGTATAACAAGGATGCAAGCGCTGCACCACAATTGACCGATTGGTACCACTAAATTTAATAGTATTTCTCGCCTTATTTAATGACAAGATTTCGGAGACGTAGTACAGCAAAAAATATTATTAAATTTTAGTCTTTAAAATCAGCCATTTTTAGTTCAGTGCTTGTATCCCTGGTATAAAGCAAACTATTTCTGTTTTCAATTAGTTAATTTTGTTTTAGTGAGAAAAAAAACAACACATTTTTAGAATACTGTTTTATTAAGTTTTCATGTTCAAAACACTTTTTTTTTCTTTTACTCTCTAATCTAAAAATCTTTTACTTTCTAATTTATATTATGCTTGAAAATATTTATTATCAACAGTAAGTCGGTCATTTTGAAAAAATCGGATATATATCGAAAATATCGGATATATATCGAAAATATCGGATATATATCGAAAATATCGGATATATATCAAAATATCGGATATTTTTGATATTTTCGAAAATATCATGATATTTACAAACCCTGCTTATATGCTTAACCCCTTAACTTACACTAACGGGCATAGCCAGCGTACGATGATCGAGCCAAATGTAAATTCTTCTTACTACTAAAGTTTTACAGTAAATATAGTTTTATTTAATCGTAGAAATTCCATGATTAAACAAGGCAAAAATCTCTATTAAAGTTTAGTGGTAGCTATGGATTTTCCAAACCGTGAAGCTGTTGATAGTAAATCGTAGGTTAAGGGGTTAACCCCTTGAGGGGCGCCGTTTGCAGTCTGCAAACGGTTAAATTTAATGCCCGAAATTCCAAATGGCACCAGTAATCTGTTAGTACAAGTTCGATCTCATAATAAGCGTGGGAAAAAAAGCTTCTGATTATTTGCAAATAAATTTGTTCGTATAATGCGGTGTGAATTAATTATTTGAACATATTCGAAGCAGAAAAGTCTTGCCCCTGAAAGGGTTAATGGAATCTAAAATGCATCAGTTGACATATTGTCTGCTGACTTTGTTCACAAAATTCTTCGGATGTCGAAGTTGAGTAGCGCCGCCCAAATAACGCCTTAAAATGAATTTCAATAATTTTACTATACATTTTTGTAAACATTTATATGTAGTACCCATCGCAAATTTTCGGCATTTATACAGAATATACGGGCACATATGGGGAATTTTTTACATGAAAATGGTAATTTTCGGATACCAATAACATATGATTTTTATTATTTTTTAATTTTTATTTCGCTATTTCACACAGATTTTATAAACAGAAAATTATACAAAAATTACCAGTTATGCATCTTTGGTATCTATATCCTCAGTTTATATCCGTATTTTATATCCTCAGTTAATGGCATGAAATTCAATGCTGCAGTTTTTGAAAAAATTCGTTTTTAAAAAAATTGAAAAAACATTTTTAACTCATTAAATATCTATATTTATAGGGTGATAATAGAGGAAATATATTGTCAGATACGTAGGCACATCTGGAGCAAAAATCAGGAAATTTGATAGGAAGGCATGTTTCTAATGCTTATCCGGCTATGCCCTTTATAAGTAAATACCGTATAATACTCGTGTATAAGCCGACCCCAAATGCGAGAGGAATAACAGATTGCATACCAGTATTTTAAAAAAGTTATTTTCATCTTATCTAAATGTAGAATTTGCTGATATTAAACAAGGCGAATATAGCTGCACGAAAATACTGGTACGCAACATATATTTTTTCTCGAATTTTGGGGTCGGCTTATACACGGGTATATACGGCAGCTTCTTTAATTTCCATTTTCCCAGTAATTGATCAATCGAAGATATTAGTCGAAAATTCAAAATATAATCTTTAAAATATCGTGCATAAGCTGTCATTAACAATAATTCATATAAAAATATTATTTTAAATAAGCAAGATGGAAGTGGATTATTTTAACTTACCGTGTTGTCTCCAACTAATCAAAAACTAAATTTTTATATTTTCTAATTAAAAAATATTCATAAAATGTCTTCTCAAGTAGCTAACAACAATGTGACAAAATATGCTCCAACATTCAATAAAAATGTTATGTCTAGTGCCACGTGTAAAACACATTTTCACATGAAATGGTTCAATATTTCAAAATTTAGATCAATTACTGGAAGGGTATAAACTACTTAGGGGTCACCCTATATAAAATATAGATATTTAAGATTTCAAAGCTGCATTCTAAATAATTTGTTCTACATTGTAAAACACACTTGTTTGAATTGTTAGTTCACATAATTTATTACTAAGTATTTTTATATTCATAGGGTTCGTACGCATCAGGTTGTTTAGGAGAGTAACATTAGAATTTTCTTAAAGTAATGGTCGCCATATTTAAACAGATGATTTTTTTATTAAATAAGGCAAATATTTTCAAACCTAATATTCAAATCTCTTTATGCGTACGGACCCTGATTCAGATCTAATTGATATATTACATTATACTCCTAATTTTAATCATATTTTTATAAAATACGCTATTTATCACTAAAATAAGTAAACTGATATTAAACTTAAACTTACACTATTTGCAAAACTACTTAAAAGATGAGACAATATTAAAAAGATGTTAAATTATTTTAATACCTTAGTACTTTCAACTATAAGAAACATAGTCTTCGTCAGAGAAATATAAGAAATACAATTGTTATTGACGTCTAATTTTCAAAATTCACCACCTACGTGAATTTTGAAAATTAGACGTCAATAACAATTGTATTTCTTATATTTCTCTAACGAACAGGGCCTGATTACCCACGGGGCACACTTACACCAATAAATTTTAAAAGAAAAGTTCGACTTATCTAAACGCCGTATTCATGTAAAATTTCTGCCATGAATGAGGCAAAATTTTCTGTTTATTTTTAGTGGTAGGAATTTGCCCCGTGGGTAATCAGGCTCTGCTGACGAAGACTATGTTTCTTATAGTTGAAAGTACTAAGGTATTAAAATAATTTAACATCTTTTTAATATTGTCTCATCTTTTAAGTAGTTTTGCACATAGTGTAAGTTTAAGTTTAACTTTTGAAAGACGAATTAAGCATTTCTATTTATTTATTTACTAAACTGTTATTGTTTTACGTAAAGTGTAGCCCAATTATTAAAATATAATTAGTCTCCTATGAGCAGACAGAAGTGTCTCAAGACGACGAGGCATGGATTCAAATAATTTCTGAAGATATCCTGGAAGCAATTCACACCATGTATCATGCAAAGCTATCAAAATCTACACAAATCTACAGCAATACCTGATGGATGAGATCTATTCTGAACAGCAAGTTGCAAGACATCCCAGATATGCTCAATAATGTCCCGGTCTTGTAGTTTAGGTTGCCAACGAAAGTGTCTAAATCCAGAAGCTTGCTTCTGGAGCCACTAGGTAGCAACCTCTGCGGTGTCGCATTATCTTGCTCGAAGTGTCCATGTCCATCGGAATAGACAATGCACATAAATAGGTGTAGGTGATCGGATAGGATGCTTACGTACAAGCATATCTGCCAACCTTGCACTAATCTTCCGTAATGTCTGGATTAATTTGACCCAGGTTAACCACATTTCGAACCAGAAAATATATTTCAGGGCTTATTCATTATTCAAATATATGCTTATTCATTTAATTCTATGTTTCTACGCGGAAAATATTTAATTTAAATTCTTTAAAATATTCTGGTTCGAAACGTTTTAAAACAGGGAACACAAGTAATACAGAAGATTAGATACAAGTTGGCACCGATGGTACAAGGCACCCCCCTGAGTCGTCTCGAGACGTGTCAGAGATCCCATATCACGCTAATCGAACACGCCCTGCTGACAGAAGCTGAATAGTCCCTTGCTGAAATGTAGGATCTATGGATTCATGAGGTAGTCTCCATTAGGACTGGGCGATGTCTAAAATGAAATATCGTGATAAATCGGCAGCTTTATATCACTGTATTCCGATATATCGATATTGCGACATATGAACAAAAAATATATGTACGTTTATAATTTATGTATAACTTCAATATACATTATATATTTTATTAAGGATTAAAATTAACCCTCTGTCTACCAGAAGGGTCCAATGGACCCGACATGTAGATTCAAAATATCTATTCAAACCAGAAATTTCTTCAAAACAAACTAAATGTATAAATCAGACAATAATAAGTTAAATAAACAAATTAAATAGTTTTAAGTAAAAATTCTGGTGTAGAATGTTTTTATAAAACTTGAGTAAAATTTCCGGTAGTTCTAGGGTTAAATATATATACAGGGTGTTCCGTTAAAGGGGTCCAATATTAATAGGGGTAATAGAGGAGATCACACGGAGCATAAATCAGTATATAATGCCTGGCCGGATCTCAATAATTTTCAAGTTACAGCAAATAGAATGAAAAATCGGAAATTTGTAAAAAAACCCTCATTGCTAAACTATCGATAATGCTACATAAAAACGAAGCACATATTTAGAAAGAGCAGAAAAAATCCTACGAAATGACATAAGTTGTTTTAAAATATTGAGAATTAATGGCGAGTTACAAGCTCTGAAACAGTGAAAAAATACAAAATCAAATATTTAGCAAAATAGTTAATCGTTAATTCCAAAAATGCAACTCTACCTACATCAAGGAAAATGTTATAAAATTTGGTCCATTCCGAAAGCTTTCGAAGAAGCTGACAATAAACCATATCAGTTTAATTGTATGGGAGAAATCAAGCAGTTCCCTAGTTACAACTCTGTACTGTTGCACGCTCGGAAAGGGCGAAACTCCGCCCATGACGATTGTAAACACCCCGTTTTAATATCTTTCAATTATACATTTCTGATCAACCTCTATCAATACCCTTTCATTATTCAGTCTGGTCAAGTGAATGACATATTGTGCAGCTCTCGCCTTGTCTTAAAGCAAACTCCGTGACTGCTGCGTTTCCTCCATGAACTTTCAGGATGATGAAGAAGAAGTACTTTTTATGCAAATTTTCTATGTGTATAGGAAGAAAAGTGTAATAAAACAGCAGTCATCAGTGGGCGTTATGTTAAAGGGAGGCTGTTGTAAGTGGGATTGTAGTAAGTTGATGTATAATAATTATGCCGGAATACTCTAACGAAGAATATGCGGACATGCATCTGATGTACGGGCAAGCTCATGGAAATGCATGTCTAGCACAGCGCATGTACCGTGAGCAATTTCCAAGGAGACGTTGCCCAAGTTCGAAACTCTTCATAAAAATCGATAGACGATTACGGGAGACTGGATCGTTTAATACAGCAAGCATTGATGCAGGGAAACCTCGACATGTACGAACACCTGCAATGGAAGAAGATGTACTGAATATTTTTAAAGATAACCCCTCCACGAGTACACGAGCTGCTGCGTCTGAAGTCGGTGTTTCTCACCAAAGTGTGTGGCGTGTTCTGCGTGCAGAAAACATGCACCCCTTTCATGTGCAGCGGGTACAACTGTTATCAGTAACAGATTGTGCTCAGCGGACAGAATTCGTACGCTGGTTGCTTAATGTAACAGAAAATAACCCACAATTTCTGAAAAATATTTTATTTACTGATGAAGCAACATTTACGAGAGAGGGCGTGGTAAACACGCACAATATGCACACATGGTCATATACAAATCCGCACACTGTTTTCCCGTCGGCCGCACAACAAAAGTTCAGTGTGAACATATGGGCAGGTGTCCTCGGCGATTATCTCATAGGACCATATTTACTCCCAGATGTACTCAATGGCAGTACGTACTTGGTTTTCCTACGGGATATCTTACCGCAGTTACTGCAAAATGTGCCAGCAACATTGCGCCACAATATGTGGTTTATGCACGATGGCGCACCGGCACATTTTTTCATAGGTGTTCGCAATCACCTCAATTCAACATATCCTGGGAAATGGATTGGACGCAGTGGACCTGTTGCTTGGCCTGCACGCTCTCCAGACCTCAATCCGTTAGACTTTTTTGTTTGGGGACACCTTAAATCGCTGGTGTATGAAACGCCTGTGGATACACCGGAGGATTTACTAGCGCGAATCGTTGTCGCTGCAGGAGACATTCCCAACTCCGTCGGAGTTTTTCGGCGTGTTCGCCAATCTTTACGACGTCGCTGTCGGCTGTGCGATTCTGTTAATGGGCGCAACTTCGAACACCTATTATAATAATGTCCGTTCGTCTGCCTTCCGACATTGAACTGTGCAGCGCAGGCCAGAAGACTATGCTTCACATATGTCATAAAGTACGTGGAATGTAATTCTTTATTTATCATTTTTCTTTTATTTTCAACACTTTTTGGCACAGTATTTTGTAAGTCACAGACTGTGGTGTACTCAAATTGTAAATTACAAAGTTCGTATGAATTAATTTAAAATTTAGTGTCTTTTTTAAATTTATAATTAATAAAATTATTATGCTATTTGTTATTATTATTTCCTATCATAAATTATGATGCACATATACATACAATAATTGTCCATGTAAAACATGTACTGAAACTTCTTGCATAGTTACAAATCGCAATATTTTTAATTATTTCCGAATTTTCACCACCAGTTTAATTTTAAAGAATTTAACTTAAGCTTTGTATCAATAAAAGACCACTTTAAAATGTAGACTATTATTGTAAAGTTATTTTGGTTCATTCAACTCTTGAATAATTAAAAATGCTGCATCTCAGAAGAAGCATGATCGAAAATGTATAGTTGAGAGTAATTAAAAAGGCGGTGTTTCCAATCGTGATGGGCGGAGTTTAACCTTTGCTAGTGTCAAAGAAAGCGGAGTTGTAACTAAGAAACTGATTAATTTCTCTCACACAATTAAACCGATATGGTTCATTGTAAGCTTTTTCGAAAGTTTTCGGAATGGACCAAATTTTACTACATTTTCCTTGTTGTAACTAGAGTTGTCTTTTTGGAATTAACGATTAACTATTTTGATGTATATTGGATTTCGTACTTTTTTCACTGTTTCAGGGCTTGTAACTCGTCAATAAATATTGCTATTTTAATACAATTGATGTCATTTTGTAGGTTTTTTTCTGCTCTTTCTAAATATGTGCTTCGTTTTTATGTAGCATTATCGATAGTTTAGCAATGAGGGTTCTTTTACAATTTTCCGAATTTTCATTCTATTTGCTGCAACTTGAAAACTATTGAGATCCGACCAGGCTTTATATACTGATTTATGCTCCATGTGATCTCCTCTATTACCCCTATTAATATTGGACCCCTTTAACGGAACACCCTGTATATATATATATCATTCTCAAATAGATTAATAAAAAACTATCTATAGATAAGCAAATCTAAATAAACTAGTAAATCTGCAGATCAGGAGCCTCAACGTCAGCCCTACAATTCATTGTGTTTACCACCCTTTGAGTAATATTAATCTTTCTACAAAAAACGAAATTTAAAGTTTTCAAATTACATAAACATTTATAAAACGAAAAAATATTTCGAAGGTTTCTGACATTAGAAGCGTTAAATTAAATCCCTTGTTATGTAATGGTATTCTGAAAATCTCCTGAGCTACTTATTCTGGTAATTTTTAGATAATAAAGTAGATTTCTTCAGGGGGGCAGAGCCCCCCTGAACCCCTTCGTAGTGTAATTTAATTTACATTTGTAATTATCAATTAATTGTGTTAATGTCCTTTAGTAAATTCTACCAATAGACGGAACGTACATGAATTCTTTTCTACAGCCCTGTATATTACGTGAAGATTTTTACGCGTCGTCTATAACATTTAAATTTAATGCAGACAAAAAACCCTCTTAAAACTGCTCATATCACATTTCCGGGGATTAGTATGCATAGTGTGCACCATATATCCAGTTTCTGCGGGGTCCTGTATATGGTTCTATTTAAATTCTGCAAACATTTGTTAGTATACTAAATGGAATTGGGCTGGGAAATACATAACTCAAAAAAAAAAAAAAAAAAACACTGAAGCAATTTGCGCTCATTTTCATTTATACTTACGAATTCATTTGTGTATCCCTGTACATGGTCTATACAATATTTAAGCACTACTTATTAAGCACAAATTTACTTAACGTTAAAACGCACACCATAATCGAAAATGCTCTTCAGCAATCATCCCTAATAGACCAGAACTGTATCCGAAATTTTTTATGTGACCCTATAAATGAACGATAAATACGATACAAATCATATTCAAGCTTCTTGTAGTCAACCACAGTAATGTAATTTAATTTCATAATTTTTGAATTAGTGCAACACAATTTAATTAAATCTGGGTTTAAAAACAGTAGAAGCTCCTCCCTCTTCTGAAAGTGTCTCGGAATTTGGTTTCTGAGATATGTTTTTCATGTTTATGCAGCAGTAAATATCTTTCAATGTACGGATGTGATATATAATGTCTTACAATCTATAAAAAATATGGACAACACAATATAAATGTCTTTTCTGTAAGGTAGAAGTCACTCCCTTAGCCAATGATGTATTCTGAATAAAAACGAGAATTCTCGATTCCCGTCACTAATGTGTTAAAATAAGCTGTGAAGAGTTTTTTTTCCCCCGTAGACCACATTTTAATCGACCACTTTTGTGTGACCCTGAAAAAAACATATGCTTTGCACCCCATATACTACAAAAATGTTTCAAAAATACATATCAATTTTATTATTTTGTAACAGAGTAACATCATTAAAAAATGCCACAAAAGGATTTTCTTCAAAGATTGTAATATTATGAGTACTTTTGAGTTTCCTGTACGCATGCTGTAAGTGCTACACATAACATATTTTATAGTAACCAGGTTCTAGTGCACCTTAATAAAGTATATAAATTTCATTACGTTTAAAATTGTGTAACATTATTAAAATACACCGCAGACGATTTTTCCCAAAGACTATAATGTAACGGAATAGTTTTGAGTGCCCCTGTAATTAAGCTATGAATGCTACACTCTTCATTTTTAATACCAAACATACTTTGGCAAACCTCAATAACGTATATCAATTACATGTAATCCCGACTATATTTTCGTGAGTTAGAGCACGTAGAGAAACACGGCAGGCGACAGATAGAAAAACTGAAGTCATAAATACTTTTCATCCATGTTGGAAAGTGTTAAAAAGGATTTACATGCCTTTAACTGTACTTTTTTTTTCAGTTATAGCATGGTTAAACATTAGTTTAAACATCCTAATCCATGCGATAGCAATAACATATTAAAACCCCCCCAAAATATGCATATCTGGAGATCTATAAATCTACTGGAAAATAATTCATTATCGTGCCCACTGTTAATTGCATAAATTGCATCGATTTGGCGCGATAAAATATTTTTTGTAATAGCCTTTTAATAGTACCTGCAACAAAATTAACGTAATTTACTAACTTCATTCATATTTGACGCAATGATAGGCTACGAATAACAGTCGCTAGGCAACGAAGAAAAGGAAAAAAAAAAAGAAATATGTATCATGTAAAACAAGAAAATTAATTTAAAAATTCCTTATATTATTGGAATACATGTATAAATGTCCTCAAAACATTATACACGTAAATATAAGAATCTGATAGATATATTGATAAAACTTCAATATAATAGTAATAATTTAAAACCCTTATTTGGAATTTTAGTATCCATAATTTGACATTTAAATCCATTAATCAAACGTGCCATTTTCTTTCAACAAATGGAAATTTGAAAATCGTCTGACTTGCCGTAGAAAAGCATTATAAAGAAAAATAAAATCTTCCATATTTTCCGAACGAATGAACCAAATTTAACCAAAAACTATACAGCTACGTCCGGGTATCACACGAATATGCCCAATTAATTTCAAGCTGATCGGGTGCTTTTTGCGGCAGTTATCGCGGAACAGACAGACAGACAGACAGACAGACAGACAGACAGACAGACAGACAAACGGAAATCAAAACTTTTCGTGTCTCCACAGTAAGCCTTCACTGACGTTTCGGCAATAAATGCTAAAAGAAACTAGTAGGATGTGTCAATGGCAACAATTTCTTCTATTTCTACGTGTTATTACTTCAAAATTCGCTATCACAGAGGCAAAATTAAATAACAATCTATGCCTATCATGAATATTCTAAAGATATAGGTGCACTAAATGGTATGAATTTAAAAGGAAATATAAGCATCGCATCTTTCAAACAAGTCATTGAATTTCAGCACCAACCTTATTAGATGTCTGTAACCAAAATTCCTAATCTAAAAATCATAAAAGCAACACCTGTTGGACAGTATACACCCAAGCCTAAGAAGGATCTACTTATGTGAAACCGTAACAGAATAAGGTGTTTGATTAAAATTCGTGCATGAGTTTTTGAGATACAGATATCGCTAAAATTGTGTAAAATGCAGGATAGCAGCGCCACCTATTGGACGATTAACACTAACACTTAATCAGCAACAAGTTATGTCAACGTCTGTTTGAATTTGAAATGTTATGAAAATACGTGTGATAATTCTTGAGAAACACCTATAGCGGAAATTTTGAAAAATACAGCATAACAGCGCCACTTATGGGCTATAAACACCAAATACTAATCAGTAAAATTTATGTCTACGTCTAAGTCTAACTGAATCTGAAGTTTGATAAATATCAGCGCATTAGTTCTTCAGACGGAGCTATTGCGAAAATCGTAAAAACTCAGCATAGTAGCTCCGCCTGTTGGGCCATTTACACCAAGAACTAATCAGCACCAATTTACAAGGCACAACTGAATTTGAAATTTGACAAAAATCCGTGCATTAGTTTTTGAGATAAAGTTATTGCGGATATCGTAAAAAATGCACATACCTGCAGGGCCTGATTACCAACGGGGCACACTTACACCAATAAATTTTAAAAGAAAAGTTCGCCTTATCTAAACGCCGTATTCATGTAAAATTTCTGCCATGAATGAGGCAAAATTTTCTGTTTATTTTTAGTGGTAGGATTTTGCCCCGTGGGTAATCAAGCTCTGCATACCTGTCAAGTAATTTACACTAATTTATAACGAGATATAAAAGAATCTAAAATTTTGTTAAATTCCGTGCATTAGTTCTTGAGATAGAGCGCCGACAAAATTTGTGTTACAAAGAGACAGTCAAAGTTTTTTAAAAATAGTCAAATCGTGTTCAAGACTTTCTAAACATATAAATCGGTCGAAACCCGGATGACAAAATTTTCATGAATCCAATACTTTCTTCTTGTAAAGATAGTAGAAAGTAAAAGAACTAAAAAAAAATCGTTAACAGAGAGAGAAAAATAATAGTTTGGTTAAAGTCAATTTTTGAATTGTTTATATTTTATAATTTTTAAATAATATTTATATTACTTTTGTGCTGTTTTGCTGTTACGCTTAAAATTGTCTTACGGCGTCCCGACAAAAACTCTTAGTTTATTTTATTTCATTTTTATATTCTCCATTTTTTTTAAAGAAAAAATAAAACTCTGCGAGATCTGCGAATCATAATCAAATGTGTTTCAAAATTTACATTCCCCTTAATTTCGTTCTTCCATCGTCCATGTATGCTGTGTACATGAACCGCAATAATTAACCCTTTGGACTCCGGCGTCTCTTACACAAATTTTATTCGGTCGGCACCACTTTTATAAAAGAAGTTTCCTTCAAGTACACAATTTCAAAAATGCTAAGATTAAGTAAGGAAATTTTATTATCCTTTATTACAGGTGCCAAAAACAAATTTTGAAAGGAAAGATGGTGTCGCCACAGCGGCGACAACGGAGTGCAAAGGGTTAAATAACTTTATGCAATAGCGGATAAGGATTTTAACGAGTTACTGTCCCTTTCAACTAATTTCTTGCTATTACATTTAAAAAATCCGTGAATGTGCTAGAAATTTTTGCGTGAAATAATACTTTTTTGAGAACAGCCCTAAGAATTTAAACTTAAAAATTCTAAATTGGAAAATATTTTTTTTCCTAACCTTTAAGACTACTTCTTATGCTTGTTCTATCGGGGAACTTGGATGAGGATCTCCTGCGTTTCGACCAATGTCCGCTAAATGAAGAAAAAAAAACTAACCCCTCCCCCCCCACACACACACACCGAACAATTTACGTCTCTCCTCTTTTGTTTGTCAGTACACAAACTTTAACTGATTAATTTTTCTGCCTTGTTTGTTATTTTGAATTCTAGTGACATTAAATAAATATTGACATCTAAATATTCTACTCCACTCCCCACAAACAAACAATGACAAAGGCAGTAAATACCAAATACTCTAATATACCAATTTTTAAAAGAAACTACCAGGCGAAAAAAAAAACGATCTTCAGAGAAGTAAAAATATCTGCATAAAAAAAGAACCTGGAATAAATATTAATATATATTGCTATGGAAGTATTATTTCATTTGTCCAATTAAATCCACTGTTGCAAATAAAATGTAATATATCATTTATTTATCTCCCTAATTCACATATTGTTCATTAACAACGAACAAATATTCATTCAATACCGTTGAAATCTAAATACTAGATTGAAAAAAACAAAACAAAACAAACAATATCATTTGCTGTCGGCAACTGCATGAGAAAAACCAGTTGTATCATATTTATCGCCCCTGTCATATGAACACCGAAACTATCACTTTTCCCCCTTTTGAAACACCGTTTGGGCTGAGAGAAATCACAGCGTAATGCCATGATAATACCATGATAGTACCATGCTTATCGAAAACTGAGGGTTCGGTTAATATCACGGTTGAAGCTCGGAGAATCTTGAGGAGTGATCATGGTTTAGTGTGAGACGTATCATGATGATCGAAACCGATTATTCGGTATTTAATGTCATCATGGTTTAGGCAGGGAGAAACTACTCCGTTAGTATCGTGATCATCGTAATAACCTGCGGTTTAGAATGGTAGAATTTTGAGTACTCGAAGTTGAAAAAGCGCCGATTGCAGTTTAATGAAAAAGTATGATAATCGTGGTTTGCATCACGATTATGATAATCGTGGTTTGCATCACGATTATGATAATCGCGGTTTACATCACGATTATGATAATCGCGGTTTACACCACGATTATGATAATCATGGTTTAAATCACGATTACGTTAATCGCGGTTTACATCACGATTACGATAATCGTGATGTACCATTGTATAGGATTTTTTGATATCGTTATCACGATTTATAATTTATATCGATTTTATCGGTTTTATCGATATATCGCCCAGCCCTAGTCTCCATATCTGCACCTGTCCATTCGCTGGCTTTCTGCAGTACTGTTACTAAAGTTGCACGAGTGGGCCTGCGGCTCCGAAACCTCATATGGTCAACACATCATGGTCGAAACATCAAACGGTCTGATGAACAGTGACTCTTACTGTTGCTCCAGCACCGAATTGCGCAGCAATTTGTGGAAGTGTTGCACGTCTATCATTCACAGCCGAAACTATAAGATGGAGATTTTTAACTTTTTTACTGAAAAACGTTCGCCACATTAATTTTTCAAAGATAATCTTCGCTTTATTTAGGAAATTATTTTAATTCAAAAATAGTGGTAGCTGGACAGCTAATTTAACCTTCTCACCGCCACGAACTGATATATCCGTTCATTAAGCTACAGGTTTCACAGCAATATAAGCATTATTTAAATTAATATAATTATACCGGTATAAACCAGTTTTAAAAATTTAAGTTATGTTTAACACTAGAACCGTCGTAGCGGTCATTTCGACCGCTACCAAATAAAAATATTTCGATTATCACCAGAAATGTCTTTCCAAAATAAAATTAAAATGTACCCCAGAGAAATGAGTTAAATAAATAAGTTAAATAGTTTCAAATAAAAATTCCGGTGTAAGATATTTTTATAACAGTTTAGTAAAATTTCCGGCGGTTCTAGTGTTAATAATCTCAAGGCTTATATGCCAGTACGTAATAAAAAGTTTTATATCACGTTGGAAAAAAACATCTTTTTTAGTATTTAAAAAAAATACAGACAAAACAATATTACAATTTTGCCCTTTTGCTCGGCGGTCAGGGGGTAAAGTATACGAATTTATTTCTACTGTTGCGCCAACGCAACACCAGTTGTAAATGGGTTAATTAAAATTTCTCGTCAGTCGTCGACTGTCTCGTTCTTGAAAGATATTTTTCTAGCCGCACCGGATATTTGATGTTTTGCCGGAGACTTGATATCAACGGTACACTCGTGAAATCAATGTTCGTGAAACTGCAAATGCTATCTCAGAGATGCTATGTCCGATCTCTCCTCAACCGACTATAACGCCACGCTTAGAGTCCGTTAAATAGTGATAACCTGCCATTGTAAAAGGAGAAACCGATCTAACAGCTTCACCAGACACCTCTTGTGTTATATTAGCTCTGACGACCGCATCATGTTACGCTGGTTGGTTGCATACCTCCGTTGTTTGCATACACACTCCTGTACCCGTTATTGTAGCTCTTTAGAGTTAAATTAAAAGTTTGTTAGGATCATTGTTTTCTGTTTTCTCTGTTCAATGTTGAAAGGTAAATGACTTTCATATATAAGTAGTCTAAAATGAGAAAACTAAATGGAAATATTTATCGATTCTGATATTTCTTCTTAATTATACATTTTAGAAACGTAATAGGCAGCCGAAATAGTAGCAAATAGTTTTATGGAATTTTTAAAAATGTTTCTTCAAAACCATGGTTTCATACCTGGACATTGAAAAAGTACATCTAGAATATTTTTTTCAATTCATTGTGACGTGTTCTGCATTTTCACGTTTATACAAGTAAAGTTAACTGTTTAAGAAAAAAGTGGTGTCAATCGAATAAAATATGTGAATGGGGCGTTGACCCTGAAGGGGTTAAGTCAAAGAATTTTATGAATAACGACACAGAAATAAGAAACATTTTAGTAAAGAGAATCTGGTACAAAGGAAATGAAATACAATCCCGAAGTTTAGTAGTTATCTAATTTAACACGTTCACGCCGGCGCGGTGGGTCACACTCGACAGTCTCAGAGCTGCAAAAAGTCTCCGGCTTTTGGATACCAGTATTTTAATACAGAAAATATTATTTTATTTAATTAGAACAATTGGGCGATTTAAAGGAACAGCATTTTCTCTAAAATAACAGTGGTGTGCAAAAAGCCGGAGACTTGACAACTCTGAGAGAGTCCAGTGTGACCCACCGCGCCAGCGTGAACGTGTTAAATAACAATCTGTTTTTACTGCGAAAAATGTATTGTAGTAAATTGCCAGACAACGGAAATATGGTTCGAAATATTATTTACATGTTAGAATTTGACGACAAATTAACCCTCCGTCTACCAGACGGGTCCATTGGACCCGACAGGTACATACAAAATATTCATTCAAACCAGAAATTTCTTTAAAATAAACTAAGTATATAAACCAGACAAAAATAAGGTAAATAAGTAAGTTAAATAGTTTTAAATAAAAATTCTGGTGTAGAACGTTTTATTAAAACTTGAATAAAATTCCCGGTAGATCTAGGGTTAAAAGAGCCATAAGTATCATCATGATAGAGATAATATGTCGCGATTCTACCTTTGATTTCGGTGCCGAACTCTTATGATGCATAAATCTATGCTTTGCTAGAAAGATCAGAATCAGAAATAGTCTTGATCTCATAAAAAAATATTTTAACTGATAAGTTCAATAGGATAAAAGAACATAATTTTTAACGAAATTCTTTAGAGGTTTAACAGAATTCTAAACCTAAATATTTTTATTTCGAAACTATTCTAAATTCGACACTAGAGGCTTTAGCCCTATCAACCTCCTTCCTCGCATATTCCATTGTTTTTAACTAACATTGTATACCTTATTTTGTATTATAATAACTTTTGCGCTATCGATAGATGTATTTTATCTTACTTTTGCTTTGAGGATTTCTAAAAGTACCTAAAAAAAACACATACTATATGTTTTTTTTTTTTTTTTTAGAAAATTTCACATGAAATTAATTTTGTAATTTCAAATTTTTAATTGCTGAATTTTTATTCAATTTGCTTAAGAGGTGTAAAAATTAACAGAGTGAAAACAAGTCGAAACCCGGGATCGAACCAGGATCATCGAGATCTTCAATGATCTACCATCGACGTACCTGCACGATACCAAGTCAAGCCTTTTTATCTGTTTGCAATGTTTGCAATCTGTTTGCAGTAGCTCAAAACGGATTTTTTTTCAGTCGCCACCAACTCTTGGGCAAATACGTAACGAAAGAGAATCGAGCATCGATGAAATTACCCCGGAATTGCCCCAGAACGCGTAAGATGGAGAAAACAATGCGTCTGTATAAATTATTTGTTATGTGAAATTTATAAAATTAAAGGCCTTTATGTATAATCCCCAAATTCTTCTTCTTCAAGACGTATTTGGAAGTATATATTCAATTGCAGAACAACATTTAATTTTTTTTTTTTGTTTTGTTTTTGTTTTTGTGCCTAAGCGAATAATGATACTTATCGCATCCAGTATTGCCACTCTTCTACTTTTTATGTTCACATTACTGGATTGCTACAACTTTTTTAGTAATATTGAACTTATTTAATAGCAGATAAAGTAAACGAAAAAAAAAATGCGAATTATACTTTTTCAACAAAGTGTTGGGAATCAAACAATCTGAATAAAGAAAAATAGCCTACTAGTAATTATTATTAATACTATTTACACAAGTAACATCTGTCGTATTTATTTTAATCACTGTATAAGTTAAACTCTACACAAAATGATAATTCAAAACAGTAATAATAGACATGTAAGGAAGCAATTATGCTTAAATAATAAATAAATAACCTCTCAAAGCTTTATATCCTTAGTGTAAAAGCAAGATCGCTATAATTTACACATATCAGTAGTAAAAAACTCAATTGTGAGAATAGACAGACGAGTATTCCAGTTTGGCCCCTTAGTTAGAAATTCTGATTGCATTCAGGAAGCTACGAACGAAGAATTTTTACTTTACATAATAACGAAATATCTATCAATAAAAAGCAAAAATTATTTTCGGTGTTGCTGAATAAAGTAAAGAGGTCAAACAAGTGGCGTGAGTAAAATTTAAAGTACATTAGAAAAGCTCATTCACTTCGCATACTTCAATTTTTAAAAGATGGAAAATGAATTTTCCACCTATATCTTGATCACCACGCTAAGTGTTTTGCCAAGTAGCAATCTCACGTAGGAAATATGACTTATGCTTCTAACTCAATAATTTTATTGGTGTGAGTTTTAAATAATAAAGTGTATTTTATAGCCTATTAAATTCTTTCAAAAATTGACGAACATCTTTTTTTTAATTAAATTCCAACAAAGGAGGCTATATACTTCGTTTGTATATTTCTAGCTCACGAAAAGGTGTAATTTTTTTTTTTATTTTAGACAATTTAAATTTATCTATTGCTAGAAGAAATTGACTCAGGATCGGCTACGAACCCAACCGTTTCAATTAACCATTTCAAGGGAAATGCCTTTAATTACTTCTATTATTTATTTATTAATCTATTTCTATTTCAACTATGCGTGTAACGCTAAAATAATTCAGTATTTACAAAAATAATATTTGAAAATAAGTAAAAGCTTTTTTTTTTCTTCTGCTCTATAAACGTAAACTTTTATACCAAAATTCTGGGCTAAATGTTCCATTTAAGAATTAAAATTAAAGGGTGCATAAATGCAATGCACCACCGTCCTTCAAGAGGTTAACCTTTTAGTGTCAGTGTCTACAAAAAGGACACCTAATTTTAATTTCAAAACTGACAAACGACATTAAAAATATTTAATTATTTTTTCCTTTTGTAAAGTACGGGAAAATAAGCAAGCTTTTATTTTCTAATAAATTATTTTGTAAATTCTGGTGTCAGTCCATCATTTCATCATTTTGCAAACAGACTTCCTCTGCGCCGGAAAGGGTTAAGCAACAAGTGGGTAAGTGTGATCGAAGTTAGCACAAAGTATTTCATTTAATATTCCTTTCAAAACACTTTACTTTTAATTAATAAATCCAAACCGTTAATTTATAATTAATAAATCCTTAACCTTTTTCAATAAGAGCATGGATAGCAGCATCATAATTTGCAATATCATAAAAATGGAATATGTTTTAATTTGATGTAATTGATCTAATGTCACGACTCAAATTTCGCAATCGAAATTTTTTCATTCCTAATTGGCTGAAATTAACTGACTCAAAAATTATTATTCGGAGTTGCTGATAGAAAAAAAAGAGTTTAAACGGGCGCCCTATGGGGGGGGGGGATTAAAAAAAATATTGGAAAGATTGAACGTGATTTATTTGACATGCGTTTTTCCGATAGGATGGAAGTCAACTTTCCACCCATTTCTGGATTAAGGAATCTTATGTGTTTCGGTACTAATTCGTTAGAGTAGCATATTATAACTATTATATTATGATTATTATATGAATATTATATATGAGAATATTTATGAATATTATATTATTTATAATTAAAGCATTTAACCACTTAATTCTCGCTCCCATCAATATCACGGGTTGTTTGTTATTTCTCGTGCCCGTTGTATTTCCAGACTGGAGATTTTATTGCTGGAAAAAAATTTCTGAAACCAGAAAACTTTAACTGGCATTTCCGTCTGAAGTCTTTGAATATTAGCGTTTGGGTTTGTATTTTGGCGCTGATTGTGATGTTGGACCTTGTATTGCTGGTTTCGAAATATATCACACTCAAAATAATTATTATTAATAAAAATTTAATGTATATTATATTATATTACTTAAATATTATTTCTAAAAAATTGTTTGATGATGATAAATAAAGATCTAAGATGTAAAAAATAAAGGTCTTATTCGCATTAATTCGTATGGTGTAAAACAAACATTAAAACACAGAATTCACGCATGATGGCTTTTCCACAAATGTGAATTTGTTCTATAACATCTTTTTTTTTCGCCTTAAAAAAACATAATTTCATATTTTATATAGAGACCTTATAATTATTCAATTTCTGTAATAAAAAATAGGTACTTTTTTAATGGTTTTTCCAAATATTAACACTAGAACGGCGGGAATTTTTACTCAAGTTTTAAAAAAAAATATTTCACATCAGAATTTTTACTTAAAACTATTTAAGTTATTTATTTAAGTTATTTTTGTGCAGCATATATTAATCTTATATTACAACAATATTTCTGGTTCGAAACGACATGTATTCATTCAGAAAGGGTCAAAATGACCCCTCGCCGCCGTTCTAGTGTTAAGCGACCGTTAAGGGGTTTAAATGAATTGAAGGTTTCTTTTAAATATTTTTATTAAATATTATAGAAATTTATATTTCAAATAGAATCATAGGAAGAAAAGCAATTTTACAACTTGATTCAACATAAAATATATAATGTGAACTTCGAAAAGTCCATAGTTTTACTTAAAAAGTGACCAAAGTAATGAAAAAGATGTTGCAAGTTTAAAATATGCATTTTATTTAAAACTTCTTAGTACTTCCAAGCTCATCATCAGGGAATATTTTAATGACTAATTTTTGTTTATATATACAAATACGTCACTTTGTTTTGAAATTGGGTGAGCCAATAATTACTAGAGTTGAATGTAGAAGTAGCAGTAGCAGTTTCTTGGATTGAATTTAATTAGATGAAATATATATTATTATATTAATTGATGTGAGTGATGCCATAAAAAATGGAACTGCAATTAATAATAATATATATTTCTTCTAATTAAATTCAATCCAAGAAACTACTAGTGCTACTTCTACTTCCAACTCTAGTAGTCATTGTCTCTCTCAATTTCAAAACAAACTGACGTATTTGCATAAATAAACAACAATTAGTTATCAAAATATTCTCTGATGAGGAGCTTGGAAATCTTGAAAGTACTAAGAAGTTTTAAATAAAATGTATGTTTTAAACTTGTAACATCTTTTTCATTACTTTATTTGCATTTTAAGTAAAATTGTGGACTTAAAAATACTTGTGGATAAATTTCACATTATATATTTTAATTTATATTTATATTTCTTTTAAATTTTATCAAATTTAACAACCTTTGAATGACATCATTTTTAGAAACTTGTTTGTACATATGTAGGGCGTATCTGTGAGCAGATTCAATAAAACTGGGAAAAATGAAATTCGCATGGAACATTCGATGGAAGTGATAAATTCTTCAAACTGTATAAATAATAGTCGATGTGTTACAAATGTTATTTTTTTTAAAAACCACTTTGACTGAGAGTAAAGGTTTTAATATTATTTTTTCTCTCTAATATTGCTCACTTTCTTGATTATTATGTATTTTTGATAGCCAGTTTATAGACCCGTTATTACATCTATCTGTATAAAATGAAATTTCATATTTTGACATGGAACGTATGCTCAAATATATGAATCACAAATCGCTTGTTTAAGATATGTGAACACATAAATTTTAATTCTAGTAATCTGAAATTAAATAAATATCAAAAATTATAATAACATATAATTTATTTAAATAACCAGACTTTATTACATAAGTTTTAGGAAAAAGAAATCGGGAAATTTTAAAATTTGTAATAGGTTATTTCCTGTTATTATCCAGTAAATGATTTTTTTCTAAAGACATAATAAACTTTTCGCAATATCTGATAATGTATATAATCTGCAAGTATTACAGTATCTACATAAATGCACTGTCGAGGAAAAAATAGACAAGGTAACTGACCTTTTTAAGTGCCGTATTCAATTGCATTAATAAAATAAAATTTGAACAAGGATTTTGTATATTTTTTTAATAATAACACATTTCTTGACGGAAAAGTCTGCAAAAATAACCCTCCGCTGGGGGAATAAATCACCTTAGTCTTTTGTGTCAAGGGCATAGGTGCCACCTTTTACGATTTTCTGTTAGCACCAAAATGTAACAAAAAGTTTTGCCTTACTTAAACACAGATTTTGACTATTAAATATGAAAATTTTTTAATTGAAGTTTGACTTTAAGTAAAAACAAAGAGTAAAACTTGGTAGTGCCTGGTTTTGCCATGTATTCCGCGTAAATCGTGCTTCAAATGCTCTGGAAACCAGTATTTTAAAGTAATTTTCTTAGCTTTTTCTAATGGCAAAATTGTCTGCATTTAACCCATTAACGCTCGAATTAAATTACGGTTGAAAAATTCAAATTGCTTATTGGCACCACTTTTATGAAAAAGAAATATTCACCTTATTTAATGGCAGCTAACACGACACAAAAATATAGCCAATTTCACTATTTTATAAAACTGGTGGGAAGCAAACAATTTGAGTAAAAGACACAGCCCGAGAATATGACGGGAGCGAGAATTAAGGGGTAAAGATAGTAGTATAAATTATGAGAAACTAGTCGGGTCCAGAGCATTTAGTCGTTGAGCCAGGGGCTCGTGTGGTTTCATGTTAGCGGACTTGGTAAACTATATATTTTTGGATTCACCACAACAACAGCATCTCATTTATCCATGATACTTTCGAAACCAGGGTAGCTTATGGGCGCCATATTGGAAAATGGCCGCCGGCGCTGAGTCATGGGTTCGAGTGGTTTCATGTCAGTGGACGTGGTAAACCATACATTTTTTAATTCACCACAACAACAGCATGTCATTTATCCATGATACATTCAAAACCAAGGTAGCTTATGGGCGCAATATTGGAAAATGGTCGCCGTCGTTCAGCCTGGGGCTCGTGTAGTTTCATGTCAGCGGACTGGGTAAACCACACATTTTTAGATTCACCACATCATCAGAATGATATTTATCCATGATACATTCAAAAACAGAGTAGATAATAGACGTCATATTCAAAAATGACTGCGGATAATCAGGGTGACTGAAAGATTTCCTTGTTTTTGCATGCTATTAAATTAATTGGGCGATTGAAGAGACAATAAGTAAAGACATGCGGGGCTCAAAAGTACAACGAAGTTCAGTCAAAGACCTGCCACAGTCGAGAGATATATTTGATATCAGGGCAGCAGCATTTCTTCAAATGATTCGTGAAAAAACCAAATTTAGTTCTACATCCAGATCTGTCTTTGAGTAGGATCCAGAAAGACGAACGTGATATCTTATATTTGCAGAACATGATTACCAATGAATGGATAAATCTAGACATGGTAATAGAATCAACTGCAGCAATGACAAATCTAAAAATTGTCGAAGACATTGTCAAAGCTCATGAGATAAGTGAAGAAGCTTACCAAACTTTCAAGAGAAAATACCTGTCTGAAGACTCAAAGCCAGACGAGTTTTTCAAGCGACATTTCTAATTGCACTAGACTTCTGTTCTAGCGACCTTCAGTGTCGTTCTGATTGGTTGGCACTCTCCAGATAAAGTGGCCAGACGCCCGAGCATCGTTTGCACATATTCAGATATTTGTTTTCAGCTATTTAGTTTCTCATGCTACATAAGTTATTTTCCATTTTTAGATGATGAAACTGCTATTTTCTACTTGAAAGTATTCAAAAATACCTGTATAAAACAAACCTCCGTCATTTCCATGCTAAAACCGTTTTTTTTTTTTTTTTTTTTTTTCAAATCTTTTAAGATAAAGTCATAAAGACTGTTTCATAAATTTTAAATGTTTTTTGTATTAAATTTTTTTAAAAAATATATAATTTATAACGCATTAAATTTAAAAACGCATTTTCACTTATAAAACGCCGCAGTTACAGGGAGAATTTGCATATCTAAATCATGAAAAAATATAAAATCAGAAACTTTTTTTTTCTTTTTTGGGGAGGGAGGGAGAGTACCTTCTAACTGTCCCCTGAATTTGCAACTGAATCCTCCTATACCTCCATGAAACATATTTAAAAAATCCATATTCAGTGCTAAAAAAAGAATACTTTTCAGGGTTATTTTTATTATCAGTGTTACAAAAATAAATAGATCAAAAATAACCCTGGTTTTATATAGTTGTCATGGTTTAGGTATGCAAATTCCCCCTGCAATTGCAGCGTTTTATAATTGGCAATGTGTTTTTAATATAAATTATATATATATTTTTTTTATAATTTTTAATATAAATAACATTTAAAATTTATGAAACGGTCTTTAACTTAAAATGTTTGGGAAAAAAAAAAAAAAAAAAAAAAAAAAAAAAAAAAAAAAACAGTTTTAGTATGGAAATGATGGAGGTTTGTTTTATACAGGAATTTTTTAATATTTTTAAGTAGAAAACAGCAGTTTTATATTCTAAAAATGGAAAATAATTTATTCCAATGAAACTTATGTAGCATCAGAAACGAAATAGCTGAAAACAAACATCCGAATATGTGCAAACGGTGCTCGGACGTCTAGCCACTTCATCTAAATCGGACCAGCCAATCAGAACGGCTCTAAGGACGCTAGAACAGATTCTGAAGTACGCTAGAACAGAAGTCTAGTGGAAATAGAAATGTCGCGTTTTTCAAAACTCCAAAGAAGCTAAAGACATTTTCTGACTTTAAGAAGAAGCAGAGTGTAAAATTTAATAAATCAGAGATTGTTGCCTAGGCAGAAAGAAATCTGTTTGCTCAGATGACTATCATTGGAGAGCGAAGAAATTTCGTTATGAGAACTGTGTTTTTCTACCACCTAGGGCCTCTTCCCTAGTCCTTTGCAACACTTGATGGTTTAATGCGAAAAACTGAAAAATCAAACTGGTGGGTGTTATGACAATATTGCGACTGCTGAAAGAATGCAAATGACGGTGTTGTTTATATCATTGACGGAATGTGCTTTGTTCAAAGCTACCACAGGAGCTACAAACATTTGGACAATTAGGAAAGAATCTGTTTTCTAAAATAATACAAGATTTCTACATCCTCTCAAAGAATAGATGTTGTATTTGATACATACAGACAGGTGTCAATAAAAAGAAATGAACGAAAAATATGAACTGTTGGTAATGCTATAAGAGGTAGGACCCCTTGACACCCAGTACGAAAATGGAAACAGTTTCTATCTGATGAGGAGAACAAGAAAGAACTTATACATTTCATTTCTCAAAAATGGCAAAATGAACATTATCTGAAATAGTTGAATACACGAATTATATACGTTATCTACGGATAAAAATGTTATAAATTCGCGAAATATCTAGTTCAGTAATCCACTAAATTGACCTGCTTCCAAGAAGAGGTTATACGAGACTTTTATTTCGCGCGCACATTGCTTTAGCGTCTAGATTTAGAAATATTAGTATTATCTCTATACATACTGATGTGGCAATCATCACACGGTTTTCTTTAGAAAACGATTTGCAAAACTAGAAAAGTTAATATTTGTAAAATGTGGATCCAATGACAGGGTAAAGTACTACAACTTGAGCATACATGGACTTCTAGATAAAGCGGCATGTAATGCATTATCTGAAATGAATTCACCGTCGGGTGCGATGCGATACAGTAAGAGCTTGTGAAGCAAAGGAAAATGATGATTCAGAACACTGAATTTCAAATGTGCTTAAGACGCTTGATTTTGAATCTGATATACCAGAGGAAACAAAGAAACAGCTTGAGTCGTAAATTTGACATATCTATTATGGGAAGCACAAATACTCAGACATCAATGAATTGCGCCATATTCCATGTATTTTTTCTGTAAAAATAGGAGTCTGTGGAGTCGCATCGCCTTCTGCCATGTAGTAATATACCCTACCTATTAGACCGGAGTGAAAAACAAAAAGTTTTGCAAATGAAATCGTAATAGTGCGGAAAAGTTGCTACTCGTTAATACAAGCACAGTGAAAAAAATTTTTTTGAAATCGAAGAATATCTTCCGTTCGCGCATCGCGTTCAAAGTTTTCGAATTTGAACAAAAATTGTACAAATATACGAAAAATCGTAAAAAGGTGTAAACTTTTTCCGATTGAACACATTTTTTGTACATACCATGACCTTGAGATGTAGAATGGAAGAAAAATACCACACACTCCTCCTTTATCCCCTTCAAACCCCCTCAAGGGGGTGAAAATGGCCAATTTTCGTGGAAAATACCGAAATTACAGGAGATGTAAATATTGACGAATCGGTCTCATTTTTTTTCATAAGGCAACCTTGAGGCTAAAAGTAGGAAACAATCCCTCTCCCCCCTCGAGAGATCAAAATTGTGCAGCTCTTGCCCCGTCCTTCTAAGGATGACTCAGGACTCACCACGGGAAGGTGGCTGTACTGCGAGTCCCACCCACACCCTACTCAACCAACCAACCAAAATGTGGGCGTGGAGAATTATGCAGATGCAGATTCAGGTACTGCGAATTCTGATTTAGTGTCAAATTTTATCATGATAGCACGAGAAGCGAGGGTGGCTCTTATAAAACCATCACGTCGCTCATGCCCAGACACTTTTGAGGAGGCCTGTGTTACCAGCTTAACACTGCGCTCTACGGCTTGCGTATGACATGGTATGTCTGCCAGATTCAAAGGAAGAGTTGGCTTTTCCCCCTTGGAAATCAAGTCTGCAATGTCAGCTGAAGAAATGTTTACCAATAGAGGAGGACAGGTAATCTATGTTTGAATTGGTAAGAATTGCCCTGCACTTTTCTTTTTCTCGTCTAATTTTGCTTCTATCAACGGTCAGTGATGTATTACTATCAGTAATAAGACCTACGTCTTTTAGCACGCTAGAGATAATGGCAGCTGTTGTTCTGTCTGACAGACCAAAGTGATTACTTGTCAAAGCAGTAGCTGGAAGCGACATGCGCATTTGTGAAGAGTTTGGGCTCCTTGACAGAGCAGACAAAGATCGTGTGCGTTGAAAATCTAAATCATCCTGATCCTCATTGACATCAACATTTGTCTCCTCTCTTTCAGGATCAATGCTGCAACCAGGCAAGCTTTGCATGTGTGTGCTAAGCACATCAAGATGACGAGCCTTTCTTTGCAAAGATGATTTAAGATTTTGTGTTTTCTTTTTATGCACCGTCGGTCCTATTTAACCTGATCTAAGGTGTATTTGTGCTTAAAGAAACATCAGTTCCAATGTAAGGTATTTTCCTGTCCTTAGGGCAATCGCAGCTGACAGCTATAGGATTAGGACAAATACACTTGTCAAAGTTTTTCCCTCAAGTGCATTCTAGTGTCATTTCGCATTTGCATCTGATATGTCAAATAATGTATTATACGACTGATGGATGAAATCATTGTACTTCTTCTGTTTCCCAGCCGTGTCTTTGTCTCTTGGATATGATTTATGAAGAGAATAATAGCGATCGTGTAGTTGTTTCATCTTTTGAACGACTCTTGTGTGACGAACTGTAGGAATCGAAGCCTTCAAATACAGTGACTCAATCTGTTGAGCTACAGTGTTTGCCACTTCTAAAAAGCTCAACTTCCTTCCAGGTTTAAAGTCACCAGACTGCAATAACATAGCGTATTGCACTTCATGCCAACATTTGACAACGTCAGCAATCGTCGGAAGAATTGCCGATGGCAGTGGTTTTGGTGCACCAAAAAATGGGCAGCGAGTATGAACGCTTCGAGTGAGCGCCATAATGATGATAAAAGAAGCTTAAATTTTGATCGATGAAACCGTTATCCAATTCAAGCTACGAGATTCTAAACGAAGCCGACAAGAAAAGTTTTCAGCAAGAGCAGCGCTTCTTTTATAGGCGAGATATATTCTTTTACAAGCCAGACAAGCAGAAACACGCAGCGACGCTGAGGCAAAACTGAGTGACGCACAGCAATCGTTACCAGGTACGGGTACGGTGCTAGCTCCTCCCCCACTCCGTTTCTCGGAATTCCAGCGGTGCGCACGCGCAGCGAGCATTACAGTGCACCGAAGAAGAAAGGGGCTGACGAGATGGAGAGGTCGAGTGACCGGGCGGCAAACAAACCAAAACATAATGTTTGTCGCAAAAAGTCGCCCCCTCGACAGGGTTCAAAGCGGATAGAGGACCTGTCGAGGGGGGGGGGGGGGGATTGTTTTCGACTTTTAGCATCAAGGTTGCCTTATGTAAATAAAAATCATGTCGATTCGTCAATATTTACATCTCCTGTAATTTCGGTATTTTCCACGAAAATTGGCCATTTTCACCCCCCTTGAGGGGGTTAGAAGGGGATAAAGGAGGAGTGTGTGGTATTTTTTCCTCCATTCTACATCTGAAGGTCATGGTAGGTACAAAAAATGTGTTCGATCGGAAAAAGTTTACACCTTTTTACGATTTTTTGTATATTTGTACAATTTTTGTTCAAATTCGAAAACTTTGAACGCGATGCGCGAACGGAAGATATTCTTCGATTTCAAAAATTTTTTTTTCACTGTGCTTGTATTGACGAGTAGCAACTTTTCCGCACTATTACGATTCGATTTGCAAAACTTTTTGTTTTTCACTCCGGTCTACTACCTATAGGTAATGTGAGCTAATTACCACCGTCTTGTTTGGATGAAGTGCCTATAGGCTGATCCAGATCTTCCGTTCCCAGATATGGTTGGAGTTTTTGGAACAGATAGTGAAGATAGAAAATGCTATCTAGAAGCCCAGGGGAATGGCAGTCCTCCTACTCCTGAAGCTATTTTGGAACTGATGTCATGTTCTTGTTCAAGAATATGTATCTCACCATCAGATGCGTGTCTTTTTAATAACCTCAGATATACAAGCATATGCAGAATATAAAACTGTTCTATGACGATGGAAGTTATTTGGACACAGGAATGTCAACCGATGATGATGATAGCAGTGAAGAAGACTAAGATTTCTATTATTTATTAACCAGTTCGGGACCAGCATCTTTTACATGAATTTTATTCGGTGGACACCACTTTTTGTTAATTGTGCTTATTAACAATTAAATTTAGCTTAGCAATCAAGGAAATATCTTAATTAAATAAGGAAAATTTTACTTTTCTTTATTAGAGGTATCAAAAGCAAGCTATGGAAACACGTTTCCGAAGGTGCATATATGCACCCGCATAGCTGCCAACTTGTACGGATTTTTCCTACCACTAAAATTTAACAGAAATTTCTGCCTTATCTAATTATCAAATTTTGCTGCAATTCGGTGATTGAATTAGGGAAATTTTTCTATTAAATTTTAGCGGTAGCAAAAATCCGTACAAGTTGGCAGCTATGCACTCGTGATCCCGAAGGGGTTAATCCTTAACAGGCAAAGTACAATTGTTTCACCAGTATTAATTTTTCCTTGAATTGCTGTGTCTTACCACATGAAAATAATATGAATTAAAATGCAAAACAAAATTTCAATTTTCTTTCATCGCAAATGTCTTTTAAACTGTTTATCCCATTGAAGATGTTAATAAACATAAAGTTAAATGTAAAGATAAGCATTATATTAATATAAAATCTTAATAAGTATATAATTTGTATAACTTTTATGCTTAACAATATTTGTTCTTTCTATTTTTCTCTTTGAAATCTCTTTAATTATGTGATACTTGCAAAAAAATCATATATGTCTATGTGCGATAGATGGCGCTCATCTTTTCGATATGGCGACTATAAGCTACCACAAATTTCATAGTATCATCATGAAATGAACTCCTTGGACTATTGTGAATCAAAAAATGTATATATCATCAAGTCCTCAGAGATGAAACCAAAATCGCCAATTTTGTCTTCTGGCTCAACGACTAATTAGGAGTCCTGATTTACGAGGAATACAAGGCAACTCTAGCAACTGGAGCCAAAGGATGTTACAAATGGGTATAGCTGTGAACAGCTATTGACAACGGCTGCATAAAAATGTTCTGTACTAGTTTAACTCGTTCACGCCGGCGCGGTGGTCGCGCGACACTCGACTGTCTCAGATTTGTCAAGTCTCCGGCATTTTGCACACCACTATTATTTTAGAGGAAATGCTGTACCTTTAATTCGCCCAATTGTTCTAATTAAATAAAACAACATTTTCTGAATTAAAATACTGGTATCCAAAAAGCCGGAGACTTTGCAGCTCTGAGACAGTCGAGCGTGACCCACCGCGCCGGCATGAACGTGTTAAAAATGATCGTAATCAAATTTGTTTTTTCAATTGGAAGCTGTGGTCATAAATATTATTATTATGCTAAAATTTAAAAATATAGGTATTTTGAAGGGTTTTTTTTTTTATTTCAAAGTTGAACCTCTTTAAAATATCATCAACTGCACTTTAAATGCTTTATATTTAAGAAACGCATTTTTTAATAAATTTTTATTTTCAATCTGATTAAAACATAACACAAATATTCTTAATAAAACTTTTTGTCGTAGAAAACATTTTCTATGATTAAAAAAGAAATAAATATCTATCGTCATTTTATGATGTGCTTCATAAACGATCACAAAACACTTAAATCCTTATCAGACTTTTTGTGTACTGAAGGCCATGAAATTTCATTTCAGATGCCATCCAAAAACAGGATAACAGATTTTTTTTCCTTACATGTATTCCAACATCATTTAATATCTTTAAGCTTAATATTTTTGTAATTTATAAGATATCTTGTTGGCATTATCACAAAAAGGTTATTTTATTTTACATATCTTTATAGGAGCAAAAGCTTTTGTTTTTATATGGTGTACATCAGTTATGCTTTGAGGCTGCACAATTTTGTGTATTTTTTGTTTAAATTAGCACGTACCGATTTCATCTGTATTAACACGTTCACTGCCGCAAAAAGTAAGAATTTTCAAATTTCTTCTTGAAAGTCATTTGCCATCACAAACTATGAAAGCTAAATTTTGCTTCACTAATACAGCGAAATTTCTGCCAAAAAATAAAGCATTTTTTTATTTTAAAATAATGGCGAGAAAATAATAAATTAAAGCCATGAATATTAAAGCTACGAGTATACTCATAGTGTAGCAGTCAAAGTGTTAAATCAATTTTGTATGAGCAAATTTTCCGTTTTGTTTCACCTGATAACGACTGAGTCGATTAAATAAAATGTATTCAAATGAACAATAATATAGAGTGTTCAAAAAGACCGTGGCATATTTTAAAATTCAATATAAAATCAAGTAATTGGCACACGGGAGTGCTGTTCGTATTAAAATGCTTCTCACGATGAGAAGTTGTCTCAAAACAAATAGAAATATGTTTCGAACTTCGCCCATAGATGGCGCTGTACCTTGAATTATCCGAAAGAAGCAAAGCGGTATAAGTAAGCGTCCTATCTTAAATGGGAGAAATAACCGCAAGATTAAAAGCGATGTCACATCAATCAAAGTCATGCGCCACGTAGCGGATGGAGTGTGAACTACAGGTAAATACCTAACTGTTTTCTTACTCACACCACTAAAATTGGAAAGTTTTTTCCATGTTGATTAATAACTGAAGTGCTCTTGGTAAACGAAGAAAACTTCGTGGTGTCAAGTGCATGTGGATGCCCCTCTCGCTGCGCCATTAATTTGCAATAAATGTGGCAAACAAAATTAATTTCCATCAGTGACCAAAGATTTAGAAAATACAAGCCACACACACAAGCCCGCATATGCGAATTATCACTCCGTCCACAAGGTGGCTCAACTGTGTTAATTTAAGCCTGATTCCAGCATTAAGTTTGTTCGCTTACTTATAACGCTTTGCGAAAGAAGCTTCAAAAACTCAAGACAATCAGATACATACCATTTTATTTTGTCAAAAGAAATTACATAGAAATAATTTGTGCAATCGATTACCATAGTTCAATTTATGCACCCTTTGTACCTTGAGACACATCCGAACGAAATTGCAGTTCAATCCACATGTTCGCTAGATATGATCGCGGAATTGACATGCGCAATTTGCGTCTTCCGTTCTTAAATGTCAGCCACAGCAGAAGCATACACTTCGTACTTGAATTAACAATGGAGTTATGAATAAAAAGGAGGAGACATATAGTGTATTGTCAACCAGTTGCGAGTAAAGTAACTGAGGAGGTTGTCACAAGATGGCGGCTGATTTTTTTAAAATCGGATCTACAGTTTCTGATTACCGCCAGGGCAAAATTCCCATCAGTAAAATTGAATAGAAAATTTCGTCTTATTTAAGTGTCTTATTCATGGTAATATTTTCTCACAAATATGTAAAATTTTCTATTTGTTATTACTGGTGTCAGTTTGACTTGTAAAACAGATAGTTTGTTTCTCTGGTTATCACAATATGCAGGGCTCCCAAATGGTCCGCCAACTGAATACCAATATTATTTTAGAAAATTTTTCTTTTTAGATTTTTCTTACAAACCGTCCAGGAATCACCTCTAGCGGAAACCTAACATAAAATTTTCTGTTAAAATTTATTGGTACTTAGTTGGCGGACCATTTGGGAGCCCTGCAATATCACGTGAACGATGGGCCCGACTTCCGCCAAAATAAACTGCCACCAGTAAAAAATGAAAACCTGTTTCTGCTATTATTTATGACTGAAATGTTGCTTGAATACTGCGTTTAAATAAGAAGAAATTTTCTATTAGAATTTTCTGGTGGTAAATTCCACCGGCGGTAATTAACTCCTGCGAAAGCGGTTACAGTTGAAGCTTCACTATTTTAAGGATATGCCAGTTCCTCTTTATTAACAGTTCCATGGAATTAACCCGACAAGAAAAAATCGAGTGGGGTTAAGTCAGGCGAAGGATGTGGCCACAACGTATGGGCAAAAGGGCTATCTATGATTGAAGTTTGTAACAAAGTATTTTCATTCGCTTGCAGAAAACTAATCACCTTGAAAAGCATTTTAGTCCAAACCGCACTCCTGTACGACAATTACTTGTATTTATATTGGAGTTTAAAATGTGTCAATTTGTCAGGGGCTTTTGGGAAGCGAACAGCATTAATATAGGGGAGGGTAGTACACAGTGAGACGAAAATTATTATCACTTAACAAGTGGCGACAATTTTTATTCTTTTTATTTTTTTTTTTTTTTGCTACATCTTTAAGCTACACCAGGAGTGGCTAAACTTTTTGTCTAAAATTCACTTCACACCATTACCTAATTGTAATTTTGTCCTTCTTAACCCCTTAACGCTCGAATTAAATTACGGTTGAATAATTCAAATTGCTTATTGGCACCACTTTTATGGAAAAGAAATATTCACCTTATTTAACCCTCCGTCTACCAGACGGGTCCATTGGACCCGACAGGTACATACAAAATATTCATTCAAACCAGAAATTTCTTTAAAATAAACTAAGTATATAAACCAGACAAAAATAAGGTAAATAAATAAGTTAAATAGTTTTAAATAAAAATTCTGGTGTAGAACGTTTTATTAAAACTTGAATAAAATTCCCGGTAGATCTAGGGTTAATGACAGTAAAACGATACTAAAATATAGCCAATTTCACTATTTTATAAAACTGGTGGGAATCAAACAATTTGAGTAAAAGACACAGCCGAGAATATCTCGGGAGCGAGAATTATGGGGTTAAATTGCAGACCTTCTGTCATTAAACAATGCATTATTTTTCTGTACATAAATACTGGTATCTCTGTGGAACGCGTGCCGCAGGTTGGCCATCCCTGAGCTACACAAATGCGCTAAATCAATAATGTAAATCGTTTTAAAAAAGTTATTTATAAAAGCACAGAAGCAGCATAACGGAGTATCGAAAATTGTCTCACTGTGTACTACAAATAGTACTCAGTGAGATAATGTATATATTTTCATAAATCATACATTTTTACACTCTATCAATAATTTTCTGCAGTTTATGATTCATAATTAATATTTCTAGATTTTCGAAATATTAAAAATATGAGCCTCGGGTGGACAATGGCAGACCTTGGGCAACCTTCATGTAAATTTTCAGCCTCTTATGTTTAGTAAATTTCCCTAGCCATCGCACGCCCACACACGCAGAGAAAGAAAGAGAGAGAGAGAGAGAGAGGGAGAGAGAAACCTTCTTTTATTAATGAATAATTTTTTTAACAACAGAACCACATAGTAGCTACACAAAAAGATACGTCTCACTGTACCACAACTGTGTGTCTCACTGTGTACTTTCGTTACGTTGTAACAAAATGGATGCCACGTCTGTTACATCAATTTCATCGCTTTAAAAAGTTTATGTCGTTTTGCCGAAATAGTCTATTATTAGATATAGCTAGGTTTGGTTAACCCTTTCCGGCACACTGTGCCCGGGTCGGGATACCTAATTTTAATTCCAAACTTACGAACGACACCAAGAATATTTTAGTAAAATTTTGCTTTTACAATGAATAGTTAAAGTAGCACGTTTTTAATTTCAGAAAAAGTCGTTTTTAAAACGACTGTGTGTTTTAATTTCCGGTGTCAGTCGATCATTTCCTCGTTTTGCAACAAAAATTGGCCGTGCCGGAAAGGGTTAAGTAAATATATGTCATATTGAAGGAAATAAACCCTAAAATAGACGTTTATGTAACTTTAACCACTACAAAATAAGGAATTATTTACTATTTTGTTGGACGATTAACTGAAGTGTCGAAATTAGATCCACGTGTTGCATAAGATGAGGTCGTTATGTGTGTGTGTCAGCTTGAAGAAAAAGTTACAACTATATGTCAAAGTGGCTGCTGTCTCACTATGTACCATGTCTTACTGTGTACTCCCCTACCCTACATTTTTATTTACCAATCTTAAAAGTTCACTTTCGAAATATCAGTTTACATTATAAACAAGCATCTTAAAGAATAAAAAAAAAGGGGATAATACGGATAATAAATGGAGAACGACAAGTTCGTATTTGTAGGGAATCCAATAATGTGGAAATTAGTCAAAAAATCTGTAATTCATTTTATACCTTGATAAGTGAAAGAAATAAGAAATTCAAAGTTTTATAGACTGGAAAAGGAAGAAAGAAGAATTTATTTTAAAAGGACATTTTCCGATATGTTTACTGGATTTAACATTGATTTTTTTTTTTTCATTTTGTAAGAAAAGTAAAAACCTTTCTTCATACATCCATTGATTTACCATTAAAGAAAACTTTTCGAGATTTAAAATTATTAAAAAATGGATGTTTAAACATATTAATAAAATTATCATATTAAAGTTATGTTACCAGTTCAGGAAATATTAATTTTAATGTTTATATTTTTGTTCATACTTTTATGAAAAGATAAAAAGACAAAGGTTTTAAAGATTTTTGAATAGAAAGTTATTATATGAAATGTAATGAATTGGAAAACCAACAATATAAAAATGCTTGATTCAACAAAAGTATTTATAAAATAATTCAATTTTTCGCGTAAATTCTTTAAACAATTTTGTTGAATAATTTGAAAATATCAGATTAGTTTTGTTTAACAGTAGAAGCGCCGTTAGGGGTCATTCTGACCCCTGCCAAAATTGATAATAGTCGATTCGAACCAGAAATTTTTTCATAAGTTTTGTTATATGCATAAAGCACAAAATACGCTAATTAACCCCTTAACGCTCGAATTAAATTACGGTTGAATAATTCAAATTGCTTATTGGCACCACTTTTGTGAAAAAGAAATATTCACCTTATTTAATGACAGTAAATCGATACTAAAAATAGCCAATTTCACTATTTTATAAAACTGGTGGGAATCAAACAATTTGAGTAAAAGACACAGCCCGAGAATAATCTCGGGAGCTAGAATTAAGTGGTTAAATAAGTAAAAACAGTTCTTAAAAAAAAAAATTCTGGTGTGAGAAACTGCTTTATAACAATTGAGTAAAATAGACGGCGGTTCTAGTATTAAAATAGAAACAACGTTGCGATCTTCTGCTTTCTAATAGCTTTCTAATTTATAACGCTTTTTATGTCTTATTTTATTCATGTAAGTTTTTATCTCATTAACATTTTATTTTTTCTATAATATTTCATTATTTTAAACGTTTATGTAATGTCGGGCTGCCACTGCGACTATTTCTTTCCCATGTTAAAACAGGGGTTGCACGGCAGTGCTGCCAGAATGCGGACTTTACTGTCCTCAGATTGCTGATTGTCACTTCTTTGTGATTCTAGTTGCTAAATTTTCCATGTCTTGTGTTTCTTCTAATAATGTAAGCAATAATTCTGCGATTAGGATACTAAGTATATATTCTAATGAATTTAACGGTCCTGACAAAATTATGTTAATGATAAGCCTTATTTTTCTACTGTAATTGATAAAATGGATATTATGAAAAATATAACGAAAGGCAAAGCCTCTAATATGTAGGATGCTATCCACTTAGTCATTAATACTAAAATGCAGGATGATAGTGTTTAGGTAATGGACACTGGATGAGGATTTTACCTTAGTTAAAGGGGGAAAACGTAAACATAAACTATTGTTTAAAAAGCCCCTAATGTGAATGATAATGATAGCATTGCTATTTCTGAGGTTGGTGATGTAGCTACTGGCGATGAAACATTTACGCTAAAGGTATCTGAGAAAAAACTAAAACCTATCATGGTAACCGAAATCCCTAACATTTATCGAATTCTTGAACGAACTTTCTTCCTATAATAAATTCAATTACGAAGCTAAATTAGCCGGATAATTCATCAGAATCTCTCCTGTAATTAACCGGGAGAAAATGTCGCTTCATAAACATTTAAATCAAAATAACATTCAACATTGTATCAATCCCGACCGTGAAATACCCCTAAGAGTGGTAATTAGTCGTCTTCCTAGGACTCTCGATATGGAAACAGTCAAAGAAATTCTCTCATTAAGAGGTTTCATCATTCTCAAAATCAGCCAAATGAAAAGTCGCAGTGGTGGGAGACCCCTCTATCTCGACCTTTCGGAACTTCCGAAAAATGCAACATTTTACGAAATATTTAAAGTTCAAGCTATTTACAGTCTACTGGTAGAAATAGAGAAATTTTGCCCGGCAAGGAAAGCTGCGCAATGCTGTCGTTGCCAAAGAAATTTCATGTAAGCGCTTACTGCCATTTAAATCCTAAATGCGTGGGGTGTGGTGGGCCACACCTATCCGCAGAATGTGATGTGAAAAAAGCTGCTTATACTGAGGCACCTAAACTGCCTCATGAATGCGCTAACTGCTCTTTAGAACACTCTTCATCTTGTAAGGGATGTTCGCAATTTCCCCTTAAACTGCAGTTCCGCTAAAGTCAATGCAGTGTCAGAAAATAAAAATACTCGATTAAAAACCTCAGAAAAAAAACGGATTCCATTTGCAACTTGTTATCTGCCCAATCAAATTCTACTGTAATTAAGGATCCGTCTCCAACTCAGCAGCTTTATAAATTACAAGAATTATTAGGCTCTATCCCTTCGATAGCAGAGATCTTACTTACAATTAATCAAGAACTTGAAGTTCATTTAACCCCTAAACGCTCGAATTAAATTACGGTTGAAAAATTCAAATTGCTTATTGCAAATTACAAATATTTCAAATTGCACTTTTATAAAAAAAGAAATATTCACCTTATTTAATGACAGTAAAAACGATACCAAAATATACCCAATTTCACTATTTTATAAAACTGGTGGGAATCAAACAATTTGAGTAAAAGACACAGCTCGAGAATATGACGGGAGCAGGAATTAAGGGGTTAATGAAATTTCCAACAAACTCAACGGTGTCCTAGAACATATTATATATATATATATACTATATCTAAACTTCTCACATTCAGCGAAATATTGGCTGGTAACTCTAAGCTTTCTCCTAGTAGTGAGTGATAAGTTCGCTTATGGCTCATATCCTAAATTCAAAATTATATTCTTGTAATTTTAAAATCAATGCAAAAACCCTTGACGGGTTAAAAGTTTCTGACGCAGCACTTTATCTTATGCTCTAAGAATTTTAAATATGGAACTTAAAAATACTGATATCAAATTTTGAGTGACGTTATGCTATTTCTTAAAAAATATATTTGTATTTATTTCACCATTTTATTTTTGTTTTATTTATAATCGCATGTGCAAAAGTTATGTTCAACATGAAAAGCTGCATAAAATTTTATTCGCTGTTGCTTTATCATTTACATCTCTCATAAATTCAAAATATGTGTTTTAAAAGATATGATATAAAATTTAAGTGACGCCTTGATGTGACTTTAAAAGGTTTGTTTTTTAAAATTCAATTTAAATTATTTTTGACTTGGTTAAAATATTTTTTTTTACATCTACACAATACTTTTAATTTTCCAATTCAGTGTTAAATATATCACTTTCATTGAATCTATACTATGCATTGAAATGTATTTATTTCAATAAATTGATTTATCTTTTGTGTCACGCTATTCAAAATTGTGAGTAAGATTTATGTAAATGGTTTATTTGCGTCAAACTATCCTTTTTCATACATTTCATGTAGTTTGGACACAATGACGCAAAGAAACCATTTACATAAATCTTACTCACAATTTTGAATAGCGTGACACAAAAGATAAATCAATTTATTGAAATAAATACATTTCAATGCATAGTATAGATTCAATGAAAGTGATATATTTAACAGTGAATTGGAAAATTAAAAGTATTGTGTAGATGTAAAAAAAATATTTTAACCAAGACAAAAATAATTTAAATTGAATTTTAAAAAACAAACCTTTTAAAGTCACATCAAGACGTCACTTAAATTTTATATCATATCTTTTAAAACACATATTTTGAATTTATGAGAGATGTAAATGATAAAGCAACAGCGAATAAAATTTTATGCAGCTTTTCATGTTGAACATAACTTTTGCACATGCGATTATAAATAAAACAAAAATAAAATGGTGAAATAAATACAAATATATTTTTTAAGAAATAGCATAACGTCACTCAAAATTTGATATCAGTATTTTTAAGTTCCATATTTAAAATTCTTAGAGCATAAGATAAAGTGCTGCGTCAGAAACTTTTAACCCGTCAAGGGTTTTTGCATTGATATCATTACTTTTTTGAGGTTAGTGATAAAATGATTAAAAAAAAGATACTTATGGAATTTAATGCAGATTTAATTTTTACTATTTTATTACAATTTTCCTTATAGCAGTTTTTATATAAAAACAACTGGGTAAGTATAATCGCAGATCGCACAGAGGGTTTCATTTGATATTCCTTTAAAAACACTTTATCCTTAAATTAATAAATCCAAAATGTTAATTTATAATTATTAAATCCTTAAATAGATGTAGCACCAATAGTTCCAATTTTCATGGGGTAGGGAACGCATTCTTTTAAACAAACCACCTTCCAATTGAAGTCACCAAAAACCAAGTTGAATAAGCCAGACCCCGTTGTGTTGTTTCACAAACAGCAGTCTCATGTCCCCTCCTTCCCCCCTTTTTCAAAATTTTTCAGACCAGTACCTAAGAATGGAACCGAAATAATTTTTTCTCTTCAGAAATTACGATAAAAAATAGTATGCAGTACTCATAAATTTACTTTAATGCTATATAGGGTGATTATTAAGTTAATTATAACGTTTGGAATCTGTTGCATTGATGTCCGAAAGGTAGTTTCTGAGTTATGGAAGCTGGACCCATAAGGCGCCATAGAGGGGCGAAGCCCGCTAGTGTCTATCATAATTATATCTGCCATGTAGACTAATTGCGATATTTAATCAAAATAGCCCCCCCCCCTCCTCATCCCCGGAAATATAACAAATACAAAATGTGTCTTTATAAACCTATCGTCAAATAGGTTTTTATTTCTTTTTCCCTAAAAAAAAACATGATTTTTATATCCGTAACGTAAATAGCGGACGAAGCCCGCTAGTTCCTATCATAATATATATTTTTAATAATTTTATATAGTCTATAATAAAAATCAGACTTAAAATAGTCTAGTTCCATGAGTACTTGTAGTGTCAGTTACATGCTACGATTTTTGGATACCAGTATTTTAGAACGGGAAAATGTGACTTATTTTATCGGAGATATCTCATTAATTGAATAAGGTGAAGCAAACTTTTTGAAAAAAAGGTGGCCAACAAGCATGGCAGTTATCAGCTATGTGACTTTGTGCTAAAGTCCATTAATTTGATCTGCTTTAAAAAGATTACGGAAGATTGAATTATAGTAGAACCTGGATTAACCGAGCTTCGATTAACCGAGGTTTCTGTTAACCGAGCCGATAACAAAGTCTGATTTTTTTTCCCTTTTGAATGAGCCTTAAAAATAACCACACTCTTTAGCTCACTGTCTGTGCTATACAGGCCCTTCTGCCCCCAAAAGCCCTCAACTCCAAAGAAACATTGGACCCTGAGAAGTCAATAGCGAACAATGCTTTGTTTCCAGTGGCTGTGTGAACTTTCGTAAATTTTTCAACTTGCATTTTAAAATTTACTACTGGTAGTTGATTTTCTTTTTAAATTTGTTAAGCTGTGAAATAGAACTTTACATATATTTACTTTTATTATTTAAAAAACGTTCTATATATTTTTTTAAAAGAGATGTTAAATTCGCAAGCACGGCGAGTTTATACACACAGTTTCTATTAACCGAGATTTCCGATTCCGATTTACTAACAGTCCCAATTAGCTCCGATAATCGAGGCTGCTCTGTATAATTAAAAAATCAATGGCGATGTTACTGTAAACGGGTTTCCCTTTACTGAGGGATTTCAAAACCGAATCAGCTGATGTTAGTTGCTGTTTCCCTGCTTGATTAAATAAGATTAGTTAAACATTTGAAAATTACCAAATATAAAAGGAACTAAGTCAACAGAGTCTTTGCTTTATGGTATTTTTTAACAACGCTATAAGAAAATGATTTTAAATAAGAGATTTTAAATGTAACGTTTTAAATCTGACATAATTTTCACCAAACTTTCCTTTCTCTTTGTAACATTCAACTGAAAATATTTTTATTATTAGAAAGATAATATTATTATTTGCGCTACCTTAAAATTAGCAACTATAGTTAAAAATATCATCTCGAAATTTGAAATAAATCTCTCATATAAATATATTTTTTTAATTTACACTGTTTTGCAATATGTTTTGCAATGTGTTTTGTAAACTGTTTTGGCCACTTTGGCCAATATGACGTAATTTCCTCCATTTACGACTTTTAACACATATCAATGAATTTATAATTTAAAAATTTTCTTTTTCTTTTAATATTCACGTGTAAATATAATTTTTATGACGTAATTTTCAATGTTTTCCTTCTTTTAATGCGTAATCATTTAATTCTAATTTGAAAATAATTGATTATTTTATAATTTTCTTTCATTTTAAGTAAGCATGTGTAAAAACAATTTTTATGACGTAATGTTTAATATTTTCCTGCTTTTAACACGTTATCATTTAATTCTAATTTAAAAGGATTTTTTTTCTGTTTATAATAGTCACGTGTGAATAAATTTTTAATTTAAAGGATATATTATTCTTTGCGCTGTTTTAACATTCGGCAACAATTTAAAATAACCTTTTCTAAAATATGTAAAAAATATCTCTGGAAATTCTGAAAATTTTAATTTAAAATTGAAATAAAACGTCAAAAAATTAGGCAAGTTAAAAATAATAAATGCAATCTGCAAACTTCGAGTTTCTATTGAATGATTAAATTGAATGAAAATGATTAAATTCCCATGTATATATTTTTTTTTCCTATGAGACTTTTTTAATGAGACAATTTTATCCAGATTTAACATTAAATATCTCTTAAAATAATTCTTCGATTTAAAAACTGTTTATTCAACGTTTTTATCAAACATTTCTCTATAATACTACGCAATTGCGTCAAAAGATGGCGACACCAGAATTCTGATATGCTTATTATGTAAACTGTAAATATTGCAAAGTTAAATAAAAAGAATTGTCTCGGGGTTATCAAACTTCATTGATATTTATAAATAAAACATTTCAACTAAATTATTTATTATAAAAGAATTATTACATCACAATAGCTTTTATGCAAGGAAAATAATAATAATAATAATAATAATAATATGGATGTCAGTGATTATATATGGATTGACCGTCATAATAATAAAAAATGATATTATAAAAAGAAGAGCTGAAATGAATTATTTTTTTACGTTTCTGATCGTGTGATTTATATTCAAATAATAATTATTAATGTATATTTTTTGTAAAGTGATTGAAATTAAATATATTTATAAAATTTATGGTAATATTTTTATTGTTGAAAAATTGCCAAGAAATAATCATCATCAAATTGGCATCATTATAATTGTAATTTTATTTAACTTAATAGCAATTAAAAAAATTACAAAGGAACTGAGAATAATGGTCAACTAGCAGACTTTAAAAAAAAAAAAAAAAAAAAAAAAAAACATTCACATGTGAAAACACGTACTAGTGAGTATCGAACTGTCTATCCTAATGTCAGTAAACGATGGCCCTTAGCCACTCAGCCAGTGGGAAGACAAAATTTTTCTCCCCAAAAGTGGTTAAAAAGAAAGCATGTGTATGAATACAGTGTCATGCATTTTCGGTGAAATTTCCATAGAATGGCGAAGAAATATAGTCCGATTTTTCATGCGCATTATAAAACGAACGAGTCTTGCTGGAAACAAGTAAATTGTTATTTGGTTCATCTGAAACATATTTATTTGATTTTGAAAAAATCGCCCGTGTCATTTTCGAGAGAAAAAAAAATCGAATTATTTAACGAACGAGAGTTTTCCCAGAAAAAAGAAAAGTGTTATTCACCTCGCCTTAATCACATTTATATTATGTATCAATTTAAAAATAATCGTTAGAACCGTTTTCGAGATTTTCAAATTAGGAACTTCCTCGATATTATACCAACGTTTTCACTTTAAAAATGGCTATTTAGATCTCAAAATATACTGCACGTAGAAATGCAAAAATTTCAGTATACGATTAGACTGCAGATATAAGACTGTTCTAGAAAATGCAGAACAATAAGACATATATCTGCTGAGTTATTAAAAGGCGGCTTTTCGCGTTTTCTTTGATGTCGAGTTAGCTGTATATATGAGTTCCGCCATCTACGAATTCTATGATACGATACGATACGATACGATTTTAGGCTTAAGTCTGCGTCACTCGAAATACTACCGTCTTCCATGATGTATGGTCAGAGAAAAATGTCTTTTTTGGAAGGAAATGGGCTTTGCTTGCTTTTTTCGTCTATTTTGAACTTCGAATAATATTTTCTTATACTATTCTCCGATTTTCTACAAAGGTCTTTACAAATTCAGTGAAGCCCCGCCCTCTTTATTTCGGAATGTCAATGGTTACTCCTCTCTTTTCCTCTTTCTGTGTTTACTATCTTATCTTACCCCAAAGCGATATAAGTAAGAGTACAAACTTAATACTGGAAACGGGCTTAAATTAACACAGTTGCGTCATCTTGTGGACGAGGTGATAATCCACATATGCGGGCTTTTAGTGTGACGTGATATATGACAAGTACCTACCATCTGCGAATATTTTCTAAATCTTTAATCACCCGTGGAACTGAATTTTGTCTACCACATTTATTGCAAAACAGTGGCGCAGTGAGAGGGGCGTCCAATTGCACTTGACACCGCAAAGTTTTCTTCACCTTCGCAGATGCATGCCAGCTATTAATCAAGATGAAAAAAACTTTACAATTTTAGTGGTGTCAAGTAAGAAAACAGTTAGGCATCTGCCTGTAGTTTAACCCCGTCCACTACGTGGCGTGTGACCTTGATTGGTGTGACCTCTCCCATTAATGATAAAACGCTTACTTATATCGCTTAGATCTTATCCTCTTTTATTATGTAGTTGCTTTTAGCGCACCACCTATACATTTTTCCCTTCTTTTCCATGATGTGCTAGACCGTTACTCATGTACAGGGCGTGGATTTGTTTCGCAAATGGGAAGCCCACTGATGTGTCTACAGTTAACTGTTTAATTACAATAAATATAACGTTTGAAAATAGTGGTAGCGAAATTGGAAAATTTTAGAAACGTTCTGAGTCCTAGATTACATTACTAGAATTCCGGAAAATCGTGTTACGGGTTATTTTATTATTATTTGCAGAGAACCTCATTTCTAACACTTATCTTACAAAAAACGACATGCCTATCAATAATATCTAACAGAAAAGATAATATCATGGTATGCGGTAGGTGCTTGACTTACGGAGGGGAATAAACAAAGCGATATAAGTAAGCGTGCAAGCTTAATGCTGGAATCGGGCGTAAATTAACACCGTCGCGCCATCTTGTGGACGATGACAAATGTGATAATCCGCATAAGCGGGCTTTCAACGTGGTGCATATTTTCTAAATCTGTAGTCACTCGTGGAAATGAACTCCGTTTGCCACATTTATTGCAAAATAATGGCGTACCGATAGAGGCATCCAGATGCAATTGACGCCACGAAGCAAAGCGATATAAGTAAGCGTCCTATCTTAAATTGGAGAAGTAACCGCAAAATTAAAAGCGAGGTCACATCAATCAAGGTCATGCGCCACGTAGCGGATGGAGTGTGAACTACAGGTAGATACCTAACTGTTTTCTTACTCACACCACTAAAATTTTAAAGTTTTTTTCAGCTTGGTTAATAAGTGGAGTGACTGTTACAAGGCGGAGAAAACTTCGTGGTGTCAAGTGCATCTGGATGCCCCTCTTGCTACGCCATTATTTTGCAATAAATGTGGCAAACAAAATTCATTTCTATGCGTGACACTAAAAACCCGCGTGTGTGAATAACCACTCCGTCCATAAGGTGGCGCAACTGTGTTAATTTACGCCTGCTTCCAGCATTAAGTTTGTTCGCTTACTTATAACGCTTTGGCATAAAGAGTTCCTGTGTATCTTGTCAACGAACTAAAATTTCGTGACTGGTTAATTTTTACGGAAGTTAGTGTTTATAATGTGGACAAATAGTCAGGGAAGAGGCAGAAAGTCAAATTTACTGATTTTAGTTCCTGATGAAATTTATAAATTGCGGACAATCTGAATCAATAAAAAAAAAGAACTATGAAAAATGAAATCATGAATTCAAAAGTTATGCGAGAGCATATATTCAGATACACTGCAAGAAAAGTAAAATCTTACCAATGTATAATATAACCAGGAACAAAATTATAGTGTAACCCATTCCAAGTTACTCACAAGTCTGAAAATAGTTTCTTTATTTTCAGAATGTCCGAAAGAAGAGATTTTTCATTTTAAAGAAGTATTAGTTAAAAGAAGGTGATTCTCTGAGTACCTCTTACCGTACATTAACACATTGAGAGATATTTGTAGCGCAGGCTGTGTACACTTTACTTATTAGGGCACCGTGTGTAAAGCCGGTTGTAACGCTACACAACATATTAACCGTCGCAGTGTTAAGATGGGGTCAATTTGACCCCATCTGGACATTTAGACTTATTTAGAATATGTATGCTAAAATTACTTTTTTAATTATCCTATAAAGGTCTGTTTCATAATTTTGTCTACTTAATACGTTTCTCATAGTTAATTATTTTTGTTTATTTGTAGAAATTGCGAATGGGGTCACATTTAACCCCAACTTAGGCAATCAGGGAATAAATGAAAGTTTCCTATCATTTATCAGTTTTCAAGAAAGAGAATCTTCGGCATCCTGTCAAGTGTAGTTCACAAAATGGCGCTGAGGGTACAGCGTTATCATGCAGTGTAGGCGTCTCCCTCAATTTCGTTATTTCTTGTTACTTGTGTTCAGTTGTGTGTAAATTTTGCTATTCAACGAAATAAATCGTTGCTTCGTATAAACATTATAATTACCTATGGGTAAAAAGGGGGGGCTTAAATTACCTATGAGGTCATCCCTTTTTAGCCCTTTGAGGGGCGCCGTTTGCAGTCTGCAAACGGTTAATTTTAATGTGTAAACTGCCAAAAGGCACTAGTAAATTTTTAGTACAATTTCGATTTCATAATATACGTGAAAAAAAAAAAAGCTGTTGATTATTTTCAAAGAAATTTGTTTGTTAATTGTGGTGCGAATTAATTATTTGAAAGTTTTTTTTATTAAAAATGCCTTGCCCCTGAAAGGGTTAAATCCTAGTAATTTAAGTAATATTTTGAAGTTAGTACTGCGAGGGATACTTATTAAATTTTTATGCATGGCAGTTAGATAATGTCATTTTATTCAAGTGCCATGCGTACCGCCAGCTGTCATGCTGTGAAACGGTATACGAAACATATACTTTACAAAAACGTTTCACGAATTTAGTAAAAATGAATAAAATGTTTGGTTAATATTTCAAGGGCTGGATTGCACAGCGCAAACACTGTATATTAATTCCGAAATGACAAATAGCATCAACTATTTTCTGATAAAATTTTCCGGTGATGCGAAGCATTTATTTATTTTCTAAGAAAATCGCCTATAAATTCTGGTGTGAGCCAATCATTTCAGCATTTCACAAACGAAATTATTTTCTAAAATACTTCTAACAATGGTAGCTTAGGAAACTTTTATATATGGTTGTCTTTAGTGTTAGCAGGTGTCCTGCGTAATTTGGGGCTCCAGATGCACTGGAAATCAATAATTTCGTACAGTTTATTTTTCTATCTTTAAGCACAGATAGTTCTGTCATTAAATAAGGGGAAGAAATTTACTTAAAAACCTGCTGTAAAAGGAATTTCGAGACACGATTTAAAGCTTTATCTACGGCATTATGATCTGCTGCATCTTTTTTTCATTTAATTTTTTTTTTCAGTTTCTACAATGAAAATTAAAGGATAAACATAGAAAAATACTCACCCGTGAGAAATTTAATTATTTAGAGGTAATTAATTACAGTGGTACTTTAAAGTACCGTCAGTACACTATGACTAAGATATCGCAACAGAAAACCAACAAGGTATTTCAACTGAAACCAGAAAATATTTTCGATTTAATAAACATGTAAAATACAGGGTTTTTTTTTTTTTTTTTTTTTTTTTTTTTTTTTTTTTTTTTTACAAATAAATCGCTTGTCAAATTCCGGTGCAATACATTTATTTCAATACTTTAGAATTGAAAATGCTAGAGTATTGAAATTGCTCCTGCAAGGGTTTTTCAAAAAAAAGACCGATTTTTTTAAGTTTCGATCTTGTTAGCAGACTTTTAGTTATGCCACGTGGATATTTCAGAAACAAAATGTTCTCTCGCATCTCCAAATATTTAACATATGAATTTAAATATGCCATTTCTAGCATAGCAAAAACGAGCCTATGCCACAAATTTTTCGATTTCCTAAAAAAAAAATAACAATGAAACAGAAAAGAAATACCAGGGAAATAATTACTACACTACATTTTAATAATTACATTAAAGCAGATGAAAATGATGTATAACTACACAGACCAAAAATAAACAAGAAGATTTTCTCCAAGACGTGTACTGACGGTACTTATAAGTACCACCGAGTAATTCAACTGTTAAATTAAATTCATACATCGTTCACCTAAAATAGCTAGTCAAATTGTTTTCTAAGATCATAGTGAACACATAAAAAAATCCAACACTTATCTTATATCCTTTACTGTGTTTGCAGCAATAAAAAGACGAGCGTGACTATCTATACAAAATGACGGCACAAACCCATCGTCTGTGTCGAAGATAGCCTCTGCCCTCTCTAAAATAACAAACCTCGAACTACTGCTGTCATGTTTCGGATAAAGTGGAGTTAAAAGAGCGTTTTTTTGCAAAGTACCATTAGAATATTAGTAATATTCCCTATGGTATAAAAGTTTAAAGTGAGTGGTACTTATAAGTACCGTCAGTGGATAAAGGGTTAAGCAGGACACCTGGCAATTCTAGTGGAACTTAACCCTTTCAGGGGCAAGCATTTGCGTTTCTGTAATGTTGAATTCACACCGGAAAATTCGAAAAAAATAAGTTTCAAAATAAGAAAAGCAATTTTTCGACTTTTTTTCCACCAATGATAAAAAGGTAACATTTAATTAAAAGTTTCGGTACTAATTAGTTATCCCGTCGACCAATTTCGCCAATTTATATAAATCGCCAAACCACTTGTCAAATTATACAAATTGACCTAATTTTTATTTTAAATAACGGAAGAACCAATAAATTAGTATAACATTAATACAAATGAAACGTCGAAATAAAAATCACTTGATGACGTAAAAACGTGTAACTTTCTTAAAGTCAAGTGAATGTGACATTTACGATCATCCATTATTGGCATTTAATCTTATAGTTTGGAGATAGATTTTTGGTCGACGGGATAACTAAGTAGTACCAAAGTTTCTGGCGTACATCATAATTAAAACTATATCCCACCGCCCCTGAAGGGGTTAACACGTTAATCAGTTTTAAAAAACTACAATATCTGTTATTTGGCTGCCATCAAATCTGAACTTAGCATTCTCAGCGGCATAACTAAATTTATGTATGGAAAAGTAACGAATTAATATTATTTTTAATTTTAAGGTCAATGCTGTTTAATTTGTTTGTCTGTTAAATATATTTGTTGAACATGGAAATATTTACTTGAAAATAACATTAATATTAAAATAAAACATTATTCTGTTACTGTTACACATATAAATTCGGCTATGAAGTTGAAAATTTTTAGTTTTAGTAAATATGAACTGGTTTAAGAAAACCGATTAATGCACTGTAAAAGAACATAGGAATTTTTTCAGAAAATTACGGGGGAGAAAAACTCTGCTTTTTATATATGTCTTTTTGCAGTTAGTGTTAATGTTAATGCTATTTATTTAAATTGTTTGTCTATTAAATATATTAGTTGATCATGGAAATGTGTACTCGAGGATAACACTAACATTAAAATATAAAATTATTTGACTTCTGTTACGCATGTAAATTCGGCTATGCAATTGGAACATTTTTTGTTTTAGTAAAGAAAATCTGGTTTGAGAAAACTGATTATTGCACTGTAAAAGATATTTGGAGGCTTTTCAGAAAATTACGGGAATAAATAAAAACTCTGTTTTTTATATATGTCTTTTTAAAGTTAGAAATTCTAATAGTTTCTGAAGTTTCTAAGGAAGGCTTTTCAGCATCGTGGGTAACTCGCAAGAGGTTACATTATATTTTGTTTTTGGTTATATAATATTTCCCTTTATTAAAAAACATTGGGCTTTTTTTTACATTGTAAGGAAAACTTAGAAATGAATTCCGTACCCTCCTTTGTTTGGTAATAAAAGTATTTTTTATACAATGAACCATGTAGCAATTTGCAAATGTATATAATAAGAAAGTTAAATTCAAAATTTCAAAAATTCGCCTTATAAAAGCAGTGAATTTTCGGAATGTTTATTCTAAATAAGTTATTGTAGTATTTCAAAAATTTTTAAACAAATGTTGTTACATATTGCTTATTTCATACTTTTTTTAGAGATAAGACATAGTCACTTGGAGATAAGTGCACTTTTTAACCAGTTCAGGTTCGTCATCTTTTACACGAGTTTTATTTGTTTGGCACCACTTCTTGTGGATGATGTAAACTCCTGCTTTTTCATAATCGGGATGAGGACTAATTTTACTGTCGCAAGCGGAGTTAAGTCCATTTCTCTGCAGTAAAATTGATCCTATTCCCGATTATGAAAAAGCAGGAGTTTACATCATCCCATTCAGCGCAGAACAGCATAAGAGTTTATTTTATATTGGTGTGGCATCTCGAAAATTTAAGGAAAGATTAAAATAGCACATTTCTGTTATCAAGTTTGCCAAACCAAATACAGCTTTATCCAGTTTGCTTCAAAAAGAAAATATTAAGATAAACTTCGAAAAAGGTAAAATTATCATTTCAACGTCTAACCATTATTGGCCAATAATCCGTGAATCCATTGAAATTTTACTTAGAAGTTATAATGTTTGTAACGATGTCATTTCCTGTAACATTCCCGCAATTTGGTACAATATCCAAAATATTTCAAGACTTCCTTATAATATGAACTGATCTTTTCACTCTTCTGCAGAGAAATGGACTGAACTCCGCTTGTGCAGGCGTACTATTTTTGTTTTTAAAATGTATTTCTATTCAGTCAGTCATCATTTTTCCCTTTGAAAATGAACGCGTGTGTGTTCGGAAGATCTCTGGGTTGCATTAAATAATATTTTTATATGTTTGTGTCACCTTTTATTTAGCTATATGTATATTATATTTTTTTGTTTTACTACAATATCGTTAATATTTTCACATCACAGATTTTTGATAATTTTCTAGCGTGAATGTTTCTGTGAAAAAAAGAATAATAACTTATTTACAAAGGATATTTTTTCTAAATAACAAAAATAACCATTCCTAAAAAATATGTATAAAAGTAACTAGAATAAAATAAACAGTATTATTTTTCATAAACATTTATATAACTTCCTGCGACAGTGATGGGTAGTAATTTTCATGCTAATAAATATGTTTTCCCAAAGAAGTAGAAAATAATCTATGAAAATGCAAATGACATTTGCAATAAGATAAAAAGAACTTCTTAAACACACCATAAAATATTTAATAAATGCGCAAGGCCTTTCGAAATAACTAGTCTTTCTTCATCAGACGTAGAGAACATGTCCGTCCTACTCCTTTGAAACTTCTTTGAGCGTTGAACTACTTTGCAAGACTGGAACAGTCTTTTTGCTTTTTTCATAGTAGTAGGAAGTGTTCTCTGCGCCTGATGAAGAAAGACTAGTTCGTTCGAAAGGCCTTGCGAATTTATTAAAATTTTTATGACTTTTTAAGAAATTATTTTTATTGTAGTATTTCACACCAGATTATTAATTATTTAATGTGATACTTTAAATTTTTTTATCGTTAAACGTCAATATCCTGCCGTTAAGCTAGACTGAAGATTTTGACACTGATGATTTTGAAAACGCAGAGAACCTTATTCTGCATTTCTTTATCATACATAAACGCTTTGAAAGACATAATCTAATTTTTAGATGATTAATTAACAATTGAAACTATTATCAATTTCATCATTTTTTATTGAAAAAACATATTTTTATTTTAAATAATTTTCTTTTATTTATTGTTTGTTGTCAACTTGGCGGATAATAATTATATATAATTAATAATTTATATATTAAGAAACACTAATGTGGTCGTAATAATCCAGGTTCTATTTGCTGATACAAATGAATGACCATTCGCTTATGCATGTGCTTATTGAATAATTTTCTGATACACAGCAAGCTGTCTTATACAAATAGTAAACCATTAATTATTAGCTTTATCGCATTCCATTAACTACTGAATTACACGACATATATCTTGGATTGTTTCCCAGCATACATCAGTTAATGGTACTATACATATAATGAATATATCATCATAAATCGTAAATATTGAATTCTAGAATATCAAAATAAAATACTTACAAGTAACGGGGTATGTTTCGCCCATTTTTTTACTTTAATGCTCGTAAACTGTGTTTGATATGAAATAACATTTAATTTTCCTATATATTCTATTTTTTTACAGCGTGAAAATATTACATAGATATTGAAAGATTTTTGAACAAGTGTTTTATCATAACTATGTCTAAATCCTCTTAACTTCAGAGAAGTATAACCCATTAAATTAAACACAGATATACTTACGATGCATATTATATTTACTTTTCTAACTAATTTGTTTAGTACAAATCATGTTTATTTAATCTGGTCGTTAACTAAAGTTAAATATTTCGCCATATTTAAAACTCACATGTTACAGTTTAATATTTATTTTCATACTTGGGAAAGTCAATTAAAAATTTTAAATCTATTCTTTTTAAACCCCAAAAGTTGGATATGGTAGCTTAAGAAGACCCTCTGAAAAAATAACCGTATTTATGTAGCAGAATCCATTTCATTGGTGATTATACATAAAATATAGATATTAAAGATTTTAAAGCTGCTATTGCTCTAGTTAAAAAGTTAAAATTGTTCTGGATTCTACAGCACATCTGTTTGGATTTGTACTTCACATCACTTATAGATACGTATTTTTATAGTCACAGGGTTCGTACTCATCAGGTGATTTAACCCTTTAATTCTCGCTCCCGTGATATTCACGGCCTGTGTATTTTATTCCGATTATTTTATTCCCGCCAGTTTTATAAAATAGTGTAAATAACTTTATCATGGTATAATTTTACCTGTCATTAAATACGGCGACTATTACTTTTTCAAAAAATGGTGCCAATAAGAGTTTGAATTTTTAAACCGCAATTTAATGCGACCGTTAAGTGGATAAGGGAATTGGATACCAGAATTTTCGTAAAGTAATACCGCCATATTTAAACAAAAAAATTGATTCATTAAATGTGGAAAAGATTTCTTTTATGAAAGAAATTGGTATTCAAATATCCCGAGGCGTACAAACTTATATTTATATCCAAGTGAAATATAACATTACAGTTCTTATTTTAAACTTATTTATCTAAAATATGCTATTCATTACTGAAATGCTGTTATCTATTGTTAGTTTAGCCCCTTCGCGACGGGAGCCTTTTACGAAATTTTTAATCAATTGTCACCGTTTTTTAAAAACAGAAATTTGTGCCTTCTTGATTCGAGAAAACGCGCTGATTAAATAAGGCAAATTTTACAGTAAAATTTTACTGGTGAGGGAAAACAAAGATTCTGAGCGCTTCATGCGGCACGTATGTTTGCTCGTCCCCAAGGTATTATATTGAGTATAACCAAAATATTAAAATATGCTCAATGGTTCTAGATCAGCCATACTCAATCTGCGGCCCTCTGGTCCCATGTGGCCCGGCTACCATTTATCTGCGGCCCGAAGCGTACAACTATAAATTCATATATCGTCGCCTCAAAGCAACAGTAGAACAGTCTAGTAATAATAAAAAATCAGATGTCTGATATACTGCTACGTGCAACTCTGTTTGATTCTACTGTAACAACTTCTGAAACAAAAAGTTATGTTTAATCCTATATTTCAGATATACAGTGGTATCTCATTATCCCAACACACCCGGTTTTCACGTCACTCCGCTTATCGCGTCAGTTTTTCAAAGTCCCGATTTTCTATATATGACTTTAATGTGAATAAACTCCGGCTTTTACGTCGTTGTATAATTTTCGACTCAGGATATCCCGACGGTTTAGGAAAATTGTCCATTTTTTGTAATCCATCTTATAAGCACGGAAATTAAGCGGTAAGAAATGTCTTAGCCAAACATTTCACAAAAGTGTCTAAAATACCCATTGTCATAAATCAGAAATTTTACTTCAATCCTTTATCTGTATAAATAAACCCAAACTCTATGAATGACCCACTTAAGCTCCTGATACACGTATCAGTCTACTCGCGGCCTTTTTGTTCTGGTCAGGTGGCGCTTTCTTCTGGTTACAAAGCATTTTTCATCCGACTAAAACCGAAGCATTGCATTCCACTGAAACGATCAGAAATTATCTAACATCCATTTCTGAAACACCGAATATTGATTACAATTCATTGTATAATATTGAAAAAAGAATTGTAGGAAGCACATCTAGGTATAAGCAAACCTTAATTCATCAATATTTCATGTAACAATAAAAAAGCATGTCACCATAAATATGATTTTTATTATTTTCAATTTTGTTTTGTGTTTATTTTGATTAATAATAAGGTTTTATTACTTAAAACTTCAAGAACAGTTATGAATTTGAAATTGTGTTAAATTACTTAAGAATACAGCTTTTTATAAACCTTTTCTCCAACTCCGGTTACCGCGACACCCCACTTATGACGACAGTTTGTTCTGGTCCTTAGAGTGTCGGAACAACGAGGTTCGACTGTATTTTATAAAAATTCCCCACTGTTCCACTAGATACAGAAACAGTTTTTCAGAGCAGTAAGTCAGACATCTCTTTCTCGATTATTACTAGATGTCCTAGTGTTGTTCTGCCAACGATATATAAAAAATAATAATTGGAACGTGCATAAATGGAATTTAAGGCTTTTATTGTTGTTTTATATATTTTCATGGAAAGACAAACACCGTCCTGTTATTTATCATTAATTTAAAAAAATTACAAATCATGAATGCCGTTGTTTAATCAATTTATCTATATTTGTGCGACAGTGGTGTATACGTTTCTCAATAACAACAAAAATTAAATATTATTCCAAACTGATTAAATTTGCACTGGATATTTAACCATTTAAAAATATTAAAAAGTTTTTTTTATCGAGAAAAAGACTGATTTATTAACGAAAATCTGATTTTTTTCTTTAGAACATGTAAATTATGTATTGTTATATATTACTTTTAAAACTTATTATGTAACTAACAGTGTTTATTGGGGTTGAACTTAATCGCAATTTGTGCATATCATAATTAAAAATTGAATTTTAGTTTTAAAACCATTTGTGAGAACAGAAACGCAATGGTGACAGTTTGCTCTCCTTTTTTATTCACGAAATTCAGTTCATCCAGGAAACTATGAAAGAATTTTTTTTAATTTATATAATCAAGAAATATCTATCAATAAATAGCACAAAAATTGTTATTCGGAAATATGTCAAAGGGAAGACCTGCAGGGTTGCAGGTTCGGCTTCCATTTTTATTTCCAAATTTCAAATTCATAGCGGAAATTTTGAAAGAAGAATATTTACTTTATGTAATTACAAAATTTTTGTCATTAAAAAAAGCAAAAAATATTGTTTTTAATTTTTTTACACGAATTCGGACTTTCTGAATAAAAATGAAGGCCAAACTATCAACCCTAATGTCGAGTGTTGCCAGTCAGCTACTTTTTTAAAATTCAGATCTCCTGAATGGCACCACTTTTCCGAAATCGTAAAATTCCCCTTATTTTCGTTTTCGCTTTTATTATTATATTGCTAAATAAGGCGAATTGTACTTTTTCAAAAAAAAACTGGGCCAATCAAGAAATCTGAATTTTAAAAAAGTAGCCCGCTGGCAATGCTGCTGACACCCTGAACATAACGTAAATAAAATCAGAAAGATTGTTGCTTGGAAGTTAAGAAAACGATGAAAGATGCTATAATTTACAAACTTTTATTCGTATAAGATGGAAATTCAATTTTCCATGAATTGCTTGATCAAATAAAGGTGGAATTAAACGCCACAACATGCATATAGAATAATATGACTTATAATGCTAACACAATAATTTTTCTGGTGTAAATTTCAGATATTATCGTTATATTAATTTTACAGATTATTAAATTCTTTCAAATATTTCAGAACTTCTTTTTTTAACCGCCGTCGAACATAACCCAGATAGCATGAACATTAGCAGCAAGTTTGATTTTTTTTCTGACATTATCGTGCCGCGACAAATTTGAACTGAGAAATTCGCAGCAAATTTCCCGCAAGGTATACTATCACCCACTTGCATTGGTAGTTTTGTTATGAAACTCGTGGCAAGCCTGTCTTTAATTCACGAAAGTGACGAAAGCAAAACATCCCTGTGTTGAAAGAATAGACAATCAGCACATACGCAGAAATTGCAGACATTTTATTCCGTTGGCACCGCTTTTTCTCGACGCTATACTTATCAAATGCCAAAATAAGGCTCATACCGGAACGCACGAATATTACCTTAACTTGTCTGTGGTGATGAAAACGTTACATGCACGTTCGGTGTGTTCACATCAATAGACCTGATTAGATCTATGGACCCTTACGAAGGGGTTAAACTTAAAATGTAACGGTAGTAAACAGTTAGTGGTGTGTAAAGATTACTACTTTGCAGTATTTTTTATTTCTTGTTTGCCTTTAATTTGCAATAAATTTGATACAGCATGAATTTAACTTGCACGACAAGTTAGCTGCAAGTTCAAAGTGTGGTGACTTCGGCGTTTGTTTTATCTTGATGCACTGATGCAGTCTTGTTATGAGCTTTCAGTCTTGTCATCCTGAGCTTGCTGCTAATTTGCAAGTTTTTAAAGCAAGACCGCTGCAATTTTTCTGCAAATTAAGAATGCTGTCTGGGAAGGGGCGATATAATTTGTTTGTATAAATTACCCGTTAGCTCGCAAAAATAGAGGGTAAACGTGTTTTACGTTAGACAATTTAGGTTTCTCTGCTTCTTGAAGAAATGGAAATGGAATCGACTTCTAACTCAACCGTTTCCATTAAGCAAAAAAAAGTGCAAGTTGCACACATAATTGAAGTTATGAAAGTTTAATAATTATTCATCGTGATCGTAATAAAAAGTTATTAAATTTTTTTTATACTTAAAACAGAAGAAACATCAAACGGATGCCCTGAGAGAAAATGTGAAAAATATCAAAAACATTGAACGTGCCACCGGTCATTTTTCAGCCACTTGGAAATTTACAACTGATATGATTTATTTAAAAATTAAATAATTGTTTTAAAAATTAATCTAATCGATTATTTAAGATGCTTTTTCTTGATAGGATGGTAAATCAACTTTCCACTCTTTCCTGGATCAAGAAGATCAGTGCATTTTCACTGCAAAACATTTGTGTAAGTTTACCATGGTATCTCTGTGTAGCATTACACAAATTCTGGAGTAAGCCTTTGTGATATTTTAAAAACTTACATTGTTGGAGGATTCTTTCACAAATGTTGTGGAAACTCCCACCTGAGGCATGACTGATGGCGTAGTACCCCAAGCGCATGCGCAATGATGAATATTGTCACAGGCGACAGGCCAATCTTTATAGACTATGGAATCCAAGGTCAGGCTGTACGCTTGCGTTGAATGCAGTATACCTGTGGTGAGGCTTGCTGTCGCATGTGCATTATTAGTCTTCATTTTTTTTTAAGGATATTATAATACGTTTACATTATTAGCGTCTAGATAAATTTTCTGTTATGAAATCTTATTTTTATTTATTTATTTCTTTTTCTACTGGATGTAAAATGGGTTTTATAGTGGATTTTATATCAATAAAACCAACGGCAAATTTACTTATGGTTTATAAAATGTTTTTCACACTAGAATTTTTCTTTAAAACTATTTTACTTATTTAACTAGCCTATTTTTGCTGTGAAAGCTTTTATCCTATGTTATTGAAAAATTTCTTGTTCGAACCAACTATTATCAATCTGGAATGTGTCAAAACGACACGTCATGGTAGTTCTGGTGTTAATTCTTTCCGTCATAGTCTGGTCCCACTGCAGGACCACCTAATTTTAATTCCAAATTTACAAACGGCACCAAGAATATTTTATAAAATTTTGTTTTTGTAATGAAATTTTAAAACAGTTTTTTTTCTTAAAATTTCTATGAAGTTCGTTTGTAAATTCTGGTGTCGGTCAATCATTTCATCATTTTACGAACAGAACTTTTCTGTGCCGGAAAGAGTTAAATCTTCTTACACGTGTTAATATTGAAGACGGAACGATCAATTATTTGGGCAAGCGTTCTTTTCATATCATTGACACTATTATTTATATTCACCATATAAGTTTTGTATTAGCTTTCCTTTGTTACATCACAGAGAAATAACTTAATAATCTATTTACTGTTTATTATAATACATCTTGATTGGTTTTTAAATTACTTATACGTGTAGTAAATAAGAAAACATGTTTAATGTTGGCATTATTGCAGACTTTGTATCATAGACTCCTTTTTACAGTGCATTCTTAATGAATTATTAAATCCCTTACACAGTTTACAAAAAGAATTTATATATTCAGGGCTGCCACAGGCGACTATTTTTATATTCTGTTCACACCACTAAGATACATTTTGTTATATATTTCTCTTGCAAACGTTGTCACAGCGTATGCAGAAGTGTTTTGTTTTGAAAATGTTGTGCGAAATAAAATTAAAATATACTCGTCTGTGGCAGCCTTGTATATAATCAAACAAACTCAATGTTGAATGATGTTTTCTTTCTTGCTGATTGCTGTTATTATGGAAAAATAATTAGTAAAATGTACAATGTTGAAATCGGAAATAAATTGTAAACTGTCTTACAAACTAAATATTTACTTTTATAATCATTATAGTCAATAAAATTATTAGTTTGTTTTGCTAATAATTCAAAAGATCCAAAATAGAATTTATATGCCAGTAGCAATACACAATCTAGATATCAATATTTCTAATATTTTTTTTTATTGATAGGTAATAGTAGTTTGCCTCTAATTACATATTTCAGCATATTTTGTTATATGTAATGTAAGTCACGATACCTATATTATGAGTAGATGAGATATTGTTAAATGCACTCTGTTAATTTAATTTATTTTTTATATTTATTTTTTACTGCATCAAATTGTGATATATTTTTTATATTGAATGCATATTTGAATATTTACAAAAGATTCTGTATATTAATTTTTTTTAAATATATCAATAATATAGTTTACAAATGAATAAAATTTGGTTTAAATTAACTTGTCCAATATTGAGGCCAAGATATATAGAGCATTTTTTATTTTGCTGAATTAAAAAACTAAACTTCATTTTTTGGAAGGGGGGGGGGGATTGTTGTTTCACCCGTGTACTTTACTGTAAACTAATTTGAAGCTTTCTAGATATTAACCACAACCTTTTTTTATTAAAATATAGTATATGTATTTTTTTCAAAATGTAATGCATTTAAAAATTTATTTTAAAACATTATGAAAAGGATCATACGATACTGAATCAGCATTAAGATTAACTATAATCATATCTTATTTACATGCACATATACAATAATAACAATACTAATTCAATATACTAGCAAACACCGCGGCTTTGCTCGCGTAATAGTTGAAATATGCCGAGTGATATTTGTATGACTATTTTTTATTAGAAGAAATTATACTTTTAGGAATAATTCAAAAATTACAAATTAAGCCATAGTTTGACTAAACTTAATTATTACACTGCAATAGACAGAAATGAGATTTCAATTAATAAAAAGAATTAAAACTAATTCTAAATAAATGATAATTTAGAAAGTATTTTGAGGTTTTTATGCTAGTTTCATACGCTTATTTCACTATTCATTTGGAGCTTTGAATTTTTTAGAAACCATCTTTTTAGAACACATTTACATCTTAAAATTAACCATCATGTCAAATTCCAAGCTTCTTGTCTAACATACCACTATCTCTCTGGTGTTAGTGGCACCAACATAACATACCTATGTTGAAACTGAGACTGTCACCATTAACTTGCCAACATGACCTTGAAATCGGTTTGATATTTCCTAGTATTGTATAGTAAACGTAATTTAGATGTGATTAAAGGCTTTTTTGTTGTTCTTGTCAAAGAGGTGGTAGTGGCACCGGTATAAAATACAGCCTGTGTAGGATCACCCTTGATTCGCAACCATAATTTTTGTAATCGGTTTATTATTTCCTGAGATTGCCTAGAAATCATAATTTAGGACTCTTTTAGAATGCTTTTCGCTCCTTCCCTTCGCTTCACCCCTTTTAAATTTCGAATTTATTTTCAACTGATCTTAGAGGACATTTACATATTTTAAAATTTCTTTCTGCATAAAAATACAAGAAGAAAATCCTTAAATACCTAAATCAGCTTTGAGGTCATTGTGGGGTAAAACACGGCATGCTTGTGTGAACAACGTGCTTTTTCTACTTTGCTGTTTTTATAAAACAAGTACAGGAACAAACAGCGTGTAAAAAATGACTTAAGGTTAAAATTAGTCCAGTTTAACTCTGATATAGTTAAACATCTTAAACGAATGTCAGAAACCTCACTGATTGTAAAGTTGTGTTTTGATAATAATTAGACGTATTTTTCATTATCTAATATGTGTCTTGTTTTAATTATTATTGCACTTACATACATTGGGATTACCAATTCTTGGCATTGTCTAAATATCTTTGTCTGTTTCAAAAAAATAAAACCTAATCTGTCGATTTCAGAAACATTATTGAAATTGTTGTATAGAATCCGCAAATTTTTAAACAAATAAATAAACAATATTCGCTCGTTTACTAGTACAACATTTAATGCATGCATTTAAAATTAAAGTCGATCGGAATGTAAAATAAAATTAGTGTCAAATTAAATGAATGAAATATTTGTATTTTAAATAACATCATGACTGCAAAGTAATAAAGAGAACATTTAGAAAATGTATCTTCTGCGTTCGGTAAACGAAAAAATAACTTAAAAATGATTAATTTATTTATAATTAAAATCTATACATATTCTAAGCCTTCATAAACGTTGTATTCTCATTGGGAATACATCCGTGTATATAATTTTTATAATTTTAGCACACCAGGAATTGAGTAAAAAATGAGTCTATACAATTCTATCTTCACATAAGTTAACTAATTTTTATGCGTCAAATCGAGCATAATTAAATCAGCGACATTAGATAGTATATATTAAACTCTATACTTCGTCTTTTTAATAAAATAAAATAAAAACACGTACAGGGCTCGCACCGTTCCTAAAATTTTCGTACTTTGCTACCACTAAATAAAAACGATAATAACTTGTATAGTTGTTCTATTATAGATTTTAAAGGAATGTACCACGAAGAATTCTTATTTAAAATACTGGTAGCAAAGTGCGAAAATTTTTGGAACGGTGCGAGCCCTGCACGTAGCTAACTTGATTAACTCTTTGGAAAACGAAAGAGATGAATTCTGTCTGAAAGAGTATTTTTCTTAGAATTTCGAAATCTGCAGGTATTAGATGGCCAACGTTTTGCCATTTTTAAAAATAATACCAGAGTTCTAAAAAACAATGTTTTTATTTAAATAATTAACTATTATAAATAAATTAAATAATCGAAAATAAAAATAATAGAATATTGTGTATTTTCGACATATAAATACTACAAACAATTGAAAGCACGGCGTGTGCGCTTGTGCAGTTATTTCATAGATATAACAATTTATAGATCACCCCAAAACAAGATAACAATTAGGCATCTTGCTGTATTTCAACCCTGTCTAATGCGTGGCGTCTGACCTTGATAAAAATAACCTCGCTTTTAATACTTCGGCTACCTCTCCCATTAAAGATTGGACATTTACTTTAAATCCTTCTTAGGTTGGAAATCGTCTTTTAAAGTAGCATATTATGACTTACATATCTAACACAATAATTTTATTTGTGTGAATCAGAAAAATACCGCGTTATGCATTTATTTTACCACTCCCTAAATCTTTTCAAAAATTTACGAACATCTTTTTTTAACCCTTTCCGGCACAGACTATTTTTATTGTAAAATGATGAAATTATTAATTGACACTGGAATTTAAAAAAGACTTTTTTAGATATTAAAAACATGTTACTTTACATGTTCATTGTAAAAGTAAAATTTTATTAAAATATTCTTGGTGCCGTTCGAAGTTTGGAATTAAAATTAGGTATTCCGAACTGGCCATCTGTGCCTGAAAGGGTTAATTGACTTCCTAAGAAGGCTATATAAGAAGGCTATATAATTCGATTGTATTTTTACGTGAGACAATTTCTATTGCTCTAATGCCTGCAGAAAAACGGCGTCGGCTTCGAATTCAACCGATTCAATTAAGCAAAAAAAGTACCAGTTGCACTAAAAAATAAAGTTATGAAAATTTAATAACTATTCATCGTGATCGTAATAAAATATTATTAAAAAATAATGAAAAATTAGGAATGAAAAATTTGGTCGTATTGTTCTAAAGATTGGTTTAGATAAGAAATATGCAATCTGTTTGCTTTTCTTTTTGTCCAGTTTGATATAACTCATGTGATGTTATGCGTCACTTTTCGCTTTCAGATTTTTTTAATGTCTAATTCGATGACCAACACGACGTTGCTGAGTCCCGGGTTAAGAACCTTAAATATACATTTTTGTCCGGCACGCATTTGATGTTGGAGGGCCTCTACAAATATGAGTTTGTATGTTTTTATAATTTTTAAGGAAAATCTGCCCGAATGAACCTAGAGTTGGGTCCACCACTGCCTTCGGCAGCATACACTGGGAGTACAACACACGAGCCTGTCTTATTTTGTAAACGAAAATCGAATTTATATGACTTTAAATTTGTGAAAAGGAAATCCCGTTGTGGGAACACCTTCGAAAAATTTTCTGATTTAATTTCCTACGTTTATATACATTAAACATTCAATTCTGACCGACATTTTCAGATTAAACGTTAGAACAATGAACGTAGCCGCGTTCGACATTCTTTTAAAACACGAAAAGATTTCATTCAGTTTGGACAACCTGTCTCGAACACACGGCCCTTTTAACCCTAGAACTACCGAAAATTTTACTCAAGTTTTATAAAAATATTACACATCAGAATTCTTATTTAAAACTATTGAACTTATTTACTTAACTCATTATTGTATGGTTTACATATTTAGTTTATTTTAAAGAAATTTCTGGTTAGAATAAATATTTCGAATGTACCCATCGGGTCCATTGGACCCGTCTGGTAGACGGAGGGTTAAAACAAAAAATAATATTTGGAAAGGATTTTGCTAAAGAAAATTAGCAAAAAATCCTGCGAATTCGTAAAACAACTTGCAGATAATACAATTTTTAGATAGAAAAATATTGATATTTTAACCCTTTCGAGCGCGGACTCCTTAAAAAGGGACACCTAATTGCAATTCCAAAAGTGACAACGTCACCAAGAATATTTTATTAAAATTTTCCTTTTATAATGTAAGTGAAAAAAGCAAGTTCTTATTTTCTAATAACTCCTTATATACCTTCTGGTGTCAGTCCATTATTTTATCAGTTTATAAACAGAATTAGTGCGCGCTGGAAAGGGTTAAAGCCCATTGAGCTCTGATGGGTGAAATTCTTCCCACTTAATTTTAATCTCCAAATGTCACATGGGTACCGGAGTATTGAACCAAATTTACTTGAAAACAGATTACTGCATTTTCTCGTGTATATTATAAGCCGGATCTTTTCTTTACAATATACTTATGCCAATATGACATTTGGGCATTTTGAAGAAATTCACCCCAGAGCTCAAAGGGTTAAAGTAGTATAATACGACTTATACTGTAACACAATATTTTTATTTGTGTGAATTAAAAATAACATCGTTATGCTTTTTTGCAGCTTATTCAATTCCTTAAAAAATTAACGAACATACTTTTTAACTGTACATAAGAGGCTATATAATTTGTTTGTATATTTTTATCCGACAGTTCGCAAAAAAATAGAGTGTAATGTTTTTTACCTTAGACAATTTAAACTTCTCTGTCCCTCGAAGAAATTGAAATGGGATGGGCTTCGAACCCAAGCGATTTCATTAAGCAAAAAAAGTGCAAAAGTGCAAGTTGCACACATAATTGAAGTTATGAAAATTTAATAATTGTTCATCATGATCATAACAAAATGTTATTAAAACGAATATTGTTATTATGCTGAAAACAGAAAAATGGTAAAGTGGATGCCCTGGGAGAGGTTGTAAAAAATATCGGAAACACTAAACGTGGCCCGGAAATATTTAATCGACTTGGAAATTTGCAAATTTACTTACTAATTGAAAAATTGTGTTAAAATTCTGATCTAAGGGGCTGTGCATGTATAACGTTATCACTTTTTTGGCACTTTTGAACCCCCTCCCCCCCCTTACGATATCATACGTTATCATCCCTCGAATACCCTACCCCCGTAATGATATCGTTATCAATGTCTAAAAATTCTTTTCATTTTTGAATTTTGTTTTTTTTTTTGCTTGGAGTGATATACAAATATGGTTACATTTAATTTTCGCATACTTTATTGATTCATATGAAGAGAACTCAATAAAATATCACTTTATATACGAAAAAACTTTTTATCAAATAACACTTAAAAGAAATAGTTACTATTTAAAAGTATTTTATAATAGCTTTTTGTTACATAATACATTCGACAGTAATAATGTTTTCTTGCACTTGACACCGCATGGTGGGGGGGGGGGGGGGGAGACAGAGAGCTTCTTATCACCAAAACAGGTTGAATACATTCTTTCTCTTTTATTTCTTAGTAAACAGAGGTATCATTTGAAACACACTTCGCATATGGTTTCTCGAACAGCGAATTATATATGCATACACATATGACAGAAGAAATAGGAAATTTGAAATTAAATAATTTTATAATCATTTAATGATTTTAAAATAACTTTGTACTTTCATAAAATAGATAGCAGACTAAAAAAGGATAACATTCTATTTTGGTGTAAAGGCTAAGTTATAAATAAAAAGAGGAAATTTTGGTTGGATCAAAAATGATAACGATATCAAAAGACTAACCCCCCCCCCCCCCACAGCCCCTACCTAAAAGCGATTATTCAAAACACTGGCTTTCGATAGGATGGAAAATTAACTTTCCATCCCATTTCCTGATCAAGAAACCAACAACTTACAGAAACTAACCATAATTTGTAGCATATTATGACTTATACTTCTAACGCAATAATTTTATTGGTGTGAAGTTGAAATAATATCGTGGTATGCATTTATTTTACAGCTCTTTAAATACTTTTAAAAATTTCCGAACATCTTTTCCGTAGATGCCCATATCTCTTAATTATTCAGGAGCCTAATCGAAGTCAAATTTGATTCCGACCGGAACTTTTACTTAATTAAATATATTAAAATGAAAACTATTAGATGCTTCCCGGAACCAAGACAGATCTCCCTGTATATACTTCGCCGATTTAAACATATACTGGATAATAGACTCCTGAATAATTAAAGAATGTTGGCATTTATGCTTTTCGAAGAATTCTTATTACGACTTTCAGAAAATATAATTTTTGAAAAGTAAATATTGAGACATCGTAAAAACCTCACAGTCAAAACATACGACAAAAACACAGTCAAAATATATACAAATTTGAATTGAGAAATTCGCAGCAAATTTCCCGCAAGGTAAACTATCACCCACTTGCATTGGTAGTTTTGTTATGAAACTCGTGGCAAGCCTGTCTTTAATTCACGAAAGTGACGAAAGCAAAACATCCCCGTGTTGAAAGAATAGACAATCAGCACATACGCAGAAATTGCAGACATTTTATTCCGTTGGCGCCGCTTTTTCTCGACGCTATACTTATCAAATACCAAAAAAAGGCTCATACCGGAACACACGAATATTACTTTAATTTGTTTGTGGTGATGAAAACGTTACATGCATGTTCGGTGTGTTCACACCAATAGACCTGATTAGGTCTATGGACCCTTACGAAGGGGTTGAACTTAAAGTGTAACAGTTAGTGGTGTGGAAAGATTACTACTTTGCAGTAATTTTTATTTCTTGTTTGTCTTCAATTTGCAATAAATTTGATACAGCATGAATTTAACTTGCAAGACAAGTTAGCTGCAAGTTCAAAGTGTGGTGACTTCGGCGTTTGTTTTATCTTGATGCACTGATGCAGTCTTGTTATGAGCTTTCAGTCTTGTCATCCTGAGCTTGCTGCTAATTTGCAAGTTTTTAAAGCAAGACCGCTGCAATTTTTCTGCAAATTAAGAATGCTGTCTGGGAAGAGGCGATATAATTTGTTTGTATAAATTACCCGTTAGCTCGCAAAAATAGAGGGTAAACGTTTTTTACGTTACACAATTTAGGTTTATCTGCTCCTTGAAGAAATGGAAATGGAATCGACTTCTAACTCAACCGATTCCATTAAGCAAAAAAAAGTGCAAGTTGCACACATAATTGAAGTTATGATAGTTTAATAATTATTCATCGTGATCGTAATAAAAAGTTATTAAATTTTTTTTATACTTAAAACAGAAGAAACATCAAACGGATGCCCTGAGAGAAAATGTGAAAAATATCAAAAACATTGAACGTGCCACCGGTCATTTTTCAGCCACTTGGAAATTTACAACTGATATGATTTATTTAAAAATTAAATAATTGTTTTAAAAATTAATCTAATCGATTATTTAAGATGCTTTTTCTTGATAGGATGGTAAATCAACTTTCCACTCTTTCCTGGATCAAGAAGATCAGTGCATTTTCACTGCAAAACATTTGTGTAAGTTTACCATGGTATCTCTGTGTAGCATTACACAAATTCTGGAGTAAGCCTTTGTGATATTTTAAAAACTTACATTGTTGGAGGATTCTTTCACAAATGTTGTGGAAACTCCCACCTGAGGCATGACTGATGGCGTAGTACCCCAAGCGCATGCGCAATGATGAATATTGTCACAGGAAACAGGCCAATCTTTATAGACTATGGAATCCAAGGTCAGGCTGTACGCTTGCGTTGAATGCAGTATACCTGTGGTGAGGCTTGCTGTCGCATGTGCATTATTAGTCTTCATTTTTTTTTAAGGATATTATAATACGTTTACATTATTAGCGTCTAGATAAATTTTCTGTTATGAAATCTTATTTTTATTTATTTATTTCTTTTTCTACTGGATGTAAAATGGGTTTTATAGTGGATTTTATATCAATAAAACCAACGGCAAATTTACTTATGGTTTATAAAATGTTTTTCACACTAGAATTTTTCTCTAAAACTATTTTACTTATTTAACTAGCCTATTTTTGCTGTGAAAGCTTTTATCCTATGTTATTGAAAAATTTCTTGTTCGAACCAACTATTATCAATCTGGAATGTGTCAAAACGACACGTCATGGTAGTTCTGGTGTTAATTCTTTCCGTCATAGTCTGGTCCCACTGCAGGACCACCTAATTTTAATTCCAAATTTACAAACGGCACCAAGAATATTTTATAAAATTTTGTTTTTGTAATGAAATTTTAAAACAGTTTTTTTTCTTAAAATTTCTATGAAGTTCGTTTGTAAATTCTGGTGTCGGTCAATCATTTCATCATTTTACGAACAGAACTTTTCTGTGCCGGAAAGAGTTAAATCTTCTTACACGTGTTAATATTGAAGACGGAACGATCAATTATTTGGGCAAGCGTTCTTTTCATATCATTGACACTATTATTTATATTCACCATATAAGTTTTGTATTAGCTTTCCTTTGTTACATCACAGAGAAATAACTTAATAATCTATTTACTGTTTATTATAATACATCTTGATTGGTTTTTAAATTACTTATACGTGTAGTAAATAAGAAAACATGTTTAATGTTGGCATTATTGCAGACTTTGTATCATAGACTCCTTTTTACAGTGCATTCTTAATGAATTATTAAATCCCTTACACAGTTTACAAAAAGAATTTATATATTCAGGGCTGCCACAGGCGACTATTTTTATATTCTGTTCACACCACTAAGATACATTTTGTTATATATTTCTCTTGCAAACGTTGTCACAGCGTATGCAGAAGTGTTTTGTTTTGAAAATGTTGTGCGAAATAAAATTAAAATATACTCGTCTGTGGCAGCCTTGTATATAATCAAACAAACTCAATGTTGAATGATGTTTTCTTTCTTGCTGATTGCTGTTATTATGGAAAAATAATTAGTAAAATGCACAATGTTGAAATCGGAAATAAATTGTAAACTGTCTTACAAACTAAATATTTACTTTTATAATCATTATAGTCAATAAAATTATTAGTTTGTTTTGCTAATAATTCAAAAGATCCAAAATAGAATTTATATGCCAGTAGCAATACACAATCTAGATATCAATATTTCTAATATTTTTTTTATTGATAGGTAATAGTAGTTTGCCTCTAATTACATATTTCAGCATATTTTGTTATATGTAATGTAAGTCACGATACCTATATTATGAGTAGATGAGATATTGTTAAATGCACTCTGTTAATTTAATTTATTTTTTATATTTATTTTTTACTGCATCAAATTGTGATATATTTTTTATATTGAATGCATATTTGAATATTTACAAAAGATTCTGTATATTAATTTTTTTTAAATATATCAATAATATAGTTTACAAATGAATAAAATTTGGTTTAAATTAACTTGTCCAATATTGAGGCCAAGATATATAGAGCATTTTTTATTTTGCTGAATTAAAAAACTAAACTTCATTTTTTGGAAGGGGGGGGGGGATTGTTGTTTCACCCGTGTACTTTACTGTAAACTAATTTGAAGCTTTCTAGATATTAACCACAACCTTTTTTTATTAAAATATAGTATATGTATTTTTTTCAAAATGTAATGCATTTAAAAATTTATTTTAAAACATTATGAAAAGGATCATACGATACTGAATCAGCATTAAGATTAACTGTAATCATATCTTATTTACATGCACATATACAATAATAACAATACTAATTCAATATACTAGCAAACACCGCGGCTTTGCTCGCGTAATAGTTGAAATATGCCGAGTGATATTTGTATGACTATTTTTTATTAGAAGAAATTATACTTTTAGGAATAATTCAAAAATTACAAATTAAGCCAAAGTTTGACTAAACTTAATTATTACACTGCAATAGACAGAAATGAGATTTCAATTAATAAAAAGAATTAAAACTAATTCTAAATAAATGATAATTTAGAAAGTATTTTGAGGTTTTTATGCTAGTTTCATACGCTTATTTCACTATTCATTTGGAGCTTTGAATTTTTTAGAAACCATCTTTTTAGAACACATTTACATCTTAAAATTAACCATCATGTCAAATTCCAAGCTTCTTGTCTAACATACCACTATCTCTCTGGTGTTAGTGGCACCAACATAACATGCCTATGTTGAAACTGAGACTGTCACCATTAACTTGCCAACATGACCTTGAAATCGGTTTGATATTTCCTAGTATTGTATAGTAAACGTAATTTAGATGTGATTAAAGGCTTTTTTGTTGTTCTTGTCAAAGAGGTGGTAGTGGCACCGGTATAAATTACAGCCTGTGTAGGATCACCCTTGATTCGCAACCATAATTTTTGTAATCGGTTTATTATTTCCTGAGATTGCCTAGAAATCATAATTTAGGACTCTTTTAGAATGCTTTTCGCTCCTTCCCTTCGCTTCACCCCTTTTAAATTTCGAATTTATTTTCAACTGATCTTAGAGGACATTTACATATTTTAAAATTTCTTTCTGCATAAAAATACAAGAAGAAAATCCTTAAATACCTAAATCAGCTTTGAGGTCATTGTGGGGTAAAACACGGCATGCTTGTGTGAACAACGTGCTTTTTCTACTTTGCTGTTTTTATAAAACAAGTACAGGAACAAACAGCGTGTAAAAAATGACTTAAGGTTAAAATTAGTCCAGTTTAACTCTGATATAGTTAAACATCTTAAACGAATGTCAGAAACCTCACTGATTGTAAAGTTGTGTTTTGATAATAATTAGACGTATTTTTCATTATCTAATATGTGTCTTGTTTTAATTATTATTGCACTTACATACATTGGGATTACCAATTCTTGGCATTGTCTAAATATCTTTGTCTGTTTCAAAAAAATAAAACCTAATCTGTCGATTTCAGAAACATTATTGAAATTGTTGTATAGAATCCGCAAATTTTTAAACAAATAAATAAACAATATTCGCTCGTTTACTAGTACAACATTTAATGCATGCATTTAAAATTAAAGTCGATCGGAATGTAAAATAAAATTAGTGTCAAATTAAATGAATGAAATATTTGTATTTTAAATAACATCATGACTGCAAAGTAATAAAGAGAACATTTAGAAAATGTATCTTCTGCGTTCGGTAAACGAAAAAATAACTTAAAAATGATTAATTTATTTATAATTAAAATCTATACATATTCTAAGCCTTCATAAACGTTGTATTCTCATTGGGAATACATCCGTGTATATAATTTTTATAATTTTAGCACACCAGGAATTGAGTAAAAAATGAGTCTATACAATTCTATCTTCACATAAGTTAACTAATTTTTATGCGTCAAATCGAGCATAATTAAATCAGCGACATTAGATAGTATATATTAAACTCTATACTTCGTCTTTTTAATAAAATAAAATAAAAACACGTACAGGGCTCGCACCGTTCCTAAAATTTTCGTACTTTGCTACCACTAAATAAAAACGATAATAACTTGTATAGTTGTTCTATTATAGATTTTAAAGGAATGTACCACGAAGAATTCTTATTTAAAATACTGGTAGCAAAGTGCGAAAATTTTTGGAACGGTGCGAGCCCTGCACGTAGCTAACTTGATTAACTCTTTGGAAAACGAAAGAGATGAATTCTGTCTGAAAGAGTATTTTTCTTAGAATTTCGAAATCTGCAGGTATTAGATGGCCAACGTTTTGCCATTTTTAAAAATAATACCAGAGTTCTAAAAAACAATGTTTTTATTTAAATAATTAACTATTATAAATAAATTAAATAATCGAAAATAAAAATAATAGAATATTGTGTATTTTCGACATATAAATACTACAAACAATTGAAAGCACGGCGTGTGCGCTTGTGCAGTTATTTCATAGATATAACAATTTATAGATCACCCCAAAACAAGATAACAATTAGGCATCTTGCTGTATTTCAACCCTGTCTAATGCGTGGCGTCTGACCTTGATAAAAATAACCTCGCTTTTAATACTTCGGCTACCTCTCCCATTAAAGATTGGACATTTACTTTAAATCCTTCTTAGGTTGGAAATCGTCTTTTAAAGTAGCATATTATGACTTACATATCTAACACAATAATTTTATTTGTGTGAATCAGAAAAATACCGCGTTATGCATTTATTTTACCACTCCCTAAATCTTTTCAAAAATTTACGAACATCTTTTTTTAACCCTTTCCGGCACAGACTATTTTTATTGTAAAATGATGAAATTATTAATTGACACTGGAATTTAAAAAAGACTTTTTTAGATATTAAAAACATGTTACTTTACATGTTCATTGTAAAAGTAAAATTTTATTAAAATATTCTTGGTGCCGTTCGAAGTTTGGAATTAAAATTAGGTATTCCGAACTGGCCATCTGTGCCTGAAAGGGTTAATTGACTTCCTAAGAAGGCTATATAAGAAGGCTATATAATTCGATTGTATTTTTACGTGAGACAATTTCTATTGCTCTAATGCCTGCAGAAAAACGGCGTCGGCTTCGAATTCAACCGATTCAATTAAGCAAAAAAAGTACCAGTTGCACTAAAAAATAAAGTTATGAAAATTTAATAACTATTCATCGTGATCGTAATAAAATATTATTAAAAAATAATGAAAAATTAGGAATGAAAAATTTGGTCGTATTGTTCTAAAGATTGGTTTAGATAAGAAATATGCAATCTGTTTGCTTTTCTTTTTGTCCAGTTTGATATAACTGATGTGATGTTATTCGTCACTTTTCGCTTTCAGATTTTTTTAATGTCTAATTCGATGACCAACACGACGTTGCTGAGTCCCGGGTTAAGAACCTTAAATATACATTTTTGTCCGGCACGCATTTGATGTTGGAGGGCCTCTACAAATATGAGTTTGTATGTTTTTATAATTTTTAAGGAAAATCTGCCCGAATGAACCTAGAGTTGGGTCCACCACTGCCTTCGGCAGCATACACTGGGAGTACAACACACGAGCCTGTCTTATTTTGTAAACGAAAATCGAATTTATATGACTTTAAATTTGTGAAAAGGAAATCCCGTTGTGGGAACACCTTCGAAAAATTTTCTGATTTAATTTCCTACGTTTATATACATTAAACATTCAATTCTGACCGACATTTTCAGATTAAACGTTAGAACAATGAACGTAGCCGCGTTCGACATTCTTTTAAAACACGAAAAGATTTCATTCAGTTTGGACAACCTGTCTCGAACACACGGCCCTTTTAACCCTAGAACTACCGAAAATTTTACTCAAGTTTTATAAAAATATTACACATCAGAATTCTTATTTAAAACTATTGAACTTATTTACTTAACTCATTATTGTCTGGTTTACATATTTAGTTTATTTTAAAGAAATTTCTGGTTAGAATAAATATTTCGAATGTACCCATCGGGTCCATTGGACCCGTCTGGTAGACGGAGGGTTAAAACAAAAAATAATATTTGGAAAGGATTTTGCTAAAGAAAATTAGCAAAAAATCCTGCGAATTCGTAAAACAACTTGCAGATAATATAATTTTTAGATAGAAAAATATTGATATTTTAACCCTTTCGAGCGCGGACTCCTTAAAAAGGGACACCTAATTGCAATTCCAAAAGTGACAACGTCACCAAGAATATTTTATTAAAATTTTCCTTTTATAATGTAAGTGAAAAAAGCAAGTTCTTATTTTCTAATAACTCCTTATATACCTTCTGGTGTCAGTCCATTATTTTATCAGTTTATAAACAGAATTAGTGCGCGCTGGAAAGGGTTAAAGCCCATTGAGCTCTGATGGGTGAAATTCTTCCCACTTAATTTTAATCTCCAAATGTCACATGGGTACCGGAGTATTGAACCAAATTTACTTGAAAACAGATTACTGCATTTTCTCGTGTATATTATAAGCCGGATCTTTTCTTTACAATATACTTATGCCAATATGACATTTGGGCATTTTGAAGAAATTCACCCCAGAGCTCAAAGGGTTAAAGTAGTATAATACGACTTATACTGTAACACAATATTTTTATTTGTGTGAATTAAAAATAACATCGTTATGTTTTTTTGCAGCTTATTCAATTCCTTAAAAAATTAACGAACATACTTTTTAACTGTACATAAGAGGTTATATAATTTGTTTGTATATTTTTATCCGACAGTTCGCAAAAAAATAGAGTGTAATGTTTTTTACCTTAGACAATTTAAACTTCTCTGTCCCTCGAAGAAATTGAAATGGGATGGGCTTCGAACCCAAGCGATTTCATTAAGCAAAAAAAGTGCAAAAGTGCAAGTTGCACACATAATTGAAGTTATGAAAATTTAATAATTGTTTATCATGATCATAACAAAATGTTATTAAAACGAATATTGTTATTATGCTGAAAACAGAAAAATGGTAAAGTGGATGCCCTGGGAGAGGTTGTAAAAAATATCGGAAACACTAAACGTGGCCCGGAAATATTTAATCGACTTGGAAATTTGCAAATTTACTTACTAATTGAAAAATTGTGTTAAAATTCTGATCTAAGGGGCTGTGCATGTATAACGTTATCACCTTTTTGGCACTTTTGAACCCCCTCCCCCCCCTTACGATATCATACGTTATCATCCCTCGAATACCCTACCCCCGTAATGATATCGTTATCAATGTCTAAAAATTCTTTTCATTTTTGAATTTTGTTTTTTTTTTTGCTTGGAGTGATATACAAATATGGTTACATTTAATTTTCGCATACTTTATTGATTCATATGAAGAGAACTCAATAAAATATCACTTTATATACGAAAAAACTTTTTATCAAATAACACTTAAAAGAAATAGTTACTATTTAAAAGTATTTTATAATAGCTTTTTGTTACATAATACATTCGACAGTAATAATGTTTTCTTGCACTTGACACCGCATGGTGGGGGGGGGGGAGAGACAGAGAGCTTCTTATCACCAAAACAGGTTGAATACATTCTTTCTCTTTTATTTCTTAGTAAACACAGGTATCATTTGAAACACACTTCGCATATGGTTTCTCGAACAGCGAATTATATATGCATACACATATGACAGAAGAAATAGGAAATTTGAAATTAAATAATTTTATAATCATTTAATGATTTTAAAATAACTTTGTACTTTCATAAAATAGATAGCAGACTAAAAAAGGATAACATTCTATTTTGGTGTAAAGGCTAAGTTATAAATAAAAAGAGGAAATTTTGGTTGGATCAAAAATGATAACGATATCAAAAGACGAACCCCCCCCCACAGCCCCTACCTAAAAGCGATTATTCAAAACACTGGCTTTCGATAGGATGGAAAATTAACTTTCCACCCATTTCCTGATCAAGAAACCAACAACTTACAGAAACTAACCATAATTTGTAGCATATTATGACTTATACTTCTAACGCAATAATTTTATTGGTGTGAAGTTGAAATAATATCGTGGTATGCATTTATTTTACAGCTCTTTAAATACTTTTAAAAATTTCCGAACATCTTTTCCGTAGATGCCCATATCTCTTAATTATTCAGGAGCCTAATCGAAGTCAAATTTGATTCCGACCGGAACTTTTACTTAATTAAATATATTAAAATGAAAACTATTAGATGCTTCCCGGAACCAAGACAGATCTCCCTGTATATACTTCGCCGATTTAAACATATACTGGATAATAGACTCCTGAATAATTAAAGAATGTTGGCATTTATGCTTTTCGAAGAATTCTTATTACGACTTTCAGAAAATATAATTTTTGAAAAGTAAATATTGAGACATCGTAAAAACCTCACAGTCAAAACATACGACAAAAACACAGTCAAAATATATATATACATAGCTGCCAGTTTGTACGGTTTTTTCCTACCACTAAAATTTACTAGTAAATTTTTGTTTATTTAATCACCGAAATGTAATGATTTTCAACCATTAAATAAATAAATAAAATATATACGATGTTTGGTCAATTCTAAGTATATCCGTGCACTTTTCGATGATAAAATATTGAAAAAGGCCCCAAAATCGCTATCACAGCGCACTCAGCCGGTGGAATATCCCTAAATTTAACTAGTACCCGTTTACCAGAGCTAAAAGTTTATATATGAAATTTGTTTCAAATATATGCATAACGTCATACACTTTCAGAAGATACAAAAATGGAAACGGCATAAAAATAGCTATCATAGCGCTCCCTTCCGATTGATTTTCCATATTCAACTGGAACTTGCTGACCATAGCCAAAAATATATTTATGAAATTTTTTTGATATTTCGCATAGCTTGATACATCTTTCAATGATACAACAATGAAAATGGCATAAAAATTCCTATCACAGCTCTCGCTTCCGGCGGATATCTCCAAATTTAACAGGAAATTGCTGGCCATAGTCAAAATATATAAAATTTGGTTCACTTAATCTGCATAGCTTCATACACTGCGAGATGATACAATGAGATATACACATGGGGGAGGAAGGGGGCAAACACACGGCCGGTGAAAAAGTTTGTAAAAAAGTGTTTTTCAGAACCTCTGTGTCTTAAAACGTGCAAATCAGTCGAATACAAATACAAGTCGAAACAAATTTCGATTACAATATTTTCTTCTATTATGGGAAAAAAACTAAACTAGGCGGATGTGACAATTCAAAAACTTTCTTCTATCTCATACATGTTAATACTTCCTAAAAAATGCAGCATAGCAGTGCTACCGGTTAGATGCTTATCACCAAAATCTAATCAGCAACAACTTATGTCAACATCTAACTGAATCTGATGTTTCGTGAAAATCCGGGGCTTAATTTTTGAGTAGAGCTGCGGCGGAAATCGTAAAAAATTCTGCATAGCAACGCCACCTATTGGGCAATATATACCAAAACGCAATAAGCGACAACTTCAGTCAACTTGGTAACTGAATCTGAAGTTTGATTAAAATCCGTGCATTACTTCTTAGGATAAAACTATTTCGGGAGTCAGGAAAACTGTAGCACAGCAGCGCAACCTTTTGGACAATACATACCAAAACCTAATACTCAACAACTTATATCAACTTGGTATCTGAATGTGAAGTTTGATTAAAATCCGTGTATTACTTCTTGAGATAAAACTATTTCGGGAATAAGGAAACTGTGGCGTAGCAGCGACACCTATTGGACGATTTACACCAAAACGTAGTCAGCACGAACCCATTTCAAGGACTAACAGAATCTGAAGTTTGATGAAAATCCACGCATTAGTTCTTGAGATAGAGCACTTGCGGAAATCGCGAAAAATTGTGTATAGAAGCGCCACCTTTCGAGAGATTTACACCAAATCGTTGTAAGCAACAACTCATATCAAAGACTAACTGAATGTGAAGTTTCATAAAAATCCGTGCATAAGTTCTTGAGATAGAGCCATTGCGGAAATCGTAAAAATTGCAGCGCCGCCTGTAGCAGCGCCACCTGTTGAGCAATTTGCACCAAAAACTAATCAGAACCAATTTGTATCATGGACTAACTGAATATAATTTTTTATTAAATTCCGTGCATCAGTCCTTAAGATAGAGTACCCACAAAATTTGTGCCACACACAGACAGACATTTTGTAAAAACATGTTTTTCGAGATCTCTGACCCCTGAACCGTGTAATTTCGTCGAGAACCGGAATTTGAAAATTTTCATGAATCCAATACTTTCTTCTTGTAAAGGTAGAAGAAACTAAGAAAAGGTGAAAGTGAACACAACACCTGCAAGAAATGCATCTTTTTAAAATGTAAAATTATTAATAGTTTTTAAACCAAAGATATCGTTAGAACCGGAAAAGTACGTTCAATAAGTGGGTATTTCTTTTTCTACTTTCATGGACAGAGAATCTAGGATTTAAGTTTGAAAATGAAGAAGAAACCGAAAACATGAAAAACAACATGAAATCGGGACTTGGTGAACAACTTAGGGATAAAATAATTTTTGAAACCCTGAATATTGTAATATTATATAAATTTATTGCATAAGCAGAACGTTAAAAACGAAATCTAACCAGAATGAGTGGGACTTTATTTTTCTTTACAGGTGAAGTGGAAGCGCCAGTTTCAAAATGCAGAAATAACATAAAACTTAACCTTCCGTCTACCAGACGGGTCCATTGGACCCGACATGTACATTCAAAATATTTATTCAAACCAGAAATTTCTTCAAAACAAACTAAATGTATAAACCAGACAATAATAAGTTAAATAAACAAATTAAATAGTTTTAAGTAAAAATTCTGGTGTAGAATGTTTTTATAAAACTTGAGTAAAATTTCCGGTAGTTCTAGGGTTAAAAATAAACACGTATTCGAACTTCCGGAGAATTTTTTTTTTAATTTAAATAGTAAATATTAATATTCGTTAAAGGAAAGATACGGTTAGAACCGAAAAAATGCGTTTTTATAATTCCACGGGAAACCCGACGTGTTCGATATCGATGTGCTGAAAACAAAAAAAAACGGAACTCGTTTCAGTCTTCTCGATGAACAGAGGAAAGCTTGCACAAGAGCAGACACAATCGGCGACACGATAGAAGCTTGCCATTTTGTGATGTTCATTAGGGCTTTCAAATAATATCTCGGCTAATTATCAAAAAATAAAAATTCCTTCTCCTAATCTCTCCGAAATTTTCATCCATCCAAAATTTTTCCCAGCTATAGCCAAACACAAACACACACAGAAAAATCATTTATCATTTATTAATATAGGTAAAATGTCACTAATTTACTGTATGTCTAAGAATTTTTAACAGACGCTGTTTGCTAATTCCACGCAAACTTGTCATGTCTGTCACACAGCTGAAAATCGCTATTCTTGTTGGCTACCAGTATTTTAGAACGGAAAAATGTGACTTATTTTATCGGAGATATCTCATCAATTGAATATCGTGAACCAAATTTTTCGAAAATAACGGTGACCAACAAGCATGGCGATTTTCAGCTGTGTGGCAGATATGACAAGTTTTCATGGAATTAGCCTGCTATAATTAAAATTTTTATTGTGTTGGTAATTGCTTTTTCATGTACTGGTCTTGTATCGATTTAATAACAGCCCAAAAGTTATATGCTTCGCTTTCTGTCCATTTTTGTGTTTTTGTAACGTAATTGAAAAGTGTTTATGAATTCAGTTTGTGAGTTCGTCTGTCCGTAAGTCCGTCAATCTGTCTACGTTTTAACTCGCATAAATATACTCGAATTTTCATTCAATTGATATACATTAATGATGTTTGAATTCGGTATTGAATATGAAGTGTATAGCATTAGAAATTCAGTTACAGGTTCACGAAAAAGAATTCCCTTATATTATGGTCGATGGAGAAAAATAGTCTGCATGGTATTTGACATAACGCTATTTCAAATGTGTCAAAATTAATAGATATCACAGGATTTCACTACAATATGATTGCTATAGAATAAGACATTCATTGCATTTATCGTTCATTTACAGGGACAAACAAAATAATTTTTTTACAGTTTTTTCTTTGAGCAATAATTGCTGGAAATGCGTTTTAAATTTCGGTATGCGCTATTACATTTAACTATTTTTTTGCTTGTTACTAGTTGTGTATAAATTCTATACCTAGTTTACTGGGCTGCACAAATAAATTCACGTACTATTCTCGTTATTAGCAGAAATTGGTGAAGGGGAATTTTCAACTGTGGTATGTATATCCTAAATGAACTAAATTTATGCCTGCATGTAGTTTATAAATACAAATCTCTATATCTTATACACGAGCGACTAGGTATAGCGTTCCCTCCATTGAACAGCGCATTCGTCACTGCTTGGCGAAATTCAGATCTATATGAAGTCTGCTATTTTGGCAATTTATCTGTAGAACTAGCGAATAGACTTACCTCAACTTACCTCAACCTAGACTTACCTACCTTTGAGCTCAAAAAATTATCAACAACTCTAAAATAGTTAAATTAGTTAAATTAAAACACTTAGTTAAATTATGAGAAAATAATGAGATTGCCATGACAAGATGAATATAACTTTTTTATTGTTTGCTTAGATGTATGCAATCAATATTAGAATTATTACAGCGTAAGTAAAAATAAATTATTGAAGTCCTAACGTGAAAAAAATGTATATATTTTAATATAATGTCATTTTAAGAGATACCGTTATTGCATTTAAGTAGATATTTTGTACTAATTATTTAATATTAGCTCGTAAATGGTATTATATAGTAAAATTCCAATAACAATATTGGATTTCGACTACAAATTATACAGCAACAGATTATAAATTAATAAATAGGAGATTTATTATTGCATTTTAATAAATGTTTGCTGTAACCCGTTAATTCTCGCTCCCGTCATATTCTCGGGCTGTGTCTTTTACTCAAATTGTTTCATTCCCACCAGTTTTATAAAATAGTGAAATTAGTTGTTACATTTGGATTCAAATTTTGTCCGAAATTAGTTGTCACATTTCAATTAGGTGGAGTCATAAATAGCTTGCGATGCAGTTTAGTAGAGCAACACCAGTAAAATTATATTGCAATGAATATAACATTGTAACTAGTTATTGGATAAAACATTAATTTAAATGTGAGCTAATAGGAATAAGAGGCGACGAAAATTGCAATTATAAATAATAATTTGGAAAGTGCTCAAAAGAAGGGAATGGATAATGAAGAGCGTAACGCTATATGGCAATTTTTATTGCAACATTGGAAAAATGATAAACTGAGCCATGGTGCTGTAAATGCTGCAGCGATGAAATTTAATGTTCTTCGTAGAACAATATCCCGTTTGTGGAAGCAGGCAAAGACGTCAAAATAACAGATGATGGAGTTTACAATGTAAAGTCACAAAAAACTGGTAAATGCGGACGAAGAAAAAAGATTTTTTCTCAGCAATTGAGCAAAATCAAAGATATCCCAATAAAACGAACACAAACACTTCGTAGTTTATCATGTGCTGTTACCCTTCCTAAATCAACATTACACAGGATTCTCAAGGAGGGAAAAGTTTTGAAGCGTATGTCATCCACCATTAAGCCAAGTCTAATAGAAAAAAAAATAAGCTGGACAGAATTCGATTTTGCTTACAGCATGTTCAAAGAAAGATAGATAAAGACAGATTCTCTAAACTACTTAATTTCTAGAACGTATTCTATTATTGGAATTAAAGGGTTAAAGGTTAAGTTTGATAAAATAAATAATTATATAAAATAAGTATTTGGAGACATACTTATTAAAGTATTGGCTAATTTGCATTATTTTGGCGTAAAACTGCCACACGACAGTAGTTTTTACTTGTATTGCAGATGTACAACAAAATAAAAGATTGACGTATTATATGAAAAATATATCTGATTTTTTTTTCATTATTTTTCCCGTGTAATAAACCTTTCGGAGTATCATACATAATTTTCTCGCAGGGAAAAAAAATCGCGCATTTAAGGATTAAGGGTCAGAATATTTTCTAGGACAAAATCACTATTTTTTTTATAAAAAAATAAATCTAGTTTAAACGCACGAACTTTCGCCTTATTTTAGAAGAGAATTTCTATAAGAAAACACTGGTGCCGAAGAATTTCCTGGTCTTGAAATTTCAGGACAAGTACGACCCCTGCCTTTAACCCATAGATGCCAACATCTTGTAATTATTCCGGAGTCTAATTCAATACAAGCATGTTTTAAACCGGAAAATATATATTAGGAAATGTTTCTTATTCCTCTAACGTACATTTTAGATTTAATTTTGAAATTTTTGATGAAATAATCTTCCTGTTGGAAACAAATTCGTCATGAATCAGACTCTGGAATAATTAAGAAATGTTGGCATCTATGGTTTAACTCCTTGAGTACATAGTTGAAAACAGCGAACGGTTTCAAGCTAGCATCAGTGTTGCTGCATCTGGTAGGTTTTTTTATTTAGAAATTTTGAATAACAATTTTTTCTTTTACTTTATTTATGGAATATCTATAATCTTATAAAGAAAAAATGACTATTAAAACTTTCTGATGAAAAATCGGAATGCCTACATAAAAAATCAGCTAGATGTGGCAACACTGGAAACCACGTAAGTTGCCGTCGTTACTCATGTACTTTCAAACATGTACGCATCGTAAGTACAGTGTTGCCAGATGCACCACTTTTTTGAATTGGTAAAAACCGCCTTATTTAATGACACATTAATTAAGACAAAAACAAAGATAAATTTACCGTTTCAAAAAAGTGGTGGCAATCAAGAAATCTGAATTAAAAAAAAGGTAGACCACTGGCAACACTGCGTAAGTAGGCGTACTCCAGGGAATAATATATGCAAGCTTAAATAAAATTTAAAAAAAAAACTATTACATTATTATTTGAATTAATATTCTTGTGTGAGTACTTTTTTTAGGCAACTCTACTTTTAACTGAGTTTGGAAATATATATATTGTTTCATTTACTCATTTCTTTCATTACATCAATTTGTAAAACGGGCTATATAACAGAATAATAACAAAAAACTCCATCTTTTAGGTATTTTTTTTTGATGCGGTTTATATTTCAATTACATATTACATCACATAGTTATATTTACTGATCAAAATGTCGTACGTTTAGGAAAAAAATCTTATAAAGAACAACAGAAGCAGAGTATATAATCCAATTTTTTATAAAAAATTTCCTTAAATTTTTAGATTCTGATATATTTGTTTAAAAAATAAATGTTTCCTTTCCTCTTTACAATTTTTAAACGTAAGAAACATAATCCGTAAAGAAAACAATAATTCCTCCTTGAGCACTTTATATTTTTTCAAGTGTTTTCTTTTACTCTGACTACTACGATAGACATGAAAAGAGGACTTAAACTTTTGTCTAAATTATAAAAAAAATTTAAATAAAAAAAATAAATAAAAATATAAAAAGTATAATAAGGTATAAAAAAATTAAAAAAGAGTCTTGGAGAAGATAAACTTTATTTACAAATTAGAGCAAGTGTTTATTAAAAAAAATCTTAAAAGAAAACATATGATTATCCGATGATACTTTTATTTCCAAAGGACACAGTCAAATACGGTATATTGTATTAGTCTGATAACACTACAACGTCCAGCTGGTGGCAACTTGACACAAATTAAATGATAAAATGTCGATTCGAACCAGAATTGTTTTCGTAAAATCAGTTAAATTTTATATAGAGAAAAACTCAGTTATATAAATAAGTGAAATAGTTGTAAATAAAAATTCTGGTGTTAAAATGTTTTTATTAAGGTTCGGTAAAATTTCCGGACGTTCTAGCGTTAACAGAATTCCTACACATCAAGAGATTCAGGGGATTGTACGTGATTTAGTACCAGAAATTTGGTAAAGTACTGGTCGCTATGTCTAAAGATTTCTAAGGCAAATATTCTCATTCATATTTCTAAGGCCTATGTCTAAGGAAAATATTACATTACAAAAAATCTGGAAAAATCGCTTGAACGTTCTTGAAGCGTACGAACCCTGGATAAAAGTGTATGCATATTTAGGTACTTCATTTTGTTTTTTTAAAAATGGCAAAATAGCTGCATATAAAACAACTTAAAATTTCCATTAGCATGACTATGTAAATTGAATTAACGTATTTATTTTAATTTACAGGCCACGACATTTTGATTACACGAGCACGTTAGTCAGTTCTAATGCTGAAATATTAAAATGATTGACTGCCACCGAAATCTACAAACAAATTTATTTGACTGGAAAAAAATGTTTATCTTCCTGTCATCAGTCAAACTGTGACGTGCCGGATACCACTAATTTTTTAAAGAAAAAGTCGACTTCTTTAATCGCAGAGATTCCATGATTAGATAAGGCAGCGATTTTTACAAAATTATAGTGGTATCCGGTGGGCCATAGTTAGACTCGACAGCTGTACATTATAAAACCAAAATATTTAAAAAAAAAAATTGGTGTGAGTTTGACAGCTGGGAATTAAAATTAAGTGGGGAGTATATTTCCATCGCCTGTGTAAGCATTAACATCAGCACAGACGGAATGAAAATTAATCGAAAATTACGTCATAATCCTAAAATATGTTTCAGCTTTACGAATGAAACGGCACATTTCACTTTAGCATGAGGTCATTTCCATCAATAAAACCAATCAACTTTTGTAAAACTAGTATTTAACCTCTTAAGGGGCGGTGGGATGTACTTTATCCAACCTACGATTAATGAAGATTTACACCAGAAAAATTTTATGAAATTCTTTTTTTGTAATTTTGGTGGAAAAAAAGCTGTAAAATTGCTTTTCTTTATTTTGATATAATTTTTTTCTAAATTTCCGGTGGGAATTCAGCATTACACAAACGTAATTGCTTGTCCCTCAAGGGGTTAACCCCTTAACGCTCGAATTAAATTACGGTTGAATAAGTCAAATTGCTTATTGGCATCACTTTTATGAAAAAGAAATATTCACCTTATTTAATGACAGTAAAAACGATACTAAAATATAGCCGATTTCATTATTTTTTTAAACTGGTGGGAATCAAACAATTTGAGTAAAAGACACAGCCAGAGAATATGACGGGAGCGAGAATTAAGGGGTTAAGAGTATTATTTTTTCCCATTGCCACTTATTTCAACGCATCGTATTCTATATAGCATTTCGTTCTGGAGACGAACCAGATTTTTTTTTCATTTTTTCTGAAAAACAAAAACTTATTTTCATTTAAACATTCTAAAGAGATTTTAGATGAAAATTTATAATATACATATTGTTTGTTTTCGGAAAGCTAAACCCTCTGCACTTTTGTGCATGTGTCAGGTCTAATTTGATTTTATGAAAATAGGAATGAGCAGAGTTTATTCAGCTGCGTTAAGAAGAAATGTGCTTTTGGGGAAATAATACCGACTTATGTGAAAACGCTTTTGTAGTTAATGGTTATAAAAAACGAAAACGCTGAAAAAATTTAAAATTTTCTAAAATTTTTTTGCTTTTATCGATGCAAGACAAAAATTTTCTGACAACATTTTTTTAAAAAGTTTTCTGGCAAATTGTATTAAAAAAGCTTATTTCATAAAATATACCTTTAAATGGTAAAATCTAAATTTAAATGTACAGATCATCTAATAACGGTGCAATCGAATTCATATGTAGCTGTTTTCTCAAAGACATCCTTTTAACTATTTTCTTTTGACTAAAAAACAGGATTACACTCATCTACTGCTTCTCGTATTACTAGATACTATACTACGACTAGATACTACTAGATACTATACTACGACTAGGTACTACTATAGACTATAGTACTACTAGAAACATCGGCCATTTGACCGGCTCGTTTTGTAGAATAAGCTATTGGAACAATTATTTCTCCTTTTTCTGCTTCTTGATCAAAAAATTGAATGACATAATAAAATCCTCATACTACGACACCTAACAGATTTATTTCCATTCGAAGTAGCCATTTGAACACTAAATATAGAACTTAATTTCAATTAAAACGAGACATTAATAGAATTTTAAACTTTGATCTGAAGTAAAAACTAACAAAGAAGTTTGCGCCAATCTTACTGACAACGTACAGGGGAACGCCGAAGTAGAACTTTCAGCGTAACACACCTTTGGATAGTAGAATCCTTCAAGAGTACTAGTATTTTTACATTCTGTAAACAGTATTTCGTAAATAAATAAGTATATATACGTATGTATGTGTGTGTTTTCAGTAATTAAAACCTGGCTGTTGTACTATAAAAAAAGAAAGAAAAATCCTGCGTACGGCATAGATTATGAAACACTTTCCAAGACTCCCTTAAAGTTTTATCAAAACTTCGTTATCGAGGCAGATAAGGTAAACAAGATAACTAAGTAAACATTTAAAAAACTGATTTCAGCAGTTACCGTCCATAGCCAAACACTTATTTCAATTCTTTTGAACAGGCCTGTATTCGATCTGTCTCTTGATATAAAAACAATATAATGGGAAAATTTAGTTTAGCAAGAAAACACCTAACAGGTTGAAATTTCTCCTTCAACAATTTATACTAATAGATGGAAAAATACTTGTATAGTTTGGTACAACCTTTTAGTTTACCTAGTACCTTCATTACAAGCCACTATTTAGCTAAAATTTTATTCAAATTAAAACTCTCTTAAAACTACTGAAATCACATTATCGGAAATTATCATCCCTAGACGGCATGTACCCAATTCTTTGCGTAACCCGGTATATTATTTTATCTATAATCTACAAACATTTCTTAATAAACTAAGTGCAGTTTAGCGTAAAAATGCATCGCTCATTTAAAAAGCACTTTTAAACAATTTGCGCTCATATCCAATAACCCTTACGAATTCTTTTGTGCAGCCCTGTATATGAATTATAACATTTATACACACCATATAGTATGCATAAATATAGTGAAACTTAAAAACGCATATCATAATTAAAAATGTATTTCCGGTAATCACCGCTAATGTTCAGTACTTCTGATATAATATGGTATCTGAAATCTTTTGTGCGTCATGAAATAACTTATAGTAAACCTCAGCGATGTATATCAATTTCATTATAGTTTAACATGATAAAAATACGCTGTAACCAATCTCCCCCCCCCCCCCATGTCATTATGTAACGGAATTATTTTATATAGCCCTATAAATGAATAATAACTATTCTTTGCACCGCATATTCTGCAAAATGCATTTTAGTGCACATATCAATTAATAATAAATGCTTATCAATTTTGTTATGTTTGAATGCGTCTAACATCATTAACCCCTTCCGGCATGGACTAATTATTTTTATAAACTGATGAAATAATCGAATGACACCAGAATTTATAAACGAAGTTATTACAAAATAAGAGCTTGCTTATTTTAACGTGCATTATAAAAGGAAAATTTTAGTTAAACATTCCTGGTGCCATTGGTCAGTTTTGGAATTAAAATTAGGTGTCCTTTTTTAAGGACACCGCCCTCGAAAGGGTTAAAAATAATTTGAAACGATTTTTCCCATCGGCCGTAAAGTAACGGAATACTTTTGACTGTCCTGTAAATGAACTAAACATGCTACAAACTTCATTTGAAATAGGGATCGTGCTATGTTAAACTGACTCAGTACAGCTGGTCATTTAGCATATCAACTTTGTGCGACAACAGGAACTCAAATATCCCTTAAAACTGTTTCAAAACTATTGAAAAGTGATGGAATAAACCCCCGTATTTCTGCTATGAGTGTCCCACTCTCGAGACATCACTGTCACGGTCGTTTACAGTGGTGCTGTTTGCATAGCAATTGGACTGATGACGACTGGTCCACCATGTTCTTTTGAGATGAGTGTAGATTCAGTCTATCATATGATTGTAGACGAGGACTGTAGCGAGGTTGGCAGTGCTTACTGTCGCGAAAATATTCTAAAAAATAATCGATATGCTACTTCCAGTATCATGGTGTGGGCAGGTTTCAAGATCAGTGCTCGCACGGATCTCTATGTACTTGACCAAGTGTCAATGGCTGACCGACGGTACGCTGAAGACGTTCTGCTCCCACACGTTCGACTTTTTCGACGTACAATTGGCAAAAAGGTTCGTTTTATGGATGATAACGCAACTTGTCACCGCACACAGACTGCACAAGATATTCTTGACGCCGAAGATAACCATCGCATAGACTGGCTTGCATGTTCTCCAGACTTTAATCCCATTTAAAATGACATAAAATCTCTCAAAATAACATAAAAAAAAAACTATAACCAAAATCGAAAAAGTAAAGACTAGGCTGGTTGTCGATCATCCTCAGCAATCCTATGCAAAAAAAAAAATCATTCAAAAATATTAAAATCAAAGCGAGAAATTTGAAAATGACGCCCCCATAGACTTAAAATTAGCGTTTTCATTTCTTCCCGTGTCTGAAATAGGCGTGCATGCGTCAAATTATTTGAGTAGCCTTGTATATTAATATATTTGTATTTTCCAAACATATCTTTCTAAATATAGTTGAACTTGAAAATAAAATTAATCAATTCACTCTCATTTTCAACAATTCTTCCTAGTTCTTTTGCGTAGCCCCATACATAGTCTATAGAATTTATATATATAATCTTGTATACAGAAATTTAGCTTAAAACGTATATCATAGCTGAAAAGTCACTTTCAGCAATCATCCCTAATAGACACTACTTCATATACAGTATTGTATCCAACATCTTTTATATGCCCCTGTAAATGAAATAAAATATGATGCACCACATATTCTAATGTAAGCATCTTGTACTAAACCTCAGTAACGTATATGAATTCCATCTTGTTTAAAATCTTGAAACATAACTAAAACACATGCTGCAAGCAATTATTTCTGTAATAAAACTGAACTCTTTTCTGTGACCCTGTAAACGAATGATAAATGCTGTGCAACCCCTTCAGAAAGCATGTTTTACTACGCCTCATAAATTCATATCAATTTCATTATGTTGTAACAGAGAAACGTTATTAAAATACGCCACAAATGTTTTGTCTTCATATCCCATAATATAACGAAATGTACTTTTGAATTCCCTTGTACACGTACCTATGCACTTCAATAAGTTGCATAAATTTTATGTTTAAAATTGTTTTACATCATTAAAATACACCGCAAATGATTTTTATCACATAAGCCATAATATAAAAAAATACTTTTGAATGTTCACGTAAGTGAAGTATAAATTATTAGAAAATAGCATGTATTAGAAAATAAATTGCTAGCTAGCGGATTTTTATAAAATGCTATATTTTACCTTACAGTCTCATTATTTTTAGGTTTACATTATTAAAGTTAATGATAATTTTAGCGTTTCCTTACCGTTAAAAAATACCTTTATGCTACCTTTCAGAACACACACTACTTACGGGAAAAAAAATGTAAGCGCTAACGTTAAGTCTATGAGAGCGTTATTTTCAAATATCTCGCTTCCTTTTTTAATATTTTAAAATGAATTTTTTTGCATAGGATAGCTGAGAATGATCTACAACCGGGTTGTTTTTTACTTTTTCGATTTTGGTTTCAGATATTTAAAAAAAAAAATTACTTTTACATTCGGAACCGGTGGAATCGGTTCTGAAATTGAAACTATCCTATTATTAAAAAAAAAAAAAAACTATAGCTAAAATGGAAAAAGTAAAAAATATCCTGGTTTTCGATCGTCCTCAGCTATCCTGTGAAAAAAAAAAAAAAAAAAAAAAAAAAAAAAATTCAAAAATATTAAAATCAAAGCGAGAAATTTGAAAATGACGCCCCCATAGACTTAAAATTAGCGTTTTCATTTCTTCCCGTGTCTGAAATAGGCGTGCATGCGTCAAATTATTTGAGTAGCCTTGTATATTATTATATTTCTATTTTCCAAACATATCTTTCTAAATATAGTTGAACTTGAAAATAAAATTAATCAATTCACTCTCATTTTCAACAATTCTTCCTAGTTCTTTTGCGTAGCCCCATACATAGTCTATAAAATTTATATATATAATCTTGTATACAGAAATTTAGTTTAAAACGTATATCATAGCTGAAAAGTCACTTTCAGCAATCATCCCTAATAGACACTACTTCATATACCGTATTGTATCAAACATCTTTTATGTGCCCCTGTAAATGAAATAAAATATGATGCACATCATATTATAATGTAAGCATCTTGTAGTAAACCTCAGTAACGTATATGAATTCCATCTTGTTTAAAACCGTGAAACATAATTAAAACACATGCTGCAAGCAATTATTTCTGTAATAAAACTGAACTCTTTTCGGTGACCCTGTAAATGAATGATAAATGCTGTGCAACCCCCTCAGAAAGCATGTTTTACCACGCCTCATAAATTCATATCAATTTCATTATGTTGTAACAGAGAAACGTTATTAAAATACGCCACAAACGTTTTTTCTTCATAGCCCATAATATAACGAAATGTACTTTTGAATTCCCTTGTACACGTACCTATGCACTTCAATAAGTTGCATAAATTTTATGTTTAAAATTGTTTTACATCATTAAAATACACAGTAAATGATTTTTATCGCATAAGCCATAATATAAAAGAATACTTTTGAATGTCCATGTAAGTGAAGTATAAATTATTAGAAAATAGCATGTATTAGAAAATAAATTGCTAGCTAGCAGATTTTTATAAAATGCTATATTTTACCTTACAGTCTCATTATTTTTAGGTTTACATTATTAAAGTTAATGATAATTTTATCGTTTCCTTACTGTTAAAAAAATACCTTTATGTTACCTTTGAGAGCACACACTAGTTACGCGAAAAAAATTTAAGCGCTAACGTTAAGTCTATGGGAGCGTTATTTTGAAATATCTCGCTTCCTTTTTAATATTTTAAAATGAATTTTTTTGCATAGGATAGCTGAAGATGATCTACAACCGGGCTGTTTTTACTTTTTCGATTTTATTTTCAGATATTAAAAAAAAAAAAATACTTTTACTTTCAGAACCGGTGGAATCGGTTCTGAAATTGAAACTTTCCTAATATTAAAAAAAAAAAACTATAGCTAAAATGGAAAAAGTAAAAACTATCCGGGTTTTCGATCGTCCTCAGCTATCCTCTGAAAAAAAAACATTCAAAAATATTAAAATCAAAGCGAGAAATTTGAAAATGTCGCACCCATAGACTTGAAATTTGCGTTTTCATTTCTTTCCGTGCCTGAAATAGGCGTGTATGCGTCAAATTCTTTGAGTAGACTTGTATATTATTACATTTGTATTTTCCAAACATATCTTTCTAAATATAGTTGAACTTGAAAATAAAATTAATCAATTCACTCTCATTTTCAACAATTCTTCCTAGTTCTTTTGCGTAGCCCCCATACATAGTCTATAGAATTTTTATATATAATCTAGTATACAGAAATTTATCTTAAAACGTATATCATAGCTGAAAACTCACTTTCAGCAATCATCCCTAATAGACACTACTTCCTATACAGTATTGTATCCAACATCTTTTATGTGCCCCTGTAAATGAAATAAAATATGATGCACATCATATTCTAATGTAAGCATCTTGTAGTACTCATATTCTTTCGGAACCGGAGTGAATCGGATCTGAAATTGAAACTATACTAATATATTTATATATCTGTACAAAAAACATCATTCAATAATACTAAAATCAAAGCGAGAAATTTCAAAATAACGCCCCCATGGACTTAACATTAACGTTTTCCTTTCTTCCCATGTCGGAAGTAAGCTCTTAAAAAAAGATGCTTTACACAGGACAAATTTCGTTCTGCGACTGTTAAAGGTGTACTGTCTCCTTAAAAATAATAAATATTAAACTAATGAATATTACAAATATTTCTTTAAAAATTTGAACAAGTTGATCTACAATTTTAAAGTTAACAATCTTTAACACTTACTAACTTTAAGTTCTGCTGATTTTTAATTAAGAAAAACGGTTTTTCGAACTTAAAATGTTAAATTGTCGAATCTTTTATACATATACGAGAATAGAAAACTTGAAACACAGTCTCCTGGCCAGGCCACAAACATGTTCTAGCAAATTCTAACTTCGTAATTTTATTATTTGTCAACTATTTTAACTTAAATTATACTTTAAAAAGAACGCGTCTATTTTTTTACCGTTTTACTTAATAAACCAATGTTGAATTCAGGGGGTGGCCCGGGGGGGACATCGCCCCCCCCACGGAGCAATAAGTTGTCCCCCACCAGAAGATTTGATATTTTGTGTTTTCAATCGTCAAAAAATGTAATCCCCCTCCCCCCAGTACTGTATTATGTCTCCCCCCCGGAGCCTCAGAAATCCCTCCCAGAGAAAAGTGTCTGAATTCAACACTGTAATAAACTCTACCTGAAATTTGACCCCCTAGTAATTTGTACAAGTTTTACCTTCCTGTGTATGGTTCTGAAATTTTATATATACAATCTTAATGCTTAATTTCCTTCGTTATTCATAGAAATATAAAATTTGAAATATTTCATTCTTTCAAGAGTATTTTGTTGAAAATAAACAATAATCTTAGAAAAAAATAAATCCAAGGTTTGAAATAGGAGTGATCTATTTTAACACGTTACAATAATCCAATCACAATTAAATCGTTTCCATTTGCTAAAATGATTGGATATTAGCCAATCAGATTTTTAATAGGCGGTGTTTTCATCGTCTTGGTGGAGGCTGGCAGCATAACATTACGAGGCCGTTTGCGACACATTTTTCATCAAAATCTTTACAAATTTTGCTCAACCTAATTGTAGTAGAACTATTGAAAGCATATTATTGGAAAGCTTAAACTCTATATTTTCGTTGTTATTAAAAAAAATTTCCTGAATTTTGCTGATATGAATGTTATAAAACTAAAAAGGACACAACACCTCGAATTTCACTGGATCCTAAATTGACAGGATCCTGAGAATTAAACTACAACGAAAATCGGAAAAGTAGAAAATAGCCCGTAAACAGATAGTCCTCAGCTATCCTGTGCAAAAAAAATCATTTAAAAATATTAAAAATCAAGCAAGATATTTGGAAATATTGTTGCCATAGACTTATCATTAGCGTTCGAACTTCAAGCCGTGACTAGTGTGGCCTCTTAACAATAAAATGTCCATCGCATGTAAAAGTATAAATTGCCGTATTTTTATTGAGATGTACTTTGGAAATGTTTCAATTAAAATTAGACACTCTTTAATGAAGATGTTTGAGATAGTTATATTCAGTTTAGGTTACAATAATTTAAACTGTGTATACATTTTTTTAACCCTTTGCACTCGAGAGGTGACTCTCACTCACCACAAGTGTTGCCAGGTGTCCCGCGTAATTCGTAGCTCCAAATGATCTGGGAACCCTTGATTTTGTTCCCCTTATCTAATAGCAGAATTAGCTCTAATTAAAGATAGCGAAATAAGCTGTAAAAAGTAAGTGGTGTCTAGAGCATTTGGAGCCAGATTTACGCGGAACACTTCCCAACTCTAGTGGTGAGCGAGAGTCACCTCTCGAGTGCAGAGGGTTAACTTCCTGTACGTAAAGAGACTTTGCTGAATTCTAAGGCGAGTCTGACACAGAATCGCAATTAAAAGGATTTCGAAAGCTACATTTTTAAGCTGATTGAATTTATTATTTTGTACATATTTATATTTTGTGTTCAACATATTTCGGAAACTGTACTTCAGTTTAACTTTGAACCATGGGGTGTAACTTTGCACAACCTCCTATTTTTCAATATTTTTGACTCCAAAAGAATAAATAAACTCCAGAACTGTGCTCTGTTGGCAAGGTTCTAAACTGGAATTTCTACTCTTTATTTTAGAAAATAAATTAGCTACGTTATGCGCAATTAATTGCATCATCTAACTACTTTTGTGAAATACTGTTTTCAAGTTAATTTTGGATACTGTTTTGAAGTTATTATAATCCAATTAAATTTTAATAGTAAGTAACAATATACTCATTTATAAGACATATTATTGTCTAAATGTTGTGAATGTGTTACTATTTTGAGATTATTTATTTATTAATATTTAATAAAATGTAAAACAAGAAGGCAGTAGTATTTTACCACATTTTCAGGGTAACTTTGAGCCGGCTCAAAGTTATACTGATGTTTATAATTAAATGATTATAGGTGCTACTGTCTAAAATTTCCCATATTTCCACGTATATTTTATATAAATGCCGAAAGTGTGCATTAGATATAACATGTAAATATTTTCACAAATATATGTAAAATAGATAAAATTCATTTAAAGACGTTTTTCGGGGGGGTGGGGGGACCTACTCAAATTTGACATTTCATACATTCGACATTTTTTATTCTTGTTTGAATAATACTAGCACTAGTATGTATTACTGTAACTATGGGTGTATTATTGAGTTAAAACATTGAAAATTGTTCTTCACTGCATTTTTATGTTTTATATGAACAATAAACAGTTTTTTTTTTAATTTCTATATATTCATGGTTGTCTTCTTCCACTTTTCTTATGCATAATATTTGTTGTAATATCATAAATTATACAAATCTTGTGATGTTGGGAAATGTAAATTCGGAGTCTTTACATATCTGAAAACATTTTGGGGGTTTAAAGTTATCCTAACTATAATACTTTTTTTATAATGAATTATTTTAGATAATATTTATCATATGGTGCAAAGTTACCCTAAATGGCTGGGTAACTTTGAACTAGGTTAAAAATTCATTTTTTATTGCTTTTATCCTTATTATTCCTTAATTTTTGATAGTCAAACAATAATTTAGGTTTATTTCTTCTCTTTTATGCCCCTAGTTGCAACAATATTCTTAAAATAAGAGTGTGGCCTATGAAAATAGAGAAAATGCGGATCAAAGTTAACCTGAATGACTATATAGTTGTATTTGCTTTAAAATGTTTAAGTTTTTGATTTTCACACCATTTATGTAGAGGAAAGAGCATTAAATTACTGTGCCGAACAGAAAGTCGTGTCGTATTGGGAAAATCAATTTGTACCGGAAAATTCTATCATTTAATTATTAGACATTGATTCAGATATCTAATGTATAATAATTACCTGGCAGAATTTTCCGGTACGAATTGATTTTCCCAACACGACAATTCTGATCGACCCAATACTTGGGAGTACATATGACATACATTCACGGCTTGTACCGTTCCTAAAATTTTCGCACTGTGTTATCAGTATTTTAAATGAAATTAATCGTGGTAGATACCTTTAACATCTATAATAGTATTATGCAACAAAGATTATCGTTTTTATTCAGTGGTAGCAAAGTGCAAAAATTTTAGAAAAGCTGCGAGCCCTGTACATTAATTTTGAGAAATAAATAAGTATATCAAATCCAGATATAAGCAATATGAGAAATAAAATAAAACGAATAAAAACCGTCATACCAATTTTCCAAAAGATTCAAGCAATATTTTAGATCTTAGAAGATCCACAAATTAAAATAAGATCATTCTAATGAAGTGTTTTAATTAATTACAGCGAAATTACCGTACATAATAAGATGAAAAATATATATTGTTCCGAATTCGGTGATTTTACCTCTTGTCGCTTTGTGCGATAATAAATAGACTTTTGGACTTAATATATGCAATCTCAAAAGGTCGTTCGAGTAACTTATTTTATAAGAAAACAAAAATAACTTTTTCTTCTCTTTCAATAAAATGAAGAGCTCGTAAAGCTCGAACTCGGTGATTCTATCTCTTGACTCTTTGTGCGATTATAAAGAAATTTTGGCCTTAATATCTGCAATCTCAAAAGGTCGTTATAATAACTTCTTTTATTCGAAAACAAAGAAATAACTTTTTCTTCTCTTACAATAAAATGCAAAGCATGTAAAGCTCGAACTCAGTGATTCTATCTCTTGTCTCTTTGTGTGATAATAAATAGACTTTTGGTCTTAATATCTGCAATCTCAAAAGATCGTTCAAGTAACTTCTTTTATTGGAAAACAAAGAAATAACTTTTTCTTCTCTTTCAATAAAAGCTCGTTGTTACATATTCTCATCTCGTTCACTTTCTTTCTATTTTGCTATCATTTAATACGTAGACTGCAAATAAATAATTTTCTTTCCATTATTTAATTAGATAAAGTATTTTACGACATATGTATTATCCGTGCGAAAATATACACTGCCAAAATTTATAAGTACTGATATAAAAACCAATAAATATAATACAAAATAATTATTTGATATGTACATAAATTATGTATAAACGCATAAATTTATACTTAAGGTTTTACGTGTAATCCTGGAAAAAAATGTGATAATCCCCAACTTCCACTGCTGGATACTATTGACAAAAGTGTGGCTGGTACCATGAGTAATGACGTCTGCTAATGATTAATTTAAATTAAAATGATAAAATTTATTTATGTGGTTGACCATATTTAGAAATTGTTAGAAACTTTAAAATTTTCATACTGACACCTAATTTTGAGATCATATTTAAATTCTTTGCTAAAAGTTACCTAAGCATACAAAACGGGAAATCCGTTGTAGTTTGGTAATTATGCAGCATTAAAATATGGAAACTTTAAAATTAAATACATTTTTATTCCTATCAAAACACATAGCAATGCAGATAATATTTAAAGCATAACTCAAAGACTGATTCGCCGAATAAGCTGTAAATTTGGATTCACATATTTGAATATTATAAAAATACATTTCTATCAAATAAATCATAGCTTTCATTTCATATTTTTCTTGAAAATCAACTTGGAAAATTTGTATGTATTTTGAAATAAAATTTCGAAAAATATGAGCTGTTATCTTAATTTTTGTTTGAAATTCATTTATAGAAGATGCACACATTCGAGATTACATGCATTTATATTACACACACACACACACACACACACACACACATATACATATATATATACAACCGTTTTACAGTAAAACTTCTAAATAGTTGGCGTCTCGGGTGCTCGGGCATGTGAAGTTTGTTCGCTGTTTGAATGTGACCGCTTTTCAGAAAAAAAAATATACAAGTAGCAGGGCTACCACAGACGACTATTTTTTTTTTTTAATTCTGTTCGAACCACTTATTTTACAAAATACATTTTGTAGTATATTTCTCTTCCAAATTTTGTCAAAGTGTGTGTAAAAGATTTTTGCTTTAAAAAAGTGTTGCCAAATAGAATTAAAAAGTAGTCAGTCGCCTGTGGCAGCACTGAAATAGGAGAACTGAAAGCAAGTTCGCTCTTCAGGAACACAGTTATGGACGTTTTACTCTATATACATTTGCTAAGTGATACTATATTTAACATTAACGGTGCCATGGTTTGCGGTGTATTGCCAAGTTACGTTTAACCCTTAAATGCCCCTGGTATTATTTATGGTACCATTAGTGTTCTCGATTCAGTGGATTTTTTTATTCACATATTCCATATTCACAAAAGAAATTAAAAATGGAAATTTTTGATTTATTTAATAAACGTAGCTTAACAGTGTTTGCACTTTGAGGGGCTTCCGAGTTGTTTATAACTTTGCTCCCAGACTATTGATGATTGCCTAATAATGAATGAGCCATTGGGATAAAAAGTCTAACTGTAGTATAATACTACTATAAAATTATAATAAAAATAAAGATTTTATAAAAATGAAAAAATACTTTTAAAGAAAAGTGGTATTATAAAGTTAAAATAGTAAGAAGTCTTATTGGTTAAGATTTAATAACCAATATTTTGTTATTAAAATAAGGAAAATTTTCTGTTTAGATTTTTCTGGTATGAATTCCGATTCTCTAAACTAATCAATTTCTGGAAAGCATTCTACCCTGGGCATTTAAAGATTAATGTACGAGTAAACGAACCTGTAGTGGGACACTTAACCCCTTCGGGACGAGCGTCTTTTACAGAATTTTTAATCTTTAATCACCGTTTTTTTTTACAACGGAAATTTTTGGCTAATAGAATCGCTAAAATACTCGGATTAAATAGGGCAAAATCTATATAAACAAAAATGTAAATGTTCGTTTGTACAAAATCGCTAATCTCCGAAAGTTCTTCACCGATTGCTTAGAAATTCACAGATTGAAATGCATTCCAATACGAGCGTATTGATATATACCTATTATTAACCTCGGTCCCCCTCCACCAATTTCCGACCCTCCTGCCACTTTCTTAATTTCTTCCGACACCCATCATGTGATAGATCATTAGAAAGCGCTTTGACCACTCTTTCATATTATGCACCTTCTCTCCCTCTCCCCCAACTTCCCACCCGGGAGGCTCATTTTTATATAAATAAAAATGTAAATGTTCGTTTGTACAAATTCTTAAAGCTCCGAAAGTGCTTCACCGATTGCTTTGAAATTCACGGATTACATTGTATTTGGATGTACGTGTGTTTTAATATACCAATTATGAATATCACTTCCCTCTGTCCCCAATTTTTCCCCATCCGGAACATTTTTTTATTTTTTTTTTTAGACACCCATTATATGGCATATCCTTAAAAAGCCCTTTGACCACTCTTTCATATTATGCACCTCCCGTCCCTAAATCCATCACTTTGTCCCCTGCGGGGGTCACATTACTGAAATATTTCGTTAGCATTTTTATGTATTTTTGCTTTTTGTTTGTTTTTTAGCTCGTGTTTTTTTCTTTTTATCTCATAAGCTATTAAAGCCTGAAAGCTAATATGCACGTAGGTTCTCTATGTACGTATATATGTACGTATGTATGTACGTATTTATGTATATATGTACGTAACGTGAGAACTCTTAATAAAAATATCCGATTTGCTCCAAATTTTATAAATAGATTCATTCTGATAAGGCGTTTCCCTGATTAGTTTTGAGAGTTCACCGGTTAAGTATAAACGAGGATACGGAGGGATAATCCCCACCCTTAATTTAGATAAATCGTTTTTTATCAGAATTATCAGATTTGCTTCAAATTTCGTAAATAGGTTCATTCTGATAAGATGCTTTCCAGATTAATTTTGGGAGTTCATTTGTTAAGTATAAAGGGGGGAACGGGGGATAATCCTCCTTAATTTAGATAAATGCGTTTTTTTGCAGAATTATCCGATTTGCTTCAAATTTTGTACGTAGGTTCATTCTGATGAGGTAAATCCCTCATTAGTTTGGGTTTTTATTGGTTAAGTGTAAAGGGGAAACGGTGGCTAATGCGCCCTCTTATTTAGATAAATGTGTTTTTCATGTAAAATTATCCGATTTGTTTCAAATTTTGTGAATAGATTCATTCAGATAAGGCGCTTCCCTGATTAGTTTTGGGGGTTCATTGATTAAGTATAAAGGGGGGATCGGGGTTAATCCTCTCTTAATTTAGATAAATGGGTTTTTCATGCAGAATTATCCGACTTGCTTCAAATTTGGTGCATCGGTTTATTCTGATAACGCACTTCTCTGATTGGATTTGGAGATTCATTGGTTAAGTATAAAGTGGGGGAACGGTGGGGGATAATTTTCCCTTAATTTATTTTTCAAGGGGCATTATTCTTTGAAATAAGAGTACTATATACAATATTTAGCCTGTGAATAACCTGTGAGCTCAATGCCATAAGCTTAACTAGGCACTTTTCCTTTTAATTCACTCGATCTGCGGGAATGCCACCGCATGGGCCGCAATAGACAATCGGCGTGCCAATTATGATGTTGCGAAATATCCACCAGCCAAAGCTTTGCAACGGCACGCGGTTTACAGTAAAAAAAATAATGAGCAACGTTGTAGAAGCATTATTCTTGACAGGACTTTTCAAAGGTGAAGATGTCCTCATTCGTCGCATTCCTTTGATTCCAATAGATGTGTCATTTCACGTTAAGAGATTGCAATTACCTGTTTGATTGGCGTTTGCAATCTCCATCAACAGAGAATACGGCCAAGCTTTAGAAATTGCGGTTTAGATCTAGACACGGATTGCTTCTCAAACGGATTATTATATGTTTTGTGTTCTAGAAACGGAAAGCCAGATAATCTATATATCTGCACAGACAATGTAACAACAAAAAATATTGTATACCCAGAAGCACTGTGAAATTAAACATGTTAGAAACGTGGGCTTTCTCTTTTGTTTCTTTTCCATTTATTCAGACTGAGACACAACAACGCGTGGCCGGGTACAGCCATGCGCTACTTTAAGCGTGGCTGTACTAGTTTTACTGGTTAGAAAAATTTACTGGTGAGAATTATTCCCGATTTTGAGCACCTTAGCGGCACGAATACCGTTCGCTTGTCCCCAAGCGTTTAAGGACATATATCGAATTATTATTGAACTGTTAGTGAATTCCAAAAGATATGAATATTTTTTGCTTAGTCCTAACCCAGAAAAGATAAAATTGCTGGCCAGCAGAAAGATAGGTGCTGGCAATGATGGTGAAGTGCTGGCTATTGGTCTACCACTGCGTGACCACTGCTGGACAGCTTCAGTCAACTTTGCTGTTGGAAATCATCAGATAAAATTATGATGGGCTTCCGTTTTATCTTATGCGCTGGCCTACCACTCCATGGAAGTGCGCAAACATTTGCAGTATTATTGCTGGGAACCCTTATGCTAGGTGGCGTTGCGAATATCGAAGACATTGAGATATTTAAACATTGAGATATTAAGAATATTTAAACAATCACGTTTCAAGTTTAACAAATAATAATTTATTAGACTTTTAAATATTTTGTCAAGTCTATATTAAAATAAGTGTTATTTTTATCACCCTGCGGCAGATTAATGAATTTGAACACAAATCTGAAATGTATATCTTAACACAATTTAAGCTGTGAAGCTAATTTTTTTTTTGTTTGAAACTGTAAATGATATAGCAGCACTGCCACCCAGAGCCTGATTACCCACGGGGCAAATTCCTACCACTAAAAATAAACAGAAAATTTTGCCTCATTCATGGCAGAAATTTTACATGAATACGGCGTTTAGATAAGTCGAACTTTTCTTTTAAAATTTATTGGTGTAAGTATGCCCCGTTGGTAATCAGGCCCTGCTGTCACCAACAAAATAAATAAGTAAATGAATAAATAAATAAATTCTTTACTTCAACAAGATTTTGTTTGTCCTTAAATCTGGTTTTACTAAGTCACAAAGGATTTCGGTTTTCATAATTTACGCAGTTGAGAATCAATCAGCGTATAACATATATAGTATTTCTATACAATGCAAAAAATTTCTACACAAGTTGAATGATTGGGAACGCAAATCACAAAAGAAACAAACTTGAAATAGTGTAATGGAAGCTTGAAAACTACGAGCTGTCGTAGAATTCGCTGAAAGTACCTGTGCATGTCCGGTCACGAAAACCAAACAGCACCGAACGCGGTTAGTACTTGGGAGGATGATCACATGGAAACCGCTGCAAGTTCGAATATTTCTATAGCTTTTTGGTGAAATTAGTTTATAGAAAAACGGGCAGTAATTCTATAATACTTTTTGTATAAGTTTATTTACAGGATTCTATAAGAAATTTTTGTTACGGAAAGTGCCGGCTCAGCAGAGGAATAGCAGTAGGATAGGTGCTGGCACTGCATGAAAAGTGCTGGATTGAATTAATGTGATAGCATACCACTGCTGGCCTGCTTATGGCTATCATTGACGAGCCATCTGCTTTCCGCACAGACACATTTGTACTGGTTTTTGTAATGGCACCATTGTTCTTTACCGCTGATGTCAGTGCTGTCTGCCATCTTTTTTCCAGCTGATGTCCCACTGTCTCATTCTTTACTGGGTATGTGCAATTGACGAACACATTGACAACACACACACACATAATATAACTTAATAATATGCTAAAGGCTTACATATTTCAACAGCGCCTTTTTCGAACACATCCAAGATTACATCGTCTCTCTCTCTCTCTCTGGATGTTGCCATTTTCAGTTTCCTAAAGAGTCTTTGGATCACGGAGTATAGGCGACTTTCACATACATAAAATACACCCTCATACAAAATTTGACGATTATACGTTAAATTTGAAATTAGAATTCGCACAGTGTAAAAGTTATATTTCGTAGAAAAGTAACTTTAAAGTGGCAATCTCTCTTTAAAAGTGTGTATAAATTAACTTGCGCTAATTATAATATATAACTTGCGCTAATAAAAAAAATAGATACTAATTTTTTTCCACGTATTTTTAAAAGTTCAAGGTGATCTTCAAAATTGAATGCAGGATCCTGCATTTCATGCATAATATCAGGAATAGAAATAATAAGAAATGAAGGCATCAAGGATATGATGAAAATAAAAGGAACTATACTAGATAATATTTTTAAAAAAAGCAATTAATCTGGTATGGTCATGTTAAAAGAATGAATGATGAAAGAATACCCAAAATCACTTCACTTGTAAGAAAAATAAAAAAAGGAAACGGCGAAGATGACGAAAGAGTCGGATGGATGATATTGCAAAGGCAATCAAGGATAGAGGTCTGGAGGAGAAATAGACCTTTAACCCGAAAAAATGGAAAAAGATTATTGTAGATTTTTCGGATTGCGGCACCTGACGCCATAAACCGAGTTTATATATACATCTTCAAAATTGATATAGTATTTCGAATAACGGTATCGAGGCTTAAATCCACATGCACATTTCAAATAGAGTTCAATTGAGATAATTTCCACCGGTGAGGTGGAGTGTAGTAAGCATTTCCTGAAGGGGCATAATTTGCAATTTTAGACAATTACCGATGTCTCAAATTCTAAAGACAGGGGAATTTTTGACGCTCTGGAGGGAAAGTCCTTTAGATCATACGCCAATTTATACATTTTCAGGAAATGAAAATAGTCCAGGCAATAGAGACCGTATAGGGACTCTAACTAGCAAAATTAATGGTAGTACTGGAAATCGGCTTTATAGATGTTTTTTGGGTAGTTGAATCCGAATTTGTAACTTCCCACCAAAATTTCCCCCGGCAACCCCCCCCCAAATTTTGGTAAAAAGCCCCCAAAAAGGTTTTTATTAAAAAATTCCATTTTTTATTGTTTTAGGTGAAAAGTAGCTAGAAATTCAGAAAGTAGACAAAATTTGCAACAAATTAGATATATGATATTATGACTTAGGATGAAGGGGAAGGGGGGATCTGCCTCGGAACATGCGCCGCAGTGCTGCGTGGACCAAGTTGCGCAATTCCATTTAACTACTCACACGTTTACATTAGCCCTCCCATCTTCCCTCCGAACTTTCTCTATAAGATTTACTTTAAATTTTTTGGGTCGCTGAATCCGAATTTTTAACTTACCCCCCAAATCCCTCTCCCCCGAAATAGTTGTTTTTAACTTAAATTTCTTATTGTTTTAGGGGAAATGCATTACAAAATTCAGAAACTAGACAAAATTTGGAACAAGTAGTATACATGACATTATGACGTAGGATAAACGGGTCTAGAGGGGACTGACTCGGAACATTCCCCGCGCGCTTTTCTCAAAAACCAAATTTTTTTTAATCAATTTTTTGGGGGGTTGCCGGGTGAAATTTTGGTGGGAAGTTACAAATTAAGATTCAGCGATGCAAAAAACATAAAGTGAGTCAAAATTCAGAACTATTATTAATTTTGGCAGATAAAATCCCCTATTGTCTGGACTTCATAATTTAGTGTACGTAGTGCCGCAGTGCATGTTCAGGGGGGGGCAAAATTGGGGGGGGGGGGTTCGGGGGGAAATTTTTGGGGAAAAGTTAAAAATTCCGATTCAGTGACCCAAAAATCTTAAAGTAAACCTTATAGAGAAAGTTCGGAGGTTCGACGGGAGGGCGAATGTAAACGTGTGAGTGGTTAAGTGGAATTGCGCAACTTAGTTTACGCAGCACCGCGCGCATGTTCCGAGGCAGATCCCCCCCCTCCCCTTCATCCTAAGTCATAATGTCATGTATCTAATTTGTTGGAAATTTTTTCTACTTGCTGAATTTCTAGATACTTTTTCTCTTAAACAAAAAAAAATTGATTTTTTTAATAAAAACCTTTTTTTTTGTGGGGGGGGGTGGTGATTACCAAAATTTGGGGAGGTTGCCGGAGGAAATTTTGGTGGGATGTTACAAATTCGGATTCAGCGACCCAAAAAACATCTAGAAAGCCGATTTCCAGTACTACCATTAATTTTGCTAGGTAAAATTCCCTATTGCTTGGACTAAAATGTATCATTCACATTTCTACGTTTCATGAAATTAAGAAGAAAACAAAATTATTTCACACCACAATTTGTTCGCTGTTTTTTAATTAAATAAATAGTTCTTCTACACCTTCTCGTAGACGGCCGCTTTTTGCTTGCTGATTCAAGAAAGCATACCTCCAATGGAGGCTATGCAATTAAAAATAAATAAATAAATTATAATAAGGCTTTAACAACCCTTTGGGGGCGAGCGACCGGTAAACGTGCCATTCAAAGTGCCCAGTATCCTTCACCAGTTAATTTTTACTGTAAAGTTTACCTTATTTAATGACAGCATTTTCGAGATTCAAGTACAAAAAATTTTCTGTTTTGAAAAACCCTTGGTAAAAGATTAAAAATTAAGCAAAGGACTCTCGTCGCGAAGGTGTTAATTCAACTCTTACATCATGAGGTAAAATTATTCACATTTAGCTATTTTTACAGATCATATGAACTTATAGTTAAATTTCAGATGCATATACATAATGATAATTATGATAATCTAATGATAGTTAATTAACTAAGACCAGCATACTTTTCAAAAGTATTTTACTGTATTATACGAGGGGTAGTATATACTGTATTATACTAGGGGGAAGGCGATCTCCCTGTAAACATGTGTCCATGCATTTCATTTTTACTGAGGGATTTTAAATCCGAATCAGCTGCTGTTAATTGCTGTTTTCGTGTTTGATTAAATAAGATTAGTTAAACATTTGAAAATTATCTAATATAAAATTAGCTAAGTCAACAGAGTCTTTGCTTCCCGGTATTTTTAAACATAGCTATAAGAAAATGAATTAAGAGATTTAAAATGTAACACTTTAAATCTGACGCAATTTTCACCAAACTTTTCTTTTTCTTTGTAATATTCACCTGAAAATATTGTTTATTGTTAGAAAGGTAATAATATTGTTTGCGCTGTTATAGAATTAGCAACAACAGTTAAAAAGATCATCCCAAAATATGAAATAAATCTCTCATGTACGTGTAATTTTTTTTTTAATTTAAACTATTTGCCAATGTTATTATTTGGACATTTGAAATAGGACGTCATTTTCCACATTTACTGCTTTTAACACATACAAATCGAAATCCGCCGAATTCGACGTATGAAAAGAATTCACAAATATATACAATAATTAATCAATTTTCTATTGGCTGGCCTAACAAATAAAACAAATATTATTTTTAACTAAAGTTCAATTTCAACACTTCAAATTGTTGAGAAAATAAACTTTATTCCATCACCAACATGCAATAACCTTCATGTATCAAAATAACCATTCAAAGATTCAAATATATTCTTCGGAAAAAATGGAAAATGTTAAATGTTACCTTTCTCTTAGTTCCAGTTGTTGCCCTAGTCAATTACTGATTCATAAATCTTTAAGTTTTTGACTTACCCAACAAAATATTTACAATGTAATAGAGTATACAACAGTTTAAAATAAAATATAATATTAAATAAACAATGTTTTAAATAAAAACTTATCTCTTGATGAAATCTCGAAGAATTCTCAAAACATCGGTTTTTGCAGACTTTCTAGAAAAGAAACCAACGTACCAGCACACACACAAAAAAATTATTCCAAACAGTTTACGGAAAGTTAACATTTAAGGATGTTAGTCTTTCAGGTTTCTTTCAGCCGTTTTCAAGAAATGTATTTTGGGCTTGTTTTTAACCCTTATCGGCACGGGGTAATTCTGTTTATAAACTGACGAAATTATGGTTGACACCGGAATTTATAAACGAATTTAATAGAAAATATGAACTTCAGAGGTGCCAAGTTCGCACTAATCTTCCGTAATGCGAGGATTAATTTAACCCAGTTTAACAAAGTTTCGAACCAGAAAAATTATTTGGTGAATCTTTATTTATTTAATTCCAGCTTTCTACGTTGAACTTACTTAATTTCATCTCTGAAAAAAAAATTCCGGTACGAAATGTTTTAAACCAGGGTTAAATTAACTCACCTATTACGGAGGATTAGTGGCAACTTGGCACCTATGGAACTTGCTTATTTTCACGTACTTTATAATAGGAAAATTTTAATTAAATGCTCTTGGTGCCATTTGTCAGTTTTGGAATTAAAATTAGATGTCCTTTTTTAAGGACACAGCCCTTGAAAGGGTTAAAGTTTAAATTTTTGTGGCCCACTACTGGTACATGGCATACTATAGGTGAATTTACCTTAATACTGAAGGAGCAATTTGCTTTCTCTTTCACTAAAACAAAAAGCCTGGTGTAACATATTTTCTTCTCTGCCATATTTTCTCTTTTTTTAGCATTTGATGCAGACTGGAAAAAAAAATCAATTTTTTTTTCTTTCTTTAATCCGTTGACTTGAAATGCACATCCCAGAGGAACATTTTACAATCTATTCGTACCACTATTTAAAAAAAAAAAAAAAACTTCTGCGATAAACCCTAAGAAGATTTTGAAGGAAAATCTACCGCAAACTAAGAGATGTATAAATTGTAGTACGACTGAATATAAGAATAGTCATTAGTTCTACATTGTAATGAAAGGATTAACAAGTTTAGAGATGCCACTGGTGGCTATCTTTTTTATTCTATCTCAAATCACTTTTTAAAAACGAAAGTCTTTTACGTATATTTGGCAACATCTGGAAGAGAAATATACAGAAAAAATTATCTTCCTAAAGTAGTGTTGCAACACAATATAAAAATAGTCGCCAGTGTTAGTCCTGAATGTTAGATAAGTTACAGCATAGTACAAATAATTTTATTTGTTCATGTTTTAGCCTAGATAACTGTTCCATAATGATTTGTTTTTCTCGTATTTGAAAGATCAAAATTTAGAATTTTACTTATTTTTTATTTTTTCCCAGATATACATTAAAATTTTTATAACGGACACTCCCGTATAATGAGTACATCCGCATAGCGAACGTTTTTCCAAATCTCCAACATATACATATTGGTCCGCTTTTACCTGTGACATTTTTCAGTTTTTCATCCATAAACTTTACGCTGTCAAGAATACAATATTCAGAGATATAATCGATCCCGTTAAGCAATTTATTTTAATTGTAACTCTTTACATATATACAACTATTTATTTGTTATAACGAGACAGCATTTCAATTTGAGAGAAAGTACTAAGATACAATGAAATATAATCAATCATGAATTTAACCTCTGAACTGTTTCTATTTTTTTTGACACAATAAATTAAAAATGAGGACCCGACACCACTTTTTTTAAATAAAACATTTTATACCAGGAGCCGGCAGCACAGACAATCGCCTCCTCGAGTTCACGGCTGAAATTCCAGAATTAGTTAAAACTCGATTCGTATATTAAAACACAATCGTTCTGCCAAGTCATATCTTGGTGGAAAACACTTGAAAATCCGATTTTAGCGGTTGGCTCGTTGGTTTACCATTATGTTTTCCTGCACCCAAAGGTATGAAAACATGGAGGACTGGGAGAAGGAAAATACAATGGTAATCACTATCAGTCAGAGTCAATCGCTAAAATCGGGTTTTCAGTTGTTTTCCACCAAGCGGCAGACCGATTGCGTTTTAATAAGAGAATTGAGTTTTAACTTATTCTTGAATTTCAGCCGTGAACTCGATGAGGCGATTGTTTGTGCTGCCGCTTCCCGATCTATTCGGCTTTGCACAATCAAAAAAGATATGCCGTTTAACAAACCAAAGTTTACAGTTAAAATTAAGTGGTAACCAAAAACTTTTATTATCGAAGATAGCCATCTCTTTTTGCCCGAGCGGCACTCGTACAAAACATTTAAGGGATTATAAGTTGCTTTTAATAGGATTATTTTACGAAAATATTTTAGTACGATTTATATGCCTCAATTCATGTATTTGTGACGACATTTAATAATACATAAAACTCAGCTCGAAATCATTTTCGAAAAAATTATGTGATCATAAATTTCTACTTCAATAAGGCGAAATGAAAATTGCGCTAAAGGCAAGTGTTTTAAATCTAATGTTTTGAATTTTATTGCACTAATCGAGGAAGCGAAAACCAACATAAAAGTTATTATTCTACGAAATAAAAGTTCTTTCCCCTCGAAAATTTGAAATGACAGCATTAAAGATTCCAGAATCTTTCTATGAAGGATTAGTAAACGAACTTGAAAGTTTATGTGAGCATATTAAATTATTAATACATCAAAAAGAAAAAAAATATTAAATCCGTAAAGTCTATTTAGTAAGGTCTAGTCTTTTTAATGCACGATACAATTAATTTCAAATGCTCAGTAAAAAAAAGTGAGAAATATTTTTATATTAATACTAGGGGTTTCTGCCCCCCGCAAACTACGCTCGCCAGACACCACAGAATCTAAAAACACGCTAATCTGATGGGTTTTAAAAATATAAAAGAAGATTGAATTAAACTGAAAAAAAGCTGTGCAGATCTCACTGTAAATAGGTTTCCATTCAATTCCCTTTGATTGCAAAAATGTAAGGGCGAATCAGTTGCTGTTAAGACATCCAATGGTTATTTTCGTTTTTGATTAAAGAGGATCAGTTAAACATTTGAAAAGTAGCTAAAATAAAATGAATTAAGTATACAGAGTCTTTGTCTCCCGCTATTTTAAAACAATCTCTATAACAATAGCCTAAGTCATGTGACTATCATCAAAAGTTTCGGGCCTGTCACTTCGCTTTTTATACTCTAGGTGCCATTTTGGTACTTTAATGCTAGCCATGCACAGGTGATAAGTCGCCAAATATTATTTTATCGCCATCATTTCATCCATATTATAATAGTTCAAGTCATCAACTGTCATAAACAAATACTGTCTGATCCCTTCGCATTTCATATGAAACTTTGGCACAGATGTCATATACGATATTGGCGCGATTTTTTTCCGACGCCAATTTGGGGAAAGCATCAGCAGCATAAACAACAACATCCGACTTACCATATCAGGCAAAATAACAACACTTTGGCGCCAGTTAAGTACTCGTTGCGTATATGACATTGGCGTCAGAAAAAAAAATCGCGCCAATAGGGGTCCGTATATAACATCTGTGCCAAAAGGTTTCCATTTTGATTAAAAAATGAAATTTTTTTTCGAATAAAACTATATAAAAGTTGTCTGCCATGGTCGCAAAGAATTCTTGGTACTGTTACGCTAACCGTGTGCAAATCTCGCCAATAGCTTTTTTTTCAAATTGCCAGTTAGCATTTTTTTTTCGAGTGGTAAATTAAAACATTGATTTGAAGTTGAAATTAAATGTCATGGTTTGTTGCATTATTGGGAAGAGTTCCATATTGTGTGCTGGTTGGCGCGATTGGCGAATGAATCCAAAATGGCGCCAAAAAGCCACTTTGCGTCTTATAAAATTTCTGAGGATGTCCGAAAAACATGGTCTTTATATTTGTAATCTCAATATTTGTAAACATATATACATATTTCATAAATGTTATATATGTCACATGTTAAAAAAAGTACGATGTTTATACAGACAGTTTTATATATATATTACGTATAGAGATATACCTTATACATACATAGTATATATACACCTATAAATAAATATTATGTACTTATGTTTTATGTATTTATTATATTTATTATACATGTCAAATTAAAACAAAAGTTATATATTTTTCCGAAAAATATAGGCTAAATGCAAAAACAATACGCAAAAAAACATATGAATAAAGTCCATTCCAGAAGAAAGCAACCCCAAAGGCTGACGATCGCAACCACATCGACTTATTTAATGCCAAAAAAAGCTCGCCAAAAAAACCAGCACACAATATGGAACTCTTCCCGCATTCTTTAACATTTGGCCAGATGTCACATACGCACCGCAGTTTTGGCGTGATTTTTTTTTTCTTTTTTACGAAAATTTGGCGAAAACGTCGTTTTCGAATACCAGTTACATACGCATTTTGTGTATTACTTAGTTATCCCGTCGACCAAAAATCTATCGCCAAACTATAAGATTAAATGTCAATAATGGTTGATCGTAAATGTCACATTCACTTGACTTTAAGGAAGTTACACATGTTTACGTCATCAAGTGATTTTTATTTCGACGTTTTATTTGTATATTTATTAATGATATACTAATTTATTTGTTCTTTGGTTATTTAAAATAAAAATTATGTCAATTAGTATAATTTGGCGATTTATTTAATTTGGCGAAATTGGTCGACGGGATTACTAAGTAGTACCGTATCATAATATTAAAATATTTATTTGCTTAAAAGACGTTATAAAAACACATTAGAAGTAAATTAAAAATGTATATTACAAATATATTTTATCTATATTTACAAAATATAGATTTTTAATTTAATTTTAATCTGTTTTTATAACGTCTTTTAAGCAAATAAATATTTTAATATTATGATATGATTAGTAATGGACGTAATTTTGATTCACTACTCGCACTTATTTATGTAAGTAGTACCATATTTTTTTAATTATTTTCTATTATTTTCAAAAGGAAATAACAAAAAAAATTAATAACTATAGAACAAAATAATTTATATAATTTTAAAATAGAAATAAAAGTAAATAAACATTTATTATTAAATAAACAACAATAGCTGGGTTACCATGTCAATCAAAATAATGCCATTTTGGCGCCAATCAGAATCTTTCGATTTGGCGAAAGATTGTTCAAGTAAACTGAATTATAAATAAAAGTTGCACGATACATTTCTTAGCATATATTTAAGGGAGGCCAAACTGGTCGCCAAATTAATTTAAAATAACCTTTTCTGAAATCTGAAAAAAATATCTGTTCTGATTAAAATTTGAGTTGCCATCATTAGAAAAATGTACTTAAAATTAGAAAAAAATTAATATTTCGAAAACTACTTCGAATTTAAAATTCTAATACCAGTTTTGAGATCTGCAGATCAATACGGATTTTTGGTGTTAATTTCATCACAAAGTATTCCATATTTTAGGAGAAATAGCCGTGAAAATGAATCAGTCGTTTAATCAGTCGTTTCAAAGAACCGTTTCATAAATTCGTTTCATTAGGATTTATATATATAGGGTAGAAATATGATAAGCTGTACGACGGCTGTAGAAACAGCTCGAAACGTAGATGTTAACTTTTAGCTTATTAAAGTCCGTGTTTTGTGTACCATTAAGCAAAATTGTGTCTTTATTTAAAATATGATAAATTAAAAAAGTTATTTCTGTCAAAAAAATGAAAATTCGAAAAGGCTAATGAATTCTGGAAACATTTAATCAATTTTAAAATCTGACTACAATAGAAAATGATGCCTAAATAGCTTTCTATTTTTTCTAATTTATTAAGAAATATAATTAGGAAACAATTATTTTTTATTATGGCTAATTCCATGGATTTTTGTAGTATGAGTCACATAGCTAACAACCGCTATGTTTGTTGGCCACCGTTATTTTCGAAAAGTTTGCTTCATCTTACTTACATAATGCGATATCTCCGATAAAATAAGTCACGTTTTTTCGTTCTAAAATCTGGTAGACAAACATCGTAGCATGTGACTTACACCAGAAGTACAATAGCTTTATACAAATTATATTTACTCATGACATTTTTAGTTTCAAATGGCGTCTTCCTTAGTTGTTTTATTTAGCAGTAACATATGCTTCCTAATTACTTCATTTTAATTCCAGTTATAATCTATATCAAAATCTCCAAGATTAAACTTGCTTATGATACCGTTTATAATACATTTTATTGCATTATTTAAAAAACACTGAATATTTGTTTTCGATCAAACCCGATTTTGAATACTAAAATTTGAAAAAAAAAAATTCGGATAAAACTATCCATAATATAGCATGAAGCCTGTACATATAACAAGTAAAATCTGAAACGCTTCGAAACTCTTATATTTTAACTCAGTTAGCTGCTCAGACATTGAAATATTTAACAGAATTAATAAGGATAGAAATTTATTAACGAAAATTAAGATTTACTGTAAAACTTAATCCCTTGAGGTTCGCTGGTATTTTTATGTAACCACTTAATTTTAATTCCCAAATGACAATTTTGGTAAAGAAAAATTTCGGTTTACTAAATATGCGAAATATAGCTTTTTCATATTTAGAAATAAATTTGTTTTCAAATTCCGGGGTCACTTATTAATTTCAACACTTAGTAATGGAATTGCTTTGCCCCTGAAAGGGTTAAAGTAAAAGGAAAATAAAGTGCCATACTCGAATTCCAAATTCAGTTTCAGTAATCCATTTTCTGTTTTGCCGCATGTTAGCAGTTTTAAAATTTCTTCTGAAAAATTGAAAACGTAACTTAGTAATTAAAACTTAATTTATTCAATTTCAGAAAGCTAGTTTCATGAAGTAGTCTATTTCTACAAATTAATTAAATAATTTTGTAGAATGCTGACGATAGAGTTTTGAATGTCTTTTCTCCATGTTAATTATCAATATTTAATTATTTTGAATTAGTATATTTTAATAAAACACGATTAATTAAATTGCTAAAATTAAATTTATTCCATAAAATTGCATGCGATAAAATATCAAGCTTGTGTGTTTAGAACATGCATTAAAACATTGATGAATATCTTAATTCATTTAGATGTAATAAAGTTGCTCGTATAACTAAAGTTTATTAAAATAAGATATAAATAAAGTGTCTCATTCTACATAACGTTCTATTTACAGAAATGACTTCAAACTTTTGCCCTGAATCTTTAATGTCCTTCCGAAAAATTAAAACAGGTACCTCCGTGTTGCACAAACATGGTTTATTGAAATAGTCTATCGTTACGAGTTAATTGGATAAGTTTCTATGATCACTTACTTTATGCTTGAAGATAAGAAATAGAGCAAAGTTTTCATATTTACTCAAAATTTATATTCGTAAACTACATAATTAGCAACTCAGAGTTAAATTATACAAGTTCCTTCAGTTGCAGGTTTAGGATTAGTTGATTGTATCATATTTTTTATATAGAATAATTCAAAAATTGTAACTATGATTCATTGAAATCCAGGGCTTATACTTAGAGTGTGCGCAATATGTGTTCACCAGTTTGTTTAAGCTACTTTCCACTCATGCGGCCGTTATCGAAAAGAAAAGTTGCTAGAAAGCGCACATAATGCAAATTTTGCTCATTTCAATAAGTAGCATTGTTCTTTCCTGCAAGGAGTTATCAAAGTAAGAGCTACGGGGAAATAATCATTATAACTATTTCTTAGATTTCATAATCTACGTCACTGACAATACCGCGGCACTTAGGTTCTAAAACAATCTTAATCTGATTAACAAAGCGATATAAGTAAGCGTCCTATCTTAAATGGGAGAAGTAACAGCAAGATTAAAAGCGAGGTCACATCAATCAAGGTCATGCGCCACGTATCGAATGGAGTGTGAACTAGAGGTAGACACCTAACTGTTTTCTTACTGACACCACTAAAATTGTAAAGTTTTTTTCAGCTTGATTAATAACTGAAGTTCTTCTGATAAGGTGAAGAAAACTTCGTGGTATCAAATGTGTCTGGATGATCCTCACGCTACGCCATCATTTTGTAATAAATGTGGCAAACAAAACTCATTTCCATGAGTGACTGAAGATTTAGAAAATGCGCGCCATACTAAAAGCCCGCGTATGTGAATTATCACTCCGTCCAGGGGGTGGCGCAACTGTGTTAATTTACGCCTGATTCCAGCATTAAGTTTGTTCGCTTACTTATAACGCTTTGTTGATTAACGCTGCTATTGGGTTTATTATTTTCTAATTTTTTCTGGTGCAAACTTCCCATGTTTCACCACCCAAAAGAAATATCAGTCGTAAGGGGATGGTTTTCCCCATGGAACTATTAATAAAGAGGAAATGATATATTCTTAAAATAGTGAAGCTTCAACTGTAACCGCTTTCACAAGGGCTGATTACCTCCGGTGAAAACTTCCACCAGTAAATATATATAGAAAATTTCTCCGTATTTAAATGCCTTATTAATGCAAAATTTCAATCATAAATAATCACAGAAATATATTTTCAATTTTACTGATTTAAGTTTATTTTTGTGGTAGTCATACGTTTCGTTTCCACCATATTGTGAAAACCGGTAAAACAAACTTACTGTTTTAACAGTCAAACTGACACCAGTAAAAGCAAATGGAAGTTTTTAACGATATTTGGAGAAAATATTTCCATGAATAAGACACTTAAATAAGGCAAAATTTTCTATTCCATTTTACTGGTGGGAAGTTTGCCCCGGTGGTATTCAGAAACTGCAGATTCGATTTAGAAAAAGCAGACGTCTTGTGACAACCTCCTCAGTTATTTCACTCGCAACCGGTAGACAGTACACTATATGTCTCCTCCTGTTTATTCATAACTCCATTGTATTTTGAACTTGCGAAATGTGTTCCATTCATTTGCTCAGGTTTAGTATATAATGCATAGTTGCCAACCTCCCTTTTTTTTAAATACCAGTAAATTCTTATAAAAATGCTCTCTTTATCTAATTGCAGGAATTGTGCGATTGCATAAAACAAGCAATTCTGCATAAAAATACTGGTATTAAAAAATCGGGAGGGTGGCTTGTATGATAATAGCTTTGTAAAACACACATAGAAATTTTAAAAACATATCAGAATTTAGTACCAATCTTAATAACAAATCATCAATGGAAGTAATAGTTTAATGACTCCTACTGATTTAATCAAAGGTATATCCATGAACGTAAAATTTTGATTAAAAAATAAACATTTTTTTTAATTATATTTTAGAAACAATCATAATTATACAAAAATAAAAACTGAAAATAAAAGTAATAAAAGAAAAAAAAAAGACACATAATTTCATTTAATTTTAGGAAAACTTTGTATAATACTTCTGAAATGTTTATTATTAAATTTATATTTATATAATTTGTGTAACTCTGACATAAATACATTCGGTCTTTTAACAGTTAGATATATGTGAAAAGAAGGTGATTAACGCAACTTAAATGTGAAAAATGTGTCACAATGTGAAAAAGCAGGTTTATAGAATAAGAATCTATTTATTGAATTTTTAATAAGTAAACACATCTAAAGTCACCTGGTTTACAAACCAAGTAATCGTTGTCAAATAGTATAAATTATGGTAGCTTCTAATAATGAATTTTATTGTAATATTAAATGTAAAAAAGTTTATAATTATATTGAATTATACTATAATTATATTGTAATTGAAGTTCAAGAATAATTTATAAACATAATTCTTTTAAACATTAGAGTTTTAATAAAATTTTAATTATTAGAGTATTTAATATTTATCTTTACACTACGTTTGTCTTTATCAAAATCTGCTTCTAATGCGCATTTTATGGCATTGTTTTCTGATTGATGATTTTGTTTATTTGTTATTGACGATAAAAAAAAAAAATATTCATTAAAAAACTTAAATAAAATTTTTTTCATTTTCTGATTTTTTTTCTTTACTATTACATCTGTTAGAACAAAAGAGTTTGTAACAAATTCAAGGCGAAAATGTTAACCTTTGCGCTCCAGCGACTCTTACACAAATTTTATTCGATCGGCCCCACTTTTTTAAAAGAAGTTTCCTTCAAGTAAAAATTTCAAAAATGTTCTGATTAAATAAGGTAAATTTTATTTTCCTTTATTACTGGTACCAAAAACAAATTTTGCAAAGAAAGATTATGTCTCCGCAGCGCAGCCAGAGGATTGGTAAGGGTTAAACTATCGCAAATGTATATATGCGAAATTAAAACGTATATTATTAAAATATACTAGATATTTTGTTGCCTGAGCCCCCAATATACACTGTTTTAATATACGATAACCGAATAACTTATATAAAGAGGAAATATTATCTATTGTGACATGAAATGCGGCTTTGATATTACTTATTTTAGATTTATTAAATATGTTTTCCTATGTTCGAGCTATGTTATACAGGGTGCAAAGGAAAGTCTTTTTAACCTGAAAATATTTGCGAACGGAGAGCGCTACAACTATGCAAGTAAGGTAATGGTATAGTAAAGCGACTATGCCCGACATAATGCACACGACAGCGGCGCCCCTAGTGGCGAAATTTGGAAGATAGCCGTTGCAAATCGAAAACGAAAAGAAATAGAGGAAAATTTCCAGTTAGAAAGTTTTAGAGCATCAATGAATTAGTGGAAAACTACATTTGGTTCTCGCGGATACCATAATTCGTCGTCTATATACTCAAAAATGTTCGAAATCGACGAGCGACGACTCTACTTTGCATATTCACATTCCGGAAATGTAGTAGTGTACAATTTCAGATTGTGACGTTGTACTGTGCTGTAATGTCTGTAAAAATTTAATTTCCAATGCATTAAAAATTTAAGCTTAATCCTTTCAGTGGCAGAAGAATTCTGTTCGTAAACTGATGAAATAATTGACTTAACCAGAATATTCAAACGAATTTCTAAGAAAATAAATACCCGCTAATTTGCACTTTCATTACAAAAGCAAAATTTTATTAAAATATTCTTGGTGCCACTTATCAGTTTTGGAATTAAATTTAAGTGGCTAGACCGTCTAGCCACTGTCCTTGAAAGAATTAAATCTATGTCGTCGTATTGAAGAGGCTTGCAATAGACGTTCCATGCTGAGAAATGTGCATGCAAAATTACTCTCACGAATACAAACGCGTATCGTGAGAAATGCCGGACTTTTCGAACATACGGAATATTAACTTTTTATCACTGTGAGACAGTTTGTCTTTTTTTTTTTTTTTTTTTTTTTTTTTTTTTTTTTTTTTTGTGATGTTATCAAAATGTATTAAGATAAGTACGTATTTATACCATAAATTGTGCGTATTTTTTCATACTATTATATTCCATTCAACAGTTTATAGAAAATGGAGTATATCGATTTCGAACATTATTGGGTATACAGGCGAGGATTTATCTTATCCATGTAAACCAGATGTCGTTTCGTACTAAATAATTGATGCTCTAAAACTTTCTAACTGGAAATTTTGCTGTGTCTCTTTTAGTTTTCGATTTGCAATAGCTATCTTCCAAATTTCGCCACTAGGGGCGCTGTTGTCGTTTACATTAAATCGGGCGTAGTCGCTTTACTATACCGTGACTCCACTTGCATAGCTGTAGCTCTCTCCGTTCGCAAGTATTTTCAGGTTAAAGGGACTTTCATATGTACCCTGTATATAAATGAGAACAACAATGCATGGATTTATTTAAATATCACAATTTGAAAAATAAATACATCGTAAAAAAGTACTAATAGCGAAGTATATGCATTTGTTTCAGACAGTATTTTTTCATATACAATATATTTGTCCCCTAAGATATCTTAAATAAAATTTAATGCTGAAAAACCTGATATTAAAATCATATTATCGAAAGTTTATTTCTGTTTTAACCCTTGCCACGTCTTTGGCTCCGCTGCGGAGACATTCTTAGTCTTTGCAAAATTTGTTTTTGGTACCAGTAATAAAGGAAAATAAAATTCACCTTATTTAATCAGAGCATTTTTGAAACTGTGTACTTGAAGGAAACTGCTTTTTAAAAAGTAGTGCCGATCGAATAAAATTGTGTAAGAGACGCCGGAGCTTTAAGTGTTATCAGCGAGCTTCTTTAAATTGAAATTTACATTAAAATTTTGTCATAAAAACAATTAATTCTCTTTGAAATCTTCGCTAATGATAAAGAGTGAAAATGCTTTCAATGTCATTGCTAATGTTAACGTTTGTTTTATTTCATTTTTATTCTATTCTTTTTCACGACAGTAAATTACACGTCACTGTTCTGAATTTGGAAGAATAATAAGAATAGATTTTCTATGTTGTTTAAAAAGACTAAAAAAAAATTGTTAAATTTTCTTTCACAATGACAGGGGAATTTCCTTTTGTGCATAATAATCGTCAGTAGGATATAACAAAGTAGCTGTGTTATTATTGGTGTAAGTTAAGTAAGTTTTACCATTGGTGGAGTTTAAATAGCAATTTTACTTTGCATATTATATCATATGTTTCATATTTTCACAGTCCTGTCAAAAAACTCACCACTCTTTACTACTTTATCAACAAATTGTTGTAGAAAGATGTGAGACGTACCGTTCAACTGATATCTCGTCTACCTGTAAAGTGTTGTAAATGAACTGTTATTGACGGGGCATAAAGAGAAATATTCTGCACGGCGGGGAACCTGAAAATAGAATCTAAAAAGAAAACAGAAACATTTCCTAATACAAAACAGGACAAACATTTAGGACACGTGGCAAACAGGACATAGCTAACAGCAAAAACTACAATAGCCGAAAAAAAAGGAAAAATTATTATTAACCCCTTCGCGACGGGAGCCTTTTACGAAATGTTTATTACTTTGCTACCGGTTTTAAAAAACAGAAGTTTGCGCCTATTCAAATCGGGAAAATGCTCGGATTAAATAAAATAAATTTTACAGTAAAATTTTACTGGTGAGGATAAACGAGGATCCTTAGACCTATTTCCGACACGTATACGTGTCGCTCGTCCCCAAGGGGTTAATGCGAGCTGGAATGCCGTCATCAATGTGCATCGTCGCAAACCAGAGCACCTGGTTTGTGACGATGCCGCTCGGGCAAAATGAGTTTGCTATCTTCAATACTATTGCTTTTGGATACCACTTAATTTTAATTGTATTATTTGGTTTGTTAAATGGCATACCTTTTTCGATTGTACAAAGCCAAATATTAAAATAAAAAAAAAAGTTGTGACGGGTCATTTTTTTATTTTATTGCGTCAAAAAAAAAAAAAAAAAAAAAAAAAAAAACAGTTAATGGGCTAAAGAGTTTTTGTCTTGAAAGAGAATCATCTTTTGAAATAAAATGACCATTCATGTGTGCGTCATAAAAAATGCATCAAATATAATCGGATAAAGTCAATAATGACTTTACTTTTACGTTATATAATATTCAATTTGAGGAAAATGCGAAAAGAAAAAACAGTTTGGGAAAGTTATGTGTAGAGATGACAAAAAAATGTCACATATATGCTTCAAATAGAATTTCTTTTTAAAAAATCTTAGAAAATTGAAATACAATAACAAAGTCTTGGCTGTGGATATCACATAGATATATATGACGCACAGAAAATTGAAAATAACAAATAATGCTATAAATCACAAGTTGTAATCTTGACACAAAAACAATACAGTACAACACAGTTCCCTATTATTTTGTGGTCAAATCTAGTAAGGCTAACGTAATAGAACAGATTCGAGAGCTAATAGCTCTTTGTATCGGGATAATATTCCTTGGCTTGTTATTTTGGACTGCTTGAAATTGCATCTTAGCCGAACCGCTGTAGTGATGCAGCAGTTTGGTCATAATGAGATGTCACTTTAGGTTAAAATGTAATTTTCAATGATAAATCCGGACGTGTTAAAATAGTACATTGTGAAATCACAGTATGGTTGAAGTGCTCTCTTCAAAACCTCGTCGTCAAATGCCTTCCAATAGTATATCTTTATTTATTGCACAGATTAAAATTATGGTAATCCAAATTTTCTTTTTAAAAAATTGCATGATGAGGACTGACGATTTCTTCCGTCTTTTTAATATATTTGACTTTTAATAATTTTATGAATGTTTTTTCATTTTTATTTTAAATTTTTTAAGAATATTTTTCATTTTTAATTAAAAAATAAAAGTGAAAACCTTTCTTAAAAATTAAAATGAAAATGAAAAAAAGAAGTCGATAACTAATTAAATAAGAGATGCCTCCTAAATAATACATGTCGATGTCACCTTTGCACTTTTCAACATTTTCAAACATAGTTAAAAAGTGCTTATGATTGGGTTTGTCTGTACGTGCTCTAACTCGCGTAAATATAGTCGGATTGCTATGAAATGGATGTATGTTATTGAGATTTACTTGGTATGCTCCGTATGTAAAATAATGTGTATAGCATTTATAGTCAATTTAAAGGGAAATTCAAAAGATTTACTTTATAATACGGTCTATGGGGAAAAAGTTTTCGGTGTATTTTATTCATCCCAGGTAAAAAAATCAGAGAAAAACCTTTAAAAATTTTGAGATTTTGCAGCCATTTTGAAGGTTTCAACGGGTATCTTTAAGGCAAATGAAAACTAAAGGTTATCTTAAGAGAAATATACCTCTTTTTAAAAGATTTCATACAGGTTTATTTCTGTAAGTTATAACCTCCAAATTACCTTCAATGACGTAGAAGATTTTCGTGAAATCACATGAGGTATGTTGAAGGAAAATGAAAATTGTTTCTTTACCAGGTAACATGAAGGTTTTACTTAAAGGTTTTATTATTGCACATTATGGTATCGAAGATTTTGATATGCCCGCATTTCCTCATTAATATTTTTAATTTATTTCGAAATTAATATATTAGATAATTCCCGGAAATCTAACGTCTTCCTCCGGTTCAGTCAAAAATTCTTAACTCCCCCTCGTTAAAATTTCTAATTAATATTTAAAATTACCATTTTAAATAGCGATATAAAAATCCCATTCTAGAAATAAAAGTCCCCCTCGTTGAGATTTTTAATTACCATTTAAAACAGTATTTTTTAATTCCCTACAAATCCCTTCAAAAAGAAAGAAAAATCTCGAAATTATTTTGAAGAGTCTACTAGTTAAAATTTTTAATTACCCCATTTATGAAGTTATTACGAGCAACAATTTCACCTCTAACACGCTCAAAAATTTCAATCTCCGAAAATTCCCCTAAAAAGAAAAACAAATCACGAAATTTTTTCGAAGCCCTTTTTGACCTTAAATTTGCCACAATTTTTTCTAATATTATAACCAGTAACAATTTCACCTCTAACTCTAACAAGCTCAAAAATTTCAATCTCAAAATATTCCCCCTAAAACGAAAAAAAATAATCACGAAAGTATTTCAAAGTCCCCTTTTTATCCTAAAATTTGTCATAAATTTCTCTTAAATTACCACCAGTAAAAATATAACCCTTCGAAGTCTAACACGTACAAAAAATGCACCCTAAAAAAAAAAAAAAAAAAAAATCTCCAAATTATTTCAAAGTCCCTTTCATTAATATTTAAAATCGTATTCAAACACGCACAAAAAATATTTTAGTTAAATTTCAAAATCTAACGAGGGCCCTCAATTTCCCTTCTCCCTTTTCTAAAAATATCTTATTTAGTTTTTCATTTTAAGTTTTTCGAAAAGAATATATTTTACTGTGCTCTTCTAAATCAGACAAAAAAAAGAAAGAAATTTTAGTTAATTAAATTTCAAAATGCAGGAAGGCGATACAATGCACTCCGCTCCCCCCCCCCCCCCCACTTCCACCATGCCACTCCTGTCGTCCTAGCTCAAAATCCTTAGTTCCTCTTCAAAACCACCCCACCAGTGGCCGAGAGGTTCTGCTCTCAAAGCTGGTAGACGGGAGATGCTGGGTTCGAACCCAATCGCGCCCGTCGGCCTAGTCGTTCGGAGTTTTTTTCGTGGTTTTCTTCGAACCTTGGATTTCTTTGCTTAAATACGGATTAGCTTCCCTTTGAAAGACCCCAGGCAACCCCCCTTCGGCCCAATATCCCAAGTGTAGACAATTGGCCATCATAAAACAACACAAACAGCACCTCTTTAAAAAAGAAACTAAGAATTTTGCACAACTGACATTAAAGAAAAGAGGCTCTTTTAATTTAGTTACTCGAAAATAATACATTTTAAATTGTTTTTGAAAACATAACAAAAAGAAATATCTAGTTACTTAAATTTTAAAATCTAGGGAGGGGCAGGGTCCCTCCCCCCCCCCCCCTTTCCTCATTTTGGTAGCGTCCACGATTAAAGCTGAAAAATATAGGTGGAGTTATTACATGCATAATTTGCCCTTATCCTCTATCAGGCGTGAATTCCAGTCTTTAGAAAAGTTACTTCTTCAAAAACAAAGTTTTCGTTGCAACATTTGATTTTTGATCATGTAGCTGTAATTTAACATTTGAAGTCCACCGAGGTGGAGAATGCTTTGGGGCCTATAGCTACAATGGCTGTCGCCTCGAATGATCCTTATTATACATAGAAACAACAACAAGTCACAACAATTTTTATTTTTCATTACATATATTATATAACTACAATGGGACATACACAATTACATCCATGTCTTACCCAGGGACTCGAACCCGGGCCCTCGAGATGACAGCAGCCCTCATGTAGCTGTATTTCTGACTCCATGTCATGGGAGAATGAGAAGGAATGGGCGTTCCTGCTCCTTTTGAAAAACGAACCGTAACCGTTCCTTCAGAAGCTGGAACTGTTCCTTTTACCTGTTCCAAAGGAACAGGCCACGTGATCTCGTAACGAACGAGAAGAGGAACGAAGACACCAAGACCTGTTCCTGGGACTGTTGCAGTAACAGACAGAGCATTGATTGATTGTTCGGTTTCAGGGATTACAAAAAAAAAGCCGTCTTTTCTCTTTTCTTTACTGAATACATAACACTGAGGAAGGGAGTTTAATGCAATGAGGGTTTCTGATACAAAAAAAATCTGGATGCATCATATTATTTTTTTCTTTTTCTTTTCTATTTTTTTTTTCTTTTCTCTTTTTTTTTTTTTTTTTTTTTTTACTTTTGAGTTTTCAAGTGGAAATTTTGATTATACAAAAAATGAAGAGGATGTTGCTTGAAAAAGAAATGAAATACAGTAAATTCTGACTAAGGCGGACTCTGTATAAGCCGGAAATCTGTCTACCGCGGAAAATTTTTCAAGTCCCGGCGAACCCATAGAAAATTACATTATTTCATGCTGCATAAGGCGGAATCTGTCTAACGCGGAAACGTAAACGTTTTTATGGTCCCACCGAAACCAAAATTTTGCACAAGCCGGAAAAAATGATAATTAAAAAATTAAAGGCATTTTGTTTATTAAACTTTAAAACTGATAAGTCAAATACTCAATGTCGAGCATGTTAGTTAAATTCCGTAACACTTTGAAAAAGTTAATCGAAAAGAACAGAAACTGTTTAAATTTTAAGGAATTTATACTTATGCCCTTTTTTCATATACAAAATTGCAAAATTTAAAAGTTAAAGTTAATATTTCTCGTAGAATGAGCATTCATCAAAATACATATTTCAGAAAGTACAATATATTATACTTTAAGGTTGTACTCAAATTCAAAGTTACAGCGTTCTGTCTCATTCTCGAAGTTTATTTATTTATTTATTTTGTGTGTGTGTGTGTGTGTAAACATCCAATTCGCATGTATTACAGCAGTACTAAGAAATTGAATAGCGTTTCTCATTTATCTATAAAGACAAAAGATCTTTCCGAATTTCAGTTTTCAACCGATTTTCGAGTCAGGAAAATCAATGAAAGGTCATCATCTTTGAGGGATATTTATTTATGTTTTTTTTTTTTTTCAGGGGGGGGGGGGGGGGGAGTTTTTTTGCATAAGCCGGAATATTGTCTACCACGGAAAATTTTCTCAGTCCCGATCGATTCCGCCTTAGACAGAGTTTACTGTAATAAAAAAAATATATACATTTAATAATATTTTCAGTAATGTAAAAATGGACACCATGGCCAATATTTACAACAACTGCGATAAATACTATGTTAGCATTTGACTCGAAACTGGCTTTAAGATAATCCAATAAATAAATTCCGTGAAATACCTTTTTTCAAACTTATTAGTTCTAAACTTTTAAACTAATAGGATTAGATAAACTAAAATTTTTGAGACTTCTTATTAAAATTAGCAAGCTAAAAATTGAAAATAATGCCAAGAATTGAGATATGGCTCTAGGAAGGCGGGAAGGGGGGGGGGGGGGGGGGAGGGGAAAGGTGAGTGTTCCAAGTTCAATTAACTAAATTTTCTTTTTATCAGATGATTTAAAAAAAAGAATATTATTTATTTATTTTTCAAGTAATTTAAAATAATTATACAGTAAGAGAAAAGTAAATTAAGGATTTTTTGGTGAAGGGGTAAGCTTTCTCTCCCTAAATCTGTCGTTGAAGACAATATTTAATTCTGTTTCTCTTAAGTTCATGAGTTTAAAATTATCTTAAACGGCAGATGGGGGGGGGGGGATCCTCGACAAAAAAAGATAATAAAATGATTTAATTCTTCAAAGTTCTATTTCATGTGTATATACCCGATTTAAAGAAAAAACAGACTTGGCAATTGATGACAGACATATTCGTTCAAAAATCTAGTGCGGCCCCACCAGCGGCCGAGAGGCTCTGCTCTCGAAGGTGATAGGCGGGAGGGGCTGTGCTCGAACCCAATCGCGCTCGTCGGCCTAATCGTTCGGAGTTTTCTTCTAACCTTGGGTTTCCATACGTAAATACGGGTTAGGTTCCCTTAGAAAGACCCCCCCACGGAGGGCACTCCCCCTCGGGCCCATATCCCTCGTGCAGATAATCGGCCGTCATAAATAACACCGACACCAATAACATCAAAATCTAGTGCCACCGTGATTTTTTTTTGTGTGTGTGTGTTGTTTGTGTTGGTCCTTGGTTGTGTATTTCAAAATTGCATTAAAAAAATCGTTTAAAAACTTCTCAATGTTGTTTCTAATAGAATCTAAGGAACTCTTTAAATGCAAATATTCTCAGTGTTTAGTAGTTGCTTCTGTAAACCTTAATTCCGATAGCGATTAATTAAGACCACATCTGGCACTGCTTCAAAGTTTTTTAGCATACATTATTAAGCTGACACCGGAAATATTTCTAGTGAATACATGAAGAAAGATTTGTAACTTCAAACTGGATGCAATTTCTTCCTTGCATTCATTTTATTTATTTATTTATTTTATTTATTTATTTTTGCGAAATCTTCTAAAGAATTGTTTATCTAATTGACTTGAATCCATAAAACAACTCATGATAAAATATCTTTATTTTTCAAGAAAAGCCAAAATAAAAAAGGCATTTAAGGAATATTTTCTTTTGATTTCATTGGCCATCATAATTAAAATTCTATAAATACAATACTAATAATAAACTATATTTTTCTACCTGATGTCTATGAAAATCGGAAAATACTCATAATGTATAATGAATTTTTCCCGAACAATTCGTTTAACTGAACTAGCATTTTTTTTTTTTTTTTTTTTTTTTTTTTTTTTTAAGCTATATGAATTTAAAAAATATCTGACCTCATGTATACTTTCTTGATTTTCTTAAGTCTGTTCTCAAATCTAAACTGTGTTCTTTCTGACACATTCTTCATTTCATTTTTATTCGCAAACGCATAAAATTACTAGGTACTTTTGCTCAAAAATTAGCTAATCGAATGGTTTTCCCCCATTTTCAATAAAAAGGTAGGCATTTCAGAAAATTCTGCGAATTTGATATCTTTAACCGAATTTCCGGACGCGACAGTGCGGAGAAGAGGAAAAACTACCATCATGATACAACAATAGCTAATAGCTCAAGATGTAGTCCATTTATCGAAAATTGAAAAACCGTTCGATTACAGTTTTTTTAAATACCCTTTTTAAGAATCTACAGCAATATTCCTTAATTCTTTTAATTTCAAGATTTAAAATGAAATTTTTTGATGAAATATTTTGTAATACAAATTTAAAAACTGAATTTAAATAATAACATTTATTGAGCTGCTTATTTAATTAAAATTACATTTTTTAAACTTTTAAACATTCTTTGTGAATTTCTTCATAAATTAAAAGTTTTTATTGATTCGTTCGTTAGAGTTTTGTTCCTTTTCTAGAAATAGCATTCAACTTTTACTTTACAAATAACCTTACTAGTGCTGTTTTATTATTATTATTGTATTAACATTAATTTAACCTCATTCCTTTTGCTATTTTAACATATCCTTACTATTCAGCTGCGCAAAAATCGTGTTTATAAAATAGTTAAAAAATAATCTTTAGTTATAGTAAGAAATTTAGAGTTGGGGGCGGACTGGAAACCTTCATTCAGATGTAAACGAAAACGTTTATTATTACTATTATTAATACTAGTATTGATTTTTATGTGCCTATTAACATTCATACATTTATTGAACAAATATTAAGAACGAAAAGAAATATTATTATCATAATTCGATACTCACAATAAAAAAGAAATCGACATTTTTGTGTATTAAATGTGGAAATTGAAATTTTTATGTATTAAATACAAAATAAATATCTTATGGTTAAAAAATAGTAATTATTTCTTACATTAATAATGCGTATTAAATTATAGTACTAAATTCATGAAAATGCAAAAGACCTTTAATCTGACGTATCTTCAGTAAGAAAAAGGGTTAAGAGACCTTCTCCCCTTTCCTTTATTTGTCTAATTTATCAGCGACCGACAAATTCTATCCGTCATGTCCTCATGTCAAAGTGAAAACTGAATTTTCAACTTGGCACCAACAAAGTTCCTTTCTTACCAGAGATTCTCATCACCCGCCCCCCTCTCTTCCGTCCCTCACACACACTAATCCAAGCAAAGTACCTCTAAAATGATACGAACAAAGAAGAAACAGCAAAAAAAAAAAAAAAAACATGTTCCTGAAGTACGTTTCTCGATCTGCTCCTGTTCCTGCTCCATTCCACATTCCACTATCTGTTCCTTGCGTTTTTCCGCGGCTGCGAAATGATGAGAAACAGAAACGAGAAGTTTTTTTCCAAAGATATGTTCCTTTTAAACTGCTCCTCAGATCTGGCATCGTTAATCAGGCGACTTTCCCCTTTTCTGGCATCTAGCATTTGATACTTTAATGACGTTTCTCATTGTTTGGAAACCTTTTGACATCATCAACCAATCGCAAGTGAGAGAAAAATGTGACAACGTTTGCTTTGGCGACAGATGGGATTTTAGTTCGAAAGGAACGGTTCCTTTTGGCGAAGAGAAACAGTTCCATCGTTTTTTTCTCTTGGAACTGTTCCTAGGAACCTGTTCCACGTTTCTCTACCCATCCCTAGTTATCAACTCAACACACAGAAAGCATGTTTACTTTTCCGCCACTCGGAAAATAAGCGGGAGCAGTCGTTACGCTGTCGTTTTGTTATTCTATTTTTCCTTTTTGCAGGGCTCTTTTTATCTGTATATTAGTCACATTTTAATTAATTTTTAAATGGATATATATATAGCCGTAAGAGGGGTGTAAGTGAGCCTTGTATTATACTTATTTTAATATTATAGCTTGGTACTTTGTATTCAGCCATTCATGCGATACTAACCACTTTCGATAAACCAGATCGCCACGTATAGAAATACTGTGGTATGGAAATAATGTTTTACAAGAAATCTTCGTGTATGACTAAAGATGAATTTTTACTATTTTTTAAAATAATAGCGATACAAATCTCTCAGTTTTAAAAACGGCGTGACACTTCACTTTTCAAATACATCCTAGAGAGAACTATTTTATTTTTTGATATTTTCATTAATACGTCTTTTTATTTTTGGGAAAAATCTAGTCATAATTTTCTGAATTTAAAAGAATCGTTATGTGCAGTTTCTTGTTTATACTTTTAAGAAGATATATGCATATATTTCCATTATGCATAAAAGTGATAGAAGGATTAAATTACTTCTTGATAATTAAACTCGTAAAAAGCTCAGTTTGGAGGTGGAAACGTTTTGTGAAGGGCCCTTGTTTTGAGGGGAAAAAGTTTGTGAAGGGTCCTTTAAAGGACCTAAGTTCTTTCTAAGCAGATCACTGTATTGGAATATCATTTTATGAGTAAGTAATTTGGTTTCTTTAAAAATCAAGCAGCTATAATCTTTTTAGGAACATAGATGCTTGATTAATACTCAGTGGAGGTGTAATATCTCTGGCAAATCTTTTAGCGGGGTTTAATGTCACTAGCTGCAATATTCGACTCATAAAATTAATTTTAAAAAAATTATATATTGTAGAATAATTTATAATACAGAATATGAAATATGGGAAAAATAATTTTAAAATTCTTTACATGTGTATAATTATTTTAAATAAAGTAATTTTTTCACAAAAAAACATTTAAAGACAAATTTAGAGTAATAATATTGTTCTATAGTGCATAACATCATTAAAAATTATATATAGATTCTTGGGGCCTTTAACAAACAGGGGTCGATGCAGGTTTTTATTCTTGGGTTCCATTATGTGAAAATTAAAAGTTATTTTTGTGAAAAGTAATATTTTGTAACTATAGTTGAAATCCAGTAACTCAAATTCGGATCAAGAATTTATTAACAGAAACATCTTTAAATTTCAGTTAAGGTTTTTGTTTCGCATTACCTGGTTTTATTTACTAATTACATATTTAAAATAGTTTATATGCAAAAGATGTTATGAAGTGGGCCTATTTTATTAAAAGGAATTTTGAGGATGGGCCCATTTTATTAAATTTATTTTTGTGAAGCGGCCCATTTTATTAAATTTATTTTTGTGAAGGAGCCCATTTTATTAAATTTATTTTTGTGAAGGGGCTCATTTTATAATATTTATTTTTGTGATGGGGCCTATTTTATTAAATAGACTTTTGTGAAAGGGCCCTAAAAAACCCCTCAAATTTTGCCTGGATCGATCCCTGCGTTTACCTCCTGTGTGTACAAAACAATTATTAAAAAGGACTGTTCTGTAATCAGGGCTGGCTATTTGCCGGCAAAAAAGGGTTTCTGCCTTGCCAGTGGCAGAAACTGGTAATAACCAGTTTTAACCGGCAGAAACTGGCAACAACTGGCATAAACACATTTCATGACATAATTTGAGACTTTTTTACTGGTATTAAATTCCTTAAGTACATTTTATTCCGTATAAATAACAAATGAAATATTGTGGGTAGTTTTAATTAAAAGATAAATAGATTTGTATTAGAAAAAATGAGTAATGTAACAGATAAAATTTTTGTTATAGTATGATTATGTAATTTTATATGTAAACAATTATTAGAGTATTTTAAAATTTCAGTTTAAAAATCAAATACAAAACTATATCCAATACTTATTTTAAATTAAACAATGAAAAGAAAAGAAAAATATTCAATACTTGCTCAAAATAATTTTCTGTAATTTAACGTAATAATTTAATAACACTATAAATTATCTCTCATAGAAATGTTATAGTTATATGCGGATCTTGTAATTCCATGAATTTAAAAAACATTTCATTTAAATACAGTATTCAAAGAACAAATCTAACTTTTTTTTTTTTCAATTTAAGACTGTTATAAGCATAGATCAAACTTTGTGCGAATTTTAGTAAAAAAGCTAATATCTTTAACAATGATTTTACGCACAAATAACGTACAGACACGACAAAAAACGATTATATGGGATATTTTTGTCGTGTCTGTATGTTATTTGTGCATAAAATCGTTGTTAAAGATTTTAGCTTTTTTATTAAGACTGTTAGTTGAAAATGTTCCAACCACATTTTGCACTTACAAAACAAGCAACTACAAAGGTTCAAAGCAGATTTGATACAGTAATAACAGACTACCATATGCTAACTTATTTACTTCATCCTAAGTATATGGGATCAAAATTGACATATGAGCATAAAGAAAAGGCAAGGAAATTGCTTTCTGATATTAATCCCAATTTTGTGCCACATATAATATCCTTTGAAGCAAAATCGACTCCTGCCTCAGAAACATATTTCTCCAAGGAAGCCCTAGAAAATATCTTGCCTTTACCTTCTATGTGGTGGTCATCTTTAAAAACAAATACTGGTGAAAATGAGGATTTGTCAAATTTGCATCCTCAATAATGACATTGCCAGCAAGTAATGATAGTCTTGAAAGAATATGTTCAAACTTTTCTTTCATTCAAAACAAAGAAACAGTGTGTTCAGAAAGATTAACAAAATTTTGTCCTATGCTATGGAATGTTCTGTGGAAAAAGTAATAATAGTATATTTGAGTGGCAATTTTGTTCTTTCAATATTGTAAAATAATTGTGCAAGATATTTCATTAAATTTTTTTTCTGTTATTTATTGTGCTTCAATTATTTACTTATATATTTTCACAAGAATCCTAATCTTTAAGTTATTGCATTGTATTATTTATTTAAAAATACTCTGAAAAATACATTTGTTAAAATATCACAGATTTTTTTGTAAATTTCTTTTTTTACTTTTAAATAAAAATTCAACTCTAAACAATAATATAAAATAGTTAAACTTGTACAGCATCAGACTACTATTGAAAATTTCAGATTTTCAAGTGAAAAAAAATTAGTACCTATTATCATATAAACAAAGTATATTTATATGATAATTTTGAAACTTTTTTACAACTTTGAATAACATTCATAATCTTTAATTTTAATTTTTAACTTAATTGTTTACACATCAAATACATGTATGAATTAAGAATCATTGCACATTAAAGTTCTTATTAATATTACTTCTGAGTTTCTGCCAGTTTTTGCCACTTACTGGCAGAAACTAGTTTCTGCCATGCCGGTTATAACCGCTGGTTTTAACCACTCTGGCAGAAACTTGCCAACCCTGTCTGTAATGGGTGAGAATCTTCCATGTTTTGAGCAGATTCGCATGTTTTATTGTGTATGTAAATTTTATTTGTGTAATTTTTTCTTGTTTGCATTGTTACTTTTATCATTTACAGGCTTAAAAGAAATAACTGATTTCATTCTGTGCTTGTTCAGTTCATATTGCTTAATATGTTTTTGAGTAGTAAATATTTAAAAAGTCATATTATTCACTGTCAGTTCAGCATTCGATTTCCTTGGGGGTCCGCTGGGACTGTTCTGTACCACCAGAAATTCAATTGGACCACTAATTTGAAAAATTTTATAATCTGCAGGACCAGTAACTCCCCCCCCCCTCTCTGACAGGTAAACATAAACTTTCCTCTCCCTGCCAAAACTGCAACTAAACACATATCGCATAACTTTATTTTATTTAAAAAAACAAAGAAAATTCGATTAAATCTTAGTCAGATGAAGTAATTAATTGTCACTCAAAGGGTTAAAGGGATGAAATAGAATTTTATGTAGCAGACCAGTGATGAATGTGGACAAATAAATTCTCATGCTTACTGTTCCTTGGGACCAGTGGCTTTTTTATGTCAATTCTACTACTGGTCAGTTGGTGTTTTTTATATTTGTTTCTAGATCTTTTTGTCAACTTGATTTAATCGTGTAAAAAGTGTTCATTTTTATTACGTGCCTCCTTCATTTTTTTAACATTAATATTACATTACATATGCAGTGTTGACTAGAAAAAAGGACTGCCGGGCGGGAATTTTTCAAAAAAGAAACACTAGGGGAGAGTTGGGAGGAATGGGACAGTGGGAGGAGTGGGACAGCAGCATTTATGTCCAAAATAACTGTTAGAATTAAGTTCTAGTTTGTCCACTAGATAAAGCATCTATAGCTTCATGTTTGATTCTAATTGTTACACCAGCTGTATTATTGTTTGTATTTAAAAGGGAAAATTTTATTTTCATACCTCAGAAGTAAGTACAAATTCTTATTCTTTCAATGATTTTTTTCAATTATATTATATTTAAAATAAAAATATTATAATTGTATAATAAACTTAAAGATATAGTGTTTGTAAACTAGCAGCCAAATAAAGCATAAATGTAGCATGATATATATAATAAGCCTTTTTAAAAAATATTCAGCAGAGGGAGGAATGGGACATGTTCTCAAACACATTTGAGTCCTTCCGATATGCACCCTTATCCCAAAGCATTTCCACAAAAACTATAAAGAAAGACAGAAAAAAGGAAAGATAAAAAAATCATCACTGACACACCAGAAAAAGAAGAAATTGAAAAAATAGCCGCTGATAAAAAGCAGAAGAGATTGTGTAAAAAGAAAACTCTTAAGGTGAAAAGGAAGAAACAGAAAAAAGCAAATGAATTATCTGATGATTCCATTGATGGGAAATTTTTGTTGCATGACTCTACAGATGAAGACTTTTGATTTGATTACTCACAATGATAATGAAATTGCTGAAGAATTTGATTGGTTAACTGATGATCCAAAAATAGGATAAATGACTTTGTAATTGTTAAAATTTTGACGAAGAAGACAGTTGTTTATTATATTGGCAGAGTTGAGGATATAGACAGTGATAAGGAGTTTATCACATTTGGTGTGGGACAAAAATGTTAACATTTTAAAACGTGCAAATAAAAGCCAGTTGTTTGTATTTCACAGCGTTTGTATTTTTTAAACATAGCTTAAGTAACATACTATTAGATTTTTATAAGCTATACTCTTGGTAAAACATAAGTAGTGAATTAAAAAATAAATTGTGAAATCTGTCCCACTCCTCCCAACTCTCCCCTATTCTAAAAAAGGGCACACTTGTACATTATTCACAAAAATATTTTGAACTGGTTTGTTTAGAGTACCTAGAGTTTGCGATATTTTACCGCGATCAGTTGAATTGCCACAGGGAGCATAGGAAGTGTTAAAAAGAGCAGAAGGGTTTAAAAGAGCTTTGCCATGCACAAAAAAGAAAAAAAAAAAGGCTGCCGGCGCTGCGCCCTGCTAAAGCGGCTTAGACTCAATGCTAATATACATGGATTCATATCATAAAAGGGTGAAAAACAAGATTTCTTTCTTTCTTTTTTTTTTTTTTTTTTTCCTATTTAAGAGGCAGATAATAAAAATGCACACCTGCATTCTTTTTTATATTGAAATCTTCTTTAAAAGAAATATCCATAAGCAAATGTAAATAAATAAAAAAAAAAAAATACAAATTCACAATGATAACACTGTCTTAACAAATTAATTATTCAGAAACATATTAAGCAGTATGAATAACAATAGAGTAGTAATCACTTATTTCATTTTATTCTACAATTATATTAAAAATGCCTTCAACAGTGTGGATCTCTAGAAAAAAATTACTGCCAGCTGGACACTTAAAAAAAAAAACACTCAAGAACCTTGTTCACTGAAAATATTTTGCATTTAGTCCTTTTTTATTTTGACCTTTTTAATTTTGTGATATTTTCCTGCAACTGATGAAATTTCTTGATTTTCTTCCCTGTTGACTGACGAATTATGTTTTTCTCCTGTAACTGTTTGACGAATTTCACATTTTTTTCTGCAGCCAACTGTAAAATTTCACGATTGTTTCTCATGATTGCCTGCTGAATTTCATGTTGTTTTCCTGTGACCAATTGACGAATTTCACAATATTTTAAAGCAATCGACTGAAGGGTTTCTAGATTTTTTTTTTCCCATTAATCGACGGTTGAATTTCTCAGTTTTTTTTCAGGTGATTCAATGAGAATTTTTGCAATTTTTTCCCCGCAACCAACTGATAAATTTTGTGATATTTTATTTCAGAACAAATGTTTTGTAATCCCACATCTGCCATCTTGGATTATTTTCTTGGCGTGAATTAAAAATGTTTTTTAATTAATAGTTATAATGATTATATTTCAGTTTTTTCAATGTTATATTAATCTATCAACAATATTTAACCATTGGCGACATTTACTACTTGGCGAAAAAGGAGTTTTCATGCAAGAAAAAAATCAAAGATGGCAAATGCGGGATTATAATACATCTAAACCATACCGATTGGCGTATATTGCATTTTTCCTTGCGGCTGATTGGCAAAACTCGTGTGATTTTTTTCACATATCCGGTTTATGAATTTTGCCGATTTTCTTCTTAGCTAATCAACAAACTTCATTTTTTCCCATAAACAGTTGTTGAATTTTTTTTTTTCATATGGTCGCTGACTGAATTTCACAGATTTTCTCTGCGGCTGATCAAAGAATTTCATTCCCAAAGCTGAATACTTTGCAATGTTCTGCAATGTACTTCAGCTAATCAAATATTCTGTGTGAATTTAAAAAAAAAAAGTCACAGGAAAATTTTCTTTATATATGAAGAAGTGCAATTGCATCTTTTATAGAAATGCAAAAGACATTTCATAAAACCCTGACATACTCACGCGAATGAAATTATTGGTGAATTTTGTGATTTCTTCCCCCCCCCCCCCTAATCGAATGGTAATTTAGCGGGGTTTTTTTCCAACAATCGATTGATGATTTTCGAATTATTTCAGATTTTTCCCTCTGTCAACTGGCGAATTTGGCCTTTATTCTCTGACCAAATCGATGAATTTCACAATTTTTCTCCTGCGATTGGGTGAAGAATTTTGATATATTTTCCACAATTCATTGACGAATTTTGCATTTTTTAACCACGACAGGTGGGTGAATTTTGTGATATTTTTCATTAACTTTTTGGCGAAAATCGTAGTTATTTTTCACATGACCAATCCATGAATTTCATGTTTTTTTACCGAAGACTGATTGGCAAATGTTCCAATTTTTTCTTGCGACAGATGGAAACAATCGTTGGTTTTTTCCACGACTGATCGAAGAATTTCGTGAATTTTCTGACAACTTCAGAGTTTTTTTTACATGCGACTGATAAGCGAATTTCATTATATTTTCTTTTTACTGATTAGCAAATTTTTTCTCTTTTTCGTGTAAACGGTTGGTAAAAAATCCTTTTTTTCTGCAACCGATCGACGAATTTCGCATTCTACTGCGACAGATCGGTGAATATCGTGATTATTTTCTCACGGTCTACTGGTGAACTTTGTCGCTTTTCTGCGACTGATTGGCCAAATCTTCATGGGTTTTTTTTTGCATGACTGATCGACTAATTCTATTTTTTTTCGATAATACACCGACGAATTTCACTTTTTTTTTTTCCCTGTAACCGATTTTAAAATTTTGCGATATTTCCCTTGAACCAGTAAGCAAGTCTTGACACAGATTGGAGAAAGTCGTGAGTTTTTTTCCGCTACTGATCTACGAATTTTGCAGATTCTTCTGACAATCTTCACGATTTTTTTTTTAACCGCAACCGATTGACAATTTTCACGAATTTTTCCTTTTAACATAGCAAATTTTGAGGCTTTTTCTTGCGAACGATTAGAGAAGATCGTAGTTTTTTTTTCGCTGTTTCTTCTAGAGGTGCACTGACAAATTTTGCGTTTTTTTACCTGCAACCGATTGGCGAAAATCGTGGATTTTTTTCTCGCAACTGTTCGTCGAATTTTGTATGTTTTTCCACAGCAAGCTAAAGGATTTCATTAATTGTTCTCCATGACTGACGAATTGAACGAGTTTTCTTGCGACCGATTGATGAATTTTGCAATCTTTTTAAATAAACGATTAAAGAGTTTGCCATTTTTTTTTTTTTTTTTCTTTGCCATTGAGTGACAAATTTCGCAATTTTTCCTACAATTGAATGGTGGATTTTCGTGAAAATGAAAATTTGAAATGTTCTGCAGTGAAGTCAATGTATGGCACATTTATAATCATATTCTGCTTTGGGGAATTTTATTATGTCTTACTTTTCAGATTTTTTTTTTTATTGCAGTATTTTCATCATTTTAGATTGAATTTTTTTTACGGAGCCTTTCGATAAATATTATTTGTAATATATAAAAATTTCAAGGGGGGGGGCACAATACTAGTCCCAAAGAGGGGCACTTTTCTAACTTTTACCGACACCTGTCATATAACATACTGTTGGAAAGACGTGTGACCTCTTATTCATGTTATGTGCATCTGATGCCCCTCTGCCTACTTTGCTCCCTCTGAGGGGGCAGTTTTCTAAATTTTGCCGAAACCCCTCATGTGACATATTGTCGAAACGGCCTGTGACTACTTATTCATGTTATACACATCCGATGTCCCTGCCCCCACTTTGCTCCTCCTAAGGGGGCACTTTTCTAATTTTTGCTAACACCCCTCATGTAACATATTGTAGGAAAGGCCTGTGACCACTTATTCATGTTTAGTGATGGGCGATTCTCGAAAATTCGACAATCGAGAAAAATCGTCATCGTAAAAAATCACAATCGATACAGCCATCGATTAATTCCTAGAATCTACAATCGAGATGTTTTACAATCGATTATAACGAGAGAAGCTAAAAACAATTGTTGGAAAATTTAGCTATTATTCTGGCCGAAAATTTCATAGTAGTGATAGGGTTTGCCCGATAATTCTGCTATCGCAATTATTTGCTCCTGATTTATGCTGAAGGGGTTACTTCAGTCAAGTGAAAAGACCTGCTCGCTAATGCTAATCTTATGGAAGAAATTTATAAAGCTATCTCATTTGAATTTCAGTATTTTAAAATGATTTTGTTTGCATTGGAATAAATTCCCCTTTCTTCTTTATGAAACTGCAATGTCCAAATCGCGTAACTATGGTGCCTTTGAATCAAATAACCCTTCTACTTTTTAGATAACTCCAAAAAGTTTGATACAGTTTAAAGTTCCCCTAAATGTCAAATGCTGTGGAATTTCCCCATTGATCGAAAACAAAAGTTTCTTTCGAAAAACGTAAGGATAGTAAGATAAAGATACCTGCCAAGAGGGAACCTGTCTAACACGGAAACTGTTTTCCAGTACCTAGCGATTCCAACATGACTCTTTAAGTCTGTATCGAAATCCAAAGTAGCTACTTTATGACACATTTAAAAACTCATTTTTTATTTTAAACGCATTAGCTAGAATCGATTAGCATTTCCCTCTTTTCGATAAAGGCAAAAGGTTTGATACAAATTAAAGTTCCCTAAATGTCTAAAGTGTGTCTAATGCTGTGGAATTTCTCCGTTTATCAAGAAACATAAGAATAACCAGACAAATATAACTGTTAAGAGGAAACCTGTCTAACACGGAAATTGTTTTCCAGTGCCTAACGATTCCAATATGACTCTTCAAGTCTGTATCGAAATCCAAAGTAGCTAGTTTCTGACACATTTGCTAGCTTCTTTTTTTATTTTAGGCGCATTAGCTAGAATCGATTAGCATTTTCTTCTTTTCGATAAAGGCACAAGGTTTGGTACAAGTTAAAGTTCCCTAAATATCTAAAGTGTGTCTAATGCTGTTGAATTTCTCCGTTTATCGAAAACAAAGGAGTATTATCAAAAAATAGAAAGATAAACAGACAAATATATCCGCTAATAGGGAATTCTATAACTAAAATAAAACTTCAGTGGACTTCATTTTTGGTATTTTGGATAATTTTAATCTTCCAATCCTTACCAACGTGGTATTAGATGATAGGTCTGGAAAAAGTAGAAGGAACGCCCCCCCCCCCCCCCCCCCACCGCAGGGGCATTAAGCCCCAAATTGACAGTAGGGCAGACCAAGGATGAAACCAACAACTTCATGTAAGAGAGGACTAGGAGAAGTTGAGAATGGTAAAAAAACCAAACCATTGAATAAGAAAAAAAAAAAAGAACAAGTGAAGCGTGTGATTAGAGCCAGACAAATGAAGAGGGGCCCGATGGGCCACAGCTGGTCCAGAATGAGTGCCCAAGTAGTCAGAATGGATCAAGAACTTGGAGAATAGTATCTACAATGAAGAAAAACAATGAGACAAAATATTATGAAAAACAGATGAAAAATACCAATAGCCTGAGGCTAAAAGTAAAATGTCTCACTGGGCGGTGTCCCCTGGTGGTAGTAAAAATAAAATTGATACGAGAAGATAGGGAAGAGTGAAAAGACTTTATTTTGTGAATTTTATAATTTTTGGACAAACAGTATACTAAAGGTTTGAAGAAACAAAATGTTAAAGCTCCCTCTTGAGGCGAAGAAAGGAGTTAAAATTAAGAAACATATGTCCATATTTTTTATTCGATTTTAGACACAATTTGATGTTAGTCTTATAATTTCCCTATGAGTGGAAGATAACGTACCAGAGTACGGAAAAAACCGCCGCTAAGTATATTCCTTTAGAGCATTTTAAGCGCAGGGGTCTAAAATTCGGTGGATTGACAAAAGAAAGATAGATTTAGAAAGGTTATGAGATTACCCTTATTTTAATATGTTACATGAGTGGGGTAAAATAATTTTAAAAAATCCTCTTTCCTGAGGCGACACTTAAAATCTTGAAAACACATAATTTGCAGTGCAGTTTTGTTTTAACAATAGCATTTTAACATTAAGAGATATGGGACAGCTTAGGAGGGCTAAAATAAGAGAAACATTGAAAATCAAAAACAAACTGGCGCCAAATTCATTAGAAAACTTCTATATCAACAACTGAAACCCGAACTGATAACATAAACCACTATGCCTCCTAACCCATATTGCTTAATAACAATAGCGAATGGAAAAGAACGTGTACTCCTTTGGGAAATCATGACTTACACCAGAAGCGCGGTAAGTTTGACTCTTCTGAAAGCTTCCTTTCTCTCGAAGTGCGACGTTGCGAGAGCTCTCTCTCGCACTTCGAGATCTAATTTCTGGACGCAAACCGCTTGTTTATCTCGAGGAGACATTTTGCTCGAGGGCAAACCTTTCGCTTACTTCGAGGTATCTCACCGATTGTAACTCATTGCTTCCTTCGTCACTTCTCGCTCTCGGTCTCTGTTCAACATTTCATATGACATTGTCGAGAATGAGAAATCAGTTTTCGTCCTTTCTCGAAATGTTACTCTCGATGGTTGTCATTTCACTCTTGGCCAAGAAGGGCCGAGAAGAGATATCGAGGGGCAAGCTGGAGAAAGAAATGGGCATGACAATGAGCTGTGAAATGAAGCTTTAATTTTCAATGCTTTTCTTATTTTAGCCCTACCAAGCTGTCACATACCTGGAGCCCTCCGATAAATATTATTTATTAAATATAAAAATTTCAAAGAGGAAGGTGGGTCGGGTGAATTCCGAGGACGTGAGAGTGGGCGGGGCGCAATTTAAAACATTTTACCGAACTCTTCCTGTGACATATTATCGAAAAGCCCTTTCACAACTCTTTCATATTATGAACCTTTCTTCTCCCGAAGGTGAAATTCGGGAGGTAGTGAGGGGGCGAACAAATTTTTAAAACCGTAGCCGATTTCTATGATAAATTTAAATAACATTTTAGATGTGAGTTTTTTATGAAGTCTTCCAATAAATATTATTTACTGAAGATAAAAATTTTAAAGTGGGGGCTGCGTGAATTCCGTTGCGAAAGAGTGGGCCCAAGGGGGGAGGGGGAGCAATTTTCAAAGTTTTTTTGGACCGGTCATGTGATATGTTATCGGAAAGCTCTCGTATGACTCTTTCATATTATGAGACTTTCTTCCTCCCCTCCCCAATTTGGCACCCACTGCGGGGGGTAGTTTTTTTGTTTTATCATTTTAGATCGGATTTTTTTTTATGGAGCCCTCCGATAAATATTACTTAAAATATATGACATTTCAGGACACTTTTCTAAATTTAGCCAAGACCCCTCATGTGGCATATCGTTCGAAAGGTTTGTGACTACTTATTGATGTTATGCACTTCCGGTGGCCGTCCCCCACTTTGCCCCCCGGGGGACACTTTTCCAAATTTAGCCAAGACCCCTCATGTGAGGTATCATTGGAAAGGTCTGTGACTACTTATTGATGTTATGCACCTCCGGTGACAGTCCCCCACACTTTGCCCCCCCCCCCCCGGGGGACATTTTTCCAAATTTAATCAAGACCCTTCATGTGAGATATCGTTGGAAAGGTCTGTGACTACTCATTGATGTTATGCCCCTATGGTGTTCGTCCCCACAACTTTGCCCCCCCCCCGGGGGACGCTTTTCCAAATTTAGCCAAGACCCCTCATGTAAGATATCGTTGGAAAGGTTTGTGACTACTTATTGATGTTATGCACCTATGATGTTCGTCCCCCACTTCCCCCCCCCCCCCCGGGAGACACTTTTTGAAATTTAGCCAAGACCCCTCATGTGAGATATCGTTGGAAAGGTCTGTGACTACTTATTGATGTTATGCTCCTCCAGTGACACCCCCCCCCCTCCCGGAGGACCCTTTTTCAAATTTAGCCAAGACCCCACATGTGAGATATCGTTGGAAAGGTCGATGACTACTTATTGATGTTATGCTCCTCCGGTGTCTGTCCCCCCCACTTCCCCCCCGGGAGACACTTTTACAAATTTAGCCAAGACCCCACATGTGATATATCGTTGGAATGGTCTGTGACCACTTACTCATGTTATCCACCTCCCGCAACCCTCCCCACACTTTGCCCCCACGGAAAGGGCATTTTTATAAATTCAGATCCAGACCCCTCGTGTGATGGTTCGAAAGGCCTCAAGACTTGTGACGACTTATTCGTATCATGCAGCTACTTTGCCCCTCCGCTCACTTTGACCCCTCCCCCCGAGATTCGTTCGTTTCGATAATATATATTTTTTACAAGATTTTGTAGAGCGTGCACACCACGCCTGCTATACGATGTCGTATATAGCGGGTGACCTGTTCGTGATTTCATATTACAAGATTACGTATAACTTAGGGGCCCCGATTAAAGGAGGGGCCCACTAGCGGGTGAAGTCACCTTGTCTTTTTTAACACAGACTCATTCCAGTTTACTCGCAGACGATTCTTGATAAAATGTATGACGTATATAATATATGATGTATAAAAACTGGAGTCATCGAGTAAAAATTTACACAATCGAAAAATATCGAGATGTCCATACAATCGAGAAAGACATCTCGTTATCGCCCATCACTATTCATGTTATGCACATCTGATGCCCCCCGCCCACTTTGCTCCCCCCTCAGGGGGCAGTTTTCTAAATTTTGCCGAAACCCCTCATGTGACATATTGTCGGAAAGGCCTGGGGCTACTTATTCATGTTATGCACATCTGTTGCCCCTACGCCTACTTTGCTCCCCCCTGAGGGGGCAGTTTTCTAAATTTTGCCGAAACCCCTCATGTGACACATTGTCGGAACGGCCTGTGACTACTTATTCATGTTATACACATCCAATGTCCCTGCCCCCACTTTGCTCCCCCTGAGGGGGCACTTTTCTAAATTTTGCTAACACCCCTCATGTGACATATTGTAGGAAAGGCCTCTGACCACTTATTCATGTTATGCCCATCTGATGCCCCCCTGCCCACTTTGCTCCCCCCTCAGGGGGCAGTTTTCTAAATTTTGCCGAAACCCCTCACGTGACATATTGTCGGAAAGGCCTGGGGCTACTTATTCATCTTATGCACATCTGTTGCCCCTCCGCCTACTTTGCTCCCCCCTGAGGGGGCAGTTTTCTAAATTTTGCCGAAACCCCTCATGTGACACATTGTCGGAACGGCCTGTGACTACTTATTCATGCTATACACATCTGATGTCCCTGCCCCCACTTTGCTCCCCCTGAGGGGGCACTTTTCTAAATTTTGCTAACACCCCTCATGTGACATATTGTCGGAACGGCCTGTGAATACTTATTCATGTTATACACATCCGATGTCCCTGCCCCCACTTTGCTCCCCCTGAGGGGGCACTTTTCTAAATTTTGCTAACACCCCTCATGTGACATATTGTAGGAAAGGCCTGTGACCACTTATTCATGTTATGCACATCTGATGCCCCCCCCCCCACCCACTTTGCTCCCCCCTCAGGGGGCAGTTTTCTAAATTTTGCCGAAACCCCTCATGTGACATATTGTCGGAAAGGCCTGGGACTACTTATTCATGTTATGCACATCTGTTGCCCCTCCGCCTACTTTGCTCCCCCTGAGGGGGCAGTTTTCTAAATTTTGCCGAAATCCCTCATGTGACATATTGTCGGAACGGCCTGTGACTACTTATTCATGTTATACACATCCGATGTGCCTGCCCCCACTTTGCTCCCCCGAGGGGGCTCTTTTCTAAATTTTGCTGACACCCCTCATGTGACATATTGTAGGAAAGGCCTGTGAGCACTTATTCATGTTATGCACATCTGATGTCCCTCCGCCCACTTTGCTCCCCCCTGAGGGGGCTGTTTTCTAAATTTTGTCGAAACGCCTCATATGACATAGTGTTGGAATGGCCTATAACTAATTGTTCATGTTATACACATCTGATGTCCCTGACCCCTCTTTGCATCCCCCCCTGAGGAGGCACTTTTATCAATTTTGCCAGCACACCTTGTGACATTGTTGGAACGGCCTGTGATCACTTATTTATTTTATGCACCTCCAGTGTTCCTTCTACCACTTCACTGTCTTATCTTTCAGGAAAACCACTGTTATTTAAGACAAAAGCAGGCTGTACAGTGATACTACATGATTTTATGTAAAGAGAAGACACGGGTTTTTTACTTAAAGGGAAACTTCAGGTATTTCGGACAACATGGTAAGGGAATGCGCAGGTTTGTTTACCTAAAGGAAAGCTGAAGGTATTTCGGACAAAAAAAGTGGGGGGTTAATTCAGGTTTTTTGCCTAAAGGAAACCCGCAGATTTTTTTGTCCGAAATACCTTCAGTTTTCCTGAATGTTTTTTTTAAAGGTTTTTTGCTGACTTTTTTACCTGGGATATTAGAATATTTCAAACATATTGAAATTGATATATATCCCTGGGATGCTCTGAAATTGCTTGCTACAGAATATGGTGTGCATAGCATTCAGTGTTGATATACAGGGACACATAAAATAATTCAGTTACTATACTATCGATCAACAATGATTTCTGGAAATGCGTTTTCCGTAGTGGTATGCGTTTTTCAATTTAGCATTTTTTTTTTATGTTATTTAACACTAGAACGGCGGCGAGGGGTCATTTTGACCCTTGCCGAATGAATACATGTCGATTCGAACCAGAAATTGTTTTATAATATAAGATTAATATATGCTGCACAAAAATAACTTAAATAAATAAGTTAAATAGTGTTTAGTAAAAATTCTGATGTGAAATATTTTTTATAAAACTTGAGTAAAATTTCCCGCCGTTCTAGTGTTAATGTGTATAAATTCTATGCATCATATACAGGGCTACAAAAAAACTAAAGTACATATCAGTTTCATGATGGAAATGGATGAAAAGGCCATTTTCAACTGTTCCATGAGTTTCCTAACTAAACTAAATTTTATCATACTATGTATTGTTTAATAAATCTACCAATCATATCCAGACTGCGCCAAAAATCCGCTATTATTCCAACTATTGACGGTAATTGCTGAAATTCTGTTTTCGAATGAGTTCTATATTTTACAAATATTTTATTTAGACATAATTTTTTACCTTATTAAACTGTAAATATTTATTAGTGTATTCTTAAGGTATTCTTTCATAATCTATGCTTGACGCATGATTTTACGTTCCTGTTTTATTTTAGTCCGAGATTATTTTTGAGAAAAATTTCACTTTCTTAAAAAATGGTTGGTTGGTTCCGAAATTGAAATTGTCATTTAGAATATTGAATCGTTTAAAAATATTGAATTTTAAACGAGGATTATGCAAAGAACGCCTCCATTGGTTTAACATTAACTTGTGAATATTGGCCCGTAATTGGTGAAGTAGGTTAATTGGTCTAAAATTAAATCCATCTTTTTTTTTTTTTTTTTACTTTATCAACAGAATTTCTGAAAACATATAATTTGCAGTTTTTATACGATTTTGTGTAGTTTTAATTTTTATATAAAAAATATTCTATACTACATTTCTTTTGATAATGAAGCAATTTAAATATTATCAATCTCATTGATATCTGTAACATAAAAAAGAAGAAGGAACCATTAAATTACATATTTATAACAATCAGTTTTCAGATAGCGAAACAGACGTTTATCCTAATTAGGTCATTTATATAATCATCATATCAACATCATCATATAATCATCATCAATATCATATCCTAATTTAACTTGAAGATCAAGAACATTAATAATTGGGTATATTAAATATAGTCCAATAAGGAAAGTACTTTAATTTTCACGATATCATTAATGGCATAGAATATCCACCCCTATTTGAAGATAACGTTTTATTATTAATTGAGCATAACTTAGAAAGTGACAAGAAAATAATAACTTCCAATTAGTAAATGTCAGCGTAAAAAGAAAAAAAAAACATTTTATTTCGAATGGAGCTTTTTATGCTGCATATCATTTGTCATTAGAAATTAAAAAAATACATACTTGTTATTAACCATTAGTACAGGTATACAGTGCATAAATAAATAAATAAATAAACATATATATATGTTAGGCTGCGGAAAGTGTTCGTAAGTTTTTTTCGCTGTGATATAAAAATGTATTTGAAAGGAATATGACGCAAAACATAATCAGTTTTCTGTACTATCTATAACCACAACCAATGTTGACAAATCTAGCAGATTTTTGACTTAATAATTCTAACTTCTTCCCAGAAGTATTAACCCTCTCGCAGCGCAACCCGAGAGTTTCTCGGGCAACGTAAAAGTAGCAAAATTTACGCAACCCGAAATTTCATCGGGGATGCATTTTTTCCGTCTTATTAACCCTCCTTGATCATTTCCACCAGTTACTTTTTATCGTAAATTTTGCCTTATCTAATCGGAGCATTTTCCCGGTTAAATCAGACGAAAATTTTTGTTTTGAAAAACCGATGACAAAAGAATAAAAATTCTTAAAAGACGCTCGTCGCGAAGGAATTAAATGCGCAATTTTAGAAGCTATTTTGATAAAACAATTACGCAGCGATAGGGTTAACCACTTCAGACCCGAATGTAAAATAACACTGAGAATACACATTCAATGATTTTTGCACAAACAAAAAGACGCCCTTGATGACAGAAGGGGCACTTTTCTGAAATTGTTACTTTATGGGCTGGTAATTTAGGTTCACATATACGAATCTAAAATTACTAACACCTTTAAAAAATCAATTTTATTATCAATAACATAAATTACGCAGCCCCAAATTAAAGAATTTTAATTAATTGAATGATCCACAAATCCTCAATTTTTTTTTATTGCGAAACGTTTAAGTTAATTAATTATGAAAATTTCTTACTTTCTTGGACACACTGTCTGGAATGCATTTTGCAAACTCAGATGGAAATCACACTTATTTTATCAGGAAATAAGCGTCAGTGCTTTCTTTTATTTGTTTTGCTCCAAAGCCAAACACATTCAGCTATATAGAAGTAAAGTAAAAATGTAAAAAAATCAAATAGTTTAGTTTATATCCTCCTGGATTCTGAAGTATCACATGTGATACTTCAGAACCAAGGAGGAAATAACTTCTCAATACATATAATTTTCTTTCATCACAAATGACAGCGAAGTGATTTTGCTTTTTTGGTGCCGCAAAAATCTAATATTGCATCAGATTTATGCTGATAATTCTCAATGGTTTTGTTCAAATAGGTCGCACTAAACAGTGTTACCGGCATCTTTCGCTCTCATGGAAATTCTCTTCGGATTCTCTTTATTATTTTATCATACTAACCGCTTCTACTATTACTAAATGTGGCAATTTCATGAAATTTCTGCTGATAGATTTGTGTACTAGGTGAAAATATATAAAAAAACAAAATGTTTTCTTGTGAATAAATAAGAAAATGAGAATTCTGGGATTCTCCAGTGCTTATACACTACTCATTCTAGGTGTCCTAGAAGTGTACATATTTATTTGCTTCGGGAATTTATTGTTTCGCACGCGAATCATTGTGATTTTATCGATGTGACTTTCTTCTTTGCTTACTCATACGTCAATATGGTATTATTACTGCAATAAATACAGTGTTACTAGCATCTTTCACTCTCATGGATGTTACTTTGCGATTAATTTTACTATTGTCGCGTACAAAATCCTACTACTGTTAAATGTGGTAATTTTATGAAATTCCTGTTGATAAATTCAGGGATGAGAGCGCTCCGGCCCAAATGCTTGATTTTCACAACTGGATTTTAATACTATTTTTTGCTTTATTAAATCTTAGAAATTCTGCAATTAAATACGGCGAGAAATACTTATAAAATTCAGTGGTAGTAATCGGTCATTTGGGTCGGACCTCTCTAATCCCTGTAAATTGGAGTACCAAGTGGAAATATAAAACAATAAAATGTTTTCTCGTGAATGAAAAAGAAAATAAGAATTTTGCAATTTTGCTGTACTTATACACCACTCACCTCTGGTACTTGATGCACTAGATGCATAAACATTTATTGCTATGGGAATTTATTTTTTGGCACGCGGACATAAGAAAATATTCATGTAACACTTAAGAGTGAAAACGATGATACCCTTTTCTCCTCTATTACGTGAGTAGTCAGGTGTTCCGCGTAAATCAGGGTTCCAAGTGATCTGGGCACAACTAATTTCTTACAGTTTATTTCTTCACCTTTAATCTCAGATAATTCTGCCATTAGGTAAGGCGAATAAAATTACTTTTAAATACTGGTGTTCGGAGCAGTTGGATTCCCGATTTACGCTGGACATTTGGCAATACTACTCTTTACATAGCATAAGAAAAGTAGGGTCCGAAAACTATGCAAAACTAATTTAGTTGCAATGTGTTGTTAAACTAACTAGGGAATTGCAAGAAGTGTTAGGAAAATCGGACACTGAGATGACAGGGGAAAAATGAAGTGCGAAATCAGGGTTGTCAGTTTGGCCTCCATTTTTATTCAGAAAAACCAAATTTGTGCCAGAGAGAGTACTTTTTGCTTTATTTAGTAACAGAAATGTTGTGAGTACATAAAGTAAAGATTCTTTAAATTAGAAATTTTACAGATCCGCGAAATTACAGATCCACATGAATTTACCAGTACAAATTATTATACTAATCAGGAGGATTTCCATCCCATTACAAAAAGAGAATTGTTTTATGTTATGCGCCAGCAGGGTAACAATAAGGCTCCAGGATTTGATGAGACAGATGCCTTGGTAGTAAAAAATCTTTGTAAGAGTTTCACGCCTTTTGTTCTTAAGCTTTTTAATACTTGTCTTCGTTTTGCTCATCTCCCAATGTGTTGGAAAAAGGGTCTTGTTTTGTTTTTTCGTAAGCGCAACCGACCACCTGAGTTGCCTAAGTCTTACCGACCAATTACATTGCTGCCGATTATTGCCAAGATTTTGGAGAGAATTGTGAAAATGCGAATAATTACAGTTCTGGAATCTTCTGCATATCTGGACGAAGGTCAACATGGATTTAGAGAGTCTAAGAGCACTATAACGGCAATGGCTGCTGTAAAGAATTTTGTTAGGGAGACTTTGAATGATTTTAAATATTGTGCATTAATTAGTTTCGATATCGTTAGTGCTTTCGACGTAATCGATTGGCGAATACTTGCTGGTATTATAGATGACCTTCCTATACAGGATTATTTAAAAGAGATCTTGAAGAACTACATAAGTCATAGATTGATAGGATTCAAGTTTATGAGAGGGATTCGCTGGTTTCATGCTTTTCGAGGTTGTCCACAGGGGTCCTGTTTGGGTCCCTTGTTGTGGACTCTGGTTGCTGATAAAATATTAAAATATTATAAGCGTCGATTTAGAAAAATCATTTCATACGCTGATGATTCAGCTATTGTGGAAGGGGCCGATACTCGTGCAGCGCTGGAAGATAGAGTTAACAGATGTATCGAATATTTTATGAACGCATGTGAAGAGTTTGGCTTGACAATCAGCGCTCAGAAATCATCAGCAATGCTTTTCGGTAAATATACTTTGAACAAACGCCGTCCGATTTTTAAACTTAGGAATACCAGCATTTCGGTCAAGGACAATGTACTATACCTGGGATTTTTTCTGGATAGCCGTTTCCGTTGGCTTGATCATTTGGATCTTGTTCGTGACAAAGTTATAGACTTTTCGTGCTCCATGCGCAAAACCCGTATTAGAGATAAGGGTCTTCCCTTGGACTACATGAAAACTTGGTATCATTCGGTAATTAAGAAGCAGATATCATATGGATATGAAATTTGGTACCGGGACTTGAGATACCATGGAATTAGACGCTTGTCTTCATGCCAGCGTCTTTGTTTATTATGAATAATCAGAGTTTACAGATCTGTATCTACGGAAGCTCTTTGCGTAATTTCGGGTATACCTCCCCTGGAGCTGGAGTTGGAACAGATGTCTGGTCACTATAACACGGTGCATCATGAAGATCTAGTATGGATAAAGGATATTTGTGTAACTAAGGAAAATATTATGCCACATTTACATACATTTGGTTATCCTTATTTTGTGTCAACTCATCATATACAGTTTGTAAAGTCAGTCACTTCTGTAGTACCTATTTTTAACCACCCTGTAATTTACACAGACGGCTCCAAGATGAACAACACAGTTGGTTCCGCTTTTGTTGTTTATAATGATGGAAAGATCATTTTAGAAAACCGTTTTAAACTTTACGCTTATAATACTGTTTATCAGGCTGAATTATCAGCCATTGACAAGGCAATCGACTGGTGTTGCAGGGCTGATTTCAGAGAATTCCACATCTACACTGATAGTTTTTCTTCAATACAAGCCTTGCAGAACTTATTTCCAACTGATAAGATTTTGTATAACATATATTCTAACTTGAGACTGTTGAGTGGTAAAATTATTTTTATGGGTTGGATTAAATCTCATATTGGCCTTGCTGGTAACGAAAGGGCTGACTATCTGGCAAAGTCTGTTATTCTGGATGATGAGTTTGATGAGAGGTTGGATATTCCAATGCCTGTTTCCTTCGTCAAACGTTTTTATAAGAGTAACATTATCACGAGGTGGACTAATGATTGGAAAATTAGTGAAAAGGGTAGGGATACCTTCCTCATCTTGCGTTCACCGGACGTTTCTTATTTGTGTTATTCAAGGGTAGTAGCCTATTTCATTTCTTCGCATGGTGCTTTTCCAGTGTGTTTATTTAAGATTGGCAAGCGACCAACAGATAAGTGTGATTGCGGTAACGTCGGTGACGTTAAGCATTTTATTTTCGGCAAGTGTTCTCTGATGCCTCTGTTCTTTAACTTTGTGCGAAATAGAACTCTGTCTTGGAATTTGCAAAATGTTCTCTTGCTGAGATCGAATTATTATAAACTGACTGTTATTTATAATGAACTGAATAAATTGTATTCATTCATAAAGTACAAATTTTGATTATTTTGGTGTAATTAAAGAATTTTTGGTGGACTTTTGCCGGACTGTTAGCCACATAGGGCTTTGCTAATCTTTCTGCCTTCACGCATTTTTGAGTTGTTTCTGGACTTTCAGGGTCTGATGGCCTTTTGTAACTTGAATTGACCTAAAATGTGTTATTGGCTTAATGTTTTATCTTGTCTTGATTATTAGTGAAAATCGTACTTTTATACAGTCATTTGTAACTGAAAATAACTTAAAATTTTGTTTTTCAGTTTCACTCAGTTTTAGTTTTAGCTTTATCTTTATTTTATAGTAACTAGGGGTACAGTCATATGTTAAAACTTGTACATGACTTTAATTTTTGTATTTTATTTTCTAGGCAGAGTGTGCCATATTTTTGTGACTTTTTAGTTTTATTATTTGTCGCTGTTTCCGGGTCTGTTTCGGCGGCTGGGGTTGAGTTAGATGGTGGAGGACGTTTTTCTGCCAGGGATTCAGGGCCTTTGCCATTATTTGGTTGGCTCCCTGGTAGAGTGATCAAGTAAAGATTCTTCTTTTAAAGTTTCGGTTTGAATTTGAAATTTCTAAATAACAAGTAATATAAAAATTTTGTTTTTGAAGTTAATTCCTACTTAGGTCATCAAAGAAAAATTTAATACAATCCCTTAAGCTAATATTAGTTTTTGTTGCATTAAAGTATTTCAATTTGTTGATTTTCTATAAGCAAGTAGGTTTACAATGGAAGTCTATGGGAATTTGACGAAATATTAGAGATATCGCCAAGTTGGCGACAAACTTGGCGGTATTTGGCGACAGAACAGGGCCCCCCCTATGGTAACCCCCCTTATAGATATGAAGATGCATTCAATGCTTCAATAACCAATGGCCGCCATTTTGTCTCCCTTGTAAAACTGAAATTAATGAAATTTTAATTATTGAATTAATATCTAAAAAAACTGTATTAACATCAATTGTCATCCAGTACTAGTTTAAAAAAATTAATTTCAACTTGATAGGATGAATAATAAGTATTTTATTAACGATTGAAAATTTGAACAAGATATATAAATAAATAAATAAATGAATATAGGGAGAGTGTGAACTAAAAGAAGGAATTGAAAAAATGGACTCCAAAATGACACCCATGTGCAACATAGGAGAAAAAATCAGCCAAAACAAAGAAGGAATCCGTTTCAAGCCTCTTTTAAACCAGTTTTACCCCCGAAATCGAGTGATACATTGCATGTGGCATCTTAGTGTGCGGCTTGCCTTACGCTCCGATTTTGACAAGAGTTGTATCGTTGGAAAGATCTCGTCGTGGGGAGTGAAAATTTTAATGAACTACCCGTCGCAAATCACCCGTTTTTGAGATATGCGGAAATTTCTGTGACAAAATTTATTATTTTATTACAATATATTTATGCTGTTATATTTATCATATCTTTAAAATTATATTTTTTGCAGTTAAATGGCTTCCTGTCAACTTAATTCTGTTTAGAAATTAAATATAAAAAACTTAGAAAAAAATGAACTTTTATCTGAAACTGTTTTAACTAAAGCTCTCGGTTAACCGAAATCCGTTTTAAAAACTTTTTTTTTTTACTATCAGATTCCTTGTGTGCAAGCGGTCCTTTCGGAACAACGAGTTACAGATAAAAATTTCGGATCCTATTTCTTAGAATGCCTTTGAATTTAGCTTGAGCTCCCGTAAACTGCGGAGGTAACTAGTACACAGTAAGAGGAGGGACAGCCGGAATGTATGATTGTGGTCTTCGTGATAGAACTGCAAAGCAAAGCGACAAACAAAACTTTGTTTCAAACTCTTGTGAAATACGTAAAAAGTACTTAATATAAAAATTAAAATTCAGGTAATTTATTCTTGTTTCTATTTTACTATTGCTTTATTTTTATTAAGCACTTGTTTTCATAATAAGAAAGACCGCATAGTGTTTGTTTTCGAAAGCCACGCTTAGCACTCTGAGACGATTCTACTATCCAAAGGGGTGTTACACTGAAATGAGTTATGTTGTCACTAAGATTGGCGCTCAGCCAAGTGCTGCTAAAGAAACTCCGTTAATCCCTATTTTAATAAAATCAAAGCAGACCTGACGCATGCGTAAAGACGCGGAGGGTTTTGCTTTAAGAAAACAAACAGTATATTAGTCATTAATCTTTAAATTGAAGCATTCTCATTTTTCCGAAAATTTCGATTTTCCGAAAGATCGTCCGTCCCAATTACTTCGGATAATCGAGGTTCTACTGTAGTTGTAAATGCAGAGCTGCCACTGACTGCTATTTTTATATTCTATTAGAACCACTATTTTTCAAATAATAAATGTTGTACATATTCCATTTTTCTAGCAGAAGGTGTCAAAGTGCATCTGAAAGATTTTTATTTGAGAAAGTGGTCCCAATGCTAGCCTTATAAATGTAATGTTTCGTGTGCTGTGTGTGTGTGTTATTCATGCTAGATATTTGTAGTGTTCACTGATGGTTGTGGTCTCCTATATAGAAGTTTACAGGAAGCTATTTAACAGCAAAAAATTATAATTTAACGACATAACAAAAGTTACAACATAAATACATTATAACGAATAAAAAAATTGCGTGATATAAATTGTCAGATATATTGATAACGGCTCATTTGCGAAGAGTAATTCCATTGAATTTTTTACTCCCCACGTCGAGATCTTTCCAACGATACCCCTTTCGTCAAAATCGGTGCTTAACTCTTCTTTCGCTTTCCTAGTAAGTACTTTATCTTAGGTGGGCGCAGAGTTGCCAGTGGGTTTGATTGGCACCACTTTTTTTAAATAGTAAAATTCGTCTTATTTGATGACATGTTAATTAAGGCGGAAACAAGGGGAATTTTAACATTTCAGAAAAGTAGTGCGAACCAAGAAATCTGAATTTTAAAAAAGTAGCCCACTGGCAACACTGGGTGGGCGGCCCTAAACAGTAGAAGTTTGAAACCGCTATTTTAGAGGAAAGTGAAAAAAAATGTGTACGCCTGTTTTTGCTTTAACTGGGCACAGGTGTTTTGCGTAATATCAAATTTAACTGTGAAATTGTGTTTTGACAGCGTAAAGTACTAATTGTTACTGTTTGGTTTTGTATAGTGAATACTGTTATGTACAAACATAGCGAACATTTCTTTCTTGTAGTGTTAAGATCACTATCTAAAACAAATCGTTACCTTCCACCGTTAATTATGCTCTATAACAGTCCATAGATATATTTTCACTGCGAAATACAAATATACTCATTTGGCCAAAATCTAACTTGTACTGTTAACCCCTTGAGGGGCGATGAAGATTTTCACCAAAAAAAATTTTTGAAATTTTGCTTTTCTAACTTTGGTGGAAAAAAGGCGCAAAAATTTTCTAAATTTCCGGTGAGAATTCAGCATTACACAAACTCAATTGCCTGCCCATCAAGGGGTTAACACCGACCACCTAAGATATTTAACTTATACCGTTTATTAACTGTTTAAACCTTTATCTACTGACGGTATTCATAAGTACCATTAAAATAACTTGTTGTAAAATTCATTTAATATATCGATTAGTTTTAATACAGTTTAGAATGAGTTACAGATACATTATTTTATCTTGTTCCAAAAGCCTTATTGGTTACACAGGACAAAAATATTTTTAAAAGGATGATTTCTTTTGCCTTTTCATCTTTCCAGCATTCTTGGCGTCGGGGAGTGAGGGGGGAATTTTTCAATTCCGAAATATTTCTATATTTCTATTGTAAGAACATTATATTTGTACGTTTCCTGATTCTACAAAATACTAAGAAAAATATTTAAAATAAAAGATTTGAGTGGGGGTTATAAATACTGCACAATATCCCTATAAATTTAAATTTAATTAATCCTTCTAAATATCCAAACATTCTAAAATTTATTAAATGATTATCTAAATGTTCTAATATAGTTTAAACAATTCACGAAAAAGGCTTTAGAGGGTAGAATTTTCATGAATTCATAATTCAGTACATAAAGGGTTAACAGTTCTGTCACTCAGACATTTTTTTCAAAGATATTCAATTGATTTCGATACTATGAAAAAAAAATGAATATATCAATTAAAATCGCTTCAATGATTTCCAAGAAAACTTTTCAATATCAGCATCAGTTCTTTTTATTGGTTTTCTCCACTATTGATGTTTCGTCAATGCTTTAAAGAACAAAAAAAAAAGATAAATTCAACATAAAACACAAACTATGCACATTAGAACATTAACACTAGATCCGCCATGAGAAGTCATTTTGACCTATGCAAGATTCATAACTATCGTTTCGAACCAGAAAAATTCTTCATAAGATATGTTACTTGTATGCAGCACACGAAAAAAAAAAATCTAGTTAATTATATAACTTAAATAATTTTAAATAAAAATTTTGGGACGAAATATTTTTTTTATAAAAGTTCAGTAAAATTGCCGGCGGTTCTAGAGTTACATAGATGCTGTTCGGAAATAATAATCAATATTATTCAATGTTGTTGAAAATGCAATTTCACATTTAAACTCTTAAGAATACTTGCAACATGTAAAACGGTGCTCCATTTAGAATTAAACTCACTTCGGGATATAATGCATTTCAAATACTTCAAAACTGGATATATAAGATCAAAGTCAAACAAAAACTTTTAGTAAATTCTCAAAGATTGCAGATTTAGGTATTCATAATTTAATAATCTCAGTGAATTGTAAAAATATGTTTTAAGATACTATTTTATAACGCATTAAACGTTTTTGACAGCCTTCGATAATTCGTTAAATTATATAAAAAACATGTTTAATGAAGTATACTATGAAAAATATAATTCTTCAATTGTGTCAGTGAGTTTAATTGAGTGATTAAAGTAACAGCCACAAAAAATGGTGGAGATAAAAGAGGAGCGTAAAAATTCCAGCCTTCACTGTCTCTATTTCCATATAATAAATTTAAGAACAAAAATATTTTCCGTACATTTAGATTCTGAGAGACATATCAGTATGGGTTACGACCCACCAACAAGAACAATGCAAGTTATCACAGATATTAGCATTATGTGAGCCGCATCTTTGAAGAAATATTACCATAAAATTGCCCACTCCTTTTTCAATGCACTGATGAAAGTGATATTGTTTATTGGGATATATTATCGGGCATGAAGACGTCGCTTCAAGTCATTCTAACCCGTGTATGAAAATGTAAGAGATATGAGGGTTAAAATAAATTTTGAATAACCCCTATGTCAAAGCATTGGTATACAGCGAATGTGCAAAGACATGGCATGTCCAGTGTTGCCCGTGGGCTATTTTATTTTCAATTCAGATTTCTTGATTGGCACCCCTTTTTTGAAATACTAAATTTTGCCTTATTTAAAGACAGATTAATTAAGGCGGAAACAAGGGGAATTTTACCATTACAGCAGTGATTCCCAACGTGGGGCGTACGGCCCACAGGGGGGCAATATGACTTTTCAGAGGGGCAGTTTGAGATTTGTTAATAACGAATTTTCTGTCACTTTTTTTCCAATGAAAGTTAGTGTCGTCGTCTAAAAGCAGAAATAACAGATGAAAAAAATTAAAAATAGCTGAATAAATATTAATTTATGAAACATTCCCATTTAGAAGTTCAAAATACACTGACACCAGAATAATTATACGAATTGTTTTTACATATATGTATACCTTTTATATACTAAAAATCTTTTCAACTTTTCTGGTTTTAACGTTATTTTTGTAAAACACATCTTTTTTTTTATTATCTATATATATATATATATTTAAAAAAAAAAAAAACTTGTACATCTATTTATAGTGCAATATGCGTCATGAAGGAACTTTTACATATTAAATTTTGTAGGGTATATTTAAAATTGACTATTTGGACATGTTTAATCGAAAAATGTTTTGAATTACCTAAATGAGATACTACTTTTATGAAATTAATAAATCCCCGTGCGCATCACGGACGGAAATGGGTAGAAAGTAAACTTTTTATGGCTCTTCTGCAGACCACATGCACAATATATAAACATATTTCGTGACATATGCATTTTAAAATTTAAAATCGGAGAAAACATGGTGGCCAAATAATAATGACAGGAAAAAGAAGGCCTGCTATCAAAGAAGTATGTTACAAGGGGAAAAAATTACTTAAAATGAATAAAAGCACGATTCCGGAAATGTTACTCGCAAATTATGTTATCCGTACTGTGTCGGTGATAAACAAATATAACTTGTTCTTAATGAAGTACTAAAATCCATTATAAAACGTATCAATTCTATCAAACTAAAAACAAAATTTGAGAGAGATGTCAAGAAATTTTACGAAGATAAAAAAGTGGACTATTTATCACTTTTACATTTGTGGTAAGTTACCAAAAATTAACCCTTTAACCGTCTGGCCTGGATTTTTCCTTTTCTAGAAAACATGTTAAAATGGTTGTAGACTAAAATATTTTAAACCGAATTTTATTTTGAGCCATATATAGAAACAAGTGATATTAAAGATATTATAGCATCAAACTGTGATTAATAAATATATATATCCTGTATTTTACAAGCATTTTTATAAAAATACAGTAAAACCCTCGGACGGTGAAAGGGTTAATAAAACTTTGGTAGATGTAAATGCGAAGATCCACGGCTTCATTGCATTCATAGAGTTATATTAAAGACATATTTGTAATAAAAATATGATTTTGATAAATTAAAGAATGCGAAATCACTTATCTGAGTTAATGCTATTTTGGATTGTTCCGTCAAAATAGAAGTTGATTTTTTTATGTAATAAGATTTATATGATATAGAAGGGAGGGGGGACATCATGATTTTAAATATGTTTAGGTGGGGAGCTGCAAAAAACAGGTTGGGAACTACTGCATTACAGATAAGTGGTGCCAATCAAGAAATCTGAATTTAAAAAAAAGTAGCCCATTGCAACACCGAGCACACGTTATCATCCATAAAACGAAATCAGGGTTCAAAGTGGTCACTTTTTTATCCACCATTAATTTTACAAAATTATTTTTATTTCAGATTACTTCAATGGTTGTAATAAAAAGGTCGTTACGAAGGGGTTTTTTAGAAAATTTACCAGATAAATCTAAAACGAAAATTTTCATAAGGCAATGTAGTGGCAAATGTTTTGATTTAGTCTAGATAAAAGGAAACCGCTCCGATACCTGCAAAATGCACCAAGGAAAATACGAACGTGAGACTTAAATAACTTCATTAAAACATTTACTGTCCATCAAAATTCTAGATAAAAGAACATTGACACGAGGTTGGTCTATAGCAAGATACTACAAGAAACACATAAATCTCTGTCAAAGATATTTCCTGGACGATATGTAATATTAACCTTCTCGCTGCGTAAGTAATTCTTCTCGATGAGCGTCTTTTGCAAAATTTTTAATCTTTTATCACGGGTTCTTGAAAACAGAAATTTCTGACTATCATAATCGGGTAAAATGTCCTGATTAAATCAGACAAAAGTTTCGCTAAAAAATAACTGGTGACAGTAACCAAATAGTATTAATTAAACAGAAAAATCCATGCCCTAGAATATCTCGGGTTGCGCAGCGAAAGGTTTAATAGAATTTTTCGATATTATCATTTTATCCAGCTTTGACTTAAAACGTATACTAGCAATTCTACATATTGAATTTCCATTTTGTTTTCTATCCGTTACTTTAAACATACTCCACTCAAGAGGGATTCTTCGTGCTCCGTGTGCAAATACATTTACTATGTCCCATTCTAAATATACTACTTCGCACGTTCCATTATTTTTAGTTCTGAAATTTTCTGTGACAGTTAACCCTTTCAGGGGCAGAAGAATTCTGTTCGTAAACTGATGAAATAATTGACTGATACCAGAATATTCCAACGAATTTCTTAGAAAATAAAAACACGCTAATTTGCACTTTTATTAGAAAAGCAAAATTTTATAAAAATATTCTTGGTGCCATTTGTCAGTTTTAGAATTAAAAGTAGGTGGCTTGACCGTCTAGCCACCGCCTTTGAAAGGGTTAATCGCCGTTCTCGAAGTTTGCAATGTGTTGAAAGGTCTTGAAAATATTTTGAACTTTTCCAAATGAAACACTTTTAAATATTTAACACTAGAACGGCGGGAAATTTTGCTCAAGTTCTATAAAAATATTTCACATCAGAATTTTTACTTAGAACTATTTAACTTATTTATTTAAGTTATTTTTGTGCAGCATATATTAATCTTATATTATAAAAAAAATTCTGGTTCGAATCGAAATGTTTTCATTCAGCAAGGGTCAAAATGACCCCTCGCCGCCGTTCTAGAGTTAATACTATCCATATACGAGCTTTTGAACGCATTGAAGCTTTCTAAAAGCTCGTACAATACAAGTTTATAAGTTTAGTGAGTCGTTAGCTTTTTTATAACATCTTAAATTGTGTATTTGATGTTTTTGAAAATGAAAGTTTAAAAAGTATTTCTTTCATAATATTTTATTATAAATAGACATAAAAATATTCAGGTAGGATAAAGCTCTTAGATAATTAAAATTTTATAACCTGTACGCATCTTTCATAAACAGATTTATAATCAGGGCAAATATTTAAAAAAATGCACACGCTGTTAAATTCATATATTGGTTATATTCTGCTTAAGCTCTATTACATGTTTGAATTTATAAATACAATTTTTGAATTGAACAAAATTGGGATTTTCAAAGATGCGTTTTAGATTATCGAGTTGTGAAAAATTAATGTATCTCTCTATTCTAAAAAAAAGTAACTACCGCTGTCACCGCCGCCGGTTTTGAATTTTTTGTGACCGGAGGTCTTTCTTCGTTAATATTAAGAAAAATAATGCATACAAAAATATGAAAATCGGTAGTATTATACAGAAATGTTTGATAAACTTGCTGATGCAGACAGTTTTCAGATCGAAGAATTATTTTAAGAGATATTTGATGCTAAAGTTGGACAAAATCGTTCCACTAAAAAAGTTTTATAGGAGCAAAAACTGTTCATAGGAATTTAATCATTTTTAGATCATTTTATGCGTTAGAATTTGCCGGAGTGCAGATTGCATTAATTTTTTTATTTTGACTAATTTTTTGAGGTTTTATTTCTATTTTAAATTCAGATTTTCAGCATTTCTAGAGATATTTTTAACAGATTTTAGAAGTGATATTAATTTAAACTGTTGCCAACTGTATAAACAGCGGAAAGAATAATGTTTGCTTCAAAAAAAAAAATATATATATATATATTTAATTAAAAATTTATTTACAGGTGACTATTATAAACAGAAAAAAACATTTGGAATTAGAATTAAATAATTATGTACAAAAAGCAGGAACTTATTAAAAATTACGTCATAAAAACTATAATTACACGTGAATTTTAAGAGAGAAAGGAATTTGCAAAACAATAAATTTATTAACATGCGTTAGAAGTCTTAAATAGGAGAAATTACGTCATATTTACGTCACATTACAGTTATTACATAAAATGAACACAAAATAATATTGCAAAACGGTTTAAATTTAGAAATTGCGCTAGACATTTATTTGATATTTTAAGAGGATATTTTTCAACTATTTTTGTTAGGAAAGCGCAAATAATATTTCATTTCTAACACAAGTATTTTCACGTGAATATTAAAAAGAGAAAGAATAGTTTGGTCAAAATTACGTCAGATTAAAAATGATTAATTTAAAATGTCTCATTTAAAAGAACTTTCTTTTCACTTTGTTAAAAAATACCAGGAGACAAAGACTCTGTTTACTTAATTCCTTTTATATTAGCTTATTTTGAAATGTTGTTACACGTGTCTACGTCATCAAGTTATTTTTATTTCGACGTTTTATTTATATTTTTACTAATGTTGTACTAATTTATTTGTTATTTCGTTATTTAAAATAAAAATTATGTCAATTTGTATAATTTGGCGAGTGGTTTGGGGATTTATATAATTTGGCGAAATCGGTCGACGGGATAATCAAGTAGTACCGCAACGGATTTGGCGTTAAAATTCCCCAATCAAAGAAAAATGAATAGAAATCCGTTTACAGAGAGATCGCCACTGTTTTTTAAATCATAATTCAATCTTTCGAAATATTTTTAAAGCCGATCAAATTAGCGTGCATTTAGAGTCTACGGTGTTTGGACGGGGGTTGGCGAGCGTAGCTCGTAGGGGCCGAGCCCCCTAGTAGAATGAAAAAAAAAATTAGGTTGAAATATATCATATACAATTTTAAAAACAGATTTTTGTTTAGTATTTGGGAAATCGGTAATTAATAATTATCTTCACATAACAATGATTTTCAATAAAAAAAAATATGTTTTCCGCACAGTAATATATAAGTACCATCTCAGTTCACAAGAATGTTTTTGAAATCTCAATTGAAAGAAAATGTCACGACTACAGTTTTTTTTAACGGACGCAATTATTATGTTTTGAAAATGACGGGTACATCAAAACGTATCAATTGATTTGCTTTATGTTTGAATAAATAGCTTTTCAGGAAATTTTGTTTTGATATCATTGCAGTAGATAGGCAGATGGCAAGTGCATTTTTTATATGTACCCTCTACCAGGGTTGCCAGTTTGGAATCCATTTTTGTCCCTCAATTTCGACTTCAGACCGGAACTTTTTGAAGAAGAATTTTTACATCATGTAATCAAGTCATAAAAAGAAAATTGAAAATACTTTTTGTATTTTCCGGGGAGAATACGAGTTTTCTGACTAAAAGTGGAGGCCAAACTAGCAACTCTGGTCTCTATCCTTGGAAATTTATATCAATTTTTTACAGCTGTCTCTGTTTTATATATAAGAACTAAAAGAACTTCTTAAATCACCGTCAAAAACTTTTAAATGCACTAGTCCTTTCGAAAGATCTGAGTCTTTCTTCGCCAGGCTCAAAGCAGACGTCCTTCTACTTTGAAACCAGCAGCAAGACATGCATGCTGCTTTTATAGTAGAAGCACATCTTGTTTGCGGCTGACGAAGAAAGACCCAGATCATTCGAAAGGCCTAGCGCAGTTAAAAGTTTTTTATGGTGTTTTAAGAAGATTTTTTAGTTCTTATATATTCACACCAGCTTCAACTTTTTTCTCTGTTTTATGTAGCTTCAAATATTACAGAGCTTCCACTGGCGACTATTTATAATTCTTTCTCACACCAAGTCTTAAGAACAAAAATCTTCCAAATACTCTTTGATAACTTGTCCAAGAAAAGTATACTTCAAAATTTATTATTTTAAAAATAGTGGTGCAAAAGAATATAAAAATAGTCGCCAGTGGCAACCCTGATATTGGAGACTATATCAAAGATGTTAGTAAAGCACTCTGTTATCAGAAGGTAGATTCCCGTCCTTTTCAGAAATCGTCTTATGTAGATGTCGAAAAAAAGCTTTAAATGCTTTTTGAAAATAATTTCAACATAAAACTTTGTTATTACACGAGCAATACAAACGAAATAGCGCATGTGATATGGAAGTGTGTTTTTAAAATTATATTTCCGAAAAACTGACTGAAAACATTTTAATTCCATATGTATTTCCAAAGCCATTTTAAGAAAACATCTAGGAAAGTGTTTATTTTTACTTTCTTCTATCTTTACAAGAAGAAAGTATTGGATTCGTGAAAATTTTCGACTTTCGGTTTCGACGGATTTACACGCTTTAGGGATCAGAGATTCCGAAAAACATGTTTTTAGAAAATGTCTGTCTGTGAGTCTGTGCATCTGTTTGTCTGTCTGTCTGTATGTGACACAAATTTTGTGGGTGCTCTATCTCAAGAACTAATGCACGAAATTTAATAAAAATTTACATTCAGTTAGTCCCTGATATAAGTTGGTGCTGATTAGTTTTTGATGTAAATCGCACAGTAAGTGGCGCTACTATGCAACATTTTCCACGATTTCCGAAATAGCTCAATCTCCAGAACTAATGCACGGATTTGCATCAAACTTCAGATTCAGTTAGTCCTTGACATGACTTGATGTTTTAAACATTTTGGTGTAAATCGCTCAACAGTTGGCGCTGCTATGCTGCATTTTTTGTAATTTCTGAAATAGCTCTATCTCAAGAACTTATGCTTGGATTTCCAACAAACTGCAGATTCAGGTTTACCCGGATAAGAATTAGTGCTGTTTAGTTTTTGGTGTAAATTGCTCAACAGGTGGAGCTGCTGTGCAGCAGTTTTCAGAATTTCTACCATAGCTCTATCTCAATAACTAATGCAGGAATTTTCATCAAACATCAGATTCAAGAATACCTTGACATAAATTGAAGTTTTATAGATTTTGGTGTAAATCGCTCAAAAGGTGGCGCTGCTATGCTGCATTTTTTGCAATTCCTGCAATAGCTCTATCTCAAGAAGTAATGCTTGGATTTTCAAGAAACCTCAGATTCAGGTAGGACCTTAATATGAATTAGTGCTCTTTATGCTTTGGTGTAAATCGCTCAACAGGTGGCCATTTTTCAGAATTTCCACCATAACTCTATCTCAATAACTAATGCACGAATTTTCATCAAACTTCCAAGTCGGGTATAACTTGATATCAATTAGTGTTATTTATGTTTTGATGTAAATCGCTCAACAGGTGGCGCTGCTATGCTACATTTTTTCGTATTTCCGCTAAAGCACTATCTCTAGAACTAAGGCACGAATATTCATCAAACTTCAAATTCAGATATACTTTGATATGAATTGATGCTAAATTGATGTAATTTCTTGTACTATTTAAAGGATTTAATTGACGTGATTTATATAAAAGAAAGTTTTCTGATGGCCACAACATACTAGTTTTCTTTTTACAAAGGCTGTATGTAAAAAGAAATATGTAAAAATGCTAATGGCTCTGTGACCAATGTACATCTAAATTCTTATGATTGGCGTTTTTTTTTTGTTTGTCATTTTTAGAAATAATTCACATTTCCTTTCGTTTAAATGTTTCAGTTTACTCTCTATACATTACAATAAATTACTTTTTGGAAGATTTTGTTTTGATACCACTGTGACTGTATACAAACTCTTGTTTCATCATTTCATCTCTTTATTTAATGAAAAATTATTTTCATTCATTTTTTATGGTTAGTTGAGTGAAAACATTTTCAGCTTTTGGATGTACTTTTATCTGCTTTACATTGCTTAACCCCTTGCGGGGCGGTGAAATATATTTTATCCAACCTACGATTAATGAAGACTTGCACCAGAGAAAAATTATTAAATTTTACTTTTATAGCTTTGGTCGAAAAAGTCGTGAAATTGCTTTTCCTTATTTTGCAATAGATCTTTTTCCAGATTCCGGTGTGAATTCGGCTTCATAGAAACACAATTACTTGCCTCTCAACGGGTTAACCTCTTGATTCTCGCTCAGATAGCTTGATTCCCACCAGTTTTATAAAATAATGTAATTCGCTATATTATGCTATCATTTTACCTGTAATTAAATAAGAAGATTTTTTTTTTCAAAAAAGTGGTGCCAATGAGCAATTTGAATTTTTAAACCGTAATTTAATGCGAGCGTTAAGGGGTTAAACCCTTTCGAGGGCGGTGTCCTTAAAAAAGGACACCTAGTTTTAATTCCAAAACTGACAAGAGCACCAAGAATATTTATTTAAAATTTCCCTTTTATAATTTACGTAAAAATAAGCTAATTTCATATTTTCTTACAAAGTTCATATTTTCTAATAACTTAGTTTATAAATTCTGGTGAAAATCCATTATTTCATCCCCCCCCCCAAGTGGTACTTTCTTTAGGTATTCACGGGCTTCGCAACCCCGGGCACCTGAGTGATCTTTTTCTTTTCTTTTTCCTCCTACTTCTCCTGTCCTCCTTTCCTCTTTGTTTCACTCTCATTGTGGTTTCCTCTTTGGAGGTGAGGGCAATTCTGCATGAGCCGATATCAACCTGTCTATATCGACTCATGGAGAATTATAAACCACTCACGTGTTTGCCGTGCGTGGCGACCCGTGTCCCTGATAAGGGGGATCCTGGCAGTTGAGGGAAACCAACACACTGCTTTTGCCTCTGCTTCAGGTAGACGTCAGGTGCATATTGGTCCCGTATGCATCAATCGGCTGGTCAGCTGACTTGTCATTGGCTGGGGATCAAGCGAGCGAGTACTTACTAGCCATCTCGTTAAGGGTGGAGACTGGCATAGGAGTGTCTTGTGACCGTATGGGCCCTGGTTAGCACTGGTGCACGAATGTGCATCTCATTGTTGGACTCGGTAGTGGGTGGTGCAGCCGGGGTCTGAATTATTATTTTTTCTAACATGGATGGAAAAAATACATTTCCTTCTAACTCTCTCCCATGTGGAGAGAAACAAAATGTACAGAGCAAACTTTTCACTCCCTTTTTCATTATTAAACGCACTGACAGTCTCTCTGATAGTTCTTTTAAGAGAACTTCTCCTTTTCTAATTGCAAAAACATTTCATTCTGTATTTGGTGACAATTGTTCACTTAAGAAACTACATTCTGGAGATTTGCTGGTTGAAGTCTCTTCATCCAGCCAATCGGAACTTCTTTCAAACTGTAATACAATAGGATCTTTCTCTGTTTCTGTTAAGGCGCATCAAACTCTAAATACTTGCCGTGGTGTAATATCCGAACCTGATCTTTTACTGTCTACAAAAGAAGAACTTTTAAAAAATTTAAAAGATGAAAATGTCATAGATGTACGCCGTATAACAATTCGTCGGAATGAGAAAGTGCTTCCCACAAAGCACATCATTCTGACTTTCAATAGTCCTATTTTACCTAGCAGAATTAAAGCAACTTACTTAAGCTGTCCTGTCCGGCCTTATATCCCAAGTCCTCTTCGCTGTTTTAAATGTCAAAGATATGGCCATACAATACTAACTGTCGTTGTTCGGTTACCTGTCCTCGTTGTGCAGAAGTCGGCCACGACGGTAAATCCTGTGAAAACTCTGAAAGCTGCATAAATTGTAAGGGTGATCATCCAGCATATTTCCGTTCTTGTCCAAACTGGATTCGTGAAAATGAAATACTTGCTATTAAAATAACCCAAAAAATTTCCTATCCTAAAGCTCGTAAACTTGTTGAGTCTAGAACCCCGTCTGTTGGGGTTTCTTACTCTAGTTTACTCAGACAACAATCCAAATCTATAAGACACATAAGTACCCAAACAGATTCTTCTTTTCTGCCACAAGTATTACACAATCAACCTGCACTTCAAATATAGAAACCCGTGATGTCTAATGTGGTAGTAAATGCTATGCGACCCCATTATTAGAACGTTGGCTACCATCCTTAGAACCAGTTATAATAGAATACAAACTTACTCAGTCACAGAAATCTCCAGTTGCATCCAATAAGTCATCTGAGCACCAGACTCATACTAAGATTGCTTCATCTGTAACACCGTTACAGAAACCTAATTCTCAGAAAGTAAAGCAAAAATCTTGTGCGCAGACAGAAAGGAGGAAACCATCAACTAAGGCTGCTTACCTCCAATTCTATTACAGAAACCTGATTCTCCCGAAACTGAGAAAGTAAACAAAAAATCTTGTGCACAGACAGGGAAAAGGCCATCATCATCCACATCCTCTTTACAGTGGAAGACTGTGAAGAAAAGGGGAAAAAAATCAACTGTCAGCTCATGTATCACCAATGTGAAGGACCGCAAGCAATTGCAGCAGTACGTGGAAGAAAGTATGGAATCCGAGTCATACAATAATGACTCGGATGTAGATGACAAAAATACTGTGTTCGATAAATATGTTCCTAAGTGATTTTACATTTTTTTAATAATCTGTGCTTAATTATTCTTGATTTCATCTTTTATTAGGCTGTTTTCTACTTCTTTTTATTGACTTATTTCTCATAGACCATGCGGATGTTAACTGTTAATACTTTCTTTGTCATATTGACTGGTTTTATATTTATTACCACATTGCTTTCTTTTCATTTTATTAACCTTGCTAATTTTACAGATTTTACTTGTATTTTTAGTCAAGATATTTTGACTGTTTTAATATGTGGTTTTAATCATATCATATCATATCATTAGTGTTTCACGCTTTGCTGTTTTTCTTATCATATTTCTATGACCATATTTTAACTTTTTAAAATATTGTTTTTGTGTTTTAACCATGTCTTGGTGCAGCATGTCCCTAAAGGGACCTTGTGCCATAAACATTCAATCAATCAATCAACCAACCAACCAACCAACCAACCATTATTTCATCTGTTTATAAACAGAATTACTCCTCGCCGGAAAGAGTTAAAGATTATAGAATCTGTCAAACATGGGCATGCAGTGCTCAGTTATCCAAAAGTAGATTCACATTCTTAAAAAAAAATTCTTATGCAACAACTTGAAAAAAATAACAGTACCTCCTAAATAATTTCAAGACGAAATATATTTGTCTTTGTGTTTTCTCAATCAATCAAAATGATATGCGTGTTTAAAGAAATTTAACGTGTTTAATATGTCGTTTGTCTTAGAGAATAAAAATGGTTTTTAACTGTTTTATATACCGGGTGCCCCAAAAATGACTGATGGATTTTAAAATTCAGTAACTTGCAAACGGTAACATATATTTAAAAAACTCTTCCAGGAGGGTTATGTATGATGTCAGGAGTTTTTTTTTTACTGTGATTCTTAATTTTAGTTCGAATTTCCAACAATAGGTGGCGCTGACAGCAATAGGTGTTCAGTCCAGACCCGTTTTTGGTACTTCAGGATCCATTTTAATCTCCTTTTTTCGCATGGAAGAAGAAAGAGGCCGAAAAATCGAGCCTGGATTTAGCGGTTATTGCTTGCAGCGCCATCTATCGATGCTATTTCTAACTAAAACTGAGAATCGCAGCAAACTCATGACATCTGACATAACACTCCTAGAAGAATTTTTTTTTAATATCTGACATCGTTTTCAAGTTATTGAATTTTAAAGTCCATCAGTCATATTTGGGACACCCTATATACTATACAGGGTTATTCTAAATTGTTTTTACAAAATAAGAGGGGTGATAGTACCCATCCAGATGAGCAATAATTACCATAGACCAGGGGGTCGCAATCCACTTATTTAGTCACAAATACGGGGTGTTCTTCTCTAATCGAATATTGGTTGACGCATAGCTGCCAACTTTTACGCTTTTTTCTTACCACTAAAATTTTGCAGTAAATATTGTCTTACTTAATCGTCGAAATCTCCCGATTAGACAAGGGGAAAATATCTATTAAATTTTAGTGGTAGGAAAAAAGCGTAAAGGTTGACAGCTATGTTGACGGCAATAATTTTCAGCAAACTGAAGTTTATTATAATGAAGTATATTGTAATTGACATGCTCACTTTTGTTGTAAATAGGGTAACACCCCCAAAAAGTGGTAGAAGTTTCCATTATACGCGCCAGCAATATGCATTTGACGCTCCACATTTTGGACTGTGATATCGTCGGTACCATGTCAAACTATCCAATGTGAAAACAGTGGACAACTTTTTTTTAATTCAGATTTCTTGATTGGCACCACTTTTTTCCAATAGTAAGATTCGCCTTATTTAATGGCATATTAATTAAGAAAACAAGGGGTAATTAACAAATGGAATCTTACCATTTCAGAAAATAGGTGTCAATCAAGAAATATGAATTAAAAAAAAGTAGCCCTCTGTTTTCACATTGGATAGTTTGACATGGTACCGACGATATCAGTTCATACTGTATCATCGATTGTGTGAGTACCCTGTTTTTCCAGAAATTTTTGTTATATTATCACATTTCATACAAAATAAGATACATATGGTTACATTTTTATTCAGTATTTTTATTTTTCGCAAAATTATTACCCACAAGCCGACTTCAGTTAGGGTGAAACACCCTGCATTTGTGACTATGGTAATTTTTACTAGTCTGGGTGACTTCTATCATCCATTTTATTTTGTAAAAACAATTTAGAATCACCCTTTATATTTTAAATCAATTTACAAAGCATTATAACTACCACAAAATCTTTTTCTGCTTCGCGATATATAACTGCCACTTTTCCCATCAAGAACGTTTTTACAAAGCGTTTAGTCGAATCAAATGTCAGAAATATATTTTTTTTAACCTCATAAACACCCCTGACACCTATACGAGGGCTGCCACAGGCGACTATTTTTATATTTCGTCCGTACCTCTATTTTTAAGAAATACATTTAGTAGTATATTTCTCTTGCAAGTGTTGTCAAAGCGTTTGAGAAAGATTTTAGTTTTGAAAAACTGGTGCGAAATAGAATTGAAAAATAGGAGCCTGTGGCAGCCCTGTAATACTGTGACCATAGAGGAAAGAGATAAATTGAGATGCAATATGCCGCAAAAAAGGTTTGAAGTATGAAACCAGTTATCACTTTAATTTAACACTTCCCACTCCGTTGGCTCCGCTGCGGAGACATAATCTTTCTTTGCAAAATTTGTTTTTGGCACCAATAATAAAAGAAAACAAAATTTACCTTATTTAATCAGAGCATTTTTGGAATTATGTACTTGAAGGAAACTTCTTTTAAAAAAGTGGTGCCAAACGAATAAAATTTGTGTAAGAGACACCGTAACTTTATGGTTTAAACGTCCACAGTAGTCCCAAACAAAACAAGCACCTGGAAGACGGAACGAATTCTTTGACATCATCCTAGCAGAGGTGCCAAGCTCGCACTAATCCTCCGTAATGCGTGGATTAATTTGACCCAGTTTAACAACGTTTCGAACCAGAAAATTTATTTGATGAATCTTTAGTTATTTAATTCCAGTTTTCTATGTGGAACTTATTTAATTTCATGATTGAAAAAAATTTCTGGTGCCAAGTGTATTTAACCAGGGTTAAATTAACCCACATATTACGGAGGATTAGTGACAACTTGGCACCTATGTCCTAGCATATTTTTCTCTAATGATTCTAATGATTAAAAAGTTTTCTTCTTTTTTCGTGAAAGAACGTGCTTGTGTTTGGGCCTACTGTAGAGGATTTTAGGGTTACTTTTTTGGCGTCACCCTCAGTCACCTTACTGCCTCTCCATCTATCTCTTTCCTCCATGTACGGTGACAGTGGATTTGTGGTTAAACTTACTTACTATGACACCGTATAGGTGTCAGTGGAGTTCAAAAGGTTAAACAATGGATCTCAGAGGCCTTGAAATTGCCAGATTATCCCACAGTTTTAGAAAGAGTCCGTTTTTTATTTATTTAACATGTTTTAAATTTACTTTCTATATGTTAGAGTAAAAAAAAAAAAAAAACTTCTAGGGAATTTTGATTTGATATCAACATACAGCTATTGGATTGACTCCAAGCACAATAGCTAATAAAAATCGCTTCACAACTCTATTTCAATTTTTCCTATAAAATATGATTAGCACCAATCGATTAGTAATAAGTTCTACTAATTAATGCTATACTTAAAATCCGATTAGGGGTTCATCTATATTTTGAAATTTCAGCAAACTTTAAAATGACAAGACTAACATATAATTTTAATATCATATTTAGCTTTTTGAATAAATTTTAAACCGTAATTTAATTCGAGCGTTAAGGGGTTAAACCCTTAACGCTCGAATTAGATTACGGTTTAAAAATTCAAATTGCTTATTGGCTCCACTTTTTTGAAAAAGAAATATTTACCTTATTTAATGACAGGTAAAATGATACCCTAATAAAGCCGATTACACTATTTTATAAAACTGTTGGCAATCAAACAATCTGAGTAAAACACACAGTCCGTGAATATGACGGGAGCGAGAATTAAGTGTTAATAACACCAAATTGAATGTCTTTCGACCATGTAGCTTACATAGGTGCCAAGTTGTCACTAATCCTCCGTAATATGTGGGTTAATTTAATCCTGGTTTAATACACTTGGCACCAGAAATTTTTTTTCAATGATGAAATTAAATAAGTTCCACATAGAAAACTGGAATTAAAAAACTAAAGATTCATCAAATAAATTTTCTGGTTCGAAACGTTGTTAAACTGGGTCAAATTAATCCACGCATTACGGAGGATTAGTGCGAGCTTGGCACCTCTGAGCTTAAATGATTCAGGTTGAAAATTTGGTTTTTCTCTATGTTAAGTACCGTTTTAATCGTTGTAAAACATGTTGCAATGCGAATAAGTTTTTAACTATAATTCAAAAACTAGAGTTTTGATTTTGGATACGCATTTTTGAAGCATCTAGATATCGATTCATTCAGTAAACTGGAGGTTGTGACAATATGGCGGCTAATTCTTTACACCGAATGACCTTTTTCTGATTAGCGATGGCGCAATCTTCCACCAGTACATTTTGAATAAAACATTTCGCATAATATAAATGGCCTGTTCATGCCTAATTTTCCCCACAAATATGATAAACATTTCCATTCGTTTTTTTCGGTGGAATTTGGCCCCGGTAGTATAATCTCTTCCACTGACTCTGAGAGGAGGTTGTTTAGGACGTTACAATATGGCGGAAACGCAGGGCCTGACAAACGCCGAAGTATATTTCCACCAGTAAAAATAAATATATGTTTTTGGCCATAATTGTGACTAAAATTCTACATTAATAAGGCATTTAAATAAGGAAAAATCTTCCATTCAAATTTACTGGTGAAAGTTTGCCCCGGCGGTAATGAGCCACTACGAATCCGGTAACAATTGAAGTTTCATCTTTTTCAGAATATGCCAATTCCTCTTTATTCATAGTTTAATGGTTTAGACCTTGAAAATATTTATGCGCAAAATGGATGATTTTACTATCAAATGAATCATTCGGCGATGCGCAGTAACTTGGTTTCCAATCTTTGTATATTTTTTATTAAAATGCCACCTGGAATTTAGTAAAAAAAAAAGAAATAAAATAATAGTTGCCAAACTTTGTAGTTTTTTAACCTTCAGAATTGTCTTCAGAAATTTTAAAGATAAAGTGTAACTTTTATGTTTTTACAAGCGTCTTAAATTAATTCTAATTAAACAAAAAAAAATCCGATACAAAATTAATGTTAGAAATAAAAAAAAAAATAAAAAAAAAAAGGTTGACAGCTATTTTTTTGCGCGTTCCGGAATGATTCAATTGAACAGTAAAATCATTCATTCTGCCTGTTACACTTTGAAATGTGTATTGTAATTGATTTTATTATGTGATATTAATGTGTCATTTTTTATTTATATGAAATGTCTAATTTTAAATTTCATTTAAATAATATAATTCTGATTCAGACTCAATAAGTTACGTTAACTGAAATTAATAATCTCTCTTTTCTAAAACACGGGGAGGTCAAAATAATCTTACTAATGATTTAAAAGTTTGCATTCATTAATTTCTACTTTTACGTTTCTTGATTTATTGGTATTTTGCTTTAAGTTTGCTTTTTGAAGAGTGATTACAATAATTTTTGTATACGTATGTACAATGAATCACTACACCGCGTCCCAAAAGTTTAGAGAATCAATGAAATTTTCATTAACATAAAAAGTAATAAGGTACAATTAAAATTCGTGAGATAGGTAATAAATAAAAGCAGTTTTGCTGATATACACATATAAATTATGATCAACGGTTTGAAATTATAAAATATACGTTAAATTATATAAAAATGCCCAAAAGTATAAACACAATACAACATTACATGCTTTCTTTTACATTTTTGCTCACAAAATAAAATATTTTTATTTTCGTCTGCTTCTATAAATGCAGAATAATTTTTCCCTTTAATTGAAATATCGTCTACTGTATTTTAGCATAATAATTGATTGAAATTTTCTGGAACCAAATGAGTTCAATGTATTGTTTTGTTTTTTATTCACAAAAGACATTTCCCGCATATTCTGAGAAAAATGCCACGTTCAAAAGAAATTTCTAAAGATGAAATTATTAAGATTTTACATTTAAAAGCGCAAGGACAAAATCCTGTACAAATATCGAGAAGAATAAAAAGATCCTTGAGCAGTATTTATAGAGTTTTGAGCTCAGGTGGAACATGGAATACTAGAAAGCGACTCGGAAGACCAAGGAAAACAATGTTACGTGATGATAGAATGTTATTAAAAATGGCTTCAGTTGATAATTTATCTGTGCGTGAAAATGCATCAAATTCCAGAATTTCAAAAAGTACTGTACACAGAAGAATTAAAACTTCAAAAGATATTGTTTACCGGTGAATGAAAGCAAAACCTTGCTTAAAGCAGAGACATAAAGATGCACGTCTAAGGTGGGCCAGAAAGCATATGTCATACAGTGAAAAATGGATTTCTGTCATCTTCAGTGATGAAAAGAAATGGAATTTAGACGGCCCTGACGGTCATACATTTTACTGGCATGAGCTAAGAAAAGAACTCAAGAACTGATTCAGCAGGCAACAAGGCGGAGGATCCATAATGACCTGGAGAGGATTTTCTTTCAACGGCCAAACATTTCTAGGATTTATGGACAGAAAAAGGAAATCAGAGGATTATCAGGGTATTTTTCGTAACAATTTACTGCCAATTATGGATTTGCTAGCAGGACCGGGCTGTGTTTTCCAACAAAATGGGGCATCCATCCATACCTCCACATCATCGGAAACATGCTTTAGCAAAACAATATCGCACTATTAGACTGGCCAGCACTTAGTCCAGATTTGAATCCCATGGAGAATTTAATGGGGATCTTATCTCGTAAAATATATGAAAATGGAAAGCAATATACATGTATAAATGACTTAAAAATTGCAATTGACAAACCGTGGAATGTAATACCTCCTTCTGTAATGCAATGCTTAGTTAAATCTATGGAACAACGTGTATTTGATGTTATAAAGTGTCGTGGCAATACAATTAAATATTAAAAGTAAGTTTTTTGTCACTTTTATAAATGTAAAACCAAAAAAAAATTACATTTGTCTATACTTTTGGGGCAGCACATTTTTATATAATTTAATGCATATTTCATAATTTCAAACCTTTGATCATAATTTATATGTGTATATCAGAAAAACTGCTTTTATTTATTACCTATCCCACGAATTTTAATTGTACCTTATTACTTTTTATGTTAATGCAAATTTCATTGATTCTCTAAGCTTTTGGGACGCGGTGTATTATGGTTTAAAAGAGTTTTTTTATAATTTACTCTTATTATAGAAGACTTTTCGCAACGAAAGAAAAGCTATCCCTTAGAACACACCCACTTTCCTTTTACAAGGTTCGCACGCTATTAAGCCACGCTCTATTTTCTAAGGACTCTACCACCAGTAATCACATAAAACTATCTTCTAGCTAATGAATCTTGAAGAAAATGATCTTTATAATACAGTAAAACCTCTAAATAACGGACACCTTGGGAGCGCGGAAACTGTCCGCTATTCGGAGATGTCCGCAATTGGGAAAACCTCAAATTCAAAAATTGATAAGAAATGCTTAACCCTAGAACTACCGGAAATTTTACTCTAGTTTTATAAAAACATTCTACACCAGAATTTTTACTTAAAACTATTTAATTTGTTTATTTAACTTATTATTGTCTGATTTATACATTTAGTTTGTTTTGAAGAAATTTCTGGTTTGAATAAATATTTTGAATGTACATATCGGGTCCATTGGACCCTTCTGGTAGACAGAGGGTTAATGTTACATTGTCTTTTATATGTCCTAAAACCTCTATTATATGATTAATCAGAAATTAAAATTATTTTTTTAAGCAATGAAACTGAAATAAAATTGTTCATACCTTTATCTACTGTTTATTAGACTCTTGCGAAAGAAATCTGTTACAAAAGTTCACTTTTGCTTGCAATCACATGTAATTTGTTTTGAATGTGAAGTTTCAACTCTGTAAGTAGTTTTAATCCTTCTGAATCATCTTTTTTTTTACAAAATATTTGTGTAACTGCTCACTGTATTTTGCCGCTTCTTGGAAATTCTCGATATTGCAGGAAAGCATCTCCAATTTCAGTGTCTGTTTCATCCTCACTAATAGAGTCAGCTTTTGTCGAAAATTCTGAAGAAGTATAATCGCATACATCGATTCTTCTTCAGTAGGTAACTAACTCATCATAAATATTAATGAAATTTTCGGCCGTTTCTTCACTCCTGATAGATTCCATTAATTCACTTATTTCGTTTAATTCTTCATTTGAGCCTGAAATGGGTGTTTCATTTTCTTTTAATATAAAGCCTGCTTTTCTGAAACATTGTCGTACGCATTCCGGTTTTAAGCTGAGGAAATCAAAATTATAGCATCGACAGCATAAACTAATTTTAGTGTATTCTTAGAATCTAACGTTGAAAGAATCTGGCGTAGTAAAATCTTTCTGTACCAGACTTTAAAATTGTGTATTTCGCCTTGATGAAGTTGCTGGCATACTGGAGTTGTGTTTGCCGGGAAACACATAATTTTAACATTGTAGAATTTCAAATGTTCTGGAACTTGCGTAACCCAAAAACAAACGAACTTTTCTTAGTTGTTTTTTCATCCTATTATCAAACAAAGTTAATCATTCGATCGTTAAAGGATTAAAGGATTGGTCATCCAGGGCTTCTTATTCGCTCTCCACACAATATCAAATTTATTAAATTAAATGCTCTTTGAGAAACACCTGGGTTTCAGATATTTTCCAATACTGAGAAATATTTCAAATTCTATTACCACATTGAAACATAATAAAATAGCGAGTCGTCCTTTCGACATTTTCCCTCCGATACGGTCATCCTTTTTAAAACGCAAAGTCTTATTTGGAAAAATTCAGAAAAAGTGTCCGGTTTCATCGGCATTAAAAATGATTCTCTCCTCATAATCTTCACATATTGGCCAATCGTCCCTTTATTTAGGATCTAAAAATTTTGCTTCTCCACATATTGTTTTGAAAGCGATGTTGTCCCGAGATCCGAACTTTTCCAGCCACCCACTGGAAGCCTTAAAATCGTGTAATTTAAGTTCTTGCAACTTCTAAAGTCTTTTCCGGAATCAAAGCCCCTGTATTTTTGAACGAACTGAAGTAAACCAATTCAGAATTATAGATCCAATTTCAGAGGGGTTAGTCAGGTCCTGATTACCAACGGGTCCTACCAGTAAAAAGAAACAGAAAATTTTGCCTCATTCATGGCAGAAATTTTGCATGAACACGGCGTTTAGATAAGGCGAACATTTCTGTTAAAATTTATTGGTGTAAGTGTGCCCCGTTGGTAATCAGGCCCTGGGGTTCGTCTCCCTCAATTTTACATTTTTTGGTGTTCTCGTTAGAGTTAGTAATCAACAAATTTCTTATTTCTTCTTTATTTCGTAAAATTTCTTCCACCTGTGTTTTACCTATTTTAAAACAATTCAGCAAGTGTCCGTAAACTCAATTTCCCTTTCTCAGATACGCTTAAAATTTCAAAATATTCTTTTAAAGTTAATCGATTTCTTTTTGAGGCCATTCTCGAAATATTAATCACAAAAAAGTATCAAACGTTAATCGACATTGCGAAATAGTTACCCTGCTCTCGTCGCCTTCTTGACGCCTTTACTTCTCGCTTTCAATGTTCTGGGGGAAATGTCCCTCCCGGGCCACTCCCTAAATTCAACACTAGACGTGGGAGGCGGATTTTCCCCAGCCCACCGCAAACATTTATCTGGGAGCACAAAATTTGTGAAACATTGCCCTGTTAAATTTTGAGGCTTTTTACTTTTTTCCCTTTTCTTTTCTCCGTTAAAAAATAATTTTTCATCCTTTATCGCCAAAATTACTGTCCGCTATTCGGAATGTCCGTTATTCAGGGGTTAAACATACAAAAAGTTAAGTTTTGGGAGTGGGGATTGGAAAACTGTCCATTAAATAGAGGTGTCCGTTATGGAGGTTTTACTGTAATGTAATAATACTGGTGGTACAGTCCTTACAAAATGGGCCGTGGCTTAATAGCGTGCGAACCCTGTTTTATGCTCAGTATCCGAAAGATCACGTACAAATTTTAAAACATGATACAGCTCATTACAACAAACAATTTTTATATTGGATATCACTATTCCGCAATTCAAAAATGAATACACTTAGCCTCACTCCAAGCCGAACCCGGATATTTCTGCATTGCTTTAATAATGATAAAGATATTGTAACAATAATTTCGACAACCAATTTTTTCTATGAAATTCAATAACGTCCTGTAAATTGGAGAAAACAGCAACGAGCCATGTACAAACAACACAGAACTAAACGCTTGACAATTCAAAATGTTGTTAACAGTTCATATGATGTCACTGACAGACTTATAGTGCAGTTCCGTGACATCATCACAGATCACTCAAGGTGAAGTTATTCTATTGAATATTTTGATAAATTATCTTCACAGCTTTAACACGTTCACGCCGGCGCGGTGGGTCACACTCAGTTGTCTCAGAGTTGTGAAGCCTCCAGCTTTTAGCACACCACTATTATCTTTATATATTATATATGTTGTTTCTTTAAATCGCCCAATTATCATAATTAAATAAAACAACATTTTCTGTATTAAAATACTGATATCCAAAAAGCCGGCGACTTTGAAACTCCGAGAATGTCGAGTGTGACCCAACGCGCCGGCGTGAACGTGTTAAAGTTATGACTATATATCCGTGTTCAGCTTGGAGTGAGACAATGTCTAAATGACTGACTAATTGGATTGAAAATCAGGTTTTCTGTCGAAAGAAATATGCTTCAGTGTGCCGCGTTACTTCTTAAACTTTGCACATAAATTCTCGAACATTTTGTATAAAAGCCTAGGTCAACCGGTTCTGATCATATAATACTTTCACCTTCAAATAAATTCATATGAAATATATATATATATATATATATATTAATATATGAAATCCTGCTCTGCTAATATTTTGTTTCAAAATTATCATTCTTACATATTTTTAATTTAATAACTAAAATTTAATAACTAAAACCTTTTATAAGTGTATGTATTAAAATGCACAAAGCATATTAAATTTCTAACTGTATTATATCTGATACTAAATACAATAAAATAAATATATTTGAATGTAGTTATATATAATAAAAGGTAATATGTTGGTATAGTAAAAGTGTATGCCAGTTTTATTTCATATGAATTTTTCAAATAAGTTTTAACAACTCTGTGTGAACAGTTTTTAATAGTGGGCATTTTCCTTAAAATAAAATATCATTTCTACTTCACACAGATATTTGAAGCGTTCCTTTTGCGGGCCGTGTCATTTGATTAAAATTGCCGTTGGCAGCTTAAACAGTGATTGGATATACTCAGTGTTCACGCTGCCTCTCGCCATTGCGCCAAATCGCGACAAAATGCTTCATTTGGCGAGTAAACTAACAATCAGACTCGCCAAATTGCGAGTGCTCAAATTCTGCTCTGTTTGCATGCAGTGCCAACAAACTGGAGACTTATCCGCGTTTCTGAACGATTGATGTAGCTTTACATGTTCAATCGCACCGTGCCATTTACACTGCTCTATTTATAGAGATACAGACTCAATATCAAATCAGTTTAGCAACAGTCAAAGACACAAAAAGGATTATGCGATAGGTTTTTGTCAGTTAATCACTGTCTAGGCGCCGGCGTCGCTCTGGTAAAAACATAAACAAGATTACTCTCAACAAGTATTGAAAAGTTTTGCTGGAATGTGGTGTTGAAATTAGCCGTACTATTTATTAGTTGTACGTAAACTATCAGTGGCCAGTTAATTTTTTTCTATCGGTCGAAATTTCAAAGCAAATTTTAGTGTATGTTTTCACAACGGTAAATCAAAGATAGCTGTTTTTAACTTTTATTCAGGTTGCTAAAAAGATGTCTGAAACATTTACACATTTAGGAGGCATTTAGAATATATTTATTTTTAATAGTTTCTGTAGCGAATAGTTAAATTTCTATTTTTTGAGTGATTACAAAAAATTAGGTTATTTTAGAACATATTCAAAAAATGGATACAATAAGGTGTTAAAGATAGATTTTTCAGTGTTTCAAGCCGAGTCTAGTTTGCTAACATTTACTTTCATTTGGCTACTGCTTTTTATTTCTTATTCGCCAAATCGCTAATGTTGTTCAAAAGTCAGCGAATACACTGGGTATACTTTACAATAATATTAGGTGTATTGCAATCTCGTTTTACATTTACTAGTGTATAACAATGTAACCTGTTACCCGAATATGTTTGTATTTCCCATTACTAATTTTGAGGCAAGGTATTAAATACAAAAGCCTCTCTTATTTTTAACTTATCCCAGAAATATTATATAAATAAGTTGTATATAAAATTCTTTCAATGTGTTGTAACATTCGAAATATTTTTAAAGAATGTCATGCTCTGGTAAGCAGTTGTTTTACATGACGACTGCGAAAAAGAAAAAAAATCGGATGGTGCTTATTCAGGTACCGTAATTTCCGGTGTATAGGCCAAAAGCCGCCCCAAGACTAGAGCCAAACACAAGGTTTCATGACGTCACGACGCGGGGCTTAGCTCAGCCGTGGAGAGCACATGCGTTATTTAAAACATTAATTCTTTGCTCCATATTTCAACTTATTATCACAGCATATGGGAAAAAAATAAAAACTTGTAGTTTAAAGACGCTAATTAAGTGCTTTTTAATCAATTTCGATCACTCGAAACAATAATAACGATAACACAAAAACAATATTTATGAAACAATATCACTGTGTCAATGAAAATGTGCATCAGAATTAAAGATACATTAAAGAAAATTCGTTCGTTAATGAAAAAAAAAAATCCCAAGTATTAAATTTATTTTAGTAGACAGTTTTTATTATTTATTCTACTTTGAAATTTAGAAACAATATCAATTATCTATTTGTTATATATCCAAAAACAAGCTATTATACATTATTACATATATATATAAGTTTGCAGTTTAAACACATAAATTGAATTATTTTGCTTTCAATTGTTTCAAAATAAATAAATAACAATAAGTGTGCCAATCAAAACCTACATTTAAAAATTAAATTAAAGTGGAAGAAAAGTGAATGTTAAATGAAAACAAATTTAAGTTGTGTTCTATTTTTATTTTTAATTGGGCTTGAAATTATACAGTAAATATCCTATTAAATATTAAGTGATTTGAAACCTGCCTATAATAAATAGTAAAATTAAAGTATACATGAAATTAAGTATTCTTATAAATAAGTTTTCGTACTGTAAACTTTACTTATCAGAAATGGGTAATTTTCACATAAAATCCATTAAATTAAAAAACATAAAACTGTCATAATACTAAAACAACACAAGTTCATGAAACAGAAAATTATTATTTAGTTTTGTATTCATTTGATATATTATGCAAGGTACAAGCAATAGTTTTTCTAAAAAATTTATTGACATATGAAGAGAAAAATAAAAGAAAGAAAGAAAAGACTTTCATCAATTGGAATTAAAATATTCCTAATTTATGTTCATTTTCCTCGAATGTTTAGGTAATAGCTGATAAAAAAAAAAACATCGAAAAACACATAAACCTTCCACGAAAATATTTCATTTCCAAAATAATGTTGTGTGGGTTCTTAAATGTTTGTTCACATCTTTTAAGCTTAAAATAATCAATTTTTATGAGATGAAAAGTATTTCCTGACTAGATCTAAAAGTAAATTTATAATTATAGAATAATAATTTTATTTATTGTTATTTTTAATTAAACATTAAAATGTATATGAAAACACATAGGATTTTTGCGAAGAAGGTGTGTGTGTGGGGGGGGGGGGGGGACTACTATTTTGCATAAGGGTACTAACAACCCTTCCTCTAGTCTTGTAAATAAATTATTTACAGTTGTGGCAAAAATAGAGAGATTCAAAAACATTATCCCCATAGCTCTATTTACACAGTACATAAGCATTTATAATTTAACAAAAAATTATAAAAAGAATTTTTATTAAGATAGCAAACGTTTAAGATTAAAAAACAACAATAAATTGATACAAGTATATCGATCGGGGTTTGCTTTAAAAGAAGTAAACAAGATAAAAATGCTATGTATTCACAGCGACTTTTATGAAAATTTCTAGAATATTTAAATTATTAAGTATGAATAGATATATATATATATATATAAATACATAAATTTGTTGTCAAATTAAAGTCAAACTAATTTTGCATACAAAATAACCCGAGTTACTATTCACACGACAAGTGTCTTTTAATAAATGGGCGTTAATTAAAGGTCACTCTAATGAATTAGAGAAAACAGAACAAATTATAAAGAGAGAATGGTGTGACAAGATACAAATTAAATGATATAAGTCTTGACACGATTTAGGGATGTTTGCCATTTTAAATTATTGCTCTATGTGGAAAGAAACAGAACTACAATAATATCGTTTCGTTTTGAGATACGGTATTATTGATAGAATCGCACTAGGATTTGCTAAATAATTTATTTCAAAGAAATTAAAAATAAAATATTTTGAACACAAGAAATAAAACTTGTGCTGATAGCATATAAATATGATTTGAAAATAAAACTTACCTTGAAAAAAATATGTTATTAGGCTAAGTAAAACGCACGTGCACGTAAAATAGTAAGATACAAAATTCAAATGTTCGGGGCTGGCGCGTTGGCAGTTAGCCAGCCCCGGGCTGTGACGTCACATGTGGGGGGATGAAGAGCGTGTCTGGCTTGTAGTCTTTAGGCGGCTTTGACAGGCCGCGGATCAAACAATCCTATTTTTAAATATAAAATGTAACTTTTTAGATCACGGTCATTATTGGTCTTCAAATACTGAAAGAAATTTCTCGGTCCAAACTGAAATGTGCGGGCTATACACCCGAAATTACGGTACTTTACTGTATATGTATTTGTATGTGAGAGATGGATTAACGGGCAACATATGAACTCTGTGGGGGTAAAAAGATTCATGAGCCAAGATAATAGATAATTCCATCCTATTCATGAGATCATGGACGTACTAATTGTACATTATATAATACTAGGGGATCGTACCCGGGCTTCCCGGGTAAAATAATATAGGTGAAAACATTTTTCATCAATTGAAATCTAATAAGTTTTTATATGCAATAAATTTTTTAGATTACCCACTTACATTTTAAAATAATTTTCATATGAAAAATACGAATTATACAATCAAATAAATTTTTGAAATTTATCAAAAGCTATATTTTCTTATTAGTCCCAGGCTAAGAGTTATTTGACAAAGATTTTGCTACCTACGGCATCATTTTATATTCTGTTAATTTCAGAGCTTATACATGTCCATAGCTGCCAACTCTTCCGCTTTTTCAGACCACAAAAATTTAATAGAAATTTTTGCCTTATTTAATCGACAGATTACGGCGATTTAAAAAGGTAAAATTTACTATAAAACTTTTGTGGTCTGAAAAAGCGTAAGATGTTGGCAGCTATGCATGTCTGTTAAATTTGTGTTTTATTTATATTATTTTATTCATAGGGAAGTTTTTTATTAATGGATATTAGCCATAAGAAAATCATGAACTCTTTATTAGCCCCCGGAACCATATGCTATTTCTTTCTCCCAGCTTATTTTGAGTCCAAAGAATAACGTCACCTTACAGAAGCCAGCAATAAACAAAGCAGATGTATCATTGTACAATTAAATACTCTATAGCATTTTTTAAAATTTCTAAGCATCGCACATTTTCAATTATTAGACCGTCATATTGGAAAAAAAAGTACTTTTAAATGCAATTTTTTTGAAAACTGTATCTCCATTGATTTTTTTTTTTTTTTAGTTTTTAGCATCATTTGTTTAGTATTGGAAACTCAAGTACTCCATTTATGTAGAGAGTAAAGGGAAAATAGTTGAAAAATAGCATTTACATCTTATTTGTTGCCATTTTCTCATAAAAACTGAAAGAAAATGTAATTAAAATACGTGCTATTTTGAAAAAAATATATAAATGAAGAATTTCTGTTAAAACATGGAGCTATTATAAACTATATTTAGTTTTAAGTTATCTATATTAATTTTACAAACAAATGAAGGCCTATGAAGCATTAGATAGTCGTTTTTTTGTGGAGTTTCTTTAATGACGGCATCTTTTTGCTGTATTTGTGTATTATTTTTCAATAGTGACATCCTATGCATGCTTTACTGTAGATGTTTAAGAGTGGATCGTTTTTACATAAAATAAAAGTGTGTGCTTTAAGTTTTAAAATTGAAATATGTTTAGTACTATTTATATATATACATATATTTTTTTCATCGGGGGCGACACTAAATTCTGAAAAAGCAGAATTCCTGTTTTTTATATTTTATTTTAAGGGCAAACGGATTCATGTTTCGTATTCGAGCTCCGCGCGATATAATTAAATTAAAAAATATTTCATGCTTTAAAATTGTTTTTAAAACCATAGACAATCAATAAACTAAGATGAACTATGCAAACAAATTACATTTGAAAAAAATCCTATTTGGTGATCTAAAAATTTAAATTGTACCATTACAAATAAGTTAGATTTGTGTTTTTTCAATATTATTATTTTATTGTTTATAAAAGAAGTATTCATTTCGTTAATTTGTTTTTCACAAATATGTTAGATTGGTGCTTTATTTAATATTATTCTTTTATTTGTTTATAAAGGAGTTATTAATTTCGTTATGCAAAAATACTCAGAACAAATGCTGAATAATGTTTGTTGCTTTATGTGCAAAATGTTTGTTATTTTTATGTATTGAAACCGGCACGTGATAAGATAAACTTTAAAAAAATCATGCTTAAAAATTATTTTAGAAAACATAATACATCAGTCAATTAAAGTACAGTTTTCATCAAATTGCATTTGGAAGTAAATTTTTTCCCTATGCGACGAAGATTGAAAATGCACGAATGTCAGAAGATTAAAAAATTGCAGTAGCGAAAATTTCAAGACCAAAATTTGATTGTGAAATGTTGCCATTCGCAAAATGACGTCAGCGTTACGCACAGATACGTCTGTTCTTTATAATATAGATACTTAATAAGTAAAATATAATAAAAATCAGTTATTAAATTGTGGTGATCAATTGAGGCTCTTATGCTTAGTATTCCGGAATGAAAAATAGCAATTTTCACCTTCTCAAAATTTGCATACGCGCTTCTCATATCCATATTCATTATTCAAAAAAAAATTGTATTTTGTTTTATCATTAAAAAATAATTTTAACTCAAAACTTGAAATAACGATTGTCAGCAACATCTTTTATGTGAACAGGTACACTCTTTACTTGAGATTCTAATCTCAATTCCGGAGAGTAAAAATTTTTGTAATTTATATTTTTTAGACGCATTTGTTGTTAAAATGTTTAGTTTTATCTAAGAAAATGACAGTTTTCTTTTAAATATGACTTCATTTTTACTTAAATAAGCATTTCGCCTAGTGTCTGAAACTTAGTGCAGAAGGAAAAACAATATAGAAAATTTATCAGGAAAAATGCGTGTTTTGAAAAGCAGTATGCCATTTTCCGTTATTATGCCCCTAATATAATATTACGTTCCTAATGGGATTTTGCGCCACTAACCCCTTCGGGACGGGAGCCTTTTACGAAATTTTTAATCTTCTGTCACCGTTTTTTAAAAACAGAAATTTGTATCTTCTTGAATCGAGAAAATGCGCTGATTAAATAAGGCAAATTTTACAGTAAAATTTTACTGGTGAGAAAAAACAAGGATTCTAAGCGCTTCTTGCGGCACGTATACGTGCCGCTCGTCCCCAAGGGGTTAAACCCTATGCAACAATTTTTATCAACAATTTTGAATTTTTATCAGAAAATAGCATGAATAAAGATAAAAATACCTCATTATTTCTCTCTTGTCTGCAATAATGAAAGCTATCTAATTTTCACCATTTTAAAGAAATTTCATAAAATGCTTTTTAAAATTAAAATATAATAGTGGGAACAATACAGGGATATATAACAATATAATAATGGGAAAAAAACAGATAGTGCGATCTCATCTACAAATGAAGTTTTCAGTTTAAAAAAAAATATATATTAGTAATATTGGTTTAGCAGAAAGATCAGGGCAGATGAGTAAAAAACACACTTGTGTTTTAAATATATAAATTATATAAAATTAGGAGAAATTAAATTAAACAAATTCTGTTATTTTAAATAAAATTACAGTAGAATGTCTTAAAGAATAGCATTAAAATTTTATTATTCGAGAGAAATTTGGACAAAAAGTTCAGGAACATGATATTATTTTAAACCTCCAATTATTTGTTTGCTTGTCTAGCTCGGCGAAGCAAATCCATCCAGGCGAGAATAATCAATTTCTGTAATATAAATCGCTATTATTTGCATGTCACCTCTCTTTTATAAAGACACACTAAATTTTTGTAAAACATTGCGTTTTATCAGTGTGTGATTTCGATTACATTTTTTTCAAAAGTGAAGCATTTTTACCTGTGAAGAATTTCAAAGCAGCTGGGCTGTGAAAATGACGAACTTCTACAAAACATAATTCAGGTCTAAGAATTAAATTACACGCTTTTTATAAAATGACGTCATTTGCATCCGCTAAAGCAATCCACTTTTACAATCCAATCTTAAACTTCGTTTAAAGAAAATTATGCATATGACGTCACTATCACGGAATAACAGATAATATTCTTGACAGATAATATTCTTGACTATTTTTTTTTTTAGGTTTTATGAGAAAATGGCAACAAAAAGATACAGTATCTCCTATTTTCGACTATTTTCCGTTTACTCTCAATAGAAATGGGGTACTTTTGTTGCCACGATTAGAAAAATGGTATTAAAAACTACAAAAAAATAATATCTCAAAAATAAATTGAGATACAGCTTTCAAACAAACTGCATTTAAAAGAGCATTTTTTCCCTTACACGACGGTGTAAAAATTTTAAATGTGCGATGCTTAGAAGTTTAAAAATTTGCAGTAGAGAAAATTGCAAAACCAAAATCTTATTTCAAATTTCAAAGTGTTGCCATTCGCAAAATGACGTATGCGTTACGCACAAATATGTTTGTCCTTTATAATATAGATATGAATTTTTTACGAAAATCGTAATGTAATGCATCATATATTAGTTGTTTACCACCTTGGGGACGAGCGACCGGTATACATACCCCTTAAGGCGCTCAGAATCCTTCATTGTTCACACCAGTTATTTTTTATTGTAAAGTTTACCTTATTTAATCAGAGCATTTTCGAGATTCAATTAAAAAAAAATTCTGTTTTAGAAAACCGGTGATAAAAGATTAAAAATTAAGCAAGAGACTCCCGTCCGGAATGGGTTAATGGTTTTATTAATGAGATGTGAAGAACATAAAATCTTTATTTTAAACATATAAGTGGATATTCAGGAGTATATTACAGAAAACTTATATATGTAGGCACGACATAAAATGTGATGAAACAAGAAACAAACAGTTTTATATACTAAAAGGAACAATTGGATGTGTGCTCAAGTTTGACTGTAAAATAATTCAAGTATATCAACCCATTACCCGCTGATGTTGCGTTTACAGACCGGCCGAAATAAATTATCATGTTTAACCCTTTCAGGGGCAAGTTACTGGTATTCGTAAAATGTTGAAATAATTGAATGACAGCAGTATTTACAAGGAAAGTTATTTGTAAACAAATAAATGTATATTTTCGCGTACTTAATAAAAGGGGAATTTTCATTAAAAAATTCGGGTGCAAATGTGACAGTTAGGGATTAAAATTATGCGATGCTCTAGCGGCATCACCGCCCTTCAAGGGGTTAAATTATTTAACTACCAACCAGTATTTATTAAAACAATAACCTTATTTAACCCATTAAGGACGAGCCTGTTTTACATTTTTTTTAATTCTTCGACACCGGTTTTCTCCGCTTTGTAATTTTGATTTCTTTAATAGCTCAAAGTTTGAGATTAGATAATGTGAAAATTTTTAAACTAAAATACTGATATTCAAATTTAAAAGTTTTGTTACCCATACATGGCAAGCTTTCTTGCCAACCGGCTTTAATGAGTTAACCCTAGATCTACCGGGAATTTTATTCAAGTTTTAATAAAACGTTCTACACCAGAATTTTTATTTAAAACTATTTAACTTATTTATTTACCTTATTTTTGTCTGGATTATATACTTAGTTTATTTTAAAGAAATTTCTGGTTTGAATGAATATTTTGTATGTACCCGTCGGTCCAATGGACCCGTCTGGTAGACGGAGGGTTAAAGACACCAAACTCTTACAACAACTAAAGTGAAAATTATCTTACAGAATTTGTGGTGGCAAATGACTTTCAGCTAAAAATTAAAAACCTTATGATTTTGGCAGTTAACCCCTTGGCGACAGGAGCCTTTTGCTTAATTTTTAATCATTTAGTACTGGTTTTTTAAAATAGAAAATATTTTGTACTTGAATCGCGAAAATGCTCTGATTAAATGTGGTAAATTTTACAATAAAAAATAACTGATGAGAAAAGTGAAGGATTCTGTGTACCTTAAGTTGCACGTATACGAGTCGATCGTCCACAAGGGGTTAAACCTTTGAGGGGCACCGGTATATATTATATACCACCTACGATTAATAAAGTTTTACACCAGAAAAATTTTATTAAATTTTACTTTTCTAACTTTGGTGAAAAAAAGCCGTAAAATTGCTTTTATTTATTTTCAAATAGAATTTTTCAAAGATTCCGGTGGGAATTCAGCATTTCATGAACGTAATTGCTTGCCCCTCAAGGGGTTAATGGGTTAACAAAGTCAAAAATACAATTACCTACACAAATGTATATAGATTTCAGTTTTCGAATAATGCTCTTTCCGTTAAAACTTCTGTTTGGACTTGCAGAATTAACGAAAGAAGACATGCATCATTAAAACTTGAAAATTAAGACATTTACTTTTCTGCCGTACATTAACATTATTTTTTTAATTATAGGAATTAAAAAAAGTATTTAAAAATAATGTAATTATTTACTTAACACTTGGACTCAGTGTTGCCAGCGGGCTACTTTTTTTTTAATTCAGACTTCTTGATTGACACCACTTTTCTGAAATGGTAAAATTCCCTTGTTTTCGCCTTAATTTAACCCTCTGTCTACCAGAAGGGTCCAATGGACCCGACATGTATATTCAAAATACCTATTCAAACCAGAAATTTCTTCAAAACAAACTAAATGTATAAATCAGACAATAATAAGTTAAATAAGCAAATTAAATAGTTTTAAGTAAAAATTCTGGTGTAGAATGTTTTTATAAAACTTGAGTAAAATTTCCGGTAGTTCTAGGGTTAATACGTCGTTAAATAAGTCGAATTTTACTATTTCAAAAAAGTGATGCCAATCAAGAAATCAGAATTTAAAAAAAATAGCCCACTAGCAACTCTGCTTGGACTGTACGTCGAGGTCGAATCACGCACTAGCACATATATACCCAGTGGATTATTCTTTTTATCATCCCTTGCACTTTTTAAAAAATAATCTCGGCCAGATACTTTTACTGGAAGATTTGCAAGAGAAATCTAAGAATAAGAAAAAACTGTAGTATACAATTTTTGGTATGATTGAATATAAATATAATCACCATGCATGTCCCGTAATGAAAGGATTAAATTACATGATTTTACAATTCACAGGTCTGAAAAAGGCCATTATTTTTATATTTTATTCGAACCACTATTTTTAAAATAAAAATTTTTTTAAATATTTTTCTTGTACATGTTGATAGAGACCATGTGCAATATTTTTGCTTTGAAAAAGTGGTAATCGTAAACTCGTAATCGCACGCGTTGGGATAAATCTCACTCCAATATGATTTTTTTCCTTCGAAAAAAAGGATACTCTTTTGGGGACGCTTCTGACATGCTGTACCTTTCAAGGTCGGGTGGATGAAGAATGTCTTTTCTTTGTTCACCAGGAGGAGAGAAATAGGGCTCTTGGGATAAAAAATCCCTCGCGTGTAAAATGCTTCATTTCGGTGCATTCATTTCTTACAGGATAACACACACTAAAATATTTTAATGAAAGAGTAAGAATAAGAGTATGAAAGAGTAAGCTACTTGTACATATTGATGAAAGGTCAATATGATGGTGAAATGTAATTAATATGCATTTTGTGAAGTAATTCATGTTTTAAGGGGTAAAGCAAATCGCTTGCATGTTTTCTGGAAAAAAAAAAAAAAAAAAAAAAAAAAACGTGATTTTTACAGAAACTGCTACAAAATCGGAAAATAAATATGAAAAGCATTCTTTTTTTTTTCCTTAAAAAGAAGAAGTACCGATGCATTTTACAATACGGAACAGTAGATTCGTTTTTAGAACGTATTTAGCCAAAGATATAATGGGAGACAAAATGGGGTGATATTCATACCACGCGTGTGCTAACGTTACAAAAGTAGGCGCTTGTGCGTACAGGTTGAAAATTAGTCGCCGGTGGATTCCAAACTGAATTCACTATATTAACCATTCAAATACTGCGATTTTTTTTTACTGTATCATAACTTAGCAGCCGACTTTTACGCTGTTTTATTCCACTAATTTCGATAGCATTTTCCCTTATTTAATACTGAAATTTTGAGAGTTAGCAAATTTTGAAATACCACAAAAAATCGGATTCCGTTAAAAAAAAAAAAAAAAAAAAAAAAAATCTTCAGTTTTAACAATAATTTGTTGAAGGGATCATTCGATGTCATTATAAACGAGGATTTGGCCACATTCGAACTCCGAAAGCATTTTCCCTTTTCTCGTATTCATATTTTTTTGCGATTTGAACGAAATCGATCAGAATATATGTCTAATGCTTTCATATGTTAAATTTTTAACCAACCATGAGACGTAGTTTCGCAATAATTACGGCGTTTGTATCATTTTGCTCCCACCTAAACTTACATAAAGTACATATTTTGAAAAAGTTTAAAAATATGTATACAAATTTTGCAAACAATTGATTTAAAACTAATAGGAATATCATATATTTCACTTTACAAGAAAAATTTGCACAATTGCATTGCAAACGGGAGCTAATACTGATGTTCTTGTGTGGTTTCTATCATCTGTTGCAAATAGGTGTGATATGAATTACCGATTTCTTTACATTCTGTGTGTCTAATATAATCAATATTAACAAGTTGGAAATTGCTCGTCAAACGTGGCAAATGAGGTGCGTTCGTACTATAACAAGTTTTATAATTATTTTTTGTACCCCATATTGTACTGAATGTATAATTTGTTGCACTTCATAAAGTGCATAGTCTTTAACATCATTAAAAAGCACCATTTTTTTCCCACTCCCCGAACACTTTTGACTGTCCCTGTAATTAAACTATACATCCGATTTTCCTAAAATTTGAAATGGCTCGACAAAATTTTGCAACAATTATATCTTTAAAATTTCAGACCATTCGGAAGGCTGTAACATCATTAAAATGCACTTGCAATAATTTTTCCCATTGGCCGTAATGTAAAGAAAAATTTTGACTGTCCCTGTAATTAAACTATACATCCGATTTTCATAAAATTTGAAATGGCTCGACAAAATTTTGCAACAATCTTATATTTCAAATTGCAGACCATTCGGTTGAGTAGTTTTTGCTCTGTTATATGCGGACAAACAGACGGACGGACAGACGGATGGACAGACAGACGGACAGACGGACGGACTGAACGACGACTATAGGTGCTACGTATTTATATAATTACGAACGCACCTAAAAATGACAATTTGTGGAAAATCCCTTATCATTCAGCTGATTGAGGGAACAACTAAAAATTTGCTCACTCTAACGCCGATATCTTTCTGAATTTTTACGATATTTGACTAGAATTTTTTTAATAAGTTGCTCCATAGATTTGGCTATTAAATTATGTAAAATGATCCTTGTTATCGTTCGCGCATGCCCAGACAAAAATTATTTCATACAACCTCTCATATTTCCTAAAATATTTCATATATTTATATTCCAATTGCACCATATTATTTCTACTATTTTTTGTCAATTTTTCTGAAACCGGAGTTAAATTTGGTAGAAAACCCTGCATGTTATAAGCAAACAAGTTGGAAATTGCTCGTCAAACGTGGCAAATGAGGTGCGTTCGTACTATAACTAGTTTTATAATTATTTTTTGCACCCCATATTGTACTGAATGTATAATTTTTTGCACTTCATAAAGCGCATAGTCTGATACATCATTAAAATGCACTTCCAATATTTTTTTCCCATTCCCCGTAATGTAACGGAACACTTTTGACTGTCCCTGTAATTAAACTATACATCCGATTTTCCTAAAATTTGAAATAGCTCAACAAAATTTTGCAACAATTATATCTTTAAAATTTCAGACCATTCGGAAGGCTGTAATATCATTAAAATGCACTTGCAATAATTTTTCCCATTGGCCGTAATGTAAAGAAAAACTTTTGACTGTCTCTGTAATTAAACTATGCATCCGATTTTCCTAAAATTTGAAAGGGCTCGACAAAATTTTGCAACAGTTATATCTTTAAAATTTCAGATCATTCGGAAGGCTCTAATATCATTAAAATCCACTTGCAATAATTTTTCCCATTGGCCGTAATGTAAAGAAAAACTTTTGACTGTCCCTGTAATTAAACTATACATCCGATTTTTCTAAAATTTGAAAGGGATCGACAAAATTTTGCAACAGTTATATCTTTAAAATTTCAGATCATTCGGAAGGCTCTCATATCATTAAAATGCACTTGCAATAATTTTTCCCATTGGCCGTAATGTAAAGAAAAACTTTTGACTGTCCCTGTAATTAAACTATACATCCGATTTTCCTAAAATCTGAAAGGGCTCGACAAAATTTTGCAACAGTTATATCTTTAAAATTTCAGATCATTCGGAAGGCTCTAATATCATTAAAATGCACTTGCAATAATTTTTCCCATTGGCCGTAATGTAAGGAAAAACTTTTGACTGTCCCTGTAATTAAACTATACATCCGATTTTCCTAAAATTTGAAAGGGCTCGACAAAATTTTGCAACAGTTATATCTTTAAAATTTCAGATCATTCGGAAGGCTGTAATATCATTAAAATGCACTTGCAATAATTTTTCCCATTGGCCGTAATGTAAAGAAAAACTTTTGACTGTCCCTGTAATTAAACTATACATCCGATTTTCATAAAATTTGAAATGGCTCGACAAAATTTTGCAACAATCATATATTTGAAATTTCAGACCATTCGGTTGGGTAGTTTTTGCTCGGTTACATGCGGACAGACAGACGGACGGACAGACGGACGGACAGACGGACGGACTGAACGACGACTATAGGTGCTACGTATTTATATAATTACGAACGCACCTAAAAAAGGACTCGTACGAATTTAACATTTGAAAATGACTATTTTCAAAAAGTAATTTTGCCATTTTTAACCCTTTAAACTAGGGATGCACAACCTGTGGCCCGCGATGGGGTAACGTGTGGCCAGCGAATTCCGTCAATTTATAACTGGAAATAATTGCAATTTTTGTCCATAGGTCGCAAAAACAGGAAAAAATCAGTCTGCCGCGGCAAAATTAAAAATTTCGTCAGTCAGTTAATAATCGCGAATTTCGTTGATCGGATGCGGAAAAATAGCAAATTTTGTCGAGGAGGCGCGTAAAAAATCGCAAATTTCGTTCATTGGGCACGGAAAAATCGCAAATTTTGACAATCGGGCAAGGAAAAATTGCGAGTATTGTCGACCGGGCTCAGAAACATCGCGAATTTCGTTGGTCGCACATGGAAAAATCGCAAATTATTTTGAACAGGAGCGGAAAAATCGCAAATTTCATTGATCGGGCACAAAAAATTCGCCATTTTGTTGATGATGCGCGGAAAAATTTCAAAATTTGCTGGTTGGTTGCGAAAATATCTCCTGTTTCGTCTGTTTATCGCGAGAAGAAACCGCAAATTTCGTTGACCGGGCGCGGAAAAATCCCAAATTTCGTCGATTGGCCACGGAAAAAATAGGAAGTTTCATCGATCAGGCGCGGAAAAATTACAAATTTCGTCTATCAGGTACGCAAAAATCTTGAGTTTTGTCGATCGGGCACCTAAAAACCGCGAATTTCGTTGGTTGGGCACGAATAGTCGCGAATTTTGTTGATCAGGCACCAAAAAATAGCAAATTTTGTCGACTGGGATCAGAAAAATCGCAAATTTTGTCGATGATGCGAGGAAAAATTGCAGATTTCGTTGGTGGGCTGCGAAATAATCGTGAGTTTCGTCAGTTTATCGCAACAAATAATCGCGAATTTTATCAAGGGGGAGCGGAAAAAAAATCGCGAATTTTACCGATCAAGCACGGAAAATCGCGAGTATTGTCTTTGGGCTCAGAAACATCGCGAATTTCGTTTGTCGGGCACGAATATTTGCGAATTTTGTTGATCAGGAACGAAAAAATAGCGAATTTGTCTATCAGGCTCCCAAATTTCATTGATCGGGCACGGAAAAATCGCAAATTTTGTCGATGATGAGCGGAAAAATTGCAAATTTCATTGATCGGCTGCGGAAAAATCGTGAGTTTCGGCAGTTTATGGCTAGAAAAAATCGTGAATTTCATCAATTTGCCGCAAGAAAAAATTGCAAATTTTGTCAGAGTCAGTTAAGAATCGGGAATTTCGTTCATCCGGCGCGTCAAAATAGCGAATTTCGTCGATCAGGGCCGCAAAAATCGCAAATTATGTCGATCGGGCACGGAAAACTCGCAAATTTCGGTGGTCTGGCAGAAAAATATCGCAAATTGTGTCGATCACGCGAGAAAAAATGTCAAATTTTGCCCATCGAGAACGGAAAAATAGCGAATTTCGTCGATAAGGAGCGAAAAAATCGCAAATTTTGTCGATCAGGCACGAAAAAAATCGCAAATTTCGTTGATCAAGCGCAGAAAAATCGCAAATTTCATTGTTTGTCTCCTCCCCCATCCTTCGTTCATAAAGTTCACATTTTTTTCGGCACTAGCCACTTTCATGCCAATGTTTGTTTTTAGCGATTTAAATAAAACAAAATTTACTCTCCCGAATAAAGTCAAGGAATATTATCAAGTCTTGAAAATAATTCTTGCTATATGCGTTATATATACAAGCGTAAACACTGTTGATATATCCTTACCAACTGAATTGGATATGTTGACTAGGTAGGTGAACGTAGAGGGGTAACCCCCCCCCCCCCAGTGAAACCATATTTTTTATCTCATTATAAGCCACAGATCACCGCCTTGAAACAGAATTCTCTCCGTGTTATTCATGTGGCCCTCGACAACTCAGATATTTTTGTAAGTGGCCCTTCTCTTAAAAGGTTGTGCACCCCTACTTTAAACGATGGCGGTATATTGCCACATTGGCACCAGAATTTTACAAATAAATTTGGATTTTTATAATGTGCGTGGAAAAAAAAAGAAAAAAGCTTTTACGTATTTACATATAAATTATCTATAATATCCTGGTGTCAATCAATCATTTTAGCATTTTCGTAACAGAAATCTATTGTCCGTGAAAGAGTTAATCGAAAAACGCTGTCATTAACATGGCTGCCATTTTTTACTCTTTCTTTTCCACTAAAAATTTACAATAAATATTATCTTATTTAACCCCTTAATTCTCGTGTCCGTCATATTTCCGGGATGGAGATTTATTGCAGGAAAAAACTTCTGAAATCAGAAAAATTTAACTGGCATTTTCGTGTGAAGTCTATGAATATTCGCTTTTTGTTTGGTTTTTGGCGCTGATTGTGTGGTTGGACTTTTCATTGCATGTTTCGAAATATATGCACTGTAAATTAAAATGTCTGAAATTCAGTCACTTAAGTGTCTGAAACGGAGTGTTCAATTTTCAGACATTTTAAAATGTCTGAATTTTTTCAGACACTTTTTGCGACTGAATTTCAGACACTTGAAACGTCTGAATCGCAGACATTTTTGTAAGCATTTTATGTAGCCATGTTTGACCACGCTGAATACTGGGAAAATATCTGGCCGTCGTCCTGCCCCCTCTACCCCCATACCGCCTGATTTTCTGGTGCTCCCAATTTTAGTATGCAATTTTCATAAAGCTGATAATTTAAATCTTTTACGACATTGTACTAATTATAATGAGTATATTGTTTCAGGAGTAGAATAAGATTAAAAAGAAAAAATATTTATCTAAATATTAGATTTTTTAAAATTTTGTTTTTAATCTTACTTTACTTTAAAAGTTCAAAATATTGATTATAATCAGTACAATTTCGAAACAGATTTAAAATATAAGCTTCGCAAATATTGCACATGAAATTTGGGGGAACTAAAATCGTAAGAGAACGGGGCACTACCCATGCTTTAATCAAGGAGTCCTTTTACAAAAAATGCAACCCTGCAGTATTGTTAGCTAAATACAGATGCCCGGTATTCGGGAGTATCCGTTATGGAGGTTAATGGACATTCCCGAATAGCGGATACTTCGATTTAGCGAATACTTTTTTGATCCGCAAGGCATACATATTTGTATTATTTTTACCTCACAAAAGCAGGCATCTCCGATTATCCGAAAAATTTCGCGGTCCCGAAGTGTCCGCTAATAAGGGTTTTTAAGGTATATGGATATATACAGGGTGTTCCGTTAAAAGGGTCAAATATTAATAGGGGTAATAGAGGAGATCACACGGAGCATAAATCAGTATATAATGCCTGGCCGGATCTCAATAATTTTCAAGTTACAGCAAATAGAATGAAAAATCGGAAATTTGTAAAAAAACCTTCATTGCTAAACTATCGATAATGCTACATAAAAACGAAGCACATATTTAGAAAGAGCAGAAAGAATCCTACGAAATGACATAAGTGTTTTAGAATATTGAGAATTAATGGCGAGTTACAAGCTCTGAAACAGTGAAAAAATACAAAATCAAATATTTAGCAAAATAGTTAATCGTTAATTCCAAAAATGCAACTCTACCTACATCAAGAAAAATGTTATAAAATTTGGTCCATTCCGAAAGCTTTCGAAGAAGCTGACAATAAACCATATCAGTTTAATTGTATGGGAGAAATCAAGCAGTTCCCTAGTTACAACTCTGTACTGTTGCACGCTCGGAAAGGGCGAAACTCCGCCCATGACGATTGTAGACACCCCGTTTTAATATCTTTCAATTATACATTTCTGATCAACCTCTATCAATACCCTTTCATTATTCAGTCTGGTCAAGTGAATGACATATTGTGCAGCTCTCGCCTTGTCTTAAAGCAAACTCCGTGACTGCTGCGTTTCCTCCATGAACTTTCAGGATGATGAAGAAGAAGTACTTTTTATGCAAATTTTCTATGTGTATAGGAAGAAAAGTGTAATAAAACAGTAGTCATCAGTGGGCGTTATGTTAAAGGGAGGCTGTTGTAAGTGGGATTGTAGTAAGTTGATGTATAATAATTATGCCGGAATACTCTAACGAAGAATATGCGGACATGCATCTGATGTACGGGCAAGCTCATGGAAATGCATGTCTAGCACAGCGCATGTACCGTGAGCAATTTCCAAGGAGACGTTGCCCAAGTTCGAAACTCTTCATAAAAATCGATAGACGATTACGGGAGACTGGATCGTTTAATACAGCAAGCATTGATGCAGGGAAACCTCGACATGTACGAACACCTGCAATGGAAGAAGATGTACTGAATATTTTTAAAGATAACCCCTCCACGAGTACACGAGCTGCTGCGTCTGAAGTCGGTGTTTCTCACCAAAGTGTGTGGCGTGTTCTGCGTGCAGAAAACATGCACCCCTTTTATGTGCAGCGGGTACAACTGTTATCAGTAACAGATTGTGCTCAGCGGACAGAATTCGTACGCCGGTTGCTTAATGTAACAGAAAATAATCCACAATTTCTGGAAAATATTTTATTTACTGATGAAGCAACATTTACGAGAGAGGGCGTGGTAAACACGCACAATATGCACACATGGTCATATACAAATCCGCACACTGTTTTCCCGTCGAACGCACAACAAAAGTTCAGTGTGAACATATGGGCAGGTGTCCTCGGCGATTATCTCATAGGACCATATTTACTCCCAGATGTACTCAATGGCAGTACGTACTTGGTTTTCCTACGGGATATCTTACCGCAGTTACTGCAAAATGTGCCAGCAACATTGCGCCACAATATGTGGTTTATGCACGATGGCGCACCGGCACATTTTTTCATAGGTGTTCGCAATCACCTCAATTCAACATATCCTGGGAAATGGATTGGACGCAGTGGACCTGTTGCTTGGCCTGCACGCTCTCCAGACCTCAATCCGTCAGACTTTTTTGTTTGGGGACACCTTAAATCGCTGGTGTATGAAACGCCTGTGGATACATCGGAGGATTTACTAGCGCGAATCGTTGTCGCTGCAGGAGACATTCCCAACTCCGTCGGAGTTTTTCGGCGTGTTCGCCAATCTTTACGACGTCGCTGTGCGATTCTGTTAATGGGCGCAATTCGAACACCTATTATAATAATGTCCGTTCGTCTGCCTTCCGACATTGAAGTGTGCAGCGCAGGCCCGAAGACTATGCTTCACATATGTCATAAAGTAGGTGGAATGTAATTCTTTATTTGTCATTTTTCTTTTATATTCAACACTTTTTGGCACAGTATATTGTAAGTCACAGACTGTGGTGTACTCAAATTGTAAATTACAAAGTTTGTATGAATTAATTTTAAATTTAGTGTCTTTTTTAAATTTATAATTAATAAAATTATTATGCTATTTGTTATTATTATTTCCTATCATAAATTATGATGCACATATACATACAATAATTGTCCATGTAAAACATGTACTGAAACTTCTTGCATAGTTACAAATCGCAATATTTTTAATTATTTCCGAATTTTCACCACCAGTTTAATTTTAAAGAATTTAACTTAAGCTTTATATCAATAAAAGACCAGTTTAACCCTCTGTCTACCAGAAGGGCCCAATGGACCCGACATGTATATTCAAAATATCTATTCAAACCAGAAATTTCTTCAAAACAAACTAAATGTATAAATCAGACAATAATAAGTTAAATAAGCAAATTAAATAGTTTTAAGTAAAAATTCTGGTGTAGAATGTTTTTATAAAACTTGAGTAAAATTTCCGGTAGTTCTAGGGTTAAAATGTAGACTATTATTGTAAAGTTATTTTGGTTCATTCAACTCTTGAATAATTAAAAATGTTGCATCTCAGAAGAAGCATGATCGAAAATGTATAGTTGAGAGTAATTAAAAAGGCGGTGTTTCCAATCGTGATGGGCGGAGTTTAACCTTTGCTAGTGTCAAAGAAAGCTGAGTTGTAACTAAGAAACTGATTAATTTCTCTCACACAATTAAACCGATATGGTTCATTGTAAGCTTTTTCGAAAGTTTTTGGAATGGACCAAATTTTACTACATTTTCCTTGTTGTAGCTAGAGTTGTCTTTTTGGAATTAACGATTAACTATTTTGATGTATATTGGATTTCGTACTTTTTTCACTGTTTCAGGTCTTGTAACTCGTCAATAAATATTGCTATTTTAATACAATTGATGTCATTTTGTAGGTTTTTTTCTGCTCTTTCTAAATATGTGCTTCGTTTTTATGTAGCATTATCGATAGTTTAGCAATGAGGGTTCTTTTACAATTTTCCGAATTTTCATTCTATTTGCTGTAACTTGAAAACTATTGAGATCCGACCAGACTTTATATACTGATTTATGCTCCATGTGATCTCCTCTATTACCCCTATTAATATTGGACCCCTTTAACGGAACACCCTGTATATATATATATATATATATATATATATATATATATATATATATATATATATATTTTTATCTTGTCCTACTCTAAAAGTTCAAAATATTTATCATAGTCGGTGGAATGTCGAAAGAGATTTAAAAAATCCCGTGTACGCGAAAATGGGCAAGAAAATCCCCCTCCCGTCCCGCCCCCCAAAAAAGGAAAATTCATATAATTGAAAAATTATATTTTGCCCCATAGGCAATTTTACATATGCATCAGATGATAATCACAACAGCTATATAACCATGAGTAAATAATAAAATAGTAAATAAATATTCTATTTTAATAGCATTGAGAAAAAAAAATTACTTCTAATATCAAAACTTAGCCATTTTTGTATTTGTCATTTAAGTACATATAAATAAAATAGTTTAGTCATTTTAAGTAGTAAACATGTGTAATATTTTTTTTTCTTTTTAAATATGTGGTAATTTGTCATTGTTTAGTTAACCCTAGATCTACCGGGAATTTTATTCAAGTTTTAATAAAACGTTCTACACCAGAATTTTTATTTAAAACTATTTAACTTATTGATTTACCTTATTTTTGTCTGGTTTATATACTTAGTTTATTTTAAAGAAATTTCTGGTTTGAATGAATATTTTGTATGTACCTGTCGGGTCCAATGGACCCGTCTGCTAGACGGAGGGTTAAAAGTAAACACCAGTTTGGTATCTAATTTTATATATCATTCTTCGGAATATGTGTATAATTTTCTTTAAACATATTCCGTATGCAATTTAAAATTTTCACCCGCTATTGCTTAAAAATGTATATCATTATTATTCTTTTTTATGGAACAACACGATATAAGTCATATTTAATTTATTTTATTTTTTATTCCTGTAAAATTTGTATCCTTTGAATATGAGCTAAATAGATTTTATATATTTGATAAGAAAATAATGATCTAAGAAATAGAAAAAAAAAAAAAAAAAAGAAGAAAATAGAAAGTAAAAAAAAAAAAAAAAAAAAAAAAAAAAAAAAAAAAAAATACATCAGACAGTATGCGTACTATTCTTAATTGTTTGAAAAACGTTTTGAACATAAAAAAGCAGTTATTAAATGGCTTAAAAATATATTTAATACTGTATCATATAAGTAAATACGAACTTTTAAAAATATAAGGCAGTTTTATACATAAACTTCATATCAAGGCATAAACAACTCTTTATTTATGTCTAAATTATCATGTGTAATTTTTTTTAGTGCCAACAATTACTTGTACCAGAACCGTTGCAAATTCGATTGCAGTAAAAGGAAATTTAATAATTATTTCTCGCATTACTCAATTTTAAAAATTTTAAATCATGAACAAAATATCGCAAAAAAATGCTTGCATATAAATTACAAAAATTAATATACCAATTTAAAAAACACAAAAAATATTAATTAAACTTTATAATTATACTGCTAAACAGCAACGTAAACTGCAAAATATGAATAAAATGTTTCTCCGTTTGTTTAATGTTTCGAAAATTTTACTGGATGATATAAAAAATTCATATTATTTTTAGAAATTTGGTAAATGTTAAATCTGAAACATTGGATATCAAAATTTACGATTTTCAATAATAAATTAAAAAATCAATAAGAATAAATCTTTCCGTGATTAAAAATTGCAATATATACAGTCAAATTTCACAATATTAATGTTTTTTTTTTCAATCTGAAAACTTTTCCTAATATCATAATAATATGAATCATCATATTTAGCTCCAAAATAATAATAATAACAAAAAATAAAATAAATGCCTGATGTCATATACTACAAGCGTTTATAGTCAGTAAACAGTGAAAAACAAACATAGAATAAACACAGTTACAAATGGCTTCAATTTAATGTTTTTATCTCTGATAAATGAAGCGATGAATCATTCAACTTTTCAAACCTATGTTGCAAGTTTTGTTTTTGAGCAAAGACAAATTATAATTATTTCACATCACCCTATCGAAAATGAAGATTAAACTATCACTCATTCGTTTATTTACAAAGGTCAAGCAAATAGAATTACAGCATTGCTATTTAATTTTCAAAACAATTATATTTCATTCCGTTACATTAAGAAGGCATATAACAGACGACCGTTAGTGAAATCAAAAATTTAGCATTAAACTACAGAAAAGAGATAAATTTTTATAAACGATTTCACTCATACTCAAAGGTATAAAAATCTATCGGAATAAAATATTAGAATTAAATATGACTTACTCGTTCGTTCTATAAATACCCAGATTAACACATATCCTTTTATCCAAGCAATGGCGGCGGTGAAAATTTAATTCTTTCTGTTCTTATCTCATGAAGGTGCTGTAGATGACACGCGCGGAAATCAGCGTTCTGATTGGCTGTTAAGAATAGTACCAAAGATGATGTTTAACTATCGCTTGGAGCGTATCGTCTTAAAATCAGACGGTTGTTGGATAATTTACACATGTTTCTCGGTTCGTTTATAGCATGATCATAGTAAGACATTTATGTGTCTTAAATTTAGACGTCTGTTATGTCTGAATTTTCAGATTCAGACACTTAAGTGACTGAAATTCTTTTTCAGTCACATATGTGTCTAAATTTAAGACGCCTCTATTTGCAGTGTGACACTCAAAAAATTATTAATAATTAAAATTTAATGCACATTATATTATTTCAAATATTATTTGTAAAAATTTGTGAAAAAAAAGGTCTTATTCGCATTAATTTGTATGGTGTAAAACAAACATTAAACACAGAATTCTCGCATGATGGCTTTTCCACAAATGTGAATTTGCTCTATAACATCTATGTTTTACGCCTTAAAAAAACTAATTGCATATTTTATATAGAAACCTTATAATTATTCAATTTCTGTAATAAAATATAGGTACTTTTTTATGGTTTTTCCAAATATTAAGCGACCGTTAAGGGGTTAATCTTCGAAATTTCACGATTAAACAAGTCGAAAATCTATATTAAGTTTTAGTGGTCGCAAAAAGCTTTAAATTTGCACTATGCAATAAATAAATCAAATGTTATTTTTTAAAAGTAGCTGTATGAACTCTGAAAATATATGATGCAAGAAAATCTTGCCAAGTGAATTAAAAAGATTAAAAACAATGTCTTTACGGCAAAAATAATGCATGATCCATGACTTTGAATGATCATTTTAATATTAAAATATAATTTTTCATTTGATTTATAATAAGACATTGTTTGCTTTTCAAACAATAATTCAACTACACAGCGGCAGAGAATGAAAGTAATTTTTGCTCATGTATGTCTGAAACTTACAATAAAATGTTGTGGTGACAAAAACAATGTTCTATTAAAGGAGTTTCATTTTCTAGCTGTCAGATATTATAGGATATGCTTGATATAGAACGTTTTCTTTTTTAGGGTAAATTACGCTTAATTTAGAATGTTTTGTTACAATCAGTATTCTTATGTACTGGAATATTCATCACACTTTCTCTTATACACTTGGAACAAAATAAGACAATAACATGCCTTGTAACACTAAATAAAATTAGTTTCCCATTCTAAAATAAATAAAGTTTGTAATTTCATGTCTATTATACAATTCTTTAGACAATAAAGCGTCAAAATATTCAAATTATTGTAAGTTTGGCAAATAATTGATATAGCATTAATATGATAAATATTTATAGTACGTAAGGCCATCTGGTATGCCTTTAACATCCTACCCCATTCTATTTTCTGATAGGATTTAACTAACATTCACTTACTATGAGCGTATTGAATAACTCTACCATGCAGCAATAACCTGTGTTGAACAGATAGTAACGCATTAATTATTATCAGACTTATCTCGATCTATTAACCACTGAACTACTTGACATATCTCCTGGCTAAGTTTAAGCATATATTAACTAATGACAGTAGATAATGTTTCATGGTATCAAACATCGAATAAATATATCGAACCGTAGATTATCATTTGTAACTCATTTACATAAAAATGAATGAAATGCGCTAAAGTTATTCAATTACAACGTTAATATCTTTTTAGTACAAATCGCTCACCTGCAAGAAAAATGACATATCTCGACAATATTAACTTTCACAGGAGAGGCAAAAGAAAATTCCAGGATTTTATCGTAACATGAAATTATAGCACTTAGCTCAACATGCAGGAGCAAAAATGTGCATAAAAGCGTAAAACCTCTGAGAGTGAAGACATAGGATGAGGTTTGGAGAGTTGAGTAATTTTACCTCCCTACACAAACCACCCCTCTTCTATAGTCACGAACGGACCTACAAAGTAATAAAGTGATTTTCCTTATAACTACAATTATGACATTTATTGTGTAGCAAGGCACACCTATGACAGACCTATTAGTGAAATAAAACACAAAATGAATTTTTGCGAGATGTGCCACTTTCATGCAAGTGAGCGCTATGTTATTTAAATGTACAGGGTATCTCTTTTTATTTTTGACCAGCAGCTAATTCCGATAAGATTTTTTTAGATGTATAGTTCCAGCTGCAAAAATGTTTTAAGTATTGTGTTTCATCATCTAGAAATCTATTTACTTCAGAATTTTTTTTTTTTTTTTAATTACGAAATCAGGCAGGAAAGTGGGAAATAGGAAAAAAGGTGGAAAACTTTTTCATCTATACAATAAGGCCAAAATCTGATAATTTAGACACATTTTAACAGTTATTTATACAATAAAATGAAATATAACTGTACATATGATTGTTATTTTCTTTTTGTAACTTAGAAAGTATTAAAAGAAAAAAAAAACGATAAATGGTATAAATTCATTAAATCAAAAATGAAAATTGGAAAACAGTTTACTAAAAGTATAAATCCATCCAAATGTATCTGATGAACTTATGTGAAGTACAGAGATTAACTTATCAAAATAAAGTACTATTTTGAATGATTTGACTGTTTAAGACTTTACTTAAAAAAAAAAAAATCTATAAATATATGCACGCCAAATTGATCTTTACTACAGAAATACATTTCCAAAAATGCATCACTAAAATGACCCAGAAGTGTTTTATAAATAGAATAAAAAATTCTATTCCAAAAAGAACCTTATGAAAACTTCATTTCCATAGTTAAAGAACTTAATTTACACGACTTTCAGATGTTTATAATAAAAGCTCGCCTTTCTTTCTGAATTGCTGTACTATCAAATCAAACTCCAAGGATTTGAGTAGACAAAATGTCTAATTATTAAGTTTCCTAGACCCCCACCCCCATATGCATCTAATAATTTCTTTGCATTTTTGCATGAATCCAGAGAATGTCCAAATTTGCTTTTAAAAAGGTTGAATTCCTCCTTTAGGAGGAACTCTTTCATGCCTGCGAAATTGAAAAATTTCATACGCTCCTCATGTTCTGTAAATTATGTTTAGAAAAATCTCGTGCATGCTGTAAAATGGGAAATAGGAATGATTTGCTTCTTCTGCGGCGGAAACTTACTGATGATATTTTGAATGATATGAATGTTTCACTTTTTCTGGCAATGAATACGAAAAAAGTCCTTTTTTGCGGAAAACGTTAAAAATTTATAAAATTCAGAACGTCATAATTCAGTATGCTTGCACGTAAAATAATGGATTTTTTAATTTTTACTTCCTAGAATACGGAGAACGTTTTTGGAATTGTAACTTACAGGACGAGGGGATTGTATAAAAAATTAGATATTACAATTTTTTCAAAAATAATTACTTTAACGTAAGTAGATTTTCATTTTATTAATTGATTACATTGATATAATTTATTAACAACACGTGAAACAATTTAACGCGAAACGCTTAAAACTAACGGTTTAAGAAATAGCTGTTTGTGAGTGATTAGAAAAGACATCCTACATAATTATAGATATAAAATACTTATTATATGTATTACATATAACATACATATTCTAAAATACAAACTAATAAAATAGACAAATTAAAGGAGGTTGTAGGGCAAACTGCAAAAAGACATTCTGGTATAGGAATAGAGGCAGGTCTGACAGTGTGACCATTTTTTAAAATTAGAAATTCCAGATTCATACCGGAAATCCCGAAAGAAGAATTTTAACTTAAAGTTATTACAAAATACCGCTTATTAAATAAAGCAAAATTTACAATTCAGAAATTCCGATATGAATTCCTAATATCGGAATAAAAGGGCAACCCTTGTTCCGGTAATAATCCATTCATTCAGTCAAAAAAATTACCTCTCAAACGAATCAAAACTCAGATGGTTTTTTAACCCTTAAATGCATAGCGATGTAAATTTCCATCACCTTTTATGTAATTTTTAATACATAAATTAAGTTCATACATCCTCTATATTTGTAGAGAAATATTAATTTTCTAAAAATTAAGAAAATATGCTACTAAATTAACTTAAAAATCTGTCTTAAGATTTCTGGTGTCTATCCCTTAATATAAAAATAAAAAAACACAATTCTAAAAGAATAATTCATGCATTTAAGGGTGAACACATTGCCGACGGGCAGTTTTTATCAAATCTGAATTATAAAACAGTAGACTCTCCTTCCTGTTCTGAAAGTCTTTTGTAAATTGATGTTCTAGATAGGTTTTCCAAGTTTATGCATCGGTAAATATCTTTAAATGTACGAATTTAATATAAAATGTCTTACAGTCTAAAAGTAATATGGAGAACATGATATAAATACATTTTCTGTAAGGTAAAAGCCACGCCCTTAGTCAATGATGTTTTTGTATGAAAGCGATAATTATATTTTCCCGTCGTGAATGTGTTAATTTTAACAATAATTGTTCTTAATTTTAATAATATTGGATATTTCTACGAAAAAAACCCTCACCTTTATATGCATAAAATGTAATGATATTCCGAGTAATATCACAAGAGACTACTTGATCCAAATAATTCTGAATTAGGGAAATTTATTGACCTATGTATTTATGTATTTAACAGTTCATATGATTTCGTCTACATGCCGTGCACTTCCATCATTTTTCATGATAAAATTTTAATTCACACAAAGCAGTTTAAATTTACTTTCAAATATCTTTATTTCAATGAAAGATATGAATAATAGTTTGTGTTATGTTCTAATTGATGTGATACACTCTGTATTTTTTTTTTAAAGAAAAGAATGTATTATTACCGCGTTTCATTTACAAAAATTTTTTGTTAGGATGTGCACGACCGCCTCTTTTAAGGTTACAAGGGACCTTGAAACTCATTTTTTATTTTTTTTAATTGCACCTTAAATGCTATTAACCCTTTATCTACTGCAATTTTTATTTCATGTAACTTTTTTTTTCAGTTATTAGAATGAAAATAAAAGGATAAATATGGAAAAAATACTCACCATTGAGAAATATAATTTCTTAGAGGTAATTACCTTAATTTCGGGTGTATAGCCCGCAGATCAAACAATTCAGTTTGGACCCAGAAATTTTATTCAGTATTTCAAGTCCAATATTTACCGTGATCTAAACAGTTGCATTTTATTTTTAAAAATTTCTGGGTCGAAACACGATTGTTTGATCCGCTGTCTATACACCGGAAATTACGGTAATTAAAGTGGTACTTTAAAGTACCGTCAGTACATACAGGACACCATACAACCGGAGTAAAAGAGGTGGAGGGGAAACTGGTGATTTTGCTATGCAGTTTTTCTCCCGTTAGATTGCGATACCGTAGAATGTAGGCTATGGATTGGTGGTTCTACAATGCTTTTGAATGGGAAAAGCACCGATTAAAAAAAAATTTTAATAGAAAATTTGAATTTTAAGAAAATCGTGCAAGTAGAAATCTGATTAACACATTCACGCCGGCGTGCATCACCGGTGGCTCACGCTTGACTACCGCATCGGTCGGCGTGCATCACCGGTGGGTCAGGCTTGGCTGCCGCATCGGGCGGCGAGCATCACCGGTGGGTCACACTCCACTGTTCCGTAGAAGGCGTGTACTACAGGTGGGTCACACTCGACTATGCCATAGACGGCGTGCACTACAAGTGGATCACACTTGAATATTCGAAAATTAAGTAGTAAAAACAATTCAATATTATAAATCTTATACATTCACGACGGGAAACGAGAATTCTCGTTTTCATTCAAAAGATATCATTAACTAAGGGCGTGGCTTCTACCTTACAGAAAATGCATTTATATGATGTTGTCCATATTTCTTTAGACTTTAAGACATTTTATATTAAATTCGTACATATGCAGTCAATAAAATCATGTCTCTAATTAATTTGCTTACTCCTTACGAACTTTCAGACGTTCACAATCAACTCTGCTTGTTATATTTGAGTTCAATGTAATAAATATGAGGTAGGCGTGTCATTACATACAGTGTCTGAATAAGCGAAAGTACCGCGCCGCCAGATGAAGCAAAAGATGAATTCAAGAGCCATCCCACAGCGAGAAACATGAATATAGGCGCCGGCGTGAACGTGCTAATTACAGTTTTCTTCATAAGATACATATTTTTTTAAAGGCACTTGGCTTTTCGATTGCTTCTTAAGACACTTAAAATCAGAGATCATTCTGACAAAAAAGCGAAGGCAGGCCATTTAAAAATATTGAATATCGGGGATTATTCTGCCGCGAAGAAATAAATGGACTTATGACTTTAAAAAATTAAAAGTATTATTCAATATTTTTTGGAGTAAATTTTAATGTCGCGTATATTTTATAACCTTTAAATAATTTAATAATTCATAACTTTTGATATCTATGCAGTTAATAAATGTAGAATTAAAACAAATTTTTATCTTAATTATTTGGGAATGAAAACGTGTAAATTATAGGTTTAGGAACGAATTTTTACAAACGTTGTAAAGTTTGATTTTAATATAATCTTACTTATAAGGAGGAAGGGGGGGGGGTAGAAGACCGGAATTTCCAGACCCGGCCCGCCCGGCCCCCGAAAGAGAGATAATTAGGCCCGGACCGGGCGGGTGGAAAAACTAAAAGTTCGGCCCAAAATGGCCCGTTTGTATTTTCGCAGTTCACGCCCCGACCCGACCCGGCCCGCCCCATGCAAAAATCAGTGAAAACAGGCCCGGCCCGGCCCGGCCCGACCCTTGCAAAAAAAATCGGACCCGACTCAATTTCTACAAAAACTTCCGATTTTTCTTAACATACAATTAATATTATTTTCCAGAATACTTCATAAATATTTATGGAAAATGTAACAGTATATTTTATGTTACTATATGTTTTCAAATCAGAGCATACAGAATATCAAATTTTAATAACCCTTTAGACTCACTCTTATGCAAAAATGCATGAATACAAAATTTATTACGATTATATACACTAAATTATCTTAAAAAGAACGTAATCATCATGGCAACCTAAAATCATTACCTATCATGGGATATCATTGAATTAATTATGTGTGATAGGATTTAATAGAATAATCACCATGGCAACCTAGAATCATTACCTATCATGGGATATCATTGAATTACCTGTGACAGGATTTAATAGAATAATCACCATGGCAACCTAGAATCATTACCTATCATGGGATACCATTGAATTAATTATGTGTGATAGGATTTAATAGAATAATCACCATGGCAACTTAGAATCATTACCTATCATGGGATATCATTGAATTAATTACGTGTGACAGGATTTAATAGAATAATCACCATGGTAACCTAGAATCATTACCTATCATGGGATATCATTGAATTAATTACGTATGATAGGATTTAATAGAATAATGATCATGGCAACCTAGAATCATTACCTATCATGGGATATAATTGAATTAATTACGTATGATATGATTTAATAGAATAATCACCATGGAAACCTAGAATCATTACCTATCATTTAACCATCATTAATCATCATCACCACAATTTAAATGGTATTGACAGACAGGTACATGTCAATTACCCACAGCAATTTTTAGTGTTCATTAAGTATAACATTAAAAACATATACACTAAGATCGATTTAAGATAAAAATTTTTCAATTTAAACATAATTACAAGCAAACAGCTTTATATTAAAGCCTAAAAAAATCTCTCACCTGTGGAGCACGGAACAAGCTCAATTTATTTTTCCCTTCGTTTTTTTCTTTTACCCGTTCGTTTTTTCCTTTCACTTATACTCAATCTTAATCTATGCTTTGTAATATCAATAATAAAAAATAAACGAATAACATAAAATATTTTTTTTAATTCTAACGTACGGCTCTTATGCATACAATCATATGATATTCTGCTAAAAGAATGGCCAACATGCGGATTGCAGCGCCCTCATTATTTACCAAAATGCAACTTGCGTTTTCGGCGAGTAATGCCTATTAAGTTTCCCCTGCACTTCTTTTACTCCGTGGTACATACACTATGACTAAAGTATTACGGTAACAGAAAACCAACAACGTACTTCAAATGGCAACAAAATTGTAGTTAAATATTTTCGATTTAATAAGCATGCGAAACATAGCCCTTTTGTTACTTACAAATAGATGTTTTGGCAAATTCCGGTGCCAATTATTTATTTCAAGACTTGAGCTTGACATTGCTTTGCCCATGAAAGGGTTAAAAAAACAATTTTTTTAAGGTTTCGATGTTGTTGCAGTCTTTTAGTTATGCGACGTCTATAATTCAGGGAGAGCGTGTTCTCTCGCATCTCCACATATGCAATATATGAATTTACATGTGCAATTTCTAGCATAACAAAAAAGAGCCGGTGACACATTTTTTTCGATTTCCTATAAAAAAAAAAAAAAAAAAAAAAAAAAAAAAAAAAAAAAAAAAACAATGAAACAGAAAGAAAATACAAGGAAAAATATTACTACACTACATTTTAATAATTACATTTCAAATACAGATGAAAACTATAGATAACTACACAGACGAATTGTAAATAAGAAGTTTTTCTCCAACACCTAGTGTACTGACGGTACTTATAAGTACCACCAATTAATTCAACTGTTAAATCAAAAACATACACCGTTCACCTAAATTAGCTAGTCAAATTGTATTCTAAGATCATAATGACACATAAAAAAAATCCAACACTTATCTGATATCCTTTAATGTGTTTGCAGCAATAAAAAGACGAGCGTAACAATCTGTACAAAATGTCGGCACAAAACCCATCGTCTGTGTCAAAGATATCCTCCTTCCTCGCTAAAATAACAAACCCAGAACTACTGCTGCCATGTATCCGGATAAAGTGGGGTTAAAAGAGTGTTTTTTCAAAGTACCATTAGAACATTGGTAATATTCACTATGGGGTGAAAGTTCAAAGTGAGTGGCACTTATAAGTACCGTAAGTTGATAAAAGGTTAAAGGGATATGGATTACAGCACACAAGAAACATTACACAAGAAATATTTTTTAAAAAATGGAGAAAAATAAGTAATTTTCCTGAATATTTTAAGCGTTATCAAGAAGATTAAAAATGTCCCAACCTCACTCCATATCAATTAATATCACCAATATTTTATGTGCCAGTTTGGTTTACATATACAAATAAAACTGTTCATAGAATAAGAAAAAAATATTTTCCAAATGTTATGAAATTTTCAGGTTTTTTGCAACCTATTTCTGCACTAACTACCTTTAACTTTTCCAATTATACTTAGATAAAAAAAAAAAAAATTATGCAGAGTCTTATTGGTATATATAAATCAAACTGGCTCATAAAATATTGGGGATTTTAATTGATATGGATGAGGATAAAACATTTTGAAAGTTCTTGATAATGCTTAAAATATTCAGGAAAACTCATTATCGTATATACTTGCGTATAAGTCGACCCTAAATTCGAGAGGAATAACAGACTGAATACCAGTATTTAAAAAAAAAGTTATCTTCTTGTTATCTAAATGCAGAATTTGCTGACATTAAATAAGACGAAGATAGCTACGAGAAAATATCTGTATGAAACATATTTTTTTCCACAAATTTAAGGGTCGACTTATACGCGAGTATATACGGTACTTTTCTCCAAAAGAAATTTTCTTTAATTTCTTGTGTGATAAATATATGCCATAATTCATATACTGTGGCATTGAATAGTATTTAAGGTACACTTTTAAGAAAATGACAAAAATGAGTTTGAAAGGTCTTTTTTATCCCCTTAAATTTATCCAATTTTAGTGTCCCCTTTAATCCATTTTTTTCCAATATATATATTTTAATGTTTGTATTTTGAAAATACAACTCATTTCCTTTGCCACGTATTCATAATGCATCAGGACATATTTGGCCTTTATTGTTCAATTAATAATTGTTTTTTCACTTATAGAGAAAAATTGCTATTCAAAAACAGCGCGGTCACATGACATAAAAGTTGATAGGACATTACGAATTTAATAATCAGACATTTTGCAGACATCAAAGATTAAATGAAGTAGTTAATTTTTAAGTACGTGTAGCAAAGTCAATTTTTGTTGATTATTATTATTATTATTATTATTATTATTATTATTATTATTTATATTATTTATATTATTATTATTATTATTATTATTATTATTATTATTTATATTATTTATATTATTATTATTATTATTATTATTATTATTATTATTATTATTATTATTATTATTTATATTGTTTATACTAGGACTTCCCTCAGAGGGATTAGTCTGAGCGATATTGCTGAGAACATAGATTTAATAATAGCATGTGGAAGCAAAGAAAATGAGATGTTATCTTTAATTATCCGTATACTGCGATAAATTGAAATGATGAAAGTAAACGAATCGTAGAATTACAAAATCTTATATATAAATTCGTATACACTGTTTAAAAAAATGGGAAAGCAAACCATGCAAGATAGCCATGCACGGATATAAAATTGAAAGTACGCAATATATTAAAAGTAAAATAAAAAATGGAACACTAAATTATCTTATATCGGAATTTTAACTGTATAAAATGATGTCACGAGCATAATCAGACTCTCCGCACCAATTTGAGTAACTTTAAATGATAAATATATGATGTTTAAAAAGAATGGACTATACTTTACATGGTGTGTGCTCCCCCGGAATAGTTAATATTGTACACCATCTGTTTCCCACGGATGCAATGAGGTTGTCGATAAGAGTTAAGGAATTCTCTCTTCAAAATCTGATATAGTATCAAAGTACCGAACACATCAACAGTGGCATGCAATTCGTCGTTAGAGTGTGTTTTAGATATACTCGGTCGGATTTAAATGATGAGTGTATGCTGGCCACTACATACGCTGTATTGTTTTGTTTTCAAACATATTCTGCACAAGTTGAGCTGTATTTAGCATGTATTAAATAAAAGAAATCGGCAATGATTACAACAAAAAGTATGACACAAGATCTCAATATATCGTCTGCATAACTTTTGAGCTGTCAAAGTGTCATTTGAAGTAATTTACAAATCCATACATATTTATTCAGCATATCATGCAAGCTAACATACGCCAATAAGAACCCGATTATAAAATTTCACCAGAATAAGCTAATATATAAAGAATCTACTAATGATAATTGAGAATATGACCTTATGATAAAATGTCTAGAAAAATGAATCGGATAAAAAATTCATATCACATTTAAAACGGCACTTCCCTCTGTTAGAGGCCTTGGCGAGAGAGAGAAAAGCCTAGAGGAGGAACACTTTAACAAGTACTTTCGGGCAACCTACTCACTGTTTCATACAGGTATTTATTCAATATTTACACAATTTATTTAATGCTAGGTGGGTATCTATCAGTATTGTTGCATTTAAATTGCATGTTTTTCGGAGGAAATGGAGCATTATGAAATATTTAAAGTCTGTACCTAATAATTCCAAATTAATGGTAATTGAGATCGCTTTCCGCTAATTTCATCTTTTTAAATTTTAAATTTTTTAGAAACCATTCATAGAGACAATTGTATATTTTAAAACTAACCCGAAGCAAAATTTCAAGATTTTGTGCTCAGCAGTAACACAGAAATAGAAAATTTTCGAAAGTTTTTTGTTTCTGCACTGTTTTATATAGCGACATTTTTAGAAATTGTTCTATTGCGAGAATTTACTTCATGATAAATACAGCCATGTCAATTTTCATGTTTATATTCCTAACAATTCCATGTAGTTCGTTACTTAGATCATCTTTAGATCTTTTTCCGCTTTCTTTAGTCTTTCTATTTTTTAGAATTCGTTCTACAACGAGCATTTACATCTTATTAATTACTACCATGCCAAAGTTCTAGTTTCTAACCCCAACAGTGTCTCAAAAATTTCAGTATTCCAAATAAATCATAGTTTAGAACGTTTCTGGAAATTTTTACGTTTATCCGTCAAATTGAACTTTTTAGGGAGCGTTCATTACGAGTATTTACATCTTAAAAGTAACTACCACACCAAATTTAAAGTTTCTAACCCAAACGTGTTATCGCAAGTGTTCAGCTATAAGTATGCAAACTTTCATGTCTCCAACTTAATTAGGGGCTGAGTTAGAAAAATTGCTTTAAATACACAAGTTAGAGCCCAGAAGGTTAAATATTAGACCTTTTTCAAAATTTTAATATTTGTCGTTTGATGTGAGGTGTTCAGCTATAAGTATGCAAAATTTCATGTCTCCAACTTAATTAGGGGCTGAGCTAGAAAATTTTCTTAAAATACACAAGTTAGAGCCCAGAGGGTTAAATATTAGACTTTTTCAAAATTTTATTATTTGCCGTTTGATGTGTGGTGTTAAGCTATAAGTATGCAAATTTTCAAGTCTCCGACATATATAGTTTCTGAGAACGGGCTCTGTGACAGACGGACAGACAGACAGACAGACAAAGGAGTGAGGCAGGTAGGGTTTCGTTAGATGAACGAAACTCTAAAAACATGCTGCGGATGACTGTAACAACATCCTAAAATTACATTATCATCAGCGATCTACCAATCCCGAATTTAGTTTAAATTCGTTTCATATATTCTTATTCTTTTGTGCGGCCCTGTAAAATAACGATCAATATTATATACAGTAAAACCTATGAATAGCGGACACCTCGAGAATGCAGAATTTGTCCTCTATTTAATGTGACCGCTACTGAGAGTAAAACATGTACAGTTATTTAAGAGTTGGTAATCAAAAAAATGTCCGCTAAATAGAGGTATCCGCTAATCGGGTGTGTCCGCTATGGAGGTTTTACCAGTAAAACCTCTGAATAGCGAACACTTCGGGAGGGGTGAATTTGTCGTCTATTTGGAGGTGTCCGCTACTGAGAGTAAAAAATGTACAGTTATTTAAGGGTTGGTAATCGAAAAAATGCCCGCTAAATAGAGGTGTCCACTAATCGGGTGTGTCCGTTATGGAGGTTTTACTGCATAATAATATCATCCTTTACAAGAAATTTGCATGCTGTATGATAGACAGACAGACATCGAGAGAAAGATAACCTCCCGGAGCAATAAACACTCATGTCTTTTGTTTTAACCATCCACAATTGTATGTCATACAACAGGCGAGATTTTATACAACAGGCTAAAAACGGTCACCGTGGTACGGAGTACTGTATTATTATTTATTTGCCCACCAAAACTGGTTGTCACGGGTTGTTGCAAGGTTTGTGATCACGTGGTTGAAACTGATCTATTCAATATTACTGCGTGCGTATTTTTTTTTTTTTATTTGCTCCATGTGTTCAAACCAGTTGTCTACGAAAACATCCACCGGTGAAAGTGACGCACACCAAATTTCTGTGACGTATGCAGATAAATTGTGCTTTTTTATCAGTTTTTTTAATATAATTTTTAAACGGTTTGGAACTTATTTTTCATAGTAGGTGCATTCAGTAGGTGGCCCTCATAGATACCTTCTGGTGCAATCAGAAACGAAATCCGACAAATATTTTTTGATATATGCTTGACGAAAGGTTTTTATTAGGCTTTTTTTTTAGTAGGACATGGCGTTAATATCCATCGTAGCTGCAATGTATCCGGACAGTAATATTTCGCTGAGTATTAGCCTTCGCTTCGCTCAGACAATTATTTATTTATTTATTTATTTATATTATTATTATTTAAATTACAGTTTTATATTATTATGATATTTATCATGCATTTTAGGGAATTATTTTTACTATTTATATATTTTGGTGATAAGTGCCAAGACCATGTTTTGTTCAGTTTTTGTGTGCACGACCACTAATTTTATAATTGCCCATTATCTTAAGAATCACACTCTATATTTGCAGTTTTTATAAAATTTACACCAGCAGGAAAATCTTTAATTCAATTTTAAAAATTTAATGCTACATCTTTTTGAGCTTTTATTTGGAGTAAAAATGGGAAAAACCATTAAACCAGATGATACATTTGAAAAATTATTTTTTCTGTCATTAATAATTCTAAACAAATAAGTAAATTTTTAATTTTAAACTGCTTAATAATTTTTTGTTTATTTAAACTTTCTTTACCTACTTATTTACAATTTAAAAGAAAATTTCCTATTTAAAATTATACTTAAAATTAAGTTTTTAGTAAATTCTGAGCGCTATTTGGATGACTGGGATAATAATTAAAAGGTTTAAATTGTATACCACAGCACTTAGCTCCTTGAGGGGCGGTGGGCTATATCTTATCCCGTCAACGATTAATGGAGATTTGTACCAGAAAAAATTTATAAAATTTCACTTTTCTAACTTTGGTGGATAAAAGTTGTAAATTTACTTTTTCTTATTTTGCAATAAATCTTTTTGCAGATTCCGGTGTGAATTCGACATTACAGAAACACAATTACTTGCTCCTCAAGGTGTTAAAAGGATTAAAGAAAACCATAATTTTAAATGTAGAGTTCAAAAACAATTATAATTTAATAAACTAAAATAATTTTCAACTCAGCAATACACAACTTTCTAACAATTCCGTTAATGATAAACACAAAGTACTGTTTTTACAATAGGATTATCAGGCTCTGATCGGTGACGTTCTGTAAGTATAATACTTTTTTATAACAATAATCGCTTTACAGATTTATATTGACACCCACCTAACGAGCTGAGAGATTCCCGTAAACAATTTGAAATCTGTTTCAACTAATCTCATTTATTCCAGGTATAAATTTTTGACTGATTTATGTACAAACATTGCGTGATTATGTAAGGCAAAAATTATTAATAGAGAATTGTAGTATTTAAAATTAAGCGTATTCTGCCCTTTACATGTACACGATGCTAGTAGTAATGAGGTTCAAATACTCCATATAAATTTCAGAAAGTTTGACCAGCTATTAACACTAGAACCGGTGTTGCCAGATAGTCAAAAGTCAATTTTCCCAAAGTTTCTAAAAATTTCCCCAAATCAGTATCTTTTTCCGCAAAAGTCCCCAACTCAGTTTTTACTCAAAGAATGAATTTTTAAATTTTCAATTTACCTCTATAAAAAATATTTCAGTAATTTAAGCTCAAAAATTTTCTTCAAATCAAGCCTTTTTTTGAAAAAATTCCACATTTACAAAAAACAAACTTTTAAACTGGGCTGAATGCATATTCTGTAGCTACATTAAGAGAATGAGAGATATATTTTGCAGTGACAAGTTATTTTACGTTTGTTTTTATAAAAAGTATTGTCTAACAACGTTGGACTATTGTTACATTAGCTCCATAGCTTCTTTAACCCCTTCGCGACGGGAGTCTTTTACGAAATGTTTATTACTTTGCTACCGGTTTTAAAAAACAGAAGTTTGTGCCTATTATAAGTCGGGAAAATGCTCGGATTAAATAAGGAAAATTTTACTGGTGAGGATAAACGAGGATCTTTAGGCCTATTTCCGGCACGTATATGTGTCGCTCGTCCCCAAGGGGTTAAACAATCTCTTATCAGTTGGGGTTTAAATGATTTCGAGATGGTACGCTGTTTTGATTCTTTTGTCATTCCTATACTAAATTGCATAATCATAATGCAAAGTATTTTCGCTGTATCAATCGATGTACTTTTGTATATCATAAGAAAAAAAATATCTGCTTCCCACGTATTTAAATTATTTTTTTTTAAGTCCTGCTGATTTAGTTACGTGCAGGTTTAAGCTGCTTAAGACTTTAGAGTCAGATGAATCTGTAATACGTGTAAACTGTAATGTAGTAAACAACGAACACGGCCACATCCAAGAGAATAATAATTGATATTTCCGGTTTCGGGATTGTAGTTTCGTTTTTCAAATCAAAATTGAGTTCGAGACAGATCCAGTTTTTCTACAGGACTAAAAGAAATCTTTACGGAAAATAGTAAAAAAAAAAAAAAAAAAAAAAAAATCCGGAAGTTTTTCCCCAAAATGTTTTGTAGTTCCCGAAAATTTCCCCACTGACTACTTGTCCCCAAAAAATTCCCCTAGAGGTTTAAAATCCCCCACAATGGGAACAAAATCCCCAATCTGGCAACACTGACTAGAACGGCCATAGTGGTCATTTTCATCGGTACAAAATAAAAATACTTCGATTCGAACCAGAAATTTCATTGTAAAATAAGTTAAAACGGTACCAAACAGAAATAAGATAAATAAATAATTTAGATAGTTTAAAATAAAAATTCTGGTGTAAAATATTTTTATAATGCTTCAATAAAATTCCTGGTCATTCTAGTATTAAAATATGAATTAATTTCCAACCGGTTAAGAGGAAATAAATCCAGGCTGAAACCCGATTTTATACTACAGCACTTTACCCCTTAACGGTCGCATTAAATTGCGGTTTAAAAATTCAAATTGCTTATTGGCACCACTTTTTTGGAAAAGAAATATTCACCTTATTTAATGAGAGGTAAAACGATACCAGAATAAAGCCAGTTACACTATTTTATAAAACTGGTGGGAATCAAACAATCTGAATACAAAACACAGCCCGTGAATATCCCGGGAGCGAGAATTACGGGGTTAAATTTCTATAGTCTCTCAAACTGTTGTGCAAATTATTTGAATTAAAATTCCGACTTTACGTACTTCTAAGGAAAGTTTGAATATCATATAAAAATTTTAACCAAAGAGACTTTTTTTTATCATTTATTATCCTGTACTCATTATGAGATGCATTAGTTAAACATATTCGTGTTATAAAATGTGAAATTTCATATATGAGACATATAAATAGTATGAAGTTTTAATTTTTCAAAAACTAATTCTAGTATTCTAGTAACTACATTTATGGTATCAGAATATTTTATTTTTATTGATAACATTTTCTTACATCTACAAAAAAGTTTTATTATAACTTCGGAAGAACAACAAAACCATAGCATATAATCCAATTTATTTTTTTAAATCTTTCATATATTTTTCGGTATGTGTGTTCTTATTTCAGAATTTAAGATTGACCTTCTTTCTTCGAGTTTGCACAAAAGTATAATCCCTAAAAAAAAAAGTAAATCCTCCCAGGGGGCTTTATTTTATTTTTATTTTTATCCTAAGTAATCGAACTGGCGGAAAAGGAAGATTTAAACTTTTTTTTAATTTTGAGTATAGTTTAATATTACAAATAAAAGAACGCGTTCATTTAGAGATGTTATTCTTATAAAAATAATTGTGAAGTGCTTATTTTAACATTTTATTATTATTATTATTATTATTATTCTCTCTTGTTTGTGTTCTATTCGATATACAGGTTGATTGTTGACCGACAGTGTTCAAAATTTAGCGTATATTTTTTTAATTCAACACACGTAAAAGATTTTCCCACCGGTAATTTAAAAATAATTTAATGACAGCATTAGAAGCCATTACCAAATTGTGCTGTCAATGTGCAATCTACCTGTGTAGCGTTTTTATCTGTATTCATTTAATGTATGGACTCTGTTAAGAGTCTTTTTAACACTTTCCAACAAAGCTGAAACGCGTTTATGACTTAGGGTTGTCTGTCCGTCTGTCCGCGCTCTAACTCTCGTAAATGTACTCGGATCGTTCTGAAATTTTTGGATGTTAGTGACCTCTACCATAGCACGAACCCTATTTCAAATGAAGTTAGTAGCATGCTTAGTTCATTTACATTGACAGTCAAAAGTATTCCGTTACATTACAGCCAATGGGAAAAAATCGTTTCAAATGATTTTTAAAGGGGTTACGCACTTTCAAACATAGTAAAATTGATTTGTATTTATTAAGTCCACTAAAATATGCATTTTGTTTAATATTCGGTGCAAACAATAGTTATTATTCATTTACAGGGCCACACAAAAGTTCTCCATTACATAATGGTAATGGGAAATTGTTTGCGGCTTATTTTAATTAAGTTAAACTATTTCATACGTAATGAAATTTTTATGCGTCGGTGAGGCTTACTATAAGTTATTTCATGTATAATACGAACTGCGTAGCATTTACAGGGCCACGCAAAAGATTTCAGATAGTATGCTCTATCCGAAGTACTATATAATAGCGATGATGCAGGAAATGCAATTGTAATTATGATATAAGCTTTTAAGATTCATTATTTATGCATATTGTATGGTGTGTATAAATACTATAGTTGATATGCAGGGTTACACAAAAGAATTCGTAAAGGATACTGAGTATGAGCGTAAATTGCTTAAAAGTGGTTTTTAAAGGTGTTATGCATTTTTATGCTGAACGACATTTAGTTTACTAAGAAATGTTTGTAGAATATAGATAAAATTATATACAGGGCTACGCAAAGAATTGGATACACGGCCGCCTATGGATCGTAATTTCTGGAAATGTGATTTCAGTAGTTTTAAGAGTTTTTAGTTTGGATTAAACTTTATCTAAATAGTGGCATGTTATAAAGATTCTATGTAAACTACAGGGCTGAACAAAAGTATTTAAGTATGTTGTCATCTATAAGTATAAATTGCTTAAAGAGAAATTTCAACCTGTTATGCGTTTCCTTGTTAAAATATATTTTCCCATTATACAGTACATATATCAACCTACAGATCGAATACAGGGCTGTTCAAAATAATTGGAATACATATTTAACTATGGAAGGTAAGTAGAATCAGATTTTTAAATGTTTTATCTGTTTTCTAAAATGTTTTCTTACTCATCTTATTTCCCTAAATAACGAAGTTTTGTTAAAGATTTCAGGAAGTGTTGGAAAGTGTTTCATAATCTATGCTTAAAGCATGATTTTTCTTTTTTGTTTATTTTTAGATATGGTTTTCCTTTAGCAGCTCTTTTGCCTGCCTTTTGTGAACCTAATCAAATTCTTTTACCTCTCTTTTTTATACTATACTTTTATATATTGTTAAATTTTTAAGTATTTCATTTACTCTCCTTTCTACCGTAGTCATTAAAGTAACATTTTTTTTTCTTTATAACCCTTCCAGGGATGGTGGTATGTTTATGAAACAACTTAATTTTAATTCCCAAACGACACAATGGCACCAGAATTTTGGTAAAATATTTTCCATTTAATATGCATGTGAAATAAAACCTCTTTCGTATTGTCAAATAAATTTGTTAATAAATTCCGGTACCTAACATTTATTCCAACACCTTTAGCATTGAAAATGTTTTGCCCTGATAGGGTTAACGTGGATTAACAACACTTAAATATTTTTCTGTCATGTCTATATTGCCTTACCTAGCCCAACCATTTTTACATTTGATATTAAGTTTCTCTGCAACTAGGTAATCCAGAACATCTTCTACATTGTTCTATTATTTATGAAAATGTTTATAGAAATCTGTGATAGTTGTTTTAAATTAAAAAAAACGAGCTAAGCAAGTGACTCGTATAGTCTTCACTATTCAACAAAATATTAATATTAATATTAAATCTAAAATTGTATTTTGTCAGATTAAGTAAGTAAATAAAAATACTTAAAATGTAAAATGTATATCATTATCATTTTCTTTATAAAATTCTGCGTTGTATGGTTGGTTGATAAAATCAAACGGTTGAATTTTATAAATATATAATTTTAATGTTATATTTTCATATTTTAATACTAGAACGCCCGGAAATTTTACTCAAGTCTCATAAAAATATTTCACTCCACAATTTTTATTAAAAATTATTCAACAGATTATACAACATTATTCAATATTTAATGTAATACTGTGTCGCTTAAATTTAGCTTATTTTATAAAAAAAAAATTCTGGCTCCAATGGACATTTAATCACGTGGTCGGAGTCGAATCGACATCTTCCGGACGTTGTAGTGTTAAACTACACTTCTAATGTCAAAGAATATGTAGCGTAAACTTAAGAAACATTAATATTGTTCTCACCACTACTGCTGTTCCATATATACCTATATCCCTCCGAGCGTCTTGCAAAAGGATAAAATTGTAATGCTGTTTTCTTTGCATTATGTTTTAAATGCTATGAAAATATGATTCTTTCAACATTATAAAAAAAACTCAATTACAAATATATATGTAATCCTTGAGACTATTAATCATTCTTCAATGTATTTAAAATTCATTAAATCTATAGAATTATATTATCTTAAATATTGCTTGTATTGCTGTGAAACCTGGAGCTTAGTGAACGGAATAATACGCCCCAAACACTTAGAGGGATATATTAAAATCAAAAACCACTTTAAATAAAAAATATTATTTAAAATTTGAAATAAACATATTTATAGAAAACTGGTGAATTTTTAAGAGCAAGGGGGGGGGGGGGGGATTCTAACAATATGAAGCGATTCATTTTACAATCTTATAAACATATTTGCCAAATATATGCTGGCATAATTTTCGTTCATTTTGTTAAAAAGGGGGAAATCAATAGAGAGACGAAAGTGATCACTTTGTACTTTTGAAGAATCCAATAATTTGGAAATGACTCCGAAAATTTAGTTATTCATTTGATTCTAAAACAAGGAAGAGAACTAAGAAATCAAAAGTTTAACGACTTGCAAAAAAGAGAAACAGGAATATAGTATTTTAAAAGCCGTTCATCCGGATATTTATTGAATTTAATATTTTAAAAAAATATTTTATTCCTTAAGAAATGTTTAAGCAATAAAAGTAGTACATTTACTATTTCATGATAAGTATTCATAGCCCATTTGTCATAATTAAAATATGTTTTAGGACAGGAGAATTCTGCCATATGCATATAAATTAAAACTTCTAAAAAAAGAAAAAAACATTACTAAATGAAATAAGACAATTAATACAAAAATTTTTAAAGTTATAAACAGTAGAATTTTATTTCAATAATACCAATAATAATTTACTTTTTGCTAATGCTTTGCCAGAAGCTAGAGCTTTATTTATTTGTTTTTTCTGTTTTTATTTCGTGTATCTTTTCAGAATTATAGCCTCAAATTTCTTCTGCTACGAAAATCTAATTTGGATGCTAACGCAATTACTTAAAAGAATTTACTGGATTAAGGGACTTTCTACTTCTTCTAAAAGGCAGTGTAAAAAAACTAGGAAGGAAAAACTTAAAATCTGCAGTTTCATTATGATAATAAAAATATACTCTAAATTGCAATGTATTCATGTTAAAAAATGTATGTTATCTAATGCTGATAACTATTCTAAAAGTCTATACTTCAAGGTGACCTAAAATATTTTTACCGTTTTTAAATATTAGTAATATGTAAATGGTGTTATTGAAGTTATTCTCGCAGGAGAGTAATGCGTGGTCATAAATTTTTATTTTATACCTCCTTGTTTTAATTTCAAATATAACAGACAGATGGCGCTACATTGTCTCAAACTGAAATACTGCTTAAATTAGACTTGCAGTTTCAATCAGCAAACCACTTTTTTTTTTTTTTTTTTCAAAACTAAATAGAAAAATCAGAATAAATGTTTAAAGCTGATAGATCTTCTATCCAGTTTTATGCATTATTTTGAGTTGTCTAACAGTTTTAGTAAGTGCACCGTCATCTATCGGCGGTATTTTGATCTAGCCAATATAACAATGTAAAGAAATTACCGACTTCCCGCATTAGGAGGATCCTTCGAGGACAAGTTCAATAGCAGTCGACCTCCTTTTGTTTTTTAACTTTAAAATTTCAGACCATTTTAGGAAAACTTGCATGTCATTCTTGCGCGTCTAAAATAACGTGCTCCTAAACATCTTCAAATAATTGAAAACTCTGATAAACCACAAACTAAAAAAAAAAAAAAAAAAAAAAAAAAAAAAAAAATGGTAACACGATTTTTTTGTTTTAATTTTTTTTTATTGTAATTGTTATATCCTATTTGGAACAGTCTCAAAATAATTGTGCAACTTGAGGAAAGAACAAAGTATGAAAATAATTGATAGTAAAAAAATAAGTAAAAATATTATGGTTGTAGTAATAAGCATTAAAGCGATTAGCGGTTCATAAAATTATTATGCCTTGGCTTAACACTAGAATCACCATTAGGGGTCATTTTGACCGCTACCAAATTAATAATAGTCGATTCGTACCAGAAATTTTGTCATAGAATATGCTAAATGTTTGCAGCACAAAAATAGGCTTACTAAATAAGTTAATAGTTTTAAATAAAAATTCTGGTGTGAAATACTTTTTATAAAACTTGAGTAAAATTGCCGGCGGTTCTAGTGTTAAAAATAGACCTGAAAACAGAATATACATAGGTATTTCTATCTAAATAATATACATAATACGGTACAAATAATACCTCAACCTGCTACTAACACTACTATGATACATTAAACTCTTTCGCGCACACTCACGAGTCAGATTCGTGGTGTATTGTTTTTGCCACATTGTCGAACCAGACTCGAGTTTCCGTCGAAATCATATTTTACACTGTTAAAATGAAAATTTTAATTTAGAATAATTTACTTACTTTTAAAAGATATTACGAAAACGGGTTGTAATGACATGTTATTATGTAATATGACTACATGACGTGGAGTAGTGAGCATGGTGCGCTTATGATTAGTGTTGACTTGTGTGTCGGGTAAATCGGAGTTCGGTATTTTAAAGTGATTTTCTTCGCCTTATCTAATGGCAAAAATATATGTGACTAAAGATGGCGAAATAAACTGTAAGAAATCGGTTGCAGTCCAGAGCATTTGGAGCCCTGAATTACGCGGGACAAAGTTATGATAGAAGAGTATTTCAGAAATATAGATTCTATCATTAAAGTTAAATCTGTAATGCACACAATTTTCCATTTGAGAAATGCAATATGGCTGCATTATATTAGGACATGCATCCAGTAAAGCATTCTTTCGAGAATATACCGAAAATATGCCCTTGGTTACCGAAAAGTTCGTTAGCCGGTTCCAGTGTTGCCAGATTGGAGACTTTTTTGCCCCCAGATTCTTGATTGTCACCGCTTTTTTAAAATAGAATTATTCGGCCTATTTAAAAATAGATTAAAAATTATGAAAAATAAGGCGAATTATACTATTTTTAAAATGTGGTGACAGTCAAATAATCTGAAATAAAAAAGTCCCCAATCTGGCAACACTGGGTGTCTCGCTCTGTTTGCCTTATAAAATCGTGAATATTTAAGGTAGTAATACAGGGTTCGTACGATTCAAGGACTTTCAAGCACCTTTTGCTAGAATTTTTTTAAAGTAATATTTGCCTTATTTAACGAAAAAAAAATTCTATCTTCAAATATAGCGATCAATACCTTACAAAATGTCTGGTACTGAAACACCTAAAATCTGACGAATACTTTGATGCGTACGAACCCTGTAAAAAGATTCTTATTCTTGTGAAAGAGCTCTGTAGCTTCTCGAAAATCTTTTTTCGTCTTAGGTTTTAAAAGACTTTTATTTAAGATTTTCAATATGAGTTTAATTTTATAAAAATGAAATAAACAAAAACATAATTTGTGTAATTATCATAAGTAATTTAGATTATTATATTTACTTCTATAACATTCAGAAATAGAAATATGATATAAATATGAAAAATATGCATCTAACGCATAGTTGCCAACTCTTCTGCTTTTTCAGACCAAAAAATTTAATAGATATTTTTGCCTTATTTAATCGGCAGATTAAAGCGATTAAAGCGATTTAGTCACTCGGTTGGTGCCTCTTGGAGAGATCAGACGTGTTTTCTGTTTGCTGGTCGTTTTATTCTCAAGAGATCGTAATCGCAGTTCGATGTTTTAGAACTTGCGGGATCTTTTGCAAGTACCTTCGAATGAGTTGTGGTGCTGATAGTGACACTTAATAGAAACTAGTTCGTACGAATAGGTGACTGTTTACTGGACTTGATGCATCATAGTAGTAAAATATAGAGGGTTCACCGACGATAATAATGGGTACTGAGGACCCATTTAAATTTTCTGTCAATGCACTCCGCATCCTGAATGGAGAGGAGAAATCTGATTTAGCTGCTGCGTGGATGGAATTTCCTGAAGTAGCGGATAAAGTACAAAGACTGATTGTACAGCAATTCCTGCAAGATTGTGATAGCTACATAATGAGACTTTTAAGTAAAGATGACTACCTGACGAATCCTCAACACAAGACTAGCGTGAGTATTCTTCTCAATAATCTTATGTTTTTGTTCAATGAGCCATTTGACCCCCTAAAATTAAGTCAACTAAGAGAGTTTAAAACTTTTATCTATGATCATGACTATGATCTAATTGACATCTTAACAAAACTCAAGGCAATTGTGGTGAGCTCAGATGACGGCTTCACCCCTGGTAATACACTAAAACGTAGGAGAAATGATCTCAAATCTAATATTCCCTTAAAGAATAAATATGCCAATATATCTGAAAAATACCTTGACGATAATAACATGGATTCTTCTGAGCCCTCCCAAGGAGAGTCAGTCTGTAGCTCCACTACTGATGTTGTCCCTAAAAAACCAAAAATCCACCCCTTCTATATTGAGTTTCAAGGCAAGTGGACGGAACTTGCAAGTGAGATTAAAAAACTCAACGACAGCAATCCCCTGATTAAACTAGACGGTGAATTACTCAAAATCCACTGTAAAACTGATGCAGATTTCCGAAAAACACAGGACTATCTTGATTCTAAAACAATTCCTTACACAACCCTGAGCCCCGCGAAACAGCGCCCCAGGAAAGTCGTCATTAGGGGAATTCCCCCATATACCGACCCCCAGGTCATAATTGAAGCTCTTAAAGAACATAATTTCGTGGCCAATAGAGCCTCAATGATGAAAAGTAGAAAGACCGGTCGACCAATGCCCCTCTACGTCGTCAATGTACTCCCACGTGAAAAATTCGAAGAAGTCTACCAAATTCACGAAATTTGCTACATTAAAGTAGATATTGAGCGATTTAAAGGCACCAACACCGTAAAGCAATGCTACCGTTGCCAGAAATTTGGTCATTCCAGCGAGATTTGCCGCCTGCCGCCAAAATGCGCCAAATGCTCGGAAGAGCATTTAACTCCCCAGTGCGATAAAATTGGAAAGATCATCCCCAAATGTTCAAATTGTTATGGTGAGCACGTGGCTACTTACCGTGGTTGCCCCCAAACCCCCCAGTTCCATAAAAAACAGCAGGAACCCAAAACCGTCCGAAAAGAAAACACAAAAATCATTCCGAACGCTATGGCGGAACTTTTATCAACATATAATTATGTCCGTAAGCCAGAGGCCAAAAAACCAGAAGAAAAACCTACTGAAGCCCCGGCTCCGCTCCCTTCTCCCTCCCAAGACCCTAACCCCGAAAGCACTACACCAAATAAGCCAACTGACACTCAAAAAACAACACCAGAACAACCCAGTAGTTCTAATTATGCTAATGACTTAAAAGAAATTTTCAAGACCTTCAAGGAGATGAAAGAACTCCTAAAATTTAACAAATTCATCCAATGTTTCAAAAATATTGCTAACCAAACTAAAAATATACAAGATCCAATAGAAAAAATACTCATCCTTATGAGTGCTATAGAAACTTTAGCCACGGAATTTAACACATTTAATGATGAGTAATTCCTCTTCTACCTTTTCCTCACTAATTTTTCTTTCCTGGAACTGTAACTCCTTGCAGAATAAATTTAACGAACTTAAACTCTTTATGCACGAACATCCCCAAATTGACGTTATTTTCTTACAAGAGACTTTCAACCCCACTTTCAACATTAACATCCCTGGGTACAGGCTATTCCATACACCTCGTGCGGATGGTACGCACAGAGGAGGTACCGCTATTTACATCAAGAGCCATCTTCCACACTACCAATCGCACAACCACACCTTTAATGATCTTGAGTATACCAGTATCAATCTTAAATTTCCTCATATCAATATTAATTTAGCTTCTATTTATGCTCCACCCACTGGTAACTTACCTGTTAATAGTCTTACGCAGCTTTTTTCACAACATCACCACTGCTTTTTCGTAGGCGATTACAATGCCAAAAGCAGACGCTGGAACTGCCATGGCAATTCTCGGCGGGGTACCTCTCTTCACAACTTAGTCCAAAACTTAAAATTAAATCTTCATGCACCACCCAGACCAACACACATTTCCAAACTGCCTGGTGCCCGGGACTCTATCATTGATCTTGCTCTTTCCAAAAATCTTCCTTACCCTATCTACTCTACAGTTATTAATGATCTCTTCTCTGATCACCTGCCTGTCTGCTTTAAAATAGATATTATTAATCCTCTTTCTCCCCCCCCCCTTCCGTGGCTATTGACTGGAATAAATTTACTAATTACCTTAACTCTCAGGAAATCACCTTCCCTGATATTAATAATAGCGATGACATTGATGCGGCTGTTGGAAATCTCAACTCTCATATCACTAATGCTCAAAATTTTTCTACTTTTAACACCTTCAAAAATAATTTTGCCTTTGTCCCGCCCCGTTATATTTACAACCTTATCAAACAGCGCAATCGGCTCCGGCGACAATTTCAAAGTTCAAGAGACCCCTCCATTAAACCTCTTCTCAATAGGTTAAACAATAAAAACAAAAACAGTCTCTATAAAGAAAAACAGAAAAGTTGGAACAACTTTCTCAAAACTTTATCTTACGAGGACAACTCTCTTTGGATTCTTAAACGCAAACTGAATAAACATTACACTTCCATCCCCCCCCCTCACTTCTAATAATGTTACCGCTTATACTGACCAAGAGAAAGCTAACATGCTTGCTAATTCTTATGCCACCCAATTTTCTCCTAATCCTATCCTTGCAAACCAAGCTCACCTTGATCATGTTAACGAGACAGTTCGGAACTTTTTGGCTACCCTCCCTCAAGATCCCCCCCTAAAATTCAACCTATTGTTATCCACAATATTATCAAAAAACTCAAAAAGCGTAAAACCCCAGGATACGATAAAATTACTAACTCTGCTCTTAGAAACCTTCCTCCTAATTGCATAATCTATATCACTGACCTCACTAATGCTATCTTAAAATATAACTACTTCCCTAAACCTTGGAAACTTCCTATAATCTCTCCTATTCCAAAACCTGGAACTAACCTGTCAGACCCCACTAATTACAGACCTATCTCCTTGCTACCTTCTATCAGTAAAGTGGTGGAATGTGTCACTCGTGCCCAGTTGCAGGAGTTCATTCAGCAACACAACATTCTCATGCCTGAGCAGTTCGGCTTTCGCCCAAAACACTCAACACAACACCAGCTTCTTAGGGTTGTTGAGTTTCTCAGCGAGAAACTCAATGCAAAAATTCCCGCAGCTGCCATCTTTCTTGATGTCGCAAAGGCATTTGACAAGGTCTGGCATATGGGCCTCATTTACAAGTTAATTCAGCTCGGTTTTCATCCCAGACTTATACATTTAATATATTCGTACCTTTGCGACCGCTCTTTTCAAGTCCGCATAAACAACATTCTTTCTATTATTCTCCTTATCCTAGCGGGCATCCTTCAGGGGAGCGTGTTGGGCCCATTTTTATTTAACATTTTCTTTAACGATATCCCACGCTCCTTGCACACTCACCTCGCTCTTTATGCGGACGACACCTGTATTTATGCTTCGGCACACCACCCGTATACTCTTTACAGGTACCTACAGACTCATGTTGATGACTTCATGAACTGGTGCATGCTTTGGCGCGTTGTCATAAATGAAACTAAAACTACTTTACTAATTACTTTAAGACTCATGTATATTTTTTAAGATTTATTGTTAACTTTCTTTCTTCTTAAGTTTTTACTTAAATTTAATTTTATTCCTATTTTCCTTAAATTTCTTATTTTTCTCTTGTTAACTTCTTTTATTCTTATAGTAGCATTGCTACAGTTTAACTTTATCCCAATGGCTCATTAAAACATAAGACATTCTAATTTCCTAGTCTGGGTGTTAAGCTGATAACAGCTAGGAAACCCCTCAATGCTGATTACCTGTTCAGTACCTTTTCAGTACCAGCGATTTAGGTAAAATTTACTATAAAATTTTTATGGTCTGAAAAAGCTTAAGATGTTGGCAGCTATGAGTATGACAAGACGAGCAACGTATAATAAGAAAATAAAATTTCTCCACAGCATGTTTACAAAGACTTATACAAAATACAAAAAGCAATCTTTAGTACAGAAAATAGTAAGTAGAATCAATATGAACAAACAAAGACTAGTATATTCGATATATTTCAAATCTCAACAATTGGGCGAAGCTACATTTTGTAAAGTTAATAAGTGTTTCAATGTTGTTAATTTAGCGGCATTTTATTTATTTAAATATCCACCATTATTTTTTATTACTTATAATATGCTTAATAAGTCTATAATTAAATAAAGACTATTAATAATCTCTAATTAAATAATTGCCTTTATGACAGATTTGAAATAATGATTGATATAATAATAATGATTTGAAATAATGATAGATTTGAATAAGTATTTTCACTCAACTTTATCGCGTTGCATAAACCCGTTACTTTCGTCAGTCATTATGGTTTGGGTCAAAACGGTTACTTGAGTCCACGAAACTTGTCTGCAAGTAACTAGCTCACCAACCATGAATAAAACAGGAAAAGGTAAATACAAGAAGAATGTAAGAAGAAATAGAATTGAAAACGAAAGAACGTTTCTTTTCCTTTCAAACGCATTTAAAACATATACTAGGGAGACTTTTTTTAAAGTAGGGTACTCGAGGAAAAAGCAAGAATCAGCAACATACACCACGCAAAGAAGGAAGAATAAGAAAACAAAAAGAGATAAAATTTCACCTATTTCTCTGTACTTCAGTAAAAATATACACGAAGCAAGAAATAAAGAATATTAGGACGTGGGATCAATAAGTCTTCCAATGTTGCTAATTTAGAGGATTTTTTTGTAATTCACATATCCACCACTATTTGTGATTACTTATAATATGCTTAATAAGTCTATAATTAAATAAGGACTTTTAACAATCTATAATTAAAAAAATTACCATAATAATAAATAAAAACTGCTCCAAATCGTGATTATTCTTACCAGTAAATTTTTATTGTAAATTTTACCTTGTTTAATCCGAGCATTTTCGCCATTCAATTAGAAAAAAATTCTGTTTTGAAAAACCAGTGATAAAAGATTAAACTTTCTGTAAAAGACGCTCGTTCCGAAAGGGCTTTAAAACACTTTAATTTGTCTTTTTAGGTGCATTCGTAATTATATAAATACGTAGCAACTATAGTCGTCGTTCAGTCCGTCCGCATATAATAGAGCAAAAACTACCCAACCAAATGGTCTGAAATTTTAAATGTATAATTGTTTCAAAATTTTTTCTAGTCATATTTTATGAAAATCGGATGTATAGTTTAATAACAGGGATAGTCAAAAGTTTTCTGTTACATTACGGCCAATGGGAAAAAAATTATTGCAAGTGCATTTTAATGATGTTACAGCCTTCCGAATGGTCTGAAATTTTAAATATATCACTTTTGCAAAATTTTGTCGTGTCATTTCAAATTTAATGAAAATCAGATGTATAGTTTAATTACAGGGACAGTCAAAAGTTTTTCGTTACATGAAGACCAATGATAAAAAAATACTGAAAGTGCATTTTAATGTTGTTACAGACTATGCACTTATGAAATGCACAAAAAAATAAAATAAAATAAAATAAAATAAAATAAAAAAAAACATTCAGTACAATATCGGGTGTAAAAAATATTTATAAAACTAGTTATAGTACAAACGCACCTCATTTGCTACGTTTGAGGAGTAATTTCCAACTTGTTTAGTTTGTCACCCTGGTGACCACTTTAAATTCCTATGGGGCAGTGAACGTGATAAATTCGTAAAGAAAAGCTTTCACTTATTTTGAAATAAATTTGCTTGTAAATTATCGTGTCATTCACTCATTTCAGCATTTTCTGAATAGAAGTACCTCTTAAAGTAACCTCTCTGGAAGTAACCTCTGAAAGGGTTAACCGTGACCCTAACTTTTCGCGCGTTAGTTTGTCGTTGTTTTCTTGTCAATAAAAGTAAAAAATAAGTCAAAATATTTTATGCAAATTATTTTTAATGAAATGTGATACATTTTTCTGTTACATAGTGAAATTGAACAAAAAATAATAGAGAACACAAAATTTGTAGCAAATGAAAAGTATTTTATGTCCTTAATGTTCTGCGCATGTGAATATAAGACGAAAAGAGTAAGTCTCTACCACTTCGTTGATCCTCCTTTGGCAGCGTAGGCATGTTCCACTCTTCTCGGCATAGTTGAAAATAATCGTTGGCACTGAAAAATTGGAACTGTTTGTCATTCTTTAAGAAGAATTCATTTCAACTGCTGATTGTCACGTGGTTTATTTTTTCGAACTTTTTATTTAAGTATCGCCACAAATCCTCGAAAGGATGGATGTCCGGTGAACACGGAAACACAGTAGAACAATTTTGTTGAAGGCAGGATTTCCCTGCCCTATCTGTATGTGGTTTGGCTAAGTCTTCTTGAAAATGATAAACCGATTGAATGGACAAGGACATGTTGTTGAATTGAAGGCAACAACTGATTCTGCGCAATGTCCCGATAACGTTGTGAATTGATAGTCCCGTCATATGGCATCATTTGGCGACACCAGAATTACATAAACACCTCCAAATTGGAACATATGACAGAAACTTGCAGTCCGTGTTTCGTAGGGTACCGTTATTTTCAAGGCGAAATATCAGCATTTTTTATAGAAAAATAAATCTAGTTTAAAGGCGCATAATTTCGCCTTTTTTAAGGAAAGGTTTTCTGTAAGACAATACTGGTTACCAAAGAATTTCTTAGTCTGAAAATTCAAGGACCCGTACGAACCCTACACTCTTGATTGACGCATTTTGAATATAAAGCTTTCTTTGCTTGCCGGACGACCCGGCGACGGATATTTCTGACAAAACTGGAAAAGGGGATTCATCCGACCATATAACACTTTGCAATTGCTGATCTGTCCATTTTAAATGGTCTACAGCCCACAGAAAACGTTTCCTTTATTGAACAGGAATTAACATCGGCCTACGCATGCATTTGCAATATTTGAACCGCATTTTATGCAAACTTTTTGTAGCCATTTTTCGAATCTCTAGTTACCCTAAGCTGTGTTGACAAATACATGCGGCTTCTGTCATCGTTCCTGGTCTGCGAACCACTCGACGCAACATTCGATCAACTCGAACCGTTATTGGTAATGGGTGACCAGTACTGTATCTTGGCTGTATACCTCCGGTTACAACGGAGGTTCCTTGAAGGTTGATTGAGGAATCAACAAATTTTTGCCTATTTGCCTCATTACACACCCACTATTTCATTTTTCGATTACCTTTTTACGCAGATTTACCGTCACCATTTAACACTCACTTTCTTCTTATTAATCGATTTGAAACCACTCTTCTTTTAAAGAACAAACACATGCCATCAATTCTGGATGCGATAGGTTGAAATAACTAGCCTATTATAATTGACGAAAACTTTTTTAACTGCTCATGCGCAAAACAATACGGGTTTCTATTATATTTTTAAGAAGAAAAACTTCTTACCTGTCAAAATTTAAGAGTGCGACTTCTTTTCCTTTTTCTTTTATTTTATGAAATTCAATGTAGATGGCCGACATTTGAAATAGGATCAATTACAAAAAGTTTTTACATTTGTTATATACCAGATAAATTATATAGAAATCTATAATATTATTTTGTTTTGTTAGTAATAAGCATTCAAATTTATGCGTCCATAAAACATTCCAGTAAGCAGTTGTTTAAACATAACGACTGTTTAAATAATGATAAATAGCAAACTTATACGGAGAACAGAAGTATAACTGGATTTTCCTGAAAGTTTCGCTGAAATATCAGTTAAATTCCTGTAAAATGTAAAGGATCCTCTGGTTGACCATCATAACGCGACGCTGAAATGTCAGTAAACTTCCATTAAAATGAACAGAAACGTTCCTTATTTTTCAACAGGAAACTTACCCAAATATCAGCTGAACATACTCAGTAAACTTTTTGTTAATTCCAAGAAACGTTCCTTGAAAATAATGGGCAACCCAGCTGCCCATTATGTCAAAGAACATTGCTGAAATTATCTTGTAGTGTAGCAGTGACTCTTTCATTTTTGCCGGTATTTACATATTTTGTCCGATATATGGCTTTTATCGAACTTCCACAGTTCTGTGAGGAGGGGGGGGGGGGGGGCGAAGCCGCACCACCGTACTGGAATTTGTCACCAAATTGCAGTAAAAAGATGCAAGAGGTACCATTCAACTGGGACTAATGTCTGCCTTCAGAATATGAATGCATTTTGTAAAATAGAGACCATCAAAATACTGCAAATAAGACGATAACCCTCACTTTTGTTACCACATTTGAATTCCTTGAATACAGCCAGACAAAGAAAAAAAGTATAGCTTCTATATTTTTCACTTGAATCTTCTGCTTATCAATCAACACTCAAATGGTCACAAAATATAAAGAAACATATGATTGAAATTTAAAATATGTGAATATTCTGCCTTTCATTTTCAGACTTGTCTTAATTTTGAGTGGATTTTTGTGTGTGTGTGTTTTGTGTAATTGTGCGAAAACAGATAAGCATGTATAAACATATTTTTAACATTTTTTAATTTTTCATTAAAATTGTTGCAAAATAAGCAGTTCTTGTTTTCGATCGGCACTTTTGTTTTTATTTCTATAACTTTAAATATTCTATAATTTATTCAGCAATTTACCTTTGTATTTTTTTTTTTTTGTTTAATGTAAGATATCAGTTTTTATTCCTTTGCATAGCTCCGTAGTAGAAACATTCAGCTGATCACGAAAAAGAGTGAGAAATTCTGGATTTCGATATATTATTAACAATCTACTCATCCTGAAACTAGGAAATCTAGAAATAGAAAGGATTTGTATAAAGGAAATTTGATTAAAGCTTCTCCATTTTAAAGTTTGTAAATTAAGTAGACAAGGAAAGATATTTATGAAATAAAATTTTATTTTATCCAAGTTTTTTTTTTTCCTTTAGCATATCTACCTAGATATAAGAGAGATCCATTACTTCAATAGATTACCTGGAATACAATAACGGAAGACAATATCGTGCACTATATTAATTACTTTAGTCGCTTAATTCATACAGTTTAATTTTGATTAAGGTTTGAAACTTGAAATAAATATAAAAAATACAATGTGTCGCTTTTTTGTTAAGTTCTTTATGAAATCGAGATATATTTGCGTTTACAAATGCAGAATTTTTAAAGATTTTGTAATTTTGTCTGCTCGAGCAAAAAATCACATTTAATCCCTTAACCCCTTAACGCTCGAATTAAATTACGGTTGAATAATTCAAATTTCTTATTGGCACCACTTTTATGAAAAAGAAATATACACCTTATTTAATGACAGTAAAAACGATACCAAAATATACCCAATTTCATTATTTTATAAAACTGGTGGGAATCAAACAATCTGAGTAAAACACACAGCCCGTGAATATGACGGGAGCGTGAATTAAGGAGTTAAGCATCGCACCTGATAAGTGTAGGCTACTTTTTTTTAAATTCAGATTGTTTGATTGCCACCAGTTTTTTGAAGAAGAAATATTAATTCACTTTATTTAATGGCATATAAAATGATGCGAGAATAAATCAATTACTCAATTTTAAAAATCTGGTGGAAATCAAACAATCTTAATAAAACAAAGTAGCGTACACCAGTGTTGCAAGTGGGCTACTTTTTGAAAATTCAATTTTCTTGATTGGCACCGCTTATTTGAAAATGCAAAATTCCCCTTATTTACTGGCATATTAATTAAAGCACAATCAAGGAGAGTTTTGCATTAAAAAAATGTGGTGGCAATCAAGAAATGTGAATTTAAATAAAAGAAATAGCCCACTGCCAAACACTGCCCGTTAAAGACACCGCCGCGAGAATTAACACTTAACCCCTTGAGGGACAAGTAATTTTGTTTCTGTAATATCGAATTCACACCGGTATCTGCAAGAAGATTTGTAGCCAAACAGGAAAAGCAATTTTACACCTTTTTTCCTAATCTTACTTTTTCCGCCCTAGTTAGAAAAGTATTCTTAATAATTTTTTTTCTGGTGCAAATGTTCATTAATCGCAGGTGGGATAAAATATATCCCACCGCCCCTCAAGGGGTTAACACAAAGCAATATAGGTAAGCGTCTTATCTTAAATGGGAGAGGTAACCGTAAGATTAAAGGCGAGGTCACATCAATCAAGGTCGCATGCCACGTAGCGGACGGAGTTTACAACAGAAAGATGCCTAACTGTTTTCTTCTTTATGGATAATATATTAATTGCGCATCTATGAAATAACTGCGCAAGCGCCAACATCGTGTTTTCATTTGTTTGTAGCATTTATATTCTGACAGTAATAGAATGTTCTATTAATTTTTATTCGTGTTTTTTGACTTATTTATTATAGTTAATTATTTAAATAAAACAGTTCTTTTTTAGAACTGATATTATTTGTTAAAATGGCAAAATGTTGGCAATCGAATAACTCTAGTTTTCGAAATTGTAAGAAAATTCTTTTTTTTTATAGAATTCATATGTCCTTTTCCAAAGAGCAAAACAAGTTAGTTACGTATTTTAACTTTAATTTATATATAAAAAAAATATTATTTGATATATATTATAAAATGTTGTTGATTTAAATACGCTCGATTTTAATTATTTTCTTTTAATGAAATGAAAAATGACGCATAAAAATTAGTAGTTAATATGTAAAGATTGAATTTTGTAGTCTTATTTTTTACTCAATTCTTGATGTGCAAAAGTTATAAAAAAAATGATATACACGGTTCTATTCCAGATGAAAATAGAATGTTTATCAAGGTTTAGAATATGTATAGAATTTAATAATAAATAAAATATTCAATTTTAAGTCCTTTTCTTCGTTTATCAAGCGCAGACGATACATCGAAAACTTATTCCAATATTCTTTTGATCGTAGAGTATTCATGTTATTAAAATTACAAATAGTTCATTTATTTAATTTAAAATTCATTTTATTGTATATTCAGAATCACTTTAATTTAAAATGCATGCATTAAATGTTGTACTATTAAACGAGAAAATATTGTTAATTTAGTATTTGTTTAAATATTTTGCGATTCCAGACAATAACTGAAAAAATTTTCCTAAAATCGCCAGATTAGATTTTTTTTTTTTTTTTTTTTTGAAGCAGACAAAGCCATTTAGAGAATCCCTGTTAAAAATTCTATTACGAATTCCAGATTGTTACTTATTCACAGAAGATGAATCTTGTTTGCTAGATATATTGCAAAATATTTTTGTTACAGCTTGTTTTGATAAAAATATGTGTATTTTAAAAAAAAAAGTCGCAATGTCATTTTAGTTTAAGGGCTAAAGGCAGTAATGCTTTCGTAGCATTAGTGCTTTTCTCCCGAAATTAAAATGATATTGCGATTATTATTATTTTTTAAATGTGCATAATTTTATCAAAACAAACTGTAATAAAAATATTTTGCAATAAAACTGGGAAACAAGATTCATCTTCCATAAGTGAGTAAAGAATCAGAAAACATGCGCAAGAAATGCACAGATAGTAGATATTCTGTCATATATGACGTCATACTGAAAACCCGCGTATTTTCGTTATTCACTCCGTCCACCAGATGGCGCAGCTGTGTCAATGTACTCCAAATTCCAGTATTGACATTGTACGCTTACTTATATCGCTTTGGGTCAAAGCCTTCTCAAGACTATCAAGCCAGACACGATTTCATTCCCCCACATATGTGACGTAACGACCCGGGGCTGGCGCCAATGCCGAGATTTTGAAACTTGTATCTGGTTGTTTAGAATTAAAATGTAACGTATGCACGTGTTGTTTACTTAACTAATAGAACATATTCTTTTGAAGGTAAGTTTTATTTTCAAATTAACTACTTATATTTTATTAGTACTAGCTCTATTTTTTGTGTTCAGAATATCTTTTATTTTTAACTTCTTTAAAATAAATTAACTATTAAATCCCAGTATCGTATTGTCAACAATTCCGTGTACGTGTTTCAAAACAAAACGATATTATTGTACTTCTGTTTCATTTCAAAAACAGCAGTAATTTAAAGTGGCAAAAATCACTAAATCGTATCGAGACTTATATCATTCCCTGTCTATCGTAATTTGCTAAAAATTGGTGCTTGAATGGTGTGAATCGGTGAATTATCACAAAAGTTATTAATTAATAAAGTTTTCATTGTTTAATTATATTCTTTATAAATATGTAAAAATAGCTTCATTTTAATATGTGCCAGAGCTAAACAGCTCTGTTCGGGCCAACACATTTCTCCTTATAATTTGGAAGCTATACGGCCAATTCAGTTTGAAATTTTAAAGTCCTATGCGACATATTTTTCTACCTCAACTATTATATTTTCAAGTGGAAATTTTAATTAGTTCTTTTAATTTAAACAAATTAATAAAAAAAAAACTTTAAAATTATTATTACTCAGAAATTTACCACTGAAAACTGATGAAATTTTGTATACAGTAAGTACAGCATAAATATTATTAGTTTAAACTTTACCTTTCTTGCAATTCAATAATTTCGATTAAATCTTCTGACTTTATTTACTCGGAAATACTGGCACCAGATAGCTGAAATTTATATCAGACTGAGTTTCTTGGATACTAATCATGCTAAAACATTTTCAGCCAAAAGTCTTAATTACAAGCTTAATTATTATGTAATTTATAACTTGTCACACCTTCCTATCTTTTTAATTTGTTCTGTTTTCTCTCATTAGAGTGACTTTTAATGATCGACTTTTATTAGAAAACACTGGTCGTGAGAATAGTATAACTCTGATTATTCTGTAGGCAGAATTGATTGGGCTTTAATTTGATACCAAAATTTATGTATTTTTATAGATATTTTCATACTTAAAAATTTAAATGTACTAGAAACTTTCATCATAATTTCTATGGATGCATAACATTGTTATCTTGTTTATTTCTTTTAAAGCCCGATCAATATACATACTAATTTATTGGTGTTTTTTAATCTTAAACTCTTAATAAAAATTCATTTTATAATATTTGTTACACAGTGCATGCTTATACATGACAATTACGGATATGGGAATGATGTGTCTGAATCTCTTTATTTTTACAACGACTGTAAACAATTTATCCCCCCCCCCCTTCCGAATTCTCAAAAATTTTGTGTGTTTTTATATAACTTTTAACGTTTTAATTAAAAATAACAATAAATAAAATTATTGTTACATAATTATAAATTTACTTTTCTGTGTAGTCAGGACCCGGCTTTGTTTATCTAGGTCCTCGGAGCAAGCACCATTCTGGGACCCCCCTTTTATCTATCGGTAGAAATTATTCGCGAATAATGCATAAGTGGTTAGTGCTAAACTTCATACGTATTGTATGCATGCATAAATTTCGTACCAGGTACTATTTACATTTATATACAGGGTATCACAAAAATATGGTCACAACTTTATGAAAAAATATTAGTAGAATAATAGTAGAAAAAATCATGGATTTGTTGCAAAGGAGTATTTGTTTGCAAACTTTTATTTGTTTTTCTATTTATGTTATAAGGTGCCTAAAAAAAATACCCCCAATTGGTCCATAATAAATTATTTCAACTTGACTCGTTATGAGGAAAACGTGTATGAAGAATTTCTTTTGAAAACAGTGCAATACTAAGTTTTTATAATAAAATTTAAATCATTAGTTTTCTAATGATACATAGTACAAAGTCCAAAATCTTAATTTTTGAATATCTGAACAAAATAAATATATGTTAGGGATATTTCAATTCCAATTGATGAAAGTGTTTTCTTTCTTTCTTTTGTTCTCACCAGGTTTCAGTACACTTTTTAAAAACTGTATTGCTTGTACCTTGTATAATATCTTAAAATAATACAAAAATTAAGAAAATAATAATTTTCTGTTTCATGACCTTGTTTTGTTTTATTATGAGAGCTTTGTGTTTTTTCAATTTAATCGATTTTATGTGAAAATTACCCACTTCTGTTAAGTAAAGTTTACAGTAAGAAAAATTTATCTGTGTTGTTACCTAATTTCATGCACTCTGTAGTTTTACTATTTATTTATATTAAATTTATTATACTCCTTTGCATGTTTCAAATCACTAAATATTTTATAGGATATTTATTGTATAATTTCAAGCCACAATGAATAATAAAAATAGCATACAACTTGAATTTGTTTTCATTTAACAATCACTTTTCATCCACTTTAATTTAATTTTAAATGTGTGTTTTGATTGACAGAATATTGGTATTTATTTATTTATTTTTGAAAATGAAATAATTGAAAGCAAAGTAATTCTCTCTATGTGTTTAAAACTACATATACAGGGTGTTCCGTTAAAGGGGTCCAATATTAATAGGGGTAATAGAGGAGATCACACGGAGCATAAATCAGTATATAATGCCTGGCCGGATCTCAATAATTTTCAAGTTACAGCAAATAGAATGAAAAATCGGAAATTTGTAAAAAAACCCTCATTGCTAAACTATCGATAATGCTACATAAAAACGAAGCACATATTTAGAAAGAGCAGAAAAAATCCTACGAAATGACATAAGTTGTTTTAGAATATTGAGAATTAATGGCGAGTTACAAGCTCTGAAACAGTGAAAAAATACAAAATCAAATATTTAGCAAAATAGTTAATCGTTAATTCCAAAAATGCAACTCTACCTACATCAAGGAAAATGTTATAAAATTTGGTCCATTCCGAAAGCTTTCGAAGAAGCTGACAATAAACCATATCAGTTTAATTGTATGGGAGAAATCAAGCAGTTCCCTAGTTACAACTCTGTACTGTTGCACGCTCGGAAAGGGCGAAACTCCGCCCATGACGATTGTAAACACCCCGTTTTAATATCTTCCAATTATACATTTCTGATCAACCTCTATCAATACCCTTTCATTATTCAGTCTGGTCAAGTGAATGACATATTGTGCAGCTCTCGCCTTGTCTTAAAGCAAACTCCGTGACTGCTGCGTTTCCTCCATGAACTTTCAGGATGATGAAGAAGAAGTATTTTTTATGCAAATTTTCTATGTGTATAGGAAGAAAAGTGTAATAAAACAACAGTCATCAGTGGGCGTTATGTTAAAGGGAGGCAGTTGTAAGTGGGATTGTAGTAAGTTGATGTATAATAATTATGCCGGAATACTCTAACGAAGAATATGCGGACATGCATCTGATGTACGGGCAAGCTCATGGAAATGCATGTCTAGCACAGCGCATGTACCGTGAGCAATTTCCAAGGAGACGTTGCCCAAGTTCGAAACTCTTCATAAAAATCGATAGACGATTACGGGAGACTGGATCGTTTAATACAGCAAGCATTGATGCAGGGAAACCTCGACATGTACGAACACCTGCAATGGAAGAAGATGTACTGAATATTTTTAAAGATAACCCCTCCACGAGTACACGAGCTGCTGCGTCTGAAGTCGGTGTTTCTCACCAAAGTGTGTGGCGTGTTCTGCGTGCAGAAAACATGCACCCCTTTCATGTGCAGCGGGTACAACTGTTATCAGTAACAGATTATGTTCAACTGAATAGAATTCGTACGCTGGTTGCTTAACCCTCCGTCTACCAGACGGGTCCAATGGGCCCGATGGGTACATTCGAAATATTTATTCTAACCAGAAATTTCTTTAAAATAAACTAAATATCTAAACCAGACAATAATGAGTTAAGTAAATAAGTTCCATAGTTTTAAATAAGAATTCTGATGTGCAATATTTTTATAAAACTTGAGTAAAATTTTCGGTAGTTCTAGGGTTAATGTAACAGGAAATAATCCACAATTTCTGGAAAATATTTTATTTACTGATGAAGGAACATTTACGAGAGAGGGCGTGGTAAACACGCACAATATGCACACATGGTCATATACAAATCCGCACACTGTTTTCCCGTCGAACGCACAACAAAAGTTCAGTGTGAACATATGGGCAGGTGTCCTCGGCGATTATCTCATAGGACCATATTTACTCCCAGATGTACTCAATGGCAGTACGTAGATAATGAACTTTTTAAATATGCACGTTCCATCAACTTTTTCTGCGTTATTTTCCCCTCTTCCAGTATAAAATGAATTACAGCTTCCCTCCCCCCCCCCACCACCACCCCTTTTTGTGATTTTATTGGATTCTCCTAAAAGTACAATGCTACCTCACTCGTCTTTCTATTGAATTCTTCTTAACAAATTAACCGGAAATGATGTTATCTGATATTTCGCAAGTATGTTTTTCAGATTGTTAAAGGAACAATTTGATGTTATAAAGGTTTTTTTTTTCTTTTAAGTTGTTTTCAATTCGTACATGCTTTTTAAAAGTTATTTCTTTGAAATTTAAAAAGAAGGTTATAGTTTGCAGTGTTTTCTGATATTTTGAAATGAAAAAATTACAATTATTGTTATTTCAATTCGTCAATGTTCACTAGATTTAGAGCATTTTTCCTTTTTTACGATTTATGCATGTGTCTTATTTTGCAAATGTAGTTTTAAAATACTTGAATGAAGATTTTAGTAGTGCTATGGGGTCTTCTTTGTAGTATGTAAAAGTCTTTAGCTTCCTAAAAAAGTATTTCCATAGTTAGATGTTGATGAATATATTTAGATTAAACCCGAGAGAGATCGCGCGAGGCACAGAGTCGTCCCATTCATATCCCAGAGGAAAAGGTTTATCTGTAATCAATCATCCGTTCAGTTTTCTCCTGTCTGACACTCCCCTTGGTAGGTGTAGTGCTACTTTTCCTTGCCTTTCCTTTCTTCGCGTTAAACAACCACTTTCTTGGAATCCATGTGGTAACGGGTTGACTCAATCTCCCCATGCGACTGATATTGCTTCGGAATTTCTCATCCTAACCAGTGTAGTTTTCTGTTCTGAATTGTTTCTACTGTTTTGTGCGTTTTTCTTAATGAATTAATGCACTTATTGTTTATGATCATTTTTTTTCTAATTTAAAGTAATTTTTTTGTATTAAACTGTTTGGGGTGATCCAGTTACCCAGCGCGATCTCCAACGACACAGTTAGGCGCGCGCCTTTAAACACCATAAAAAGATTTCTTAACTGAAGTGGTATACTTTCTTAACCCTTTCAGTGGCAAGTAATTGTGCTTCTGTAATGTCGAATTCACACCGGAATCTAAAAAAAGATTTATTGCAAAAAAAGGAAAAGCAATTTTAAGCCCTTTTTTTTTTCCACCAAACTTAGAAAAGTAAAATTTAATAAACTTTTTCTGGTGCAAATCTTCATTACTCGTAGGTGGGATAATATATATATCTCACCGCCAGGGCCGGATTACCAACGGGGCACACTCACACCAATAAATTTTAAAAGACATGTTTACCTTATCTAAACGCCGTATTCATGTAAAATTTCTGACATGAATTAAGAGAAATTATCTGTTTCTTATTACTGGTGGGAATGTGCCCCGTTAGTAATCAGGCTCTGCCCACCGCCCCTCAAGGGTTTAATGAACTAATGCACTTATTGTTTATAATCAAATGATTTTTTCCTAATTTATAGTACATATTTTGTATAAAACTGGTAGGGGTGATCCAGTCACTCCGCGCGATCTCCAACGTAACAGTTTTGTACGAGCCTTGTGCCGGGTTAAGTGATTATTTTGTATCATTTTTTTCGATTTTTACCGCAATATATTGTAAATTATCGCAATTTTCAATATATGCTAATAAAAAAAGATCCTAAATAAATTTACATGTAAATATGTAAATTCTAATATTTATTTCTTAATATCATTTTTACATACCCGTGTTTTTAAAACATTTTTTTGAATAATTTACTGCTTTCACTGTGCATTATTTGAAAATATTAATATTTTAATACTTTGAAAATAAAATCTCATCTTAGGTTGTTTGAACTTTGCAAAATCTGAAGTTATTGCTGAAATCCGTCAAATGAATATTAAATTGTGTGCCGAAATGTTTTAGCTTTGACAATGCGCTTCTGATCTGTGACTTTAAGCTTTAAGCTAAAAGGAATTTTAATGAAAGTTTTTACATTTTACATGTTAATAGCACTGTATTTTTTTTTTTTAAGTAAAGTTTATTCTACATTTTTTATCTGACTGTAGGAAGAAAATTATTCAGACACTTTTATTTTTGTAATTTTCTAAGGTAAATCTTACAGAAAATTACCACAATAATGTACATCTGAAATTTATAAAAACATTTAAAACAAAAAGCCTTAAAAATATTTCAAACGAAAATTCGTTATTAAGGAAATTCTAGTTGTATAACTTTATTCTATTTTTCTTTTCCACACAGAAAATGCAAAGATAATTTATTTTAAATCTTTTTTTTTTCCATTTTATATGTTTTCACGCAACATAAATTTTACCTTCTGGAAAGGTTAAGAAAGTCTTTTGTTGTTCAACAAAATGAAATTAACTTTTCGTCCGTAAAAATAATTTGAGTGATTTGCATTTTTAAATACAACTTGTTTCATGTTTTTCTCACGAACTATAAGTAAATTTATTACAGAAAATAACTACGAAAGTGAAACAGTTTATCCGAAGATTTTTTATTGCGTTTCTAATAGAAAATTTCATTTTGCTGTGTAATTATACTTAGCTTAACTTTATATATTTAAGAGTACTAGTTGTGTAGCAACCCGTTGTGTTGCTTTTGAATTGCATGAGACAATTGATCTTTTTGCGAAAAATGAAATCTGAACTTTATTGTAAATTTAGA